>BSBN01001161.1:0-2400000 GCA_027924645.1 Cunninghamia lanceolata
TCTTGATTGGTCCCTATATTGCCAAGGAGGGAGATCTTATGACTAATTATCAAATCTAGGGTTTCTAGGGCTAAAATAGAAAAAACATGAGTTATAGCCCTTAAACCATCGAAAACCTAGTGTATACACCTAAAAATGGCTTGAGATAAATTAAATAAATATTTATTTTTATTTCCTCTATCAATAAATAAATATAGTAATTTATTTATTTGATTCAAATTTATCCTATTCTTCCAAAAAAATTGGGCTTTTTGTGAGCCTTGAACATACACTCATTGTTGCAAATAGCCATTTGTTTACTATCTATTGTATCTTCCTACCAAAAATACAGAAAAATCATCCCAAAAACAATAGTTTACTTAGAAAAATGAACCAAAAACAAACTAAAATTGATCAAATACAGTCACTGACACAGAGCTACACATACAATCACTGTTTCTATGCATACAATCATTGTTCCTGCGCATCTAATCTTTCTGTGCATGTACCCTCTATTTCTGTGCTTGTAATCATTGTTTATGTGCATATGCCCTATGTTTCTGTGTAGATAAACACTATTCCTGTGCATTTGATCCTGCGCATACACAACATAGGGCACTTCCTGAGGTCTTGAGCAGATAAACAAAATTGATTTGGATACCCTTTTCATTATAGATTTCATTTCAAAAATCATACAAACCATACAGAGACATCTTGTATCCATTTTAAAACATTCACACTTACCTCTCACACTTAGCTTCCCAAAACAAACAAACATGATTTTCACAAAGTGCTTTTGAGATCTTATCATTTCAACAATAATTTAGTTAGTTTCCATCTATCAGGATTCATCATCCTTTATCTAGGATCTATACTAAAAATCTTGACAAAGTTAGTCTCCATCATAGTGATATCCATCATCTCTATTGAATTACTTTGGATCACCCTTTGATAGCTATTTATCATAGCTCAAGATTACTGTTTAAACAAGATCAAAACAACACTTTAGAAATCTTACCATCAACACTTCAATCTAGTCATATCATCTTTCACCCAAACTACACTTCTTCAAAGTCATCACTTATATCTACACATCTTATCTTCAACATCATTCATATAAACTTTTGTATGGTTGAGACTAGGGATCAAAAGAAAAGATGAAAAGAAATGGATCTATTCAATGGTAGCCAAGATCCTTCTAGTGACGAAGAAGAAGAAATTGTTAGTGCTCAATAAGACCCAAAGTTTCAAAAAATAATGGACAAAGTCATAGCAATAGACCCACACAAATATTTCCTTATGCTTGCACAACAAGGAGCAAGTTACCTCATGATTTTGACATTGCCAAATTGAAAGAAACAATTCAAACAAATAAAACTAAAACTCCTAAGAACAAGGAAACTAAGGATGTGATAAATCCATTAGATGCACTTACTCAACAAATCCAAGCTTTACAACAACAATTTGTAAATTTACAAATTGGATCCTCAACAAAATGTTATTCACTAGAGGACATATATCTCCCTATCCTTTTGATAAAGGCTTGGTTATGATACCTTTTCCTTCCAATTTCAAAGTACCCAAATTTGACAAATATAGGGGAAAAGGTAACCCTCGTGACCATATTAGGGAATTTAGTGATGCATGTTTAGAAGTTTCTCACAATGATATATATCTAATGCGACTCTTTCCACGTAGCTTAGGAGGTCAAGCCATGGAAAGGTTCTCACATTTACCTCTTCGAATCTATACATTTAATGAACTAGTAGACAAATTTGTAGCTCACTTCTATAACATTGAACATGATATATCAATGTTAGATCTTTGCAACAATAAACAAAAGGGTGGAGAATCCTTTGCTACTTTCTTGCAAAGATGGAGACAACTTGCAAGCAAATGTTCATATCATATCCCTGAAAAACAAATGATAGAAATGTTTGTCCATAATTTAAACATGGAATTAAGCTATCAACTTCAAATCCAATGTCCCATTATTTTAGTAAGGTTATTGAGATGGGATTAATCATAGAAAAAGCATTGATAGCCAAAGGACAAATTAAGATCTATAAGGATGTTACTAGTTCAAACAACAACACTAAGAAATATAGGTTTTGGACCAAGAATAAGAACATTGTCAATGATGGGGTTGTAGATGCCGAACATGTTACACCAACACAACCCATTTTAAATTTGTCAAGTCCACAAAACAATGCTTCTTCAAACAAACCAACCAATAATGAACCTAGACCAACAAACTTCAATCCTCCCTATAGAAGATTTACACCATTGGGAAAATCCATTGAATCTGCCTTAAGGAAACTTATTACAAATAATCTCATAACACTTCCTATAGCGAGAGAATATGAACCCAAATTTAAACCCTCATGGTGGAAAGATTCTGATTATTGTGAGTTTTTTAGGAGCAAAGGTCACAAAACAAATGATTGTCAAAGATTGAAAAACACAATTCAGGGTTTAATAGACAGAGGAGATATATCGATTGATGATCATACATCCAATGAAGAACATGTGGCATTTAAGAATCCACTTCCTAACTATGAGAAGGTAAGTGCCTCAAAAACAAGCAATAACGGTGGTAATAATGCTAGTTACACAAAAGTATCTTATGAGTACACCATTAATCACATATCTAAATTTGACTCACATGTAAATGTGATTACCATCAACAACAAGCATAATTGTAATGTTACTACCCGTCAAGGAAAGATTACTCTTCAAGGGGCTCCACCCAAGCCATCTTCCATATGAAATCAATACAATGTCTTAGACCAACTCAAAAATACACCCACACACATATCCATATTAGAGCTTTTGCATCTTTCACCATCTCACAAAGCTATCTTAGAAAAGGCTCTACTAGAAACTACCGTACCTACAAATCTGGACCAAGAGCAGTTTCAAGCCATGGTGGGACATCTCACCATGCCTCATTTCCTATCTTTCACTGAAAATGATGATATGGCCATTAACCAACCTCATAATGCACCTCTCCACATTGAAGTACTTATTCATAAGCATAGAATCAAATGAGTGCTTATAGATGGAGGAGTTGGTTTAAATATATGTACCTTAAAATTAATCCTTGCATTGGGGTTTTCTGAAAATGTTGTAGATTTGAAGAAGGAAATCACTATCAAAGCATATCATGAAGAGGAAAGAACCTCTAAAGGATCTATTGCCTTACCCATAAGAGTTTTACCAATTAAAAAAGATGTGGTTTGTCAAGTCCTTGACATGGAGATAGCCTATAATATTCTCCTTAGACATCCTTGGATTCATGCAATGAAATTCGTACCATCTAATTATCATCAATGCATAAAATTTACATACAATGGTCAAGATTACAATCCAAGGAGATCCCAATCCCTTTCAATATTGCAATACCATAAAACCTAAAGTCATTATACCCACTAACTGTGTAGCCTCATCATCTACATCCTATGTTGATATAAGATCATTAGACTCTACATCCAAATCTGTTGAAATGAAAGTCAAGCTCAAGGTCAACGGTGTTGGAGAGTATTCCAGATAACAATCCTTTTGTATCGCACAATTACCCCTTTCACCCAAATCCTATGGCAAACCATCCATGTCTAAACAATAGTAATTGAAGCATCTTTAAGGTCCTTTTATCAGATGGGGCAATCTATTAGAAGAAGGTGAAGAGAAAGACATTTTCCAATGGTTATACAAGGAAGAAGAAAGTGAATTCAAGTCACAAGAACAAAAACCACAATTACCCACTGAGCAATATGGCACGGGTTTCCTATTATGCAGAGAATGGGATATGATGGTAACAGTCCCATAGGCTTAAGAAAAGAAGGAATTATTGAACCCATACAACCTTCTTTATTATCTTCCCGAGACACTAAAGGACTAGGTTAAAAAGGAGATGTCATAGAAAAGGATACTACAAATCTAGTGGAGCAAATCCATAAATTCCAAGAGGGAAGTGAAACAGATTCTAATGAATGGGAATGGGAAAGTTTTTTGAGTTATCTTGTGAAGATAAGCATATTGATGTAGTTCAATCATACAACTCCACCAATACATACTATGAGGGACAAAGTTCAAGGTCTAGATCGATGGAGTTAGATTCACATAATATCAAGAGTGATTCCAACGAGGAAGGTTAGATATCCCACATGATAGATAATGCTGGGGAGAGTACTAATTTGGAACTTGGAGATACCACCATAAAACTAGAAAACATTTCTATCCTAACCATTATTGCCCTTGATCTAGACCAAGCAAATGATCCTCTTACACTAATATATCCTAAACTTATAGATTAGGAACAACAAGAGGCCCCTGAACTCAATACCTTTCACAACGATGATGCTATTATCGACTATTTGGGTCTTAGGGATCATCTACCTCCAGGAGATCATAAGGCAGGCTTCACTATAGAACTTAATAACGCAACTTATTTTGGAGAGAGTGCCAAGCCTTTTAGTCACAAAAATATAACAATAAAAAATGGATCTAATGGTGAAAACCACTCTATGACAGTATTAGATCATGAAAAAAAAAATAAAGGACATATCTGATGGTGGAAACCTCGTTGAGGTGCCAAAGGATGAATCACTTGACACTCTCCCCAACCCTATACATCAGGAGAGGTCTTCAGTCTTAGTAGAACTAGTAGAACCAGTGAATATTGGTACAAAGGATAGCCCAAAGATAATTCATCTAGTAGCATGTTTATTAGAGAAAGAAAAGGAAGAATTCATCAAATTCTTTAAAGACAGATAGATTAATTTTGATTGGTCCTATGCAAATATGCATGGCCTTGATCCAGATCTCATCATGCATCATTTATCAGTAGCTCCAGGAGTTAAACCAGTGAAACAAAAGTTAAGAAAGATGCATCCTCATATAGCACTTTTAGTCAAAGAAGAGTTGAAGAAGTTGTTGGATGTAGGTTTTATCAGTTCAATTGATTATCCTAAATGGATCTCCAACATTGTTCCTATTTCTAAACCAGACAAGAGAATTAGACTTTGCATAGATTTTAGGGATTTGAATAAAGAATGCCCCAAGGCTGATTTTCCTTTACCCAATATAGACATCATTGTAGATTCGATAGCAGGACATACTATGTTATCTCTAATGGATGGATTTTCTAGTTATATCAGATCAAAATAGCACCAGAAGACCAACACAAAACTGCCTTTACATGTCTGTGGGGTACATATTGCTAGAATGTGATGTTGTTTGGGTTGAAAAATAAAAGAGCTACCTATCAAAGAGCAATGACCACCATTTGCCATGATATGATGCACATTATTATGGAAGATTATGTGGACGACATTCTAGGAAAATCACTCACACAGGAAGAACATCTGAATGTATTAGACAAGATCTTTCAGCGATTAGAGAAATTCAATGTTCATTTGAATCCAATGAAGTGTGTGTTCAAAGTCACATCTGCAAAGCTTTAAGGATACATAGTTTTAGCAAATGGAATTGAGGTGGATCCTACAAAAGTAAGAGCTATAATGGAAATGCCACCTCCTAAAAATATTAGTCAATTGAGATCATTACAAGGAAAGTTGTAGTCTATCCACCGGTTTATCTCATAGTTAGCTGACAAAAGTCATCCCTTCACTCATCTACTTCACAAGAATGTTCCTTTCAAATGGGATGAGAGGTGTGAATAGGCTTTTTAACTCTTGAAATAATATTTGATTAATCCACCAATATTGACGCCACCAATCCAAGTCAAACCATTATTGCTTTATATTTCAGCTACAACCTCTCTAGGAGCTCTACTGGCACAACAAGATTATGAAGGAAAAGAATGAGCTATCTATTACATCAGTCAGACCTTAGTAGGCTATGCATTACAGTATACACCTATTGAGTGAGCATGTCTTGTTGTAGTTTTTACATCTCAAAAGCTAAGACATTATATGCTAACTCCTTCAATCAAGTTAGTATCCAAAATAGATCCATTGAAATATTTACTTAGTAAGGTAGCTCTAACAGGTAGATTGGCAAACTGGTTCATGATCCTAAGTGAATTTGACATTGACTATGTGGACAGAAAGACAATAAAAGGACAAGTAATTGCAGATCAGCTAGCAGATGCACCACTTAATGATGAAAATCCATTAAGTTTTGAGTTTCTAGATGAATCCATCTTCAATATAACAACTCAAACATGGAAGCTTTATTTTGATGGATCTTACACATAGCATGGTTCAGGAACATGAATTTTGTTGGTTACACCACAAGGAGATACCATACCAAAATCATATATAATATTATTCCCTTGCACCAACAACATGGCAGAATAGAGTGGAAAGTTCAAGAGTTGCATGTTTATGCAGATTCACAACTAGTCATCAATCAGACAAATGATGATTATTAGACTAAGGATGAGAAGTTAATAACTTACAAGCACATGGTAGATGACTTCAAAGTTGTCATGATTTCTTTTGAACAAATACCTAGATTAGATAATAAAGTTGTAGATGCCATGGCAACTATTGCCTCACTCTTGGATATACCAGAAAATTAGTTAGGTTATGAGTTCTTAGTGGAGTAATTGTCTAATCATGCATATGATAACCCTGAAACATGGATTATATGTCAAATAGTAGGATTTGATTCCCCTTTGTATGGAAACATTTATACCTACCTAAAAGAAAACACATTGCCACCTAGCCTATCAAATAATCAACATAGAACCTTTATCCATCAAGCTGCTCATTATATCATAATTGCCAATACCCTTTATCGACAAGGTCTTGATGGTACTCTCCTTAGGTGTCTAGAGCATGAGGAATATCAAACCACCTTAAGGGAAGTTCATGAAGGTATTTGCAGAACACACTCTAGTGGTCCCACTTTGGAAAAGAAACTTATGCATATGAGATATTACTGGCCAAGTATGGAAATAGATTCTTATCATTTTGTCAAAAAGTGCAAGAAATGTCAGATCCACGGAAATCTCATACATGCACCGACACATGAACTACAACCCTTAACTACTTCTTGTCCTTTTTTCCAATGGGGACTCAACCTTGTAGGAAAGATTCATCCCCCTTCATCCAATGGCCACAAATTCATAATAACTACCACTGAGTATTTCACTAAGTGGATTGAAGTCATACCTTTAATCAATGTCACAGGCAAGCAAATTGCCGCATTTATCCTGAACTATATCATTTGTCATTATGGAATTCCTCTATCCATTATTACTGATAATGGAAGACCTTTCAAAAATTAGGATGTCCAAGAGCTCTATGACAAGTTTCATATCCAACACCATTTCTCCACACCATACTATTCCCAAGGAAATGGTCAGGCAGAGGCCTCTAATAAAACAATTTTGAAAATCTTAAAGAAGACAGTCAATGATGCCAGTCATGATTGGCATGTACAGTTGAATCTCGCTTTATGGGCCTACTGTGCCAGTATCCACACACCCACAGGTGCAACACTCTATGCCCTTGTCTATGGGTCAGAAGCAATCTTGCCTATCGAGGTCGAGTTACCCTCTCTACGAGTATCATTAAAGGGCTTAATAACTGATGAAGAGTATCAAGTTTCTAGGCTTCAAGAGTTAGAGTTGTTGGAGGAAAGATGAAAAAATTCTTTTAATCACCTCAAGGCCTATCAGCATCATATGTCATAGAGTGAAGCCCAGAGTTTTTCAAGTTGGTGATCTAGTTTTGAAAGAAAACCCCAAAAATCAATAGGATAGAGAAAAGAAGAGTAAGTTTGAACCAAATTGGCTCGGTCCTTATGTAATCATTGTTGCTTATGGATCAAAAGCATATCAATTGGCAACATCAGAAGGTGAGATGTTGGATGATCCCATCAACAGTATGCATCTTCGAAAGTTTTACACTTAGCTTTTAGAAAAACCCTGATGCAAAAAAAAAATGGTGCAATAAAATCAAATGGTTAAAACTTGGAAACATGCACTATTTGTGATAAACCAGTCTCTTCCATCTTTTAGGATTTTAGTTTTCATCCATAAAGATCTTTTCGCATCCATAATATGCATGAAGATACTTATCATGGCTTGTTGCTCTCTCACTTTTACCACCTTACCAAATAAGCTGTATCCACCATATCCGCTAATAAATTTATCCATCCAGTCCTTCATCCATCCATTCATCTATCGATGTCAGTGTTATTTTACATGGTTGAGCTACATTGCCTCTGCATTTTCATGTAGGAAAGGTCATCTTTGATGAGCCCACGAGGCTTCTTACCCCCTAGGTCTAGGTCACATAGAGTCCGCATGGTTGAACTATGTTTGCCTCTATGACTTCACGTAGGCACGTCCATCCTCGATGAGCCCCCGAGGCTTCCATCCATACATCTTGTCTTACCATAATTCGTTACACTCCATAATAAATATTCCATTATCAATTTCAGTCTACATGGTTGAACTACGTTGTGTCTATGACTTCACATAGGAAAGGCCATCATTAATGAGCCCCTGAGGCACTAGGTCAATCCCTTAAGGCCCATTGCATTGAGTCTCCCATCAGTTCATCCATATATTTTCATCCATAATAAGTTGGTCATTTACTTGACTAGGGGAAAAATCCTTGACCTAGTTATAAGAATTGGATTCTTAAGTGCCACAATCTAGAGGATAACAATCTAGATCACAATACTATCTTTAGACAACAAACAACAAACAACATAACAATAAGCTTTTAAACAAAATCTTGACATAAGACATTAACCTATACCAGACAAATAACAACTTGCCTAAACTATCAGGATGATTATATCTATTATGACAAGAAACCATATCTATGGCAAGAGGATTTAATGGTTGTTATAAGTGTAAGTCTTATGTCTTGATTTTCATTATCATGTTTCCTATGCTACTCAAGGATGTCCAGGACTAGAGGAGCTATGATGGGGCATGATTATTTCATTTGTTTATTGTTTGCGGGTTAATCTTTAGTAATGTGAAGACTTGTCTAATGAAATTATTAGCAAAAGGTCATCGAGGACGTTATGGGTCTAAGCATGAAATAGTACAATCCTTGTCTATTGATACATACAAGGAATACTCAGATCATCTTGGTTTAATTATATCTAGATGCTTGTATTAACTTGCTAAATAAAAATCCATGTAAGTGATACTTAGGTCATCTCGGTTTAATTATACCTAGATACTTGTATTCCCTTACAAAATTTTAAAAGCTCAATGATGAAAAAGCACTTCAAACATATATACAAGATGACTAGGTCTCATTTGTGCATATTAAGTTTGCATTTCATTTCATTTATAAGCATTTCATAGTTATCATTTTCCAAGTTATCCTTTTCTTCATGGCTTAAGATCCAAGTCCTTTTCTTCCAAATTGTCTTTTTATCCAAGTCATTTTCTAATTCTTACAAGTGATCCTTCTTTCATTTCGTGAGCACACTCGTGTTCTTTGAAACCTAGCTATCCTCTCGAGGGGGCATCCTCATTAACATTATTATTCATCTTATCGATGTACTTCATCCTTTCCATACCAATCTAGCTAATCAATCTAGCCAAACTACCCAATCAGATCCTTTGGTCTTAATCCTAATTTTGTCGTAAATCAATCAATCATCAATCCATCATCAATGGGATATATCATTCCCACATCCTTGTGTTGACCTAGGGATATATCATTCCCCATAATGACAACACTATCCTTATCAATCATCATCAATTAATCATTGATTTACAACTTGACAGGGGTAATACCTTGTTTGTTTTTGAATCATCATCATTCTCATTCATCTTGTTCATTAACTTACCATTATCTTCCCTTGTCACCCTTGCTTTGAGTGATTTTGGCATCATCATCTCTAATCCAATCATTTTCTTCCAACCAATTTCTTCTAAATCAATTTTCTTCTACCAATCAAACACTATGTTTTAAACTTCTTTGAAATGTTGTTACTATGCAACACCATCTCAAAGAGGGGCAAAATGTATACACCTAAAAATGGCTTGAGATAAATTAAATAAATATTTTATTCTTATTTCCTCTATCAATAAATAAATATAGTAATTTATTTATTTGATTCACATTTATCCTATTCTTCCAATAATTAAATAAAATTTAATTTATTTAATTAAATATCTTAATTCTTCTAAAGTTATCCCTAATTAAATAATCCTAATTATTTAATTATTCTTCTAAGACAAAGTCATATCCCTAAAATCCACATCATTCATCCACATCACCCTAACATCATTTGACACCTCACCTCCATGTTACACCATAAATTAAATATTAATAATATTTAATTAAACATTTATTCTCAAAACATGTCCTATTTCCTTCAACCATCCCTACTTTGTAGAAATTGGTCTCTCCACATAATCATGGTCAAAGTTGACTATGAGACACTTGTCTCATGAGCCCTATATTCCCTCCAATGTCCCAACAAACATAGACTCCTTCCATCTTTCTCTCATGGTCTTTGTGAGCATCTCACCATTCCCACATATCTCTCCATCTTGTCAATGTAGTAGGAACATCCTCCTTCTACATCTCCCCTCATCCAACCAATTCAATCTTGACCCTCCATGTCATAAGACCAATTCCTCAACCATTGATCTTTTACCACTTGGATCTAAGCTTTCTTTTGTCTATAAAAGGAAGCCTCTCATCCTCATTTTAGAACAACACAAGTGAGATCATACTTTCATGCTACTGAAATCATATCAAATATCAAAAGTGTGCCTTTGGCTTTTATTTGCATAGCATTATCAATTAGCAATCTCCATTAGCATATCATTAGCATTAGCCATCTCCATTGTTGCATTGCATTAGCTTCATACAAATCATTATCATAGTTTAGTATTGTAGAATCATTCACTTTGCATAAAATCCACCACAAGTCCATTCATCTTAGAGCCATCTTGAAACAACGAAGTGCATTCTGAGAGCATAATTACAATTAGCAAAATCAAGATCTCAAGAAGATAGGACACAATGGGACATGAAGGAGAAATCTGCATTTGAAGGTATAAATAATGTTTGCTTCAAATTCTATGTTTTTCTATTAGTTTCATTGGTGATTTTGGTTTGAGTAAAAATTTAGAGTTTTGTGGTAGCTTAATGGGTTTTTACTGTTGTTCTCCAAATTATCATCACACCTAGAAACCAGTGGTAGCAAGGGGTTGAATAGAGCTGTAAGAACCTAATTTCAAAAGGTTTTGGTTATCCAAACAAGTGGGACAAGGGCGCTAGGCACCCTAGACCCAAATTAGGGTTCCATAAGATCTCCAGATCTGGATGTCTTCACCTATCGGTCTTCCTGCTTCCTGTCACCTATTGTCATCTGATTCTTCCGAATGTGACCTGTACACACACAAGAAGAGGAAGGGTTGGTACTATTTAGGAGCTTTCCTAAGTCAAGCCCCATGAATGGTGTTCCCACCTCCACAATAGCAATGATAAGAGATCAAAGAGTGTGTGCCCTTGAAGGGCAGAGGCAAATATGAAGTATAATGGAATTATGTAATAAAGCATGAAGGAAATAAGTCACCATGAGCATATAAACCCTAGCTTACTTGATGTGGAATCACAACTTGACTCAAGTAGTTGGTGTAGCCCCAAAGAAGTAGAGAGATCTTCACAAGACTTACAAGAAGTTAGTACAACAACAATAATCCACCATAGAGAGCTTTATAGAAGAATAGAGAGCATGAGAGAGAGAGAGAGAGTGTGTGCTAGAGTGCTTAGAGATCTTAGATGTTCAAATGAATAAACTAACTTTCTTATATATGTATTCTCATCGATTGTCAAGGAATTAGACCAAATGAGGCCGACATGAATGAAAATTAGAGATGTTAAAAGCCAACATAACCATAATTTAGCCCAGGGCTAAAGGAGGGCCCAGGGCATTGGGCGCCCTTGTCCTTTAGCCCCCATAAACTCCAAGATGAGCTCATTTAAGTGTGCTTAGTCCCATTATAAAGTCATCTTTTGGGTTTTATGCATCGGGATTAAGAATTAAATGTTTTAGGTCCACCTGGGTGCTAAACTAGGTGTAAAATGACAAGGGTTAAAATTTTTACTCCATAACATCCCTCACTCTCTATCTCCCTATCTCTCCCCTCTATCTATGTCTATCTCTATCTCCCTATTTATCTTTATTTCTCCCTCTATAGATCTCTTTGTCTATCTCAACCCCCTCTCTCCCTCTCCATGTCTCTATCTCCATCTATCCCTCTCTATCTCTCTATCTGCCACTGTTTCTATATTTTTCCCTCTCTCTCTATCTATCTCTCCCTTTATCTCTTTATTTCTCTATCCTCCCTCTCTCTATCTCTATATCTCTCTCCCTCTCTCTATCTCTATATCTCTCTCCCTCTCTCTATCTTTCTCTCTCTCTATCGACCCCTTGGTGCATGAGGGAGAGAGATATAGAGATAGAGAGGTAGATAGAGTTAGAGAGAGGGATGATATAGAAATAAAGAGATAAAGGGAGAGATAGATAGAGAGAGAGAGAGGGAGAAACAGAGAGAGATGGATAGATAGAGAGGGATAGGGAGGGAGACGGAGAGGGAGAGAGAGAGAGGGAGATAGAAAGAGATGGAGAGATAAAGAGGAGGAAAAATATAGAAAGAGGGGTAGATAAAGAGATAGAGAGGGATAGGTGGAGATAGAGACAGGGAGAGGGAGAGAGAGGGGGGTTGACATAGACAAAGGGATCTATAGAGGGAGAAAGATAGATAAAGAGGGAGATAGCGATAGAGAGAGAGAGAGAGTCGATGGAGAGAGCAAGATAGAGAGGCACATAGAGTTAGAGAGAGGGATAGAGGAGAGAGAAAGAGATAGGGAAGCATAGAGATAAAATTCAAGAGTTAAAGAGAGGGGGTCCATAAAGAAAACAAAATAGAGGGAGAGAGATATATGCATAGAAATAATTTTAACTACTTCAAAACACACTCATGTTATAACACGAGCACATTTTTAACTGCCTTGGGATGGATTTTCTTTGGGCATCCAACCCAAAGGGTTGGAGGTACCTTTTGGATGCCATAGACATGTTCTCAACAAAAGTTAGAAAATTCAACCAAATACCGTGTGTGCTCTCCATCAGGTTTGTACATTTTTTAATGTCAATACAAAAAAATGCCAAGACGATTTCAAGTTTTTTATTAGTTTTCTAACCATGTATTTTTTCAAAAATTTGATAACATTAAGGTTTCCATCTTCAATTTCTTTTGCTAATGTGTTTTTTTTTTAGAAAACCCGTGTCTAGTATTTCTAGTGTCTTTTTTTACATGTTTATCAAAATTTGAAACAAATTATATTTTTAGATTCTAGACTCAATTCTATACACATTGAAAAAAAATTGATTAGTTTTCGAAAAAATAGGGGGGAGCATGCTCAAATTTTCATTTTTCAAGATGTGTCCACTTTGAAATTCATAAAAAAAATATATGCATAAAAAAATTAAAAGAAAAATCAGGCATAAACTACATTGTATTAGATAATTTTCCACCGAAGTGATTTGTCAAATACTTTAAAAAGTTGACATTTTTGTTGGAGCACACTAGACACTTTGTTATATTTTTCTAACACAAACAAGAGCACTTTGTGTGCTCCCCCTATTTGAACCTCTTAATCTCCATCATTTTTAGAAAAAAATAGTAGTTTAGAAACTAGATTTCGACCACACTACAAAACTTGTTCTTATCACATCTTCTAATTTTGAGCATAGTTATCTTCAATTTCTCATCCAAGATCAGTTTTTACTGATTTTAGAAAAAAGTGGCCACTCTTGACCCCCTTTTGATCCCCCATTTCCATGCACTTACCCTTGTGCATGTGTGTCTATGCATGCTTTAGTATTCTCTAATTAAAAATTTATATCTAATCAAGGGTACTTGGACTCACGTGTGCCTCATGTAAGCAGTCTTGTGACAAATATGTTGGTGGATAGGGTTAATTAAGTGTTTAGCTGCAAATTACTACACACGGGTAAATTTGCTAATACTTTCACAACAAACTCCAAAAGTATGTGTAGATGCCACCAAGTCTTAAATCACAAATTTAGATATTTAAGGGAAATAAGTTTTAGGTGACCAAGAGCACACAAACCAAATTTGTGGATGTGAATATCTTGTACATAATGTAGAATTGAAGCAGAGCAAAGAGCAAATCATCTAGTAGTCTATTAGAACAGTACAAGTATAAATATGATCATAAAACATTGAATTGGATTGGCAAGCACAATGCACATTAGAAAGTCTCCAAGTCTCACATAAGGCTAAGTTCCATTTCCCTATTTGCAAACTCTTAAAATGCTAAATTATACTATTTAAGGTTGGGCTTTAATGGTTGTTTTTACAACTATTGCTTTGTAATTATTGCCTTGTTTCAGCTTGTTTGTTAGTTGTAGGGTTCTTTCTTGGTTGTGGAACAGTCGTTTGTGGCTACTATTCTCTTTGTAATCTTCAACTTTGTTCAATACCAAAAAAAAGTATACTTGTGTTTAATTATTGTTTTAGATCCTTAAATCTAATTTACTTATTATTTTCTTTTTATAATGATTAACTTAGTTTTAAAAAAATTATTTTATTCTTTCAACCATGATCTAAGGCTAATAAATAGAATTAGTGAAAGTTAAAAATCGGATTGATAAGTAGAGAACATAATAAATATGTTTTCTTTAGAAAATATCTTTACATGCACTTAGTGTACATGGCACCTCTTTATTACCATAAAGCTTCTTTCATTCATCATAATTGTTTTTGCTATTTAACAAGTTTTATAATATATAACAATTGTCTTGTCTCATCTATAAATGAACCACAATATATATGTTAATTTAAAATTATATTATATTAATGACTTTCTCATAATCAATTATGTTAAATGCTAACAGATCTTTTCAACTTTTATTACTTGTCATTTTCTCAAAATCTATATAAATAGACAATACGACCTCCCACAATATATGTTAATTTAAAATTAGATTATATTAATGACTTTCTCATAATCAATTATGTTAAATGTTAGCAGATCTTTTCAACTTTTATTACTTGTCATTTTCTCAAAATCTATATAAATAGACAACCAAACCTCAAACTCCTGTCAACCACAATATAGATATTTTATTTTCCTTATTAAGAAGGAACTCATTAACCTTTGTAACCAATAAATTATCAATATTTAAATTTAAAACTGATTGCCATATAGTTTTTTTTTTCTCCTCCTAGTAGGAGGTATCCTCAGGGCCCAACCCAGTGATTCTCACTAGTCCTTGCTTTGGTCTTATTATTTGTCAAGTTGGGGAGCCAATGGGGCGAGACTAATCCTCCTAGGATGCACGCAATCACCTGCAAACCACATGCATCAAGTAAACCTGAGCAGCATTTGGGAAGAACCCAAAGCCCTTAACCGACTATGCCAACCCCCCATGCAGGCTTGATTGCCATTTAGTTGAAGGGGATACTTCTCTTTGATTGGTAGTGAAGTCCAAAAAGTTGTGGAGTCAAACTTGTGATATTAGGGATTAGGAGAATCACGGGGGCGATGAAAAGTGTTATTAGGCCATAAAGTTGATGAGAAAAAAGAAACGCATGTGATAGGCCAATCTTCCTAGGTCGGTGAAGGGCAGTTGAAAGCATGAGAGACGGTCTCTGGAATAAACATAAAAGAAAAATGGCAAGACTGTTGTGGAAATATCTCTTGTGTTCCAGCGTAAGGGGCAGAGGAAGAGGATGATGCACTTAGGATGCGCACAACACTTGCAGTTACATTTGCATTTGGCTTCTCCCCCTGGTGTAAAGCTCCTGCGCAGGCGGAGGAAAGTAATTTGCGAGCAGAGGAAGAATTGCATGCAGCAAGTGAAGGCGAGCGTGTGGAGAATGGTGAACGCCATACCAGAGTGGGCGGACGAAATAAAGGAGAGAGGAATGCAGCAACGGAGGGCGTTATACACCCACGAGGACTGGCTCAAGCACCGGAGTTCTAAGCGCCACATTCGGCATTGGCTCTCCAGTTTGTCATCAAGAGTGATTTTGTCATTGGTACCGCCAATGTGTGCTGTGACTGTCTATGCAGCGGCGGTGGCGACATACAACACGGGTGTTTCCAGTGGTGTGTTGCCTGGCTTCATGCCGCTTCTCCACGCTCCCACACTGCCCTCGGAGTTGGTGGCGCCGGCGTTGGCTCTCCTCCTGGTGTTCCGCACAGAGGCTTCCTACTCCCGCTACGATGAGGGCCGAAAGACATGGACCAATGTTATCTCCACCACCAAGGACTTCGCTCGCCACGCCACTGCATGGACCAGGACTGGGACTCAGACTGGGACTGGGACTGGGACCCACTCGCCTCTCTCCTCCGACTTGCTTGCTTACATTATGGCCTTCCCTGTGGCCCTCAAGGTCATCATTACCTACATCCCTCTTACATTTTTTTTAAGTATTCTCTCCTCTTCTTGTTTGTTTGTCTTAACATGTTTTTCTTTAACATGATGTTATTATTAGTATAGATATCTTAAATACATCTATCTAAAGACGTAGAGAGATATCAGTGTCAAGACACTTATCTATTCTTAATAATAATTTTATTTGAAGATGTTTAGAGATGTCGGTTTCAAGACACTTAGATTTTTGTAGGATTCTCTCTTTTGTTTTTCTTTAACATGATGTTACTAGTATAGATATCTTAAATACATCTATCTAGAGATGCTGAGAGATATCAGTTTCAAGATAGATATTTATCCTAAATAATGATTATAATATTTGTGATGTTTGCAGTGCCACATAATCCATGGGTCGAATGTTGAGCAAGATTTGGGAAGGTTGCTTTCGAAAGAGGACTTGGCACTCGTTCTCTCTTCTCACCATCGTCCCAATTGTATCATCCAGTTCCTTTCGGAATCTCTCGTGCACCTCCCCCTTGATGATTCCAAGAAACGTGTTTTGGTAAGTATGGTTAATATGTGTACACTTACTAAACTTGGATTGAAAATATCTAGTATAATTTGTTGTAATGTAGTCTGACTTAGAACCTAAAAGATGAAACAGGACTCTCATATTTCCGAGTTCAACGAGGCTGTGAGTGTGTGTGAGAGACTAATCCGATCACCAATTCCCCTTTCATACACACGACTGACATCGAGGCTTTTATTCTTTTGGCATCTAACACTACCAGTGATCCTATGGGATGAATGTCATTGGATGGTGGTACCTGCTACACTCTTCAGTGCATCATCCTTGTTTTGCATTGAGGAGGTCGGGGTTCTAATTGAGGAGCCTTTCCCTATGCTTGCACTAGATAAGATGTGTGCAATAGTCCATGAGAATATCAAGGAAATGTTAGAGTTTCACAACGTAGTCGAAGACCACCTATGCCACAAGATAGATAGATTACCCCTCACATCCTTAGAATTTAATAGCTTAATGTCACCTCCACCGTGTGTTTACATGGAGTCCCACAAACAACTCTTGTAAAGTCATTTCTCCCTCTTCTCTCTTCATACATTACCATGATTTACATGATCTGTTGTTGACCTCTCTCACCTATGAACCATTGGCCAATGTAGATATATATTTCTTTATCTATTTATAGAAGTATGCAAAAGAATTTATTGTTATTGTATTTCCATGTAAGGACCCATACATTGCTTTTTTGGGTAGTTTAGCACCACATGTTAATCTTATTCCACATGCTTGAATTTATTGTCATTTAGTTTTTTAAAACTATGTTCGCTATAAAATATTTTTGAAATTTGATTTGCTATAAAATTTAATGTTCAATTTGTTAATATTTGGTTGTCCTATATTAGTTTGTATATAATGAGGGTAAATATTACTAGTGTCACAATCTATCTTCACCTCAAATATTTGTATAGAACAATTATCAATAATAGTACGTTGTTTTTAAGAAAATAATTAATCAAAAATGATAATAGATATTAACATATTATTATGTTGTTGCCCCAATCATAGGGGTTGTTAAAATGAGTAAAAGGTGTGTGGGATAAGTTGAATCTCTCTTGTGCTAAAAATTAATATAGATGGGGCCTCTAGTGATAACCTTGGACTACAAATGCTAGAGTGATGTGCTGGGATACAACTAGGGGCATGTCATTTTTTTTAATTGTGGATTGGATATTGCTATCAACAATGTGGCAGAAGTGTTGTCAATCTCACATTGTTCAACTCTTGATTGTCACATCAACCGGTTTTCTAGCACTATTGTTAAAACCAACACTTAGATATTGGTGAATACTTTTCTCTTTGAAAAAAAAACTAGAAGTTAAACTTCTTTAGGACATTCAATACATTTTCAAAAGGTTTGATGAATTTTGCATTGGATATTCTCTTCAAGAGGTAAACCAAGATTTGAACATTCTTGATAAATGGGAGAAAAATAATGGCTAGTATTCCTCCCCATTCCAAGGCCTAGAGTAGGCCTACAACATTCTTAATGAAGTGAAATTCCATGTTTTAAAGAATGGTAAGGGTCATCCCTAATGGTATTATTATTGTTCATTGGGATTCCATCATATCAACTCCTCTTATTTCATCCCCTTCATGTCCTTGTTATCACATTATTACCCTTCTTCTCTTCAATTAAAGGATTCCTTTTATGTCACATACACAAGTGAAACTTGATGTGTTGACTCCTAAAATGGTGTGCTTAAGCTTTAGGGCCCCTTTTAAAAATTCTCTATTTTCCTATCATCGAATATAATGATCCCTATTTTTCTTAAATTTCCTCTTCCTTTTTTCCCACATCATTACATAACATATTTCTAATTTTTGATAAATTTCCATTCTTGAGATCCTTGTTTTCTCTCTCTATTTGTAAAACCTATTACTTTTCTAAGTCATTATTTTATCTTATTTAGAGATCAAACCACACAAATTTCTTATCATGACCATTCCATTTCAAATAGCCAAAGGCCTACAATAGTAGTCTTTTCACCTTAATCATCAAGGGATAATTATAAATGAAGTGACCATTAACAATATGATTCTTGCACTTGAGAAGAATAATGATGACACTAAATCATGCAAAGATTGTGTTAATCTAACTCACCACAAATCGACATTATATCTTTTTAGAAGAGGCAAAGATTGGATTTTTTCCACATATGAAGAGGATCGATGATAAAATTAATATACACCATGAGGTGAGGGATGCATTAAATTTTGAAAATTGACTTGGTGGAAAATATTAAATCCATATCAACAAATTGTGTTAGCAACTACATTAAGATTTTATGTGGTCATTTTGGAGAATTTTTTTAATTTAATTTGTATTTTTTAGGGAAATTTTGGTGAAATTTTTTAAAGTAAAATATATTTTCAGTCTATTAATTGATAATATGCCTTAATATAATTGTGTATGCAGATGCAAGCATTCTTCCTAAGTGTTATATTACATATGACACAATGAGGAGACAAATTATTTGATGGAATGCATTAAGAACAGCCTAGATATCATAAAAGGTAGTGAATTTTTTGACAAAAGGCATTTGGATTTTAGCAAGAAGATAAACTTTCTCTATAAAATATGCTCATAGAATGTGTCATAACCCAAAATTTTGGTTATTAATTATTTATATTTATACATGCCCAAAATATGAGATTAGATAATTAATTAATATTATCAGAGATAACAATACTATTATCACTATCATTATATCAATATTTATTGAATTTTATAATTGTTGGATCATTTCAACTAGGTCAATTTGATAGTAATCAATCAATGGGATAAGTCAATAAATAATATTGATAGAATTATTGTTAATAGAACACCACTTATCAATATCCATAATCAAGAGATTGTGAACATTTTCTTAGCTAAACCAAAGTTAGTAAAATATCGTTAAAATCGACAACTAGCTAACAACAATTTTGTAATGTCCCAAAATTAATACTAATAATTAATCGATTATTATTCTAAATGTTAGGACATGAGTTGGCCATTATGGTACATTAATGTCATTAGTGATGGTGATAATGATATTGTTGTTATTGTAATAATAATAATTGACTTGATATTATTATAGGGAGGATCACTTCAATTTGGTTGGTTGACATTAATATTGGACTAATACAAATTTAGCTAAGGAAAAGATGTAAGAATGTATGTGGATCACACCACGCCTTAGCTGGGACTCAAAGACAATCTTCCACGCTACAACATGCTATCACAATCTTCGATGCATCTCCGCATATGATGGATTCAACTAGGTCGGCCAAGACTAATATTAACACAAGTATTCAAGAACATGCTTCATACACTATCTGAATTACACCTTGCAAACCAATCTGAATGTAGGAGCATGATTAGGATACATCCACAAGCACATTATGATCACTAGGAACAACCGCACAATCCCTAACAACTCTATCAACGAGATTCTTCAAACTGGAGCACAAGAACAACACTGTCAACCACTGTCATAAGTAAAAGATAGCTTGTGGACCACCAAATCATGAACCATTACAGGTGAAGGTGCTTAACATCATCACAGACTTACTTCCAGAACCACAGGCAAAAACACTTTAAGGAGAAGGAATGCATAGCAAAACACTTTCTCCCTGTCACCACCAAACACATAGAAAAAGTTTTCACTCTGGTGAACATAACTCACTCAATTCTTCATATCGGAGGCTCAAACTTGGAATATAACATCTTCAGATAGGTTTCTAAATAGATTCCAATCTGTAGGTAAAGTTATTTATTTTGCAGGAAATGCGGAGCATTCTTCTAGACTGTTCATCTTTATATAATGCATTTTTTCTATTGCAATACATTGTTATCACCGGAGGGGCTAATTTTCTCAATATCCTCAACAAAGTAAGAGCACAGTTGACACTAATGACAAAACAGAGATGTTGACATCAATGACAACACTGATTAGGCACATACTTGCAACAAGATGTTCATTTTCTTGTTCACACTCAGGACCACAAGATCATGATCAGTGTATCATTATCATGTCTCATAATATAATCTAATCAATTTATAAAACAAATTATCATCAATAACTATTTCATAATCAAGAGTTAAATCATATATTTCCACAATATCAAATTAATTAACTTTGTCTAATTCTCCTAATTATCAGACTAAGTTAATGATTAAGTCTATTTGTAAGTTGGGGATGTAACACATGTTCCCAGGCTTTCCAGATACTACCAAAGACTACAGATCCCCCAGACTTAGATTTGAAGTCTCCCAATAAAGTATCATGAAAGTGCAGCTTTCCCCAACCTTTTTTTCTTACCTAGAGTAGCATTCTTAAGATTGTTTCTGACCAAGACCTTCCAAGGCTCATCACCAAATAAAGAATTGATTATCCACTTTGTTGCTAGAGCAACACCCTGAATCCTCAAGTCCTTGAGCCCCAACCCTCCTGAGTCCTTACTGAGACAATACCGCTCCCACCTGACTAGATGCTTTTTTGTCTTCCCCTTTCCATCAGACCACAAGAAACTTGTAATCAGTCTATGAATGACATCAAACTGATAGTTAGCAAAGAGCTACATTGAGGAGTAAAAGATTGAGAAAGCAAAAAGTATCTTTTGACAAATTTGCACCCTACCAGCCAAAGAAAGATGCATTCTATTCCATCTTTTAAGCTTCCTTTCAATTTTAGTAAAAAGCCTATCCCACATATGCTTCAAAGAGGGGCAAATGGCAAAGGGGATCCCAAGGAACCTAACCTGCTTTGTTGCCCCCCCCCACTGCCATTTACTAGAATCAAGCCAGGCAGGAACAGACTAATCCCAAGTCAAAAGGATAGATTTAGTAGAAGAAATTGTAGTTCCAGAGGGCAGACAAAAAATCTCTAACCTTTGCTCCAATTTCTCCATTTCCTAACTATTAGTTCTAGGAAAAAGAGTATTATCATCTACAAACTGCACATTTAACAATCTATCACCATTAGGCAAGGAAATGCCTTCTAGTTTACCTTCAATTAGCTCTGTTCTCAATAAATAATGGAGGGCTTCAGATGCAATCACAAATGAAGAGGAGGCAAGGGGGCATCCTTGCCTTATAGTTCTTCCCATTTTGAAAGGAGCAGATAATTCGTCATTCACTTCAACTTGGGTTGAAGCATCTTCAAACAACATTTCTACCATCTTGCAAAAGAATTCAGGGAAACCTATGGCTTTAAGAATTTTGAAGATAAAAGACCATTCTACTCAATCATAATCCTTTTCAAAGTCTAAGAGGAGGATGCCAACATTTTGATTAGTCTCTTTTACCCAATGAAGAGCTTCTCAACTTGTAATAAGGTTTTCTAAAATGTATCTACTTTTTATGAAACTTGTTTGGGTTGAATTAATAACCTCCAGAAGAATATCTCTCACCCTAAGAGCCAAAAATTTGGCAATAATTTTATATAAAACATTCAATAATGTAATAGGCCTCCAGTTTTTAATTTTTGTTTTGTCTCCTTCTTTGGGTAAGAGTTTGATAATTCCTTTGTTTATATCTTTACCTAAAGTACCTTTTTTCTATTGCCTCCTTGTAAAGCTCAAATAAATCATCCACTATCCAATCCATATTGGCTTTGTAAAACTCAACCAGGAGGCCATCAGCACTAGGGGACTTCCCATTGCTCATAGACCTAATGGATATTTCTATTTCCTCTTTTGATAGTTCTTTTTATAGTCTTTCTCATCTCCTTATTCACTCTCATCTTACAAATTTTGCAACATAACTCTTTAGCCTCCAAGCACCTTGGATAGTTATCTTCTGCTTTGAATAATTTTTCATAGAAGCCTCTAAAGGCTTCTAAAATTTCCTCTTATTTCCTCAGGCAAACTCTATTAACCACCACTACTTCAATGTTTTCTTTTATATTTTTGTATTTTAGGAGATTGAAGAAGTATTTTGTGCCCTTATCCCCATCTTCCAACAAATTCAAATTTGTCCTAATTTTGGCCTCCTGAGCTTTCCTAATCTTGCACTTCCTTAAGCTGTATTTGACCTTTCCCATTTTTTCAATCAAGTGATCATCCTTTGGATTGTTTTATAATTTTTCTTCTACTTGGAGGAACTCTTCTTGTAGCATAACCTCTTCTCTTTTTATGTCTAATGAGTATTTTCTGCCCACTATTTGGAAGACAGATTTACATGAGTTTGTCAACCTGTTCTAGTAGAGAGAGACTTCTTTATTTTTATAAAGTGACTTACAAATATTTCTCAATGTTTTAATGGCATTCAGACTGTCTTGATCTTTTAGCAGTTCACAATTAATCTTAAAAGAACTACCTTTTTGTTTCCTGATCTTTTCCTCTTATTTTTTAATTATTATCACAGCCTTTATGGGATGATGGTCAGATAATACATTAGGGATCACTTGGATTTTATTCATTTACTTCTTATTTTGGATCAAAAAAGTTTCCTTCTCCACATAGAATCTATCCAATCTACTATATATCCTTCTGTTCACTTTCTGATAGTTAGACCAAGAGAACCAAATACCTTTGTTGTTCTTCTTTTCTCCTTCTAGAGGGTCTACCAATTTCAACAATTTTTTTAACCTTTTCCAAAATAATTTCTCATTTCCTTTCCAATCCATTGGGTTACCTCCCTTTTTATCTTCCATCTACTCAATCATGTTGAAATTACCCCCAATAACCCAAGGTACTTTAGGCAGTTAAGAAGTCATCCATTTCCATAATTCATCTCTATTATAGTATTCATTAGGGGCATAGATTGAGCATAGGCCAACAACCAACCCACCTACATCCAATATTATCCAAATACATCTGTTACAAAGGGAGTGCCCTGAATCTTTGAGAAGATTTTTCCATTTTGTATTTAGCAGAATGGCATTACCTCCTTTGCCCCTCTCATGCTTTGTGGTAAAAGCAATAGCATCTCTCCAAACACATTTTAAGGTGTTCTCCATCATAAAGCCCACAGATTTGATTTCTTGGATCATTAGAATATCCATATCCTTATTTTTGTTGTAAAAGTCCCTTACGACATATTTTCTGTCAGGGGATTCTAATCCTCTAACATTCCAACTAAAGTAGTGGATGTTCTTCATCTATATCTATGTCTAGGAGGATTTGGGGTTATCCCCTTTTTGAATGCTATCAAAATATTTGGGAATAAGGTCATCTTTTCCTTTCTTTCCTAGTTTGACAAAGCTATTAGTTTTTCTCGTATTCTTTCTTTTTCTTACCTTCCTCTTCTGATTTGTCTAATTCTTGTATGTTTTTCCTCCCTTCTAGACTGCCATGTGATATCATCTTATCTCCAACAGAGGCAAAATCTTCTTTCAAATTACTTTGTTTGTGAAGTTCAATATCTACACCTCGGGGATCTGCCTCTTTTTTCTTTAAAAACTCATCCTTCAACTTATCTAATTTATTCCTTTGCTCTGCTACCTCTCTAATCTTGTCTAATGCCAATTGTTGGGCATTTTTCCTCCTTCTCACATTAATAAACCCATTATTAGAGTGATAGCCTCATAAATTCTTATCTGGTGCCTTAGTTTGGTCATCACTAGGTAGTCCATATTTGATGCCAGTGTTTGAGTGAAGTTGAGTTTCTTCAATTTGAGACACAAAGGATGGGTCCTCTTCCATCAAGCTTTCACTATCATTTTCTTCCATAGAGAATAAACTAAGACTACCATCCTGAGTACTGTCAGAATCCCCATCATCTTGGTGATCCCTACCCAGTACCATAGAATCTAGTCCTCTGTTATTTGAGATACTATTAGTCTTAAGACTCTCTTCTTTTCCAGTTGTTTGCTCCTTTCCAGAATTAGGTTTGCCATCTTTTACAGTTTGATTATTCGTTAACTCAAGGGGGGGACCCTAGAGTCTCTCCCCAAGCCTCACGAGGGCCTATTTTCTTAGTGATTAGAAACATTTTTTTCTTTGGTTTCAAAACCCAAATTATCCTTTTTAGCATTCTTGTTAAGGACAGGGCAATCCCTCCTTTGATGACCATCCATTTTGCATAGAAAGTATGAGTCTAAACCTCCTAGCCCTGCTATTTCACATTGCACTATTTTGTTCTCCTAGTTTATCTTGACAATGTCAGGAATCTGAGTTCCAGAGTTAAAAGCCACTAGTAATCTTGTATCTAAATGAGGGAGAGTAGTTTAAGTTTCATCTATTTTTAAAATTTTTCCAAATGGTTTGATAATCTGTGGTAAAAAATTCTAGAATTGTACAGAGACATTTTTGACTAAAACCCATCTGGTAACTGAACAAAACTGTATTTCCTTATGAGTAGTGTCTGGAGACCAAGGAAAGGCTTTAAATAATGTCAGCCCAATATTCCAATTTTTTTTCTACAACCCTCCTTTGCATACTGTGATTTTTGAAGAATATGACAAAAATGCCCACTTGAATCATTCCACACAAGAGAAGTGGATGCCTAATTTTTTGCCCCACACTGAGATTAACCAGCTATCAAAAAACTTCCTCAATGGCATTTTCTCAACATTAATACATGTAAAGAAAATAGCTACATTCTTTAGTCTAGATTCTTCATTCTTTACTGCTTTAACCATGTCTTCATTAGGGCATAAAGAAATTTTCCTTAGCAAGGTAGGGGACTCACCTTGTCCTTGCTCCACATTCTCACCTCTCGTACCACCTTCTTTGGTGATTCCACCATCACTTTTGAATGCAAACTCGAACGAGAAGCCCACATTTTCAAGCGGTGTTTCAGCATCTTCGACGTTTACCACTTCCCTGTAAGATTTGGTCTGGCCTTTTAGTTTGTCTCCGTCTTCGTCTAAGATATTCTCCATTTTATATTAAATCCTGGCAAATAATTTAGCTTACATCCAGTACTATCTCCATTGGCACCCTCCCATCAACACGCTTAGGTGACACCAGGGTGATGCAATGGTCTAGGTGGGGGAAAAAAAATGTAACTTTTGAAAATTCAAATAAAAATCATTAAAGGACAAGGGATACAAAAGATACAAGAAATAATATTTATCAAAAAGAATAGACATGCACATAAAACCAAGGATTGGATTCAAATCCTCAAATCTCATGAAGAATTCTGAAAGGTTCCAACATAGGGAGAGAAACCCAAACAGGAAGCTTATTGAGGATTACAGTGAAACCCTCATGCAACCTCTGGGAACTCCCTCTTGCACTCCCTCCTCATACACTAACTCATTGTATTGCATGTTTCTCACATGTATTCCTTATATATGCTTGTAGTATTCCATGTATGTGTGAATTATGTTGCAATGTCTTGTGTGTTTACAACCTTAGAATCCTAAGCTTGGGGGTTACTATAGTCCACAACTTGGCAGAATTATTTGGCTTCTGTGTTTTCATGTTGGAAATATGTCATCTCCTTACTTTAGTGTGAGTTTGAACATAAGTTCATACCCATGCTAAAGTGGGGGACTAAATGTTATGGAGTAAAATGTTTACCCTTGCTAATCAAGACCTATTTTAACATAGTTTTGGAACAATAAATGATTAATTCTTGATCCCAATGAATAAAATTGACAAAGTAAACTTAGGATTGGACTAAGCCCACCTCAATCGACACTCTCCCAAGTTTGTAGGGCTAAAGGACCAGTGTGCCTAGTGCCCTGGGCCGAGATGTTAGCCTCGACCCTATTTTGTGGTGTCAGCCTAGAACACCTCCTTGGCTTATCCATGTCGGACCCATTTCATTTTATTCATTGTTGGTGAGTGGGAATACATATAAGAAGGAATTTTATTATTCATTTTACACCTAGCTTGTTAAGAGTGTTGGATTCAGGACAGACAACTGAGAGGGGGGGTGAATCAGTTGTCTAAAACTTGCTTCTAATTCAAACACTTAAATCCTCTTTGTTATTTAATAGCATGTCAATTAATCACTCATGAAAGCATAAAGCATAAACACCAGAGTAGATACACATCAACACATGAGACACCAAGATTTTGATGTGGAAAACCCGGTCAAGGGAAAAACCACGGGGTGATTAACCCAAGGATTATTCTCTATTAGAAGAATAAGAAAAATAGATGGCACATGCCAATTAGGGCTCATTGCCCGAGCTCACTGCTCACAAGAGGCACACTGCCTACAAGAGACACACTGTCTACAAAGTAACAAGTATCACAAACTTGAACTGGAGATTGACATATTTACCATGCCTGGATCAGTTCCATTTAATCTCGAAGACCTCTGCTTTGCCTTTCGCTCTTTCACTATACCACACTCATCCACTCCAAGACACACTTCAAAATGAATTCACAATCCCTTATTTATACAAGGAATTGACTTAGGAACAATCATCTAAGTCAACAAACACCTATAAGATCATTCGCAAGACGTGCAATACATCCGGTCGGCCTGTCTTAGGAAGAACACCAATATCTGTGGTTATTCTTCAAATGCAAACTCAAACTTCAATGCGGACCACCAATAAGAATTGTACATGATCCAAAGATCACCAAGACCTTTCCTGAGTCATCAAGAGCATCTACACTTTATCAGCTTACTGGAATTCTTTTCTTCTTCATCTAGAACTTCAAGAACACAGTCTGTCATCACTGTCAATGAAAAAGGTGCTTCCGGACCTCCAACCCATGAACAAATCTAGTTGTCACTTCACACGGACTTCTTCAACACTCTCTCCAATCCACAAAATGAGATAATGTAATTCTGGAGCTCACCGGACCAATCTGTGACACTCTGTCACCACTGAACACCTATCGGAACCGGTTCTACTAGAGCAGTCATAACTTCTTCAGATCGTTATGTGAACCTCTGAAAACTTGACTGGATCATTTCAAGACTCATATTTGCAAACCCTTTAAACCGCATCCTCTGATATTCATCTTATCTTGAACTTTTACCTTAAAGTCATCATTGTTCTTCATTGTTCCTGATTGAGACTAATTTCCTTAATATGCTCAGCACACAACTCATCCAATCCTTCTAATTAATGCAATATGAGTATGTTGGCATCAATGACAACACTGGTTATCCTCATACTTGCAACAAAGAGAAGGTTAGAAATGCTTACCTTATGCTTTAATGAATTGATCTCTTATGCTTAAGTGTTCTTCATGGTTGGAATAGCTCTTTATGTAGATGTTATGATGCTTGTTTGTAGGTTTTGAAGGAAGTGCAAGCCTATATTCTTCTATCTCCTTATTGGTGCATGGTCTTTAGTCACCTACTCCAACTAGGGTTTCATATCTTGTGGTAATCCTTATCATTTACATTCATTCTTTCATCATTTATTACATATCTTGCCTCTGCCCTCCTAGGGAATGCACTCTTGGATCTCTAATCATCATTGTAGTGGAGGTGGAAACACCAACATGGGGTTTGACTAAGGCAAGCCCCTAAACGCAACAAAACCTTTTCCATTTCTGTTTGTGTGTAGGTCGCATTCAGAGGAATCAGACAATAAGAAGTGACAAGAAGAAAGAAGACAAACAGAGGAAGACACCTAGATCCTAACATTATGTAAAACCCTAATTTGGGTCTAGGGCACCCAGTGCCCTGGTACTTCATTGTTCCTAAACTCAAGTTCTAATTTCCCTCTATCCCCTAATCTTTGCTATCATTTCAAATTCTTGTATCTAATTCTGACAGTTGTTTATTGGTTAATATTGCTCAATTAGGTTTTCAGTTTTACCCTAGTTTGCTTGGTTGAATTTG
Source organism: Cunninghamia lanceolata (assembly GCA_027924645.1). Classification (NCBI taxonomy): domain Eukaryota; kingdom Viridiplantae; phylum Streptophyta; class Pinopsida; order Cupressales; family Cupressaceae; genus Cunninghamia; species Cunninghamia lanceolata. The sequence continues at coordinate 28,626 of BSBN01001161.1, forward strand.
GCCGATTATCCTTTATACAACAAAGGGACAAAACCCCTAAAGTTTGGCTCTCCTCACAAGGTAGAAGATAAACTCAGTTTGTGTTCCAATGTTGATAGAAGAGGGTTTGACCTAGTTTAGCCTTTTAGGCTAAGTCTCCCTTTTCCATCAAATAGAACCTAACCTTTAAAAAAAAACACCTTAAACACATTTTTCATCACATAATACTATGTGTTGTGAAGCCAAAACTTTTTTTATGAGCTTCACAATCTAATCTTCAAATTTCATTATATATTGTATGTAGGAGTTTAAGACATCTTGCTGTGGCATTTTCTGCAAATCCTACCACTCCTATTTAATTTACTCCAGATTCTGTAAACTTCTCTTTTGAACAAGCTATAACAACTATTAATTCTCCTTCTTCTTCTAGAATGGTTCCTATGACTACATATCATGATGCAGAAGTAGCTTTCGATCATGAGGTTGCCCTAGGTTATGTCCCATTAGAGAAAATTTAGGATTTATATCACCATTTGGCTAATTATCAAAACTTTTTGAGTCATGAGGACATACCTGAGGCTATAGTCCCTTTGGTTGATGCTCTCTGCTACATATTAAATAATCATAGTAAGGGTCTTGACTTCTTACGTGGCATCACACATATAGTACACAATGATACTCCACAGTTAGTGAGCTACATTACAAAACCTCAAGATTCGCACTCTAATATAGCATACAATCAATTGTTTGTTCCTCTTCCTTCTTCTAGCATTCACATTTTCACATTATCACAAATGGCTACTAGTGCCTCACAACTTGATAGAACAGGAACTAGTTTGTCGAGAGGTGTATTCCACCCCATCAACTAGCATGGGTTTGTTCTACACTTGAGGTCCTTGCAGTTTACTTTTGTAATCAATGACCTCAGATTTAGCTAGCAACTATCTTTACCCCTTGCTTCCACTCCTCTCCCCACATCCACTCACACCATTGATCTTGTTATTAACCAACTTTTAAAAAATGTTGGTTATATTCAACAACTTGATTCTCTTCCCACCTCATCCGCACAACCCCTAATCCCTACTTATTATAGACACAGTCCACTCTCCCTTGCTATCCTTGATACTCCATTTCCCCAAATATTTGAGGCACCAAGGTTTGAAAAGTACTCTGGTAAAGGAAACATGCAAACATATGTATCTACTTTCACTACTTTATGCAGCGATTTTATTTTTTAGGATGACTAGTTACTACAAAAACTCTTCCCATAGTCTCTCAAAGATACTGCATTGGACTGGTTTTGCTCACTTCTTGACCAATCTATTATTTCTTTTGAACAACTATTAAATTAGTTCCTTCAACATTTTAAAGCTAACAAATTAGACCTCAGGTCACATTCACTGACCTCATCCATTGTAGACAAGCTACAAATGAAAAGGTAACTGACTTTATCTTCCGTTATCAAGATCTTTTCTCATAGATTCCTTATGCTTTGCTTGATTTTGATGTATAGAGGGTCTTTATTGGGAACCTATAGCCTCATATTTGGGGCAAGATTCTACTAATGAAATATCAATCATTTGTGCATCTATGCACAACACTACATGATTACCAATTTAGTCCATAAGTTAGTTTGAGGTGTCTACCTCACTAAATTCTGGTGGTTAGTCTGGTAGTTCTTCTTTTATAAATTATAAAAAGAATCAAAATTTCTTTAAAAATAATTTTTTTGCAGTGATCAACAATGCAATGGCTGAAGCACCTTCATAGGCTGCTTTAGCCATCTCTTCTTCAAGATCAAATAATCTTAAATTCGCTCCTTTGACAAAGTCTCTATAGTTTATTCTTCAGTAGCTCCTGAATAAAAATTTGGTGTAGCTACCTTCTATCCATCCTCTTGACACTTGCAAGCCAGTTCTACATTTGTATGACCTCAAGGCCTTTTGCCAATTCCATAGGGTACCTAGACATGACACTAAAAAATGGTTTCATCTTAAACACATTGTGTAGGACCTCATTGATCAGAACGTGATCTAGGTCTCTAGTGCAAATGCAAAAGATAATAATTCTATTGCTGTACCTATTCAAATCTCCAGATTTATACACCTTCCAATTTTGTTGATCTCACTTCACCTTCCATGGCACTAGATTCTCATTCATACATTCCCTCTTCATATGTCTTTACCCAAATGGTAGGCATGGTGGACACTCACTCTTGCCTATCTTGAGAGTGAATTGTCCTTGAGCCTATCATTTCCTTCTCTCCCATGGATATTGCTGCTGATGTATATGAAGGACCTCTTTATATTGTTGCTGAGGTTAATGGGAAACTTGTAAAGGCTCTCCTAATTGACCTCGTGTGCTTAGTAAATATAATCACATAGGAGTTCTTATATGTCGATGAACTATATAAAGATATGTATGAGCAATCAGAAATCTTTATAAGGTGTCATGATGGAATGTCTCACCCGACCCTCAGTTCGATTACCCTCCCCATCTAGGTGGGATCCAAAACCATAGATGTGTCTTTTTCCATCATTCTAGCCTCAAATCACTTTTGTCTAAAGCAGGGCCACCCATGGCTCACCATGATGAAAGTAGTCCCTTTAGTAATCCATCAATGTTTAAAGTTGTGAGACCCCTATTCTATGTACTCTTGTTTATTTGAGATCCTTGATGTTCCTAGAGACATTTTGATGATTATGATACTCAATACTTATGGATGGCACATTTATTTATTGTGTATGGTATTTGATATACTTATGGATGTTATATTTTATGATTCGATTCCATATGATATGCTTTGATGAGATTATTTGATTTATGTATTTGTGAATGATGAATTTTATATGTTAGTCTATGGTTACTAATGGATTTGTGATAATATGTTATTTATGATGGATATATTTTGGCTATATATTGTACTAACACTTCTTGTTGAGTGTACATGTAGAATTATTATGTCAATGGATGATGGGGGTCATTTAGCCACTTTATGTCTTTCTGTGCAATGTCGGACCTAGGCATGGAGCTCTAAGGTCTATTGGCCGTGATGTTAAGAAATGTTATTTTTAGTTTTATGAGATAAAATAATTATGTTCTTGTGTGGGATTTAACCTTGTAATTTTTAAAATGATTTTTTTAGTGTTTTTAAGAGATCTAGGTTGTATTTTATGTTTGGAAAATTGTCTTATGTCTAAGGTACATAGGTTAGAAGTTTATTTTTGTCATTTATAATATTTTAAAAGGTTTTCAGACCCTCCTTTAAGCCCCACTTACAAAAGTGACGAAAATGGGAAGGTAGTTGAGTGGTTGAGGTAGTTGGTTGGTTGAGTTAGTTGGGTGGTTGAGTTAGTTTTGGGTAGGAAGTTACTCTATTCTTCTCTTTAAGAACTCTTCATGGAGTAGGGGTGAGATGCTGACAGAAAATAAATATTATTTTGTTTTTAAGAAAGACATCTTTCTTTCATGATGTACTTTATGTACCAAATTTTGTAGATCATTTGAAAAGTGTTAAAGTAGAAAACTTGTGTTGTTACTTATTCATTTGAGGGAAAAGAAAAAGAAAAGATCAATTGTTAAGTTTTAAGTAAAAATGGATGTGCAAGAAAACAAAGTTATGTGTTTCTTTGGAAGAAAAGATTGTATCATTGCATTATTTAGTTATCAAGGATCCTCATGTTTCATAGATTATCTCATAATCATTTCTTATACACTTGATTTAGAAAATGTTAAACAAGGACAAAAATGATTTGAATGTATAATCATATTGATTGCATTGTATGATTCAACAAAGGAAATCAATAAGAAGAGAATTAGTATTTGAGTTAAGAATAAGGTAGTTTCTATTTAAGAATCTTTAAATTAAGATTTGGGGAATAAAACATTAAGTTAAATGGAGTTAAAACATAATTGTAATAAATCTATCATTTTAAAATTTAATGAAAGCATAATTAAAATTTCTAAAACCATTAATATATATATATATATATATATATTTACTTGAGTTAGACATTAATCAAACTTAGAATTGGATTATCATTAAACATTAAACTCGTCTAGTGGTGGTGAATCAATTGCCAATAAATTATAAAGTTATGATTTGACATTAATAGTAATAAGTTGGAGTTGTAATTAATCTTAAAAATTATCTCAATGAATGAATCTAGTAGATAGGATAAATTCCATAGAGAAATATAGGAGATCTTCTTGAACTGCAAATGAGTGAGGAAATCCCGAATTGAAAACCAAGTCAACAAAGTAATAGCTAACTTATTTAAACATTTGATCAAGAAAAGTAGTATAACCAAGTGGAAATTTTGTTTAGTTTGAACATTAAGTCAATGAAATCAAAGTTTAGTATATGAATTAAAATGTAGCAAGTAGTTACATTTAAATCTAAAACTACTAGAGACAATAAGTAATTGTCATTTATAGCTTAGAACTTGAAACTAAGCTAATCTATCTTTTGAGTCTTGATAGCATCAAATGATTCTTGTGTCATTGATGTTAATAGTAAAGTAAATAAATAGTTTCATTCACATTAAAAGTTTGTCCCATGCATTATTATTTGTGTAAGGTTATTTATATTAAATGTAGCTCTTCATTTTCAAACTCTTGATAGTCAAGTTATTATTAAGCAATAATTTTTCTATTTATAGCTATACCAGGGAAACAAATGTAGATAGAAAATGGGAAATCAGTTAGACGAGAAACCAAATTCTATACTCTAGTATACCTAGGAAAATTTTTGTACATCTCAATAAAGAAACACGTAGGAAAAAAAATGCAAACTAAGATTGTTTAAGTAGTGAGAGGACATCATAAACTTGATGTCATCGATTCTAGATTAGCTTTAAAACTTGAATTTACCTTAGTAGGACTAGAAAATATAAAAAAATTGGTAGTTGTCTTTGGTTTAGGTTGAGTAAAATTTAGGGCATGACAAAAGTTTCCTCGTGATGGCACCATGAACACAATCTCTCACAACAAATTCAAGCATGTGCCCATGCAAGGAAACTTTTCCTTGGATTACTTCTGGCCTACTTTGACTGAGCCCCTCCATGCATGCAAAGACTTCTTATTTATTTCTTACTAGAAGTTTAAGGCCACTTGGATTGCCCAGTTGTTTGGTGGCCCTTCCTCCTCATCTTTTGTAGCTGCTTCTCCCTTAGTTACTTTGCCTCAAGAGGTTGCTCTAGTTCCTTTTACTACTTCTCAAGCAATTAAAGGAAAGTAGCCCATGTAGAGTGCACTGCTCTATCCCCACACTCCTGGCTTGTATTCAAAGGTCCCACCTCATGTCTCTTATATTTGACCTAGAGGTCAACCACCTATATAGCTTCAAGCATCATGTGTTCCTAAGACCTCTCAGCCTTCAGTAGTTGGTTCCATTCCTCATTCCTCTTCGGTGGAACCAAGAAAGCAATATTTGTTGAGAAGTCATCCCCTCCCCTAGCTATTCCATGACTTTCAGTGGCTTCTCCTATTCCTCCTACCTCTCTAGGGGCACAAGGAAAGCAACCCATATTGTAGGGTGCCCTTCCTTCTCCCATAGTTTCCCAACCTTCGATAATTCCTTATGTTCCTCTTTCTACCTTGGTGACATAAAAGGAAAAGGTGCTCATGTTAGAAAACCCCCCAATTCCTTCAATGGAGACTCTTGATCACACATGATGTAACCAACTTGCAAGAGATCACAATCTTCATTGCCTTGTTAGAGCCTAAGAGTGCATCATTGATGTTGAGTCTCTCCTAGACTATCCCCCTCCCTTGTAGTTACCTTCAGACCTTGCTCCTCCCTCAGAGCCCCAACCTCCTATTTCCCAGTCTACATCTCTCCCATCCTCGACTCCTTCCTCTCCATTGTTGGGAAAACATGAATGTTGCCCTCCAAGGGTACAAGTAGTCTTGGATCCATCCATGGAGAGTCCCATTCTTTTGTCCATCCCTAATATGCCACCCTTTACCGAACCCTTAGATCTTCCAAACATCAGTGTGATCTCTAGTGCCACTTTGTCCTCTCTTGTCCCATTTTAACATACCCTCCATGTAGTTTTCCCAGACATCCTCTGCTCAACTAATATTGACATAGACATCCTACGTCCACTGCCGAAGCACAAAGATGAGCACTATCCCACCTCTCTATATCATAAAACTAAGCACATGCCTCTATTTTTTCTACCTCTTAGCCCTTCACCATTTCTTCTGCTTGTGGAGGCCATCCCTCCACCCATATATCATAGTGCTCACATTCTTGTTGATAGCACTGATGAGCCACGCTTGGTTCACTATTCTAATAGTGACTCTCCTGATTCCTCCCTTATAGAGCAATCTATGAGTCCATCCTAGATATCCCCGTATTGTCTACAATGTTCACAAGATCATTGACAATGAATGTTACTAATGTCTCAGAGGATCCTACTCTAGCTGATGATCCTTTTCCCTTAGTTCCAAGGCAATCTACTAGTACTGCTCTTGATGTGGTACTACTATCAATTCTTCCACCCTCCCCCTATGATCATGAAGGTTGGGAGATGGATGACTTGATGGCACCGGACCCTTGAGGGTAGCACCTTTGCTCCATGTGTTTTTTGTGTGTTTTCTTGCTTGATGGTAATGTTTTCCTTGTAAATGTAAATTTGTGTTTGTTAGTTCTTCCTGGAGGGCCCACGATGCCCTTATAGACATGTGGCTATAGGAGGAATTCCCATATTGTGAAATTCTTTTGTTTATCCTTGCATTCTTCCATCTGTTGTCTCTTTGTTTCTTGTGACATTTTGGGGAAGATGCAAAGTGTTGGAAAATTTAGCTTCCTTCCATGTTGACCCAAGATTTTTAATTTTTCTTGTGACATTATTCCTCCCTACTCATAGTTCTACATGCTTGGGGGATGGTGATGATTCTATAAGTTGTCCCTTGATGAGGGTAAGTGCAAGAAGATGGGGGGCCAAAAAGGGGTCTTAAGTGGCCACTTTTTTTCTAAAATCAGGAAATGCTGGCCTTGGATGAGAAATTGAGCATAGTTACACTCAAAACTTTGAGATGCAACCAAAACAATATTCATAGTGCTCTGAGTCTACTTTCTAAACTACTATTTTTTTTGGAAATGGGATAGATTAAGGGATTCAAAAGAGGGAGCCACAGAAATTGGTGTTGTTTCTATCAAAAAAACATAACATAGCATGTTTTGTGGCTCCCTCAAAAGTTCAACTTTTTTTGGTATTTTTAAAATCATTTCAATGAGAAATTAGCTAATAGCATGTAGTTTATGCCTAATTTTTCTGATAATTTTTTGATGAATATTTGATTTTTTACTAATTTTCAAAGTGGACACATCCTAAAAAATAGAATTTTGGCCGTGCTACCCCTATAAATTTTGAAAACTAATTGAAAATCATTTTTTTCCTTTTTTAATATTTGTAGAATGGAGTCTAGTTTCTAAATATGTATTTTTTTTGAAATTTCAATGAATAGTTAATTTACAATGAAAAAAATGCCAAATAGTGGTTTTTGCCCAAAAACGGACACACAAACAAAAGAAATTAAAGATGAAAGGCTTAACATTGTTAAAATGTGAAAAAAATCACATCGTCAAATAGCTAAGAGAAAGCCTAACATTACCTAGGTGTTTGATTTGTTCAACCTTGAAATACGTACAAATCTAAGGGTTAGCACAAACGAAATTATGTGAAATTTTGAAGAATATGGAAAAACACGTCTGTGGATGTTGAAAAGGCACTCCAAGCCTTTGGGTTGGAAATCCAAAGCAAATCCCAAGCCCAAGGCTTGGGATTCCCAAAGAAAAACATAACGCGAGTGCATTATAACGTGCTCGCGTTATTTTTTGCTTCGCATTTTTCCTTTTCCACAAAAGTTTGTGTTGTTTGTCATCTTTTAAATAATGCGAGCGCATTATAATGCACTCGCGTTATGTTTCCCTTAAATTTTTTTATGTTCAAAGCTATTAATCATGTATGTATGTATCTATGTATGCCTATATGTATATATGTATCTATGTATGCCTATATGTATGTATGTATAGCGTCGAGGGTAGAGGAAAGTAGAGATGGGAGTGAGCCAGATAGGGGAGGAGAGGGGTGGATAAGGATTGAGTGATTAAGGTTTAAGGTTGAGGGTTGAGCATTTAGGGATAGGATTTAGAGTTTAGGGATAAGGGATTAGAGTTTAGGACCTTGACGGATTAGGGTTTAGGGTTGAGGCTTTAGGGATAGTGTTTAGGGTTAAGGGTCAAGGGATTAGGGTTAAGGTAGAGTGTTGAGGGTAGAGGGATTAGGGATAGGGTTTAGGGTTGAAAGTTTAGGGTTGAGGGATTAGGGTTTAAGGTATAGTTTAGTAGTTCTTGTGGATAGAGCCAGTAAACAATGGGAGATTATTTGTCTGTTTCATAACAATCTACCTCCTCTAAGTGCGGGGTGGACAACAAGAAACATAGATGTACCCCAATGCAAAGCTTTTCTCATAATGATCATCCTTCTGATTTCAATTGTTAATTACTCACTGTGGATGTACCATACGCAAAGCTTTTCTCATAGTGTGTACACCTATTGGCATAATGAACCCTAGATGGGCCAGAAAAACATGTCATATAACATTACTAACATTAAAAAAGTTCATAGCCATTTTTCTTACATATTCTTACAACTCAAATATCTTTAAGAGAAGAGTGTCAAAAATGATGGGTTTAAAAACCTAACATAAGGCAAAGCAGTTTTGTTGGGTTTATGGATAGGGTTTAGGGTTTAGGGTTGAGGGATTATGGTTTAAGGTATAGTGTTGAGGGTTGAGGGTTTAGGAATAGGGTTTACGGTTGAGGGATTAAGGTTTAGGTTTGACGGATTAGGGTTTAGGGTTGATGGATTAGGGTTTAATGTTGAGAGTTGAGGGTTGAGGGTTGAGGGTTTAGGGATAGGGTTGATAGTCAAGGGATTAGGGTTAAAGTAGAGTGTTGAGGGTAGAGGGATTAGGGATAGGGTTTAGGGTTGAAGGTTTAATGATTTAGGGTTGAGGCTTTAGGGTTGAGGGTTAAGGGATTGGGGTTTAAAATATAGTGTTGAGCGTCAAGGGTTTATGGATAGGTTTTAGGGTTTAATTTTTAAGGTTTAAGGGTTGAGGGATTTTATGGATAGGTTTTAGGGTTTAATTTTTAAGGTTTAAGGGTTGAGGGATAGGGTTTAGGGTTTATGGATAAGGGATTGGGGTTTAAGGTATAGTGTCAAGGGTTGAGAGTTTAGGAATAGGGATAGCGTTTACGGTTTAGGGATGAGGGATTAGGGTTGAGGGTTGAGGGATTAGGGTTTAAGGTATAGTGTTAAGGGTTGAGGGTTTATTGATAGTGTTTAGAGTTGAGGGTTGAGGGATTAGGTTTTAGGGTTGATGGATTAGGGTTTAAGCTATAGTGTTGAGGGTTGAGGGTTTAGGGATAGGGTTTAGGGTTGACGAATTAGCATTTAATGTCGAGGTTAGGGTTAGAGTGTCAAGGGTAGAGGGATTAGGGATAGGGTTTAGGGTTGAAGGTTTAAGGATTGAGGGTTGAGGCTTTAGGGATGAGGATTTAAGGCTTAAGATATAGTGTCAAGTGTTGAGGGTGTAGGGATAGGGTTTAAGTTTTAAGGGTTAAGGGTTGAGGGATAGGGATTAGGGTTTAAGGTATAGTGTTGAGGGTTGATGGTTTAGGGATAGGGTTTAGGTTTGAGGGATTAGGGTTTAGGGTTGATGAATTAGGGTTTAATGTTGAGAGTTGAGGGTTGAGGGTTGAGGGTTGAGGGATAGGGTTAATGGTCAAGGGATTAGGGTTAAATAAGAGTGTCAAGGGTAGAGGGATTAGGGATAGGGTTTAGGGTTGAAGGTTTAAGGATTTAGGGTTGAGGCTTTAGGGATGAGGGTTAAGGGATTAGGGTTTAAGATATAGTGTCGAGTGTTGAGAGTGTAGGGATAGGTTTTAGGGTTCAAATTTTAAGGGTTAAGGGTCAAGGGATTAGAGTGAAGGGTTTAGGGATTAGGGTTTGACATTGAGGGTTGAGTACATTGAGGTTCAAGGGTTAAGGATTTCAAGATAGGGTTGAGGGTCAGGGGATTAGGGTTAAAGTAGAGTGTCGAGGGTATAAGGATTAGGGATAGGGTTGGAGGGTTTAGGGATAAGGTATTAGGGTTTAAGGTATAGTATCGAGCCCGTTGAGGGTCTAGGAATAGGGATAGGTTTTAGGGATAAGGTATTAAGGTTTAAGGTATAGTATCGAGCCTGTTGAGGCTCTAGGAATAGGGATAGCATTTAGGGTTTAGGGATGAGGGATTAGAGTTGAGGGATGACGGATTAGGGTTGAGGGTTGAGGGATTAGGGTTTAGGGATAATGTTTAGGGTTGAGGGTTGAGGGATTAGGGTTTAAGGTATAGTGTTGAGGGTTTAGGGATAGGGTTTAAGGTTGAGGGATTAGAGTGAAGGGTTGAGGGATTAGGATTTGACGTTGAGGGTTGAGGGTTGAGGCTTTAGGGTTTAGGGTTTAGGGATAGGGTTAAGGGTCGAGGGATCAGAGTTAAGGGTTGAGGGATTAGGGTTTGATGTTGAGGGTTGAGTACATTGAGGTTCGAGGGTTAAGGGTTTTGGGATAGGGTTGAGGGTCGAGGGATTAGGGTTAAAGTAGAGTGTCGAGGGTATAAGGATTAGGGATAGGGTTGGATGGTTTAGGGATAAGGGATTAGGGTTTAAGGTATAGTATCGAGCCCATTGAGGGTTTAGCTATAGGGATAGCATTTAGGATTTAGGGATGAGGGATTAGAGTTGAGGGATGACAGATTAGGGTTGAGGGATTAGGGTTTAGGGATAAGGTTTAGGGTTGAGGGTTGAGGGATTAGGGTTTAAGGTATAGTGTTGAAGGTTTAGGGATAGGGTTTAGGGTTGAGGGATTAGAGTGAAGGGTTGAGGGTTGAGGGTTGAGGGTTGAGCCTTTAGGGTCTAGGGATAGGGTTGAGGGTTGAGGGATCAGAGTTAAGGGTTGAGGTTCGAGGGTCAAGGGTTTAGGGATAGGGTTGAGGGTCGAGGGATTAGGGTTAAGGTAGACAAGGAGTGACTGAGAGACATAAAGAGGTGAGGGGGAGAGATAAGTGACATATAGAACATGAGCTAATGGAACTAGAGGTGAGATATTGTAAAGGTGTTATCAAAGGTGAGATAGGTAAAATATTTATGGATCAATCTATAGTAGGAAAAAACTTGAGCGCATTATAACATGCTCACATTTTGTCCTGCTATAGAAATAGTAAAAAAGTGTTGACCCCCGTGATCTAGGCCCACATGCTCTATTTTCATACTGATTCTACGCATGCTCCAACAAAAAATAAGTGCTTTCATGCTGTTGGGAAGTTCACATGCACATTTTACACATTCTACCACCTTTGCATAATCTTTCCACCACCTTTTCTGCTTTGCCAACTTGAGGAGGAAATAACATAGTTTTCACACCAAGTTTGATATATATCTATTCAAGTTTCAATTTTTCTAGTGTTGCAATGTTAATTGTGATTCAATTTTAGGAATTTAACATTATAGATTGGTTAATAGTATTGTTGTTAGTAATTATATGTGAGTGTTATTCATTTTAACATTGAAAAGGAAGCAAGTGGTGAAAAACACAAATTGTTGAGGAGTGTGATGCAAGAAGGAAAAAACACTACATAATTAGGTACTCTCTCAATTCAAATTTTTATTTTTTAGGTATGTCAAGTCTTTACATGCATGTTCTTTACATTTTCCTTAATTTTATTTGAATTACTTTATCATGCTTTATCATACATGTTTAAAATAGACACATTCCCAACCAAGAAAGCAGCCTACAATCTCACATGATGCCATGTATATTTTCTACATTTGGGATCTTTAATAATTATGTGTAATAAACAGACCTTAACATACCATGATGTCAAACTATACAAGAATAAATCCTTACAACATGATAAAAATACAATCCCACTATTATCTTGTATTCATTTCTTAGGAACTAATATTGGTCTCTTTATCATGCTACAGATAAATTCTCCATCATGCCGAGGAAACGATCAAGAATTAAACCAACACAGGAAGAGATAGAAGCTAAGAATGCAAAGAAAGTAGTAGCTATGAGGGAACTTTGTGAGAAGAGGAAATTAGACATGATAAATGAAGACATGCCAATTGAAGAGGAACCACAACCATCACAAAGAGATATGGTATTGGTGGCACAAAGATAACGAATAGAAAAACTTTGTGCTACGAGAGATTTGAATACCATAGTTGGAGACATGTCCTCTACTGCAAAGTCAACATGTAGGGACACCATCTACCACATCTCAAGTTGAGAGTACATCATCATTCACATGTGATGAAGGAGGTACGCCATTGTTCCCACCTTAACCTCAAGGTACGTCATCTATTCCATCTTCGATCAAAGATATGCCATATAGCCCATCTCATTTAAGTATTGATGAAATTCCTAATGTTGAGATGAATTTATCTAACTTAACACCACCTAGAATTTTTCATAGAAAGCCAAAGTATTTGATTGATATTGATGAGAATATTTTGCAGCCAATGGAAGGTAAGATTCCAAAATGCACTTGTAGAAGATATGCTCATAAGATTTGGAGATTGTTCTTTGAAAAGTTAAATGAGACTGAAAGATGTCAACTATTCCTTGAAATGATGTGAAGTATAAAGTATAGGTCCATCATGAAGATTCTTGGGTTGAGAACATTAGAGGCTTCAAGTGAAAAATTTATTGTCAAGAATCTAATTAGTGTGTATGAGAGTGTGGGTAACACCTCATGCACAAAAGATAGTAATGCAACATGGTGTGTGATTACATCGACTATAGTAAGTAGTCAAACGAGGAAAGCTCATCTCATTAGAAAGATGAGTCAAGAATTGAGAATTAATAGGAAAACTTTATCAAGAGCCATTGGAAGACGCCAAAGAATTGAGGACACTAATGCTAATGGATTATGGGCATTCTCGGGGAGACTACCATGAAAAGATAAACTAATTGCTGAAGCATTGAGATCACTAATTGAAGACTTTTGGAAGAATAACACAAGGGTATCTCTGAATCAAAGGGATGTGGTAAGAAGGAGAATCAGTAGTCAGAACTGTGAGCCACATCCAAAGCATTTTTTGGATGAGACTCAAACATAGTTTTATGGTAAATTTCTAGAGAAGTATCCTCAAATTAAAATTTGTCAAAGATATTTTGAAATGCTAAAACCTTTCTATGTCAAGATAAATCACACACACACTACTTGTTGTTGTAGATTACATATTGAATTTTCTTACCATTTTGATGTTTATAGGTCTATATGTTTAGATATGCATACTAACAATGTTTTGCAGGGTTGTGCCATACGTGCCCCACCAACATCTTCAAGAAACTTCATATCAAGAATTTTATGTGAAAGAGAGGAAGGTCAAATATTCTACAAGAAATTATGCTTGGATGGCACATGTCATCGTTGCAGTGGCTTGCAACATTTGCCAATATGTGTACATATGGAAAGAACACATGTGGTTGGAAATGAACTAGTAGAGTTTGGCAAGTATAAAATAGTGGCATACAATACAAAAGATAGTAAAGAAGCAAAGAGGTGTGAATTGGTTATTGAAAAGATTCTAGTGTATCAGTTTATGCCTATATTTTGTGACATCATAGTGTATGAGTATGCAAGACATTTCCATAGAGCTCGATGGTTGGACTTGCAATTCAAGTTATGCAAGGACACATTTCTAGTTGGTAGCATGGTTTCAGTCATCAACTTTGTAGAGAACTAAAGTCTACAACCATAATGTGAGGTGCAATCACAATATTACAACTCCACACAGCTTTCTATATTGTGCACATTGCATTCGTCCATGCGAATGATAGTATAGAGGATGACAAAAAGATGATGAGGGAGTATAATTTCTATATCAGTGATGATCACACGCATTCTACGGAGTTCATGCAAGGTTGCTTTCAGGTGTTCTACAATGATTTGGCTAGAAGGGGCATATTGTTCAGTCAGCATATCATATGGTTGGATAACTGTGCATCACAATTCAAGAACTCGCAGAATTTCTATTAGCTGAGTAGGAGGCATAATTTTGTAGGTATTCAGCATATGTGGAACTTTTGTGAGGCTGAGCATGGAAAGGGGGAGCATGATAGTGTAGGAGCATGTATCAAAAGAGCCATAGCATGAGAAGAGTTAAAGTATAAAGACAATGCAAAGTTGACAGATGCAAAATTGATTGTCGAGTTGTGTAATGCTTCCATGGGTCCAAGTAATGAAGGTAAGTCTTCAGTTCATAGATTTTTTTGGTTGATAGATGATACTAACATTGCACCATATGAGGACTATTCTACACTGACATGATCAAATGAGATGCACTCTTTCAAAAGCTCAATTGCAGGTTCATGGAGTATCCATATGTGAAAGATGTCATGCTTTTGTTCTTCCTATACAATTTAAGCCTGGGATGAGTGCGAGTCAAAGGAGTGGGTTGACGAATGGAAATTAAGTTATCTTAGCCCATTTGACACGTATCGACCCCCGACGGCACTGGAACTAACACAGATAGAATTATCAGTTGACTTTGACCACATATTAGATCTAGTTCAACCAGGTAATATATCTATTTGCATAGTTTTTGAAATTCCTAATGTCATCTTACTTTGTAGTGTTTTTGTAATATTGACTAATTTCATCTAATTTGCTAGCTATATCAATGTAGGGCACATATATGCAATTATTACAGATGAAGATAATGAAGAGGGAATAGATTATTACTTATGTCGTTGTGTTGAGGCCAAAAAGAAATTGGAGGCCCCAGTTACAGATGGAGAAAACATCGAATACCCTACAGGCTCAGTGGTTATTACTAGAACATGGCTTAGAAGGTACCCACATAAGAGTGTTAATATTTGGTTGTTTCAGTACTTTGACACACATCAGAAGATTCTTCATTACTCGAACCTTGTTGTGGCATCCAATGTTCATTTGATACAGTATCGGGGTAGACCTTTGAATAAAATCTTGTGGAAGGTTCGTGAGTCTGACCATGAAGCAATACTTGACACAATAAAGAGTAGAGCAGACCCGGATGGTTCATTGGATTAATTTGTAAGTATTCACATTGATTTTGTAAAGTCATGTTACATTGAGTTGTAAGTATGCACATTAATTTGTAAGGTTTGTCTTTTTTTATTTCCTACTACACTTTTACACATATACACATTTTTACATCATCATTACTTACTTAGGTGCTCATGATGACTTATTCACTCTTTTGCATGCTTCCTACATCAAGGTGCCAAATCATATCAAAAACCTTCATAAGGGTGCCAAAAGGAGCAAGTATTGATGAACCCTGCGCCTTAATTTATTGCTTAGTCTTTCATTATTCCCAATTTGCTTATCCTCCTCTAAAACTTTCACATTGGAACATCCACTCCAAAATTTTCAACCTTCATACCTTTAAAATGCTCAAAATGACTTTTTCTTCATTCTAGTTTGTCCTAAGAACCATAGGCACACTTATAAGGCAACTGTGATTCAAAGGAGTGCCTTGGATCTTTGGAGACTTACATACTTCTCCTCTCTGAGTGCCTAAAGGTGATCAAACTTCCAAACAAGGGTGCCTTATGACCTTCATCCAACTACAGGGCGCCTTATGATATTCATCCAACTATAGGGTGCCAAATCAAGTCAAGAACCCATATGAGGGTGCCGACATGGACAGTAGGAGGCATACAATGCATCTTAGGGATTTATGCTTTGCATGAGTTATTTAAAGGTGCTACCCCTTTGGAAGTTTTAACTTGGTGTTCTATCTTAGCATGCATTCATGGATGAAGGCCCTCTAAGGCAGGCGCCAAAACTCATAACTCACCCTACTTCCTCTAGACACCATTTGATGATCTCTCCAACACTCTAGATCCAAGGTGCCCAATCATGATGATGACCTATATACCATTCTCCCAAGGTGTTCATAATGAATGAAAAGAAGACCAAGGGTGCCCAAGCTTAATAGACTTATTTCTTTCAATTTTGATGATCCAAACTCTTGCAAAATGACATCCACTTTCATTCCTTTAGATCTTCCTTCACATACAGGGTGCCAAATCAAGTTGAAAAATCTACATAAGGGCGCCAAAATGGATGAAAGGAGACATGAAATGCACCTTAGGACTCCATGCTAAGGTTTGAGCCATTAAAGTCTCTTGATATTAGGCGCTCATGATGATGAAACTTAGAGTTTTTTCCTTTCCTAGGTGCTCATCTAAGATGTTTGAATGATAAGGAGTGCCTAGACCTCTATAATGTACATTGGGCACCAAAATCAAGGTGATTTTGGTAGCAAAAGGCACCTAGAATCTCTAGATTTGGATTTAGGCATTTAGAAAATCTCAACACAAGGTGTTACCTTTCGGGGCTCTGCCTTTGGTGCTCATATGATGTATCCTTATTACCCTAGATGCTTTTCATGGTAGGGCGCCAGAAATTGGTCAAAAATCTAAGAAAAAGTGCCTCAATCCATAATTTTGCCATTTGACACTTCACAACATCACTCTTCCTCTTCCCGGATCTAGGGTACTCTTACTTATTAAAACAAATAACTCTCAGGGAGTCTCTATATAGGATTTGCAAAGCTTGCTTGGTAAACCTACTCCAAGGTGAAATAAAAAACTAGGGGGTCCCCATCATGATGGGGTGATGTGTGATTTGGTCACAAGTCCTTCAGTTGCACTAATGGTGCAGGGACCCCTAGGTTGTCATGCCTCCAAGAGGGGTCAAAAAATGAAATTTTGTTTTGATTGAGTCAATTGTATGTAATAAGGTCTTCTAAGACCATTTCATTTCTTTTTAAGTCACTTTGAGTCATTTGGGGTCAGTTTGAGCCTTTGAGTGATGTTGTAAAAAAGTGTCAATGTTGTCAAGTTGCACAAAGCAACTTTTGCATTTTTGGTGTCCTACTCCTGATGCAACCAAACTGACAGTTCCAACGCGTCCGGATGGGTACATTTAGGCTAGGCATGGTTCTATTTTTCACACAAACATGTCAAAATAGTCCGAGCTACATTGTACCAACAATATCCCTGAAGAGTCCAAAGTGCAAAAAGGTAGCAATCTTTGACGAGATGTTACTCAAAAATTGTGTCACTTAGAAACATTCCATCTAAGGAAACATGATCATGTAGAGTGCCTCTACAATAACCTCTCTCAGTTTTTTATATCTCTGAGGCATTTGCCCGTGGTGAAAGGTTTTCTGCTGCCCCAAAAATCGTCAAAAGGAGGCAGTGTAAAGTTGCAAAGGGGTGTAACTTTCATCCTACTCCTAATGTGACCAAACTAACAATTCCAACACGTCTAGATGGGTACATTTACGCTAGGCATGGTCCTTTTTTTCATCCAAACATGTCGAAACAGTCTGAACTACATTGTACCGACAATATCCCTGAAGAGTCCAAAGTGCAAAAAGGCAACAATCCTTGACGAGATGTTACTCAAAACCTGTGTCACTTAGAAACATTTTGTCTAAGGAAAAATGATCATGTAGAGTGCCTCTACAATAACCTCTCTCGATTTTTTATATCTCTGAGGCATTTGCCTGTGGTGAAAGGTTTTCTGCTGCCCCAAAAATTGTCAGAAGGAGGCAGTGTAAAGTTACAAAGGGGTGTAACTTTCATCTTGCTCCTGATGCGACCAAACTGACTATTCCAACGCATCTAGATGGGTACATTTACGCTAGGCATGGTCCTTTTTTTCACCCAAACATGTCAAAACAGTCTGAGCTACATTGTACCAACGATATCCCTGAAGAGTCCAAAGTGCAAAAAGGTAGCAATCTTTGACGAGATTTTACTCAAAAACCGTGTTACTTAGAAACATTTTTTCTAAGGAAACACGATCATGTAGAGTGCCTCTACAATAACCTCTCTCAATTTTTTATATCTCTGAGGCATTTGCCCATGGTGAAAGGTTTTCTGCTGCCCCAAAAATCGTCAGAAGGAGGCAGTGTAAAGTTGCAAAGGGGTGTAACTTTTGTCCTGCTCCTGATGTGACCAAACTAACTATTCCATTGTGTCTAGATGGGTACATTTATGCTAGGCATGGTCTTATTTTTCACCCAAACATGTCGAAAGAGTCTGAGCTACATTGTACCGATGATATCCCTGAAGAGTCCTGTTGTGACCAAATCACACATTCCCCCATTTGGAATAGGGACCCCCCTTTTTTTGAGTTTCTGTCCTTTACATTGAGTCTCAGATGATGTCTTAGGACCTGTTTCATGATGAAGTTAGTAGCAATGATAGGGTAAATTGTATGATTCTAAGTGAGTGAGGATTTCTAAATCACAACCTAGGACAAGCTTAAATAACAAGTGATGTTTTGATCTTTAAGTAATTTAGATTTTGAAAGTCTTGCAAGAGAGCGCACCAAGCCAAGTTAGGTGTTCATCATCACCTATTCAACCTCATATTAGTCTGGAGAGAAGTTAACTAGAATCTGCAAGTCTTGAAGGTGGAAAAGTCTTTTGGAAGAGCAACTATGATGCTAAGTAAGTCTTTATCTAATCTAGGCACTGATTCATGTATTTTCAAACCCAAAGTGTGCTTGGAACTTATAGTAGAAAATACATCCTCTGGAGATATCATATTGTGCCTATCATCTTATGCACTTCTAATGACCCCAAACAGTGCCCAACAATGAAGAAATGCCTTAAGACTTTGGGCGCCCTTTTATGAGTTTTTTGGGAGAAGTATTGAGAACTTTGAGTTTAGGCACCCTTCATGCATTGGGCAACCTCATATAAGTGCCTTAGGCCCAAAGAGTTTGGGAGATCCTCAAATTAGCACCTAGAGAAATGAAGCGCCTTTCATAAGATTTCTCATCAATTTTGGCATTCCTTGCCCTCAAGTTCATTCCCCCTTCATTGGCGCCCTTGTTTAGAAGACTAATAACCTTTGGCCGCTCTGAGAGGAGAAGATGAAGTCTTAAGGCGCTCCTTTGGATCACAAGTTCTTGGAATAGGCTAGAATGAGTATGTAAGTCTACAAATGCGCCTTCAAGGAGTAGGGCATGTCTAAGAAGATTGATTGAAGGTTTAAAAATCTAGGCACCCACTTGCATCCTAATTTTCTCTTTTAGGCACCTTAGAGATTGAACGTTGTGAGGTTGATGATCTAATGCTCAATTGAAGGATCTCTTGCAAAGATAAGCCAAGTGTAAGACATGGAGGTTTGGGCGCATTCCTCCACCTCTAAAGCCTTTTCTAAAGTGCCTTGATGTGGATATTGTGAAGTGAATAAACTAGGCGCTCTTTTAATACCAAAACAACAATTAGCGCCTAAACAATGAAACAAGTTTGAAATCATGAATGTTAGCGCCTTGAGGTAGGGAAGCTTCCTGAGAGCTCAAACATGAAATGAAACCTTTAAATGCCAAGAATTAGCCTCTAAATTGAACTAGATTATCTTAGGTGCCCTTTACTCCTCTACAAGTATCAGGTCGTCAAGTCTTCTAGGCGCATTTTCCATCAGTAACCCACATTGGCGCCTAAAGCATGAGGTGAATGTTTCAAACTATCAAATTTGTGCCTAACAGGGAGATTGAAGTCACAATGAAATCTAAAGCATTGACAACCTATCAAGAACCTTAGGTGCCAAATTCAACCCAAAGGCATCAAGTTTAGCCTAGGCACCATTCCTTACTATTTTTGGCGCCTTAGTGTGAAGGGAGTTCTAAGTCAATGGAAAATGGCTCCTAAAGGATTTCAAATTTTAAAAAAAAACTTTATTAAATGCACTAAATGCCGACCTCCTAGTTGGCTGACCAGCATTTAATATAGACTAATTCACTATATAACATGAGCGCTCCCTCTTCCTTTAGTCATAATTCACATTGCAATCACTAAGAGGAGCAAATTTTTCAAGAGAGGAGCAAATTTTCTTAGGGAGAAGAAGCAAATTTTGAAGGCAGATCTGCATTTTGGAAGACTAATTTTGACATATTTTACCTCTGATTTCTGTCATTTCACTACTGATTTTTATCATTTTATAAAGAAATCTGTATTCTCTAGGTCAAAATTTGATATAAGGTATGTTTTATCCACCCTTTTCCTTCATAAATTTGGCTTTTATTTATTTAATTTTGCTAAATTTCATACCTTTGTCATTAAAAAAATCAGGTTTGTGAAGTTAATTTTTTCATTTCATGTCACTTATTCAAGTCTTGTCTTGTAGATAAATGGGCATGACGACTAAAGAGAGACAAGTCCTGATCAAGATGGATGCCAAGTCTAACATACCTGATTCCAAACTTGAAACGCAGTGGAAGAACATGGGAGACACCAACATGGGACACATCAACCTGGAGGAGGTGAAAGACTTCTTGCTCACCATCACAAGGAATGAAGACATCAAGGTCATCGCAAAGAGCGGGATTATTCAAGAAGCATGCTTCCCACCGACATTTCCTAGTACTGAATTGGTGTTGGAATGTGTTCAACATTATGATAAATAGAAGAGACAGATCATAGCCAAAGACAGGACTGTTCTCGCCTATCTGCAAAGGGAAGCCATCCAAGAGATCTTCAACATCCCAAGCCGGAAGGGAGTATTTATTTGTCCTACAACTGCTCAAAGTGTTTTTGAAGGTGACTCTAAGCATTACATGCAAGAAGTAAGGAAGAAATGGATGACTAATTCATCAATCAAGATATATAATTCCAAAGATCCAAAGTATCACAAGGCATACTTCAAACAAGAGATAAGTTACTTGATCATGTTCCCGAATCGAGTAACAGGTAGGCCTCAATCATCTACTTTGAAGGATGGATGTATACTTATTTTGATCATGTGTTTACAAAGAATAATATGGTTGACTGGGCTAGCCTTATAAGCCATTGCCTTGATGAGCAGTTTGAGAGGTTTGATGAAACAAAGTCTTTCTTCATGACTTCATATCTTGTTTATATCTTGGCAAGAAATGTAGTCTACAAAGGATTAATAGCTAAAGGAGAAGTAGGTACTGTTGGTTTTTCTTCTGAATCAGCATTAGGGTTTGCCACTTCTAATGCACAGGCAGATTCAGCCAACTAAATACAGGAGGTTGCGTGAGCTACCTCCCCTTCACTTCTGGTTCTGCCGCACCAAGGGGGGTATCCCTATAACTCAAGATGTGACCTTGACTAGCTCAAAGATAGAAAGATCTAACTTGACAACAACAGGTAGAATACTCTCATGTATGGACCAAGATCTGCATGATAGATCACAAGGCTGGCAACATTCTTGGACATGATGTCTGGTTGGGTATGAGAACATGCAGGGGATTCCTAATCCTACTCCTACAACTAACAGGTGGAAGTATGAAATGGTTTAGTTTGAATTTTGGATGCAAAGCTGGACATGGTGTATAACCTCAACACAGAGCTAGATTGGTGCCTATCCAGGGCTTGGAGTCGGTAGACATACACCTGTGAATGATTAGCATGAATAGCTAAAACCGGATTTCAGGGGGATACACATGATATCTGCCTTACAGATATCTCCCAATGAAGAGTGTTAAGTTATCTCTACTTATGGCATCCCTACTGCAGTATACCCTTCCCAATGTTCAACCTGAAAATAGTTTAATCTACCCCTTGAGCAGAAGTTAAAAGATCAGACATTCAACATAGGAATTCTATGCTCTAGAATCTAAACATTACCCAAATATCCAGATTCAGAAGAAGAATACATGCAATACTGGAGACAGAATTAACACAACACATGCTAAGATAGCATTACTCATATAAGATTAACCATGAAATCAGTGGATTCATGCCAAATCGTAGAACAGGAGATACATAAACTCACAAATTAGACTGTACAGAGCAACCAGATCAGCTGGTTTTGGATTACAGAGCCAAAAATCCTCAACTTTCAACAACCACAAATGAGTAACACTTCCTGCTTATAACAGTCAGGTAGTGTACCACAGCAATTAATTACATGGTTGACCAAAAAATCCCGCCAGATACACAGTATCAGGAAAATGGTGCTCAAACACTATCAGATTGGCGCCCAAACATGAATGCAGCAGGTAGGGGAGGAGACAGGAAGATATCTCAAGCCCTGCACCACTGTCCGCTGATGTACACCTTCAATCGGGTACCAGATCCGCCCATACCTCTGCAACCTTCGCCATTAATGGCGCACCAACCCACGGCCTTGGGAAGAACATCTAACAGTCGATCGCAACCATTTCCCGCCGAGATTCATCATCATGATATTTGAAAATGCAGGATATCAATTATCCCACATGCACCCCGCAGCAACCTCATTAACACTTTATATACTAGGTCATGAGCATATATGATGTCGGTGCTTTTGCTCCTGACGACACTAGTATAAGACTTCATCATCATCATCCTCCAGCAGCATGATATCCTGTTGCTTGAAATATCACCCTGACGTCAGCATCATATTGCAATATAACTGCATGATAATCGCCTTCATCCGCACAACCTGATCCATCGGAGGAACATCCTCCTGCTGAGCTTATACCAAAAGTCTGGCCGATGAACATCCTGATGATGTCATCATCATATTAACATCAGGATGATATTCGGAAGACAACCGGATAATTGGAAATATCATCCTGATGTACAAATATCAGGTTGCACTGTAGCTCCACTATAAGATCGGGCCGATAGATGAATATGATGATGCCCGAAAAGATCACCCCCACTAGATAATGCATGAAGCCGGCAGGCAGATATCTCCTTGATATCAGCATCATCATGACGCTGGAGCAAACATACACCCGGGTGATATGAAAATATCACCCCCTCCTTCGGAAATATCATGATGCAGATAGGCAGAGAAAAAGATATCACCCTGTCATAAGAATGACGTCAGCATCATCAGGATGACAAAACAATGAACATGAAGTGATACAACATCATCAGGATGATATTGACTAAGATCATCCTGACGTTCAAAATATGATGACCCCAGTGAATATCGGGTCACACTTAGAACTCTTCAACAACATCATCAGGATGATCATAACCAAGATCACCCGATGATAAAAATATCACCCCGGCGAAATATCATGAAGGCAGAAAATATGATGACCCCCGCAAGCAGCACGGTGATAACTAGAAATATGATGATGATGATGACGACCCTTAAGAGAGAACAAGTCAGGTCGAAAAACTCAAAGAATAACCCCTTCAGAATATCGGGGCAACATCATCATCATGTTTGGGCAAGGTGATAATTGGAAGATCACCGGATACTTGAAAAATCACCCCCGCAAGCAAATCAGGGCGCACTGTAGCTCATCAGCAGGATCAGGATGATATCCAAACACCACCTGATATTGAAATATGATGATCCTGATGAGAAACCGGTCGACAGAAAACATGATGATGCTGACCACCATCGAAGAAAATATGATGATGATGACCTCCTCTTCAAAGAAAATATGATGATGCAGCTGAAAAATGCTGAGGAGGTCCAACACTTAGAACATTTTTTGGATGCTTAGGGAAAGTGCCTGCAAGAAAATTGCTCAAAAAACTGCCAGTCAATTCAGGCACTAACACTGGCTCTGTCTGGGGACGTGCAGGTGCAAGACTGCAGCGAGAACCCCAGATCTCTGGGATTCAGACCAGTCCCTTATCCATTGGGCACAGAGTCAAATATTGCACCGACCTGCATCACCAAACACACTTGATGGCCTAAGGCCACCAAGAAAAGAAAAACATGTATCTCCCTTTGTCAAATATCTTGTTTTCATCTGCATGCACTGGGTCAAGCTTGGAGATACTACAAAGATCCACCCACAAACAAATCTTGTCATCTGCATATTCAACCCTCTGATTTGGCTTGTCATCATCACCCTTGTGCAGATAACCCTCAGCATCATGTGACATGTGGGTGCAGAATGTATCAGGCAATGCATACTTATACTTATCATCTATATCATCATCATGCATTGCAACATGATCTCCTAGCTGGACTGAAAATAGGAAACACTTAAAGTCCACCACATAGCTAGGAAGATCAGGGCTCATTGTATTATATGCTGGCACATCAAAAGAAAAGCTTTCAAAATCACAATTGTGCACATCATGTACACAAAAATCAGCAGCACCAGGCTGGAAAAGATCAGGCTCTGGCATCTCTCTCAAATCAGGCACATTTTCACAGTCACTTACCTGATGTATGTTGTTTCCTCTTTCATCAGGATGAGAAACAGAATCCAAGCCAAAAATAGTGTCTAGATCCTCACCATACTCAGACAGATCCTCATCACCATATGTGTCATAAATGGGTGACCCAGGTGCATCAGTTTCATCATAGTATGCAATTTGTTCATGGGCAGCAGAGCACACCTCTTCATCACCAATGGATTCACTCTGTGGAGGAGTATCAGCCTGTGTGTCATAAGCAAAACAGCCATCAAATGAAAAACAATCATGCTCTGAACTAGCACTTATTTCAATTTCTGACTGCTCTTCATGATCTCCATGTGTTTGAAAGGTAGGCAATGGGTCACACATAGGACTGCTTCTCTGTTTGCTTATATCTTCTCTGTCTTGAGTACAATACTCACAATTGTCTCCACAAGTCCATTCCAAAAATTGCTCATTGCTGTCCACAACCTCGTTATTGTCTTCATGGTCAGCTGCCCCATCATTGCAATGGGAATCCTCATTAGTCCTTTCACTGGCATCCTCAACTGGTGAACAATCCAATTGAGTAGTATTGTTAGCATTATGTTCAAACACAACAGTCTCAACCTCTATGCTTTTATTTTCATTTTTATCTGCACATGATGCCATAATCATTTGGTCATTTGCAGCTTCATAACCATTTCTCACACCAAGGCCTGGGGAGAGGGGTTTCAGCAGGTACACATTTCTAATTTTTTCTATCTTTTCTATGAACCTGTATGCCATCTGCATACTTGTCACCTTGAAATCCCTCAGTATTTCACTAAAGCCCTCCTCAAAAGCTTCAAAGAATATGCCAACACAGGCTGAAATATCAGGTCTGAAGACTTCTGGGATCTGTGAAAGGGCTATTGCAAGCCTATGACTGAAGTCAACACATGGCTCTTCATCTTGTTTTCTGATTCTCATCAATTCTGCAACAAGATCAGCCGGTTCTTTTGCAAATTCTTCCTTGAAACAGTCAGCAAGCTTATCCCAACAGGCAAAGGATTTCTTTGGAAAGCTCAAATACCAGTCTTTTGCTTTTGCATCAAAGGACCTAACAAAAAACCTCATCCACATATCCTCATCTCTGAATGAATATTTTCCCATAAAACTTTGAAAATTTTGGATATGTGCATTCCCATCACATACATTGTGACCACTAAATCTAGGCATCTGACAGTATATCCTAGCAGGCATAGTTTCTACTTTATAATCCACCCATGACAAATCTAGTTGGTCATACAAAGGATCAAAAGGGCTGACAGGAGGTTTAGCTTTCTGACAGGCAGACACAACAGGGTTACTGCTTTTTAACTGGGCCTGCTCAGCCTCTAAGAATATCAACCTATTTCTTATCTCTTCTATTCCTTTATCCAACATTTCACCACTGAGTATGGGATAATTCATACTTGGATTCATAAAAATCTTACTCTTAGACATTGTTTGTCTGTCTAAGACCTAAGGCTTCCCCTGGCATCTAACCTATGCAGTAAAACAGCAAATAAAGGGGAAGGAACAAGGTACCTTTTCTCATACAGATGCAGAAAAATGAACAACACATTTCTGTCACATCACATACATCCATCTTTCATGTGCATTTGGATCTTTTTTGCAGAGTCGCTACCTCTCCAGAGAGGACAAAATTTACAGCAGCTGAAAGCTCATCAAATATGTTTCTGAGTTCATTCCACCAGCAGAGCAAAACTTCACCAGAGACTGCAGGATATCACTTTACATCAACATCCCCAGCAGAGTCACCAATTTCTGTTGGTGACTCGGATGGGCCACAAGATATAACACTTTTTCATACATTTTTTCCCCAGCAGAGTCGCCAATTTGTTGGTTTTTCTTCTGAATCAGCATTAGGGTTTGCCACTTCTAATGCACAGGCAGATTCAGCCAACTAAATACAGGAGGTTGCGTGAGCTGCCTCCCCTTCACTTCTGGTTCTGCCGCACCAAGGGGGGTATCCCTATAACTCAAGATGTGACCTTGACTAGCTCAAAGATAGAAAGATCTAACTTGACAACAACAGGCAGAATACTCTCATGTATGGACCAAGATCTGCATGATAGATCACAAGGCTGGCAACATTCTTGGACATGATGTCTGGTTGGGTATGAGAACATGCAGGGGATTCCTAATCCTACTCCTACAACTAACAGGTGGAAGTATGAAATGGTTTAGTTTGAATTTTGGATGCAAAGCTGGACATGGTGTATAACCTCAACACAGAGCTAGATTGGTGCCTATCCAGGGCTTGGAGTCGGTAGACATACACCTGTGAATGATCAGCATGAATAGCTAAAACTGGATTTCAGGGGGATACACATGATATCTGCCTTACAGATATCTCCCAATGAAGAGTGTTAAGTTATATCTACTTATGGCATCCCTACTGCAGTATACCCTTCCCAATGTTCAACCTGAAAACAGTTTAATCTACCCCTTGAGCAGAAGTTAAAAGATCAGACATTCAACATAGGAATTCTATGCTCTAGAATCTAAACATTACCCAAATATCCAGATTCAGAAGAAGAATACATGCAATACTGGAGACAGAATTAACACAACACATGCTAAGATAGCATTACTCATATAAGATTAACCATGAAATCAGTGGATTCATGCCAAATCGTACAACAGGAGATACATAAACTCACAAATTAGACTGTACAGAGCAACCAGATCAGCTGGTTTTGGATTACAGAGCCAAAAATCCTCAACTTTCAACAACCACAAATGAGTAACACTTCCTGCTTATAACAGCCAGGTAGTGTACCACAGCAATTAATTACATGGTTGACCAAAAAATCTCGCCAGATACACAGTATCAGGAAAATGGTGCTCAAACACTATCAGATTGGCGCCCAAACATGAATGCAGCAGGTAGGGGAGGAGACAGGAAGATATCTCGAGCCCTGCGCCACTGTCCGCTGATGTACACCTTCAATCGGGTACCAGATCCGCCCATACCTCTGCAACCTTCGCCATTAATGGCGCACCAACCCACGGCCTTGGGAAGAACATCTAACAGTCGATCGCAACCATTTCCCGCCGAGATTCATCATCATGATATTTGAAAATGCAGGATATCAATTATCCCACATGCACCCCGCAGCAACCTCATTAACACTTTATATACTAGGTCATGAGCATATATGATGTCGGTGCTTTTGCTCCTGACGACACTAGTATAAGACTTCATCATCATCATCCTCCAGCAGCATGATATCCTGTTGCTTGAAATATCACCCTGACGTCAGCATCATATTGCAATATAACTGCATGATAATCGCCTTCATCCGCACAACCTGATCCATCGGAGGAACATCCTCCTGCTGAGCTTATACCAAAAGTCTAGCCGATGAACATCCTGATGACGTCATCATCATATTAACATCAGGATGATATTCGGAAGACAACCGGATAATTGGAAATATCATCCTGATGTACAAATATCAGGTTGCACTGTAGCTCCACTATAAGATCGGACTGATAGATGAATATGATGATGCCCGAAAAGATCACCCCCACTAGATAATGCATGAAGCCGGCAGGCAGATATCTCCTTGATATCAGCATCATCATGACGCTGGAGCAAACATACACCCGGGTGATATGAAAATATCACCCCCTCCTTCGGAAATATCATGATGCAGATAGGCAGAGAAAAAGATATCACCCTGTCATAAGAATGACGTCAGCATCATCAGGATGACAAAACAATGAACATGAAGTGATACAACATCATCAGGATGATATTGACTAAGATCATCCTGACGTTCAAAATATGATGACCCCAGTGAATATCGGGTCACACTTAGAACTCTTCAACAACATCATCAGGATGATCATAACCAAGATCACCCGATGATAAAAATATCACCCCGGCGAAATATCATGAAGGCAGAAAATATGATGACCCCCGCAAGCAGCACGGTGATAACTAGAAATATGATGATGATGATGATGACCCTTAAGAGAGAACAAGTCAGGTCGAAAAACTCAAAGAATAACCCCTTCAGAATATCGGGGCAACATCATCATCATGTTTGGGCAAGGTGATAATTGGAAGATCACCGGATACTTGAAAAATCACCCCCGCAAGCAAATCAGGGCGCACTGTAGCTCATCAGCAGGATCAGGATGATATCCAAACACCACCCGATATTGAAATATGATGATCCTGATGAGAAACCGGTCGACAGAAAACATGATGATGCTGACCACCATCAAAGAAAATATGATGATGATGACCTCCTCTTCAAAGAAAATATGATGATGCAGCTGAAAAATGCTGAGGAGGTCCAACACTTAGAACATTTTTTGGATGCTTAGGGAAACTGCCTGCAAGAAAATTGCTCAAAAAACTGCCAGTCAATTCAGGCACTAACAGGTACAAAGCCTGGATAGATTCTTTCACATCAGTGTTATCCTCAACTCCACTTGAAGAACATTAATCACTATAAGAGGTTCAATGATGCTTTCGCCATGTTCATAGTGAGAAAATTGAGAGGTGAACCACATAGAAGATTAACAGGTGCTGCTAGAAACTTCATCAAGCAGTATGGAAGATACTACATCCAGTATGATAAGTTCACATATATTAGGATTCAAGGTTTTACATCCTTTCCATACAGATTGCCTAGATATCCTTCAAACAGGATGGTGTTGCTAGATGTTTCAAGACAGTTGTTAGAGTTTCATAAGATGCAAAAGGCAAGAAAGAAAGCTGGAGTTCAGTTTCCCCTCCAGCTTGGTAGATATTATTCATGTCCGTCACTACAGGCAGTTGAGCATTCAGAAGTTGAACTTCAGGCATATCATCTACATCCACATGATTCAAGGAGAGAAAACTTTGATCCACATGGAGTCATTAAGCGGTCATATTCTTCCTACAGACATGTTGAACAATTAGAAGACCATTGGGCTGATGCTATAGATGATGATGATGATATCAGGATGCAAAAATGTTCAAGGTTGAAGTGGGATCTAGTGAGAGCTACTAAGGTACTAAGGATTCCTGATCAATTAGGTAGTGAAAGAACTCTTCTAGGTGATGAATACAATAAGATCCGGAACCTTTCTTATGATGTCAATTGGGCTGATAGAGAAAGAATTGATGATGAAGGGTTGATAAAACCTATCATTGTTATCACTGAAGAGCAAATAAAGGAGCAAGTACAAGCATTGCTTGATGAGGGAAAGAAACTCACCTATACTAAAATGGGTGAAGTTGATCAACAAGAACAACACAATGCACCTAGCAAAGATTCACAAAGCAGAGAAAATGAAAGAGATTCAAGTCAAGCAAAGAAAAGAAAACAATTTGAACTTGCACAAGGAGAATCCAGTAAGAAAAAGAAAAGGATAAGTATTGAAACTGCTTCTTCCAGACAGCCAGGTGATACTCCACCGAATCAAGACATAGTGGTACATGTTGAGAATGCAGTTCCAGAAGCTTCAGTTGAAGAAGTGCCTTCAAGTCCGCATGATACTAAGATCATTGATGAAGCTAACACCAAAGATAAGGATGAAGTTGAAGAGGATTCATTGCCTGCACAAGGAAAGCAATTACAACAATTACAAGATCTTTCATCACTACTAGAGTGGCTACAGGAAAGAGTCAGAGAAAATTATAAAGTTGAGAAGTGTCCTCTTCCAATTGATGAGTTACTTCTAGATATATCAAAAAGAAAACCAAAGAAGAAGGCCACTATCCTTTCAAAGATCACTAAAGATGAAATAGGTGTAAGGAAGGTTCATGTAGCAGTCCCAAGGCTTGAGAAGAATATAGAAGATGTAACATTTGATGATTATGATATCAATACAATCAATTTGGGTCCGTTGACTAGAATGCAAGTAGAAGAAGAACTTCAAGATTCAATTGATAATGCTTGAGCTATTATAAGACAGGAGACAGAAGGTAGAATTAAAGCTGAGCAAAGGTGCCAGGCCTTAGAGCAGTATATTCAGCACTTGGTTCATCATATTCATCAACAGGACAAGGTTTCTACACCTCCATCTCTTCTTCCTCTAGAAACAGTTGAACACCTAGAGGACTTGAAGTCTTCATCTCATAGAATGAGGGATTGGATGAAAAGATCAAAGGAGGCTACATATAAACATCTGGAAGATATCATGCATGTGTGATAAGATTACTGATCTCAAGGAAAGAGTACTTGCATTGATGACAGTTTGTGTTGAATTCAAAGATATCAAAGAACATTACTTGCCACACTTGAAGAGCTTAATGGAGACATCAGTTGATGAGTTGATACATGCTGAAGTAATTGAGGAAGGTGGAGTATATGACTTCTCTTCTTTATATTATGGCTTCTACATCAAAGGATAGTTATTAGATAAGATAGAAATAGATATGTCGAGAGTAAGAAGTGTACAGTGTACTTCAAAGGATTCAGGATGGAATACATGCTTCCTTGATGAAGATATGTAACCCATTTGGAGAGATGACTCTTGGTAACATGAAAGAACAAGTTCAAGCTTTCTATTTTCAAGAAGATGATGTTTCTAATGAGAAGCTTGATAGTATTTTCTTACTTGCTGTCCACCTTGGTGCCAACAAAGCGAGGTTGACCGATTGGGAGAAGACACTTGGCCTTTATTCAGATGATGTACTTGAAGCTGAAGGAACCATTCAGAATGCGCCAAGTGTACCTTTGGATGATGTTAAGCAAATAGTATCCAAATTCATTGAATGTCAAGCTTCTATTGATGGATATTCACATGGAGATTCTTCATAAGTTGATGCTTTGTTATTCTTATCTTCTTGGGAAGCGTGCCTATGTTCCCTCCTTCATAGCCTCTTTCATTTATTAAAGATAGTCTCTTTCATTTAATAAAATAAGAGTTTGTTATAACTACTTGTGATGTGGCATGATCTGGTCTGCTGGCTTGGCCGATCGATCTTGACCCTTCATTCATTTTGAGGTCTATAAAAGGGCTCTTGTTGCTCTCATTTGTAAGGTTGAAGACTCTAGAATTGTTGCAAAAGGCTCTCTAAAATAATATAAGATTCATTGCTTTGGTGACTCTATATATGTTTCAAAGTGTTGCATGGTTTGGATTTTCAAGCGAATATTAAGTTAGATTAAGTTTTCTTTAAGTTTATGTTAGTTGGTGGAAGGTTTCTTTATTGTTTCGTGGTGAAATCTCTATAAGTTCACACCATTTATAGTTTGTGGCATGCAAATTGTAGTGTATGGTTGGTCTAAACAAAATTGAACTTCAATTTGATCTTTATGTTTGTTGAATATTTCATGAGCATAAGTGATTTAAACATCTTGTACAACCTTAGAAGATTGCATCAATCTTGTGTAGTTGTCTGATTTGGCGAAGCAAGATTTGGTTTGATTTCACCTGAGCAGTAATCGTCCTTGCATCTAAGATTAGATTAGTGCTTCTGAACCTTTTATCTTTTGTTCTTTTTATCCATTTGGTTAGAGTTAGGATCGAGAACATCATCGTAATATCATACATCATAAGTTGTAGTACTTAGATATTTCAGTGTTTACCTTCTCTTTCATTTGAATCAACAACTTGTCGAACAATTGCGTAAGTTCCTTTGTGTTTATTAGCAAAATCATACTTAGTCACTGAGCTATCTCTTTCAAAATCATCAGGAACCTTGGAGTCATCTTGTTTGATCACTTTGTTCAGCATTTGAGAGGCTTTACTCAAGAGGGAGTCAGATACTTTGTATTTCACTCTAATTGTTGATCTGTCCAAAAACAAACATCAACAAGTCTAAAGTGCAAAAAGGTAGCAATCTTTGACAAGATGTTACTTGAAAACCATGTCACTTAAAAATATTTTGTCTAAGGCAACATGATCACGTAGAGTGCCTCTACAATAACCTCTATTAGTTTTTTATATCTCTGAGGCATTTGCCCATGGTGAAAAGTTTTCTGCTACCCCAAAAATCATCAAAAGGAGGCAGTGTAAAGTTGCAAAGGGGTGTAACTTTCGTTCTACTCCATGGCGCAAGTTTTAAGTTGATTTCCTCCAAGGTGCCAATGTGAGGTTGTTTTGATGGCAAAGGGCGCCTTGATTCATGATGTTGAATCTCCTTCCTCCTAGGCTCCAAAATGGATAGTTTAGACAAGAAAAGGCACCTTAGTATACTTAGCTCATTTCTTGGCAATTTGATGGCTTCAATCACTTGTTCAAACCTATAGGAGACCATTTTACACTTAGGCGCTAGATCTTAGGATTTAGAACATCTTCCTTCAAGGTGCCAAAATGAGGTTATTTAGACACAAAAGTGCGCCTCCATACAAGATGCTTATTCTCCTTCCACTTAGGCGCTCATTCATGATGATCCAAGTGACAATAGGCGCCTAGACTTCCTTTGGTAAGATTTAGTCATTTTGAAGGTTCTAACACTAGGCGCTATAGTTGGAAGTGATTTGAAGTTTATTTTCCTCTAGGCATCCAAAATGGATGGTGGAGACAAGAAAATGCGCCTAGGCTTCTTTTGATGTTTTTCAAAGTCTTCCTAAGTTATATTATGTTATATTGACCCTTAGGCGCAAATGGATGATCTAGGATGACTCTAGGCGCATGTCCAAGGTGATATCTTTCTAGGTGCAATCTTCACTAAGTTTAGACTTCACTTTACATCAAGGCACCAAAATGGATAGTATAGAGAGAGGCAAAAATGTGCCTAGAGGTATGATGCTCAGTTTGATATGTTTGATCAACTTTGATAATCAAGATGAATTGCCTCCCTTAAGGTACCCTCCTTTATACTTTGAAACATCCTTTCAATATCAAGGCACAATTTTGAGGTTTTTTGGATGATGAAAGGTGCTTTGAGTTCTAGGCGGAGTTTTTAGGTTGTGCAAGTAGAGAAATGTGCCTAAGGTCATAAAGCAAATTTGTACCTAAAACTGAAAATCCCCGAGGTATGACTTATGGAAGCCTATAGCCCCAATGTTATGTTGCATACTAAAATTAGGTAAGACTCAATGTAATCTCATAACCTCACCTTATATGCAAGAGGAATTACATTTAATAACCACAATGGTCATCAGGTGCTCATAAGCATATGATTTTGACTATCTTATTCAAAACAACAAACATACTCTTTGCATCCCAATATGGTATAATAACAAGAAATTAAGAAATATTTTCAATTGACCAACTCATAAAGAATATTAATGTTTTATGTTCAACATGATGATTCATTTTTTTTTAAATACAACTATTATCTTTTAGTTCCAAAATGAGGTTTAGGTGATACTTGAATAACAATAGCTAGCTTATTGGATCAACAAACATCCTATGTAATACAATTGGACTTTAAATATTTGAAGTAGCCATCTATAAATATCCATTCAAACGTGGATTTATAATGCAAGTATGGATGCCATCAATAAAAAAGATTTGTATTAACCAAATATCCATATAAGCATACATCAATATCTGTTGATATAAGTATAACATATATACAAAATAGCCATATAGGCTTACAAGAATTCCATATAGGCATATAATGTCAACTATATGCAATACAAAATATATGTCCACAAATGCCATATAGGCATACAACAAAGGAACACAATAAAAAGTCATTCCCCTCTGGCTGGTGAAGAGAATAGATCACAGGCATCCTTTTATCTTCTAGCGGATGGAGACGTGCATGTGGGTGGTCTACTATGAACCCGAGGGCTGCTCCTCCTATTTAGTTCTTTTTGCATCTTTAGCTATTACAATAAAAAGTATAGACATTAATATATAGAAATTACATGTTATAAAAATGAAACATTTAACAAAATAATCACTTACCGCTACCATATAATCTGTCTCCTCACTTGCCTCAGTAGCAGGAATAGGCCGTTGTGATGTCATGTCCTATAGAAACCATCCAGATAGAAATTAAACTTCAAATCAATAATATTTTGATTTTTCAAAAATAAACAACTATAACAATGAATGTAAATTGAAATTTACTAATCTACCTCATACCCATGTCAATGCCATGGAGTTATGAATCGCATAGGTCACACCATGCTCCATTGCCCTATGAACATCGGGAGGTGTCTCCGCATCCTGGATCATCTAGAAATAAAACAACATTATTCAATTATGAAAACTATAATAGTAATGCAAATCATGGCTCCTAACATACACACACATTCATCTAAACATGGAAGTACACACAATAAAGTACACAAGTCACATACAAAAATCTAGTAAGTACAATTTATTCATTAAACTATTTATTATATTACCTCCGTGAAGCTTTGAAGTCCACCACAGCTGGCAGGTGTTGCCATGAAATCTCCAATATACAAAAGAGCAAGATACAATTACGGATGTGAACTTGTGATTAAATTGAGAAATAAAGGGCATTTATATGTAACAAAAGGTGAAAAAGTCAACATCGCATCTGCGTGTTAGAAAGTGCATGTGTGCGATATACAAAAGGTGATACAAATAAAAATATATACAAGACCGGATCCGAAGGTAATTTCAATTTGTTTCGTAAACCTGATGGAGTCCGTGTTTGTATGTTTTGGCAATTGTATAAGATATACATAAGCATATACAAGAAAATATGTAAAACAAACAAGAGAGAAAATTACAAATGCATAAAGACATCTCATTCATGCTTTGAGATACAAGAGTGAATTTAACATCGAAAAGGGTATTAAGTTGAAATGTTTGTAATGACATCACCACCTCTTTTCTGCATATTAGTGAAAGTGCATGCATAAGATATAAAAATGCAAAAAAGTGCAAAGAGTAAACATATACAAAATCCTAAATATGCATTGAACGGTAAAATAAAGTAAAAATTAAATTGCATATGTTGTTTGCAGCATTTAATGCATATTTACCGCAGGAAATACCTAATTTCAAAACGGAGTAAAAAGGAATTTCTATTACGTTAATTTCACAATTGCATCTAGAATTCAGTTGTAGAGTACTTCATGGAGCTAAAGCGAACAAAGGGTGAATTGTGAGTCAAAGGTGGTTGCAGTGAGCTTGAATGGTAAAGTCTCTTGCCAACAGTGTAAAAGTCAATGGTTGCAATCTAGGTATGTACCTAAAATTCTCGCTGGTGATTCATGGAATACAATTATGGTTAATTCTACAGTAATTACAGTAAGATGATGGAAATAGTTTAAAATTGGTTAATTACAAGGATTAATTGTAAAGCTTAATGTAAGGTAGCCATACATGATTCAAAAAAAAGAGAAAAAGAAAAATCCTTAGGGTAAAACATCGATGGTAAATATGTACGGTAAACCCCTAGAAAATGTGAATATGGTCGTAAAAGGAATATGTTTCTTGACAGGATGCTACCTAAAGGAAAGAAAACCAAGAAGGCAATTGGGAAAGAAGCAAAGACAGATACAAGGAAAGAGGTGGTTAAGGAAGAACTTCCATGCAAGGGGTTTAATTCATAGATCTACCCTACGAGAGGTAAGGTAAGAAATATCAGAAAAGAAGAGAAGACATGGAAGGCATAGCATAGGTGTTAAAGAAGAGTGTAGAAATATAGCAATACACATGGGAGGCATCTCAAAAGACAAGCCATGCACCCATAACAGCCTTAGCCAAGAGGTATGGAAATTATATAATGAAGAAGGAAGGAGAGCAACCAGTGGATGATACCAGAGACAGTGATTGATATACTTATTCACTGTATGTTTCATTTTTCATTTTTTTATGCCTTTGTACCTATGGAAAAGTCAAAGATAGAAAGTCAACCATAGAAGATGTTGTGATACTTCAAGAAGATTCTAAAGGCATCTTTACGTTTAGGAGAATATTCCTTCAAGATATTTTGGAGTGACAAATGGCAAAAGAATATTCTAAGGATATTCCCATATGCCAGCTGGTGCATAGTTGGTAAATCTTTCTCTACCCTTGATGTTGTACTTTGAATCTAAACCCTTGATGGGATTTTCACTAGAAGAGAAACAACAATATATGAATGAAAAAACTACTAAAAATTGTTGATAAATGACCAAACATGGTCACATGACCATTAGTAGTTTATTGCCAGTCATTTATAATGCAACCAAATTGATGACTAAACCATTTTCAGTCATTTATTGGTTGTTTTGATTGATCGATTTGGTAGTATATTCAGTCATTGATTGTTATAATATGGTCATGTATTTAGTCATTTTTTATTCACTGTTATAATTAGTCATTAATTTAGTCATTGATTCTTGTTAACTGGTCACTTATTTAGTCATTTGTGTTCACTGATTTCTGTCCATTGGTAGTGTATTTCGTCATTAATTTTAGTCATCATTTTGATCAATTTGGTAGTATATTTAGTCATTTTTATTCACCGATTTAATTCCGGTCATATATTTAGTCATATTTATTCACTGTTCACTGATTTTTGTCAATTGGTAGTATATTTAGTCAATTTAATTATTAATTGACGTCAATTAGTAGTATATTTAGTCATTTTGAAGCTTGCATTTAGTCATTAGAATATTTAGTAGTATATTTTGAAGCTTGCACAATGAAATAGCTGTGAGAAGGTAAAAAAATCTTGTTTTATTGATAAAAAATGCTTACAAACAGCATACAGATCTGAAAATAAGTTACAATGCTTTCTCTTTGCTAAAAAAAACCTTCATGGTTACAATACATAGCTCAAAGAATGAGCAAGAAACTAATTTTCTGAGTATCACTGAGCATAGAAGCACAAAGACATTCATAGATATATTCTTCACAAATCCATGATTGTCCCATATTGAAGCTCACTATCCTAGTTCAAGATCACACTATCATCTCTGTAGAGATCCTATCTCATGCACCCAGCTTGCTCTAGTTCATAAGCTACCACTGTGAATTATTACCTATAGCAATAAACTATCCTTATCTCTGATGATTATGCCTCTAATGATTGTCATCTTTGGTAGGATGCCTCAATTGTCATGGATTGTTATTCAACAATATTGCCTTATGACTAGGCTATACATTGTCCTAATCAAACTTGTAGCCTCTTGAAATGCATTGTCCAATCAATTGTCAACCTATTGTCATGCATTCTCCCTTTATAAAATAACAATGCCTCATGACTGCCACTACCTATCTCATTATTCTAGCATGCTTTCACTTGTACTCTACCTCCCATCAATGTAGAACACTATCCCTCTATTGAATGACTTAACTACCTTTGACATCACTGTATCTTTTCCAAATTCCTTGAAAACAGTTCATCACTACTACTGTTACCTAGGTATG
Organism: Cunninghamia lanceolata; assembly: GCA_027924645.1. Taxonomy (NCBI): domain Eukaryota; kingdom Viridiplantae; phylum Streptophyta; class Pinopsida; order Cupressales; family Cupressaceae; genus Cunninghamia; species Cunninghamia lanceolata. The sequence continues at coordinate 66,085 of BSBN01001161.1, forward strand.
CACTCTATGTCATCTACCAGACTATTACAAGTTCACACAATCCATCATTAGTCCTATTATTAAATTGGCATCATAGACAAGGCACGTGAACTGTTTGATAGAATGCCTCAAAGAAATGTGGTCTCATGGACTGCAATGATTGCAGGATATGTACAAAATGGATTTGTTGAAAAGGCTTTAGAAATTTTAAAGCAAATGCAATTGGCTGGTGTAAAGCCAAATTTTGCAACCTTTTCCAGCATCCTCCCTGCCTATGTCAAAATGGGAGCTTTGATATGTCAATGCTTCCACATTTTGCATCACCCGCTCTCCCACAGGCACTTCAAGTCATGCCTGCGGTGATGCAGGGAAGTTAGAAATTTTAAAGCAAAAGTAATTGGCTGGTGTAAAGCCAAATTCCACAACCTTTGCCAGCATCCTCCCTGCCTATGTCAAAATGGGAGCTTTGGAATGTCAATGCTTCCACATTTTGCATCACCCCGCTCTCCTATAGGCACTTCAAGTCATGCTTGCGATGATGCGGGGAAAGCCCTACATCACCGCAGGCATGACTTGAAGTGCCTGTGGGAGAGCGAGTGATGTAAAATGTGGAAGCATTGACAAGGCATGTGAATTTTTTGGCAAAATGCCTCAAAGAGATGTCATCTCATGGAATGCAATGATTGCGGGATATGCACAAAATGGATTTTTTGTAAAGGATTTAGAAACTTTCAAGAAAATGCAATTAGTAGGTGTAAATCCGAATTCGACAACCTTTGCCAACATCCTTCCTGCCTGTGCCAAAATGGGAGCTTTGGAACAAGGTATGGACATCCATCATAACATAATGGAAAGGGTATTTTTGTCAAATATTATAGTTGGAAATGCTCTGGTAGACATGTATGCAAATTTTGGAAGTATAGATAAGGCACGTGAACTATTTGATGGAATGGCTCAAAGAGATGTCATCTCTTGGAATGCAATGATTATAGGATATGCAAAAAATGGATTTGTTGAAAAGGCTTTAGAAATTTTTAAAAAAATGCAATTGGCTAGTGTAAATCCAAATTTTGCAACCTTTTCCAGCATCCTCCTTGCCTGTGTCAAAATGGGAGCTTGGGAATGTCAATGCTTCCACATTTTGCATCACTCGCTCTCCCGCAAGCACTTCAAGTCATGCCTGCGGGAGAGCGGGTGATGCAAAATATCGAATCATTGACAAGGCATGTGAACTATTTGGCAGAATGCCTCAAAGAGATTTCATCTCATGGAATGCAATGATTGCGGAATATGCACAAAATGGATTTTTTGAAAAGGCTTTAGAAACTTTCAAGCAAATGCAATTAGTAGGTGTAAATCCAAATTTGACAACTTCCTTACAAATTAATTACCACAGCAGAGTTTGAGGTGAATTGCACTTGCTATTTTATGCTAATATGGATATGTTCTAACCTATAGTTAATTGTTGTAGCATAAAAAATAGGCTAAATAGTTAATCATATACCATTGTTTCAAATTCAAAATTGCTATACCTTATTCTAGGAGCAAATCACAGGGGGAGTCTATATATAAGACACCATTGTTTCAAATTCAAAATTGTTGGCTCTTTCACAATTGTTTGCTTCATTTATTTGATCTAAGACAACCTGTAGTATAGAAGATTCTCTCAAAATCATAGTAAAATCCTTTATTCTTGGAAGACTGTTCAGAATTTTCCCATCATAACAATGAACAAAAGCATCATTCATTAACCTAAACTTTGCAAGAGTTTCATCAAATTCTACTTTTCCACTCTCTTTTCCATTCTAAATTTTATTCCCAATTTCATCCATGAAGAACTTCTTCAGCCTATAGATCTTGCTATTAGCCATAACTTTACCAGGTGTTGAGGATATCTTTGAGTTTTTACCCAAGCAGCAATTGACAAAATTCAGCCTTACCAGATACAATATGTTGAAAAGCTCTTTGAAGTTATTCTCGAAAAGAGTTCTTGAGAGTATAATGCGCAGTTTTGAATTAACTTTTTTGCATGAATTCCATTGTATCTGGTAAGGCCAAATTTTGTCAATTGTTGCTTTTGATGATTGAATTCGGCCTTACCAAATACAATGGAATTCATGCAAAAAGGTTAATTCAAAATTGTGCATTATACTCTCAGGAACTCTTTTCCAGAATAACTTCAAAGAGCTTTTCAACACATTGTTCTGGTAAGGCCAAATTTTGTCAATTGCTACTTCGGTAAAAACTTGAAGCTATCCTCAACACCTAGTAAAGTTATGGCTAATAACAGGATCTACAGGATGAGGAAGTTCTTCATGGATGAAATTGGGAATAAAATTTAGAATGGAAAAGAGAGTGGAAAAGTAGAATTTGATGAAACTCTTGCAAAGTTCAAGTTAATAACTGATGATATTGTTCATTTTTATGATGGGAAGATTCTGAACAATCTTTTTCGAATAAAGGATTTTACTTTTATTTGAGAGCATTTTCTATACAACACGTTATCTTAGATCAAATAAATGAAGCAAACAATTGTGAAAGAACGAGCAATTTTGAATTTGAAACAATGGTGTCTTATGTATAGACTCCCCCTGTGATTTTCTCCTAGAATAAGGTATAGTAATTTTGAATTAGAAACAATGGTTTATGAACAACTATTTAGACTATCGGTTATGCTACAACAATTAACTATAGGTTAGAACATATCCATATCAGCATAAAATAGCAAGTGCAATTCACCTCAAACTCTATTGTGGTAATTGCTTTGTAAGGAAGTTTGCACTCCATGAACATTCTCTGTGCACATAGCCAAACATTTAAAGTTCTTAACCAAAGCTCCAAAAATGAGTATCTTGTCATTACATGACTCCTACTTTTTCTTTGAGTATGACAATACTTGAGCTTCTGGTGTTTCTAGATGAAACCTATAGTGGAAAAGTGTAGTCTCCGTCTAAAGGAACTATCTTCGAAGCTCTTCCCTGAAATGAGGGTTGAAAACATTAGAAGAAAAGCAAAACCATAATTCTAAAGTAACAATTTGTATCAAGACAAATGTCAGAAAGTATAATTAAAAAAGACAAATCCTTACAATTGGACCTCAAATTGGACCAAGCAGATTTATGATTTTATCTTTAGAATGTAGGAACTTTCTCTGTTGGAGCTTCATGACCTCAAATTGGATTTCAAATTAGACCAGCAGATTTATGATTTTATCTTTAGAATGTAGGAACTTTCTCTATCTGATATTCATGACCTCAAATTGGATCAGCAGATTTATGATTTTCTCTATCCACCGACGTTTGTATTCCTATACTCAGGTTCTTCTTCCGAACAAAAACACCTAGAAGTGTTTCAAACCAACTCAAGGTACTCTCCAACCTGGTTATGTCACTAATAGCAATCCAAGTTTGCATGAACCGTCCATACCTGAATGTTGCATCACAATCTATTCTTCCTACACATAAAAATGCCACATATTAACCCCTTCTAAATAAAACATTTGATCATCATAAAATCATAATTAATAAATCATTTATTTGCCAAAATCCTTCTCGAATTCATTTGTACTAGTGAGGCCCTCAGCTGAAGATTTCTTGATTAATTCATTTAATTTGGGGCCATTGATGGATACCACATTAGCCACAGGCTTCAAATTTGGAACCTTGGACAAAATCTTTAACTGACCAGGAAGCCTATTTTTCTTAGTTTTTGAAACTCCAAAATTATCAGGAAAACAAACTTGCTCACTTTTTGAAACCTCCATATTGGCAGCAATTCCATCACAATTCTCAGCATTTGAGGCCTCAGTTGGGCTTATTCAAATTTCAATCTCGACCTCAACTTTAGGGGCTACTTCTTCATCAATGTTACGCTCAATGATAAATTTAGGAAAAAAGCATGATCCATTCTTATCAATCCAAGCAATTGACCTTTGATAGCATGTCCTCAAATCTATTTGCAGCATTCGCAAAAAATCAACAAGATAGGGTGAACCATCTATTACCAACTCTACGGTGGGCATGCCAACCAAAAACTCAACCCTAAGAGAATCCAAAACTTGGGCAGAAAAATCATTCCATGAGCCATTCCAAAAATACATCAAGCTCATTGGCACTAAACTCTTACAAAAATTCTCATAATAATGCAATGTTGCCTTGCCAGAACAACACTGATACACACAACTGCATTTCAAACCCCTGTCCTTCTTGCCACAATTAATTCCATTCTCCCATCCCCACTTAGATGCTCCCCTTCCCGAGGTTAAGAAACCATATTTGTTTCCTCATTTTCGTTTCATTTGAGCTCTCTCTACAATCTTTCTACCAAGCTAATAGAAATGCTTTTGTTTGCCCTTCATCCCAAGCAATACTAATTTACACCACACACCATTTCAACTACAATGCAATTACTTACAATGTTGTTGCAACACCATAATCTACAACAACCCCTAACAAAAGGTTACACTATACACCAAACTCTGATGCCACATTTTACATCAATACTAAGGGAAACAACATACAGAATAGTGAAAATTGCTTCCAGCTCCCAGTTCCATTATTAAAACCCCAACCGAGCCATTAAGCAATACTCAATACTCACAAGGATAAATTTTGCCTAGAAAAACCTAGTTCCACCATGAAACAACCCCAACAAGACCAAAAAAGAACCACACCCAGCTTACAACATCAACTTGGAGTTCCAAATTTTCAAAAACCTGAATGGATCGTTATAAACCCAAAATCAGCCACAAAATCGACAACACCTCAGTTGCACCATAAAACAACTCTAACGAAGCCATAAAAGAATGACTTCCAAAGCCCGTGTCAAGCCCTAATTTTAGAATTCCTATTGGGATCATTCAAGGGTCAGATTTAGCATCCAAAACTTAAAACCCATGCTTTCTCCATCAAACGGTTCTAAAAAAAAACTCCCTTCCTAAACTACTATGTTTTCAGAACCCTAATATAGAGCTAAATTTAGCACGTGGCCAAATTCAGTAGAGGGTCAAAGTTAATTTGAAAAGTCTTCAAACCCACATCTGCTTCACAAATTATGTTTAGAATCAACTTATTCGACACCCAAATTTTTCAAAGACTCCAAGGAGCCCTTAAAATGCACGTACACAACCAAATTAGAGGGTGAAATTTTAGATTTACAAAAAAGCAGAGACAGAGAAGCAAGGTCAAGAATCAGAACCTGTAGGGTCGTAGGGTATCAAAACAATCTAGAGCTAACTGGGAAAAAGAGAACTGCTCCAACTACCCCTGCTCCTCTTGTTGCTCCCACCCCTGCCATTGCTATGAGTGCTCATGTCGAATGTATGGTCTCACACTTGAAATTGCCTCTGCTTCTATCGAGTGAAAATCCTTAGAATAGTAGGGGTCATTTTCATCAAGATGGATTTATGGGGTTTCATGGATTAGCCCCTACGATAGATAGTTCATATGGTGATTGAACCGCTACATACGATCGGAGAGACCACTGGATCAGGGAGGGGTCAACTGATCCGAGATCGGCTAGTTTTGACTCCTAAATCAATTGGATAGGCAAGAAATGTTTTACATAGTATTACTTTTAATTGTAATAAAAATTTTAACTGGTAGGGAAGAGGGAAATTACCAATTCGTGTGACTAATTATTTAGTAATTTATTTAGTCATTTTTATTTGTGACTAATTATTTAGTTGTGTTTTTTACCCGATGATCAAATTAGTCATTTATTTAGTCATTTATAGTTTTGCAAAAAATTAGTAGAATTTAGTCATTTTTAGCTGTTGTGACTAAAAGTTTTAGTCACTTAGTCATTTATTTGCCAAAACTCTACTAGTGTTTGTAGCCGTAGCAAACAATATGGATCTATATAAGGATCTTTGCTACATTATTTCTATACACAGGTTGTATACAATACAAGACGTATACAAGACAAGTGACTAGGAAGAGTACTTTGAGCATAGTTAGTTTGAGAAGGGATTCGCCTGTGTCTATAGGAAGGATTATGTGGAATATTGTGTCTCCTTTCTGCATTTGTGAAAACGTCTATAAGTTTTGATAATACTATTGATACATTCAAAAGATTTAAAGTCATGAAGCTTTGTAAATTTGAAATGGAAATTATATATCAATAAATACAAACATCAAATTTCTGTGTCCATTCCAGAGTGTTATTTGATTTATGTGTTTCTGATATATTTCCTTTGAAGATTGCAATTCTGTGTGTGAATTTGTGAAAATAATATGGATTAGCATATAAGAATTTACTTACTTTTGAATCGTCCAGAATAATCAAACTTATCCACGTGAGTAACAAAGCATTATATTCCTATCTTGATCATGTTTCTAACCCTAGCTTTTATCTTTCTTTCACTGATAGTTTAAATAAATAGCCAACACACAGTAATCTAAAGGAAATTGTTAGAGATTTTGATAAATACGTGTGAATGATAAAGATCTTTGATAGTTTTCATAAATTTTTAGATACAAAGAATGTTTCCTTAAAATTCATACAAGGATTGACATTAAAGTTACAAATATATGCAAAAGGATCAACGCTTTGAGAGTAATTTGGAATTATTTACAAAGATTGAGTAATCATAGCCAACAAATAGCAATTAAATCATGTAAGGCCCCTTGTTAAACAGCTTCACATTGAACCATGAGTAATTTGACACAATCATGACCTGACTAACGGAGCCTTGGGATTATGAATTATTATTTGATAATTCTCCATATCTTTCAAGATAGACAAAGTTCATAGTGAATTTTATCTCATGTTGTGCGTGTATAACATCCACATCAACAGCTTTTGGTGCTAGAAGGAGGGCCTAATAGGGTTTAAAGCAAGTTTTTGCAAACTGTCTAATAGGACTGGTCCAATGACTACGTCCAGGTCAAATCCAAGGGATATTTTTGTGCAATTACCTGACAAATGAGGTAAAGGTATAAATAATCCCTCAATCTTAAGTCCTAGAACTTTTCAGTCAAGGAGTTCATCACATACTCCTCCAAGTCCAAGTTCACCTTTGGTTCAACCTAACTTGGTATGTCCAAACGTCTCCACGTTTAGACCACTGAATTTTGGTTTAAATCCTCAAAATCAACTAAACTTTGGCTTAGTTCCACCTAGAATTCTTGTCATGGCATTCTTCAATGTAGAATCACCTATACACTTTGTTGCATACCATGACATGCCAAAGAATCTAGACAAGATATGTCTGAAATATCAATTACATCAGGATGTTGAAGATCACATAAGAATCTTCAAAGAGACCTGCTTCAGGGCAAGGTTAGCGCACGAAGATGTGATATGCAGGTTGTTTCCTTTCACTTTATCTAAGCAAGCTTATGGCTAGTATGTTATTTTCCTAATAATCACATCACAAGTTGGCAAATTATGGAAGAAACATTCCTGTCCAAGTTTAGGGTTCCAATAGATCCAGCATCCCTATATCATAGATTAGTAGAGATTAAAAGAAGTGAAGGAGAATTTATAACTGCATTTAATGATCATTTTTAAAAGGCCTATTCCAGATTAGGAGCTCCTTATACTTTAGCTAATAATGCAGTGTTACAAATGTATTATGCTTCTCTAGATCCATTAACAGCGATGTTTGTTAAGAGACAAGTACCTGCAGTGACAAATTTGTCTGAAGCATATAAAGAAGCTATGAAAGTGAATCAAGAGATGCGGCAAACAAGCCATGGAGTGAGCCTTGGAAATGCTACAATTCCTAATCAAATGCAGCAATTGAATGGTGCACTGATGCATCATACTTCAGTGTATAATCTAGTTCCTACCCGCACTATGGTTCCATATACATGCAATGTTGCTAATGACGAAAAGTTCAATGGACACTCATTCTTTCAAGCTCCACAAGATACTTATGTAGCCAAAGCACAAGAAGATAGAGATGAATTAAAAGAGATCACTGCTCACTTGAGAAGATTGACTACAGAAGTGACTCAGATGAGAAATTAGAATTTCTATGGCCAGAATCATCAAAATAACAATCATCAGAACCATGGACAAGGGATGCAAATTAGAAGTCATAATGGGGATAACAAAGCTTATGGAAGTGATAACAAAAATTCAAATCAACCTAGGCCTCCTAGAGTTTGGGATACAAGGCCAAATAATGGTACTCTGGTCTCTCCTTTTGAGAATCCAGATAATCAGGAATCCAAACATCCTGCCAGAGTACAAGTGGCAGAGGTGGCTCTTAACAATTTGTGTAGGATCCACAATACAAGTGCTCATGCTGAGTTAGATTGCCCACAATTCCACTTAGTAACAAGTATTTTCAAAGTAGAAGTGCAAATCCCTACATCAGAATTCCTTGTTCCTAAAGGAAATGAAATAGTACCATCAGGATATGAGTCAGCAATGGTTTTGGAAAGTTTCACATTCCACCAAAAGAAGAAGAGAATCAAATTGAAGAAGATGAATCATACTATCAGGAAAATCTATATCCTAAGTCAATTTTGGTATTCAAAACTTTTCAATTCCCCTTTGAAATTGAGAATGAGGTGCAAGTCAAAGAAGATGAAGTCCAAGCATTTCAACAGTCTCAAAGGAATCACACGTATAACTTGAGAAGTGACAACAAGCCTGGAGGTCCTTTCACCACCTCCACACCTCCAAACAATTTCAATACACCGTCGGATGTACATTCAAGTAACAATCCTTTACCTCCTAAGGAAAATCATTAGGTTGCTTGTACTTCAGTATCACAGAAGGTCCAGGTAAGTAAATTAGAACCTAATGATGCTACTAAACTGATGAGATATTTATCTGAGGAGATTAGGAAAATAAAAGTAAATGTTCCTTTATATGAATTGCTGAGAAGTCCAGGAGTTAGAATTGCTTTCATTAAGTCCTTAGATGATTCAGGTTTTAAGGAAAACTCAATAGGTCCAGATGTTCACAATAAAGACATACAGATTAAGGATAAGAACAAAAGTCTTGAGTAGCTTGCAAATACTAATGTAGTGTTATACACAAAAAAGAAGGAATCCCCTCCTTCCCTGTTGACCTTAAGAATTTTTGGGAAAAACCTGCATAACTTCATGGTAGACTCTGGAGCCTATGCTAATGTCATGCCATTAGTAGTGTGTAAAACTTTAGGACTCACCCCTACTAAGTCGGCCAAAGTTGTAACTCAATTAGACAAATATGAAGTAAACGTCATAGGAGAATTGATGCATATTCATATGCAATTAGCCACTAATCCTAGAGTCCAACAATATATTGACATTCAAGTAGTTGATATTTTGGTGAATTATGGGATGTTGTTCAGTAGAGATTGGTCCAAGACCTTGAATGGATATATGTCAATAGATTTTTCACACATGTGGTTACCCTAGAGAGGCATCCCTAATCAGATTAGGATTGATGCAGAACCAAAAATGAAACACATGTTAACAAAGTACCATAAAACAAACGAAGTGTTGTATGTTGTAGTAGAGCCTGGTGTTTATATAATTTCTAATAGGGGTGTCCAAATAGAGGAAATTCTAGCCTTTGATTTCGAAAAGAAACCTATAGACAAAGGAACTAGTGTTCTCATTGAATCTGATTTTGATTCTTCTGATGAAGAAGAAGACACCATGAGTAGTTTTAACCAAATCATGAATAAAGAAATTTGAAAATGTATTCAGCAGGGAACTTCTATTCAGGATGTTCTATGTAAAGGATGGTGTAGAGTTCATAAGACTACACATTCTGAAGAGGATTGTGGAATGTGTAGGGAAATAATCGAACATCAACATAGAAAATGTATGGCACAAATTGAAAACTAGAAAAGTAAGCATACTTTTGATAATCCTAAGTTGCTACTACACAAAGATGCTTGTGTTATAGTGAAGGATCTAAGTGATTCCATAAATTCAAAAGATGACAAGCATTCTAACCCTCATAAGCTTATAGAAATATCACAATACCTATAGGTCAGAGAAAAGTGCATAAAGATAAACATGACCCTGCAAAACCTGAATTGAATAAAGTGCTTCCTGAAAAACTAAGAGATCCAGTTCGCAAAAGAAACATGTGGATTTTAAAGTGTGATGGATCAAAATCTAAACAGGGAGCAAGGGCGGGAATATAACTTATTGACCCAGATGGGAAGTCATTTTTGGCAGCCTATAGATTGTAGTTTCCATGTACAAACAATGTAGCAGAATACGAGGCACTAGTACATGGGTTATTAATGGCCATCAAGAAGAAGATAAGAGTCGTTCAAGTCTTATCTGACTCTGAACTAGTGGTCAGACAGGTTAGGAAGTTGTATGCTTGTAATTTTTAGAAAATAATGAGCTATAGGCATAGAGTTTGGGATTTAATAGAATCCTCTCATGCTTTCAATATTATACACATTTCCAGACAATTAAATCAATGTCCAAATGCCCTGACATTTGCAGCCAGCTCACTTGAACCATTAACCTTGTCTAGATTAAAGAAATTTGTAATGGAATTGGTGTCTGTTCCTAGTATACCTAACAATGTAACAGACTTTCAGGTATTCGAGAATGACCGACATATCTTAGATTTTATAACAAATCATGATGTCTTTGAAGCCCAAATAATTGATGAACAAGAGAGACCAGAAATATCTTGGGATGAGGAAGATATCGTTAACTTGAAAAGTAACTTCTTACCAAAGGGGTAAGTTGAACTAGAAAATATTTTTGATTTTGATGGGGTTGTTAGGCAGAGGGACCTTCCTAAAATAGAAGGAGGTAAGTGTGATCCTTTCAACCTAGGTACTGATAAAGACCCTCAATATGTGCTAATTGGAAAGACTTGTCCTACTAAGTTAAGGAATGATATAATTGATGTACTAAAAGCTTATAAACATGTCATTGCATGGACATATGAAGATCTTAAAACTTATGATACATCTATCATAACTCATGTGATTCCCCTAAAACTAGGAGTAAAACCATTTAGGCAAAAACAGAGACCAGCGAATGCCATATTAGAACCCTTGATTTTTTAAGAGATCAAGAAATTGTTATCTGCAAGGATAATCTTTCTTGTGAGGCATTCCACTTGGGTAGCCAACTTAGTTCCTGTAAGAAAAAAGAACGGGGATATTAGACTTTGTGTAGATTTTAGAAACCTCAATAAAGCGTCAGAAAAGGATAATTATCCTTTACCACCCTTGGATGAGGTTCTGCAGATAGTCAGTGGTGTCAAAATGATGTCTTTCTTAGATGGATTCTCTAGTTACAATCAATTCTTAGTGGATAAAGAGGATAGGTTGAAAACCACTTCTACTTGTAAGTGGGGTAATTATGCTTATAGGAGGATGCCATTTGGTTTAATAAATGCAGGGGCTACATTTTAGAGAGCCATGGATATTTCTTTTCATGGAGTCGTAGGAAAATACATCATAATCTATATGGATGATTTAACAGTTTTCTCTAAAGACATGTCTACTCATGCAAAGGATTTGAGGAAAGTACTGCAAAGATGTAAAAAAATATGGTATATCCTTGAACCCAAAGAAATGTGTCTTCAGGGTGACAGAAGGTAAGTTACTGGGACATATCATTTTTGAGAATGGGATTTCCATAGATCCAGAAAGAGTGGCAGGGATTAGTAAGTTGCAATTGCCTGCTAGCAAAAAGGAATTAAAATCATTTTTTGGCAAGATAAATTTCATGAGGAAATTCATCACTGGCTTTGTTGAGATAGTACAACCTCTAAATGCTATGCTGAAGAAGGATGCTAAGATAGAGTGGATGCTAGTGGCCAAAGTAGCTTTCAAAGATATAAAAGAGGCTATCACCAATGCTCCGGTATTGACTAGCCCAGATTACTCTAAACCATTCTTTATTTACTCTTTTGTATCTGAACACTCCTGCGCATCAGCCCTAACACAAAAGGGTGATGAAAGTGAAGAAAAGCCAATAGCATTTATGAGTGCTCCCCTTAAGGATGCAGAATTGAAGTACTTGGATATTGAAAGGCAAGCTTTCACCTTGGTAAAGGCGGTAAAAAAGTTCAGGCATTACATTTTGAGAAGTCAAATCAAAATTGTTGTGCCTGACGCTACAGTGAAGATGTTGTTGATGCAAAACGAACCAGGAGATAAAAGAGAAAAATGGATAACAGTGCTATAGGAATTTGATCTAGAAATCATTCCAATGAAATTAGTTAGGGGTCAAGCTTTAGTGCAAACTATAGCCAACACAAATCCCAAAATTGTTAGCTAATAGTATGTGGTGAATATAGGTACTACAAGTGGATAAAATGATGACCTTACTTCATTTTTAATATCAGGGAAATATCCAAGTAATATGAAATATTCCTAGAGGAGGGCATTAAGGTTGAAAGCCCAAAAGTATACGATTCAGGGAGGTTTACTATTCAAAAGGAATCATGAAGGGATATATATGAGATGTCTGAATAGAGATCAAGATGATAAAGTGTTGTTAGAACTACATGATAAGTATGGGACAACTCACGAGTCTCACTTAGCCACAACACATAAGATCTTAAGGGTAGGATACTATTGGCCCACCATGTTTAAGGACACTGAAGAATATATCAGGTGTTGCCATACCTGTCAAACTACAGCTGATAAGGGAAGATATATGACTCATCCATTGCAACCTATAATGGAAACAAGACCTTTTGCACAATGGGGGCTGGATTTTACCAAAGTTATCAATCCTCCATCTTCTGTTGGACACAAGTTCATCCTTATAGTGACTAATTATTGCACCAGATGGACGAAGGCTACCTGTTGTAAGTTGTCTACTACTGAAGTTGTCATCAAGTTCCTAGAAGAGAATGGCATAACCAGATTCAGAGTACCTTATGCACTGGTATGTGACAATGGCCCTACATTTTCCTCTTTGAAAATTTCAAACTGGGCTTTTGAATATGGTATTGTGTTAAAGTTTTTATCAAATTATTATCCACAAGGTAATGGGTTGGCAATGTCTACTAATAAAATTCTATTAGACATCATTAAGAAATTGATTGCAAAAAATCGTAGGGAGTGGAATACTTTATTGAAGTATGCTTTGTGGGTAAATAGAACAAAGGTTAAAACAACAATGGGTAATTCCCAGTACCATTTAGTATACGATACAAATCCTATTCTTCCTGTTAACTTGAGAATTCCAACTTGGAAGTTCACTAACTAATACTTAGGCTTCGATGACCAAAGAGAGGCTAGGCTAGTCCAATTGCTACATTTAGATGAAAAAAGAAATCGATCCATAGATAGATTTGCTAAACATCAAGCAGTGGTCAAAAGATGGTTTGATAAAAGGGCTAGAGTTAAAACTTTTAAAATCTCAGATTTGGTCTTATGTTGGGACAAAGCCCATGAGAAAAAGGGAAATCATGGAAAATTTGATAAGCTATGGGTAGGTCCATTGCATTTCGTTGAAATTATAGGAGATAACACATTTAGGTTGAAAACCTTGACTGGTGAGGATATTCCATTACCTGTTAATGGCCAATACCTTAAACATTACTTCCAAGCCTAAAGTGTTGAGTTGAGTCTTACTGTGTACCATATTGTAAGTATTGTACATTCTTGTATAGTTGTCTGTTTTGTTTTGGTTTGTTTTGGTGTTGTTTGTGTGTTCCTGTTTGTTGTTGTTCTATTTGCTGGGGATCTTCATTTTGATTTTGGATATACAAGAGCAGGCTGCAACTTTAGAAAATAGTAAAATTTCTGGAACTAAGGGAACCATTCTGAAATTTATGCATAGGTTGTAACTTTTATAAATGTAGTTTTCTTGTTTGGTCTTTGAAGGATTGTATTCACCAGCAACAAATTGAAACATTCAAGGAATCATATGAATATACATCTTTAAATTTCTAGGAGTAGGTCCAGGGGATAGTGGACACTTGCATTAAGTGAAAAATCTAAAGGTTTACCTTTGCTACCACTATAATCTCCACCCTACATATATAAAAAAACAAGATTCTATTACCTATTGAACATGAGCTTCATTGCAAAATATCAAAAGTGTCAAAATAAAAGATAAAAAATGATCAAAGAAATCATTTGAAGCTTATGAGGACTACCAGATAACTCCACCGGGGAGCTATGGATGCTTGACTGGCAGTGGGGCTCTATTTGGGGAGATTATAGCAATAACTTTGTCGGGGCTATGGACACCTGACTGGAAGTAAGGCTCTATCCACCTATGTAGTTTAATGCAAATAGTTGTTGTTTTCTAAGTTTGTTCCAAAGAATGGCAATAAATCAATTACACACTTAAATTCCTTCAAAAAATTCTTTTGGGTTAGTGAATACGTTCTTTCTGTGGTTGAATAGCATTCTTACATATAAAAAAGTTAGAAATCTATGATTTATTTCATTTTGTTTCCTAAGTTCTTTAAATTTGGTTGTTTTATTTGGTTGCTAGTTGTTGTGATGTCCACAACACGCCCCATTTTACCCTTTAGCAAAATGAGGACCCCCTTTTGTTCCTTTGCTTTTTTGTTGGTTTGGTTTTGCTTGTTGGGCGGTATGGGTAAAATGTCTTTGGTGCTTGAAATTCAAGATGCACATTGCTTGGTGAAAAATAGTTGCTATCAATGAAATCTGCGTTAAAATTCAACTAGGGTTGCTTTTTGAACGGTTTGAAAATTCTGTGTATTTCAAGAGTTTTGCCAAATTTTGTGAAAATTCAACGCTGGACTATTTGGTCAAAATGTATCACATATGCATTGTCATTTGCATGTATCTTATATACTGTGTTTTTCAATATGTCAGGTTATGGGGTACATCATGTTTAATTCCCATTTTATGTTTATATCTTAAGTTGTCAAAACATGCAGATGCAAATCCGGACCTGATAACTTTTCATGATGTGCTTTATAATGGTAGAAGTCCGCACTTGTATTTGTATATCACAACGCATGTATCATATATGCAAATTTGAATATGCATTGGCGGATGTCAAAGGAGGTTCAACATTAGCATATAAAGTCACGATCATATCATTTGTATGGTTAATACATTGTTGGTAGTATACTTTCTTATACAAATACATAAACGGACCCGAAAGAAAATCTATTTGAATTAGAAAGTGGAAGTGAGCAGTTGTATTTGTATGTATCTTTATATGTATAAGCACATGTATCTAATATGCAGATACAAGTCCAGACGTGATTATTAAGTTTTAACTTTGTAAACTTTAGGTGGGGTCCACATTTGTATGTTGAGATGCATGTATTCAATATACAAAAGAGCAGGATGCAATTGCGGATATGAACTTGTGATTAAATTGTGAAATAAAGGGCATTTATACGTAATGAAAGGTGGAAAAGTCAACATCACGTCTATGTGTTAGAAAGTGCATGTGTGCGATATACAAAAGGTGATAGAAACAAAAATATATACAAGACCGGATCCTAAGGTAATTGCAATTTGTTTCATAAACCCGATGGAGTCCGCGTTTGTATGTTTTGGCAATTGTATAAGATATACATAAGCATAGAAAAGAAAATATGCAAAACGAATGGGAGAGAAAATTACAAATGCATAAAGACATCTCATGCATGATTTGAGATACAAGAGTGAACTTAACATCGAACATTAAGTTGAAATGTTTGCAATGACATCACCACCTCTTTTCTGCATATTAGTGAAAGTACATGCATAAGATATACAAATACAAAAAATTGCATATGTTGTTTGCAGCATTTAATGTATATTTACCGCAGGAAATACCTAAATTCAAAAAGGAGTAAAAAGGAATTTCAATTACATTAATTTCACAATTTCATCTAGAATTCAATTACAAAGTACTCCACGGAGCTAAAGTGAACAAAGGGTGAATTGCAATTCAAAGGCGGTTGCAGTGAGCTTGAATGATAAAGTCTCTTGCCAACAGTGTAAAAGTCAACGATTGTAATCCAGGTATGTACCTAAAATTCTCGCTGGTGATTCATGGAATACAATTACGGTTAATTCTGCAGTAATTATAGTAAGATGATGGAAATGGTTTAAAATTGGTTAATTACTGGGATTAATTGTAAAGCTTAATGTAAG
This sequence comes from Cunninghamia lanceolata, assembly GCA_027924645.1. Classification (NCBI taxonomy): domain Eukaryota; kingdom Viridiplantae; phylum Streptophyta; class Pinopsida; order Cupressales; family Cupressaceae; genus Cunninghamia; species Cunninghamia lanceolata. The sequence continues at coordinate 82,085 of BSBN01001161.1, forward strand.
GTAGCCATACATGATTCAAAAAAAAAGAGAAAAAGAAAAAACCTTAGGGTAAAACGTCAATGGTAAATATGTATGGTAAAACCCTAGAAAACGTGAATATGGTCATAAAAGGAATATGTTTCTTACTAGGGTGCTGCCCAAAGGAAAGAAAACCGAGAAGGCAACCGGGAAAGAAGCAAAGAAAAATATGAGGAAAGAGGTGGTTAAGGAAGAATTTCCACACAAGGGATTTAATTCACAGATCTACCCTACGAGAGGAAAGGCAAGAAATATCAAAAAAGAAGAGAAGACATGGAGGGCAGAGCACAGGTGTTAAAGAAGAGTGTAGAAATACAACAATACACATGGGAGGTGTCTCAAAAGACAATCCATGCACCCATAACAGCCTTAGCTGAGAGGTATGGAAATTATATAATGAAGGAAGGAGAGCAACCAATGGACGATACCAGAGACAGTGATTGATATACTTATTCACTATATGTTTCATTTTTCATTTTGTTATGCCTTTGTACCTATGGAAAAGTCAAAGATAGAAAGTCAACCATAGAAGATGTTGTGATACTTCAAGAAGATTCTAAAGGCATCTTTGTGTTCAGGAGAATATTTCGTCAAGATATTTTGGAGTGACAACTGGCAAAAGAATATTCTCAGGATATTCCCATGTGCCAGCTGGTGCATAGTTGGCAAATCTTTCTCTATCGTTGATGTTGTACTTTGAATCTAAACTCTTGATGGGATTTTGTAGCCATAGCAAAGGATTTGGATCTATATAAGGATCTTTGCTACATTATTTCCTTACACAAGTTGTATGCAACACAGGTTGTATGCAATACAGAGCGTATATCGAACGTATGCAAGACAAGTGACTAGGAAGAGTACTTTGAGCATAGTTAGTTTGAGAAGGGATTCGCCTGTGTCTGTAGGAAGGATTATGTGGAATATCCTGTCTCCTTTCTGCATTTGTGAAAACGTTTGTAAGTTTTGATAATACTATTGATACATTCAAAAGATTTAAAGTCATGAAGCATTGTAAATTTGAAATGGCTATTATATATCAATAAATGCAAACATCAAATTTCTGCATCCATTCCGGAGTGTTATTTGATTTATGTGTTTCTGATATATTTCCTTTGAAGATTGCAATTCTATATGTGAATTTGTGAAAATAATATGGATTAGCATATAAGAATTTACTTACTTTTGAATCGTCCAGAATACTCAAACTTATCCATGTGAGTAACAAAGCATTATATTCATGTCTTGATCATGTTTCTAACCCTATCTTTTATCTTTCTTTCACCAGTAGTTTAAATAAATAGCCAAGACCCAGTAATGTAAAGGAAATTGTTAGAGATTTTGATAAATACATGTGAATGATAAAGATCTTTGATAGTTTTCATAAATTTTTAGATACAAAGAATGTTTCCTTAAAATTCATACAAGGATTGACATTAAAGTTACAAATATATGCAAAAGGATCAATGCTTTGAGAGTAATTTGGAATTATTTACAAAGATTGAGTAATCATAGCCAGCAAATAGCAATTAAATCATGTAAGGCCCCTTGTTAAAGAGCTTCACATTGAACCATGAGTAATCTGACACAGTCATGACCTGACTAACGGAGCCTTGGGATTGTGAATTATTATTTGATAATTCTCCATATCTTTCAAGATAGACGAAGTTCATAGTGAATTTTATCTCATGTTGTGCGTGTATAACATCCACATCAATAGACTGTATAAACAACTTCATGATGGCATCTTCATGATCAATATTATAATCATTAGTGATATTGATGAAATGTCTAAGGTGTTCCTCTTTAGTGACTACATTATTACCCTAAAACTTAGGTATCTTTCCTCTAATTTCATCTGGAATAACATTAGGTTAATCCAAGATTCTAAAGAAATCTAGCTATCTATACCACTCTACTCCTAAGGGTTGTCTTACTGGTGGGAACCTTTGAGCTTACCTCCGAAAGTGAGCTCTCACATGTGGAGGGTTGTTAAACTAGGGGTTATGCTACTAGTTTGGCATAGGCTAACATGATGCATAACAATTATAATTCTAACTTTGTTGATTAGCAATCCAGGCCTATTGAACAATTTGAGCTCGTTGTAGCTTGATTTGTTCTTGAAGCTCTTGATGTCTTTGTCTGAAGTGATCAAGACAGTGTAACTCTTGGTCAATATTTATTTACTATCACTTTCTAAATGTGTGGGCTCACTGCATCATGGAATGTAGTGTCATGCTCATTATCATTTTTATTTTGAAGAGTAAGGGATGTAGGATGTGAGCCAACATGTTGAGCTCTTATACAAGGATTATGCATTCACAAAATTTGAACATGTGTATCATGAGACCTATCCCTATCTCTTCTACGCGTAGGCATAGCATTTCTTTGGAAATTAGGATCATAGCTATGAGTTATTATGAGTTCTAAGGATATTAATAGTTAAATCATTTGAATTATATTTATATCAATTTCTCAAATAAACAAATATTCTCTCTACTAGATGTACTAACTTCTTGCTCATGAGAGGAAGGTCTAGTAGACTTACCATTGCTTTTATCTTTATATGTAGTTTGTTTCTTCCTTGCATACATTATGATTTATTTTTGCTCACAAGAATCTCTTGACTATCTCTTTTTTTCCATCTTCAAACCTATACTTTGATCCTTGACTAGGTTGAAGATGATTTTGATATGACAAAGGTTGTCTTGAGGACAAGACAATGGTTTAGACCTAGGGAGGATGTTGAATGATAGAAATTGGTAACAAGATAGGCTAACAGTCACCTTAAGGCCATTGTGGTAGCATCAAGCACCTTGTGGTACCTTTTGAAGGATGTGGAGGCACAAAGACATGATGAAGCACACATCCTTACATAGCTACAAATTATATGTACACTCATCACCTCTGCAATAGAGGGAGTGAGTGAAGGAGTGTGTAAAGAAAAGGAGATAGATCAAAACAAAATACAGAGGAATTGGTTGAAGATATAATAATTGTAATATATAGGGAAAATATAACCCAAGTATATGTGATATATATCTATGCCTACAGTTAGATTGTACATTGCATATTGAGAACATAATATGCATATAATGATGGAGCAGTCTTATACTATATGTGTGTATTTTAATCTTTCATTTCCTAATTTATTTTCGTATGACACACTTCTGGTTCTTTTCCTATTCCATCACCCTAGGGTTAATTTCTCTGACATAAAATAATCTAGACCTAAGGCCTATATTTTAAATTATCAACAAAGATCATCCTTTCCAATAATTCAGAAGAGGCCAACTTTAATTAGATTATCTCTAACCTTCATTATTTTCCATATTAAGAAACCTTGCTAAGGGTCAACATCCTAGGAATGAAAGAATGATTATCTAGATTCAAGTACTTGAGCTTAAGGATTCTCCCCCATAATCCTATTCCTCCACACGCCATCTCCAATATAATTTGATAGCTAGCACCACATTGGTAAGTAGGGAAAATCTCATGCCTAGAATCTACCTCTCTTTGGGCTAACAAATTTTATCCCAATTAACCAAATGTCATTTATTTTTCTTAGAGTTTCCTTCCCAAAGAAACTTTCTCATTCTATGACCCAAATCATGAAGAATGTCTTTTAGAGCCACAAGAGCCATAAATATAGAAATAAAGAGAGCTTGTATCATAACTTTGAGGACTATGTAGCGCCTTATCACTCCCACTCTCATGGCAAGAGTCAATTGAGTGGAGGTATAACAAAGGGGTTGTTTTGTTCATGAGAGAGTAGAATGTCATAGATCATGGTTGGATTATTCATATGATGTGTGTTTGTGTATGTTCAATGAATGTTTTGATGGTTGTGTTCAATTATTGTTATTATTGTTGTTGTGATAATGATATGACCCAAAGGGTCACTTGTTCTAAGTCTAGCACAAAGACTGTTTTGTTCATTCAAGATGCAGAGGTGTTCTAACCTCTTTTTCTCATTTTGGGTGAGTTGTTATATGAGTTCTTGATGATCGATGATTCATCGTTGGTGTTCTTCAACATCTTTTATCTATTCTATGTTTTGTTGGATTTGAATTAGCTGAAGGAAGTTCTTCCTAATCTTGTCCAAGATAGATTTTATCCAATCTTCCCTAATGCCTAGGCACATCAAATGCTAGGTAAGAGGGGAAAATGTTTGTTGTGTTGATTATGTTAAACGTGTTGAAAATGTTGCCTTGTGATAGAATCAAGGGTTTGACTTGATCTTTTTTTTTTTTCTAATGTTTTTGGTTTTTTGATAAATGCAAAACAATTTTTGGTTTTTTTCTTCTAAATTTCAAAATGATATAATTATCTGGAAAGGGAAAATGAATGCAAAACTATATGACTTTCTTATGGAAACTAAACTATGCTTTTGTGTTTTTGTGGGTTGATTTTCAATTTGTAATCTAATGAAATTGAAAGTTACAACTAATCTAAATACAATGAAATGAAATTAATCTAAGAAAGAAAAACTAATCTAAACAATTGAAATGCAAAAATTATTCTAAGAAAGCAAATTGAACTTCCTATCAAGAGTAAAACAAGCAATGTGTTAATTTCCCAAGAACAAAGTTTGATCTAATTACTACTAAAAACTTGAAGAACCTATATGAATCATGCGGTAGTCCTTGGCATGAGTCCTCAAAAGTCCTCAATAGGGTCCTCCTCTTGACAACAAGAACAAAATAGAGATGAAAGCAAATGAGAAATCCAACAATCAGGATATTATTAACTTCTTACAGATGTCATAACCACCTTCCATGAATATTGTGCCCAAGATAGCCAAATCCCAATGCCCACCTTTGGGAAAGTCAACAAGAAGCTAAAAATAGCCACTTACACCTCTTACATGTTGTCATAAAATGTTAACTCATGATGGCCCTAAAAATAGTTGATTCCTTACAACATGTAAGAGAGACATAAAAGATACTTTTACACCATGTGTCATAAGCTATTAATAAACTAGGCAGCCCACTTCCAAAATAAAACTGACATTATTACTAGCACCATAATTAAATATTTACCATTGTCAATGGATCCTTCATCATTTATGAATGCATTTACAAATAACATTAAGAATAAACAAATGACATAAGATTTACAAAGTTGATGGCATCTTAATTCTAACAATTTAATGCATCTCACCTCATTTTGCGAAGTATTTTTGCAAGAGTAGAATCAACAATTATTTGGAAGAATTAAAAACCTTGATTGGAGAGCTTGAATTGCAATTTGGCCTCAAGCCAATATACAAAATTTCTAATGGTTTTTGAAAAAATAACTGGGAGTCTTAATGCCCATGTGAAAAAACTTTAGGTCACGAACTCATGGGACCTTAGTAAGAGATCTATCTTGGCAAGTAATCATAGGAGACCACCAAATGGATTGTTGATTGATACATTATCTATTGCGAAAATCATCCCTTTCCATAGAAGCCATGGCTTGATAACTTCCCAAGCCTTTTATATGCTTTTTAATCACAAACATGCTCTAAATCTGAACATATTCCTTCATAATAAGAATAAATTGAAAGCCCATATTTCTCGAAGCTTTACGCTTTACAACCCTAAAGAATAACAAAAAAAAAATACAATCCCAAAACAAAAATTTCCACAGTTCATTCCCCTCTAAGGCTCTAATAACCCATTACAATATTTTAAATTATAAATATTTACAATAAAACATTCCTCAAAATTTATTATATATATTTTAAGTTGTAAATATTTATAAAAATAATTATTCCTTCTGTTTCACCTTTTACATATTACTATCCTTAAAATCTTTAACAGTCCACAATAAAGCACCTAATAATGAACTAATGTTTGGGATTCAAAATTCATTCCACTGTGCCACAAATCTCTAGCATTCAATACCATAGCCTAATGTTAAGCAATGAATATTAGGATCAACAAAAAGGCCCTGCCTCCGGCTCTGGGGCATTTCAGGCACAGCATAATCAAACAATAAAATGGCAGTAGTTGCTTAACTTGGTGCAGGGAAAACAAATATTCCATGCACAAAGCAACTATTTTAGGCTTCCCAGCCTCTTAAGACAGTGGCACGAGCCACCCGATTTACTCCAAGAGTAAAAGCTCCCATTCGTAGATTACAATTATGAGTGCTACACATTTCTTTGAGATTTTGAAAAGCCCTTGTCATATACTTTTTCAGCTCAGCATTGACCTTTGTTTCATCCCACATGAAACCTTGGATGTTCTGCAAGCAAACAGACAATTTTTTTCACAAAAATTGTTAAGGCTATCAGCAAATTCAATATCCTGAAATTTGTAAAAATCATTTCAAAAAGCTATTTTTTAAGCTGGCAGGAAAAGGGAACTTTTTTTTAATTTAATTTTTTGAAAAGTATTCTTTAAGAAGCTTGTAGATAAGAATTTTTTTAGATTTTTCAATTACAGCCCAGCAAATAAACATTTTCATCTGCAACTAATTAATATTATTACTATATATCTGATAAATAAAGAAAGCCTAAGCCCAGATGCCCATTCCAATATATCTGACAAATAAAGAAAGCAAGCTGAGATGCCCATTCCAATCTTCATGAGCAAGTCAGAAAAGTTGCTTAAGCATTTGTACCTGAACCCACTCAAAATAGCTGACAGTCACACCACCAGCATTTGCATATATGTCTGGTAGTATTATAACACCTTTCTTGGATAATATCTAATAACAAGGAGATGCATTAAGTAAATAGCCTATTATCCAATAACATCAATTTAGATGACAGAAGTAACATTAAACATTTCCCAGCTTTGTTCATGATTCAACTCACCTCATCAGCTTCTGGATCTGTGGGATGATTGGCCGCTTCTATTATGAATTTGGCCTTCACTTCACCAGCATTCTCCCTGCGTTGATAATTTAATTGCAATGAATTTACTCATCTATTCTCGTCTATTTTCAGATAATCTTTAATCTTTATTACCCTATCCTCATAACAATAGCCTAGGGAACGTTGTACACCCTGAAATGAATGGAAAGTGTAACAAAAATCCTTGTCAACTTCTAAATGCAAGAAAAGCTTCATAATAAATAAGTTGGATCCAATCTAACCTATTAAGAACACCTCCTAGAGCAGCAGGGATGAGCACATCACAGTCTTCAAGCAGCAGAGTTTCTGGATCAATTGAATCTGCTCCTCCAAAGTCTTTGACTCCACTATTTTGCTTCACATGTTTAATTAAAGCTGGAATGTCAAGGCCATTTTTGTTCTTTATAGCTCCTGTAATATCGCTAACTGCTACCACTTTTCCTCCCTTCTCATGGATAAGTTCAGCTGCCCAAGAACCAACATTCCCAAAACCCTGAAAAAGATGAAAAGGTCTGTAAAGAGTGCATAATTTTTAACTTGTAAACAATCCCATCCCACCATTGCAATCAACAGAAATCAAACTGGGTTTTATTCCCTTTATCATTCAATATTTTATGGTGTGAGTTAAGATAAACCGCTGCAGACAAGCCACACTGTTTTCGTTAGTTAAACGGTATAACAAATACAAAAATGAGAAAACCAGATTCTCTCTTGAATACTGCAGCATTTTTAAAAGTGGTCATTGGAAAGAGGAGAAATACAACAAAATTGAATGGCTTACCTGGACAACAAAACGCTGATCTGATATACTCTTTCCGTACTCTGCCAACAGAGCCTCTGTTACAAACATAACACCTCTACCAGTTGCAGCATCTCTGCCAAGGGATCCGCCTAAATCCTACCCAAATAAAAAAGTCTTGTGAAAGTCAATAAATTGTATTAATCCTAATTGGTATACTCAGAGATTGTTGATGTCTTTCAAACTGAGTTCGTTATACTCACAACAGGTTTTCCCGTTACAATTGCAGGTGAGTAGCCATGGAATTTTGAGTACTCATCTAATATCCAGGCCATTGTCTGTTTCACATGAACTTTATGAGTGTATTGGTAATACAAACACTTAAAATCGCCTCATTCAGTTAACAAGAGTAATCAGATGGGATTGTTTAGGTTATATTCCATTAAAAAGGGGGCATAAAACCATGGAAAATACCTGTGAATTGGTACCCATATCAGGAGCTGGAACATCTGTCTGGACACCAATCAAGTCATGTATCTTCTGAGTAAAGACACGAGTAAGTCGCTCTAACTCACTAAGGCTTAAATTTCCTGGGGAACAACCAATGCCACCCTTTGCCCCTCCGTATGGTATGTTTACAACTGCAGTCTTCCATGTCATTAGTTGTGCCAAGGCATTTACCTCATCTGGGTCAACCTGCATGCCACAATAATCAATACCATAAATAAAAATTGTTTCATGCTAATTTCAATTGCAACTCGATTAGGTAAATACATGAATGTATCTGTGATGAGCATAATCGTTGACATGTCTAACTTCGAATCAAGGAATTACAAAAATGTTCTTAATCGGGTAGAGAACTACATTATATACCATCAAATAATCTACCATCATATTTCTATCCATGGGGGGCATATTGGCATATCTAGCTTCAGAATGATGGAATTAAACAGCTACAGAGTCCAGACCTACATTATATACCCCGGGCCCCAAATAAAGCACCATTATTTTTTAATTTCATCATCTTTCAAGTACAAATTTATATCAATTGCCAAGAGAGCCCTGTTAATAAGCAAAGCAATGACAAAGGGAATACTGTTAAAAAAATCTTGACACTTCCTATATAAATTGACTCCAGAGACAAAATTATTAAACTAGCACAGTTACCACTGAAACTTTAAACACTTCTTAAGGATGAAGTATATTAATTGGAGCATGAAAGAACAGTGAAAAAATAAGATTAGTACGCCAAACATCATATCTAGATGTTTGTGAAGCACTGCAAAGTTGCAAACTGGATAACATATAGTAGCTTCGACATGATACTCAATAAGAATAACACATATATTAACAAAGCATACCTGAATGCTAAGAGTTCTCAACTCACCTCAGGATGGTAGCGTATCCCTCCCTTCATTGGTCCTCGAGCATTATCATGTTGTACCCTAAAGCCAACATATGATGCTAATGATCCATCATCTCTAGGAATGGTACATTCAACCTGAATTCCATGTTACCAAAGGAAAAATGAGAAACAAAAACAATTACATGAAAAACAATAGATATATGAAGACTCGAAGAGTATCCAAATCAAGTATAATGTTAACACAACTATGATCCACAGCATTTTGGGGACAGGGATAGCGAGGTGGCAGGGGATGCATTTCAGGCATGGCAGTTAGCATAACTATGATCCACAGCATTTTGGGGACAGGTGGCGGGATGGCAGGAGATGCATTTCAGGGATGGCAGTCCAGGGGCCATTTTTGGGGGACGGTGGAGGGATGACAGTATATTATATAGAATACTAAAATTTCTACAAGTTTAATTATACATGACATCAAAATCAAGATAGTGGCAGCTGTATATATAATTAAGACCATGACAGCAGTATGCATAATTAAAACTGTGAAAGCAGTGACAACAGTATAACAACAATAAATATATCATGGTTCAGATTCATAGGTATAAGGTAAGTTTATATCACTCACAGTGACAGCAATATAACTCCCATAAGAAGATCTTTATTCAAAATCCCGTAACTCATAACAATAAAATAATATCATTAATACAGTCAACAAAATATCAACAAATCAGGTGTACAATGTCAATGATCAAGTGATACACAATCAATGAGTATCTACAGTCCTTGAGAACTTTAACATAATATCAAATAACACAACCAAGCGGTACCTACAGTGGTACAATGTATCAAAAGATATACAGTCAATAAATACCTTCCATTGATACAAAATGACAGCCAGCCAATGAGTACCTTACAGTGATATAGAATCATAGTTAAATGAGTATCTGCCACTACTTGAAGTAATACAGTCTATAAGTTTTTTTTTTTCATAAATCAAAGTATTTTATTTATTTTTTAAAATGCAGAAAAATCTCTTTTCCATCAGGGACACTTGGACTCCCCCGAGATAATCAACAGATGTCTCGGACGTCCCCGGCACACCCTGGGATGTCCAAACATCCCCTGCTGTATCAGAAACATCATGAGCCTGTTGATGATTTTTTTGGACAAGTCAACAATTAGAGTGAAATACTAAGTATCTGACTCCCTCTTGAGCAAAGCCTCTCGAATGCTGAACGAAGTGATCAAACAAAATGACTCCAAGGTTCCTTTCTGATGATTTTGTAAGAGATAGCTCAGTGACTAAGTATGATTTTGCTGTTTAAACACAAAGGGACTTACGCAATTGTTCAAATAAGCTGTTGTTTCAATGATTACGGAAGCGAATACTGGAGAGTCTAAGTACTACAATTTATGGCGTATGATTTGCAATAGTATTCTTGGTTCTAATTCTAACTAAATGGATAAAAAAGGACAAAAGATGAAAGGTTTAGAGACACTAATCTAATCCTAGATGCAAGGATATTTACTACTTAGGTGAAATCAAACCAAATCCTGCTTCGCCAAGACAAACAACTGCACAAGATAGGTGCAATCTTCTAGGGTGTACAAGATGTTTAAATCACTTATGCTCATGAAGGATTCAACAAACATAAAGATCAAATTGATGTTCAGTTTTGTTCAGACTAACCATGCACTGTAATTTGCAAGCCACAAACTACAAATGGTATGAACTTATAGATTTCACCACAAAACAATAAAGAAATTTTCCATTAACTAACATAAACTTAAAGAAAACTTGATATAACTTAATGTTCGCTTGAAAATCCAAAACATGCAACACTCAGAAACACAAATAGAATCACCAAAGCAATGAATCTTTTATTATCTCAGAGAGCTCTTGCAACAATTTCAGAGTTTTCAACCATACAAATGAGAGCAACAAGAGCCCTTTTATAGACCTCAAAATGAATGAAGGGTCAAGATCGATCGGCCAAGCCAGTGGACCAGATCAAGCCACATCACAAGTAGTTGTAACAAACTCTTCTTTATTAAATGAAAGAGGCCAACTTTATTAAATGAAAGAGATTATCTATATTAAATGAAGGAGGCTATGAAGAAAGGAACAAAGGCACGCCTCGCAAAAAGATAAGAATGATATATCATTATCTTATGAAGAATCCCCATGTGAATATCCATCACTAGAAGCTTGGCATTCAATGAACTTGGACACTATTTGCTTGACTTCCTCCAAAGGTACACTTGGCACATTCTAAATGGTTCCTTTAGCTTCAAGTACATCATCTGAATAGAGGCCAAGTGTCTTTTCCCAATCAGTTATCCTTGCTTTGTTGTCGCCAAGGTGGACAGCAAGTGAAAATATACTATCAAGTCTTTCATCTGTAACATCATTTTCCTGAAAATAGAAAGCTTGAACTTGTTCTTTCAGATTCTCAAGAGTCATCTCCCCAAAAGGATTACAAATCTTCGTCAAAGAGGCATGTATTCCATCCTGAATCCTTTGAAGCACACTTCTAACTCTCGACATATCTATTTCTATTTTATCTAGCAACTGTCCTTTGATGCGAAAGCCATAATACCAGGAAGAGAAGTTATATGTCTTACTCTCTTCAATCACTTCAGCATGTAACAACTACTCAGCTGATGTTTCCATCAAGCTCTTCAAGTGTGGCAAGTATTGATCCTTGAGGTCTTTGAATTCAACACAAGTTGTCATCAGTGCAAGTACCCTCTCCTTAAGACTAGTAATCTTATCACTTACTTGCATAATATCTTCTAGATGTCTAAATGTAGCCTCCTTCGACCTTTTCATCCAATCCTTCAGTGAAATGAAGACTTCAACTCTTCTAGGTGTTCAACTGTTTCTGGAGGAAGGAGAGATGGAGGTGTAGTTACTCTTTCCTGCTGATGAATAGGATGAACTAAATGCTGAATGTACTGCTCTAAGGCTTGACATCTTTGCTCAGCTTTGATTCTGCCTTCTGTCTCTTGTCTTATGACAGCTCGAGCATTATCAATTGAATCCTGAAGCTCTTCTTCAACTTGCATTCCAGTTAAAGGACCCAGATTGATTGTATTGATGTCATAATCATCAAGTGTTACATCCTCTATATTCTTCTCAAGCCTTGGAACTGCTACATGAACCTTCCTTACTCCTGTTTCATCTTTAGTGATCTTTGAAAGGATATTTGCCTTCTTCTTTGGTTTCTCTTTTGACATGTCCAGAAGTAACTCACCAACTGGAAGGGGAGGACACTTCTCAACTTCATAATGCTCTCTAATTCTTTCCTGTAGCCACTCCGGCAGTGATGAGAGATCTTGCTGCTGTTGTAATTGTCTTCCTTGAGCAGGCAATGATTCTTCTTCAGCCTCATCCTTGTCTTCGGTATTTGCTTCATCGATGATCTCAGTATCATGTGGGCTAGAAGGCACTTCTTGCATTGGAGCTTCTGGAACTACATTCTCAGTAGATATCACTAAGTCTTGGTTAAGTGGAATATCACCTGGCTGTCTAGAAGAAGTAGTTTCAATACTTATCCTCTTCTTCTTTTTACTGAATTCTCCTTAAACAATCTCAAGCTGTTTTCTTTTCTTCCCCTATCCTGAATCTCTCTCACTTCCTCTGCTTCGTGAATCTTTACTAAGTGCATTGTGTTGTTCTTGTTGATCCACTTCTACCATCTTAGTATAGGTGAGTCTCTTTCCTTCATCAAGCAAAGCTTGTACTTGTTTGTTTATCTGCTCTTCAGTAATAGCAATGATAGGCCTTATCAATCCTTCATCGTCAACCTTTTCTCTATCAGCCCAGTTGACTTCATAAGGCAGATTCCGGATCTTATTATACTCATCACCCAGAAGAGCTCTCTCACCTTCTAACTGATCAGGAATCCTTAGTATCTTTGTAGCTCTTATTAGGTCCCATTTCAATCTTGAACACTTTTGCATCCTGATATCATCATCTATAGCATCAGCCCAGTGATCCTCCAGTTGTTCTTTATGCTTGTAAGAAGAATAAGACTGCTTGATGGCTCCATGTGGATGCAGATGATAAGCCTGAAGCTCAACTTCTGAATGCTCAGCTGCCTGTAATGATGGACAAGAATAATATCTACCCAGCTGAAGAGGAAACTGAACCCCTGTTTTCTTCCTCGCTTTCTGCATCTTATGAAACTCTAACAGCTGTCTTGAAACCTCTAGCAACACCATCCTGTTTGAAGGATATCTAGGCAGTCTATATGGAAAAGATGTAAATCCTTCCTTGAATCCTGATATAGGTGAACTTGTCATACTGGATGTAATACCTTCCATATTGCTTGATGAAGTTCCTGGCAGCACCTGTTAGTCTCCTATGTGGTTCACCTCTCAACTGTCTCACTATGAACATAGTGAAAGCATCATTGAATCTCTTGTAGTGATTTATATTCTTCAAATGGAGTTGAGGATAACACTGATGGGAGAGAATCTGTTCAGGCTTTGTACCTACTTGTCCTTTAACTGTTAACCCTTTGTATTCTACATTTCTTGCTAGGATATAAACAAGGTATGAAGTCATAAAGAAAGACTTCGTTTCATCAAAGTTCTCAAATTGATCATCAAGGCAATGGCTTATAAGACCAGCCCAATCAATCATCTTGTTTTTTGTAAACATATGATCAAAGTAAGTATACATCCATCCTTCGAAAGTAGATGACTGTGGCCTACCTGTTACTCGATTCAGGAACATGATCAAGTAACTTATCTCTTGTTTGAAGTCAGCTTTATGATACTTGGGATCTTCAGAGTTGTAAATCTTCATCGATGAATCATTCATCCACTTCTTCTTGATTTCTTGCATGTAAACCTTGGAGTTGCCTTAGAAGGTCATCTGAGCAGTTGTAGGGCACATGAAGACTCCTTTCGCTTTCGGGATGTTGAAGATTTCCTGGATGGCTTTCCTTTGCAGGGAGGCGAGAACAGTTCCAGCCATTGCTATAATCTGTCTTTTCTCTTTGTCATAGTGCTGAACACACTCCAACACCAGCCCGGTACTTGGCAAGGCAGGTGGAAAGCAAGCTGCTTGACCAATCCCGCTCTTTGCGATAGCTTTGATGTCTCTGTTCCTTGTGATGGCGAGTAAGAAATCTTTCACCTCCTCCAAGTTGACATGTCCCATGTTGGTGTCGCCGACATCCTTCCACTGCGTTTCCAGCTTGGACTCAGGTATGTTGGACTTAGCATCCATCTTGATAAGGACTTGTCTCTCTTTGGCCGTCATTCCCATTTACCTTGTGTCAAGTTTTTTGTCCTAGAAGAGCGGAATTCTGAAAAAATATTGAAATTATTCCTCTAAATGCAGGTCTGCCCTGAACAATTCTGCCTTTTCTTCAAAAATTCACTATTTTTTGGTGAAGGAACTTGCTGCCTTTTTAAGAATTTCGCTGCTCCCTTGTGAAAATTCGCTGCCTCTTAAAGGAAATTCACTGCTCCCTTGTGAAAATTCGCTGCCTCTTGTTTTCTTGCAAAGTGAATGAGGTCAAATGAAGGGGAGCGCCACTTTTATATAGCAATTTACACCTCATTAAATGTGGGCGGCTCACTTAGTTAGGTCGGCCTATGGTATTTACTTTTGTAATTTTAAAAATTTTCAAACATCCTTTTGGCACCAAAATGGGTGGAAACTTCATGAATCTGCGCCTAGAAGACAAAAGCAAAACAAACCTCAAATTCCGCCTTGCAAATCAACGCCTAACATACTGAGTACTGTATTTGTCATGCTAAGGTTTCAATTTCTTATTTGAATGCTCAGGAGACTTTTCATTTCTAGGCGCCCAAAATTATAAGTAACAAGGTGCGCCTATCGTAGATAAGGCATTTTAACACAGTTTTGAACCGTTAATAGCTTCCCAAACGCCTATTTGTCAATGGCAATGATGATTGAACAAGTCTTAACCTAGGGCGCACATGGAGATTGCCACAAGTCAAGGAATGCGCCTTGAGGAGTTTTTGCATTATAATGATCAAACCCAAGGTTCAAATCTTTCTCCTTGCGAGGCGTGATTCAAACTCTCTTCAAGGCGTTAGTGGATGGTTGAACAAGTGATGATGTGCGCTCTATTTTATTTAGCTGAAATTCTTGCTTCAAAATAAACGTTTGAGAAGACTTCCTATCTCAAAATGATGTCTAGGTGCCCAAATGATGTCTTTCACAACTGCAAGTGCGCCTAAAATTGATTTCACAGCTGCTAGTGCGCCTAAACCACTTCCCTTTCAAAAAAAGTTCTAAGTTATCTTAGGTACAAATTAAAGTCTCTAAATGTTATGTTTCCCTTACCCAAGTCTAGGTGCACTTTAGGAGGTCTACAGACATGGATCAGCGCCCTGAAGACTTAAAAGAAATCAATTCAAAACCACTGGATGAGCAAAAGGGAAGTCTTATCAAGCATATTTAAATTAGTACTTGAGTTTGAAATTATTTCCTTCATATCTAAGCCAAAAACCGTTCATATACTGCGCCTTAGTATAATCTCTCTAGACTCATATAGATACTCAGACATTCATTTAGACAAAAACCGTTCAATATTGTTTCATGCTTTCAAGACCCTAAGGCACAATTTAATGGTGAAATAGGTGTTAGTGAATCAGCGCCTTGATTTGGATGGGTGCTTACTGTATGAAGCTGCATCAGCGCAGAAAGAGGGCTTAACCAATGTAGATAAGCGCCTCAATTACCTTCACTCCCTTTATTATGATGCTAGACCAATGAATTATGCCTTTAAAGACTAGGCGCTGAAATTGTGTTATTTGAGATTGAAATGGTGCCCAACTTGATAAGAACCTCCTAGGCGCGGTTTAAGGTGTGCATTCTTGATAAGGAGAAACGCTGACTCTAACTCAGGCGCTGTTTAAGACTAAGGAGATGAGACAGTGCGCCTAAACTTAGATATATCAATCTAGCTCTGTTTCGAACCTTCAATAATTCCCAAAGCCTATTTGTTGATACCAATGATGATGCAATCCAAGGCACACATAAAGGTCTTTGCTCTTCACACTAAGGTGCTCATCATCTGTAAAGGCGCTCCATCTAATGCTCTATCTTCATGATGGTCTTTAAGCTCTAGGAGTCTCTTCCTTAAGGCGCAAACTCACACATGCTAAAACTCAAGGCAACTCAAGGCCCCAAGAACTTCCTCCTCAAGGCATCCACAAACATTCGCCAGTCTACTTCAGGGCGCTAAAACCTCCTCAACACATCAAGGTGCATAAACTGACCTGTATATGGAAGGCCCAATTTTGAGTGATCATTTGGACATGGAAAGGGATCATTGCAATAGGCGCCAACTCTTCAAGGCATTCTACTAGGCGCCAATATCCCTTAAGTGCTCACTGGAAGTTGATTGAAGCTCTTCTACAATGTACCCATCTCAAGGTGCTCCAAGTTACTTCAAGGCGCCAGAATGAACTTCTTTCAAACATTCTACTTCCTACCTCCTTAAGTTCTTCCAACTAAGCGCTCTCTTCAAGACCTACCTCACTCCAAGGCGCTCAATCTTGTCCAAGGTGCCAAAAGCAACTCAAGGCGCCAGAAACAATACCTCCCACTCTGGCGCTCAAATAACTTCACTCTTCATGAAGGCGCAAATTCACAAAGGCAATTCAAGGCGCATTTTGAGGTTTGAGGTTTAATCCTGATTGACACTACTCCTCATATCAAAAATTAATCAAGGCATTCAAGGTGCATTTTACTTCCTAGCAAAGGCACATTTGAATGGGTTCTTCTCCTAGGCGCTTTCTTCATGAAGCTCAAGGAGTCCTCTCTTAAGGCGCTCAAACCTTCTTACTATAGGCGCTAAAACATGGCATTCATCATCAATCACTATTGACATCACCTTGGACGCTAGATGAAGGCGCTAAAACCTTCTGTCCTCACCATCAGGGCGCCAGAATGAATATCACCCTCAAGGCGCATTTTGATGACTCAGATGATGCAATGTGCTCCAAGGCGCATGTCTGAGTTGTCTTGCTGAGATTATGGCGCCTAACTTTGAAACATGTTAAACTCCTATCACCTAATGACCCTTAGACGCAATTCGATGGTAACTTGATCATGATTAGACACCAAAATGTCGCGAAAGCTTTGTGAAAAAAACGCCAAAGTGTTTTGTGAGACAATACAGACTAAAATGGACGCCTAGAGTCAACTAATGAAACTTAGTGCACCTTTACTCATGATGAGTCTTTTTTCTCCGCATCCTTAACATTCAAGACCCTGAAACTTGAAACTGAGACACCATAATTTAATGCAAAAGATCTGAGCTCAAAAAAAGGGTGGTCCCTATGCCTAATGGGGTGATGTGTGATGTGTGATGCTCCTCGTGCAGACCTTAGAATTCTTTGGTGCCTTTCTGGCGAGAAAGAACCAATTCGCTCCAGGATGTTCTTCCTTATTCCTCAATGAAACAGCTTGTTAAACGGCCCTCCTTCTAGCGCCGAAAATGTTGATGATTGTTTTTGGACAAGTCAACAATTAGAGTGAAATACTAAGTATCTGACTCCCTCTTGAGCAACGCCTCTCGAATGCTAAACGAAGTGATCAAACAAGATGACTCCAAGGTTCCTTTCTAATGATTTTGTAAGAGATAGCTCAGTGACTAAGTATGATTTTGTTGTTTAAACACAAAGGGACTTACGCAATTGTTCAAATAAGCTGTTGTTTCAATGATTACGGAAGCGAATACTGGAGAGTCTAAGTACTACAATTTATGGCGTATGATTTGGCAATAGTGTTCTTGGTTCTAATTCTAACTAAATGGATAAAAAAGGACAAAAGATGAAAGGTTTAGAGACACTAATCTAATCCTAGATGCAAGGATATTTACTGCTTAGGTGAAATCAAACCAAATCCTGCTTCGCCAAGACAAACAACTACACAAGATAGGTGCAATCTTCTAGGGTGTACAAGATGTTTAAATCACTTATGCTCATGAAGGATTCAACAAACATAAAGATCAAATTGATGTTCAGTTTTGTTCAGACTAACCATGCACTGTAATTTGCAAGCCACAAACTACAAATGGTATGAACTTATAGATTTCACCACAAAACAATAAAGAAATTTTCCATTAACTAACATAAACTTAAAGAAAACTTGGTATAACTTAATGTTCGCTTGAAAATCCAAACAATGCAACACTCAGAAACACAAATAGAATCACCAAAGCAATGAATCTTTTATTATCTCAGAGAGCTCTTGCAACAATTTCAGAGTTTTCAACCGTACAAATGAGAGCAACAAGAGCCCTTTTATAGACCTCAAAATGAATGAAGGGTCAAGATCGATCAACCAAGCCAGCAGACCAGATCAAGCCACATCGCAAGTAGTTGTAACAAACTCTTCTTTATTAAATGAAAGAAGCCAACTTTATTAAATGAAAGAGATTATCTATATTAAATGAAAGAGGTTATCTTTATTAAATGAAGGAGGCTATGAAAAAAGGAACAAAGGCACGCCTCGCAAAAAGATAAGAATGATATATCATTATCTTATGAAGAATCCCCATGTGAATATCCATCACTAGAAGCTTGGCATTCAATGAACTTGGACACTATTTGCTTGACTTCCTCCAAAGGTACACTTGGCGCATTCTGAATGGTTCCTTCAGCTTCAAGTACATCATCTGAATAGAGGCCAAGTGTCTTTTCCCAATCAGTTATCTTTGCTTTGTTGTCGCCAAGGTGGACAGCAAGTGAAAATATACTATCAAGTCTTTCATCTGTAACATCATTTTCCTGAAAATAGAAAGCTTGAACTTGTTCTTTCAGATTCTCAAGAGTCATCTCCCCAAAAGGATTACAGATCTTCGTCAAAGAGGCATGTATTCCATCCTGAATCCTTCGAAGCACACTTCTAACTCTCGACATATCTATTTCTATTTTATCCAACAACTGTCCTTTGATGCGAAAGCCATAATACCAAGAAGAGAAGTTAAATGTCTTACTCTCTTCAATCACTTCAGCATGTAACAACTCAACTGATGTTTCCATCAAGCTCTTCAAGTGTGGCAAGTATTGATCCTTGAGGTCTTTGAATTAAACACAAGCTGTCATCAGTGCAAGTACCCTCTTCTTAAGACTAGTAATCTTATCACTTACTTGCATAATATCTTCTAGATGTCTAAATGTAGCCTCCTTCAACCTTTTCATCCAATCCTTCATTCTGTGAAATGAAGACTTCAACTCTTCTAGGTGTTCAACTATTTCTGGAGGAAGGAGAGATGGAGGTGTAGTTACTCTTTCCTGCTGATGAATAGGATGAACTAAATGCTGAATGTACTGCTCTAAGGCTCGACATCTTTGCTCAGCTTTGATTCTGCCTTCTGTCTCTTGTCTTATGATAGCTCGAGCATTATCAATTGAATCCTGAAGCTCTTCTTCAACTTGCATTCCAGTTAAAGGACCCAAATTGATTGTACTAATGTCATAATCATCAGGTGTTACATCCTCTATATTCTTCTCAAGCCTTGGAACTGCTACATGAACCTTCCTTACTCCTGTTTCATCTTTAGTGATCTTTGAAAGGATATTTGCCTTCTTCTTTGGTTTCTCTTTTGACATGTCCAGAAGTAACTCATCAACTGGAAGGGGAGGACACTTCTCAACTTCATAATGCTCTCTGATTCTTTCTTGTAGCCACTCCGACAGTGATGAGAGATCTTGCTGCTGTTGTAATTGTCTTCCTTGAGCAGGCAATGATTCTTCTTCAGCCTCATCCTTGTCTTCGGTATTTGCTTCATCGATGATCTCAGTATCATGTGGGCTAGAAGGCACTTCTTCCATTGGAGCTTCTGGAACTACATTCTCAGCAGATATCACTAAGTCTTGGTTAAGTGGAATATCACTTGTCTGTCTAGAAGAAGCAGTTTCAATACTTATCCTCTTCTTCTTTTTACTGAATTCTCCTTGAACAATCTCAAGCTGTTTTCTTTTCTTCCCCTGTCCTGAATCTCTCACTTCCTCTGCTTCGTGAATCTTTACTAAGTGCATTGTGTTGTTCTTGTTGATCCACTTCTCCCATCTTAGTATAGGTGAGTCTCTTTCCTTCATCAAGCAAAGCTTGTACTTGTTTGTTTATCTGCTCTTCAGTAATAGCAATGATAGGCCTTATCAATCCTTCATCGTCAACCTTTTCTCTATCAGCCCAGTTGACTTCATAAGGCAGATTCCAGATCTTATTATACTCATCACCCAGAAGAGCTCTTTCACCTTCTAACTGATCAGGAATCCTTAGTATCTTTGTAGCTCTTATTAGGTCCCATTTCAATCTTGAACACTTTTGCATCCTGATATCATCATCATCTATAGCATCAACCCAGTGATCCTCCAGTTGTTCTTTATGCTTGTAAGAAGAATAAGACTGCTTGATGGCTCCATGTGGATCAAAGTTTTCTCTCCTCGAATCATGTGGATGCAGATGATAAGCCTGAAGCTCAACTTCTGAATGCTCAGCTGCCTGTAATGATAGACAAGAATAATATCTACCCAACTGAAAAGGAAACTGAACCCCTGCTTTCTTCCTCGCTTTCTGCATCTGATGAAACTCTAACAGCTGTCTTGAAACCTCTAGCAACACCATCCTGTTTGAAGGATATCTAGGCAGTCTATATGGAAAAGATGTAAATCCTTGAATCCTGATATAGGTGAACTTGTCATACTGGATGTAATACCTTCCATATTGCTTGATGAAGTTCCTGGCAGCACCTATTCGTCTCCTATGTGGTTCACCTCTCAACTGTCTCACTATGAACATAGCGAAAGCATCATTGAATCTCTTGTAGTGATTTATATTCTTCAAATGGAGTTGAGGATAACACTGATGGGAGAGAATCTGTTCAGGCTTTGTACCTACTTGTCCTTTAGCTGTTAACCCTTTGTAGACTACATTTCTTGCTAGGATATAAACAAGGTATGAATTCATGAAGAAAGACTTCGTTTCATCAAAGTTCTCAAATTGATCATCAAGGCAATGGCTTATAAGACCAGCCCAATCAATCATCTTGTTTTTTGTAAACATATGATCAAAGTAAGTATACATCCATCCTTCGAAAGTAGATGACTGTGGCCTACCTGTTACTCGATTCAGGAACATGATCAAGTAACTTATCTCTTGTTTGAAGTCAGCTTTATGATACTTGGGATCTTCAGAGTTGTAAATCTTCATCGATGAATCATTCATCCACTTCTTCTTGATTTCTTGCATGTAAACCTTGGAGTTGCCTTCGAAGGTCATCTGAGCAGTTGTAGGGCATATGAAGACTCCTTTCGCTTTCGGGATGTTGAAGATTTCCTGGATGGCTTCCCTTTGCAGGAAGGCGAGAACAGTTCCATCCTTTGCTATAATGTGTCTTTTCTCTTTGTCATAGTGCTGAACACACTCCAACACTAGCTCAGTACTTGGTAAGGCAGGTGGAAAGCAAGCTGCTTGAACAATCCCGCTCTTTGCGATAGCTTTGATGTCTTCGTTTCTTGTGATGGCGAGTAAGAAATCTTTCACCTCCTCCAGGTTGACATGTCCCATGTTGGTGTCGCCGACATCCTTCCACTGCGTTTCCAGCTTGGACTCAGGTATGTTGGACTTAGCATCCATCTTGATAAGGACTTGTCTCTCTTTGGCCGTCATTCCCATTTACCTTGTGTCAAGTTTTTTGTCCTAGAAGAGCGGAATTCTGAAAAAATATTGAAATTATTCCTCTAAATGCAGGTCTGCCCTGAACAATTCTGCCTTTTCTTCAAAAATTCACTATTTTTTGGTGAAGGAACTTGCTGCCTTTTTAAGAATTTCGCTGCTCCCTTGTGAAAATTCGCTGCCTCTTAAAGGAAATTCGCTGCTCCCTTGTGAAAATTCGCTGCCTCTTGTTTGCTTGCAAAGTGAATGAGGTCAAATGAAGGGGAGCGCCACTTTTATATAGCAATTTACACCTCATTAAATGTGGGCGGCTCACTTAGTTAGGTCGGCCTATGGTATTTACTTTTGTAATTTTCAAAATTTTCAAACATCCTTTTGGCGCCAAAAATGGGTGGAAACTTCATGAATCTGTGCCTAGAAGACAAAAGCAAAACAAACCTCAAATTCCGCCTTGCAAATCAACGCCTAACATACTGAGTACTGTATTTGTCATGCTAAGGTTTCAATTTCTTATTTGAATGCTCAGGAGGCTTTTCATTTCTAGGCGCCCAAAATTATAAGTAACAAGGTGCGCCTATCGTAGATAAGGCATTTTAACACAGTTTTGAACCGTTAATAGCTTCCCAAACGCCTATTTGTCAATGGCAATGATGATTGAACAAGTCTTAACCCAGGGCGCACATGGAGATTGCCACAAGTCAAGGAATGCACCTTGAGGAGTTTTTGCATTATAATGATCAAACCCAAGGTTCAAATCTTTCTCCTTGCGAGGCGTGATTCAAACTCTCTTCAAGGCGTTAGTGGATGGTTGAACAAGTGATGATGTGCGCTCTATTTTATTTAGCTGAAATTCTTGCTTCAAAATAAACATTTGAGAAGACTTCCTATCTCAAAATGATGTCTAGGCGCCCAAATGATGTCTTTCACAACTGCAAGTGCGCCTAAAATTGATTTCACAGCTGCTAGTGCGCCTAAACCACTTCCCTTTCAAAAAAATTTCTAAGTTATCTTAGGTACAAATTAAAGTCTCTAAATGTTATGTTTCCCTTACCCAAGTCTAGGTGCACTTTAGGAGGTCTACAGACATGGATCAGCACCCTGAAGACTTAAAAGAAATCAATTCGAAACCATTGGATGAGCAAAAGGGAAGTCTTATCAAGCATATTTAAATTAGTACCTGAGTTTGAAATTATTTCCTTCATATCTAAGCCAAAAACCGTTCATATACTGCGCCTTAGTATAATCTCTCTAGACTCATATAGATACTCATAGACATTCATTTAGACAAAAACCGTTCAATATTGTTTCATGCCTTCAAGACCCTAAGGCACAATTTAATGGTGAAATAGGTGTTAGTGAATCAGCGCCTTGATTTGGATGGGTGCTTACTGTATGAAGCTGCATCAGCGCAGAAAGAGGGCTTAACCAATGTAGATAAGCGCCTCAACTACCTTCACTCCCTTTATTATGACCCTAGACCAATGAATTATGCCTTTAAAGACTAGGCGCTGAAATTGTGTTATTTGAGATTGAAATGGTGCCCAACTTGATAAGAACCTCCTAGGCACGGTTTAAGGTGTGCATTCTTGATAAGGAGAAACGCTGACTCTAACTCAGGCGCTGTTTAAGACTAAGGAGATGAGACAGTGCGCCTAAACTTAGATATATCAATCTAGCTCCGTTTCGAACCTTCAATAATTCCCAAAGCCTATTTGTTGATACCAATGATGATGCAATCCAAGGCACACATAAAGATCTTTGCTCTTCACACTAAGGTGCTCATCATCTGTAAAGGCGCTCCATCTGATGCTCTATCTTCATGATGGTCTTTAAGCTCAAGGAGTCTCTTCCTTAAGGCGCAAACTCACACATGCTAAAACTCAAGGCAACTCAAGGCGCCAAGAACTTCCTCCTCAAGGCATCCACAAACATTCGCCAGTCTACTTCAGGACGCTAAAACCTCCTCAACACATCAAGGTGCATAAACTGACCTGTATATGGAAGGCGCAATTTTGAGTGATCATTTGGACATGGAAAGGGATCATTGCAATAGGCGCCAACTCTTCAAGGCATTCTACTAGGCGCCAATATCCCTTAAGTGCTCACTAGAAGTTGATTGAAGCTCTTCTACAATGTACCCATCTCAAGGTGCTCCAAGTTACTTCAAGGCGCCAGAATGAACTTCTTTCAAACATTCTACTTCCTACCTCCTTAAGTTCTTCCAACTAAGCGCTCTCTTCAAGACCTACCTCACTCCAAGGCGTTGAATCTTGTCCAAGGTGCCAAAAGCAACTCAAGGCACCAGAAACAAGACCTCCCACTCTGGCGCTCAAATCACTTCACTCTTCATGAAGACGCAAATTCACAAAGGCAATTCAAGGCGCATTTTGAGGTTTGAGGTTTAATCCTGATTGACACTACTCCTCATATCAAAAATTAATCAAGGCATTCAAGGTGCATTTTACTTCCTAGCAAAGGCGCATTTGAATGGGTTCTTCTCCTAGGCGCTTTCTTCATGAAGCTCAAGGAGTCCTTCTCTCTTAAGGCGCTCAAACCTTCTTACTATAGGCGCTAAAACATGGCATTCATCATCAATCACTACTGACATCACCCTGGACGCTAGATGAAGGCGCTAAAACCTTCTGTCCTCACCATCAGGGCGCCAGAATGAATATCACCCTCAAGGCGCATTTTGATGACTCAGATGATGCAATGTGCTCCAAGGCGCATGTCTGAGTTGTCTTGCTGAGATTATGGCACCTAAATTTGAAACATGTTAAACTCCTATCACCTAATGACCCTTAGACGCAATTCGATGGTAACTTGATCATGATTAGACACCAAAATGTCGCGAAAGCTTTGTGAAAAAAACGCCAAAGTGTTTTGTGAGACAATACAGACTAAAATGGACGCCTAGAGTCAACTAATGAAACTTAGTGCACCTTTACTCATGATGAGTCTTTTTTCTCCGCATCCTTAACATTCAGGACCCTGAAACTTGAAACTGAGACACCATAATTTAATGCAAAGGATCTGAGCTCAAAAAAAGGGGGGTCCCTATGCCTAATGGGGTGATGTGTGATTTGGTCACAACAGAGCCATTTCGGGGACGCTTCGCCTTTCTGTAAAAATTTGGGGATGGCTAGGTGATGTCCCCTGCTGCCCTGCCATCTTGGAAACACAAAGTGGAATGGGGATGCTGGTTTTAGGGCCAGAGACATATCCCCATGGAACACAGTAACACAACAAAATAATTCGTAAAAGGAAGAGACCCAGAGACTATTAACACCGAAAGATATGCAGATAAAAATAAGATATATGTTCCACATAACACAAATTGTGTCCAGTTAAGAAAATAAACGTTAAAATACAGCCTCAGAGACTATTTCAAGTGTCACTCAAGCATCACCTTTGTTAATCTTAGAAATAAATAAAGGAACACTGCCTTTTGTACCTTTTATCAGTGTTTCTCTAAGCTTCACAGATGGGGGGATGCAGGGATGTAAGAACGCAGTTTCAGAGGTGGCAAAAAGTTTCTGAAATTTTGGGAACAGCTATTAAAACAATTTAAACAAATTAAAAGAAATTGAAATTTTAAAAAGTAAATATAATGTGCTAAATTTGCAATGGCAGTCCTCTCCCTTTTAGCTTTTTAAGAGTTTTTGGCAATTTTTTTCTTAAAAAGTTAGCCCTCATATGTTTATGCACCAAATAGTGCAGGCTGACCAGTCTTGAAAGAAGGAGACATCCCCTCCAAGTCCCCAAGTCCAGGGGATGTCCAGAACATTACCCAAACCCTTGGGGACGTGTCCCTGAGAAACACTAATTTTTCTAGAATAATGTGCAGCAGTCTTGCAGCTGTAGTTTCTTATTAAAGCGGAACTTAACAGGGGAACCTATGTCCAAGTTAGAAGTTAAAAAAACTTACATGGAATACCCTAAACAGGTCATCTTACAGGTACCACCCTGTGCAGATCAAATCAGGAGTTAACAAAAATTACATTGAATACCTTATGCAAAGGCCTCAAAGCTACAATAAATGCACTCAAATCCAGAAGTGGCAACTCAATTGCAATGCAAGCTCAGCCCACTGGAATCCCTAATTTGACATAACAGTTGGCCCCTTGTTAAGATCCACACACTAGCGGACGTACTAGGCTGAATTGTTTTCCCTAGAAAAATTAGTGCAAAAAGAAATTCAACAAGAAGGAAATATAACTAAACATGAGCCTCGCTGAAAGTGCATGTTCAATCAGTATCTATGCTTTGATGTGTCTGCAACTGAAGTTGGAAACAAAATTTCATTGCTTCCAGTTGACAGTTATTACGTGGGAACCATCAGACCTGACCCCACTTCTTCCAACCTGCCATGGCAAGATTTATGTTGAAAGAAGACAAAAAAATGTGGTTATCAAGTTTAGTTCCTTTGTTGTAACAAAAGGAACAATGAGACACAGTCTATAGAGACTAAACATTGAATAGGCTTTAAAGCCTTTATTTTAACTGCATAAAGATCTTCATTTATATCTAAAAATCATAGATCTCTTTCTGCACATGACAATCTATTCTTCCATTTCTAATCAGATTTTTAAGCAGTGTAAGGTACTCTCTCCTTTAACCTTTGTTCTAAGGGAGAAGATACTATGTCGATAAGCCTTGGGAAATTCTACCAGGGAGACTCTCATGGACTGAGAGGTAGATCTCAGCAACAATGCACCTCAACAATTACAGTTCGTTTCAACTTCATCCTATCATTCCTTACGGAATGAAAAACAGAAACACAATATACCGCATGAAATCCATTACCATAGAAAGCATGAGGCTACTTCCACAGAATACATTTTAAGTTTAACCAACAATGCATTTGGATTCTGAACAGTCACTTGGGTAGGTAAGTCCGTGTCATTGGATTGAAAGGAATTTTTCGCCTCCTTCACAGGCTAGACTACGACAGATATGAATGTACCAGCCCTAAGGAACAAACACAAAACTGTTTTCTCAAGATTATTTGTAAGAAAATACAGACAATCTGCTGATGGAACATTTTTGCACATATTAAAGATCAACAATGAATCCACTTAGGCCATGCCTGCTAGAGGGAACTAATCAAAGCATGATTTATTCAAAGCTGCAAACCACAAAATACTGTAACAATTAATAAACTATACATAAGAGGCGCTGACATATCCCTGATTGCATGTTAAAGGAAAAATCCAAGTACCCACTTGAGATCAAGATGACCCAGAACATAACATAAAAAAGTAACGGACATTCAAATAAAAATGCAATTTTTATGAAAACACATTCAATAGCTGACAATCTAATGAAGGGTATGTTTATTTCAAATCTCACCTTGATCTCACGAAAAGGAATCAACAGACTCCGTTCAAGCTTGGAGTCCAACCCCAGAAGCCGAGCTGCTTGCTTGAAGTTGCGACTGGTTGCAACAAGAGCATTCATCTCACCAAGCTTAAAACAAGCTATAACCCTTTAGTCAAAGGAAAAAATACAATAGAACTTCGAGGTTCCAAGCTCGAATCTTACTACTCCCAAAGATAGTTGTTGACAATAAATGCCCCTCATTTTATAGACGGAACGTCTTGAATTCATTGCCGAATATGGGGGTGGCGATGCAACTAAGTTGAATTAACACCAACCCAGGTTAAAAAAAGAAAATTTCAATTGAAATGGAATATATACGCAAATTGGAAGCGGGATATACCTAAATTGAAGAGATAAATTGAAACAAAAAAATAGAATATGTACAATCTGAATTGGATATACATTGAAAACCGTACATACCGACTAGATGGATAAGTGTGGAGGCCTGGCAGTGGCAGGGGCGGTCATCCCCAATGAAATGTTGAGTATTTTATTTATATAATTTGCAGGTATACGTGGAGGGATATCTCCACAAGGATAAATTCTTTGTCCACGGCTAATACCTATATTCGATTCGGGTAGATATCAGCATTGGTCCCAGTTAGTGTATTAAATTATATCATGCGCATATTCCACCAACGCAATGGGGAGCGAGGCAAATCTAAGTTGAGATTTGAGAAATCCAACGTGTGCCTAGGCTGCTTTTGTTCGTGCTTTTTCCACTTTATATATTGTCTGTAATTGTGCAGCGTGCTCTTCCATGGATTGGACAGTGGACTGTTTGTTGCCTGTTGAAATAATTTGAAGAGATAAGTTCCAGTTTTACTTTCACTGTCGAAGCTCCATTTGTTCGTTTGTTGGGCTGAAAGAAGCATGTTTTTTCATACCAGACATTGATTGAATTGCAGAGGGCTAATTTGGAGAGAATAAATTCTCATTATACCTTTGTTTCATATGAATCTCTTTATGGTTTCTTATCAACTAATATTGTTTGTGATCAACAAAAAAAATAATAATAAACTTTATTTTGTTATCTAATCAAAAGGAAATAAATTTGATATTTATAACTGTTCAATGAGATATTAAACCATTGTAGACAAGACAACAAAAAGTTTTGAAAAGTAGCAGAGGCTGGCATCCACATAGCATCAACCTTTCATTGTAGATTTTAGTGAATGTTTCTCCTCAATGGGCACTGGACCACTTTTCCTTTATTTGTGCTTAAGAGGTACTTGATATGACCATGTATAACTATAGTGCTTCTTAAATAAAGAAAATTGATGTGACTACACTTCGCATATTCCCAAGCACCACAGTCATTTTCTTTACATACCTCAGTTCACATGCTATGGAAACAACTTTTTTAATTGAGGATTGTCCCTTTTTAATGCAATTATCAACTAAACAATAACCTTCAGATATTAAAAATGGTTATGGCAACAAAAATAAATATTAAATATTAGATGAATTTTATTATAACTCTATATTATTTTTGACAATTTAAATAGTAAAAAGTAATTCAAGTTATTTAATATTACATTCACTTAATTTTTAAAAAAATGAATACTAGTTATGAATCAATCTTTTTCTTAACATTAAATCTTAGAATTACACAGTCCATTTGAATGATCTAATTGTTTTTGGAAAACTGTGTAGAGCCTTTTTGCATGGATGTTTCGAATCACACTCTGTGATCTTCTTCCCTGAAGAGGATCATGAAGTGTGATCCCAAACGTCGATGCAAAAAGGCTCTACATAGTTTTTCCAGAAACAATTAGATTGTTCAATTATATTATAATTCATAATGTACATGTCATTTTATCATGATTAATAATTGTAGGGGAAATAATACACTATAGAAAATATCTAATATTAATAAATGAATAAAGTTAATTAAATATAATAAAACTTTAAATAGATGTAAGCAGTTGATTATGATAAATCAACTTCAAGGTTAATTAATTGAGACAAAACTTTAAACTTGTATTAAAATGAAAGTGAGTGGGATTAGGGCCACTAGATTTTAATGTTTGATAGACATTTTTTTATTAGATAAAAGGGTTAACAAGGGACCATACCCTTATAAAAGCCAAAAGGCTGAGGAAAAATAGGTCCCTACAAGGGGACCACAAAGACAAACAAAGAGTAAAATAACTCATAGATTGACAATACACAAATAAAAAAACACGAACAACATAGAGAGCTAACACCAACAACAAGCCACCATGAACATGAGCTAATGGGAAGGAGAGTAGCCCAAGCCTTGGAGATTGAAAACCACTTCCCATTCTTTTGAAAGTTGATGTAGAGTGTCCATGAGGGAATCAACATCACCACTAGACTCAGTGTTTGATAGCGAGTTGTTCACTATTTTAATCATAAATTTTAAACCATAGCTCACAATTACTTAAATTTTGATGCAATTGAAACAAAATGATGAAATCTAAACTAGGTCATCCTAAAATATTTATGGAGGGATGTGGTACTATCCTAGATGTGAAAGAACATAAAATAGATTATTTTTAAATGATTTTTGTTGGGTGTTGTTAGATTATTGATTAAATATTCTAAAATTAAGTGTTTTCAACATGCAAACACATAACAATGGAGTTGGGATTGATACATGGTTGTGATACGTGCATACAAATAATGACAAACAACAATATGCTAACACTCAACTAAAAAAATCAAAATAGAAAATGGCTCTAGATATAGATGTACCTACAAAGAATAGGAATCACTAGATTTAGGTTGAGGGTTGTCTGGAGAGCTTGTAGACAAATTTCATCACATTTGGAACTTGGGACTTCACTACAAGGGTTAGGAGGAGAAGTCCCTGAGGTCACAAGACCAGAAAACTTTTTGGGTATGTGTAGAGTCACTTCTAATCATATCTCGATATGGACACCTATCATGACAGTGAATAAATAATACAATAAAATGGAAAAAAAAATAAAAATACACTAAAAAAGGGATAACACAAAAACTTGAAAAAATACACTTGGATTTTGGATCAAGAACTATTCAAACTTGAATCAGGAGGTCATTATGAGATCTGAAACCAAATTTCATTTCATTATGAGTCCAAGACATCACTATAATGTCCAAGAGGAGAAGTCTTATCCTATGTTGAGGTTGGAGGAGATGTTATGTCCTACACCATGCCAAGAGGAGAAGTCTCTATCCTACACCCTAGTAGGAGGTGAAGTCCCTGTCGCATTCCCTACTAGAAGGAAAATTCTTGTCTTATGCTAATATCTAGGCCTAACCTGGAGGAGAAGTCATATATCTATATTTGACCTAAAATTTCATAGGGAGATTCTTTTCAACATTCTAAGCACTTCTCTAAACTAGAATTAAGTCTATTTCTTCACATATGTCTCTCAAATCAACCTACAAGCACAAAATATCAAAGGGAACACCTACAAGACAAAAGGTTAAAGGGGAAGTTGCCTCAGTCAACCCCCTTTTGGGTATTCAAATAAGAGTCCACATGAAATGAATCAAAATATTGTAATGCATGTTTATACTATGAAATCACACTTATTATAAGTATAAACAACCAAATAATAAAGTTTTTGATGACTAGGATGCAAGAAAGACTAACTGGGTGGTACTTGGGAGATGACAAATGTGGTCAAATGAAACTAAAAACCAACAAAGTTTAATGGACATATAGGTATTGAAAGTAGGGAGGTGGAAAAACTAATTTGGAGTTGAAATGATAAAATATGCAAAAGTTATGAAGGAAACACCGACACTAGGTTTTTGAAGGCTTACAAGAGTGAAGAGTGGAAAACAAGGACAAACAGGTTTCCAAAAACTTTTATGCATGAATTAATCTCTTTAAATATTAGTCATTCTAATTTCAAAGAGAACTTTTCTCTAAAACAAGTTCCCAAAAAATTGTTATTCCATTCTTTCTATTGAAGTTTTAGAAATCTTGAATTTCTACTAAAAATATACATCTTTGTACCATGATCAATTTTTTGAGAGAGCCAAGACTCTATAACAATCCTCCAAGTTAGGTATTCCATACACATTTTTTTGAATTTGGTGCTTGCTAAGATATCATCCAGTTGTTATTGTTGATTAGCTACTATTCTAGCTGAGAAAGCATTCTAAAGAGCCACACATCTATTAGGTCTTCTTGGTGTGTTTCCTTCTTGTTATAAGCTAGATCCTTCTAGAAACTCCTAGATTTTACATGGTCTTGTCTAAAATTCTCCTTCGGGGGGAGAGCTATTTGCAAGGGGAATTCTTGAAGTACCTTTTATTGGGCTAGGGATAGCCTAAATTTCTCCTATCATATAGGAGTTTTTCTAGACCACCTTTGAATTCACACTCTGCTATCATCTCTTATCTTCTTTCAATTTCTACATCTTAAAATTGTGTCCCTTTTACTATCTCCCCTCACTCTTAGATAGTGACATCCTCTTCCTTTCTTATTTCCTTCTTTCCTTCTTGATTCCTTTTCTTGACTTCATTTTTCATCTTTTCTTCATAAATCCATATCCATCCTTTCTATCTTCTAGGTTACCATCATGATGCTTAGGCTTATAAGTAGTTGAGCATTCTTTGATAAGGTGGACATATTCATGACAACCTCTACATTTGAAATGAATACTCTCATAGCCTAGAGTTTGGATTCACTCAACTTCACTAGCTTTCAAAGTGTGACTTTTAGGAAGGAGGGAAGTGAGATCTTACTCCACATAGATCCTAGCATAATCTCAATGACCTTGCTATGAAAGGGTTGAGAAATATCAATTTACAATCCCATGTATTTTTATCACTTCAAAAACATAAGGAGACTAAAATTCCTAAGGGGGAGCATACAAACAAATCCAAACCAAAGCTATGGAGAGGGTTTCTTTTGTAGGTTGGAAGCTAATGTGTCAATGCTTCATAAAGATACCCACATTCCTAAGGAAAAGAGGGCCTTCACCAAAAAATCCATTGTGATCTAATTCATTAACAAAAAGTATAATGAATTGTCCTTTTGCAAAAGATCAGATCTCATATTATCCATTTGTTTTCTAATTTATCCTATTTTAGCATCAAGGAATCTACAAATTATGTTCCTTCCATGCAAAGATGAGACATTTCTCTTGAATTCCATAACATCAAAATTGATGATTGGAGATTTCTCCATGGCTAGCATCGATCGATGCGATCCCTTTTCTATTAGACCAATCTTCTTCTTCCCTCTAGCAACTATGGCCATATTGATTTCCTTCTCCCATAAGGATGATCCTAAACCTACCAAAATATAGCTGAAAGAACCATAAGGAGTAGCGGAAGATCTCCTCCAACGTTATCCAATAATGAGAAACTAGTAAAATAGAGGATTTAAAGGAAAAAAATGCAAAAGAGACTTTACTAGAACAAGCTTTCAAGAAACCATAATAGAGCTCATTTCCAAAAAACCCTTGTTTCTATATTATTGTACTATAGTTTAGTATGAATCAAATATTGCATTTTACTTCAATAATTAGTATTGAAAATGCAAGGTTTGTGATTAAATGTGTGCTCATTTCATTTTTCTCTAATAGATTTTATTTATGTTCTTATGTTTGAATAAAACTACAAATTTGATAAATTAATAATAATATTGATGGAAACTAATAACATCCGACTTAGAATCTAGTAATAGAGGCATTAGAATCCAATATCAACTTTATTAAGAACCAATATTGACAAAATTAGAATCTCATATCACACAAATAAATAACTAAAAACAATAATATTAGAATCTAATATTGACATTTTAAATACCATTAATAATATTATTATTATTAGAGTCTAGACTTTCACTTTTTAATCCAAATTTCATGAAATTGTGGTTGAGTGTAATATGTCCATAACTCATTGAACTTGGCAGCCAAGTTGGCTACAAAGTAAATATTTGCTTTGGGTTTGATTTGAGTAAGCCCATTCAATAAACCAAAGTGTCATCTATAGTAATTTGCATAAAATGACATATCCATGAGATGAGAAATGACAATTAATGAGAGAGAAATTGGCAACAACATCCTTGAAATGTTTATAAGTATTTGGCACAAAATAGAATTGTGGGTATTGCATGCTTGAAAAGCAATAAGATAAAAGGTGGTAATGAGAATAGGTTTGAAGGTGACACACTATTAAATGCATTTGCCAACATGCGGATATGCAAAAGAATGAGAAATATACTTGTACGTTGCAATCTATAAATTTAAATAAAGTAAAGTAGGGAAGGCTAGAAATTGCAAGGATACATATTTGTCAATGAGAATGATCTCACCATGATGAACTTATTTCAAGATCTTTTCACATTTCTATTGTTTATGTATGCAATCATTACAGTAATAGTTTGAGGTAAAGGATGTAGAACCACAAGGTTTTCTTTCTTAATTTGAATACTCTCAAGCTTAGAAGGTTAGATGTAATAATACCATACAATAGAAAAATCTATCTATAAATTTCATCATATACTAGTAAACATTCAAACTAATACTTTTTTTGTCAATTAAACGTTTGAAACAAGTATTAATAACTGTAAAAGACACGTAAAAATATATGATTAACATCTTAAATTAAATTAGTAAATTAAAAACCCAACAAAGACTTAAATTGATAATCATTTTAACACCACTTATAATAACCCCTATAGAAATAAATTATGTATAGTATTGTTGTAGGGACCCAACTTCGAAAATAACCATATGATTCCCGAAAGAAAATATGTATAAAGAAACACTCAACTACTTTTATGATAGACCTGATAGACCTTAGCCATTAGATCAGAACATATTCCATAAGTGAAACAATTTTCTACTTTGTTCTTATTCAACCTGACATAGAAATCAAGGATTCCAAGTTCCTTGTATTCCAAATCATTATTAACTTTGTAAGATTGGTCCATTCTTCATAGAAGCAAGATACAACTAGTATGCTCTTTATAATCGATTAAAATATGGAATCTCTTTCAACAGTAACTATCGTAAAATGAAGTGCCTTCTTTGGACTTTTAGCTCACTATGCGAATCTGTTATAAAAGCTACACCTGCCAAATTCTGCTATTTCAGAGGGCAGATTCTTCCAACGGTGGCATTTATACTTGTTCTTTCATCAATTTGATGTAATTGGAATCCTTTTATAATGCAGAAACATCTCTTTCACGCTGCAGTCAAATTTGTTATTTTAAAATGGATGGTTTTATTCAGTTCAATGTGATTCTTTACAATCTATCATTTTTTCAAAAAAAGTTGGAGTGAGTTTGTTCTAATTCCAAATACCCTGTGATTCCAACCGAGCGAGTTCATCTAGAGCTTATTGGAATTCTTTTGGGATCCATACGTATATCATGAAATATAAATGCTTTGCTTTGGTGTATTTTTAACACTAAAATTTCAGGTCTATTTGAAGAGGTAAAAATAAAACCTCGGGAGTGTGTTTAGACATATATAAAGGAGGATAGAAGGTGTTTATTTTTTATGTGACAATGGATGTTTTTTAATAGTACCATTCAAAAAATGTGTTAGTTTGTTTTGGGTTTAATCTCACACTTGCGACCCTAATCACTATATATGTAGTTTTGAATGTAATGTGTGGCCCTAATGCTGAGGCCTTGAACCTAGGATTTTTGCTCTTCAAAAGCTTGTTCACCTTTGAAATATCTAGGTTGGCTGGTGCTAAAAAGCATCCATAGACCATGCTTTTGAGTAGGGGAATCGGGTCATCTCCCCAT
The DNA here is from genome assembly GCA_027924645.1 of Cunninghamia lanceolata. Taxonomy (NCBI): domain Eukaryota; kingdom Viridiplantae; phylum Streptophyta; class Pinopsida; order Cupressales; family Cupressaceae; genus Cunninghamia; species Cunninghamia lanceolata. Next base: position 116,845 of record BSBN01001161.1, read on the forward strand.
TACAATCAAGCCATGTTAGGCTGATTTAATGGTGTCAACAAACCAAGAATTTCAAAGAAACACCAAGCAAAATGCAAACAAATATGTATCTATCCTTATGAATGCAATTATTGATGCAATGCTCTAGATGCCTGATTGTAAGTGCTTTGCAATGATTAGATAAGAGATGGATGTGTCATGGATCTCTAAAATGTCTTAAGGATTTGTCCTTTTATACAACACCCTAGCATAGAAGTTTGAATATTTTGAGCTTGAGTCAGCAGGTAATGGCTAGTTGGAGTTAACTTAGCTTGGACCATGATTAAATTTGATTGTAAAAATTGGGGATCAAGATTACACTTGTATTTGTTAACTAGGTTCAGGGTCTCACAAAGTTTGGAACTAGGATTGAAAACAATATAATTAAATATGGGATCTAGATCCACTAGGGATGGGATACAAATCATGTCAACTCTTGCATAAAAACGTGTCATTTTAACACTAAACTATTGCACTATGAACAAAGGTTCAAGGTGAGTTGAAAACAAGTGGGGAAATGTGTGAGTGATGCACTTTTCACTTCTACATTCCCCCCTATTTTGACTCACAATTGAAATACCATGAATCATGCATGTTGAAGTAAACAAGCATCCAACATGAAAGTAAATGATAACCACATGCTAAAAAAATGATGTGGATATGCATGATTTTCCATTCCAATTCAATGTAATAATAACTCCATCTTCAAATATGCATGCACAAATTCCATCAACAACATTTGATAAAAAAATGAAATTACCATGAATAACAGTTTGATGACTAAGGTCCATGTGCATGGAGACCTCCTATTTGTTGTTTTCGTTTCTATTATCAAAGGGTGCTAGCCCATACCAGCTATTAACCTATCAAAAAAACAACTTAGCAATATCATTAATCATTGTGTAAAGGAAAAAATAAAGGTGTAGGATAGTAGAATGTATCACTATAACCCAAAAGTAGAGATACTAGTATAGATCAGAAAATAAATCAATTAAACTAGGAAATGAGGAGGTATAAGGTCATTGAGAAAACCATTATAACCATACCCCCAAATGATGAAAAAGAATGGTGTAGGATTGCATAATAGATCATTATAATCATAAACATGAAAACTCACATAATTAGCAAAGAAGGTAGTGTAGAGTCATGAAATAATTCATTGAAAACATACTTCAAATGTGAAAAGATGGTGTAGAACTTCTGGTAAGCAAATGTAACCATAATCATGAAAGAAATTTAGTGATATTTAATATTCCCCTCAAATTGGTTGCATACAAAGGATATAAGGAATTTGAGGAGAGAATAAGAAATGTGTAAAAATATATGATCATATAAGATCCATAAATATGTAAGAGCTTCATATATAGCATCATTTGACAATCTAATGAGATAAGATAGAAAAATATGATTGTGAAAGCATATGCAACAAAGGAAAATGAGGTGCCCCCAATGTTTCCTCCAAATGTGAGGATGCATATCAATCCATAAGTTAGCCAATGTGTTAGATGCAAACATGTAAGCATGGATATATGTGTAGAATAAATGTAGCTACCTTTAAGAAAGAAAGGGTTGTTTTACCTATTTATTGTATATTTGCCTAGATAACTACATTCAATGCATTTATCAATAAAAATATAAATATAAATATATCTAAGATAGGAATGGAAATTGAAATTGTTATTGCATAAGGAAAGAGGAAAGGGTAAGAAACAGTGTCCCTAATTTGATGGTCGTTAAAGGTAGATTGTTGCACAAACTAGAAGAAAGATTCTGGAGGAAGGTTCTATAAATTTGATTTTTAACATAGATGGTTCTAACCTAGGACTTGTGGTCATGACCTAAAAAATTATGGTAGTAACCTAGAAAAGTGTGCCAATGACCTACAAACTATGCTGGTGTCCAAGCTTGGACAAATGGATAAATATTGAACTTTCACAAATTTGATCATATAACTTGTGCATCTAACCTCCTAAGAATGCTACAAATCTCAAATAGGTGGTAGCATCCTTTGATTATAGAGACCTAAAATTTTAGAGGATGATATCCTTATTTTTCTAATTGTCAGCTTGTAGAAATTAGATCTTATATGGTGATGCATAGATATTTAGGTCAAAAGAACTATAGGGAAAAGAAAAAGGTTTATGTTTTCTTAGGAGATTTCCTTAGTTTGTCCCCCTACTAGTCTATTTCAACCTTAACAATATCAATAGTAGATTTTGGATGGTTTGTTCTCCTAAGAGACTTGTGGGAGGTGGTGGGTGCCAAAGGCATAGGGAATATATCCTATAAAGGTTTGCTACATGTGTGTGGAATGCTTCTATCAGTAGATAATTTTAGGGAAGTCAATTCACTAAACATGCTTGGTAAGAGGATGAGAACTAATATGCAAGGTTTTGGCTATGGGAGAAAGGTAGGGTAGAAACAATGTTTATGGCACATAGGTAGAGGTGTTGCAACAAAAATGGAATATCTCAAAATGTAGGAAATAGATAAAAAAGATAATTGGTTAAGTTATAGAAGAAATAATTTAGAATTCCCCAAAGAAAGTTCAATCTACTAAGAAAGAAGAAGATAGATTTAAAGGAGGCATAAAACATGTTTTTATAAAATTAATGCAAGCTAGTCATTAAAAAACATAGAAAGGTCAAAGGAACCATTTTTTAATTTTAAAATAAGTTTGTGTATATATACACTATCATAATCGTACTAGTATCCAAGCCGCTACCATGATCAAGCTAGTGTTTAGGCGTGTAAATATTTTTGAATGTTGGGAAAAGGGTAAAAATAGATAGGGGGTATAGATTAAAATCTTGGTGAAAGGTTTCAAGCTCAAAAATAGGTTAAATGAGTGCTAATACATTTTAAAGAAATGGATGCTAAAATGAGTGCACAAAATAGAGTGAGAATAGCAAAGTATGCAATTTTTGACTCTACAATATTTCATGTAAAGTGTGTTGTGCCTTACACACATGCCCCATTTTTCCTTGGCAAAATAAGGACCCCCCTATTTTTGTTTGGCTTCCTTTCTTGCTTTGATTTAAGGTCTCTTAGATCCATTGCATTTTTTTTCTACTTTATTTTGTGTTTTTTGTGTCTTGTTTAGACTTTCAAGTTTGTCAAGTGCTAGCATGGCAGTAAAGGAATCTCTGAAACTTTGACATCTTTTTATTTTCCTGAGTGGTTGTTGGTGATTCACTAGGTCACCCTTGTTGATGTTTCCTCTACTAAACTACCAATTTGACATGGGTCGCAGCTATATGTAATCACTAAATCTTGATGATTGACATGGGATTTGACCTAGCCCCAACCTACCCTCGACTTTACATTTATGGCATTTTTCTTACTTGTGCATGCTCTGGTTTTGTTTTTGTTCACTTTTCATTTTTAGTGCTCTTGTGTTTGTGTGCTCTAGTGATTTTGTGCTCCCTGGGACTATTTTTTATTCGTAGTATGACCTTAGGTTTGCTAGGGTGTGCATTGTGGCAATATCTAGGTTTACTTCTATTTGAGTTTTGAGTTCTTGTTGCCATTTTCTATACCTTTGCCTAGGTAGAGCTTCTTGCTCTTCCTCAACTCATTAATGACAACCATTTGGTCATTTTACTTTGACTGTGTGTTATTGTTTGTTTCCTTTTTGTTTTGTGATGTATAACTGGGGTCCTTTCTCTCTTTCAGTTTGATTTTGTTGTTTTGAGAACTTTTGTATTGTTAGCCCTTTAATTTTCCTTGTGTTCATCTTCTCTTTTCATTTTTACCCTAGTTGTGCTTCATCATTTTTTCCTCATTAGATCTAACTTTTAGGTTTCTCATGGTTCAAGGTTGTTTTTGGTCTAGAGTCATGCTCCAACAAGCACTTCACCTTCTAGGGTTAGGCTTGCAAGCCTACCTTTTTTAATGCCTTTTTCCATGATTTCCTTAGGATCCCCAACCCCTAACCTATATCACTTTTACTTAGAAACTTTATTTTGGCGAGATCATGGTTTCAATCATTTCCATGTTGGAATGCCTTTTGGCATTAGTTCCTTGGTATTCTCGATCCCCAATTCTCAATATCTTAAGCTATACATTCTTTTGGAGTATGTGATGTGGGGATATGTTGTTTTGTTTAGCTTTTATACATGAGTTAAGGAGTACCTCCAACTCCAGGTGATCCTTCACATTTACTTCTATACTTTCTTCAAGATTGGTGGTTCGGGTCTATTCATGTATTTTGTTCCCATTTAGCATGAGTTATAGAGACTTCCTGACTTTTGAACCCCAACATATTACACCATTTTATCTCTTAGGTTCTATTGGTTCCCCATTTAAATTTTGCAAGAAATCCTAGGTTATGTTCTCAATTGTTGCTTTGCCCCTTCCCTATGTCGTGGCCATGTGATAAATTTCCAAAAAGTCCAAAAAATCATAAGTGTGGCTTCCCCTTAGCCATTTTATTTCATTTATAGGTTTTCAATTTTTGTAAGGACATAGGGGTGTCTCAGGCCCAAGGATTTCCTAGCTTGGGACCCTCTTTTCCTCTAGCCCCTAGTTCCTCCATAACTCGATCCATAATGGTGTGCTTCTTCGGCTTCCTATGGTGGTGTTTGTGATGTCAACATGACATCTACATGTGTGGTGATGAAAACTTCTAAGTTTTGGGATCTTTTGTAGTGTTTTGGTGCCTTTCTGAGTTTTCAGATTCATGGGGTTCCTCGGAACTGTGTCCTCGCATCCCTAATTTCTTTGATTCCCCAGTTCCTTGCACTTTCCTTTTGGTTCCAAAATTTGAAGTTTCCTTAGAATCCCGCATTCTTGGCCTTCCTCTTCCTTTTTAGGTTTTTGGGAACCTAAGGTTCTTGGAACCTGTGCACTTGGTTCCAAGATCCTTGGGTTCCTCAGTTTGACGAAACTCTAGTTTCCCATTCACTTTGCCCTTTGTTCCCAAGGTTCCAAGTTCTACTGGAACCATGGTTGGACCCAGACCCATTCATCCTCTCAGCTCCTACCTTTCCCTAATCTTAGATCCTTCCTAGACCTTGGATCCCATTCTTCCCCACACCCTTTGTTTGTGAGTTCCCCAATCCCTCCCAACTCCTAGTTTCCACTCTTATGCTTTTCCCCCTTTTTTTCCTTGCACGTTTCTAGATTCCCCTAAAACATTTGCACCTAGTTCATGTATCCCTTGATTCCCTAGTCCGTTAGAAACTTGAAACCCCGGTATAGTCCAAAAAATGCAATGAGACATCTCAACATCTTTTAGGATCACTAGTAATGGTTCGATTCGACCTATGCAACTTCTCAAAGGCCTATTTCATGTCCAGATGCATCCAACCTTCCCTAGATGCAATTCCACATGTATTTCTCATGCCATGGTTGTTGAAAATCATGGATTTCATGGGTACATTTCTTCCTTGCATTCATGGTGGTTGGAAAATTCAAAATTCTTATTGCTCTTCAGTTTCTCACCTACGGATTAGGGCGCGTGAACTGGCATGGTATAAATAGCAATTTTCTTCTCATTGAAAGGGTTGGTTATTCATGCATTTCCTAGGCAACAAAGGTGTAGAGTTTTCTCAAGGTTTCAACAAGTGACAATTCCAATTCTTCAGGAGGGTAATGGTCAAAGTTGTATGAAGATTGAAAATTTGTAATTGATATCAGTGTATGAACTTGTCCATTCTCATGTGTATTGTTTTGGGGAAATCCCTAAGTCATAGCTAGGTTTTCCTCTTTCCATGGTTTATTTTATGAATGTAATTATAGATTTGATGAATGTGATAACTTCTTAAAACATTACATGCTTTGTATTGATCAGATTTGGGTTATATGAGGATGAGTGCATTATGATAAGGGATTATTGAGTATATTCATTTCTGATTATTATGTTTTCAGCATTTGAGTATTTAGAAAGGTTGTCATATTTTCTGTATTATTGTTCTCCTTCATTGAACTGAAGACTCTATGGCCCATTGGATAGGTATCGGTCTAGGAAATGTTTGATCACCCACAACCCTTTAAAATGAACTAAATCATTCAAGTGTGGAATAAAAATAGGTATTAGTGTGTATGCATGATTTGGTTTTGCATATCAACCAAGGTATATCTTTCATAAACATATCAAGCTTCAATACTTTCTAAACCAAATATGCATCTTGCATGGTTATGGAGATGCCTTCATTAGTTTAACAAGAGGTTATATGATGTAGTAGGCTAGTTTTGACCTAGTGAGAATCTTAGGGGCTAGAAACTACAAATTAGGTATTGCTCCTTTGTCATCATTTTATATATATTCTATGTTGTATTCAATCCCTATTGAGGGATACCTCTAGGAACACCCTCTTTGGTTTAGCTGAGCAAAAAGTGAAGAGATTACCCACTCCTAAAAATTGGCCCTTAATGATCATAAACCTATTAATGAGCCTCTTTCATGTTTCCTTGATGAAACCCTTGGCCAAGGAGACTAGGAAACACTCTAGGATTTTGGAACTATGATTTTGGGAACCAACATTTTGTTGTTATTGTCAAGGAACTCTGATTCTATTTTTAAGTCTTGGTATCTTTGCAGCTAAGTGAAATTATTGTGGTTACAATAATGAAATATGTTCCAAAGTAATCTCTTCCAAGTAGGGAATGGAAACTCTATTTAGGTCAACCTAGAAATCAGTTTGAAATTGAAGGAAGTTAAAATGGATCAAGGGAGCAGGTACCGAGATCAATCAACACCGAAAAGCTCTTCATACCATACGAGAAGCCAAAGAAATGGATGGAGAGAAAGGGATACCATTAGGTCCTCTAGACCAAATGCACATAATCATGTAGGTACTTTTGGTGGAAATGAAACATTTGTAGATCTAAGAAATCAGAATCTACCGATAACCTACTCAGAACAAATAGAAGAAAAATTAGAAATGAGTATATGACATTTGAAGAAATGAAAAACTCATTGGTAGGGGAAGAAGGGATAAGTCCAAATGTGCACATGGGAGGGCATTTGGCATGCCAAACCTAAATTTGAAAATGCACATGGCTAGTCAGGGTCCTACTTCACCTATTGGGTCACAAAGAAATGAACATGACACTAATTTCCATGATGCTAGATAGACAACACATTCTAATGTAGAAGATAGGGAAAGGATTCTCAATGAAGGGTTGGACTTACTTGATCATATTAGATAGTGAAGCAAAAATTGAACAGTAGTGAGCTCTACTTGCTCTACAAGCCCAATAGTAGGGTACAGATCCATATCATAATCAACCTCCTCTAAATCAGCTAGGTAGGACCCCAAGTTAGATGCATCATGTTCCTAATAAACCACCACAACATCCAAACCAATAGTTTGGTAACATCCCAAATTTCAAACTTGATTCCAGAGATAGGCTCAAAGGTTCCCTCTAGCTAGGTAGCCTTTGGGAGCAGAAAGGTACAAACAACTAGACTTCTTTGACATCCCTAATTTTCCAAATCCTATTCCAAATGAAATAAGATGGAAGATCTCTAGGTTTTAGGGTAATAATGTAGTCATTAGGGAAGAGCACTTGAGACACTTTATCAATATCAAAGATGAGTATGAGATAGATCACAAGGATGTGATGATGAAGTTATTTGTTCATTCACTAGAGGAAAGTGCAAGGGAATGATACAAAGGTCTCCCTAACAGTAGTGTTGATTTGTGGGAGGAGTTCATGAGGGTTTTCAAACTTCAGTATGGGGATAGGATTGATCCTAAGTTCACCATACATGAACTTACAACCATCAAGAAAGGGATTAATGAGATAGTGGTAGATTTCAATAGTAGGTTCATCATGACTATGAGGAAGGTGCTTCCAAATCTAAGACCAAATGAATCAATGTGTTTAGTATTATATTGTGGTGCATTTGATTAAAAAATCGGGTATTGTCTTCAGGATAAGAATCCCCAAAATTTGAGGGAGGCTATGTAATAGCCATCAACATTAAGAGTATTATGAGAGCATCAGGTAAGCATGTCAAGAGATCAAATGTTAAGATCTCCCAGCTAGATAGGGCAACATTGAATAAGCCTCTCTCAGTTGAGCATAAAGTGGACAAGCTTATGGGAACTATGAAAGATTTATCCTATAAGTAGCAAGGAATGAAAAAGGGTTTCCACATCAGGGTGTAGTAACACATTTCAATGAAGGAAAATATTACATAATAGGCCATACAACATGGATTGGTCTAAGAGGCCACAACAAAATGATAGACAAGTAGACCCAAAGCAAGTAAACTTCAGGAAAAAAAAAAGAAGGAAACCTCAGATCCGTTAAGGATGGATCAAGTCAACTTCCAAGAGGTTTCATCATGGTGTGAGACCTATTTTCTTCCACATGATTATCAATTTTTTTAGTTTTATGTTTAATGAGAAAAGATGAAGAGTTCCCTAATGAAGATGGTGGAGCTGAATACTATGAGGATGAGATCAATCAAATTGATACAGAGGGTCATGAACAGATTTATGAAAATGATGATTGTGGCAGCTATAAGGAGGATGATCATGTGTTCCCATATGATCATCATGCACGTCCAAAGCAATATGATATGCCTGCTGATGATTTTGAGCATTTGATAGATTTCATGCATAATAAATACAAGTAATCCAAACCATCAAGTGAATACATGAAGTCCTTAACTAATGCAGCTATAATGTAGGTTTAGGGTGGATACCAATTGAGAAATAGGCATGTGCCTATACAAAATAACTTTGCTACAAAACCAAGTAGAAATGAAGTTGAAACTGGGAAAGAAATTCAAAAAATGGACAATGAGAGAAAGAGTAGTAGTGTCTAAAAGAAGGTCCATGAAAAGAAGAAAGCCCTAATACAATAGCCAACCGCAAAAAATAAGTATGCACAAAAGCTCCAATGCATGTAGAACAATCAGATGTTGCACCAATCTTGGAGGTCTAGAATTCCAATAATGATGCCGAGAAAGATCAACCCAAATACCAAAAGAACCAGAAAAGAGAAAGGAGAAAAGAAGGAGATGAAAGGCATGGACATCTCTTCTAGTCAATTGATATCTTTCATCCCTAATGCAAGTGATGTTACCATCTCATGTGATGTCCCTTTGCCAAATTATAACCCTATAGATATGGCCCATGTTTTAAGTCAAGTCAAAATATCAATGCCCATAGGGAATGTCCTTAGAATCCATGAGCATAGGGATATGGTCTTGACATATATCACAACTATAAATGTATCAGAGTAGCCTGTCGTTATTTAGAATTATAGTGACAAAGGCAACAAAGAGAAAAAAAAATGAAGTAACCATAAAAGTTTACTTAGGAACTTCTTTGGTAAACAACAAGTCTAGTATTGATCCCTTTTATACAATATTAATTATCAATGGGTGGCTATTACACAATTGCATGTTAGATTCTAGGGCCTCTAGTAATGTTATGCCATTAGAGGTCATCAATGACTTGGGTCTAAAAGTGTCTAAGTCTTAAGGCAAGTGCTTTTCCATATACTCTAGGGAAGTCAACGTGATTGGCCTTATGAAAGATATGGAAGTTTAACTTGTTGCATACCCTAATAAATCACTCCTGATGGACATAATTGTTTTGGATTACCTTGCTAAGTGGGGTATGTTATTGTCTAGAAAGTGGGCAGCCTCTATGGGTGGTAGTATTCAGATGGACTTATCTTATGCTACCATCCCTGTGCATGGTGTAAAGTTAAAAGAACAAGTATAGGGAGAAAAAATGGAAGATGACCTTGAGGATCATTACAAGATAGTTGATGAAGCTAACCTCTTTAGTACTAAGATTTACCACTTTATGAGAGATTGTAATGAAAATAATCATGATATTATTGCTAGTCCTTCCCATAATGTTGTCCCTGATCATGATGCTAATAACTTGTGGACAATCCACTTTGATGGAGCATGTTCTAGGGATGGTTTAGGTGTTGGCATTTTTTTGGTATCACCATATGGGGAACATTCTACATTGTCCTTCAGGCTTGATTTCAAGTGCACAAACATCATTATTGAATATGAAGCCCTTTTGTTGGGTATGAATATTGCTCATGGGCATGGAATCAAATATTTGAGAATCCTGGGAGATTCTGAATTAGTGGTGTAGTAGATCAAGAATATCTACACAACCAAAGAAAAAACGTTGAGAACATACAAGAATTTAGTTTTGGATACATTGTAGCTATTTGATACCATTGGTGTTGAATGGATAGAAAGGATAGAGAATATAGAAGTTGATGCTTTGGCAATTGCAGCTTCTAGGTTTAGTTTAAAATCAACACATTCTCATTCTTAGTATGATGTTGAAGTTCTTACTAGACCTACTATACTTGACAACATTCACAACTTGTAAGTGTTTGATGACAACAATCATATTTATGTACTTGAATTGCATTGATGAATTTGATAGTTAACTCATAGATTGGCAGCCTATGGTGTAGATTGAGGAGTTTAAGGAGACCTTATTTGGGAATGAGGTAGTTCAACTAAAAATGAACAATATTCCTAGAGGACTAGTAGAATTGAAAATAATGTTTAACAATGCATATTTCTATAGGAATTGTAACACTAGAAAAAGTCCCCTTGGGGGCTTTTCCCTCATAAGGTTTAGCTCCTAGGTCTTTTGCATGTATTTAGGACATCTTACTTTATAATTTGGCATCCCGATGGAATGAGCCCTAGGTATCATGGCAAATTGGACCTAGGAGGACCCCTTGAGCTTAACCCTACCCAAAAGAGGGGGGAGGACTTGGGTGCCTGTGCCCTAGTCTTGCCCTATTTTGGGGTAGTCCCAAATTTGAAGTGTTAGTTTATGACCGTTATTTGGTCCCTATGCCAACACGGTAAGTTTGAATTTATGAAATCTTGGCGGAAGTGTTTGTAGTTGCATATAAAAGCATGTTTAGGCATTCATTTAGAAACTAGATGATCATTGTGAACTTTAGGCATTCTCAAGGTGATTCAAGGCTTTCATTGTGTTGCAAGAGCAAAATTGTGTTATCTATGTGTTTGTATTTGCAGATTTGAGCATCCATTTCATCATGGAATGAAGGGCATCTTCCTCCCATGAGATCTTCACTACAAGGTGACATTATATTGTGTTTTCATCATCATTTCCTTTGGTTTTTGCCTTTGCCTAACAAAGGCATGCACTCTCTATCTAACAATGGTGTTTAGAGTCTTAAGTGTCCTCCGAAGCATGATTAAGGCAAGCCTCTAAACACCACAACCCCCTCCCAAAGTTTTCATGGTTGCAGGTTACAGGTTGAGGAGCTGGACAAAGTGAAGTTGTAGGAAGACATCTTGAAGTGTCAAAATTACAGAATAAAAGGAAAAATAGCACCCTGGACTTGGGCACCGCTCATTAGTCCTCCAACTTCCGTGACAAGAAAATCTTTGGAACAACAGGAAAGAGTTATAAACTGGGTTTACAGATCTTGACAAAAACTAGGGCCTTGGATTTGGGCACCCGCTCCTGTGTCCCTGACTTTTTCGCCTTAGAGCCCCAAAAATTAGTACTCTATGATTTGATATTTTGCTTCCCTCTACAAGAGATTTTCCTATTATTCTTCCGTTTACTGTCGTATTTGCAAAATTAGGGTTTTAATGGTCAATTGAGAATATGAGTAGGAAAATTGATAATTAAACATTCTAATCCAAGTTTCCCTACATCTCATAGTGACCTAGGGTATGATAGTGCATTGCCACTCGACCCTAGGTCCTTGAATGTTAAGGGTGAAAGGAGGATTTAAACATCTAAACACTAAACATTGAACAATCCTAATTTTACCCTAAATAGGAATAAATGTAAATTAGTTGAGGAAAATGATGTTGATGGTCTAAATTTGGGAACTGAGGAAGCCCCCAAGATGGTGTACATTGGTAAGACGCTGAAACCTAATGAGAGGAAAATATTGATTGCACTATTAAAGAAATTCAAGAAATGCTTTACATAGTCTTCTAATGAGACTAAGGCTTACAAGGAGGATCTATTTCAACATGTTGGCAATATGTGTTGTCATTGATGTCAACATAGTATATGGTAACATAAGGACAAATTTGTACAAAGATTGTGTGTAGAAGGAGAATATGAGGGATAGTGGAAGATTTGAGAGAGATAGTTTGACTTAGTTGAAGTCAAGGGGTTAGCTTGTCTAAGGCAAGTTAGTTCGGAAGACTTAGTAGATGGAGTGAAACCAGTTCGGAAGAAGAGAAAATTGTCTAAGTATGATGTGGAGGTAAAAAATCATGTCCTAACATGTTTCTTGTATTCCTAAATGTATATCTCATCAACTTGGAGTACCACACTTAGTAATAAGTAGCATAAATTTGACTAAGGCACTCACAGTGCATATCCTAAGGTAGAGTCACAATGTTTTGGTCTGCATTTCTCTATAGAGAAAGATTTAGTTGTGTGGTTTAGAAGATAATTTTATCCTAATATTAACATGATATATTCAAGATTTCAAGTCACCACACCTTCAATAGAAAAAGTTACAAATGACAGAGTATCACTTACTACTTAGACAAGGCAAATCAACGGTGGAGACCTATTGGAATGCTCTGCATTCCTCTAGAATAAATTGTTTGATCATGGAGTTTTAAGGATAGGCTCAAGGATATATAAGGTATGTTACATTGAAGCTTTAAGTGGTCTGGTGGTCCGCAAGGTCAGCATTTAAGTAACAAAGGAAATATAGACTACTCTGGAAGCCTCAAAGCACTTGCGAAAGATGAAATACATATGACTCAGGTTTGAACCATACACAAATATCTATTATTTTTGGTACCACACAAGATATATAAGTCAGTTAATGAAAAGTTGTATATCCTTGTTCCTCAGGCTCCAGTATCCCTTAGTCTAGCTTTTGTTTCTCTCCGGAAATGATAGATGAGGATGTGCGGATCTAGTAGTATGCATGTAATGATGTTTAAGTTCATCTCTAAAGATTTCAAGGTTTTTGTTGTACCACAATGCTATATCCTAAATAGTGGAGTATCATAGTTAGTTTAGATTACTTTATTTCCAATAGTTTATCATATCTCTTATCTTGTGGATGTATAGATTGATTTAATACTTTAGTAGAAAGGTGTTTGAATGATGTTGAGGTGATACAATGTTGAATTCTTAGTCCACATGATGTTTTTGGCTTCTCCCCAATGGTATGAAGACAAATAGTTAGCAATGCTTGTATAGTTTGGGTCGACATACTAGGTTCTATTATATGCGGTGGATCTTGATCAGTTATTTTGACTTTAGAAGATGTGAAGTGATATTCCTTGAATCCTTTCATGAAGTCCTAAGGTTCGTAACACGTTTCCTTAACATATTGTATGTATTGAACCCAACTTTTGAAGAGTTACATGTTTCATCTAAAGGTTCTTATGGTGCTGACTTGATTAATGTCTTGAAGTGTTGCAGAGGGTATTTATAGGAGATCAAAGTCATTTGTAAGGAGTAGATGTGAATGCAAATGTAAGAGAGAAGAATGAAAAGTATGAAGTGTGGAGAATCATTATGATGTAGTAATTGTTTAGAAAAGAGGACTTCAATATCAACACGAGTCAGATGCTTTCTTCTTAGCAATTCAAAGTTTTGTTTATCATTGTAATTCTTTGTAGCAGTGAACTTTCTACAAGGAGTAGTAGCTTCCTTGGGTTGTATCCATAAAACAAATCCAGTAGGGAGTTGTTACTTCCTTGGGCGATAGTCCTAAAACAATGTTGTAAACATTTATATAGTAGTGAGCATTATATTGTGAGTTAACACTCACTATAGTTTTTCCCAATTTTGGGTTTTCCACATAAAAATCTTGGTGTCATTGTGTTGATAAATGTGTCGCATGTTTACTTTCTATTTTCTATGTAAATGAATCTGATCTGCAAATGAAGTAGTTAAGTTTTAATATATGGCGATTCACTCCACTCTCAACATCATTATGTGTTCAACAATTGGTATCAGAGCCAAGTACCTTTGGGAAGCTACATAGGTAAGGTAGATCCTACACATGAACACATGGAATTAGAAGCTATGGATAATGATGTATTTGTTCTGAAACTAGATCTAGAAGCAATGGAAATTGAAGGTTGGGACCTTGATCTAAATGAGTGTGATGTAGACCTTGAAGGACAAATCAAGTCAACCCTTGATGACCTAGATGAAGCAAGAGAACTGGACATAGAATATGAAGGCATGCTTGAGAAAGCAAAGGAGACAATTGACAAGTTGAAGAGAAAGGCCAAAGAATCAAAAGAAGAAATTGGCAAACTAAAAACTCTAATAGAAGGAGATAAAGTAGGTGACATAAAGCTCAAGGAGGTAGAAGAAATGATCTCCAATTTGAAGGTCATGGTTGAAGAAGGCAATAGGATTGAAGATTGCTTAAATATCAAGCTCAATGAGAAAGCAATTGAATGTTCAAAACTTGAGGAAGTTGTTACTCTAAGGAAGGAACTGGAAAAGGAAAAAGAACAAATTGACAAGGGACTAAAATTGAAAGGAGGATCTAAACCTCTTGATGAGATAATTAACTCTCAAAAGCCAGTGAAAGAAAAATCAAGCCTTGGTTTTGAAAAGGGGAAAAGTCCTATGATTAATGCTTCTACAAACTTATATGATAACTTCCAATCAGAAGGAAAGTCTAAAACAAAGAAGGATGAGGCCTACACTAAAGATCCTAAGAAGAATGCCCCCAGAGATACAAGAGAAGATGAATTCACTCTTGTCTAGAGACAAAGGAAGAATAAGAGGAAGAATTTTAGAAAGCCTGCACCCAAACAAACTGCTCCTATCATGTATCAATAAGGTTTCAATGGTAATTGTTCTACTTGCAATAAATTTGGCCACAAAGTTGTTGATTGTAGAAAATGAATCAGAATGTCATAAGGTGTTATGCCTGCAATAAGATAGGTCATACGGTAAATGAGTACAAAAGTAAAATATTGAGTATGGATAATATTCATCCTTTTCATGGTTACTATTGTCACATAGAATTACACCCTGCTCAGAGAGATTTTGAGCATTCTAATGACACAATGGGAATAATCTCAAGGTGTGGGACCTTGCAACCGAGATCAGACCTCCAGAGAAGGATGGTTCCTCTTTCTAAGCCTATTACTTAGAGAAATATGACTAAACCTAGTGCTAATACTTGCAGAGGGAAAGGGTCAGAAGGAAACTAAAAAGGAAATAGGGGTGATGCACCAGATTTAGTGAGTGATGATGATCTTACTGTAGACACAATAATGATCTCAATCATGAAGGGGATTCGCATAGACTTATGAGACCGGTTGAGGCTTTGGTATGAAGATCAAACCTATAGAGGAGATGCTTTACTCACATAACAGACTATAACTCCAAGTAAAACATAGAAATTAGGACACAAGAGAGGCAAGAAATCATGCATATACTAATCATGAAGGCCAGAAACCATTACATTACAGAAGATCTAGTAGCAAGAAAAGACACAGTATAGCTAATTACATTCATTGGTGGATAATCAGGAAGATAACAGAGGCTAGATTCAGGCACAGTGAGTCACATTCCCATACCCTATAATTACACTAAGAGGTCTGACTATAGAAAATTCAATAGCATAACAGCCCAAAATGAACCATCCTCTTCAATACTGAGGTTACAAAACATTATATAGATCAAAATCTTGTGTAGAAGGCATTGAAGTCGCTCCACAAAATCTGAGGTCATTAATGCAGGAATTGTTGGCAAGAGACACTATATGGATTCATGGTTGTTGTCATTGATGGCAACAAAGGTCATCCCACATATCCACAAGTCATAGTGTGCCTCTACCGGAAGTCAGAATGAAGATTATTGTGGTCTGGTGAACAAGAACAGAGCATGTGGCAAGGTCTGACAGACTGGTCCAGATCTCTCAGAAGAAGTATCTTGGTGCAGTGCGGATTTGGGGAAGTCAAGAGGACTACCTTGAGTAATAGACTCCAAGGATTTAGCCTCCGGTGATGGACAAGGAAAAAGATATGAACAGTTGAATACCGGATTCCTGAGTAACAGTGTGAACAAAGGAAGAACTGACTGACAGAACATTAGATTGCTTTCCGGATGTGTTTCTGACAGTGGTAAAGGTTATGAAGACATGGATTATGTTTGGCTGACATGATTAATGATATCTACAAGTATATGCTTGATCCGCATTACTTGATGAGCAAGGATTCAGCCGACAGAACAGAGTTTGTGAGAAAATAGACTGTTCCGGATGCCGACTAGAAAGGTGATGAAATTACTTGTGCAGATATATATGCACGATGGATTTAGTTGTGAGAAGTGTTGTTGTGTGTTGTTGTGCGAATAAGTGTAGAGTAGAGCAGAAACAGCTAGAGAGATCCGGTATGTGAAAGGAAAGTAGAATAAAGAGAAGAGGAAAGATGAAGTGTAGCAGATCAGTGTACTGAGCCTAACCGGAACTGAACTCCAGCATATGTGGATGCTTCCAATCAGTTCAAGTATTGTATAACATTCTTTTGTAGACAGTGTGTCTCCTTGTAGGCAGTGTGCATCTTTGTGAGCAGTGTGCTCGGGCAGTGAGCCCTAATTGGCAAGTGCCATTTTGTAATTCCTTATTCTTCTAACAGAGAATAATCTTTGGGTTAATCACCCCGTGGTTTTCTCCATTAACAGGGTTTCCACGTCAAAAATACTGTGTCATGTGTTTCTCATTTCATGGTAATGTTTGTTTGTTTGCTTTAATGATGCATTGATTAATAAGAAAGTTCAAAAGAAGAAATAATTAGGATAACTGATTCACCCCCCCCTCTCAGTTATCAACAAGAATAGGGGTGCAAAGATAGGGGCATGGTGAAAAGATAGGAACCATGTCGCTGGAAGGTTTACAACCTGAGAAAATGGTAGCCCACATGCAAGATAAGATAGGGCATTGAAGGAAAGAGTCCCAAAGTCATCGCCAAAACACAGGAAGATCTGCCAGCAAGACACAGAGCCCATACACATTGAAGAATGAAGCCATCTGCCCATGAATTTGACTGCAAAGCTCACCAACTAGAATAAATGCAACATATCAACCTCTGCGACACGCCAAGGAGTCGCTGAGATGTCATGTCAACTAAGCCTGCATATTTTCCTTCAATCGGAGATCACCCTGATATCTGGATGTGCATATATAGATCATGATGTTTGGGTCACATTTCAAATTGAGGAGATCACCCTCAAAAGCCTGCCAAATGAAAGAGGAGGCAAAAATAGGCACTTTTGCCTTTTGAAGCATGTTGAAATTCCTCCATAAGGGAGATATGAGTGGTCAAAGATCTGGTCAACTAGCATCCAGATGTCCACGTGTTGTCATCTCATGGACACACAGAGGGAGGGTGATATCAACTTGATCGGTCTGCGGCCAGCTAATATTTGGATGCATATACAAGTCTTTAATATCTGGATGCCCCTGAAGATCATGGTGACGTCATCAAGATGCGGGCTAGAAGCAAGATGATGTGTCGGAGGCAAAAGGTCTAGGTGACGTCATCGACACATGCGGCTCTTTAAAAAAGGGAACAGGATGACATCATGGTCATATAGACGAATGTGAGGGATATTAGCTAACATACCAGATATTAGGAAATGTCCGGCTGACATCATCGTCACATAGACGAAGAGTTAAGCTGATGTCAGTAGGACATTCGCTAATATTTGTCATATAAGATAAGATTAGGGGTATTATTAAAAAAAGTGAGGGTGACATCATTAGCATAAGGATTTGTTGAAGGAAGGAACTGGGATAATGTCAGGGTCACTTTCACAGAGAGGGTCACATTTGCGAAGATGAGGGATATTAGCTAAGATCAGGGTGACGTCAGCAAGATGAAGGATTTTGTCTAAGGAAGGAATGGATGACATCATGGCACTTTCACAAATGTGAGGGAGGTTAACGTAGCATTCGGATGGGAGGTATCTAGATGACGTCAGTAGGATATGGACTTCTTCAAAAAAGGGGATCCAGGTGACGTCACGGTCACATTCGTGGAGATGAGGGATATTAGCTAAGATCACTCATCTTCACGAATATCAGGGTGACATTAGGGACATTTTCGCAAGGGATGAAGGGGAAGCAGGATGACGTCATCAGGATATCTACATTAAAAAAAGGCTAAGTATGGAAAATGAGAAAAACCTTGTGATGGGAGATGATTGAAGGCAAAAGATTTCTGGGTTTTTCTGGGTTTTTGGCAAGGATTCCCTAGGCATGTTTCTAGGATTTTCTGCAAGGCATATCAAGAGGAAATGAAGAATCCAAGGTAATCCTCCTTTTATTTGGGCTATCTCTAATTGGATCTATTTGATAGGAGGGGGCAGGGATATTTTGGCATTAGGCAAAATATGACAACATTTTGGTGACTTTCAGGGATGTTTGCCTGCTAAACAAATTGATCAGTGGCCTTAAGCATCCATTGGGCATGGAGTTAGGAAGAGGACTGCAACAAGAACAAAGGAGCATGGAACAACATGGGCTAGTGCAACTAGAGCAAAACAAAAGCAAACACACATGTATCTCCTAATGAGAATACAACAGAGTACAAGAGCACTTATTGAAGGGAAATCTAACTTATTTACAATACATCACAATCATGATAAAAGCAGGATTTGAGATGAATCCAATTGATTGGGATGGGTAGGACCTCACCATTCAGCCTGGAGAGTTGGAATGCATTAGCCTGCTTGCAACTAATGATGATGTAAGGACCACCCCACAAGGCATCAAACTTTGAATGTCTTCCAGCCTTGGCTTTGTCTGCATCCCACTTTAGTACTATATCTCTCTCACTGAACGTTCTACCAGCACTGGCTCCATCAAAGGTCCTCTTAACCTGATCTTAATGAGCTTCAAGAGTCCTCATGTCGACATCTCTCTTTTTTGTAAGTTCCATCAGCTCTACAAGCCTGACGGTCATGGCATCATGCTCTATTAAATCCAGCTATTGCGCCAACTCAAGTGAAGGAAGCTGCAATGACAATGGAACCTTTGCTTCCCTTCCATATACCAACATGAAAGGGGAATTGCCTATGGCTCTCTTGGGAGTGATTCTATCCACCCAAAGAGAAGTCTTCAGCTTGGAATGCCAAGTCCTTTGATTATCTTCCACGGTCTTCTTGATGATCTTGATCAAGTTCTTCTTGGTGCACTCAGCCAAACCATTGCCCTGAGGATAGTAATTAGATGAAGTCTTCATGTATACTCCATAATTTGATGCCCATTCACTAACTTTTGTGCCTATGAAGGCCTTAGAATTATTAGAGATGATGGTGGATGGCATACCAGACTTGGTGGCTATGTCCTCAAGGAAATTAACAATGGATGCCTCTGTGGCATCCCTTAAAGCAACTGCCTCTATCCATCTAGTGAAGTAATCAGTGGCTATAAGGATCCATTTATGACCTACACTAGAAGGGGGATTGGTCAACCTAATGAAGTCTAAACCCCATTGGACAAAAGGCTGATCTGTTTGGATTGGATGGAGGGGGAGAGCTGCCAGTCTCTGCCTCCCAGCAAATAATGCACACTCTTTGCATTTTCTGATCCATTTATGTGCATCACTGAAAAGGCTAGGCTTGTAATAACCAACCCTCGTGATTTTCATGGTAGTTGTTCTAGGAGAATAATGGCTGCCAGTAGGGCCATTATGGAATCCTTCTAAAACTTTAGGAATCTGATCATGCTTAATGCATCTGAGAAGAACTCCATTGATGTCTTTCCTAAACAAGACACCATCAACAATAACATAGGGGATGGATTGGAGTCTGAAATACCTTCTTTTAGCTTGATTCAATCCATTCAGACATCTACCTTACTGTAGGAATGTGATCATGTCGTGATGCTAGTCAGTTGGAGTATGAGGCTCACCTAATTGTGCCTGTTCTTGGACATATACGACATCACTTTTATCTTTGACATCTGCCACCATTGTTCACATAGGACTTTACCACAGACTAGCCTAGTAATGTTGATGTCTATGTCATACTCTATTACTTTGGTGATCCACCCAACCTATTTCTCATTAACGTCTCTGCTTAGGAGAAACTCTTTGACACTAGGGTGATTCACCATCAACTAAATCTTGCTGTTTGAGACCATGTGTCTGAATTTCTTCAAGGCTTTGACCACAACAAACAATTGTCTTTCTATGAAATCATAATTCAGCTCATAATCTTTGAGAGGCTAGTTGAAGAAAGCAATCGATTGTTCCAGCTTCTCACCATTTTGTTGTGTCAGGATGGCTGATACACCCTCCTTGCCTCCAAAGGCATAAAGGATGAAATCCTTCTCATAGTTAGGGTTTTTCAGGGTGGGGGCTTGTGCAATAGCCTGCTTGACATCTTTAAAATTGTCCTTACCTTCCTTGGACCAGATGAATGCGGCATTCTTCTTCAGCATAACAGTGAGGGGTTTTGCTATCAAGGCAAAATTAGATATGAACCTCCTCACAAAGTTGATCTTCCCCAGAAAGCTCTGCAGACCTGTCTTATGGCTGGGAAGAGGAAGATCAAGAATGACACTTGTCCTCTCTAGATCAATGGCCAATCCTTCCTTGGAGACCACATGACCTAGCAGCTTACCTTCAGGGACAACAAATATGCACTTCTTGGGATTCAGTGATATCCCAAACTCTCTACATCTTTCAAATACTTTTCTTAGATGGCCTAAATGGTCAGCTGCGTGCTTGGAATAAAATATCATATCATCAAGATACACTAAGATGATCTCATTGATAAGTCCCTTGAATGCCAAGTCCATCGCCCTCTGAAATGTGGCTCCAACATTTGTCAGTCCAAAAGGCATCTTTTGATATGCCAGAGTACCCCACTTGGTGGTAAAGGTAGTCTTATACTAGTCTGATTCATTTACTACGACCTGATTGTAACCTGAGTAGCCATCTAGGAGTGAAAACCTTTTAGCACCTGCTACTGTCTATAGGATCTGCTCCATGGAAGGGAGAGGACAGTGGTCTTTAAGTGAGGCCTTATTCAGGTCTCTAAAGTCCACACACAGTCTGATTTCTCCATTTTTCTTCCTGACTGGAACTAAGTTGGCTACCCAAGAGGAATGTTTGATAGGATAAATGATTTTAGCCTCTAAGAGTTTTGATAACTCTTTTCTCATCAAGGGTTCTATCTTGGCGTTAACAAGGCTTTGTTTTTGGCAGATAGGCTTGGCATTAGGATCTAGGTCAATAGTGTGTTGGATTAAGCCAGGATCAAAACATTTTAAATATCTATAATCCCAAGCAATTAGATCATTAAATTCATCACAAAGCCTAATGAAACTTTGCCTTTCAGCTTGAGTATTTACCTTGCCATGTTTTAGAAATTTGCCATGTGCAACCTCCACCTCTTAGTAGTCTTTCTTCTTCACTATCATATTCATCTTTTTTTTCTTTTGCTGATCATCAGGTCCAAACATGCTTTCTAGGGTGATCAGGCCTCTAGGCAATTTATTGGTTTTTAGCTAGATGATCTGATCACCATACTGTCCTTGCAACATAGACCAATTTTTAGCAGCAAACTCTGCCTCATCTTGCAAGAAACTCACTATTTGCTAGTCACTATCAAATACTTGCCAGCTAATCACCTTGTTAGGCACAACAGACCTAACCACAACTTTCACATGTTGATCTGAATTTTGTTTGACATGCTGAGGTATGTCAAACTGGGTGCCAACCATAGCTAATCTATCAACATCCTTATTTTTCTGTTTGGGAACTCTCTGAATGCTGAAGGCATCAAAGTCCTCAATTAGGTCCCAGACTCTATGTTTATATGACTTTAGCAAGTCATTCTTTGAAGCACTTAGTTTTCTAATTTGGTGGACAACAAGTTTGCTACATCAAATACTTGTAACACCTTTATTCCTCTTTTTTGAGCTAGTTGTATGCCCTGAATCAAGGCTTCATATTCAACCACATTGTTAGTACAGCTGAACTATAGTCTAAATGAAGAGAAATAACTTTCTTTTTGGGGTGAAATAAGTACAACCCCAACACCAGCTCCATTTTTTCTTCTGGAGCCATCAAAGTACATTTGCCATATCCCCCTAGGATCTTATTTTTCCTTTTCTAGATTAGGGATAGTGGCACCCTCCTCATGGATACAATAAGTACCCATCTCTATATCCTTTATGTAATTAGGAGTGTCAAACTGAAAGCAATTAGCCCACTCAACAAGTAGGATATCTGGCACTTCATCCACAGGAGTGACAACCTCATGTCTGTTGTTATCTTTATCCTCCAACTCATGTATAGTGCAATTCATGTTGTCAGGGTTTGGAGAATAGGGCTCTATATGATCATTTACAATTGGCTCAGCCCTGATGGTCACCTTGGTACCATATCTAGATCTAAAAAACATGTGTGACCAGTCAGATGACAAATATCCACCTATCTTGGCGGTGAATTCTCTAGACAAGCAAATACTGAAGTATGCAGGGAGGTCAATGACAGATACATCTTGTGAAATAGATCATCCAGGGCATGCATATAAGGTAAGCTATAGGCCTTTAATAACACCTACTGTCTTGACAGTGGTACCATCTAATTGAACTACACCCTTGTTTACAGGTTCATATTTTATCCCTAACCTCTCAACAATGACCTTTGGCATGATGGAGGTACCCTCCCCAGAGTCTATCATACAATTATGTAGCAATTTGTCACCTATGACTAGGGAGACATAGAATGGAGGGGGCTTGTTAGGTTTGCTTGTACTCACCTCCTCCTTGGGTTGACAGAGATTGATTGGGGTAGCAGATTTTTCACTTGTTATCTCTGCACCAACATGACTGATATCAGTTAAAGCCTCTTGGAGCAGGTTCCTTTGAGATGGAACCAGTAGTGCATCCCACATACTGACACCAATGTTAGTTTTCTTCATCTACTCCATTGTATTGAAAGGCTTTTGACTGCCCTTTTGGCATGTTTTAGTGACTACAGGACCACTCCTCTTTTGCTATTCTTTACTTGGCCTGACTATTGGGATTGAATCAACCTTACCAACAACTGGATGTACTTGGTCTGATGGGATAGTATGTGCCTTTTCTCTTGTAGCTTGGATTGGATTCATATTAGGCATAGGTGCATGACTGGTCATAGGCACCGATGTATCTTCAACTGCCCTTCTTTTTGCCCTTGTGTTGAATGTAATCAGACCTGCACCTTGAGTAACACAACAGTGATCATCATGAGTCCAATTCATTAAGATTGCATCATGTTGCATTTGTTCTTGACTATCCACCACCCCTTGGTTGATATCACCATGATGACCTGAGCTCGGTGGTAGATCTTACACTGTCAAGGCATGACTGAAATGTCCCCCTTGGCACAAATTTTGGCTATGTGGTTGATCACAAGGGTGACACCAGTCACTGTCTTGAGCAAGATTGTTCTGAATAGGCGCAAGAGGCCTTGAAGTGTTGTTGGCATTAGGATTAACAACATTAAGTGGCCTGATGTAACTAGTTGACCTTGTCTTTGTATATTTTGTTGATATGACAACCTGTTCTATTGATAACCTTGATTAAAGTGTTGATAATGTTGATTGGGTTGCTGGTATGGCTGTCTAGGTTGTGCATTCTGCCTCCTCACCAATGTCAACTCATTAGTTAACTTTCTGATTTGAGCATTTCTCTCCTCCAGTTGCTCAAGTGTAGGTGAAGCTAGAGAAGGAATAGGATTGACTGTAGTAGGGATTGGAGCGATGGCAATAGGCTGCATGATAGGAGCTTCTGGAAATAGAGGCATAGGTGGCCTTGGAGCAATCTTCCCTACCTGAATCAAACAATTTTATGCCCTAATAGTTGTATCATATGCATCAGGCAAGACAACTTTGCCCATAGATTGGATCATCACTGCAATATCAGGATTAAATGACCTCAAGAAGTAGATAAATGCAGTGTTTGGAGAGGGCTTCACTAGTTGAGGGATCATGTCCCATGTCTTTTGAAATCGGTAGTTGAAATCTACCATATACTCATGTGGAGCTCTCTTGATGGAGGCTAACTGCTCCATAAGTGACAGATGGTCACTTCTATCTTCAAAGTGTTGGCACAATTTAGTGCCCAAGTCATCCCAGTTCTGTATTAAATAAGGATGAAGGCCTCTATACCACTGTAAAGCTTTACCTTTGAAGGAAGATTCCAACAACCTCATAGCCACATTGTCAACAGTGACATGACAGACTGAATAGATGCTGGCAACATCTTGAATGTGCTCGGTACGGGTGGTGGAATTTTCACCATTGAAAAATGGTATAGCCTTCAAGGATGATGTGGGGATGTCATCATATTGGGTTAGGTTCAAAGGGCTATCCCCTTGAAAGGTGAAAAATGGCAAATTCCTTGCCATGATGTGTATGTTCATGCTGATAACAGAGGGGATAAAGAAGTTTCTGATTGAATGCTGAAACCTGACTTGAAAGTCTAATGGAGGATGGGTGGACTCTGCCCTTGTATGGTTTGAATGATATTCCCTCATAGGGGATGTAGATAACCTTCTTCTTCTTCTAGCCACAAATGAAAGTTCAACGAAGTGGAATTTACCTCTAGAAGAAGACCTTGTCTGCACAGGCATGAAACATTGAAATGTTTTGAAGGAACTGGATCAGAAGAGAGTTGCTAGGTGCCTCTTCACTTTCACAACAACATGTAGACCTTGGATGACACCAAATCTTCAATCTAGCTCTCACTCAGAGCAGAGTTGTGCCACTAGGTGTGCTAGAAACTATTGTCACATAGAATTGCACCCTGCTCAGAGAGATTCATTCTTATGACACAATGGGAATGATCTCAAGGTGTGGGACCTTGCAACTAAGATCAGACCTCCAGAGAAGGTTGGTTCCTCTTTCTAAGCCTATTACTTAGAGAAATATGACTAAACCTAGTGCTAATACTTGCAGAGGGAAAGGGTTAGAAGGAAACTGAAAAGGAAATAAGGGTGATGTACGAGATTTAGTGAGCAATGATGATCTTGGTGTAGACACAACAATGATCTCAATCATGAAGGGGATTCACACAGACTTATGAGATTGATTGAGGCTTTGGTATGAAGATCAAACCTGCAGAGGAGATGCTTTACTCATAGAATAGACTATAACTCCAAGTAAAACACATAAATCGGGACACAAGAGAGGTAAGAAATCATGCATGTATTGATCATGAAGGCCAGAAAGCATTACATTACATAATATCCAGTAGCAGGAAAAGACACAATAGAGCTAATTACATTAATTGGTGGATAAATAAGAAGACAATAGAGGCCAAATTTAGGCACAATGAGTCACATTCCCATACCCTGCAATTACACTAAGAGGTCTAACTACAGAAAATTCAGCAGCATAACAGCCCAAAATGAACCATCCTCTTCAATAATGAGGTTACAAAACATTATATAGATCAAAATCTTGTGCAGAAGGCATTGAAGTCGCTCCACAAAATCTGAGGTCATTAATGCAGGACTAGGGGTGCAAAGACAGGGGCATGGTGAAAAGGTAGGAACCATGTCACTGGAAGGTTTGCAACCTGAGAAAATGGTAGCCCACACACAAGATAAGACATGGCATTGAAAAAAAAGAGCCCCAAAGTCATCACCAAAACATAGGAAGATCTGCTAGCAAGACACAAAGCCCATACGCATTGAAGAATGAAGCCATCTGCCCATGAATTTGACTACAAAGCTCACCAACTAGAATAAATGCAACATATCAACCTCTGCAACACGCCTAGGGGTCACTGAGATGTCATGTCAACTAAGCCTGCATATTTGCCTTCAGTCAGAGATCACCCTGATATCCAGATGTGCATATCCAGATCATGATGTCTGGGTCATATTTCAAACCGTGGAGATCACCCTCAAAAGCCCACCAAATGAAAGATGTGGCAAAAATAGGCACTTTTGCATTTTGAAGCATGTTGAAATTCCTCCATATGAGGGAGATATGGGTGGTTAAAGATTTGGTCAACCAGCATCTGGATGTCCACGTGTCATCATCTTGTGGTTGCATAGAGGGAGGGTGATATCAGCTTGATCGGTCCACGGCCAGGTGATATCTGGATGCATATACAAGTCTTTAATATCTGAATGCCCTTGAAGATCATGGTGACATCATCAGGATGTGGGCTAGAAGTAGGATGATGTGTTGAAGACGGAAGGTCTAGGTGACATCATCGGCACATGCAAATCTTTAAAAAAGGGAATAGGATGACATCACGGTCATAAAGACAAAGGTGAGGGATATTAGCTAACATATCAGATATTAGGAAATGTCTGGCTGACATCATCGTCACATAGATGAAGAGTTAAGGTGACGTCAGCAGGACATTCACTAATATCCGTCATATAAGATAAGATCGGGCATATTATTAAAAAAAGTGAGGGTGACATCATCAACATAAGGATTTGTTGAAGGAAGGAACTGGGATGACGTCAGGGTCACATTCGCAGAGAGGGTCACATTCGCAAAGATGAGGGATATTGGATAAGATCAAGGTAACGTCAGCAAGATGAAGGATTTTGTCTAAGGAAGGAATGTATGATTTCACGGTCACTTTCACAAATGTGAGGGAGGTTAACTTAGCATTCAGATGGGAGGTATCTGGATGACGCCAACAGGATATGGACTTCTTCGAAAAAGGGGATCTAGGTGACGTCACGGTCACATTCGCAGAGATGAGGGATATTAGCTAAGATCACTCATCTTCATGAATATCAGGGTGACACCAGGGGGCATTTTCGCAAGGAATGAAGGGGAAGTAGGATGACTTCATTAGGATATCTGCATTAAAAAAGGCTAAGTATGGAAAATGAGAAAAACCTTGTGATGGAAGACGCTTGAAGGCAAAACATTTCTGGGTTTTTCTAGGTTTTTTGCAAGGATTCTGCAGGCATGTTTCTAGGATTTTCTGCAAGGCATATCATGAGGAAATGAAGAATCCAAGGCAATCTTCCTTCTATTTGGGCTATCTGATCGGATCTATTTGATAGAAGGAGAGGCGTAGGGATATTTTGGCATTAGGCAAAATATGACAACAATTACTATTACAAATGCAACAAGTTTTACCACAAGGCAACTAATTGCAGATCTAAGGTGAGGAGAAATGATAATTCTCAACAATCAAATTTCAATTGTCATAAGTGTAATCAAACATTACATTCTGTAAAGAATACAAGGTTTGCTACTCAGAAGAAGATTGATATTGTTCAACAAAAGAAGGAAATGAGAAAAGTATTGAAGAAGAAGGAAGGATGTGAAGTTTTTGGCCCTTTGCCTATTGTAGATGGATCCTCTGGTAACTAATAAGTTCAAGTACTAATTCAAGGTGAATTACAACTACAAATTTCTTCAAAACCCCTAAAATAATAAGATGCTAAATTCCTTAGCATTCTAGCTAAAAATGGTTCGAACATGTTCATATGATGATATTAAGAGGTTTGATCAAATTTCTAGAGCAATTGGTCAATTTGTGGAGGATTGCTAATAGTTAATAGGGTTCTTCATATGAAAAGAGCAAATTAGGCCAAAACTAAGAATGCAATTAATGTCAAGAAAATTTGGCGAGTGGGAAGACTATATAAGCAATGTTTGATCATTTTTTGTCATTTGATCAAAGATAAGTGTGTCGAAGAGCAGAAGAAGTTCATAAGATTCTCAGTAGAGCACTTGAGCAAACCCTATTCACCAGATCTCCAGGTATTTCTCATTTTCACTAGTAAAACCCTAGTTTCTAAAGTTTTCATCATGGCGACACCAGTTGTTATAGATATTATTGAGAGGCCAAGGCCAAAATTCAAGAAGCACCCATTCAAATCCACCGAAATAGATAAAAATGGTGCATTTTCACATGTTCCCACAAATGTATTACACTAAGGATGTTTGGATTTATATTCATTCACAAATAGATGAGTATGATCATCTAAAATTGGAATAGTTCAGGAATGACAACTTGTTGGGAGATGACTTTCAGCTAAAACTAGAGTTTGCCAACATTGTTGTAAAAGGACTTGATATCTGGAAGGGTTTTCCAAACTTCTGGTATGAGGAAGCATGGGTTAAAATTTCCCTAAATCAGATACATGGAGACTTTTTTTGCCTAGATTGGCCATATCTGATTACCAAGGAAGCCATCAAGGTTGTGACTGGACTTTGCTCATTCGGACCAGTGCCAGTCTTGAAATCAGTTAAGAATGAGGAAGTGATAAAGCTAACCGGAGCAAAGTTTGACAAGAGGACACTAATAGTAGATGATATTGAGGATTTGGGGGTCTGGTATGCAACCATGAACATTGCATACAAGATTTACTACACCAACAGGGAAAACTCTACCTCTGCAACAACAATTATATAGCTTATCAAATGGTCAAAGAAGGAAAAGATTATGACCTATGTGAGCTCCTACAGCAATAATTATTGGATAATCTAAAAAGGACAAAAGAATCAAGATATAAATCCTAGTATAGTTCTTTGATCATATGTCTTATATTTTACTTTTTGCAAGAATTGCTTGGTATGAAGGGCATGGTCTAGAGAATAGATACTCTGATTGCCCTTAGCTTCCTTGGTCATGAGAACTATGACATAATATTCTAGGGATTTTTCAAGATGTTTCAAAAGAATATGTAGATGGGGAGAGATTGCCATCAAAAGTTGTCAACAAATATAAAAATGATATAACATCCATGGTTGATAAAGATAACTATTAATTAGAGGTTGTTGAGCCAAGGGCCTTCCAAATTACAACTTTTCCATATGAGGTCTCTGAGTTTGATTTGGTGGGATATGCTGACATGTTACTCAGCAAGCCAAAGGATCTGTTTACTAGAAGGTTTGGCACCTATGATGAAATTATTAATAAATCAGTTAGAAGGGAGGTAGAGGAGAATGTAAAAAAGGTGAAGGCTAAGGAAGAGAAAATGAAATCTAACCTAGAAGACACACTCAAGTCTCCTAAAGGCTCTTTAGGAGAAGCACAAACTCTTCCCACTACATAAATTCCTAGAAGAACAAGTAGATCAATATCTTCTATAGCTACCTCTTCACTCCCTTCCAAATCATCACAATTACCTATCAAAAGAAGTGCTACTGAGATCCTAATGCAAACACAAACCATAGAAAAGAAGAAGCCAAGACAGAAAAGTTAGGCAAGAAGAGGGAAGATTAATCCTGTAAACATTAAAGATGTTGAAGTTGAAGAAGAGAAAGAATAAGAAGTTGAAGCACTGAAGAGGAAGAAAACAACAAATGAAGAAGTTGAAAAGGGAGAGTCTTCAAAAGAAAAAGGAAAAGGAAAAGAAAAGAAAGTCAAGAAACTTGACTATGTTCCCTTGCAACTTGAGGTAATAGTAAATGCAATTACAAAATATGGTGCTCTAAAGGAAGTTGCAAAACTTTATGATGAAAGGCCTTCAAATGACAAATCTACTATTGAGGAAGCAATAATTAGGTATATGGGAGCCTACAATGTGGCCTTAATTAAGATTGTAGATTAACTACCTAAAATCCTTGGTGAAGTTCTTACTAAAAGGAGAAATGAAGCTATGAGTAAAGAGGCTGAGATGAAGAAATGGGTAGTTGAAAAGGTTTGTCCCTCCATCTCTAAGGAAGAAAAGGTCAAGGTATCTAAAATTCTAGCAAAAGGGTTTAGAACTAAAAGAAGATTGAATATTCTAATGTCAAAGGATGAGGAAGAAATAAAGAGATTGGAAAAGGAAACACTGAAGAAAACCGTTGAAATTCTTATGGAGATGAAAATTGATGTGGGAATTATTGAAGATATATTTGATTAGTCTGCCTCTGAAGGCAATGAGGAAAGTAGTGAAAAGGCTAAGAAGAATGAGGAGATTGCTCCTTTGGAGGATACTGGAGCACTAGACATAGAGGATCAAGATAAAATAAATTCACCTCCTCTAGATACCCCTGCAGAGCAAAATGTGTCTCCTCTGAAAAACACTGACACAAGACATGATTCTCCCCCTCCAAAAAATATTGAGTCACAAAACACAGAGGGTCGAGACAAAGACAATACTTCTCCTTCAAAGAACACTGATTCCAATCTAGAGCATGATAATTCTCCTTCAGATAATACAGGGAATTAGGAGGAAAGGAAAGAAGATGATCCTAAGGAGAACCAGGATGAAAAGGAAAAGAGTGACGAGGAACAAAAAGATTAAAAGGATAAGGAAGAAATAGAGGAGGTAGAACAATCAGAAGGAATAGAAGACAGAGGTCAAAGTACTTCAGAGATAGATTCATTCAAAGACCTACTAGACTTGGAAATACAATTTCAACTAGTAATTATCCCTCAACTGCTACAAATTCCAACTTGTGAAGGACAAATTGATTTGGAAAATATTTCTCCCATTCACAAATTGCAACTTAGCGACATATTGCATGCATCAGCAAGGAAATAATTTTTATAAGAAAACTTGAAGAAATCTAGTGTCGTTCAGGATGCTATGAAGGTAATTCAAGAAGGGCTACTAGAGCTAATCATTGACACCTCTCTGCCTCCAGAGAAAAAGCTTAAGTTATTAATGGAATATTTGAAAGACCATTCTTCCTACATTGAGTAGAAAGCAGAATAAGAGGTAGTAGAAGGAATAAATGATAAGAGAATGGATGAGATGACTGATAATGTGCTAAGGCAAATAATAAATTGAAAGAAAACTTAAAGAAGCTCTAAAATTGCATTGATGAAGCCACAACATTGTATCTATTCTTCCTAAAATGGCTAAGTTCCACAAAGAATATCAAAGCTTAGATTGACTCCATTGAGTCACAACTCTCCAAATTGGCTGAAACATATGACTTGTCAAAGGATAAGACTGGGGTAACCAGGGCACAAGTCAAAAATCTTCATGCACAATTATCTCAACTATAGGACCAAAGAGAAAACTTGAAGAAACAATTTGGTCAATTGAGGGAGGTAGTAAATTTGAGACTTGCTTCATTATCTGGTTTGCTAGGGGAAACATAAAAGGTTGATCAAAAGATGAAAACTCCAAGCAACATAGAAGAAGCTGAAGTACTATGCATGCAATGTGAATGTTAGAATCATATGCTTGCTTCAGAAAGTACCAACTGGACATCCACTCTTACACAACTCAAGGTAATTTACAAAACCATTATACCTTCTAAATGAGTTGTAAGAGTAATGTAAATAAGACAAATTTTGATGTATATAGTCTTGCAGAGGATAGTAGTGTCATATTATATACATAGCATCTATTTTTGAGGTATCTCTATCTCCAAGGAGTATAACTTGTAGAAATCATTTTGTAAGGGGGAGTCTATACAATTTTTAAATTGATATATGCAAAGAATATCAGGTCCTTTGTCCTTGATGTCAAAGGGGGATGGAGAGAAATATATATCTAGGGGGGGTATATGTTGCCATCAATGAAAAAGGGGGAGATTGTTGGCAATATGTGTTGTCATTGATGTCAACATAGTTTATGGAAACATAAGGATAAACTTGTATAGAGGTTGTGTGTAGAAGGAGAAGATGAGGGAGAATGGAAGATTTGAGAGAGATGGTTTTACTTATAGAAGAAGGAGAAGCTGATGAATAGTGGAAGATTTGAAAGAGACAGTTTGGCTTAGTTACAGTCAAGGGGTCAGCTTGTCTAAGGCAAGTAAGTTTGAAAGGCTTAGTAGATGGAATGAAACTAGTCTGAAAGAAGAGAAAATTGTCTAAGCATGATGTGGAGTTAAAGACTCATGTCATAACATGTTTCCTGTATTCCTACATGTATATCTCATTAGCTTGGAGTACCACATTTAGTAATAAGTAACAAAATTTTTACTAAGGCACTCACAGTGCATATCCTAAGGTAGAGTCACAATGTTTTGGTCCACATTTTTCCACAGAGAAAGATTTAATCTTGTGGTTCAGAAGATAAGTTTATCTTGATATTAACATGGTATATTCAATATTTCAAGTCACCACACCTTCAACAGAAAAAGTTACAAATGACAGAGTACCGGTTACTACTTAGACATGGCAAAGCAATGGTGGAGACCTATGGGAATGCTTTGCATTCATCCAGAAGAAATTGTTTGGTCATATAGTTTTGAGGATAGGCTCAGGGATGTGTAAGGGATGTTACATTGAAGCTTCAAGTGGTTTGGTGGTCTGCAAGGTCAGAATTAAGGTAACAAAGGTAATATAGACTATTCTGAAAGCCTTAGAGCACTTACAAAAGATGAAATACATATAGATCATCCATAAAATATTATGCGGAGGTTCTACATGCTCTAATATGCCTTAGGTTTGAACCACACACAATTATCTCTTGTTTTTGGTACCACACAAGATATGTAACTTAGTTAATGAAGAGTTGTATATCCTTGTTCCCTAGACTCTAGTATACCTTAGTAAAGTTTTGTTTCTCTCTGGAAATGATAGATGAGGATGTATGGATCTAGGAGTATGCATGTAATGATGTTTAAGTTCATCTCTAAAGATTTCAAGGTTTTTGATGTACCACAATGCTATATCCTGAAAAGTGGAGTATCATAGTTAGTTTAGAATACTTTGTTTCCAGCAGTTTATCATATCTCTTATCTTGTGGATGTATAGATTAATTTGATACTTTAGTAGAAATGTGATTGAATGATGTTGAGGTGATACAATGTTGAATTCTTGATTCACATGATGTTTTTGGCTTCTCCTCGGTGGTATGAAGACAAACAGTTAGTAGTGCTTGTACAATTTGGGTCGGCAGACTAGTTTCTATTATATGTGGTGGATCCTGATCAATTGTTTTGACTTTAGAAGATGTGAAGTGATGTTCCTTGGATCCTTTCATGAAGTCCTAATGTCTACAACAAGTTTCGTTAACATATTGTATGTATTGAAGCTAAATTTTGAAGGGTTACATGTTTCATCTAAAGATTCTTATGGTGCCGACTTGATCAATGTCTTAAAGTGTTGCAGAGGGTATTTATAGGAGATCAAAGTCGTGTAAGGAGTAGATGTGAATGCGAATGTAAGAGAGTAGAATAAAAGGTATGAAGTGTACATAATTAGTATGATAGAGTAACTGTATAGAAAAGAGGACTACAATATCAACATGAGTCAGATGTTTCCTTCTTAGTAGTTCAAAGTTTTGTTTATCATTGTAATTCTTTGTAGCAGCGAGCTTTCTACAGGGAGTAGTAGCTTCCTTGGGTTGTAGCCCTAAAATAAAGTCAGTAGGGAGTTGTAGCTTCCTTGGCTGGTATCCCTAAAATAATGTTGTAAACATTTATATAGCAGCGAGCATTATATTGTGAGTTAACACTCACTGTGGTTTTTCCCTGTTTTGGGTTTTCCACGTAAAAATCTTGGTGTCATAGTGTTGATAAATGTGTTTCATGTTTACTTTTTGTTTTCTAAGTAAATGAATCTAATCTGCAAATGAAGTAGTTAAGTTTTAATATATGGTGATTCACCCCCACTCTCAACATCATTGCGTGTTCAACATAGTACACTATTCCCCTCCAGCTTGATGCAAAGCCCTTCAAACAAAAGAAAAGACCAATCAACCCCACTCTAGCTCCCAAAATGCAAAAGGAATTGGAAAACCTAAAAGAAAGTGGTATAATAGAGCCTATCCAACATTGAGAATGGGTATCTAACCTTGTCCATATAATGAAAAAGAATAGGGAGATTAGATTGTGTGTAGACTTTAGGAACTTGAACATCAAGTCTCTTAAGGACAACTACCCTCTCCCAAGCTTGTACCATTTGCTATGAAAGGTGACTGGATCATATTTAATGTCCATGATGGATGGGTTCTCAAGGTACAACCAAGTGATGGTCAAGGAGTTAGAGAAATAAAAGACAATTTACAAAACCTTGAGGTACTTATATTTATGTGAGAATGCCATTTGGTTTGAAGATTGTGAGTTCAACATTTCAAAGAGTAATGGATGTTGCCTTTGCATACCTCACAAATGAGATCATGGTAGTTTACCAAAATGATCTAACTACATTCTCCAAGAAAAGAAAAGACCATTGCAAGCATTTGGAGTTGATATTTGAAAGGTGCCTTGAGTATGGAATCTATTTGAATCCTTAGTGATGGTACCTTCTTAGGTTTAGGGTTTTTAGGTCCATAAAACATTGCAAGTATTGCCCTCATAATCTTTACACCTAAGTCCTTGTGTCTAGTGCAGTTTATCTTCTAATTTCCTATCAACTGCTTGCAGTCAGTCACCAATCCCTTAAGTCACAACTTGAATCCTTTATCATCATGTAGTGACTAGCCCCAAGTCTTTCATATACCCTTCATAGCTCGTGGAAAATCATATTTATGTCCTAAGTTTGCAAAAAGATTATAAGGTATGTGAAAAGGGGCATTTCACAGCATTGTAGCACATCATCCACGATGTCATCGTCCCTCTATGATGCTGCGGCAGGGTGACACATGTCAATAAATCTGGGCTTACAGCCCCTTTATTGATGATCCCAAAATGAGCAATCATATGCTGCCAAGTGTCAAAGTGAGATCAGATATGCAGGAGGCTTGAAACGATCACACGATCGTGCAGGGCTCGATGGTGGTGGGCCATTTCTGGTTGCGATGCCACAAAATGGTGCCACATGTCCACTTCTGATGCAAGGGAGAGGAATCAGCGACAAAAGACCATCCAACGTGACTCATTTTCATTGGCTGAGGACTTTTCAACGGTGGAGGACATGGATTTTCAAACTTAATGGGCAGCTTGCAGTTGTCAATCTCACATAAGGAAACCTGAATCAATGGTCGAAGGTTTGAGCTTGAGGCAACTGCTTGCCATCATCATTCCCACACACCTCCACTCTATAGTTAATGAATCCACTGCATGGCCATGGACAGGATAAAAAATCTGCTCATCTGTTCAGTGTCTAGGTTGCTTCGCTGGTGGATCTTCACTAAGAGCCTAACTGCTTCAGCTACTCTCTTAATTGAGGATCCAATTTCATAGAAAACCTGTAAGGATCTGATCATCTCATTGAGGGAGTTTGTTAGAATGTAAATGGCTGGAAGCTTGTTGCTCCTTTAAAACGAATTCAGGGCCACTCTACACAGGGAGTTCTTCTGGGCTTTGGACAGAAGCTGTTCACATTTTGGGAAGTAGTTTTCTGTAGGAGATGGTGACTGGATTTTGGGCTATAGGAGCATTTTCTATTGTGTAAGTGAGTAAACTTTTGAATGACATTACTCTTTCCAGATTGAATTAGATGAATAACACTACATATGTGTGTTTCTTGCAACTATCTCCTTGAATGTAAGCATTTCTTTTGTGAATGAAGGAATCAAGGATTTTGGATTTCACTTATGCACATTTACTGTATTGAATATCTTATTTTACTACTTCTGTTCAAGGAATGGATTAAATATACTATAAGTGAGACATAGGAAGTGATGTTTTCCATTAGTGACTGTTGAAGTAGAGATGCAAGAAACACCCTTTCTTGGACTTATTATTGTAAGGCAATAATATTATTGTGAGTCCTCTAGATACGAAGTTTTAGGTGTCATAAGAAAGCACTTACATTGCTTAGTTTGACTTTGCTACCTAGATAAAGTACTGATCTGGAATCTATTTGCCCAAAGGTCCAGGAAACCGAATTGTTTAAAAACAAATTATCCAAACCGTTTTATGTTTTGTTTTGTTTTAGTTTAGGAGCTCCATATTCTTTGATGTGAATCGGTTTGATAATCTAAGAACATTGCCAATATGGGGTTAATCATATAAATCTTGGTGCATATTTAAGAGAATTCTACCTAAGTTAGTTAAAGATAAATCTTTTGGTTGTGAATGAGGGATAACCCCCTAGGTGTGGCAAAACCTAAAGTGCAGGGGAGACAAATGCAAACAATCTCCCATCTTTGTTGGCCAAGTCTCACAGTAAACCTAATCATATGAAGTGGCAAACCTTTAGGGTTTATTATCTGCTGATTTGGGAACCAACAAAACTGGTGACTCTACTTGGAAAAATTGTCAAATTTTTACTATGCAGTCTCTAAGGGACCAGTGCTGGCATGTGTCATGGGTGTGTAGAGTTAGCACATGAATGTTGTTGTATCATTCCCTTTGGAGGGTGGTGATTCTGCTTATTGTTGTTGCAACAAGATCAAAGAAAGGTTGTATGGTGCTTTGCTAGCAGATTGAATCCAAAAAATAATTACCTTGTTGATTTGTCCTCTTTGGAGAGGTGGTGACTCTGTTGTTGAACCTGCTTGAAGTTGCAGCACATTTCTAGGTATTTTACCTCTTGTAATCAAAATGATTAGATTTGAACAATAGTCTTAGTCATATCCTCAAAAAAGGTTATTCTCTGTTGAAAGATATGGAGCCCTAAATTTCAATGGCATTAGTGGTTACCCAAATGCTATCCCTAGTGAAATTAGAAAGTGGTTGCCAAAATATAGTGGAAATGATTATGAGTCTACAAGAAAACCTCTACAGGATTTTAGTAATCTAATAGAAAATTGTGAGATTGAGGCTGAAGATGTTGTAATGAAACTCTTTGTTCAGTCATTAAAGGATGATGCTAGAGTTTGGTTTTCAGATTTGCCTGTGTGTTCAATTTCTTCATGGTTAGATCTAGAAAATGCATTCCTAGAATATTTTGGTGAAAGGAATGATGTGGCCTCATTAATTACACAATTTATGAACATTCAAAGGGAAAATGATGAGTTGGTTCCAGCCTTTAATTTAAGATTTACAAAGTTGCTCAGACACATTCCTAAATATATGAGACCAAATAATGCATTATGTTTGGCAATCTATCTGGATTCATTTGATGAAGAAATGAGCTATTTGCTGAGAGATAAGGAACCTGCTACATTGCATTAGGCCTATAGATTTGCAATGGATATTGAAAATAATTAGAAGTATGGAATGCTAATAGGATACATGACTGCAGGCCTTCAGAATAGTTTTCAAAACGAATATATTTTAGCTATTCCAATTTTTTTATTGAGAGATGATTATGTAGAAGGCAATCATGGTATGATACATGAAGAGGAAGAATTTGTTGCAAAAAATGAAGGCACATCCTACAATGGTAGGTATGAAGGTTGTGATCAGCCCATGAGAGATGATTTTATTGATATAGATTGCAAATATATACATGAGGTCACTTCTTGCAGTAATATTGTCATTGAAAAACTACAAGAATGCATAGGTACCAGGTTTGATATCTCCACTTATCAATCAAATGAACATGGCAATGTCCTAGCTGTAGCTAATTATTTGTATGAGGCAGATATGTAGATTTTCACTCTGAATGAGAGGGACATTGAATTACATTTTGTTGCTTTTCATAATTCAAACCCATGTGTGGGCCTTTTAGATGATGAAATATATATGAATGTTGAATATGAATGTTTCTTTGAGAATGATAGTCATGTCCACTATGTAGAAGTTGAGGTGTTCACTTTTGATTGTCAGTGCAATGGTGGAAAGGAAAACTTGGGTCAATATTTAGATGTGAATGGACAAGTTTCTAATGATCATGTTCATAGAATGGAGGATAGTATTAAGTATGATGAGAGGGGTGATTATGAAGCTTTTGATGAGGGGCTATTTTCTAAAATTTTCGTGCCTTCTCTTGAAACATTCCAAGTAGAGTTTAGCAGTGAAATTGTGAGGCACAACAATGATGGGTGCATGGATGTTTCTGAAAGGTTAAAGGGTTTATATGAGTATGAAATATTGCTTGTGCCTGAGTATTGCATGTTTAGTACAAAGGATGTCTCATTTCTTAAAAAGGGGCAAAATTCAGATGTGGATTCACTAGTTTTATATGAGCCTTTTGCCCTTTCTAATATAAAGATGGCATATGATGAAAATAATTTACAGCTATGGATAACAAAAGTGGATCAATTTTGTTGTAGATTTGTTGAGAAAGTTAAAGATGAAATGGGCAGATGCACAGATAACAATATGGTGGAATCCTGTAGTCGGCATCGTGCTTTCAGATTTGACCCAATGAACCCAGATGAAAATAGGATATTTGATAAAGGAAAGTACTAGTTTTTCCTTTTTGGTAGCCTGAGGCCGCTGAATGAAATCTAAAGATGTGAGTTGTGAAGCAAGTGTAGCATTCACATAGTTGCCCAATGGATAAGGCACCTGGTTCACATCCTAGAGATATGTACAGAAATGTGAGCATCTTAGAACGTATTTCTAAGAACAGTGGTGTCTTCGATAGATTTAAATTCTTTTCAATTGCTTCAAAAACATGCACAACTATGCCATTAAAGCGAAAACTAACATAGAACATTTCGAACATTGACCCTTAGAGGACAGCACAAGCGAACATTAACCAGTTTCAACATCAGAGACATTAAACATGTAAGACAGAACAAGAACACAGATTTACATGGGGAAAACCCTTACGAGTAAAAAACCCCACACTCCAAATCACAGAGCCATTGTATTATTCAACAACCAAATAGTTATAATACATTTATAGGCTCATACCCTTTACAGGAGATTAACATCTTGTTCCTTCTGAAGAATATCTGACAGTATAACCCTGCACAAAGTTCTCCAGCACTCGGTTGGTTCTTCATACTGTTATCGTGCCACAAATAGTACATAGTATAGAACTTCACCTTCTCAGCCAGAACCCTTTCACCTGAACTCTGTTGACACTCTCTCCTCAGTCCTTTTACATACTGTTAACATGCTATGCACAACATACAGCATAGGACTTCACAGAAGGAGAAAACCAAAGCTCACTAGATTGATCACACCGTCCAACTCTCTCTCCAACCAACCCCAACGACACCAGTAGATCTATATTTATATCCAATCTTCAAGAGCAAAGATAGTTATTCAACTTTTTCCCTAACTGATCGATCTAACTTCCCCAGTGCTGTTGCCTACAAACCATCGTAACCGTTCACATTATTGCGAGATACTTTAGTCCCCCATGCATCCGTAATAGGCACTTTTCTAGTTTAAATGCCTGAGCACTTGGTAAGACTATCGTCGGCACTTTTGCCACCGACGACCCCAGTCTAACCTCATTGGTGTAATCCAAAACCATCGGCCAACCACTCAGTACTCATAGCGATGATTCCTTGTCCCACCGATGCCCAAGACTTCGTGCCTTCATCGGAATAACAGAACCATCGGAAAGACATTGACCTTTGGTGTAACTTCATCCTTCTTTGCTGACCATGTTCCTCTTGCCAATGCCAAACTTTTGCCAACTCCCATCAGTGAGATAGTTCATATCAGAGAAACATCCCTAGGTTGGGCCGATAGTTATTCTCATGCCAATGCCAACTTCGTATATCGTTGAACCTGTTGAACCATTAAACCTTGACGCGAGGTTCAAGCCTTTCATCAGGGAGACACTATCATCAGAGTGATATCTTTAGCTAAGTCTAATAGCTATAGTCAAGCTGATGGACCATTGAACCATTGAACCTATCCCGTTGAACCAAGGAACCAATGCCACTGAACCATTGAACCAAGGAACCGTTGAACCAATGAACTGATGCCGTCGAACCATTGAACCAAAGAACCAATGAACCAATGCTGCTAAACTAAGGAACCTTTGAGCTATTGAACCTGTAATCTGAGTCACTAGTACTCAACATTCTCCCACTTGACGAAGGAATTACAGGAAACCATCAATGCTCTAAGTCATAGAATCAAAGTTGATACTGCCTCCAGAAATAAGATAGACCATCAGCTAGAACAACAATCAGAAAGCTAACTGCTCCCATCCAATTGAACCAAAAAACCCACTTGACTGAAATGGCACACACAACCAGTGCTAAAACATCCAATCACTCATACCTTGAAGGTATGAACATCAGTAGACTCATGCTACCTACACAAACACCCATCAACTGCAAATACAAGCTCCATGTGTCAACCAGTCGAAGAAGACCAAACAC
Source organism: Cunninghamia lanceolata (assembly GCA_027924645.1). Lineage (NCBI taxonomy): Eukaryota > Viridiplantae > Streptophyta > Pinopsida > Cupressales > Cupressaceae > Cunninghamia > Cunninghamia lanceolata. The sequence goes on from BSBN01001161.1 coordinate 156,761, forward strand.
ATTAAGAATTCCCACTGCATGGATAATGCAGATCTGAAAAAGATCAAGACATACTAAGTCTACCAATAACATAACACAGAAAGTGTAAACATCATGTACTATGAAGGAAACATCCACCATGATATGCAAAAAACCTGTAAATCAATAACCTGTACATCTCACCACCAGTCCAGAAATCTCTCAAGTTCTTCACACCCAACAATGAAAGAGATAACAGAACCTCCATGTCATCACCCAAAAGCATAAGTGAAAACACATGATCACAAACTAGTAATCACTTCAGCTCCGAACAAAACCTCAAAATAATGTAATGTGAAACACACCATCAGAGAAAATAATTGAGACCAAGAGAAACACTGCACATCATATACTTGTAGGCAATCCTTCTACATACACCTCTAAATGCTAACTATGTCAAGTATGATCTCCTTCTTAAAAAACCCAAAGAGAACATCATAACAACACCCAAAGTTGTTCAAGCTCATAGAGATCAAATTCAACATATGTAATCATGCAACTAAACATGGATGTAAGCCTCTCAAACCAAAGAAGATCAAACTAATCCATTTCATGTTTCAGGAAATCAACCCATAAAACCATCTCCTAACAATTCTCATTAATGAATGATATCAAATGCACAAGGAGATTAATCATGCTATCAATCTCTCACAATGAATCCTCCAGAGCAGTTCAAGATCCATGTCTATGAAAGAAAGCATAAAACACCTGAGAGAAACAATGGGCAATACCTCTCAAGTTATAAACTACTGATAAGACCAAGAGTGGGAATGAGAATGCTCCTCCAGGGTAACCGAGTCTATATGACTTCTCCAAGAGCAATCTCCTCATTGGTCTCTGTTGAACTCACATCCAACCAAGGTAAAGACTCCTCGGACTTCTTGCTGCAAAATTTGAATAAGCACAACATATATAGTCTCACCTTATTCTCCATGTATCCATGAGTACCTTCGAACAATCACCTCATGCTGAACTCCAACTACATCACTACAACACTATGAAGTAATCAAGAAAATGATAAATGTACCCAAACATAGAGAAGTAACCAGACCACTGTCAAAGCTCCAATCATCTAAATCAGGAACTTATCATGACATCATGATCTTACCATCTCCCTTAGGAGATACCATGCTCTAGGTGAACATAACCATGGTCTCAAGAGCAATGTATCATGCCAAAACTCAAATGCTTAAACAGGAGTATATCATGACATGAACCAAACAAACTCTAAACCAACATCACCTATCAAGCATCACCAACACCTCAACCAAATACTTCATGAATCCTCCATGACTCCAAGATGTTACACATCCTCAAATAGTGTCCCTGTAAATGAGAAAGAACCCTTCTATAGCAATAGGATCTAAAAGCTCCTCCTAGTAACATCTGCAACACTAAAGAAGATCATTCACCACTAAGTGATGAATGCATAGTCAATGCTAAAGCTCCCACTGAACTGTAACAACTGAGCTTTCCAAGCGTCATGACCAAACATCTCCTAATTTGAAAATCCTCCAGGTCCACACATTAACATGTCCATGTGACAATAAAACCAAGTGATACCAAGATCTCCAAACCAAGGAAATAAACTATCACTGTCAATAGCTTACACAAACCTATGTATTCAAGCTATACATGACATCATGATACACATACTATAGGTCTCCATAACCAACTATTTAGATACTCTACAACATCCATCCTCTCATCTCAAAATAGTCACACCAATGCACAAGTGACCACAGACAAGGCCAGCTAACAAGTCTACATAATCACATAATCAATCTTGTGGATATAGATCATCCACTTCCGAGTTATCCCACTGCAACCAATAGGCTGTACACACCTAAAAAACCTACATAACTCGTAGATCCTTACATTAAAACATGCAAACCCACTATTGCACTACAAACTGCAAAACTGAGATCTTCAAGGAATAGATAACAATGTAGACAACATGACTAAAGCACCAGATTACTTACAAATCTGATTAGCCAAACATGACCACAACCTAAGCACCATAGTCAAGAAACCAGAAGCATTACCATAGAAATGCTGAGTGACCTATCACTTACCAGTACTCCCATGCAGAGAAAGCATTTCATCTCCTCACACCATGCATAGAGAATGCATGTAAAACTGCAACTATATCATCCAGCAACACCCCAAAAGCCAAGGTCTAGAAATAGCTTAACTGCAGCTTCACAAAATCACAAGTTTTTCTTTTGACCGTGTAAATCCTGCAAAACCACTGTGTTTGAAAAACACCCATGCACATCCATACCCACTTCACACCTGGAAGACCCAAAAGTCCGCAACATAAACTCCATAACAGTTAAACCAGAATAATGGATCATCATGAATATGCATAATCATAGATTTTAAGGAAAAACTATAAAACCCCTCAAATCTAGTAAACATGAATCTGAGTCATGCAAGTACAAAATATCCAATTAAGGAAACAATAGTTCAAGAGCTTCAGGCCCACTTGTAGACCGATTCCTCAACCACCAACATGCACATGCATCTGAGAGAATCAAGCTATTACAGAAGCTCTCAGACCATCCAATGATCAACTCCATAGCCTACATGCAATCAGGGTAACAAAAAATTATGCCTTCCAATACTAGGAATAAAACACCCAGCATAAGCACAATACTCCATGGCTAAGCAGTAACACAAACTTCTTCATATCATCGGAGAGCCTCTCACACAGACACCCAATATGAAAGTTACTGCAGCAACACAACCACAAACCAAACCCCATGCAATAGGATTAAATACTGTCAACTAAGAGCCTCAGGCCACATCATGACCAACTCCAGTCTCTTCATCTTCACCATCCTTCAAGTGCCTGCTGTAACATGAAGACAAGATTAACTACAAGACTTCCACTCAAACAAGAATGAAACAAATAGACGTTTCCTTCAGATTTCCTCGAGCCTGTCACACTAAGAAATCATCACAGAAGGAATACCCAGACCTTATACACTAGGAACTCTTACATGCAAACACATGCATCGCACAAATGTACATATGTGAGCAACAAAGCAGATCCCAGAACTTGGCTCTGATACCACTTGTACAGAAATATGAGCATCTTAGAATGTATTTCTAAGAACAGTGGTGTCTTCGACAGATTTAAATTCTTTTCAATTGCTTCAAAAACATGCACAACTATGCCATTAAAGCGGAAACTGACATAGAACATTCCCAACATTGACCCTTAGAGGAAAGCACAAGCGAACATTAACCAGTTTCAATAGCAAAGACATTAAACATGTAAGACAGAACAAGAACACAGATTTACATGGGGAAAACCCTTATAGGTAAAAAACCCCACACTCCAAATCATAGAGCCATTGTATTATTCAACAACCAAATAGTTACAATACATTTACAGGCTCATAGCCTTTACAAGAGATTAACATCTTTTTCCTTCTGAAGAATATCTGATAGTATAACCCTGCACAAAGTTCTCCAGCACTCGGTTGGTTCTTCATACTGTTATCGTGCCACAAATAGCACACAGTATAGAACTTCACCTTCTCGGCCAGAACCCTTTCACCTGAACTCTGTTTACACTCTCTCCTTAGTCCTTTTACATACTATTAACTGTTGTGTGGTTACACAACATGCCCCATTTTGACTTGACAAAACAGGGACCCAAATTTTTGCTTGGCTTGGCTTGTGTTTTTCTGCTTTCTGGCGGTTTGGTAAAAGTAAGTCATGTAGATGATCCTATATAAAAGGGATTGGGTAAGTCATCATGATGAGGTCAGTTTGTCAAAGTTAATATTTCATGTCAATAACCTCATGGTTGGATAGAGTACAAAATTTCATGCAGGTTTGCCTTTTAGATCACCCTGATAGTCCTTAGGGAACGAGAGTTATGGTGAGTCAAAGTCCTGGTCAAACTTGACATTCCGAGGGGGGGTCATATTTATTAACATCAGTCACCTTATGAAAGATCACCCCGATCCAATTTTATCACCTGATAAATCATTTATCCAGAGATATAGATGTCAATTTTAAGTGATAGAAGCATTTACCCATCGAACAACGTCATATATTTTGCAGGGGTCATATTCCCAATATCACCAGATATTTTGAATATCAGCCTATCTTTCGAATATCACCCCATTGCAGAATATCACCCTAGTGCCATTATGATGATGACGTCATATAATCCCGATGAGATAAGAAAATTGCCATGACGATGACGTCATCATCCTTTTTACCTCACGGAGGTATATTTCCAACAGTGACCCTTTCTACATAACATGATGATGGCATCATAGTGCAACAATGATGAACTAAGTCATTATCCTGATGACGTCATCCTAATATTTCTTAATATCACCCGACATTTTGAATATCCCCTGATGTTTCAACATATCTTTTCCCGCTCAAAGGCGGATGATCATATTACACATAGGGGGTCATGTTCTGAATATCACCCAATATTCAGAATATCACCTAATCTCCCGAAGATCACCCCGCTCCTCTTGCCACACAACATTAAATGCCATAAATACAATAGGTAGATTCCCGCCGATTGCGAACGCGATCCAAACACCCGGCAGCATCCATAAATTAATGACAAGAGATCAATGGTTAAGATTGGATGAACCCTGTGTTGCCCTAAAATTGCCCTAATAAGGAGGATAAAAGTAAATTCAGAGTCATTTTACACTTACCTTGCGATAAAATGAATTTTTATAGAGCACAGATCTTTCAAACCCTCATACGACCTACCTGTGGACACACACGACTTGCAGTAGAACCGGACATGTGATTATCACTGGTATCTGAATCTCTTTCATATAATCATCAGCATAATCAAAGGGATAAGCATTATCAAGTAAGTAATTAAAACCCTCCCGTTGTCATTTTTTGCATGTCCAGGTAGTATGCTTTTCCACTGGTTTGAAGATATATGTTATGCATATCATGATGAAGTGAGGATTAGTGAATATAATGTGCATCATGCCGTGAAGATATAATGTTGTATGCATGTATGTGAAGTATTGTATGGTAAGACTGGTCCTATTTATTGCAGGAAACCATGGCAGACAAGAGGTTGAGCAAATTTGATGCTGAATTTCTTAAACCAATGTTCGCTCAACCTAAAGGTGTATGGTTCAAATATGGCGTCATCACAGATACACACCAGGGAAACATTGATTTGGTAGCCTGGTCATCTAGAATGCATGATGACAAGAATAATACCCTGTTGGATGCCGTTTTTGTGTCAGGAATGTGGAATGCAGCTGGATTTCCCTATTCTATGGAGACTCCATAATTGATTATTGAATGTGCCAAAAATTACAATCCACAAACAAGGAAAGTGGAAAAGCATGGTCGAGTGTATGCAGATCTGTCCATCAGGGGGATTGCAGCCACTTTCAATTTGCCATTGGAAAAGAAGGTTGTTAGCATGGATTTAAAGAAGCTAGAAATTGAATATATAAACAACAAGAAAGCTGCTAGGAAGAGAATGTATCGATGGAGGGCCAAGAATAGTCCTTATACTGCAGCTACCAAACTACCAGTGCACATGTATAAGTTTAATTTTGATGATGAATACCAATATATGAAAGCCCTACTCAGTAGAGTGACAGGCCAGCCTGATGCTAGAAGTTTCAAAGATTGGATGTATGGGGTTATCCTGATGTGTCTTTATACAAACAACAAGCCATTATGGGATAAAATGATAAGTGATGCCCTAAATGAGTAGCTCATGAACCTAGGAGGCCTGGAGTGTTCATTTCATATGACTTCATATGTGGTATACTCATGTGCATACAAGGGTACATTCAGTGCACTTGCAACAGAAGGAAAGATCAGTGGCACTACAAATGATGCCCAAATATGGGATCATTATCCCCAACTGCAAAGATAAAATTACCTTCCAGATTACAAATTAGTGAATGATGCATTTTCTATGCATTTGGTCAGGACAATGGAAGAAGATAGGACTAAAAGACTGAGCATGGAAGCTCAAGAAGTCATATACATGCATGGTGCCTGGTTTATACAATATACCACATTCTCTTATATCATAATAGAGGGCTTTGCAGGACAACCCCTCATGCTCCCAAGATATCCCACTGATGCAGTTGTTTTGATAGAGTTCATGAGATAGATATCCACAATACTGGATGCTTACAAAGCACATAATAAGATTCCACCAGTATTTTTTCCAGTAACAATGGGTTGGTATGTATGCCAAGATTCTAATAACATCAAGAAAGTCATAGCTGGTCTAGACATGATGAAATTACAGCCATTCCCATTGGCAAGATCATACGATCCATATGGGAGGATGCAAAAAATCATGGGGAAACCCATCCATTAGAAGCACTTAGAGGATTTCTGGATAGATTATGAGGATGAAGCTGAGGCTAGAAGAAGAAAATATCAAAGGCTGACTCTCAACCAGATAAGAACTTTTGATTGTATTCCAGTGCCTATGCAATTAAAGAGGGATGATGGAAAAATAATAGCTGATGAATATGAGGAAAAGAAGATATATAATGACACAATCTTAGCACTTGATCTTACATAGCCTGAAGATATTTCATTGGATCAATTTACAGGCAGGATGCTACAGTTAACCCAATCTTGGGTAAATGAACAAATAAATGCACTAAAGAAGAAGGGTGTAGCCCTTACAGTTGACAATAAGAAGAAGAGGCAGGAGATTCCTGACAATGAATATGATGACTTTCTGATTGAAAAGAGGAAATCTAAAGGAGAAAGAATGCTGCCTCAAGAACAAAGCAAGAGACCCCCCAGAGGTAAGAAAACTAATAATGAACCTAAAGGGGTAATAGTTGAAAGAGTAGTTATATCAGGTGAAGATGCATCCACATCAGAACAGGCAGCAGCGTCATCAGCACCGCCTCCCATGGATAAACAAAAGGCTAAAAAGATCCAGAGGCCAACTGTGGAAACTATTGAAACATATGAGGAGGGTCAGGCATAATAAAAACAAATGGATGAGGATGTTCCTCTTGATGAAGAGCCCAAAGAGGAAAACCCAATGACCCTCATTAGAAAAAGAAAAGCACCTCAGGTGATGGCATCCACACCTAAGAAACCAAGAACATCCATGAGAGGTGAAATAAAGCATGACCCCATAGTATTGAGGGGAGCTGGTGGAGAAGTATTCAAAAAGGAATTACAACATAATGTGCCACTTCCCACCATTGTCCAGTTTAAGACTAAACATGCTAAAGAACAAATAAAAGAAGCCTCTAGGCTAATTTAAAGTGGTCTTGTCTCATTGGAAGAGACAGTTGACTTATCTGATGATGAGGTAGTAAAGGATGTAGCCTCTCAACAAATGGAAACCCTTGCTGCTAACACCCACATAACTCCACAAGGATATCCATCAGTATAGGTGGCTGTGTTAGAAGAACTGAAGCAAGTGGAACAGGAAAAGGAAAATAGCCCAGAAAGGGTTGCACAAAAAATAGGGCTTGATGAACTAGTTGATCAGGTGACTAGCCCCGAAGTAATAGATTTAACATACAGGGAGGATGTAGCACATCCTAAAAATCCAGTGGGTGCACTCGATAAAGCAGAAAATATTGAGAAAGCGAAGCTGGTGGAAATAGAAGGCCATGCTCCAGATATGGGTCAACAACAACAAGATATATCTAATGAGCCCAAAATAGTTGAAGTCCAAGAAAAGGGTGGAAATGACAAGGTCATATTAAGTGAAGAAATACCCCAGACTCAAGAAGTCTCTGGTGAAAAGGATGCATCAGGTCAGGATGACCTAAGGACTCAAGAGGTAGATACTACAAGTGCGGATTAGAATGTGGTCCAAAATCAGGTAGAGGCACCTAAGGCAGATACAATGACATCTACGGATGCAAATGTGCCTCATAATGGGGAAATTCCCAAAGGGGATGAAACAAAAAATGATGAAGTACATGACCAATTACAAGATCATTATGTGGATGCATCGCAAGATCCTCCACCATAAGAAGAAATTCCTTAATAGAAGGAAGTACCCCAGGATCACCCTCATGAAGAGCATCATGAGGAATAAATAAGGAAGTCACCATCTCCATCAAAAATAGATGCAGTTACTAGAGATCAGGGTGATCATGATGATGATGATGGACGCCAAGGATCTGGAGACCAAGTTCCTCCATGGCTTGAGAAAGAAATAGATACAAAGTTAGGTTTGGAAATCCAAGAGTTCGATGTGTCAACACTATTTTCAGTTGACCATCATGAAGCTGAAGAGGAAGGCTGGTTAACCTCAGCCATAAGAAGAGATCCTGCTACGGGTAGAAGGACTGCTCAGATAGCAGTTCCCATGGTTGAAAAGGAGAAAGGCAAGATCACCCTGGAAGAATTCCAGATCACTACTGTTGATTTAGGGTTTGCCAATGAAGACCAAGAAGGTCAAGAGGGAAAAGATATAATTGATTCTTTGACCCAAAGGGTAAAGAAGGAAAAAGAGAAAAATAAGCAACATAAAAAGCACATTGCTCAGCTGTATGCCTACATAAAAGGGTTAATTAACCCTAATGATACTTCAAATGCAGAAGCAGTCCCATTGACTGCAATTTCTCAGGAAGAGGTCAACAAGTTGGACCTTATGAAGCATGAATCAGTAATAATGAGAAAGTGGATGTTATCCACACTCAGTGGAGCTAAAGAAGTAGTGATGGCCTCTTTGCAGAGGTGGAATTCTCTAAGTGTCTCCAGAAGGAAGGTTGATAAATTGCAAATGGAGGCCAGAAGAAGGTCATTCCAATTGGAGAAAACCTTGGATGCTTTGGATGAAATAAAGAGGATTAATTCTCAGGTTCTAATAAATAATTAAGTGCTAGATAATAATACCGCCATGCTGATAGATATCTGGTATAAAGATATCAGATTTGAAAATGATGTATTAAAAAGATGCAACAACAAGTTAAGAGACATCAACATGAAGTTGCATGACATGATGTCATTTGAAGCAGAGATCCTGGAGGCCCTAGAGGGGAAAGTAGAAGGAAAGATTGAAAATTAGGATGCAGATTTTGTAGTAAAGGCTCTGCATAATAACTTTCAGCTGATAGCTGATGACCCTCTTATCCACTTGACAGAAGAAGCCATGGACAAGATCATGAGGATCAAGGTCAGGGTGGAGAACTACAATGAAACATCAAACAACAGGAAGAGCAAATTGGAAACTCTTCGAGATAAATATTAGGCACACAAGCATGCCATTGTCAAAGCAAAAAATCAAGATGGCGAAGAAGTGGAGAAAATAGTGCAATCATATGAAAATATCTAGACATCCATGCAGGTCCATATCTAGTGTGACATTCATGAGCATGATGAAGACACTGAAAGCGATGATCATCATGATCATGAAGATGAAGAAGAAGAACTTGATGAATAGATGAAGATGCACTATAAAGGAAATATCAGCATCCAACACTTAGAGAAAATAAGTAATTCAGATGGTCGCCAGCTAGCAACCTGTGCCACGTGAAATGTTGACTAAGTCAAAGATGAATATCCATCATAGATCTTAATAGACAAATCTTGATTGTAGATCATGTGTAACCGCTCCCTCACCTTGTTCTATAAAAGGTGCAGGGATGCTTTATTTTGAACATTCAAAAATTAATTGAAATCTATTTGCTGAAATATTCAGGGCTTATTTCAAAGTTGTTGTATACATATATGTTCTTGCATGCTTAATGAATGAGAAGACTGTTTTGATTACAATCCATCATAAATCTTGAGTAATCAGTGTATAAATTCTTGATACATGCTTTGATTTGCTGTGTCCCTTGGAGTGCATATCATCTTGCATGTGTTGTTTTCATTCCTTTCCTTTGAAGTTAGCATCGACTGTATCTAGCTATGGAATGTCTTGGTGAACATATGGTTTGATTTCTTCTCTTGATGACTATATCTAATGTGCATGTGGCTCAATAACTGAAGGTTCATCATTGTTTGAAGTATTCTTTTCAGTTTCTTTTAATTTCAAAATAATCTATCATCACAATTGCAATAATTGACAATAAGAAGAAAATAGTAATAAATATGTAGATATCTCGAAGATAATTGACAATTAGTAGCATATTTGAGTTAAAGCATGTCCAATTGACAAATATCATGCAAAGTTTTAAGTATAAATACATCGTCTGGAGAAATATACTGTGAAATAACATTTCTTTGTAGCATCTTATTAGATCCTTTTGATGAACGTAAGGCCCCAAAATGGAAAATAGAAATGCACATCAACCACTGAGTAACGTCAGTAGGTTATGAACTAATCCATGGAGACTTGGGATCATGAATTCTTTGAATTCACCGTATCTTTCAAGATGAGTAAAGGTTGTTGTGCAATTTTTATTCTATGTTTGATTATGACTAACATCATGATCAACATTAACATGCTAGGTACAACATACAACATAGGACTTCACAGAAGGAGAAAACCAGAGCTCACCAGATTGACCGCACCATCCAACTCTCTCTCCAACCAACCCCAACGACACTAGCAGATCTGTATTTATATCCAGTCTTCAAGAGCAAAGACAGTTATTCAACTTTTGCCCTAATTGATTGATCTGACTTCCCCAGCACCGCTGCCTACAAACCATCGTAACCATTCACATTATCGCAAGATACTTTAGTCCCACATGCATCTATAACAGGTCACTTTTCTAGTTTAAATGCCTGAGCACTCAGTAAGACTATCGTCATCACTTTTGTCACTGACGACCCTAGTTTAACCTCATTGGTGTAATCCAAAACCATCAGCCAACCACTCAGTATTCATAGTGATGAGTCCTTGTCCCACCAATGCCCAAGACTTCGTGCCTTCATCAGAATAACAGAACCGTCAGAAAGACATCAACCTTTGGTGTAACTTCATCCTTCTTCACCGACCATGTTCCTCTTGTCGATACTATACTTTCACCAACTCCCATCGGTAAGACAGTTCATATTAGAGAAACATCCCTAGGTTGGGCCTATAGTTATTCTCATGCCAATGCCAACTTCACATATCATTGAACCTATTGAACCCTTAAACCTTGATGCGAGGTTCAAGCCTTTCATCGGGGAGACACTATTGTTGGAGTGATATCTTCAGCTAAGTCTGATAGCTAGAGTCAAGCTGATGGACCATTGAACCACTGAATCGATGAACCATTGAACCTATCCCGTTGAACCAAGGAACCAATGCCACTGAACCATTAAACCAAGGAACCGTTGAACCAATGAACTGATGCCACCGAACCATTGAACCAAGGAACCAATGAGCCAATGCCGCCAAACTAAGGAACCTTTGAGCTATTGAACCTGTAATCTGAGTCACTAGTACTCAACAAGATATGAGGTTCTCACCATGACTACAAGAGTCATGCATCCTCAAGCTAGAGCCAGTGATGGTACCTGCTTAGGTTTAGGGTTTTTAGGTCCATAAAACATTGCAAGTATTGCTTTCATAATCTTTACGCCCAAGTCTCTGTGTCTTGTGTAGTTTATCTTTTAATTTCCTGTTGATTGCCTGTAGTCAGTCACTGGTCCCTTAAGTCACAACTTGAAGCCTTTATCATCATGTAGTGATCAGCCCCAAGTCTTTCCTGTACCCTTCATAGCCTGTGGAAAATCATATTTATGTCCTAAGTTTGTAAAAAGATTATAAGGTATGTAAAAAGGGGCATTTCACAGCATCACAGTGCATCATCCATGATGTCATCATCCCTCTGCGATGCCACGATAGGGTGACACATGTCAAGAAATCTGGGCTTACAGTCCCTTTATCGATGATCCAAAAAAGAGCAATCATATGCTGCCAAGTGTTGAAGTGAGATCAAATCTATAGGAAGCTTGAAATCTAACAATCACATGATCGCGCATGGCTTGACAGTGGTGGGCTATTTCTAGTTGTGATGCCACGAAATGGTGCCACGTTTCCACTTTTGATGCAAGGGAGAGGAATCAGTGACAAAAGACCATTCAACATTGCTCATTTTCATTACCTGAGGACTTTTCAATGGTGGAGGACATGGATTTTCAAACTTAGCAGGCAACTCACAACCATCGATCTCACATAAGGAAACTTGAATCAACAGTCAAAGGTTTGAGCTTGAGACAACTGCTTGCCAACATCATTCCCATGCACCTCCACTCTATAGTTAATGAATCTACTGCATGACCATGGATAGGATATAAAATCTGCTCATCTGTTCAGTGTCTAGGTTGCTTCGCCGATAGATCTTTACCAAGGGCCTAACTACTTTAGCCACTCTCTTAATTGAGGATCTAATGGTTTCATAGAAAATCTATAAGGATCTGATCATCTCATTTAGGGATTTTGTCAGAATGTAGATGGTTGAAAGCTTGTTTCTCCTTTAAAAAGGAATTTAGGGTCACTCTACACAGGGAGTTCTTCTGGGCTTTGGACAGAAGCTGTTCACATTTTGGGAAGTAGTTTTCTATAGGAGATGGTGATTAGATTTCGGGCTACAGGGGCATTTTCTGCTATGTAAGTGAGTAAACTTTTGAATGACATTACTCTTTCTAGATTGAATTAGATGAATAACACTGCATATGTGTGTGTTTCTTGCAACTATCTCCTTGAATGTAAGCATCTCTTTTGTGAATGAAGGAATCAAGGATTTTGGATTTCACTTATGCACATTTGTTTTATTGAATGTCTTATTTTGCTGCTTCTATTCAAGGAATGGATTAAATATGCTATAAGTGAGACATAGGAAGTGATGTTTTCCATTAGGGATTGTTGAAGTAGAGTTGCAAGAAATATCCTTTCTTGGACTTATTACTATAAGGCAGTAATATTATTGTGAGTCCTCTAGATACAAAGTTTTGGGTGTCATAAGAAAGCACTTACATTGCTTAGTTTGACTCTGCTACCTAGATAAAGCACCGATCTAGAATCTATTTGGCCAAAGGTCCATGAAACACAATTGTTTAAAAACAAACTATCCAAACCATTTTATGTTTTGTTTTGTTTTAGTTTAGGAGCTGCATGTTCTCTGATGTGAACAAGTTTGATAATCATAGAACATTACCAATCTGGGGTTAATCATATAAATCTTGGTGCATATTTGAGAGCATTCTGCTTGAGTTAGTCAAAGATAAATCTTTTGGTTGTGAATGAGGGATACCCCCCTAGGTGCGGTAGAACCTAAAGTGTAGGGGAGACAAGTGCAAACAATCTCCCATCTTTGTTGGCCAAGTCTCACAGTAAACCTGATCATAAGAAGTGGCAAACCTTTAGGGTTTATTGTCTACTGATTTGGGAACCAACACCTAGAAATGTCAATTTAGACTTGAAGAAGGCAAGTTGTTGGTACACATTGTGTCAAAAGATAGGGTAAGAGTTGATCCAAAAAGAGTGAGGGTGATTGACTTCTTTCCCTAGCCCAAATTAGTCAAAGGTATCCAATCATTCTTTGGACAAATAAACTTTTTGAGGAGATTTGTTCCCAACTTTGTTGAGAAGACCAAAGCTTTTTCTAAGATTATTAAGAAGGGATACTCAATCACATGGAACAAGGAACAAGCTAAGGTATTTGCTGAGGTAAAAGAGGCTCTCAAGGATGTTCCAATCTAAGTGACCTCAGACTACTCTATGCCTTTTCAACTCTTTTCTTTTGCTTCCTTCTACACTATTGCTACTATCTTACTTCAGAAGAACAAAGATGGACATGAACAAATCATTGGATTTTTAGGGAAGTCTTTACAAGGTGTTGAACTAAAATACTCAATTATTGAGAAACATGCATATGCCCTTGTTAAGTCTATCCAAAGCTTTAAGTAATACCTCATGGGTACAAAAACCATTTATTATGTGCCACACTTAGTGGTAAAGGACATCTTGATGTAGTAGGAAGCCTCATGAAGAAGATGTTAGATGGATCAATAGGATCCAAGAATATGACATAGAGGTGTAGGTCACCAAACTGATTAGAGGTAAAGGTTTGGAAAAGATAATGGACGATGCTAATTTAGATGCAATAGAGGTAAATGAAACATATTTAATTCTTTCTATTAGCCTTGTAATTTAGTACATAATCCATGGTACAAATATATCATCTTCTATTTAGAGAAAATGTGTTTCCCCCAGGGATGAATGAGAATTAGTAGAAGACACTCAAATTGTAGTCCCAAAGGAATGTGCTGGTTCAAAGTGATTTAACGTGGAGCAGTGATAACTTTAAAAAAACCCCTCCTGAAAAAAGATATAAAATCCTAGTGAATCTTTCATTTTTTTTGAAAAAAATATTAATTTCTATTGGTGAATGTTTCCTTCTTTGGAAAAAAATATTAATTTTATCGGCGAATTTATTTAAATCACTAGAAATTTGTATGGCAAATCTTGACAAAAAATAGGCAAATGCACTGATTACCATGGAGAATCCTTTATTTAAAAAAAATTAAATTCCTATGGAAAAGTAAGTGCCTGACGGTGGCAGTGATTGACTAGCTTAAGGTGTAGTGCTTGTGTCTATAATTCCTTGATTCCTTAATATTTTAAATCAAACATTAAATATTTTAAATCGGTCCTAAATTATTGTTCACCACCCTTGATTTTATTTATAATCAAATAATTTGGGTTCTATTCCATGGGCCAAAATGTACCTATGAAGCTCTAATGCCCATGGGGCCCGAAATTGCATTTAGGTCGTTGATCTCAATGGATATCAATGGCCTAAATGTGATTTTAGGTCCCATGGGCATTGGAGATCCATAGGTACAATTTGGCCTGTGGAATTTAACCCCAGCCATTAGATTATAAATTGAGATCAATGGCCCAAATAAAATTTTGGGCTCGATGGGCATTGGAGTTCCATGGGTACATTTTAACCCATGGAATACAACCCCAAACGTTAGATTATAAATAAAATCAATGGTGGTGATTAAAAACTGGTGATATGACCCTAAAGAAACCAATAATTGTATAATATTATTGGCAAATTAATTTCATTTTCTACTATAACTTATAAAATTTAGGCGAATCTAATCTAATCATGTATCAAATATTGTGGTGAATCTTTGAGTTTAAAATTTTAATAAAATAAATGTTTTGCCGATTTAGCTAGGACTAAAATAAAATTTTTAAAAATGTGGTAATTCACGTAGCATTACATCTTGTACTATTAGCCAAATTTTGAATCCCTAATTTCAACTATTAGCCACTAAAAAAATCACTGATGTGGAGGAATCATGAGGGGCTATTGCTCAAGTTCTTTGATCAAATTCAATTCATGAGGGTAATTGAGGAGTGTCATGAAGGTATGTGTGGAGGACATTTTCATGCTAAAACCACAACAATAAGATTATTAGAGCAAGGTATTGGTGGCCAACTTTATTTAAGGATGTTGCTGAACTGGTAAGAAAATGTGATGCTTGCCAAAAGTTTTTTGGCAAGCTAAACTATATTGGCACTCTCCCTCTCATGATATTCATAGTTGATGCTCCGTTTCAATAATGGTGGATTGATTTTATAGGAGCAATTCAAGAAAAATCAAGTAATAGGTACAAATGATTCTTGTGGAAATTGACTACTTCACCAAGTGGGTTAAAGCTATTCCAACTCACAATGCAACATCTAAGGTGGTCATAGAGTTTGTGATAAACAACATCATAACCAAGTTTCATGTGCCATATAGAATTGTTGCTAATAATGCCAAGTGTTTTAGATCCTAATGTATTTTGGATATGTGTTCTAAATATGGGATTAATCTATTCCACTCATCCCCTTATCATCCCCAAAGTAACGGATAGGATGAATCCAACAACAAGAGAGTCATGAAAATTATAAATAGAACCCTAGATGTGAATAAGAAGAGATGGGATAACAAATTGAAATATGTAGTTTGGGATGATAGAATAACATTCAAGAAGGCTATTGGCAGGACTCCATTTGAGCTTGTGTATGGGATTGAGGCTAAGATGCCAATCACACTTGAAATATCTATGTATAAACTAATACAACAAATTAAAGAATGTGAAGATGATTCCATCTCCATGAGGATGCATGAATTTATTGCTAGATGGGGCTAGGAGGGCTACACATGAAAGAAATTTAATATAGTAGTAGAAGGTCAAACATTTATTTGATAAAGGAGTAGTTCAGAGGTGTTTCCAAATCAATGATCTTGTCCTCACATGGAACTCTTGGTTAGAAGACAAGGGCAAGCATGGAAAGTTTGAGGCTTTATGGATTGTCCATACCAAATCATGGAAAGGTCTAGCCAAGATATGTTCTACTTAGGGGCCTAAATGGAGAAGTGGTGTAGCTATCAGTTCATGGTCAACATTTGAAGCATTACTTCTCATAAGTAATACTATATTCTTTTGTCTTATTTTTTCTCCTTCATGTTTTTCCTTGTAAATACATTTGTGTTTTCACCTGTTAACTTTTTGTGGTTTTTCCCTATATTTTCTTTTGGATTCTCAGTATGCCTATTAGACCCATGTCCCCAACTAGAGCCAATGTTGGTACCCCATTCAAATTTTGTAAGAAATCCTAGGTCATGTGTTCAATTGTTTTTTTCCCCTTCCCCATGTCATGGCCATGAGCTAAATTTCCAGAAAATCTAAAAAATCCTGAGTGTGGATTCCCCCTATCCATTTTCTTTCATTTGCATTTTTTTAAGTTTTGCAGGGATAGAGGGATGTTGCAGGCCTATGGATTTTCTTGGACTGGGACCCTCTTGTCCTTTGGTCTTTGGTTCCTCCAGAATTCTAATCCTTGATGTGTATAGGAAAAATTGAGAGGTTGAATGATAAAATCAAAGTAATGATAATAACAAGTCAATTACCCATAACATAAAGAGATTGATCTAAGTAAAAATCTAATATCAATGAATAAAACAATTTAAAACAAGAAAGACTTCACCTAGATTGTATTGTTCTCTTTGTATGATTGTAGATTGTTCAATAACGTTGCGAAACCATGTTTGCAACAAGCGGATGTGTTTGTGCTCAACGATGCGATATATGCTCAATGCCCTATAAAAGATGCCTGAGAATAAGTGATTGAAGAGGATTTGTGAAGGAGATGAGGGGGGTTTATATAGGTTTCAAACATGATCGATCAACAAATGAAATAAATCCAAAGAATGAATGGTTGAGATAAATCAAATAAATCATGTTGAATGTGCACACGACATGTGTCACTCCAAAAAGGTATTATTATTAAGATAATTACTTTTTTGATAAAGATAGATTTTGATTTCATAAATTAGAATGTTGTTTCTTCTAATTCATGAGTTGATGAAAATAAGATAAATTAAAGCCAATTAACTTAACTTGTGATTTGCCTTTTTTAGAGTTCTAAAAATAAGACTGATTGTGCACATGAGTTAACATAATATTTTTAGAGGAATTGGAAAGATAATTGAGGAAATTAAATAAATAAATTTATTTAATTGTTTGCAGGATTTTGAAGAATAGATAAGATATGAAGATTTAAATAAATTAAACAAATAAACTGATTTAATTTATTTTGCATGATGAAGGATAAATAAAATATGTGATTATATTTTATTTTTAGAGGAAAAAGCAAATTAAATAAATAAATTTATTTAATTGTTTGTGCATGATAGAGGAATATGAAGATTATAAATAAAATACTCGATTTTATTTATTTTTAGAGGATTGAGATAATTTAAATAAATTTGCATGATGTTTTTAAATTTAGAGGAATAATTGATTTAATTAAATAATGTAAATTATTTAATTATAGATAAGACTTGATTTGTGATGAATTAATTAAATAATGGGATTTATTTAATTAATGTAGACTTGAAATTTGAAAAAGGATAATGATTTAATTAAATAATTAAAATTATTTAATTTTGGAAGAATAAGGCTGATTTTGCTGAAATTAATTAAATAAATACAATTTATTCAATTAATGTTGAATTTTGGAGTTTTGGAAGAATTTGATGAAATCAATTAAATAATTAGATTATTCAATTAATGTTGAAATGTAGGTGATGCGACAGATTATGCAAGTGATTAGAAGACATGGTCATTTTAGGGTGTTTACATTTTGCCCCTCTTTGATGCAATGCAGTTTACAATGTTGCATCAAAGAAAATGATTGTTGAAGACATGATACAATTTTGATGCCATAGTGTAGCTAGCTGTGTCATGCCCACATTTCCCATGCGGTCACGACATGCAACACACGTGTCATGTCCATATTTGTCATGTGGTCATGACACAAAATAACAAAAACTTTACCGCATGTCCCTAGAAACCCCCTCGCATGCGTCAGCATGCTCGGTGGCAATACGCATAGGGCACAAACATATCAAGTGAATGCTTGGGAAATTGTGCCTTACTATGCAATCCCCTACATGATGATAGCCGACTAGAGGGTTAGGTGATGTGATACGTGCCGCTTCTAGGGTTAGAACAGTTTTAGTTCAAAACCCTAAGTTTCCTAGGTGAATGAAATGATTTTGACTGAATCGAGGTCAAACCCTAACTATAATGCAATAATAAATTTGAAATAAAAATGCATCCGATGGTATGATGGTTGCATGAAGAGATGGGGTGATTAACAGAAGTCACAAAAATGCCATAAAATTGAAACCCTAAAATCTAGGAAAATTTCAACAGCAGAACGCGTTTTCAATAATTGAAATAAAAATTTTAAAAGAAAATCCCCAAGAAGGAATTAATACAAAAATTAAAATAAATACTCATAAAGAAATTTAAATAAATTTCCAAGTCAAATAAAGTTGTCCACATAACAAAATTATAAAATTTTGAATTAAATTAAATGACAAAAATCAACTCAATACTTAAGTTCATTAATAAATATAATTTCATCAATTACATTTATTAATTAACCCAAGTTAAAATAATTAAAAAAGAGGATAGATTAAAATAATTCCCCTAGTATAAAATCGATTAAAATAAAAATAAATTCAATTAAAAAGACTTCCCAACACATTAAATTTAAACACACAAGAAAAATAAAAATAAAAGCCACAAAAATAATTAACTAGGGAATAAAGCATACCATGACAATGGAACTATCCCTTTCCCAAATTAAAATTTCCACAAGGCATTAATCAAAACCCCAAATAAATATTAAATCAATTAAACAACCTCAAGAAGTCAAATAAATCAAACTGACCCAAGGCCAAAAAGAGAGGGAATTATGATTTCCCATGCACAAGGCAAATTGAGGGAAATAATTAAAATGCATTTTACATGTATTTTTCCCTCATTCTCCAACTTAAAACTAATCCACTATTTTATTATTTTCCTCAAGAAGCCCTAATCTTTATTTTATTATTTCCTTATGGCAAGGGAAAACCCTAACCTCTCTATCTTGTTCTTTTGTCTTGTTTAATTTGTTTTCTCATTTTGGTTTTGACACAAGTAGGGTTTGATGGAGACTATGGCAGCCATGAAGATACCTCTCAGAGGTATATTTTTATTGCATATACATAGTGGGGTTTCATTGTTTTGATACACACACACACATTAGGTGTATATTTATATATATATATATATAAATAAATATAGATATATAACATATATATGCTGTTCAAATAAACCTAAATGTATGTATTTCTTTTTTGATACACAGAAATATAATAGATATAAATATTGCAGTTCTGATATATATATATATCGTTTGGTTTAGATGTAAACACAGTGTGGAAGGCGCAGACCGAGAGAAGGTCAAATGGGGGATAGTAGTTTGGGGTGCCAGAAATGGTAGAGCCATCGACGGTGTATTCATCACAGGTTTTAAGGGAAGTGTGAAGGAGAGGGATGGGGAGCGGTCCTCCTAGCCAACCCCCACTACATAGTGGGAGGTATATATATATCATTTGTTTTAGATGTAAACACAGTGTGAAAGGCACAGATCGAGAGAAGGTCAAATGGGGGATAGTAGTTTGGGGTGTCAGAAATGGCAGAGCCACCGACGGTGTATTTGTCATAGGTTTTAAGGAAAGTGTGAAGGAGAGGGGTGGGGAGCGGTCCTCCTAGCCACCCCCCACTACATAGTGGGAGGTGGGTGGGGGGATCGACCCCCACCTTCTTTAAACCAAAGCAACGTGGGTTTGGGGGACGTCGTTCCCCCAAATCCACTTCATAATATATTTTTTTTAAAGAAAAACTTAACAGTTTTCAAACAAAAACCGTTACGGGGTTCGATGGCTTCCCTCAGTCCTACAATCCTTTGTTTATTCTTTTTTTTTTTCAGCAAGGTAATATTATATTATAGTCTAAGATCTGTGTAAATTAGTTATAATATATATATATATATATATATATATATATATCAGATATATGAATATTTTCACACTCAACAAAGGAATAATAAACCAGATTTGGGTCATTAAATGGACCAGTATATATATTTTTCATTTCTTTGCAAAATTAAATGAAACAGAAACACTATAATTTTTTTTTGACAGATATAGATAAAATAGAATAACATATTTTCTTTTGACAACTTAACTATTGTAGACTTTATTATTTTTCCCTCTTCTTTGCAAAGCACAATCATAACATGAGGCTATTACTCTTTTTTTTTTTTTTTCCTAAAATGCATTTCAACAGAACTAATTCATTTCCTTTGCTGTATAACCATTCAACAAAAATCAAACTACAACATATGTATATATATAATTTTTTTTTGAAATGGAAGATAGCAACCATACTAAACCCCGTTTTGTCAAACCTTCCTAAAACCACATATACACAACATCACTCATAATGAACATCTATTTTTTTTTACATAAAGAAAAATTTATATTTTCTTTGGCAACTTTCCAATATCACATAACACAACAACAAGGAATAATGAACATATTTTTGGATATACAATAAAGATTAAACCACATTAAAATTTTCCTTTCACACCAACACAAAGGAGAGTAGTAATTTTGACAATAATTACATTATGGCCTCTAGGGCCATGGCCCTCCAAACCAACCAAAAAGATAATGACAAAACACTAAAAATGGACTTCTCCAAGCTCCATTTCTCCAACTAAAAACCTGCAATAAACAACACAACAATGGGGAACCAAGCCACGAAGGAACATCCTCCTCCCTACCATAGACCCGCTAGTGGGTCACCCCTGAGCTAGGGAGGTAGGAGTTCACACGGTTTTGCACACACACACACCACACCAAATGAAAATTTTCAAACACACAAAACATCACTCCCATGGATTTGCACAAACAAAACTCAATAAATTGAGTTTAGAGGGGGTAGGGAAGTGGACCCCTCAACTCAAAAGGCCACCCCAAGAACTCCAAAGATCACAAAAATGCCAAGGCCTCAAGCCAAACACATTTTTCATCAAACTCAAAAATCACTATGGCACTCATGCCAAATCACATATTGTTCGCAAAACTCATATGATGCCCTCAAGGCTAAAAATAGTGCAACACAAAGGAGATGACCTCAAGGAGGTTCACTCTCCCCTACCCCAAACTAGTTGAGCCTTTCCTCCCAAAAATGGAGGTGCTCTCACCACACCCTTCCCACACAAAAATAAAATAACAACCCACATAAGATTCAACCACATACACAAAAAGAAAACATAAGAAAAAGGGGTAATGGCCATAGCCATGGAGCTTACCTTCAAAAGCCCTAAAATGGAAGAACCTTGATGAAGAGCTCCAAACTTTCCACCAATTTCTCCAACTCTCCCAATCTCCAAATTTCTCTCTAACACTCTCAAGCCTCCAAGAATAAAAGAAATTTTTAAAAAACAAAGAACCCCACACTCCTCTCCAAGAGGAGGTAATATAGGCCTTCCAATTTGTCCTTGAGGAATGAGAAGGCGACACTTGTCACATTCTCCTTCCTCATCCCATGCCACTTGCAAGGAAGAAGGAGTGTGAGGGTGACAAGTGTCACCCTCCAATTCCATTCAATCCCTCACCTTATCCACTTGTTCTCTCACACATGTGTGAGAGACCAAGTGGTGAGGTGGCAATTCCCTTCAAGCCTCCATGAGGATAAGGGATGTCATATGGCATCCTCTTATTCTCCAAGAGAGCCATCTCCCTCCAAGATGCTCTCACACATGTGTGAGAGTCTTGGAGGGAGATCCCACACACTTGGGAGTCTTGAAGACCTCCCAAGTCTTCTTGGTGAAGGGATCCCCAAACTTTGGGAAGGGAGATGGGTCTTTCCCAAAGCATGACTCATCTCCCACCCTTAGCCATTTCAAAATTTGTCACTTTGACTAAACCTTAGTTTAGAGTGACTAAAATTGAGTTACCCTAAGGTTTAATTAGTCAAAATTGACCCTAGAGCCAAGGGTTACCACCTATGGTAAGTTTGGGACACTAAGGTACACCTAGGGAGGCATAAATTCACTTTTAAATGGCCCAAAAACAAAATAATACCAAGTGGTGTAAGACAAATGTAAATATACAACACATGAAATAAAAAAATCTAATAAGGGTGAACATAGGCCAAAATAATTAAACCAAGCATGCACTAAATGTCACCCAATCAAATGTGATCCTCATCCCTCTTGGGAATAGATCGGCTAAATAGGGAATAAAATATGTGTGAACACTACCTTTGATTTCCCATGGCCTGGGAATATCATCCTGCACAACTAGATCAAGTGTCAATCACATCATGGATAATCATAGCCAAAGCAATAGAAATAAAATTCATGTCATTGCATGCAACAATAATCATTTACAACATAATTTAACATTAAAAATCCATTTTCTATCTAATGTCTCATAACCATCATCCAATAATATATCCACATAATGAACTTGAAATCACCTCAATAATCATCTTCAACTATATCTTGTATATCTAACATCATCATAACATCAAAATATGATCAAATCAAATCACCACATGTCTAATCAATGTCAAACCAAAAGTCAGGAGCTATAATCTAATCTGCATAATGGAGATAATAGTCTCTCAAAGTTTGATAATGTCATCATCTAAAATGTAAAACGATCAAAATAGGGGGGTGAAAATAATTGGCCTCACAAGCTGCCCCTGTGTAGCTGGCGTAGGATGCCCCCTCGAGAGGAAAGACATGGAAGTGACAGAAGAACTGGGTTGATGCTCAACTAGAAGATTGTGTTGGAGACAAACAAGGTTGGATAGAAGAAAGTGGAGATAGAATAGAACATGAGAGAAAGATTATTGATCGATCTTTGCTTGAAAACTATATAATGACAGGGATAAATGGAAGGGTAAATGGATGAGCTTGTTGCAATTGTTTCACAAATGTTTATAAAGAGCATTGATATAGCACGTGGATAGTTTGCCACCAAGGTATAAATGACCAAGGTGCTATGATATCCGAGTGCACAGACGTTGACTCTGCAAGCAAGCGGTTTGAACTTAGATCCCTTAGACATAATATGACCTTGTTTGGAAATGTGAATGAGCCATAGTCTTGAACATAAAATAAACTTCAATGCATGTAAATACAAGAAGAATATTAATATGTAAGATGTTAGGTCATAACACACACACACACGAGATAAATATGCTGCTAAGAAAGATGCTAAAGATCATTCCTCAAACATGGCACACAAAAGGAATGACTATGCCCCCAACCCGTACTGCATCACAACATACCCAAATTATAGATAAATCAAGGTAGTCTTGAATAGGTACCAGAAAAAGGAACAAGAGATAAACCAAAAAGCAAATTGACTGACTTACAAAGTAAACATACAATCGACATATTCTCTTGCCAAAGAGGTTGCTCAGGATAAATTGGATAGGATAGATAATAGCCTTATCGTAGGAATGATGTGTCCATTAAAGGGTGTTATCTGTTGAAAAGATAATGCCTGGTTTTAGGAAATGCCACATGTTGTATAAGATGTGTGTGTTGGTCTCGATCATGGAACACTCTATATAAGACAGGTTTTTTGATCTGTTGCATGGTTTGAGATTGATTTAGCTGATGTTGGCAATCGATATGTAGGACAATATATGACTCTGTATGTAAGCTACTTTGCTTCAGGTTTGTTAAGAACTTTTTCTTTGAAAGGATGCGTTTGTTTCTTGTTTTGCTGCTTGAGTTAGTCAAGTCGAGGTGAATAGATTTTGATAAATGGAAGACTAGAAAGATGCCATGTCAATGGATTGAAATGGGTGAAGAATGATGTCGTATGTGCCTGAGTACTGGATACATCCTTCGTATTCTAGACTACCTACATACCCTATATCCATGGGATCAAGGTACATTACGATGAAAGATGAAAAATGATAATATGTAGTTCTAGGTAGAGTGATGAGTGGGTCAAGGTGTTTGTGCTTGGGTAGGTGAAATGATGAGATCTTATGTACCTAAGTACTGTATACTTTCTTCGTATTCCAGACTGCCTACATACCCATATCCATGGGATCAAGGTACCTTAAGATGGAAGAGATAATATGTAGTTCTAGTTTGTGATGATGTAGGAAAAGTACTGGGAAGATAACAAGCCTATTGTAGGAATGATGTGTCCATTAAAGGGTGTTATCTGTTGAAAGGGGAACGATTGAAGTGTTTTTGTTTCGTGTGTTTGTGTTGTTGTGAACCACAAAAAATGATCCATTCCTAGACCTAGGTTAAGGAAAGAGTTGCCCCCATTCTGGTAGAAGTATTTGCATGGGTGATCGATGGAGAAGATAGAAAGTTTGACCCAGGACAAGACAGTGATAACTATTGACATGGATAAAGACATGGGATGACGACAATGGACATTGACAAATTTCCAAGCTATTCTAAATAGGGAGATGGAAATGCAAACAAGGTCAATGGTTTTATTATGGATGGATGGATGAAGTTTGTTGTGAAATGGACATGGAATGAACAAGACTTGATAGATGATGGATGCCAACTCTACACATAGCGCTTGTTTGCCAGGTTTTCACTATGGTACTTATCCAAGGCGCCTGTTTACCAGGTTTTCACTAGAGGATGGATTAATTTGTTTTTGTTGTTTTTTTTAATACTCTGAGGATCAGGCATAGAACTTCTTGAGATGAACACTGTTGAGTGGCTCATCTAGAGGAATGCAGTCAGGTGTAGCTAAAGTATAAGCTCCTAATCCATATGTTGTTGTGACAATAAAGGGTCCTAACCAATTAGGCTCAAACTTGCCCTTCTTTTCTCAATTTTCTTGATTTCTCTGATTTTCTTTTAAGACAAGATCACCAAATAGAAACCATCTTTCTTTGATCTTCTTGTTATAATTACACTAGAGGTAGTATTGATAGACACGGAGATGATTAAGTGTGGCAAGGCACCTCTCATCTAGTAGTTCTAGCTCAGCTGATCTGGAAGTACGATACTCCTCTCCATCAATTAGGTTCTGCATTGATACTCTGAGGGATGGGATCTCGACCTCTATAGGTAGGATGGCTTTAGAGCCATAGACCAAGGCATAGGGTGTTGCACCAGTTGGTGTTCTGATACTAGTGCGATAGGCTGATAGAGTGGGATTGAGTTGCAAGTGCCAATCACGACCAACTTCATTGACCATTTTCTTGAGGATTTTTAGAATGGTTTTGTTGGAAGCCTCAGCTTGGTCGTTACTCTGCGGATAGTAGGGAGTGGAAAAGTGATGTTGGCTATTATATTGTGTGCATAAGGCACAGACATCTTGATTTTTGAATGGTCTCCCATTATCAATGACAATGGCTTGGGGAATACCATATCGGTAAATGAGGTAGTTTAGGATAGACTTGGCTATTTGCTTGCCGGTGATATAAGTCATGGGAATGGATTTGACCCACTTTGTGAAATACTCAGTGGTGGTAATGATGAATTTGTGGCCATTGGATGAGGATGGGTGGATTTGTCCTATGAGGTCGAGACCCCATTGTGAAAAAGGCCATGGAGTAGTCATAGGTTGTAGTTCATGAGCTGGTGCGTGAATCAAATCTCCATGCTACTGGCATTGTAGTCACTTCTTAGCAAACTATAAAACATCTTGCTCTATTGTAGGCTAGTAATACCCTATGCAGAGTATCTTCTTAGAAAGATTAGGACCGATAGAATGTGTGCCACAGACACCTTCGTGTATGTCTTGTAAGGTAGATTCGACTTCTTCTGTGTTAAGACATTGTAAGAGGATACCATCGAGACTCCAACAATAAAGTGTATCACCTAGAATGGTGTAACAGGAGAATCGATAGATAAAGGTTTTGTGTTGGGTTGATGATAGTTCAAAGGGAAAGGTATCGTGTTTAAGGTATTCATAGATATCTTCGTACCATGGGGAATTGGGACCAACAAGTTCATAGATGATTTCAGTAATTGGAACATCGACAGCTGGTATCAACAATTGCTCAATCAAGAATTCACATTTCTATGCGTTTGCGGGCATGTCTATAAGTGATCCCACATAAGGCATAGAATCTGCCACTTTGTTATGCTCTCTTGGAATTTGCTCAAATGTAATACTAGAAAAGTGTGGTTTGTATGCATCCACTAGTTGCTTTGTAGGGGATCAACTTTTCATCCATTGTTTGATACTCATTAGTGACTTGTCGAATGACTAGTTGTGAGTCTCCATATACTTGTAATTCTGTGATGTCCCATTGAACTACTGTATTGAGACCTATGAGGAGTTCTTCATACTCAGCTATGTTGTTGGTGTAAGGAAATGCAAGCTGATATGACTTGGGGATATAGTCATTTTGAGGTGTGATGAATAAGATGCTAGCCCCTAATCCATGCTTTGTGTAGGAACCATCAAAGTACAATTTCCACATTACTGAGGTAGAAAGAGTGAAGAGATTTTCATCTGGAAAGTCAGATACCATAGGATGTACATCTGTCATGGGTGCTTCTACTAGTTGATTTGCTAGGGCTTGTCCCTTGATTGCTTTATGATCCACGTACTCAATGTCAAACTCACTAAGGATCATGACCCATTTAGCTAGTCTACCTATAAGAGCTACTTTTGCTAGTAGATACTTTAACGGATCAATTTTGGCTATGAGATTTGTATGTTGGTTTAGCATGTAATGCCGCAACTTTTGGGAAGTGAACACTACTACTAAACAAGCTCTTTCCATAGGAGAGTAATAGAGTTCATAATCCACCAAGGTTCGACTGATGTAATAGATTGCATGCTCTTTTCCTGACTCATCATGCTATGCTAGAAGAGCCCCTAGGGCTACAGTTGTAGTTGAGATGTACAAGATCAAAGGCCTATTGGGGACTGGTGGTACCAAGACAGGAGGTGTAGCTAGATATTCTTTGAGTTGATCAAATGTTGCTTGGCACTTATCGTCCCATCGAAATGAGACATCCTTTCAGAGAAAGTGTTGAAATGGTTGACATTTATCTACTAGCTGTGAGATGAAACGCCTAATAGATTGTAACCTTCCTTGCAGGCTCCTTAATGCTTTTAGATTCTTTGGTGGAGGCATCTCCACTATAACCTTGACTTTTGCTGGATCTACTTCGATGCCTCTATGAGATATAGTGTATCCCAATAGTTTTCTAGATGTTACCCTGAAGAGACACTTCTTTGGATTGAGTCTCACTTGGTATTTTTTGAGCCTATCAAAGATCTATCCTAGAACTTGTATGTGGTCTGCCCTAGAAGACTTTGCTAGTATGTCATCCACATAGTCCTCCATGATGTGATGAAAGAGATCATGGAATATCACTATCATTTCTCTTTGATAAGTTTCCTTTGCATTCTTTAGACCAAATGGCATGACTCACCAATAATAGTTACCCCAAGGACAAGTAAAAGTTATTTTATGTTGATCTTCTTCTGCTATCATTATCTGATTGTAGCCAGAGAATCCATCCATGAGAGAAAGCATTTCATGACTAGTGGTCAAATCTACTATGAGATCAATGTTCGGTAATGGAAAGTCATCTTTGGGACATGCTTTGTTGAGATCTCTAAAATTTGAACACATGTGGATGCCCCCATTGGGTTTAGCCATAGGTACAATGTTTGAGACCCATTCTGGATAATCAATAGGCTTGATGAATTTGGCATCTAACAACATTTGTATTTCCACT
The DNA here is from genome assembly GCA_027924645.1 of Cunninghamia lanceolata. NCBI lineage: Eukaryota > Viridiplantae > Streptophyta > Pinopsida > Cupressales > Cupressaceae > Cunninghamia > Cunninghamia lanceolata. The sequence continues at coordinate 184,812 of BSBN01001161.1, forward strand.
TTCACCAAGAGAGCTATCTGTGGATGCATCTTCCTCAGCTTTTGCTTGATTGGTTTAATTGTTGGATCTACTGCGAGATAGTGAACTACTAGCTTAGGGTCTAACCCTGGCATATCAGCATAGGTCCATGCAAAGTTGATTGTGCATTGTGAGAAGTTGTTAAGATCCTTGCGTTCTTTCTCTAATAGTGATGCTGCAAGGAATGTTGTCTTTGGATTTTGCTCTATGCTAAGATTTATCTCTTTAGAATATTCCACTAGGAGAGCTAATTTCTCTTGATAATTAGATGGTAGGGGAAGGTCAAATCCTCCATCCTCAGGTGCCACAATTGGGTTTTCACCTTTGGATACGTCCTTTGTTTTTACTATTTTGTGATCGGGAGGTGCCACAGTGTGGTTTTCACCTAGAGATCTTTCTTTATTTTTACTTTTGTGACTAGAGGATTTGGTATTCTCACCAAAATAAGCTATTAGCTCTAGTTCCATTACAAAACCAACTTTGTGATCGCCAAGAGGGATACCATCCCAGAGTCCCATAAACTCTGCAATAGCTTTGTCATTTTGAAATACATCTAGAATGGGGGCCCCTTGTTGGTCCCAATCAGATAAGTTCAGGCTATACAAGTGTGATTTTCTGGGTGTGGGTGGTGGATGTTAAGGATACAGATGATAGCATGAAAATGAAGGATTCTGTAAATAGGTCACTCATATGGAGGGAAGAGTCATTGATGATATTCTCATTAGATGTTGAATTGGCGGGAAACGTTTCTGGCACCTTGTCAAGGATACCCTCGATGTCCAAAGCATGTGGTACCTTTCTACCAAATCCTAACCCCTTCTTGTCTAGTTTCTTCATCACAATAATGGGTTCCATTGTTCCTTGATTTTGTTTTCCAAGGCCACCTTTGCCTTTATAGCCCATGTTTTTGACTATCCTTAATCCATTTCCATATTGTTTGACTAGAATTGTGACTAGTTCTTTCTCCTTGTAGAGCCAAGAAGAGATGTCTTCAATAGTTTCCTCTGCCAAAAATTTCCCCTCTTGGAATTGGGTTAGGTATGTTGGGGGAGGAATAGATGCTTTATTAGTTGCTTTAGCGATGGGTGGTTGGCCATAGGATTTAGGAGATAAGGGTATCTGCCCTACACAACCAGATTTTAAGATATCATATTCTCCAAAGCCAATATCACATATGTGCTTTGATTTCAAGAATAGGATGAGGATTGGGTTCAGTTGCAGAGGCTTTTGTCAGATTTTTTAGAGTCGACATATAATGGGGATTCAATGGCTTTGTCATTATTGGGTACTTGGTTGGAATTCTTATAAATGCCTTGCAAGACACGATAGAATTCAAAAGGATTAGGGTTGTTTGGGATAGTGATCTCCGTACCATTGAATGGGAACTTGAGAGACTAATGGTATGTTGAAGGAACAACTTTCATGGCATGGATCCATGAGCGTCCTAGGATAATGTTGTAAGGTAGCTCAATGTCAAGGACTTGGCACCTAGTTTCAAGCATGACTGGGCCTACTTGTATAGGCAAGTGGATAACACCTTCTGAATGGCGTTCCGCATCATTATACCCTTTGATTGTAATACTTTGATCAATGTTGACATGATCCTCAGAGTATCCCAATTGTTTGAGTAACTTTAGAGAACATATATTGAGACCAGCACCATCATCTATAAGTATGTGTTTGATCTTGTGTTTATGGATGAGAACCTCAATGTGAAGGGCATCATTGTGACATAGATCATGGGATGGGAGGTCTTTTTAAGAGAAGACCACATTGTAGGGTGAGGCAATGCTACCAATAATAGCTTGGAAATCTATGACCACTATGTTATTAGGAACCAAAGACTCTTGTAGGGCTTTTTCTAGCACAACTTTATGTGTGGGTGGTGCAGGAGCACCAAGACATCAGGGTTTTATTTGATCTTCAAGTAGTTGTTTTGTTTATTAAGGTCCTTGAGACCATTTTAAATATTGTAATAAGGCTTGATAGCCATGCATGTAAATGGACTATGTCCAAATGTCTAAAAGAATCTATTGTCAGGTTGTAGTCCTAGGAAGGACAATCATGTTATAATAGGCAGTTTGTAATAGTCTTTTATGTAAAGCCTTTGTGAGGCATTTAGGACAGTCAGTAAAGTCTTCATGTTTGTAAGCCTATAGAGGCATGTCAAAGGTTGGAAGGGTGTGTTATAACCTTGTCCAAAGGTTAACCATATGATAAAAGCATTGTTAAACACAAAAAGCCATCAGTGTAGTCCTAAAGAGGACAGTTTCTAGAAACAGTTTTATTTTTGCAGTTAAAAAATCAAGAAGGAAGCTCGATGGTTGGGCAGTTACATCAACCTCCAACCACTTCCACTTCTCTTCATGCATTTTATGAGGCTTATTTGAAGCCAAGGAGTATGGATTGTAAGCAGAGATTCGGTGGATTACAAGAAAATAACAAAGATCACTATTTTTTCCTACTTTTTTCTATTTTTCTGTGTCTTTTTCACTGTTCCCTGTCCATACCCACGCCTGTACGGATTTGCCATAGCCCATGTATGCATTGGATGATTAGAGGACTGAAGTAGCTTGGATTTAAAACTTGTTTGAGGTCTTGATAGTAAATTGGATGGAAGATATCATTGGTTTTCCATAAACTATTTTTTTTTGGAATTGCTGTTCAGTCAAGAAATTCACTGTTTCCTGCATTGTTCTGTACCTGTATGGCCTGGGGGTGAATGGTGTTTGTAATGCATAGTTAGGTGGGTGAGTTGCCTATCAATTACAACTAGTTTGGGCTCTTGACACCCTTCTATATCTCTGTATTCCTCCTTTATTTGGAAGTAGGTTTGAAAACCTAGTTTAGGGCTCCTTCTGAGTAGATCGATGGATTTTCCTTCATTCCACTGATCTTTTCTATTTGTGATCAGTGGAATGGAAGGTCAAATAGTTAGGGTAGAGGTTTTTGAAGGTTGCAGAGGTAGGAGAATGGTCTAGTGGGAGTTAGCCATGTTAAATAACTCTGCAGAGTCATGTATTGGAAGTTGGAGGAGGACAACAACACAAGGATGGTGATTAGTGACTATGGGAGTGGACTTCTGGTTAAATATCAGTCATTAACAATGATGTATGATGCCCTAGGTTTGATCATGGTCCTATGACAAGGTGTAGGAAAGGATTTTTCTGAGAAAATAGTCCTCTTACCTTGTGCTGCCTCTGTCAGTCCCCCAAGAGACAGTCACCATAAGAAATAGGTAAGTTTGGTGAGTTTTTACTTTGTTAATGAAGATAGTGGGCATGTTAGGCATGTGATTGGTTTGGCATGTTGGACTAAATTGAGTTTTTTCTAATAGATGTCACCATGAGAAGGAGATTGTGACTGTTATCTTATGGAGCAGTGAGATTATGATTGTCTATGAAGAACATAGTGAAGATTGCTGTCCTGCAGGTTTTGCACAGTGTAGATGGTGGAATGTTAGAAGGAGTTAGGCATCTTGGAAGGTGTACCTTGAAGTCCTCCCTCTCTTGGATGTCAAGAACAAGTTGTTATGGTGTTGAAACCCTTCTTTGTAAGAAGGCTGATCTCAGTTGGAGACACTGAACTTGGTGAGTTATGATATTGGAGGTTTGAACTATCCTTCATCAGAGATAGGTTGTTGGTATCTTATTAAGTTGTCTGCAGTCCTAGATGCTTTGCATCAGTGGGTGACGACCGTAGAAGGTCTAAGATAGAGATCTGTGTAGGGGTTTCCCCTAGATGTTTGACAAGATTGTAATCAGATTGGGTTGGGACACTTGGTGTAGGACCACGAATGGTGACACAACCACGCCAAGTTGTAACAGTGCAATTCATAGATTTGCCTTTGATTGTGAGGGTAGATACATGACTTTCTTCAAAATGACCCATAATAGAGTCATAGGAAGTAGAAGCCTTGTTAATACCTTTACCTTTGTCAGGATTTTGACCTTGACCATGGTTAGGGAATGGCTCCTTATACATGTTGAGGTCTTTATTGGTATGTTGAGTTAGTTGTTCATCCTCAAAAGTGATTTTGTTTCCATCGATAAGGTTTTGGATTATGTGCTTGAGCTTCATGCATGATGAGGTTATGTTTCCTTTGCTCCTATGGAACTCACAATATTCATTTTCTCTGTACCGTGCAGTTTTGTAAATAGGTTCACCATATGGGTGAGCATCTGGTAAGGTGATGAGTCTATTGTTTATAAGTTTCTATAAAATAGTCTCAATAGGCTCTCCCAAGGGAGTGAATTGACATTGCGGTGGGTAATCATGTTGAGGCCGCTCTTGTTGTCGTTGTTGTTGGTTTTGGTATGGTTGTCTTTGTTGTTGTTGGTTTTGTTGAGGTGGAGGTTGACTTGGTTTGGAAAGCTGAAGGGGTGTTTGTAATGTTTGGACATGTTGAGAATTGACCACACCATCGTTTACCACGTTTTTATTTTTGTTCCAAAACTTTGTTTTTTCATTTGTTTGTTGTTGAGGAGCATTGTCTTTAGTTTCTTTGAAGATTTTGACCATGCCCTTAGCAATGAGGGCTTTTTCAATGTTGATTCCCTTGTAGGTAATTTCATCGAAGGTTGTTGCACTAAGAATTTGCAAATAAAACCCAATTCTTGGTTGAGGTTCTCTACAAATATGCTAACAAGTTATTTTTCAGGTATCTTGAATGGGAATTTGCTAGCCATTTGTCTCCATCTTTGAAGGAAGTAAATGAAAGTTCCCAATTTTTTTGTTTATTGTTGCATAGGTTAGTCATGGAGATCTCATGTTCTGTGTTGTAAGAGAAATGGGTGGCAAATTTCTCTGCAAGCTCATTAAAAGATTTAATACCTGTGGGGAGGTATGAGAACCATTCTATTGCTTGACCTCCAAGACTGTGAGGAAAGAGGCACATAAGATATGTGTTGTTATGCGAGACCTCGAAGCAAGTGAGATAGAATTCTTTAAGATGGTCTTTTGGGTCCCCTTTTCCTTTGTATTTATCAAATTTGGGAATAGTGAAGTTGTGAGGAAAAGGGATCATGGGTAATGACTGATCAAATGGATAAGGACAAACTTCTTTTAAAGAGAAGGTTTTCTTGATGTGGCCAAACGTAAGATTAGATAGTTGTTTTTGAACCTCTTCAAGTTTTAGCTCCATAGTTGTGGGAGGGATTGGAAACATCTCCTATTGTCTGAGAGGTGGTTAGTGTTGCCCATATGTAAGATTGTAGTGAAAGCCATGGGCATTGGTGTTATAAGGGTCGTCAGATTGGTTAGGGTCATATGTGTTGTATGTTGGGTTTAGATTGGGTTGGAATTGGGTGTTTTGATTTTGGGGAGGTGCGGGTGGTACTAGGTAAGAATGCAGGCTTTGCAATGGTTGTTGATATGAGTTTGGTGGAGGAAAGCTAAAGTTTGTTGGGTTTGGTTGCGGAGGTGGTGTGACGGAAGAATTTGGTGGAGGAAAGCTAAAGTATGTTGGGTTTTGTTGTGATGGTGGAACATAGCTTTGGGAAGTTTGGTTTTGGGAATGTTACGGGTTGAGATAGGTGTGGTTTAGGTTAAGAGTGGAAGATTGTTGTGGCGGAGTGACATAGGTCGATGTGTTTTGTAATGGTGGAGGTTGAATGGGAAATGTGTTTAAAAAGGTCAGTATCGATGAATGTTGTGGCAGAGGGACATAGGTAGATGTGTTTTGTGATGGTTGGGGTTGACTAAGATGGGGATAGGTATGATGGAATGTAGAAGAATGTTGTGGTGGAGGGACATAGGTTGTGTTGATGTTTTACGATGGTTGGGGTTACATGACATTGGTTGGTTTAATGATACAGAGGGTTGATGATGTTGGGGGTGGTGTTTGTTGAGACCCTTGTTGCATGGCTACATAAGTGTTCCCTGAATTGTAATTTGATCGAAAACCTTCTCGTGATGGGGTAGCCAATGTTCCACTTGTGATTGGTGTGGGCATTTTAGGAGTTTGTTGCATGTTTGATTGAGCTATAGTGGCTTGTTTGGCTAGTTCTTCTTAACGATGTAGAGTATCTTGTTGTTGTTTGTAGATCTCCATAGGAGTCAGGAGCAGTGATATGGGTCTCTCTGCCATTAGATTTTGATAAAGAGGATTCTCATATTGTGCAATTTTCTCCCTTGTGAGCTTTGTTCAGGTATGGGTGTGGTCACAGTTGACTTGGTTTGGACCACAGGTATGGCATCATAGGTTTTGTTTGTGTCCTTGAGATTTAATAGATCAAAATCTTGAGGTAATTTGGCTCCTTGTTCGACTAGTGAGCAAAAGAAATGATCTTGGTTATCACTAAGGATTTTGTCAATGTCAGCCATGGCTCTAGGATCTTGTATGATTTCATCAAGGTCTTGTCCATCTTCTTGAGAGGATTGACCTATTTCAAAGTGTTGCTCTTCTTGAGATGGGACTTGATCTATGGTATAATTGGGTGTAGCAAAATCATGAGGCATGCCAGTAGTGAATTGAGTTACATCTACCAAAGGCACATTACCTTCTTGAGGATTGTTTGGTTGGTCCTATTGCAGCCTATTTTGAGAGTTGGTTGGTCTTTCCATTAGTGTTTTTGGAGTGCCGTTTGGAGTCACGTTTGGTTGAGGTGTATGAGGAGGTGATTTACACTTCCTTGGGGAAACTTGCTTTGCCTTCATAGTTTGTTGGAGTCTAGTGGTTACCATAGGATACACTCAGATAATATGCTTTGTTTGAGATGTTTGCTGGGATTTTGTTGTGTTTTGAAAAAGACAATTTTGATGAATAGTTTACTGGACCAAAGGCGCTATACTATTTGATTGAAGGCGTAGGATTGTGTTACCAAAAGTGAGCTACTATGTTACCAAAGGTGTTGGACTAAGTTGGCAGAGGTGATGTACTATTATACCAAAGGCGAGCTACTGTTAAACCAAAAAGTGAGCTACTATTATACCGAGGGTACTGAAGTAGGTTTGCCAGAGGCAAGGTACTGTTATACCAAAGGCGAGCTACTGTTATACCAAAGGTGAGCTGCTGTTATACCATGTATGGTAGAATTTGGTGTAACACCTCCTTAAATTGAGGGGCAAAGTGATGAGGAACCTGGAAAGGATGGAACATGTGAAATCACATATGCCTAATGAAAGTGATACCTATATAGAATTGGAAATCTTTCTTTAAATCATTTTAACATAAATATCACGTATGTTTGACTACAAGTATGAGAGATGTTTGGCTGGTCTTAACTATTACGTGTTTTGATTACAATATTTTTAACATATAATCTGACATTTAAATTAAAACACTGCAAATTCCAAATGGAGTCCACAAACATTTCTTCCACTGGGCATTGGAAGACTTTCTTCCTGGTTGGAGTCCACTAATATTTTTGTTTCTGCCACTTTTTCTTCCACTTTTTTTCTCTGTCATTCTCATTTTCTTTCAACTTGGAATATCATGTGTGATCTCGTCTCCTCTGTATGTTTGCTATATGTGATCTAGTCTTTGTGCTTTTATCATTTGAATGATTTGATATGTTGATACGCTCCATTTTACGTACAAATCTCTAACCAAACTAATACAATGAATAATTTTTTAAAAGGTAATGCATGTTAAAACTAGTCTAATACAAATACCAGTGTAAATAAAATAGGAATGATCATATACTTTAAAACTATATAGATTGAGTAATTTAGTAGTTGGTTGAATGTTTTCAAGAAACAACCTATAATTTGGATAGAATACTATACTATGATAATCTCATTTAATATCACATTGTTGAGTTTCCTCATCAATTAGTTTTTATTAGTATATCGTATTTATTATTTTTAATTTTTAATTGAATATAGATAGATTATGAAGATTTCATAAAACACTTCATATATATTAGAATGATAAATTCTTATTCAATCAAAGAGAATAACTGTATATGTATCTTAATTTTAATTTCAAGTATTTTGTACATTAAGTTTTATATTTTTATTTTTGTTTCTATTAAATTGAATTTTTAATATTATAATATATAAACATTTGATTTTTATAAGTTTGATATTGGAAAATAATAGTATTTCAATTAGGAAAAGGAGTTTTAATTTGTATATTTTAGTTGGATTGTTTAATTATTTTTTGTCAATTTTAAAAATCTCTTTTGGAATTTCTAAATGTAAAAACAAAAAATAATTATTGTTATTTCAAATTTAGATACATTAGGAGCAAATGTGGTATTCTTAAACTCTTGCTTATTTGAAATTGTGAGAGAAGATTTTTCCTTAAATGTCATAGTAAAGATCTATATTTCCTCAACAATTTGCTATGAGTATATTACTTTGACTAGAATTTGGCTCACTAAAGATATTCTATAAATATGGTCAATTATGATACCAAATTTCTTCCCACAGTTACCTTGAGACACATGAAACATTTCATACACACTAGGTGGACTATTCATCACCCTCTCAGTTAGTTAAGAAGATTACATACACATCATTTCAAACATTAGATTTAGAAAAATAGAAAAAAAAAAGTTTCTCATATTTTAAAGTTATTTGATAGATTAAATTTTTGAAATTTGTTTTCATGTGTAAAAATAATAAATTTTAAATATATTAAACTTTTAATTGTAATATTTAAAGGTTAACGGGTGAGCATTTTTTCATGTATATTAATCAATGTAAACTTACTAGGGATGGCATACAATAGAATTGGGGATTTGGTTATTATAAATGAGACAAATGACTTGTTAGATGCTAAGTAGTTAAAATATTTAACTTATCTTCAACATTTTTTAGAATCAATCCATCACCTCCAATACAGGACATCTTCTTTTTTAGTAATAACCTTGGTTTATGCACTTTAACATTCCCCTAGTTTCAACTTTAATATATTAATAATGGCTTTTGAAACTATTTATTTATTTTTGATTATGGTAAGCTACAAACAAGGGTGCAAATCCCTTAAAAAAATCCCCTAGCAGACAACAGAATAGGCCAAGCAGGCCACCAATAGTAGAAAAACAACACACTAATAGTAAACTAACATACTAAAGTCCACAGACATATACATAAACCATAACAAAAGACATAAAAAAAAGCAAAAAGAAAATCTAAGAAAACAACTGAATCTAGTCCTCCTTAAGGAATGCATACATCTCCTCGTAGGTCATGAAAGCCTTAAAATCCAACCCATGTCTCTTTACTTCAAAGTCTTGTAGAACCGCCAGAGTAGTAGTAGCCTGATGCATCACTTACAAACTCAAAGAAGTCATGACTTTCAGCTTCCCTTCTGTGAAATCCACTCTCAATATTACCTCAATAATCTCCCTAATGATTTTATCACAATTCATGCACTCTCTTTGCGTGAAGGCATTCTCCTTAGCCAGATCAACATCTTCAGGTTCTAATTCAGTCTCCGCTTGCTCAAAATCATATTAGGAGTTATTTAGCTCCTAAAAGATTATAGCTCCATCTTGATAGTCAACCCGCTATAGGGTAAGCTTCACTTGCTGAATTTCCACTTCATCCTCTGGATTTGAATCACTTGAATCTTCCACAACTTTAACTTTGGGGGTTTGAATACCAACAAGTCTACTGGAGCATCTTATGCATGGCTTCCTAGTAGTAGAATCAATAGGCTTTTTCAACTTGTCACCAATATTTTTAACAGTGTCCTCTTTTTTCCCTACCACCTCCATTTCATCCATATCGACACCTCTATGATTTCTGTGATCCCCTTTAGGGGTAAACTCTATAGTCTCCCTACTCTTATAGTCCACCTCCTTATCTAGAGATAAATTACTCTTAGGCTTCGTAGCCTTGGTCTTCCTCGAGATATCAATCAAGCTACTTTTCTTCAACAACCTCTTCCTATTTGCAAACAGGGTCAGGCTATTCTTCATGTTACAAAGTCCCACTGCCACCTTCTCCTGGGAGGAATTATTAAGGGTACCAACTGAGGAACCAATAATGGAGGGGAGAAGGGTTGAATGATAGGTTCCTCAGAAATTCCCATAGTAGCATTTTTGGGTGAGAAACTTTCGTAGGGTTTTGCTTTTTCTTCTTAGGCCAGGCCATGGGGGATCCAACAGTAGGGGTCATAGAATCTAAGGGCGACCAACAATAATAGGGGGCTTACTCAAAGGGGACCTACCAATTTTAGGGGACAAATTACCCGAGGGTGCATCAACAACTACCATAGTTTTAGTAGACCTTTCCCTAGCAGGAGAGTGAGGGGCATTCTCTACCAAACCCTTCGCATGTGCATCCTTGAATAGAAAGACATTAATTAGTTTAGGAGTGTAGAGAGATAGATGAAATTGATACAAGTGTAGGATTAAACCCTAGTGTAGGGGGACAACAATGGCATTGGGGTTTCTAGCATAGGCATCCTTAGCCACCATGATAGAGGATTCTAAAGAAGACAATAGATAAAATAGAAAGTCGATAATTACCTTGTGTTTGAAGTGGTTTAGAAGTGCAAAGTAGTAATTGTAAAATAATTTATAGAGAACCTCAAATGTTACATATTTTATCAGCATGAAACATACCTTATCTCATGGAGACACCAATTTGTCCCTTTCAAAACCCCCTTGTAGCCTCATGGGAGTTTCACCCTCCTTGAAGAACAACACCATAGTATCATTGTCCTGGACTTTATTTTACTTATTCATGTTCTTATGATATAGGAGCATCCTTGGTTCAAGAGCAATCTTGCATCAACCAACAACATTTGCATTTTAGTTTGTTTGCAGTTCAGTTGGTTTCTTTTCATTTTCCAGTTTAGTTCAGGTAGTTAAGTCAATAACAGTTTTTGTATTCTGGCCCGCATTCTGTCACAGTTGCATTTCAAACCTTGCAGAGCTAAACTTAGCATCTAGATTCATTCATCTACATCATATCCAAAATTCAGAGCATTTGGATTAGCTACCAGAAAGATATCGCTATCAGAAGATCAATTATTTTTAGAACAGAGCATCCTGACAGTCTCAAACAATAAGCTAAAGGGGAAGACCTATGGAGCATTTCCTGACTTGTGGAGCCTAATGACACATCATTCAATGATCTTTGGTTTGTGGCCGACCTTCCCTAAGATCTATACATAATTCCATTCAATTGCAGAGGAGTTCTATTCATTTAGGTCTGACCTATCTGTGTACATGCATTATAGCTCTTCATTGGAGTTTGTGATCCTCCTTGGCCAACGCGGAGGAATCTTTTGTACTAGAGATGATATATATTGATGTAATAGATCCTTAGGGAGGTAGTTTTGGTGATCTAGAACATTAATAGTTTGGATTCTTTGTGAAGGAACTTCAAAGGCATATCTTGTGCATATTTTGATATACTGTAATCTGGATTGTGAGCTGAATTGAAAGCCCACATGTTGCCGGCCCATTTGTATTGGAAACTTATGATATATTGAATGATTAAATCTACATTTGTTTCATATCTTTGAGTTGTTTCTGTTGTGTTTACTCTTGCTGCATGGTCTAGACAGTTCATTCTGTGAACCCTCCTACCATGACTGCACCAAGTGGTATCATAACAAAAGTTTGAATCTTTGGGAGTGAAGTGCATAAAGTTGGCAAGGGAATTCCATAAGATCTTGTTGTGAACATATCACCAAATTGAGGCATGTTACTTGTGTCGCAACCGATTGCTGATTGTGAGGCAGTTGTCACCTTGTAGCCTGATTGCCGAACTTGAGGCAATTTACACTTGATCCTAGGAAGAATGCCACCAAGAAGAGTTGCTAATGTTGGAACAATGGCTAGTAGAATGGATGAAATGATGGAAATGATGAAAACAATGCTAATTTAATTGGATTTTGTTGAAGAAGATAGGCAAAGAGGATTGACACTGAGGCCTAATGTTGAAAGTGATGATGAAGAGGAATTTCAAGCTATCAAATAAACTGGTGAAACCCTAGAAGGTGATGAAGAAGAAGCATCAGATCAAAGGAGGATGTTGCAAGCTATTTCAAAGATTGGAAAGAGATCTAAAGTTGATGTACCAAATTACACAGGCAATTTGAATCTTGAAGAATTGATTGACCGGATAAATGACATGGAAGAATACTTTGAATATGAAGAAGTTGAAGATCCGGAGAAGGTGAAATTTGCAAAGACGAAGTTGAAAGGACATGCTGCTATATGGTGGAAAGGAGTTCACTTGGAAATAAATAGGAGAGGGAAAGAAAAAATTACAAAATGGGATACAATGGTGACAAAATTGAAGAATCAATTCATACTTGCTGACTATGAGTTGGAACTGTTGAAGAGATTGCAAAACCTGAGGCAAACGGAGAAATCTGTGAAGGAGTATACTGAAGAATTTCATAAGATGATCATAAGGATAGGACATAGTGAAGAAAGCAAGGATAAAGTGGCTAGATACATCAATGGACTGAGACTGAACATTCAAGAAGAACTAAGCTTGGTAAGGATGACATCTTTGGAGGAATCATACTAGTTTGGCCTTAAAGTTGAAGAGAAGTTGAATAAGAGGCATGATCAGAGATAGAGGTAGAGGAGGTAAATTTCAGAGAGATAGAACATTTTCTAGAGGAGATAGATCACATCTAGAGTAGAGCAAGCCTAACAACCCATTTAGGAAGGATGATAGAGATAGCAACACATACCAGAGCAATGACATAAATTTTCATCACAGGGGTAATTACAATTCATACTGGAATGAAGGATATAGAAAAGAGGGAAGAGGATTTGATAAGAGAACATTCAGAGGAACTTGTTTCAAGTGTGGAGGTGAAGGACAGAGCATTTGAATGTAATCAAGGGAGTACAAGCAAGAGGACAAAGAATAGTGGAAGAGCAGCCTATGTTGAAGAAGAACCTGTTGGATCACCTAGTTCAGTTGGTAAACCTGAGACAGGAGAATCACTTGTGATGAGGAGAGCACTATTTCAAATAGAAACAAATGAGGAACCATCATAGAGGAAAATTTTGTTAAGAACCAGATGCAAATCAGAAGTTAAATTTTGTAAAGTTGTTATTGATAGTGGTAGTTTAGATAATCTAGTTTTAGAGGAGATGGTGACTAAGATGAAGTTGGAAAGGTTGAAACACCCTAAGCCCTATCAGATAGCATGAATTCAGGATGATCACAAGGTACTGGTGAGTGAACAATGTTTGGTAAAATTTCATATTGGATCTTATCATGATGAAGTCTTGTGTGATATTATGTTGATGGATGTATGTCATATCTTGTTGGGTAGACCTTGGCAGTATGATAGAAAAGCTATACATGATGGGAGAAAGAATACTAACACTATAAAATCAAATGGAAAGAGAATTACTTTAATTCCTTTAGAAGATGATCCTAAGAATGAAGTATGTGGGAATGCTAGAATCTGTTTGGTAGATGGAAGAAAATTTCTGGATGGTTTGAGACATGATAATATGTGTTATGCTTTAATTCCTAAGAAACCTGAAACATTGAAGGAGACTGAAGAATTACAACTAGAGGGAATAAAGGAGTTGCTGACAGAGTATGAAGACATCATATCAGACAATATACCGGAAGGATTACCACCAATCAGGAGTATCAGTCATCACATGGACCTTATACCTGAAGCAAGTTTTCCTAACAAAGAAGTGCATAGAATGACACCGATAGAGAATGAAGAACGGAATAGACAGGTACAAGAGTTGTTGAGGAAAGGTTTGATTAGAGAAAGTTTGAGTCCTTATGCAGTACCTGCAGTGTTATCACCAAAGAAAGATGGAGAATGGAGGATGTGTACAAACTCTAGAGCAATCAATAAGATCACAGTTAAGTATAAATTTCCTTTACCTAGGATGAATGATATCATGGATTGTTTGAGTGGAGAAAGATATTTCACAAAGATAGAATTGAAGAGTGGATACTATCATATTAGAATTGGAGAAGGAGATGAATGGAAAATTGCTTTTAAGACAATGAATGATTGTATGAGTGGCTAGTGATGCTTTTTGGATTAACCAATGCACCAAGTACTTTCATGAGATTGATGAATGAAGTTCTAAAGAAATTCTTGGGTAAGTTTGTTATTGTATATTTGGATGACATTTTGATTTTCATTAAGACAAAAGAAGAATATTTACAGCACCTGAGACAAGTTTTGCAGAGACTGAGAGAGGAGAAATTGATGATAAACATCAAGAAATGTAGTTTCATGAAGGAAGAATTGGTATACTTGGGATTTGTAATTTCTGCGGAAGGATTAAAGATGGACCTTGAGAAAGTTAGTGCAATTGTTGAATGACCTACACCAAAGAGCATTGGAGAAGTGAGATCATTTCATGGATTGGCTAGTTTCTACCAGAAGTTCATAAATTTTTTTAGTTCAGTTTGTAACCCTATGAGAGAGACAATGAGAGGTGACAGAAAGGATTTCATTTGGACATCTAGAGTAGACAAAAGTTTTGAGTTATTGAAGCAGAAGGTGACAGAGCAACCTGTTTTGGTGTTACCAAATTTCAATAAGGTATTTTGAGTGGATTGTGATGCAATTGGAAATACAATTGGAGCAGTGTTAAGTCAAGAAGCTAAACCTGTAGCATATTTTAGTGAGAAGTTGAATGATGCAAGGAGAAGATATTTAGTTTATAATCAGGAGTTCTATGTCATAATTCAAGCCTTGAAGTAGTGGAGACATTACTTGTTGCCTAAGGAGTTTGTGTTGTATACAGATCATCAATCTTTGCAATATTTGAATAGTCAAGGTAAGTTGAATCAGAGACATGAGATGGGTAGAGTTCATGCAAAGTTATACTTTTGTATTGAAGCATAGGAGTGGAAAATCAAAGTTGTTGATGCATTGAATAGGAGAAGAAACTTGTTGACAGAGATGAATTGAAGGACATGTATGAGGGAGACATTGATTTTGTAGAACCTTGGAAACCATGTAAGGAACTTGTTGTGATAGATAGGAGTAATTTTTTGGATTATTTCATTCAAGAAGACATGTTGTTCAAAGGAAATCAGTTATGCATACCTAGAAGTTCAATGAGGGATAATTTGATCAAGGAGAAACACAGTGGTGGACTAGCATGATATTTTGGAATTGATAAGACAATGGCTTTGGTAAGTGAAAATTACTATTGGCCTCAGATACATAAGGATGTTAGGAAATTGGTACATAATTGTAGATTTTGTCAAGTTGCAAAAGGGAGTAGTTAGAACACTGGCTTGTACAAACCTTTGACCATACCAGAGAGACCTTGGATAGATGTAAGTATGGATTTTGTAATGGGATTTCCTAAGACACAGAGAGGACATGATTCAATATTTGTAGTGGTAGACAGATTTTCAAAGATGGAATATTTCATACCTTGTAAGAAGACAACTGATGTAATACATGTAGCTAACCTATTTTTCAAAGAGATTGTGAGATTACATGGGTGAACTAAGAGTATAATTTTAGATAGAGACACTAGATTTCCTGGATACTTTGGAAGACACTTTGGAAGAATATGGAGATAGATTTGAAGTTTAGTTTAGCTTTTCATCCACAGACTGATGGATAGACAGAGGTACTGAATTGGACTTTGGGAAACTTATTAAGATGTTTGGTTAGAGAGAAGATAGGAAGTTGGGATTTGATTCTTTCACAAGAAGAGTTTGCATATAATAATTTAGTGAATTGGAGCACCAAAAGAATGCCTTTTGAGATCATTATCAGAGTAAACCCTAAGGGAGTTGTAGAATTGAGAGATATCAATGTAGAAGAAAAGAGAGGTATAGAAGCTAAAGAATTTGCAAAACATATGAAAGTAGTGCATGATCAGGTTAAGAAGCATTTGGAGGATATGAATAGAAAATATAAGGAGCAAGGAGATGAGAAAAGAAGACATAAGGAATTTGTAGTAGGGGATGAAGTGATGGTGTACCTGAGGAAAGATAGATTTTGAGTTGGGACATATAACAAGTTGAAGATGAAGAAGTTTGGACCCTGTAGGATACTTAGAAAATTTGATTCAGGGAATGCATATGAAGTGGAGCTACTAGAGACATTGGGTATTTCAACTATTTTCAATATTGCAGACCTATATCAGTATCATGAAGCAGAGTTTATTGACAGCATGGAGGAAGACTTGAAGAAGTAGTTACCACAACAAGCACCAGAGCAAATCACAGACATTTTGAGCAGCAAAGTTGGACACGTCACCAGAGGAAGATAATACAAAGAATACCTTGTGAAGTGGAAAGGCAGACCAGAAGAAGATTCATCATGGATTTCTTAGGCTGAGGTGGATCATCTTGGTTCTCCCCTATCCCCAACAAAGTGAGGACTCACTTTTTCAATAACCCTAGATGTCTGATGCAGGAGCATCCATAGTTCAAGAGCAATCTTGCATCAACCAAAAACATTTGCATTTTAGTTTGTTTGTAGTTCAGTTGGTTTCTTTTCATTTTCTAGTTTAGTTCAGGCAGTTCAGTCAGTAGCAATTTCTATATTTTGGTCTGCATTCTGCCGTAGTTGCATTTCAGACCTTATGGAGCTAGACTTAGCATCTAGATTCATTCATCTACATCATATCCAGAATTTAGAGCATTTGGATCAACTACTAGAAAGATATCGCTATTAGAAGATCAACTATTTTCAAAATAAAGCATCGCGACAGTATCAGACAATTAGCTAAAGGGGAAGACTTGCGGAGCATTTCCTGACTTGTGGAACCTAATATTGCATCATTCAATGATCTTTGGTTTGTGGGCGACCTTCCCCATGATCCGCACATCATTCCATTTAATTGTAGAGGAGTTCTACTCATTTAGGTCTAACCTATCCTGTACACACGTTATAGCTCTTCATTGAAGTTTGTGATCCTCCTTGGCTGATGTGGAGGAATCTTTTGTACTAGAGATGATATATATTGATGTGATCTAGAAGATTGATAGTTTGGATTCTTTGCGAAGGAACTTCAAAGGCATATCTTGTGCATATTCTGATATACTGTAATCTGACCTATGAGCTGAATTGAATGCCCACGTGTTGGCGGCCCATTTATATTTCAAACCTATGATATATTGAATGACTAAATCTACATTTGTTTCATATCTTTGATTTGTTTCCGTTGTGTTTGATCTTGCTGCATAGTCTAGATAGTTCATTCTGTGAACCCTCCTACTGTGATTGCACCATCCTACCTTTGCATGATAAATAAGTGGCATAAGCTATATTCTCCTTGATAATCTCAAATTGCACACCACCTACTTACACCACCCTCCTGTCCCACAACATGGTAAACTAGATAGATAGGCTTTCATGAAACCCATTAAGACATTTCAAAAATGAGTTGATACCACCCTCATAGCAAATACTCCACGTCATTTCATCAGCCCTAAACTCTTCACAGGAGTTGGGTTCCATTCTAACCCTATCTCCCCCCATAACCAAGCTTTTCAAACCATCATAAAAAAGTTGGTTTAATTGTTGTAGAAAGAACCAAAGGTAGAGGATGGAGTCTTTGATTTTCTCAACTTTCTAATCAACTAATGCTAACTAAATTATGAAATTTACTCCCATGCCAAGTAAAAATACTCGAATTGGCCTCACAATCCACTTCAGATCCCATATCATAATTTCCATAATTATGATCAACATTTAGGAGATGATCATTAGAAGGAGGTGCCACCAGAGTTTGAACAAATCTTGATGACCATGTCATCCAAGGCAACATTATCCAGAGGAGTTGGCAATAGATGATGTAGCCATCCTCTCTCCATCAACATCATCTCATTCCACATGGGTTCCATGAAATGATTTAAGCCAATGTCTCCTTGTCTGGAAACAACTACCTGACTCACCCCTTGGGATAGTTGGTTATCTAAGCAAAGCTTCCAATGAGTATTGAGAACATATACCTAAATATATACTCCAACTTAGTATTAAACCCCAATTTATTACATCTATTAAGATTGGATAGGTTGCACCTCTAGACATAGGCAAGCTTTGACATTACTAGGAAGATTGCTTATATATAGATCTAAAAACATCTCTTAGAATTAAGGTTAATCCCAAAGTTTGCCAAAGAATCCACAACACTATTACCCTCTCTATAAATAAGTCTTATTTCAACCTTATCCAACCCCAAGAGGAGGTATTTAATATCTTGGATGATATCAACTACCTATCATCCCACTTTAGCTTTCCCTTGGACATCATCAATAATACATTTTGAGTCCTATATGTGCAAGTTTTGGATACCAATGGATAAGGCAACTTTAACCTTGTAGAGGAGAGCCATGGCTTTAGCCACATTATTTGAATTTATTCCTAACCCACCAGCATAAGCAATGACTAGTTCACCCTTATAGGACCTCAAGACCTCACCACCACTAGTAGCTCTAGGGTTACCTTAGCAACCCCATGAAAGTTTAGTTTTATCCAACCTTCGGTAGGGGGAGTC
Source organism: Cunninghamia lanceolata (assembly GCA_027924645.1). Taxonomy (NCBI): domain Eukaryota; kingdom Viridiplantae; phylum Streptophyta; class Pinopsida; order Cupressales; family Cupressaceae; genus Cunninghamia; species Cunninghamia lanceolata. Next base: position 203,216 of record BSBN01001161.1, read on the forward strand.
CATCTAGTGTTTTTTCAAGCTAAAATTTTAGTGTTATAAGCCTTGCAAATGTGTAGAGAGACATTCCACCTTATAAGGATATTGATTTCTTTATTATTAGGAGGGGCTTCAACAACTTTCACTATGCAATGAGAAACATTTTCAACCAACAACTTGGAGAAGATGCAAAAGACTTCCTGGATAGTTATGTGGTTATCCCTGAAGATTCTATTATTTCATTCCTTCCACAGACTCCAAGTGAGTAGAGGAGAAATTTGGTACCACACTTCTTTATCGATTAGATGGGAGAAAGGGGTAGTCTAATTTTCAATGAAATAAATTAGGTCTTCATTCATACTCCAACTGATACCATGATTTTGAATGGCCATACTCCACACTTCCCAAGTGAAGTCACAATGGAGAAAAAGGTGGGATACAGATTCCTCATCCTTAAGACAATGAACACACCTATTAGGGATTTGGAATCCATTGATTCTCAAATTGTCCTAGGTGAGGATCTTGTTGTGGGAAGCTAACCACCAAAATAAATTCTCCTTATGGATTAAGTTGTGATTCCACAACTTCCTCCAAATACTACTATCATTAGCAGAGTATAACAACATATTGTAAGCTGGCATAATAGAGAAGGTGCCCATTTTATCTTTGGACCATAGTAGCTCATCCATCCTAGGAAACAATGGAATTATGTATCATTGAAGATCCTGTTGCAAATCATCAACAATTTGGGAGAGGTCAATATGACTTTGACACTAGTCTAAGAGATGTTTTCAGAAGAAAACTCCTCCTTGTTGTTATATGCTCAAAATCATGACTCTGGTTGCCTGGGGCTATCGGGTCATATTTTAGCATGCACATGGACCCTTCCCTCCTTGCCATGGGGTGATTCGCCATGTCACTCTCACTCACGTGGAAGTAGCTAGTCAAGAGGAGGCGAGAGATGGTGGGGGTCTGGGTCACTGGAGAGCTGGAATTCATAGAGAGGGCTCAACAAGTTCTGTGGCCTTTGTTGTAGGTTTCGTTCAATTGTTATTGTAGTTGAGATAACCCTATGACCTAAAGAGTCACTAGTTTCTCTTCTTCTATTTGGATTCCTTAGATTCCACCTCTATGTGGGTAAGTGATTATTTTTGTTGATGGCTTCTGCTATTTCAATAGCTTGAAGGAATTCTTGTTGTAATTGCATTTGTCTAGTTTCTTCTAACAACAAGAGGACAAATGGGTCTCCTTGTGGTAGAACAAATGTTTGTTGTTGTGGTCACGGATGGATCTCCTTGATCTCATCACAGATAGCCTTTACCCACTCTCCTCTCACTCCTAATCACATTCATGAATCAGGATAGAGGAAGTTGTGTAATTGGTAACGTCAACCAGATCTAGGGTTTTGACCTAGGGTTTAGTTGACCTAGGGTTTGACTTGTGTTTTGACTTTGTGTTTACCTTGTGATGTGATCAAGGGTTTTGGTTGGATCATTGAACTATGATTACCTTATGACGGAATCGAGGGTTTGCAATTTTGTCTATTATAGGGTTTCTATATGCATGCAAACTAAATGATATGCAAAATGTTCTTTTTGATATTTTTTAATGTATTTTGGAAATAAAAGTGCTTCTAATCTATGAAAAGGAAATATGTGTGTAATCCTATATGACTATGCTAATGCAAAATTAACCTATGTTTTCTGGGTTTTTGATGATTTTGATTCAATATAATCTAAAGAAAATGGGAAATGCTTCTTCTAACAATCTAGATCTAGAAGTATGAAAGTGATTAATCTAACATGCGAGATCTAATTATCAAGGAAAAAAGCAATGTTTTACTATTTCCAAGAGCAAGTTTGATTCTATAATTACTATGAATTGAATGAAAATAATGAAGGAACCTAGAAGAAATGAAGATTTGTTGACTCCAATACCCTTAGTAATCCTTGTAATTGACAACCTCAAATCCTTTTGTGGTAGCGAGTGATCCTCTTGACAAAAAAATGACATAAAAAAACAAAAAGAAGCTTTGATGATGCTTATATGATCTCAATGAGAGCTTGGATTGAGCATAATGGCATAGAATGAAGCAGCGTAGTGTTTCTTGGTTGAACAAATAAAGCAAAAGGCACCTTTATCCTGTGAGAGCATTTGAATGCTAAGTTGGAGAGAAAAAATTGGCAAGAGCTGTGTGCACAATGAATTTGCCTCCCTTTGTGCTTGTGGGAGGGGGGTATTTATAGGTTTAGAAGAAGGGATTGATTGAAAAGTTAACTCATTTGATTAATAAGTTAACAAGGATGATTGGGGAGTTAACAAGGTTGATTACCCAGTGAACTTAGCTAATTAGAGAGTGATGAAACAATGATAGCTTATCACTGGAGAGGAAATAGAGGCGAGGGAATGCATGATATTGATTGAAGAGTTAATTTGAGATCAAATAGAGATAATTATGTATGTGTGGGTGTAAGAAATAGTTAAATCTATATATTAGGGATCAAAAACCATGCAAACAGAAAGAAAAACGGGCAAAAACGGAGCAAAAACGGAGCAAAAACGAGTGAGAAACTCAAGTTTTTCCAAGGCCGCAAAAAAGGTAGGGTCACCCATTTTTCTAGTAGGGTCACCTGAGGGGTGACTCTAGGTCACCTGGGGGAGATCCAGGCTAGACAAGGTTAGATGTAGAAAAACAGGCTGGGAGATGCAAGAAGAGAAGAAAAGGAGGGGTTCTGCATCAAGAAACAGATTAGTCATGTAGAAGAATCCAAATCTCCACTTGCATCTATAGGATCTCCTAGGGGAGATCTAGAAATAATAGGGGCATATTTGGATTGGTTGAGCAGAACTGAAAATTGAAAGTGGGAGATGGATAGAGAGACCTCTAGAAGTCTTCCAGGAGGTGCACAAGACAAAAAACAAAGGGGAAAGGTGAAAAATCACCTACAGGACACTCAAAAGGCTTAGGAGCAAGGTCAAAATCTTAGAAAATGCAAGTCGACAAGTGTCAAAAAGCATCGCAAATGGGGAGAGAGAGAAATCGACAAAGAGGAAACAATACAATATGAGAAAAGAGGACATGTCATCAAGAGGCTCACTGCTTAAAGGACATTATTTCATGCTTACATGTACGTGACAAGGATTTGAATCATCATAAGGGTCCTTGTGGAGGCTATGTGTGATTTTTGTGCTTACATATTTGTCCCCTCGAAGATGGTAATCTACATGAAAGGTAGGTGCCGTTCTCAAACTAGGCCTTACCTATTGTTGATTTTCCCATAATTTGTACCTGCAATAACTAGTATTAGTGTGACATTTAAATATACCAAAATGAATAATAAAAATTGAAATGACAAACTTACCATGGATCATTCAAGCTCAACTAGTTGCTTGCCTTTGTTGGTTTAGACCTGTCGAGATGAGAGAATGCAAAACAATGCATGAAAGGGGTGCATAAAAGCAAAGAACTAATCTAAAATGCACAAATGAAACTAAGCTAAGGGAAAATCAAGCAAGCCAATTTGTGAGATCAGAGTGAAATAGAAATAGAATCATTCATGTGAACAGTTGTTAGAAAGTTATCATCGAGGGGATCGCAGAGATGGCTGCCTCTTCTTTAGCCACAGAGAATCGGGTATACAATCAATGAAAAACTCTTCTCTAAATCCTAGGTTGAATTTTGTGGAAATCCTCTTAAAATTATTTGTTTTTGATGATTTTTCCTATTGCATTGCATCTGTCTCATCATTTAGAGCAAGATTGCTTTTTCATTTTCTGAAATCAGTTGAAAAATGAGGTTTCTAGACTGATTTTAGGTTGAGGGATTCGCTCCTAGTGTCACCCCTTTTCTCAGGTAGGGTCGACCAAGGGAGATCCTGTCTAATAGTAGGGTTACTTGGGGGAGATCCTAAAAAGTAGTAGGGTCACCTGGGGGAGATCCTGAAAAACACCTGGGTCACCTGGGGGTGACCCTATTGGGCAAAATTTGACTAAAATTTCAAGTTGTTTAACGCTTGTTTCACTCTGATTTGACATGATTTGGTCACTAAATCTATTTGTTTGTTGCAATTTTGAAGGTTTATATGATTTTTTGTGTAAGGTTTTCTACAGTTTTATGATTTTTAGGGATTTTACAAGTTTACGAGATCTAATCAAAAGTTCTCTTCTAATTTCACAGGACATGCGTATCTGATGGAATGCCTGCTGAGAGTAGAGATGGCTCTCAGGGATGTTTGCTTCATTGAGTACTGAGGATCATGCTATACTAAAGAGGGTAGGCCTAGATAGAGTTTGTCATGTAACTTTGATTCATCTTGTATCTCGCATATGCTGTGACATTTTGACTTACTGGGATGCAGATAGAAACACATTCAGGTTCCCACAGATTTTTGGAGAGTGGACTATCATTCTATATGATGTGTATCACATACTTGGATTTCTTATGAGGGGACAACCTTTATCTCTTCCAGTTAGTGAGTCCTAGGAGGACAAGGTTTCTTGGGATGCATTTATGGCGGTTAATCACCTTGGGGACTAGACAAGAGTTTAGCTTACCTCTATGCAATGACTCCGTATCCCACTCTTGAGGAGGTTCCTGATTAGTTTGATTGCTTTGAGGTTGTTGGGAGAAAAGGCCTTGGCTCCTCTAAGATGGTGCTGGGCACCCATCATTCATGAGATTAAGGAGGGCATAGTTTATGCTTAGGACTTAATAGCTTGGCCATGGTTTATAGACTTTTCTATCAAATTTCATGGCGAGGGGCTCTAGCTTTTAGCCACTCTTCTTTGATCATGGCATTGATATTTTAACACATGAGGCCCTATCAGAAGCTCATTCCACTTCCAGATAAGTGGCTACCAAGAGTAGTGAGGTGGATGCATGTTGGTCACTTTGATGCTACTTTACCCACCATTGCTACTCTTACTGATGAGGACATGATTTTTGATCCTTATCACAACATGGAGGGGGCTTGGGCCCAAGATGGTGAGATCAAAGAGTATTGTCATGAGGTCTTGGAGATCACAGACCATAATGGTTTGGTTGAGGCTCATCGAGTTGACTGTGTCTTACAATAGTTTGGTGAAGATGTCCCTGAGGACTTGCCCCCAGTGCCTACTTGTTACAGGACCGTTCAGGAGATGGGTGAGATTGGACAGAGAAACGTCATTTGGACTCCTTTGACTCTAGGCATGTTCATTACTAGAGTCTCTAGAGGAGGATGGAGGGGAGAGAGAGGGACTCCTTCCTAATCTTTTATTGTGACTATTGATTCAGAGTCCACTAATGAGGACTACGTTCTAGATAGTAATGATTCATCAGATGAGGCCCTTCTCGAGGATTTCGACGACATTGATGATTTAGATGATGTTCCTGAAATCCCTGAGGGTCCTCCTATTATTTCTCAACCTCCTCATTTAGATGAGGTGATGCGTTAGTTTGACCCTGATTGGCAGCCTGGTGATCCACCTAAGTTTTCATTTATTTGTTTTTTTATGTATATTTGTCCTTTCACTTTTTGTGTGGAACTAACTTGGTCCACTTTCGATTTGGTATTTAAGGCAATGTCAGAGAGTGGAGGGATTTCATTCATGAGGTCAATGTTGGATTAGCTTCTCCCTTCACTAGGATGACTCATGATCATTGATGAGGTATAAATAACCTCATTTCTTTAATGGATCAAATAGCCTTTTTGTACTATCCAATTCCCTAGCCTTGCCAATTTATTTATTTTTATAAGCGATATTTATCTTATTTTTAATAAAATATTGTACAAATCTTGATTTCCTAAATTGACTGAAACTAGCTTGTAAATGTTGATTTAATGGCATGAAAAGTTGGGTAACTATGCAGGTTAATGCATCACCTCAGAAGTGGACATCATGTAGCTATGGACGAGTGCGCCGGAAGTTGTGGGCACTAGAAATTTTAGGCTTGCATTTAATGAAGACTTTGTTTTTATTCTACTATTTCTGTGGTTACTCAAAAGACATTATGACTCCACTCGGAGTCCTGTTTATGTTTAAAAAGATAGCAATAGTTAATTTTCTATTTTTCAGTTACAAGACTTCTTCAATTGGCATTTTCCTGCCATCAAAAGTTTAGGAGTAGATCAGTTTTGTTGTTGCTTGAAATATGGATATAAAAATAGACACTATGGATAAATGAAACACAATTCCTTAGTTCGATATATCTTTTTGGATCTGTGTACTGAAAAGTTTTATGAATGAAAATACTGTTATGAGTTCTAGTTCTTTGAGGATATGAATATGATGGAAGTGATTGAATGTGATTTAAATTAAGACAAGATCTCCCACGAGGTGGCCACTCGCAGGACATAGGATAGATAATTATTTTTTATTTCTATGAATGTTTTATCCAATTAAAGATAGTTAATGTTTAGTTTCTATTAACCTACAGGAGTGTTGTTCAAAGATAAATCGTTATGTGCTATTGTTTGAAACTTTCTGAGTAGATTCAAAGTTTTTCAGTGCATCTACCTTAAGTTAGAATCTTTGTTTTCTGATAATTAGAATGTGGTATGTTTGTAGCATAAGCAAGTTACATTTGTGAGTTGTTAAGCTTAGAATTTATTGTGAGCTATTAGCTTAGAATTTATGTATTTTCTAGTATAAAATTTATATGCTTTCTAGTTTAGAATTTTTTGCTTTCTAGTTTAAAATCTTAATGCTTTTCATAGAGGGACATAATTACTGTTTCATTTTTTGTATTGTTTCAATCTTTTTATAGAACTAGAAAACTGTTTTCTCGATGAAATATCCAAATTCCCTATTGCATACATCCTTGGACACTACCTCGGTTGATAAACTGATAATTTTCATCTAAAGTGTTAGGAGCTTACGACAAACTGTTAATCATCTTTTAGATGATCCTGGTGTGTTCCCTGCTGCAAGGCGACACACTGACATTTTTGCTCCTATCTACCATGGGTGCCAGATAACTACAGAGTTGAAGACCTAGGTTGACATGCTTAAGGGTGAGAATCAGGTACTCTGAGAGATGGCTCACCTTAACTTTGGACATCATGATGCTAACATGGCGGGGCCTTCACAGTCGCATGCTTAGAGTAGAGCACCTCATTCTCATAGGTTTCATGGAGTGACAAGTGGTACTCATAGATGGAGGAGTTGAAGTCCTGAGGGTTCTGTTGGAGGGAACTTCCCTTGACTTTCCTTTCTTGAAATTGTGCCCCTTGCATGGGGAGATTCTACTTCTCTTGAGTTCATTTTGTCTTAGCTCTTTGATACCCTTATATACGTAAACTTTGGATGTATCTGTGAAAGTTTATCCTTTTATGGTTTTCTCCTATTGAATTTGGTACTCATCTCTTGTGCATGTTTAGAGGTTTGGGAACTTTTTGATTATGTTTGACCTTTTCAACTCTTTTAACAATGCAAGTATGATAACAATGACATATTTTTGTAGCTTTTTAGGACATATATATGATATACAGTTCATAATATGATAATGCAAGAACACAAGAAATGCTAAAATAAATCTTTTACACTTACTAAATGTCATGAGGTATGACATTCAACTTTATTGCTTTGACTCCTTCTAATTTTTGGCATGAATGCAACATGGCACAAACAATGTGACTACTCTTAAATACGATTTTATATTAAGGGGATTGCAAGTTGTCCTGATATAAGAGATCTATTCAAGGCTATGAGAAAGGATATAGAAAAAATCAAGTGGGGAATGGGAATGAAAAATGGAGTGTTTCTGATTTCTAGACTTCACTAAAGGCTAAACACTGATCCTTATCTAGATAAGACAAATTGATAGGCTTTCAACTTTAGACAAGTAGTAAGTTTTATAGGTGTTCACTAGACTTAGATCATAGATGGCAGGCAAAAGAGAACTGGGGTAAAGGATAAAAGGGGAAGAACAAGGGTCCCTTGGTAGAAGATGATCCTAGAGACTACTAGACTCTTTGGTTTTGCTTAGCTAGTGCGTGTGTGTGCTTTGTACCTCTCTTTCTCTGTTAAAATGTCACCCTTGAGGCTTCGAGCTTCGACTGATCTCCACCCAAGAGTACAAACATTCAACAATCTTCTCTCTTTCACTCTTTTTTTGTATCTCTCTATTTTTTCTTTTTTCACTTTTTTTGTATTTTCCTCACTTGATTTTTCTCCTTTTTTTGGATTTTGACTTTTTAAGAAATGAATGCATTTTGGAACTTTGATACACAATACTTTGATTTCTCAATTCTTACTTTTCAATACTCTTATTTTGATCACTCATTTTTTTATTCACTCATATCTTAGATTGCTTGCTTCAGAGTTTTAATCTTCCTAATGTTTTTGGCCAGGGAAGATAAGGGGCTGAGTGCCACCTAAAGTTTTTGTAATCCAGTTGGACTTCTCTACTACTAGGGAAGAACTGGGAAGGTCTACTTGCAAGCTTCCTTTGAACACTATAGGTTTGAATACTAACTTTGTTTAGACCTAACATCTTGACTCATTAATATTGGGATCAGTGTAAAGCTAAGAGCTAGATTTTGATTAGAATCACTGGGAATGAAGGGGGATAATGGCAATTGTGGAAATGAGGAACCTCTAGGTCTTGAAAGGATGACATATATCTAGACAATTTTAGGTTCCTTACTAAAAGGAAAAATACAAGAGCAAGTCACTAATTGTAATGCAAGATGAACAAAATGATGCAGAAATGCAAGAAACAAATTATTTTTGACATTTTTGATTTTTTTATAATTTTTTTTTGTATTTTTATGTTTTATGATTTTTTTGGTTTTGGGACATATTATTACTTGAGGTGAAAGGCATTGACTGTTTCACCAAATCCCTCTCCCTCCATTGTGTACAAGAGGTAAGCACCATTTTTGACATCTTCTTTAACCATGTAAGGACCTATCCAATTAGGTCTGAATTTTCATCCTTCACCATCTTTTTTATCGATTAGATTGTCTATCCCGAGCACTAGGTCTCCCACTTGAAAGGGTCTCAGGATGGCCTTCTTGTTGTACTACTTTTTCACTCTTGCTAGATATGAATTGTGTCTTTGAATGACTCTTAGGCATGTTTGTTCATCATTTCTAGTTCGGCCAGCTTCACTGCCCTATACTCTTCATTGTTTAATAGTCCTTGTAATGACACTCTCAGACTAGGCAAGTCTACTTCCAATAGTAATAGACCAAAGGAGAGTTGTGATTGATGTGAAATCTCTCACATAACTCTCTTACTTGTGGATTTATGAAATGAGGCATTATTTGTCACTATCACTTAAGGGATTTTGAACCAACAAATGATTTGGTTCAATATAAATTTTGCAATTATGGTGCCTAACACTGTGGTGAGAGGCATGGCTTCTACCCATTTTGTGAAATATTCTATCGCGATTATGATGAACAAGTGTCCATCTGTTGATGGGGGAGATATCTTTCCTACTAGATCTAATATCCATGTGGAAAAGGGCCAAGGAGTGACAATCAATTGCAAATCTCTTGTTAGTGCATGGTGAACATGAGCATAAACCTGACATTTCAGATACCTCTTTATGAACTTAATCGCATCCCCTTGTAAATAGAGACAAAAGTATCCCATTCTATGTATTTTTCTTGTTGTGGCATGACCACCAAAATGTCCTCCACGGATTCCTCTATGACACTCTTCTAATATCATGCGTGCTTCTTCCTTGTCAATAAATCGAAGCAACATTCCATATAGGGCCCTTCGATAGAGCACATCATCTATTAAAACATATCTTGTGGTGAGGATGCGTAATCATCTTTTTCCCAAAGGGGTCATGTTTTCCAGGTAAGTCTTGTTTGCGAGATAGTTTATAATGTCTCGGTACTAATACAAGGTGGCATATTTCTTGAGATCTACCACACAAATCTCCTCATCAGGGAAATCTTCATTCACAGGTTCCTCTTGGGGAACCAGATTATCTGCTAACCAATCTACTATTATCTATCCTTTGACTACCTTTTGGTTGACAAAGGTTGGCTCAAATTTTCTCAATAAGGTTATGAACTGGTTGGCTCTTCTTGAGAGCATGGGTTGAGTCAAGAAGGTTTTCAATTGCTCAGATTGTATCATAACTTTAGTTTCTTGATTCAACATGTAGTTTCGTAGCCTTCAGTTGACAAAGATTATGACCAGACACTCTTTTTCAGCTTGAGTGTAATTCTTCTCATATTCCAACAAGGTTTGACTTATGAAATAGATGGTTCTTTCTCTTCCTCCCTCATCCTCTTGAGCTAGCATACATGCTATGGAGATATTGGTGGCTCTGAAGTATAAGATGAAGGGTTTGTCATGTTTTGGTGGAATCAACATGGGTGGGGTTAACAAGAGCTTCTTTACTTGTTCAAATGTATTTTCACAATCCATGGTCCAGGTAATGCCAACTTGTTTTTTCAATAACTGATTGATTGGATGGATTTTGAAAGTCATGTCTATTATGAATCATCTGATTTCACCTAGGTGTCTTAGGAAGGCTCTTACTATTCTCTCACTTGTTGGTGGGGTTGCATTTAAGACTACTTTGACCTTGGCTGGGTCTACATCTATGCCTCTTTGTGAGACGATGAATCCCAACAACTTTCCTGTCGTGACTCCAAAAACACACTTTTTAGGATTCAACCACACTTTATATTCTTGGAGCCTATTGAAGATTTTGCAAAGATCCTCCACATGTTTCCCCCTTTATTCTGACTTGGCCAAGAGGTCATTAATGTAAGTTTCAATTATCTTGTGTATATAATCATGGAAGATGTGTGTCATTGCTCTTTGGTAGCTTGCTCCTGCATTCTTCAACTTGAATGACATGACTATATAGCAGAAAGTTCCCCAAGGGGTAGTGAACGTCATTTTGTTTTGTTCAACTTTAGTAATCCTGATTTGGTTATATCCTAAAAACCCATCCATTAGAGAAAGAACTTCATAACCTGCCGTTGGATGTCAATGGGAAGTCATCTTTTGGGAAAGTTTGATTGATGTCTCTAAAATCGAGACATATCTAAATTTTTCCATTTTTATTTAGAACTGGGACAATGTTTGACACCTAATTTGAATAATCCACTAGTTTGATAAAAGTAACATTTAATAGCCTTTTTAGTTTTTCTTTCACCATTTCAGCTACTTGTGGCTTTATGGGCCTTGGTTTTTGTTTCACGGGTTTGACATCTGATTTCATCACTAAATTGTGCACTACAACCTTTGGATCTAACCCAGGCATATCTAAATATGCCCATGCAAATATATCAGAATATTCAATGAGGAACTCTGTGTACTCCTCCATCTCTTCATCATTTAGTTCTCCACCTAGTTTTAACATCCTAGGTTTTTTAGGTGTACAAACATTGATGTCGATTGTATCTCCCGTTAGGATGGATGTCCTTCTTCAAACTTCTAAGGGGTAACTGGTAGATCTAAGTTTGCCTCAATCTAAAGGATTTCTTTCTCATTTCCAAAATAATCATCGGGATGAGGGAGGAGCAAGTATACTTTTTTATGGTGAACTCTTGGAAGTCCATCATATGCATGCAGATATTCCAAGATGGCTTTGTCATTCTTATCGTAGTCTCGGGTTGGTCATTCTTCTTGACCCATGGTATAATTCAAGATATCTGATAATTCTTCCCTATCTAATAATGGCTCTCTGCACACTGAGACAATATATTCCAAATTTTGCAATTGTGCATGTGGTGAAAATAATATGGCTGAGGTGGCCATTGAGTCTGCTACCTGATTTTATTCTCTAGTTATGGCTTTGATGGAGAAGAAATTGAAGAATTGAACTAACTTCCTGATGGTCTCTTTATAAGGTCGCATCCGTTCAGACTTTGTTTCATAATTTTCCTCAACTTGGTTGATTATCAATTGAGAATCTTTGAAGGCCAAGATTTTTTTGACTCTCATTCTCATGGCTAACATGATTCCTAGGGATAGGGCTTCATACTTAGTGATGTTGTTAGTGTAAAAGAAATATATATTGAAGGCAAAGGGGAAGATTTTTCCTTCGGGAGATGTCAAGATTATCCCCTTTCCTACCCTTGTCTTGAAACTAGCTCCGTCAAAATGTAGGGTCCACAAGCTTTCATGGTTCTGTGAGTGAGATGCTTCTCTAAAATCATAAGTGGAAGTCTATTTTTCTTCTTTTTCATCTCCTTCTTCGATGATTTCAATTGTTCCAACTAAGAGATTTTTGACATCCCAATCATTGATACATGAAATGGCTGCTAAGACAAACGGTACATGGGATTTAGTGGTATGTGGGTCAAAGGGGAATTCCCTAAGATCGTCCATTCTTTGGTAGGATATGTTGTGAGTGCTCACATTCATTTGAACATCCTGAGTTTCCTCTTTCCGTTTCTCTTGTATTTTCAACTTCTTGTCTTTTTCTTCCTATTCCTTTCTATAAACACTGAAAGGATCAGGGTCTACTTTGACTATGGTGACCTTTCCCAGATGATGGAAATGTATTTCTTGGAATAAAGTTGAGGAAATGGGTTTCATGGGATGAATCCAAGGTCTCCCAAGGATCATGTTGTAATTGACTTCTCAGTTGATAACATAGAAATCCGTAGAGATAGTTTTTCCCATCAGATTGAGTGGTGGGTTGATTCTTCAGATTGTTTGGATGCCGTGACTGTCATAAATTCTCAATGTGGTAGTTTGTTGTTTGATACCTATTTTGCTGTATCCCATCCTTCATAGAAAGAACATTGGCAAAAGATTGACTACCGATCCTTTGTCCATCACCACTATTTTTATAGTGACCTCTTTGACTTAGATTTGTATGTATAGGGGCGAATCCTTTTTTCTTACTTCCTTCACATTGGGGTAGTTTGGAAATAGCAAATGTAAGAGGAGGTGATTCCTCCTGTGAGGAACATCCCACCTCTAATATTTCTAGAAATGTCTTGCAGCGTGAGGGAGAGGCTCTCAACAAGTTTATCACTTATGAGAAGACATTTTCCATTTGGTCTGTTTGTTCCTCTTCATGGATCATTAACACTTCTTGGTCTAGTTCTATGTTATTTGTATGGTTTTGGTTGGCCTTTCCTTTCTCGATTTGAGGTTCCTTCTCCTTTCTCTTGGATTGGAGAAGTTTAAGGAAGTTCTTCTGTTGATTCAGCGTGAGTTTAGAGATAGCTTTATTGCACCCATAACAAGTCTTATATTTCATGACCATTTTTTTTGTGGAACCAACAATAAGTATTGGGGTCGTATGAAGGTTAGTTTGATCCTTGATTTCCTTTTTGTCACCATTTGTCATTAGTAGGATTATTTTTTATGATATTGATATCTTTCTCTTGAGGCACATTAGTTGTAGTCTTTTCTATTCCTTTGGATGCTCTAAGTCTTCCATAAGTGTCGTATGTTTTCTGACAACTGTCAATGGCAGCTTAGTCAATTCTTAAAGCACTTTCCATGCTTCTTCATAGGATTTGTATGGTAATTTCTGAACATCTTCTCTCATGTCTTTTTTAAGGGCATGCAAAAAGTGATTGCATAGTTCTTGATGATCCATGTTTGGAGCACTGGTTGAAGAATAGAGGACTTGCCTCCATCAGGTGACGAAGTGTGATACAGATTTGTTTGGTTCTTGTTTCATTGTGAGGAATTCTTTGATCCTTGTTTTAACAAGTTTATTCATGTTGAATGCCATGACAAACTCTCTAATTAATTGTCTGAATGAATGGATTGAAGCCTCTGGGAGATAATAATGCCAATCCAAAGTGATGCCTTCAAGAGTTTTTGGAAAAAAAATTGCTACAACCCCATCCCAAGGGAGGAGTTCTCTTATGGCCATGGTGTAGGTTTTAATGTGTGAATTTGGATCTCCTTCAGCTTAGAACTTTAGGAGATCTGTTAATGGCTGAGGTAGTTGCATGCTTCTTATGTTTTGGTCCAAAGGTTCTTTCAAATATTCAAGATACATTCCTAAAAAGGAACTTTGAGATTGCAGGGTTGTTAGTAATAACCCCATGGGTGGGTTTTGATAACCCATTGTTAGATTCATTGGATTGTTCTAAATAGGAGGATTCCCATTCAAACAAGTGTCATTACTAGTGTATCGTGAATAATAATTGAGGTAGGGGGATTTTGAGATGCCCCTTGGTCTTGTTCATAAGACTTAAGTCTTCTTGCTGGAGTAGCTTGCTCTGCTTCCAGGATTCTAATTCTTTGCACTAGAGTTGCGATTAAATATGTAGGAGTGGCAACTCTAGAGGTTTCCTCATTTCTAGGATGTTCTCTTCAAAGATTTTCATAGTGATGTGCTTCCTTGCATGCGGTGTTTTCTTTTTGTTCTTCTTGTAAGGTGATTCTTAATGCCTCTTGAGCATCTTTGGTTTCTTGTAGATGTTTTTCCAACATTTTAACCTCCTCATCAAGGTGAGTATTCGATGTGCTTGTGGAAGGTTGTTCGAGTTGATGTATCTCTGACCTTATCCTTCTAGCTTTATGTGGCACATTTGGTATGGCTGGGTTATTCTCCCAAGATGGGTTATTGAAAGATAGAGAATGTCTAGATTCTCGTTGATCTTGTTCATAATTAGAATCTTTGTAGTCATAACAATTGGTGATTGGCACATCAGGATATAGTGGCACATACCTATCAAAGGAAGGAGTTTCTGGTTTTGTTGAGAGAATGTTCCCTTGGTTTAAGTCAGGTTCTGTCATATTCAGGGGTGCCATAGACACCATAAAATAAATGGAATAGATGATGGCACAAATGATGGAAGTTGAAGCGACTATGAAAAATAGTGAAAGAATGTTTTGAAGTGTTTAAGCATTTTTTAAGCTGACGGTGTAAGTGCAAGTGATAAATCCAAGTAATTGGATTGTAAACAACATAAATAAAAGTTTCTATTCTTCATGTCGGGTTCACCAAAATATGTACGCTCAAAATCATGACTTCGATTACCTGGGGCTATCAGGTTGGATTTCAACATGCACATGGACCCTTCCCTCCTTTCCACGGGGTGATCTGCTACATCACTCTTGCTCACATGGAAGTAGCCAGTCAAGAGGAGGTGAGACATGGTAGGGGTTTGGTTCATTGGAGAGTTGGACTTCATGGAGAGGGGTCGACAAGTTCTGTGGCCTTTGTTATTGTGTGCTTAGTTGTAGGTTTCATTCAGATTGTTGTTGTAGTTGAGATAACTCTATGACTTAAAGGGTCACTATTTTCTCTTCTTCTATTTGGATTCCTTAGATTCCACCTCTGTGTGGGTAAGTGATTGTTTTCATTGATGGCTTCTGCTATTTCAATATCTCGAAGGAATTCTCATTGTAATTGCAATTGTCTAGTTTCTTCTAATAACAAGAGGACAAATGGGTCTCCTTGCGGTAGAACAAATGTTTGTTGTTTTGCTTATGGATGGATCTCCTTGATCTCATCACAGATAGTCTTTAACCACTCTCCTCTCACTCTTAAGCACATTCATGAATTAGGATGGAGGAAGTTGTTTAATTGGTAACGTTAACCAGATCTAGGGTTTTGACCTAGGGTTTGACTTGTGTTTTGACTTTGTGTTTACCTTGTGATGTGATCAAGGGTTTGGTTGGATCATTGACCTATGATTACCTTGTGACAGAATCAAGGGTTTGCAATTTTGTCTATTATAAGGTTTCTATATGCATACAAACAAAATGATATGCAAAATGTTCTTTTTGGTATTTTTTAGAGTATTTTAGAAATAAAAGTGCTTCTAAGCTATGAAAAGGAAATATGTGTGCGATCCTATATGACTTTTCTAATGCAAAATTAACCTAAGTTTTTTGGGTTTTTCGATGATTTTGATGCAATCTAATCTAAAGAAAAGGGAAAATGCTTCTTCTAACAATCTAGATCTAGAAATATGAGAGCAATTAATCTAGCATGCAAGATCTAATTATCAAGGAAAAAAACAATGTTTTACTATTTCCAAGAGCAAGTTTGATTCTCTAATTACTATGAATTGAATGAAAATAATGAAGGAACCTGGAATAAATGAAGATTTGTTGACTCCACCACCCTTAGTAATCCTTGTAATTGGCAACCTCAAATCCTATTGTGGTAGCGGGTGATCCTCTTGACAACAAAATGATAGAAAGAAGTAGAAAAAAGCTTTGATGAAGCTTGTATGAGATGAATGAGAGCTTGGATTGAGCACAATAGCATAGAATGAAGCAACGTAGCATTTCTTGGTTGCACAAATAAATCAAAAGATACCTTCATCCTGTGAGAGCATTTGAATGCTAAGTTGGAGAGCAAAAATTGACAAGAGCTATGTGCACAATGAATTTGCCTCTCTTTGTGCTTGAGGGAGGGGGTATTTATAGGTTTAGAAGAAGGGATTGATTGAAGAGTTAACTCATTTGATTGATGAGTTAGCAAGGATGATTGGGGAGTTAACAAGGTTGATTACCCAATGAACTCAACTAATTAGAGAGTGATGAAAAAATGATACCTTATCACTGGAGAGGAAATGGAGGTGAGGGAATGTATGAGATTGATTGAAGAGTTAATTTGAGATTAAATGGAGCTAATTATGCATGTGTGGGTGCATGAAATAGTTAACTCTATATTAGGGATCAAAAACCATGCAAACAAAAAGAAAAATGGGCGAAAACAGAGCAAAAATGAATGAGAAACTCAAGTTTTTCTACAGCTACAAAAACAGCAGGGTCACCCATTTTTCTAGTAGGGTCACCCGAGGGGTGACCCTAGGTTGCCTGGGGGAGATCTGGGCTAGACAGGGTTAGATGTAGAAAAATAGGCTGGGAGATGCAAGAAGAGAAGAAAAGGAGGGGTTTTGTATCAAGAAATAGGCTAGTCATGTGGAAGAATCCAAATCTTCACTTGCATCTACAAGATCTCCTAGGGGAGATCTGGAAATAATAGGGGGAGATTTGGATTGGTTGAGTAGAACTGAAAACTAAAAGTGGGAGATGGATAGGGAGACCTATAGAAGGCTTGTAGGAGGTGCACAAGATGAAAGATAAAGGGGGAAGATGAAAACTCACCTACAAGACACTCACAAGGCTTAGGAGCAAGGTTGAAAGCTTAGAAAATGTAAGTCGATGAGTGTTGCAACAAGTGTCAAAAAGCGTTGCAAATGGGGAGAGAGAGAAATCGACAAAGAGGAAACAACACAAGACAAGAAAAGAGGACATGTCATCAACATGATCACTACTTAAAGGACATTATTTCATGCTTACATGTATGTGACAAGGATTTGAATCATCATTGGGGTCGTCGTGGAGGATGTGCATGATTTTTGTGCTTACAACTGCAACATGTAATCCAAAGTCAGTTCATCAAAAAAACCTATGGCAATCTCAGCTAATCTTCTGAGATTCTGACCACTAGAGAGAGGTTGCTCCTTTAACCAAGTATCTTTCCAAAATTAACACTCCCATGACCAAGATTCCATTTGATTACTTTCTGCAAAAGAGCTTTAGATTTTAGGACATTGTTCCAAGTAACAAATCCTTTCTAGGTATTCCAACTATAGAAATAAACTGATTGGGGTCCATATTAGAAAGGTATTTAGCCCTCATGATGCCACTCCAATCATTACTATCTTTCAAAAGGTTCTAACTCACCTTATCCAAAAGTGCTTTGTTGATTAGATGAATTTTCCTTAAACTTAACCCTCCTTGATGTTTAGGTAAACAAACTCTGTCCCAATTTATGAGGGCTATTATTTTCTTCTCTTACAACCTAGACCAAAGAAAGTTCCTCTGAATTATTTCAAATTGTTTAGCATGGTATTTAGGAATAATGAAAAGAGATAAAAAATAGATGGGGACCCCCTGTAAGGAGACATTAAGGATATGAAACTTACCAGCATGTCTTAGAAGTTTACCCTTTCAACCTACGAGCTTCTTCTAGATCTATTCAGGGTAAAAGCACAAAGCTGTGTCACACTTTCAGCCGACTTATCAGCATAAGTGAATTTAAATATTTCTAACTAAAAATCAATTTTGGTCAAACATATGATCTTGTAAGATTCATTCTAGCTAAGTTAGATATGTCCACAAATTTTCTAACTAAAATTGTTGGGTAAATGCATATGTAGCACCACTATGAGGTCAATTTACCAAAAAAAAAAAGATTTGAAAAACTTGATATTTCAACAACTTCTAGTCATGTAAATAATATTTTTTTAAAAATATAAAAATACTCTTTTGTAGATCTATAAGTTTAGTTTTCAAAAATATATATATTTTAATAGTTTAATCATTATTTATATTTTCCTTTCTATTTTTATTAAAAGTAGGTTATCAGCACAAAACATTAGGTCAATTATCATGTCAAGGAAAAATAGCAAAACTTATTAAAAAAATAAAAAAAATATGATGCACTAGATAAAAGAATCTATATCAAGATGGTATAATTTTTTTTCTATTTTAGATAAATAGTTAACATATGAAAGTTGATGTCGAATGGAAACAACTACGTTTTAATACATGCACATTTTATTATTTATTTAAAAATATATATTTATCAAAATTGGAAAAAAAATATCCATGCACTAAAGTTTAAAGTTATAAATACACAAAAAAATTGAAGAAAAAAAATAAAATTTACTATATAAAGATTGACATCTCATGTAACTTCATTTTTCTGCATTTTATCAGCAACTAAATTATAGTGTCAATTTATTAAAAACTATATTCAAATAATTTTTTAAATTTTTTCAAAAAATACACACATAGAATATACTAAAAAATAAATATTTTATTAGTTTACATCATTTCAAAATTCAAAATATATATGTCACTTTGTAGTGATTCAAGTTTAAAAGTAGGATCAGTGTTGGCTATTTCCTTTATAAAAGTGTGACACAGCTTTGTGCTTTTACCCTTCAATGATATAGTTCCAAAACATGGGGGAAACTTCCTTAATAGATAAAGGGCGACCAAGATAAGACCCAAGAAGCTTAGCTCCAACACAACCCAATATAGCTTTGATTCTCCCCTGCAAATTGGCCTTGGTTTTGAAGAAGTATATTTGTCTTTTCTCATAATTAATACATTGGCCAAAAGCAACAACATATTTATTCAGCAACCTCTTTGATTTTTTAGCCTCCACCACATAAGCTAAACCAAAAAGTATGGTGTCTTCCACAAACTACTGAATGGCAGCTGGATCAATTGAAGTGGTAGGTTTAATGCCCTTGAGCTCTTTAGATCTCAGCATCCTCATAATATTTCTACCTATTACTTCATCCAAAATTATGAAGAGATACGAGGATAAAGGGTCACACTATCTTAGCCTTCTCCCAACATTGAAGAACCCTCTAGGGATGCCATTCACAAGGAACAAGAACTTGACAATAGTTGCACATGCCTTGATCAGATTGATGACTTTTTCTTGGAAACTAAGTTTCTCAAGGAATTTGAAGAGGAAATCCCAATAAACCCTGTCATAAGCTTTTGAAATATCAAGTCTAAAGACCATACCTAGAGGTTGCATCTATCCATAGAGTGAAGAATTTCATGAGTAGAGATAGAAACATCCAAAATTTGTCTACTAAGGACAAATCCTTTTTGGCTCAACTGATCAGTTTTTCCAACATAGGTTGAAGTCTAAAAACCATAATTTTAGAGAATATTTTATAAACCATGTTACACAAGCTTATGGGTCTAAAATCCCCCATGGAGTTAGGGTCTCTTTTCTTTAGAACCATAGCTATAAAAGCGTTGTTCTTTTGCTTCAAAAACTTCCTAGTTCTAAAGAAGTCTTTGGCAACCTCCATGACATCATTAATTTATAGCTCTAGAAGTGTTTGGGTCTGAAACTATTTATTTGTTAAGGATGTATAATTGTAGGGTAAGAATGCATTTTCTAATGAAGGCACAACTAATTAATTTATATAATTTAATTCAAATTTTAAATCAAAAAAATAATAATTAGATCTCAAATTAATATTGAGCTCTAAAGAAACATGTCACTAATAATTGAAAATAATTAAACTAAGGAAATAAGTATGCTTTCTTAGCTCCTTTTATCAATGTGGGGGATCTAGTTATGTAAATGTGTTCATTGATCTATTTTGATATTTTGTTATTAGAATTATGCTACAAATTATATTACAAACTAATACATATCCTTTTCTCTATATTAAGGCACAATTGCTTGCATTTTAGTATATGAATGACACAATCATGTCTACGACATTGTGATTATATCCTTAGTTTCAAATAACTTCTATACCTATATATATGTGAATGATATATTCTTTGGAATTGATGTAGTGCTTAGAAGGATGTTTGAAGATTAGTTGTGATAGAATTGAAGTATGAAACTCCTGTCATTCCCTTATAAAATTGTAAGTTTCTCATGCTTCTTAGATCTTTCATTGTAAAAAGTCCCCCTTATTTCTAACCTCTCTTATGAGGTACAATCCCAAGCATGGAGGACCTTAAACAAATTTTTCTTTCGATTTCTCTCTCCCAATTAAACATAATAAATAGAAACAAATTTCTATTCCATTATTTAGGCATTGTAAGTGTTGAAATTTGAAATGATTCATCTTCTATATGATATCTCTATTTTATATCGCACATTAAATGTTAATATCCTTTTAATTTCATCTTCTACATTACTCATATTCATTGGATTCATTACGATATCATTTTCATTGGGATTTAAGTTGTTATTTATGAGTTTTCATGCATGTAACCCTAATGAAATAGATTTCAAATTTTGTACTTTAATTATAGGATATGTTTATAGTCCAAAAGTATCTACAACACATATCTTAAAAATCACTTCCTTGTTATATAGTACAATGTTTTAAATATTGTTAAATTTTACTAATCCAAATTTAATATTAAACATTCTTGGTACAATAAATATACTAAATAGAATTACTATCTTAAATTTCTATTCATGATGGTTGCCATCCATCAAATAAAATTAAATGCTATATTGTATGAACGATAATAGTTTAATTATTTCTTTTGTTAGAGTGTGAGTGATTGCATATCATAAACTATTGTTTCATTAAGTAGTTTCCCCATATATGTTATGTTTCTAAATCAAATTATACCCTTTACATCATGTTTATGTCTTTAGATAATCATGTTGGTGAATTTTTTTCATAATATCCCCTTATAAATGAAAAATTATTCCTTGTTATCCAAGTAAAGATTTTTTTTAGCTCTTGACTTATCATCTTGTGGAAAAGGCATCATCACCATTACTTTTAACATATTAAAGATTAAAATTTATCCATTTTTTGTTTGCTAATATTTGAATGGATTTCTTGATTTTTTTTTTTTGGTATTGTTGCAATAATTAGTTCCTAATTATACCCAATTGAGGAGGGAAGAACTAATAGTCAACATTTGGTGAATTGTGATTTGGATGTTAGTCAAAACAAGAGCAAAAAGGTCAAATCCATTTACATGCATGATTGTAGTGCAATTGATAAAACTTGTTGCATAGTAAAAGGTTAGTTGCAGGTTTGAAGTCAACTAGGATTTTTTATATAGTTGACACAGATGACATACCAACTATTTATGTGAGGTAATGTAGTAGAGCCATGAAGTTTTATTAATCCAGTATTTCCTATCCACTATTATAGATACAAAATATATTATCTAGATATTTATTTGTGTAGTTCTCATCCATCAGGTAGAAATTCATAATTTTAAATTTGTGAGATATGGTAGTTAATTCTTTCTTTTATACCATTAAGTAACTTCCCTATATATCTCATGTTTTTTAATTTAATAGTGCTCTCATCTTGATGTTCTATTCCTTTATGAAAAAACATGTTGGTTAAAATCATTCATATTTTAACACTCTTCTAGTGCTTAGAAATCTACCTAAAACTATTTTTTTGGGAAACTACTTACTCTTGATTGACAATTGTTAGACACTTTGTAGAACCCTAGAGTTTCTCCATTTTCTATGACTAGTGATAAGGAAAAAAACATAAGGATTTATGTTAGGGACCTTATGATTATTAATTTCGATGATATAGTTTAAATTGGTCATGTTTCATAAGTAGTTAAAATTGATAGATGGAATTTATTATATTCTATGTCTTTCAATGATGAATATTTTGGTTAATAAATGTTGAATATTAAATTAGATTATACTTTGAGTAACATTTTGAGGATAATCTTTCCTTAGAATAATGACTTTAATTTAATGTTTAGAATTAGTATAATGGTTAAAATTAATTTTCTCAATTGATTAATTTGAGATAAATATGTAAGAGCTAATTGGTGAGATTTGATACCATGTAAGAGTTGTCAATGGACTGAAGCTCCCAAAATCACCTACAAAACCAAAGATTTCCTTCTATAAGAGAAAATGTAAAGAAGATAAATTTGCATGAATATTGGATGCAATAACGATATTAGATTCTGATAATTACATATGAGATCTTTCTTTTATATTTTCAAGATAAAAAACCCTAAGAGCTTAAAAAATCCCCAAGTAAACTTAATAATGTGTAATTAAATAAATAATTACACTAAAACCCCCATTAGGTGCAACTTAAGGAGAATGATAAATATGAAAATGATTCAAATATGGGTCCTAGATACAAGTCCATATTAGGTACCCATATACAAAAGATCTCTCACAAATGGAATAAAGGGGAAAACCACATGAGAAAACTCCTCCAAATAAGAGAGAAAAGATGAAGAATGTACAAGTGATGGATCAAAAACATCTAAGTCCATCACAAATATACAATGAATACCCCCTATAGGAGAGAGTGAATGAATGAGATGATGGATCTTCCCATGAAGAAGCAACCCTGAAGACAAAATAAAATCCACTACCTATAAACAACATTTCTCCCTTTCATAAGAAACAGATCCACTAGTGTATGTAGAAGAAACTGCCACAATTTGGATAAAAGGAATCCAAATCCAAATGTGTGTCTTTGAATATAACTATGATAAACTCATGCTGGAAAAAGATTTCTCTTCCAAATTAAGAAATAAATGCCCAATCAAAGAAGTAGAACCAAGAGAGGAAAGATACTAAACTACATCTGAAAACATTAAAGATAGGATGACATCACGGCCATCAAAGAGGATAGATGATGCCTCAAATGTGTCCTCTAAATCTTAAATGTGAGACTCCACAAACAAAGATGCAATGTTTGATAAATAGGAATCCCAATAAGATGGATTAGGAAGACATATGTGGTCCTGCTGTAAAGAATCACTAAAAGCTCCCAAAGAAGAAATACTAAATTTAGATGAAGCAATAGGAGATGGAGATGTGTTTGCACATGGTAGGTTAGAAGAATCTAACAAACTGATGCCATTGACAATGCACAACTATTCTAATTGATGAAGCTTATACAAAAGTGTTAAATCATCATCATTTTAGCATACATTCATCTATTCTATGCCTTTTCTTCCCACAATAATCACATTTAATTTTCCATAAATTTGGTGACACGATTTTATAAAAACTAGTAAACTAAAGTGTGGAAATATAGAAGTTAATATGAATCAAACTAGAAAACTAAAGTGTATAAATATAGAAGTTAATATGAATCCCACAAAAAAAAGAACTTCTCTAGGTATCAGGATGTCCAATTTATCAACTAAAATGTGTAAAATTGACAAACTGAAGAAAAGATACACAATGATAAATCTATAAAAAGTGCATACATGGCTACATAGATCTCCTAAATACCTTTTTAATGCCACAAGAATAATGAGAATTAGAAATCGCGGAAAAAACATTATGAGCTTGGAAGTTAAAAAGATGATCTAGACTTCAAACAATAATTAAATGTATCAATAGAAAATATAGAAAAATATCATCACCATTGGATTGTGCTCAGAACTAAATTTCCAATGCCTGTTTATTTGTGAAAATATGATTTTGTTTGCCCAAGTTATGCTAAAAAGAAAAAATGACAGGTGGCAGGATGGTGATCCTTTGATAGTGTTTGGACAATTTTTAGGTGGCAACTGGGCTACTCTAAGCTGAAGTGATAGATTTTGGCCACTTAGACAATTAGATGTGGAGATTTGTTGGCATAGATGATTTGAAATGGGCTATGGTGCCTAAAATTTCTTGGTGGAGGTGTCAATAGGAGGCAACAAGTTCAAAATGAGTGGCAATACCCTTTGTGAAGGTTAGTAACAAATTGAAACAGATATCGGTGGTTGATTGCATTGGTTATAAAGTCTTGTGTGTGGTTTTAGGCTCAAAGAAGGAGCCCAAGGGGCTAGTTTTATTGTTTGGGTTGGTTAGATCCATGTTTGTGGGGTGCCAAAAGGGGTTTTCCTAACTCTAAAATAGGGCTTGACTGGTCCAAAATCTAGATTGGTAGCCCAAAAATGGGATACTCTATCCAAATTTAGAAGGGTATGCCCAAGATTTATTTTTTATTTTTTTTCAATAATTTAGTACAACAAATGCTATATAAGTGTTGTATGGCTCTAGAAGCAAAAAAAAATTGCTTCAAATGCTCTTGGACTTTCAATTTTAGTGATTTGACAATTGATCTTAGGGTTTTTGGGCCTTATGAGAATGATGGAAAGGTTAGGTTTGAACCAAAATTCTTTAAGGTTGTAGCTACCCTCTAGATTTATAAAAAAGCACCCACTTCAAACCCTTGCATATCTGGCCTCTACTGCTCAAACTAAGCTAAATAAAAGGCTAATCTAACTTTTTAAATTACTTCGAATCTAATAAAGAGATTTAAATTGTATAAAAACACATTCAACAAATGGATTTTGCCTAATTTTTAGATTTGAGAAGGGGCTTACAGATTTGGATGCTCTAATACCATGTAAGAGATGATTGATGAACTCTGATACTAGGACTCAAAACATGACTTAGGCACAAACACGAATGAGTTAGCTTTAATATAGCACATGAACCCTCTCCTTGCCTTGGGTGACCTCCAATTTACTCTTACTCTCATGGAAAAAGACAATCGAGCAAGGGAGAGACCTGGGGGTGGTTCTATTTTCATGGGACAAAACATCATGGAGAGAGATTAGCTAGTCCTAGGGCCTATTGTAGATTGAAATGTGTGGATTCCTTTTAGTGGCTATTGTGGTTAAGATAATAATATGACCTGAATGGTCACTAGTTATCAATCTCCTATTTGGGTTCCTTAGGTTCTAACATCTAGATGGATGTCAATTTTGATTGTTGATGATCTTAGTGCATTGTAACCTATCCTTTATGTCTTAAATGCATTGTTCTTGCTCTTGAGAGTGTGTTCTTGCACTTCTACTATTTTTTTTTCTTGTTGTGGCATAGGATGTATTTTGTCTATTGACTCAAGGAGTGAGCTAACCGACACACCTCTAATTCTTGTGCACATTTGAATGTTTGGATAAGAGAGATTTGACTATGGTTGACCTTGTGTTTGACTTGAGTTGATTTTGATCTAAAACCAAAGGTTTGTTTTTGATGTTGAATTGTGAAGTGTTCCTCATGATGAAATCGATGGTTTGACTTTGTAAATGAATTCTACCTTGTGATCAAATCAAGGGTTTAAGTTTTCTAATGTTTTTGTACTTTTTAATATTTTTGGTATGAATGCAATTAGTATGGATGCAAAGAAAGTTTTTTGATTCTTTTCCCAAAATTGAATTATAAGGTGACTAAATTATCTAAGAATTTGAAATATGAATGCATCTTTTTGGTAGAACACAAGGATATACTTAGAGGGGAGGGGGTTAAATTAGTATATACCAAAACTTATTCCAATTTTAACTTTGTCAACCAAAAATTCTTACTACCTTAAACAAATGATCAAAAAGTTAAACATATTAAAGCACAACACATAAGAACTCAATCATAACACTAGATTTATGTGGAAAACCCAAGAATAGAAAAACCACGGTTAGCAAGCTCCTTGGATCTACAGTCCAAATCTAGCCCCACAAGTAAAAACAAGATTACAATATTATTTATGGTCTACAACCCAAAGGAAGTTGTAACTCCCTAAAATACAATACAAAACACTTAAATAATGAGGCTACAACCTTTGTACATTACACTTGACAAATTCTATTGATTAAACACCTCTGCAACATCAACACACTTCACACTAGTTAAAATGAATCTTCAATTCCTTTGCACAACAAACTCTGCTACCTTCAACACTCTTCCACACACAAACTCACTTACTTCCACATTCAAATCCACATCCTTGCACACTCTCACACACTCATACTCTTCAGCTCAAACAAGATATTTCATTTATACCTTGCACATATTATAAAATGTTTCTCCCACATCGGCCAAGATGAAATGTGTATACATGAAACATGCATGGCCACACCAAGTTGGCTTCCAAAAGATGTAGAAATCTAATGTGGTTCAAGCCCAGTGATAATTAGGACCTATTATTCCTTAACACATTCTTCCAAGCTAGTGTATACTCCAAAAAATCTAGTGGGATCATAAAAAAACATGAAGTTGGCCTAGTAAACACTTTTCATTCCACAAAATAGATATAAACCTAAAGTGGTGCTGAAGAGACCAATTGGAATCATGTGGATCACCTAACAAGAAACATAAGACTTCCACAAACATTTTCAAGTACTCGTTCCTTTGAAATACATGATTTCTTTCTGGCACAAGCAAATAGATATTGAACCTAGTATCACATACAGGCATTGAACAACCAGTCTTGAGGTAGAACATTGAAAAACCAACTTGTAGTGTACTTTAGCACTTGAACCCTAAAATGAACAATCATACTGAATATTTTAACTCATCCTCCAAACATCAAAGTCAAAAGATGAACAACGATGAAATGTGATGGATTTTGCTTTCTCCTCTATACAACCCTAATTAGCAGCATGATATGTCTTTTTTCTGCTGACTTCGAAGGACCTCTATGGTATAACTTATCAACTAAGACATGAAAATAATTGTCTTCTTATTTATAAATGACCATCCTTCAAATATAAAGACCTCATCTTCAAAAGCAGAGAAGAGCAAAGCAATTTTCATACACATCTTGTCAGCAACCATCCTAAACCTCTGTCTTTACTCTGTGAAATCTAGATTCATCTATGATAACTTCCAAGCTTTGAAATTAGGAAAATACAAGTTTTATACTTGTCACTATCTAACTTCCAAACCACAAAGCTGTATCATTAAATGCGAAGGAATCTAAAGCATTCTCTCAAGTTAGTTTAGTGTAGATTCTAGTGCCTTCAACTTCCTGAAACTTTCTTTCAAGACTAAAACAATGCTTTTCCTCAGGAAATAAACAATACAATATTCATCATATTAGAGAACTTATGCACATCATCATATATAACAATTACAATTCTTTTTAATACAATAATATTCTTCATGTTAGCACATCCTTTTGCTCACAACTTTCACTTTTGCATGAACTCTAGAAGATGGGGTACAACTATGTACAGATGATATTGAATCAACTAGTATGCATAGTACAAGAAATTCATCACCTTACCCTTCTCTTCAAAGCTTCTTTGATCACTTTCCCATAAACTTCCTTTGACATCACCAACATTGATCAACACATTATGCTATTACTGACATTACCTCTTGTTAACTTTACTTCCAGCATTCTTCATCAATCTCCTCCTTTGGAATTGATGGCAACACTTAACTTGATATGCAAATTTGATGCAAGAGCATTCAGAAACATTCAATTCAATTAGGATAGTTGATAGTAAGTTGCAGAGTATTGAGAGAGAGATGGACTTAGCATCTAGACATAGTCATATAAAAGGTTGCGGAGATGGACTTAGCATCTAGACATAGTCATATAAAACATATCCAAAATTCAAATCATTTGGGTTTGATTCTAGAAAGATATTGCTAGCAGAAGATTACCTATTTACCTATTTTCATAGAGTAGAGCTGACATTGTTTAGTGAAGTCTAATCATCTTGCAGAGTAATTCTATGACTTGTGGAGCTTAAAGGAACATTATTCAATGAAGATTCATACCTATCCAACCTTCATGTAGATCCACATAAAGTTCTATGCATCAGCAGAGCAATACCTTATGTTTAGGTCTGACCTATCCATGTACACACATTTCATACTAGTCATTGCAATTAGGCCAACTTGGCAATGATTTGAAGGCTTGTGGAGGATATAAATGAAGGATAATGATTTGTTACAAAACAATAGTGACAAAATGAGTAAGTATATGATGATATAAAGTGAAATCATAAGTGTTTTGATTTGAAGGAGAAGTAGAAGTAAAGCAGAGAGCAGAACAAATTGCAGGACAAAGAATTGAGAAGTTAGCAAGGAAATCATTAAAGCGTGTTGTTATATGAATCTTTTGTAATCCTGGGCTACAACCTAGTATCTGTAAAAGCCTGAGTGGTATATGTAATGTGTTTTAAGATCACAATATAAGAAGAATGAGCTTTAAATGCCAAGTTTTTCCCTTTTAGGGTTTTCCTAGGATATATCTTGTGTCATGAGTGTATGAATGTCTCTTTCTTTCTGTTGTTAACTATTTACTTCCGTTACATCTCTGATTAATCATATTAGTAGTTGTTTAAGGATACAAGGTTGGATAGTCCCTCATCAAACCCTCCTACCTTGACTTCATCAAGTGGTATCAGAGCTAGTTTTGAATTTGTTGGGCTAGTTACGAATCTACTGGGAAGGTTACAAATCTATTGGGAAGAAAAAAAAGTAGTTTTGAAAAAAATATGAAACCCTATAAGTAACAAGTGTCATTGCTAAATAAGATCAAGGAAAGAAATATTTGGGTAAGATTTTCAAAATTAAGTTATTTATTTGATTGGTTTCAATGGGGAAGATTGGATAACGATGAAGAAATAAAATGAAAACTTAATATGTGAAAGGGATATTTTGGAAGAAGAATTGTGCGAAGTCAAAAGGAGTAATTCAAAATTCATGGAAAGGATCAAGGAACTAGGAGAAGAAAAATATGATGGTCTCAAAGAAGAACTGAAAAATGTAAAGAGCAGAAATGAAGACCTAGAGGCAGAGCTAAATTTGTTTGAGGATGTTGAAAAGGAATTTGAAGAATTGGAAGAAGGATTCAAGCTATTTGGGAAGGTGGAAAAGAGGAATAAAGATCTAGAAGAAATTTTGGAAGAATTGAAAAAGGAAAATAGTCTATAGAAGAGTGAAATATCAGGGTTGAAGGAACAAGTTAATTAGTTAGAGAAGTCACTTTTAGTATGCAGAAAAGAGAATGAAAGTTTGAGATCTAAGCCTGAATTTGTGACATTTCTTGTGATACTAATGATTTATGTGATGCTACAGAAGCTTCTCTAGATAGTAAGATTGAAGATGATAGTGTAATTGAACCTGTAGTGGTTGGTGATGGTATTGGTTTCAAAATCATCCAGAGAATGGGATATGAAGGAAAAGGATTAGGAAAGCATCAACAAGGAATTATAGAACATATTGAACTAGTAATAAGATCAAGAAGTGAAGGCCTTAGATATGATAGAGGTAAGTATGTTATTGTAAATTCAAACAAATCAAATCAAGGAAGAAGAGGTATGTATTGTTCACATTGTAATAGACATGGACATGAAAATGAATTATGTTGGGATCTGTACCCTTGTAAGTTTTGTGGATTAAGGAATCATTCTGAAAAGATGTGTTGGAATAAAATGAAGAGGAGAAATCCTACGACAGATTGTATGCAGATGAATTATGGATAGATTGATGGAGCAAATTGGAAACGTGTTACTTATATATGTTTAGAAGGTTGTATAGGTGGAGGCATTCATATGTTGGAGTGAAAAGAAGATATGGATTAGAATGTAGAGAGAGAAGAACCTATTTTCAAGTTTGGAGGAGAAAAGAATCAAGAAGTCAATGTTAACAAGAACATGTTACCAGAGAGGCTAATGATGAGGAAACAATAATTGACGTGGAGGAAGTTTATGCAGAAGAAGAACTTATTGACTCACTAAGTTTGACAGAGAAACCAGAAGAAGGTGAAGCATTGATCTTAAGGAGATTTGTGTAATAGAACTGAGAAAGCAGTGCAAGAGAAAGTTTGTATGGACAAGTTTGAAGCATAGCAGAGAAAGGAAACTCATATTGTAGAGAAAGAGGAAATGACAAGATATTCTACTGGAGGAGAAAGTTTGTGTACTAGAGTAAAGGAAACATGGATAAAGAAATAGAGAATAGTATAGGAAAAGTATATGCAGAGCAGAAACTGTGAGATTTTGATGTATGTGGAAGATATTATATCTGAGAGTAGAGATCAAAAAGTGTTGTAGAGAAAAATTAGAAAGTGTATTAAGGAGTAACATGATTGTTTCAGAGGATGCATGTATTTATAGATGGACTCTTAATTGTTTGAAGCAGGCATTGATCTTGAGGTAGCTTATGGAGAAGACTTGCTCAAACAACCAATCATTGAGGCAATGCAAGGCTTGCAAGTAGACTACCAAACCCAGACCATGTCAAGATGAAGAACTTGAGGCAGCTTGTAGAGAAGACTTGCTTAGATTGGTGATCATTGAGGTAGTGCAAGGATTTCAAGTAGACTACCAAACTCAAAAGAACCTGAGGCAGTTTTACAGGGTGGACTTGAATAGACTAATGACCTTGACGCAGTTGCAAGTACCTGTGAACAGACTGCCGAACCTATTCATAGAAACAAGCATTGAATTTGACATAATATAGACCAAAGTGAAGAGGCTCACTTTTTAATTAACCCCAAGAGTCTGATGCAGGATTATTTGAAAACATTCAATTCAGTTGGGATAGTTAATAGTAAGTTGTAGAGTACCAAGAGAGAGACCTTGGAAAATACCACATTTTACTACATTTGTATATCAGAGGCTATGAAGCTAGACTTAGTATCTAGACATAGTCATCTACAACATATTCAAAATTCTAATCATTTGGGTTCAATTCTAGAAAGATGTCGCTAGTAGAAGATTACCTATTTTTACCTATTTTCATAGAGTAGAGCCGATAGTGTTCAGTGAAGTCTAATTGGCTTGTAGAGAAATTTTGTGACCTATGGAGCTTAAAGGAACATTATTCAATGAATTTTAGGACTTGACCAACCTTCATGGAGATCTAAATGAAGTTCTATGCATTAGCAGAGCAATACCTTATGTTTAGATCCAACCTATCTGTGTACACATGTTTCCTACTAGTTGTTGCAATTAGGCTGACTTGGTAATGATTTGAAGGTGTGTGGAGGATATAAATGAAGGATAATGATTTGTTACAAAGCAGTAGTGATGAAATGATTAAGTATACGAAGATATGAAGTGAAATCATAAGTGTTTTGATCTGAAGGCAAAGTAGAAGTGAAGCAAAGAGCAGAGCAAAGAGAAAAAGAAATTGTAGGATAGATAATTAAGAAGTTGGCAAAGGAAATCATGAAAGAGTGTTGTTATATGAATCTTTTGTAATCCTGGAAATCATGAAAGGAAATTGTCACAAGGTTGTCATTGATGTAAACACTATTATGAATGTGTAATAGTGTTCATATAGTTGGATGTAATGCTCTTGAATAAGATATATTGATGAGAATTAGAAGTTAAGGATACATTGAGATATGCGGACTGAAGAAGATACATTGAGATGAGAATTAGAATTTCATATCATGCCTTATTCATTATAGAATTGAGTAGGAAGTTATATTCAGATGGGAGCTAGAAGCATCAAGAAGACACATTAATATAGGAATTAGAAGCACTAAGATGTGGTACTGGTGGACTAAGATATGTTGGATTCTCTCCTCTACTATCCTTAAGAATCCATGTGTTAAGGAAAAGAAGATTTAGCCTCTGGAAGTTGGTGATAGTCTTTGTTTTAGAATGACTGGCCATTGAAGACTGTCTGGGAAAGTGCTCAACATTTCCATCAGTTTGATTTTGGGCCTTTATGGATTAGAAATAGCTTAATGTAATGAAACTTTTTGTATATTCCAAGTTTTATGATGTGTGGACTATTAGAAGTATGTTTTGCAAAAGAAAGAGTGAAGACAATGTTGTTTCTGTGAAGATGGTCACTACAGGAAAGTAGGATGGTCCGCATTCCTTCACATTTGTAATTTTGGCTATGTAATTCTGAAGGTATGTTAAGATTCTAGTGAAGGTGATAATTCTAGAGATTCAGATCATTTACCCTTCTACTGTGGAAGTTGTGCATGATAGAGTACCGACATATGTAATGGCAGAGTAAGTCAATGTTGAAGGTTTGATAGAAAGCTTGACATTACTCCACAAATGAATGACTGTCCTTGTAGCTTTGAGGACATGTTTCTAGATGTGTATTAAATGCTTCTTTTTAGTTTCAAGGTTCTTGGTGGTCCGTAGCTTAGTTTTTCAAATGACAACATGTTGCAGCGTGTTTCAAATGTCAGAGTGTTCTTAGAGTTAATGATTGAAGCTGTGCAGTACAATTCATTGATGTGTGGTGGAAAAGGAGTGTTTGGGGATGTTTTATGAGTCATGTGGACTCATCTAGAAAATTTCATGAAGAACTTTCTTGTTTCTAGTACCACACAAGGTTTTTCAAGTTGATATGTACATTATACTTCAAGTCTTCATGTATTCTCCTTAAAGTTGTCATATTTCCAAATGAGAAGAGTGTGTGGATGTAATTCCTTGATGTTTGAATTTGTGAAGGATGTTTTGGACCTGGTTAATCAAGTGTTGGGGTTTACGAGTCTTGGATCTTCTGCTAGTGTAATGTGTGTGTTCACTTAGGACCTATCTTCTACACGTTTTATATCGTGTGTTGTATGGTTGACTTGTAAATGTATTTTTCATGATGTATCTAGTAGGCAAATAATGTAATCAATGTAATATCATGTATAAATAGTGAATCAAAGTGAGTGAGGTGAGGTATGATTGCAAGTTGACTAAAAAGGTTCACATGTAGATAAAAAGCAGAATAAATGCATTAGTGATGAGTGACTAAAGGAGAAAGAGTAGATGTTGTTGATGTTGTCTGGATTCATCTTGAAGACATATTTGGGACAATGATCAAGTATGGAGTGTGCCTAACTAATCAGAACTTTAGAAGAATGGGTGAGGAGGTAGAATTGCAATCATCAAAAGTGTGATCTTCAATGTTAGTTTTTAGATAGTAGAAAAGACTGTCATACTGTAATCTCTTGTAAGTGTGTTATCATTTTAGGGAGTAGTAGCTTCCTTGGGAGTGACCCTAAAACAAATTCATCAAGGAGTAGAAGCTTCATTCAGAGTGACCCTAAATAAAAGTTACTTAGGGAGTAGTAGCTTCCTTGGGTTAAAGCTCCTAAAACAAAATTATTATTTGAGCTTCATATATTGTGCGTTAATCCTCACCATGGTTTTTCCCCTCTAGGGCTTTCCACATATATCTAGCGTTATGTGTTGATTTGCATTGTGTTATTATTTCATGTTGATTTTGTGATGCTTAAGGTTTCATTTTCTCTAGATAAGTTGAAGCTGTTGAAAATGAAAATTGTTTAAATATTGATTCACCCCCCTCTCAGTATTCTTGTGTGTCTAATAGTACCTTTCCATGAAGAGAGAGGATAGGGAAAATCCCCCACGCCTCTCCAGTAATTTTTTTAATATATATTTTAAAATATAGAAAAAGGATTGATTTTTTTTCTAAAAGAATATTTTCTCTGATACCATATAAGAGTTACACAAAAACTCAAGAAACCCAAGAATCATCTACAAATCCAAAAGAACCTTCCACAAAGAGAGTAGAAAAATAAGAATGTTATATTGTCAGAGAAAAATAATGCATACAAAAGTATTCAATATGCTTCATCATAATTATGAAGACATAAGAGGATTTGCTTATAAAATCAAGAATGAAAACCTACAACACATAAGAATATGACAAGTTTCTTATTCTTATGACTTGAGACAGACAAGTAAATGCCCTAAGTAAACTTAAATAATAAAGTTTGAATAGGTCCTAAAAGGGAACTAGTTAGGGAATAAACCCTTTTCACACCAACAAAAAATGCACAGTTAGAAATTTTTTTGTTGATGTAAGAAAACAAAGTAGTTAATTTATTGAATCAAGTGTTACATTTCCTAAACATGAAAATAATGATTTGCAATATCAAATTTGATTTAAAAACATGTAATTGGAATCTTCTATATTGATATAAGAACATAAAGTTAACTATTTTTTTTAATCAATCATTATAGATCTGCAAAAGCATCATAAGTGTCTTTGCATGTCAGAAAAAACACAAAATAGGGGAATAAAATAGAGCACATGGGACAAAATCACATTATATGCCTTTTTGTAGAATGTTAGTCATCATTTTACCTACTTTAAAATGTGCTCGCATTATAATACGAGTGCATTTCTTGAATATGAATTTGGTTTTTCTATCATCTTCTCTTTTGTTCTCTGCCAAACTCTCTTTCTCTCCCCCCAACTAAACTTATAATGTCAAATGTATATAGAAGGTGAAACTAAGGTAAGGAAAAATATCAAACAGATAGAAGGTGAAATGTTAATCATGCCAAGTACCTCTCTCTCTCTCTCTCTCCCCTTGTATCTTTTCCCCTCTCTATCTCATCTGCCCTCTCCCCCATCTCTTCCTCTCTCTATCTAGATCTATCCCCCTTTCTCAACCCCTCTCTCTCTCCTGTTCTCTCTCCCCCTCTCCCTCTCTATGTCGCTTGACCATGTTAATACCTTGTTGCTTTTCCATATGGTGTAGACTCTAAGTGATATGGTGAAGAAAGAGATTGATATGGTGGAGACTACCCTCTCTCCAATAATTAAATATTCTTGGTCATATGTCAAGGAGTTGTATAGTTTCCCCTCAACCAAGCTAGTCATGGTGCAAATTATGAGTAGAGATAACATAGGATGGACAATAAATGACATCTTAGAAATACAAAAGGCCAATGAGGAATGTAAATCACACTTAGATTTAATTAGATGAACTATATAGATTAGTTATCCTCATTTTATCTTGTATGGGTCTACCATATCCTTAGAGAGAGAGAGAGAGAGAGAGAGAGAGAGAGAGAGAGAGAGAGAGAGAGAGAGAGAGAGAGAGAGAGAGAGAGAGAGAGAGAGAGAGAGAGAGAGAGAGAGAGAGAGAGAGAGAGAGAGAGTGGACACATGCCTTTTTACCTCCTAGTTTAGCTCCTAGTCACCATGAATACATTATACTTGCAAAATATTAATCTCGAAGAGAAATGGACCCTGAAACCCATGTCAAATGGGAACTAGGGGCCCATTTTATGACTAACCCCTAACCAAAAAGATCCCTTCAGACTTGGGCACCCATGACCAAGTCATCCTTAATTGGTTGGGGCAAAATTTAATTCATGTCAGCATAGGACCTTTAAATGGGTCTCTCCTTGTGGAATCCTTCAATTTAATTCATGAATGTTAGCGAGAAAGCATATATAAGTGAGTGTTTGAATTAATTTTGACATAGGTTGATGATAGCTAACTTATGATCTTGAAGAAAAGAGCATTCAAAGCATTCATTGTGTTATTGTTGCAGATTTGTGTTTGTATTGTGTGTGTTGTTGTAGATTTAGAATCATCATCAATCTCCTTATGAGTTGAAGGATCTTCATTCTCCTAAGGACTTCACCTCTGAGGTGACATCATTGTGATTTGAATCATTTTATCATTTGGTTTATCCTTAGCCTCTTTCCTACTAGGGCACTCTCTCTCTAACAATGGTGTTGAGAAGCTTGAATGTTATCCTAGGATTTGACTAAAGCAAATCCCTAAACACCACAACCCCCAAACCCCTTTTCTTCTTGTGTGCAGGCTATAGGTGCAAGGATTGAAGAAGTGAAGATACATGAAGGTTGTGTAAGAGGAAGGGTCTCAAGATCCAAAAGTAGTTTGTGGAAATTTGTTTGCAGAAGACTTGGGCACCCGCCCTAAAGTCCTCCTGCTCAAACAAACACTGAATCTGACATCAGGACACTCTCTGTGACATTTCTCTAGTTCCAAGTTTCTAAAGATTCTATCTTTTTGGACTTGGGTGCTCTCCCCGTAGTCTGTCATGGGTCTTTTTCCAAAAATAGTATTTACTAAAAATAGTAAGTTCTCACTGTCCATAAATAGTAAGTCAAGGGTTGTGGGACACATTGAAAAATATTAAATTTATTTAATATTTATATTGTCTTGGTGCAATATTCATCCTTTGGACTTGAGAAAATATTAAATTAAATATTCATTTGCTCAAGTGGGAGTGTGGATTTGGTAAGAAACCTTTTTATTTGTTGGTTGCTAATTTTGAAGTAATTTTGACAACTATGACAAGAATCTATGAAAGGATCAATGACAAGTTGTACTTGTAGTTAACGATTATTAGTGGTAGATTATTTTTGGCATGCAAGGTGGAGTATGAATTTCTATTTATGCTTCTTAATTATTTTTTCCTCTTAAGAGGCATTAGGATTTTGGAGTATCTTTTAGAGATCAATGCAAACTTGGAAAAAACATTTATGATAGAGTTGCCAATTGTCATTCCTTATTTTCCTAGAAGATATTGGAAAGATTCTGAATGATTTTTTATTGATTTTTCCTCCCGTGAAAGGGAATTTAGTTTGGGAAACCATATCCAAGCTTGTAACATATAATTTTTTAAAAAATCCTTCATTTGGGGTTGTTGACGATTTTAGCTCTTCTCTCATACTTACAAATTTGCACATGTATTCTTCAGTGGACAAAAACCCATTGGAGTTGTACGCTTGTGGATGAAAAACCATTAGTCTAAAGTGATCATAGGACAAAAACCATTTTCTTATAGGGAACAATCTCATCTAGAGCTTGCAATTGGGTTGATGGAATTCAGAGGATTTGGTAGTTTCAGTGTTTTATGTGCAGAATTGTTCATTTTATAGTTGTAGTGTTTTTTGGTGTTCTTGTTGTTGCATGTATTTGTATGTTAGTGTAGAAGGTTTAATTCATCCATTCTTGAGGTCTAGATCAGATTTGGTGAGATGAGTATTGCTGGTTTAGTCTCAGGAGTGTTACATGTGAAGAATTTGTGTGTTGAAATACACACTATGTAATTCAATCTTTGTAGTTTGTGGTTTGGTGTTGTGGGTATTTTTCCATAAGTTTTCTATAGAATTTCTATGTTGTATCAAACATGTTCTTAGGTGTCTATGATAAAATCCAAATAAATTCATTTTGTGGGGTTTGTAGTGATTTTGGGTGTTGTTCGGTGTTTTTAGATTTTGTGGGTTTTTTAGTAAAAATTGATGTAGGAACTCATTTTCTTGGTTGCTGTTATAAATAAGTGTTTTAGACCTGATTATATGTAATTTTCATCAGAAAATTCAAATAATAACTTCTGGTGGAGTTTCTAGCAAATTTGGTGTGTCTACAATGTGCAACTAGTTAGCTAGTTTTGAAGAAATTAGTGTTTATTTGTTGTCGTATGCAAATTTGTTTTTCATATCTAATTAAATTAAATTAAATAAGTTAGAGGACATTACAGTGGTATCAAAGCATGGTCTTTCTAGCCTTTTGGAGAAGATAACCATTGTTACAATTTATGCAAGTTGCATGTCAATGCTCAGTGGTTGCATGTGTGGTATCAGTTGTTGTATGTTAGTACTTTTGATTGCATGTTAGTTTTTTCAGTGATTGCATGTAGTGTGAATCATGGGAGGTTTCTTCAATTTTCTATTTAAGAGATTGATAGACAGGGACAATGGAATTGTGGCCTCTAGAATTGCTAGATGGTATGAAAAATACTAGAATCATTCTGAAGATTTAAAGGCAGCCACAACATTTCAGAAATATGTAGAGTGGATAAGAAGAACTATGCCCCAAGAAGAAGAGATTATTAGAATTTTTGAGGAATACTAAGGTGAATATGAAGCTACCAAAGCTACATAATCTTTTGATAGGTACTACATAAGGAGAAGAAAGTATGAAGAGAAATTGAAAGATGCTAAGGAGCATGATACAAAGGAAGAACAAAATAGAAAACAAAGCCACAAGAGGGTGAGAAAGACCATACCATGGAGGAACCCACAATGCAAGACAAAGTTAAAGAGATCTTACTTGAAGAAGATAATTTAGTTATTTCGAATGAGTCTACTTAGCAGGATAATATTTGCCTCAATGAAGTCAAAGAAAAATCAGATTTGCAAGATGTTTGTCAAAATGAAGATGATGAGGCAAAGGTAGAGAAGGAGAATGTGTTAAAAGAAGAAGATTGTTAATATTATTTTCAAGAGGTTCCAAAAGAAGATAATGTTGATGTTAAGAATATGAAAATTGCAAGAGCAACAATTAGTGATAAGCACATAAACCTCTTTGATGAAGCTTTTTTAGGAAGTGAATGGGAAATGAAAGAAATCTTTCAGAATGAATTCCATAATGATTTTACTGAGAGATTTCATGAGGGTGAAAGAATTTAAAATGGCCTATGCACAAGAGTTTGGAATCCAGGTGATTATTTGGAATACCCAATACAAAGGACGAAAGTGGGACAAGCAATGGACTTACTTGATGATTCATTGTTGGAGCATAATGTTGCTAGGCTATATTTTGAGGAGGATAGCATGGGATAAATTAGAGTGGTTTCTAAATTTGAGAGTCATGCAACTCCTGCAAATTAAGACAAATTAAAAATATTGCAAAATAGTGAATAAGGTTACCTTACTGATTTATATCAGAGGTCTTATGAGTTGCAAGAAATGAGGAAACAACTTTTGGTTATAGAAGAAAGAGTAGTGCAACACAAGATATGTGATGAAGTCATTGTTATGAAAATTGACATGGTTATGTGCATGCAATGGTTGCATTCCATAAATGACCTTCTACATAATGATCATTTTAGAAAAATAAAGACTACATATGAAGGGAAAGATATGTTGCTCGGAGGTGTATATGAAGGGACAATGGAAGTAAATATAAATATGAAGACTTCTTACATCAGACAAGTTTCTTGGGTAACAAGTTTCTTAATTATGGAGAGCATGCAAATTATTACATTTTCTGGTAAGCAACATAGTCTTAATTTTGATATTTAGCTACTTCCAAATCAACACAGAATGGTATTCAAATATATGTTCCCAGGATCATCATCAGATAGAGGATTTAATCATTCCCTAGAGTTTGAAATTGGTTGTGTGCATGTCAATCTTGTTCCATATTTATCAAGGGCTGATTTGATCATACGATTTCCACAAAGGGAGGATGTGTACAAGACAAATTTCATATGCCTTATTGAACACATAGAGTTCATATGAACATACCACATAGTTTTTGTTTTCTATTCATGGTGATCTAGGTATCTAGTGTTCAACTAAAACAATTTGTTTTGATATCTATTTATGATATATTAATGTGTAGAAAGGTATGGAAGGATCTCATATGAGGTACCAAAATTTGATCATTGGGATTCTTGAGCAACAAACTCTACTTTTAAGAACATCTCAGTGTGAGTTTGGTTTCACAAATATTTTTTATTTGGTTCATGTCATTATTGATTAAGACATACACATGTGGCATAAGAGGATTCAATTTTTTCTAGTTTGGGCATTCCCAACCTCTCTAACTCTAATGAGAAGATTCTTTGGTTTATGCAGCCATGATAGAAGGTTTGTTGAGGGACATTCCTATAGTGCAGCAACCTTGACCATCATGACAAAGAAAGGAGCTCTTTCTAGGATGGCTAGAACCCAAAAACAACTTGATAAGTGTGAGGATGTAATTAGTTCATATCTTATAATTTTTATTTTAGAATTCTTACATCCATTTGTGCAGGGATATGGTGTTTTAGGGGAAGGTAATTGGATTTCATTGATGCAAAGGTTGGGATCTATTCAAAGTGAGAACAAGAAGTTCAAAGTTAGAAGTGATTGCAAATGTGACTCTTTGGGAAAGGTTACCATGAAGATTTGGAGTGCATTGCACAAGCACAACTTAGTTTCCCAAGCATCTACATGGAAGATTGGTATAATCTATTTGGGTCAAATCATGAGTAATCAAGGCATACAGGAGGTTGCAACACAAGAAACTTTGAAGGAGTTTGTTAAGGTAACCAAATCATATCATGTACTTAACATTTCATATTTCTCACTAGCATTTTCTATACTGTGTGATGCTTCAAGGAAGGGAGTTTTTGTGGTTGCAATGCAAAGGTGGAAACCAATGAGAATTGATAGCATGAAACCCAAAGATTCTAGAAAGGGCTTCATTAGGAATGATGAGTAGGTAACTACCACTATGTATGCTTTTGATCATCTAGTTTATGATACATGTGTGGTAGGAAGGAATCAAAAGGAATTGGAGTTCCTCTTGGATCAACATGATATGAATGATGAGTAGAAAAAGGGTATGTGCTAGTGGGTGGATTCAACGAGTGCACAGTCTTCCATCAAAATGAATTGTTGCTTACAAATTTAATATCCAGAGTTAGGTGGAGTATTTTATGCTGTTATATAATGTCAATTTCTACTCCTAAACTATACCATTGTTGTACTAGATTAGATCCTGAAGTTGCATTTAACAGCCTTCAAATTGAGGCAAAGTATGGAACAATTATTGTTGTTTTCAACAATGTGTATCTTCACATTCTGAAGGTAAAAGAGGTAATTGTTTCAAAACTAGCTATTTTCTATTATGGAGGATGCATGGACTATTATAAAAGTCCTATACACTATAAAAATTAGATTTATATCATTGGGAGAAGTTTTAAGAGTTTCATTCTTGTCTTATCTCATGCTAGTGCATTTGGCAAGTTTACTAAGTCTTTATGGGAAGATGTAGATTACTTGGAGTATGAGAAAGAATGAATCAAATACTTACACATCCAAGAGCTTAGATTCCATAGATATTGTTGTATGATTCATGGTATTGGTA
This sequence comes from Cunninghamia lanceolata, assembly GCA_027924645.1. NCBI lineage: Eukaryota > Viridiplantae > Streptophyta > Pinopsida > Cupressales > Cupressaceae > Cunninghamia > Cunninghamia lanceolata. The sequence continues at coordinate 243,975 of BSBN01001161.1, forward strand.
TAAAGGAATTTAAGTCTTCAGGTTTGCACAATATTCTTTGGCAAAAGATGCAACTCCTCACAGGTACAAGATCAAGGTTTGGTATGCAGTTCGACATGTTTTATCATTTTGGCATAAGGATTATTGAGCATTATAGTTCTAATTGCTTGAGGAAAAGCAATTTTGGGAAGGGAGGAATTGTCATGTCTCTTTTTCCAAAAAATGTACTTACTAAAAATAGTAAGTTCCCACTGTAAGTCAGGATTTATGGGACACATTGAAAAATATTATTTATTTAATATTTATATCATCTTGGTGCAATATTCATCCTTTGAGAAAATAAATATTAAATTAAATATTCATTTGATCAAGTGGGAGTGTGGATTTGGTAAGAAACCTTTTTATTTGCTAGTTGCTAATTTTGAAGTGATTTTGACAACTATGGTAAGCATCTATGAAAGGATCAATGACAAGTTGTACTTGCACTTAATAGTTATTTGTGGTAGATTAATTTTGGCATGCAAGGTGGAGTACAAATTTCTAAATGATTTTTAATTGTTTTTTCCTCTTAGGAGGCATTGGGATTCTGGAGTATCTTTTGGAGATCAATCCAAACTTGGAAAAAACATTTATGATAGAGTTGCCAATTGTCATTCCTTATTTGGTTGGAAGATATTGGAAAGATTCTAAATGATTTTTATTGATTTTTCCTTCCTGTTGGCAAGAGACACTGTGTGGCTTCATGAGTGTTGTCATTGATGGCAACAAAGTCTATCCCACACATCCACATCACATAGTATGCCTATACCGGAAGTCAGATTGAAGATTGTTCTGGTCTAGTGAACAAGAACAGAGCATGCAACAAGGTTAACAATTTGGTCCAGATCTCTTAGATGGTGTAAATCAGCAAGTTGCGGACTTGGACAAGTCAAGAGGAGTATCATGACTACTATATTCCAGAGATTGAGCCTCTGGTGATAAAACATGGAAAAGATATGAGCATCTGAGTGTTGGGTTCTAGACAGGCAGAGCAGACTGAGGAAGAACTGACCGATAGAGTATCAAAGTTCAATCCAGATGAATAATTGATGTTGATTAAGCTATTTGAGGGATCATACATGATTGGCCGACATGATTGATGACTTCTATGTCTATGTTTTGATACGCATCACAAATCATGCATTTATTCGGCCAACAGAGCAGTAACCTGTAAATATCTTGAGTATTTTGGTTGCCGACTAGAAAGTTATTGAAATCCTTGATGCAGATATATATACCAAATTAATTCCAGTATGTAGGTGTGTGTGTACAGATATGATAATATAAAGTGTGAAGAAAGGCAGAGATAAGTGTGGAAGCAGCAATACAAGTCTGGTATGTGACAGAGCAGCAACACTAGAGTAGAGGAAGAATGAAGTGCATCAGATCAGTATTTTGTGCCTAACCAGAACTGAACTCTAGCATTTGTAGATGCCTCTCATCAGTTCAAACACCTAGTTACCTTCTATAAGTTTTGTAGTTAGTAAGTCTCTTGTAGGTAATGTGCCTCTTGTGAATAGTGTGCTCAGGCAGTGAGCCCTAATTGACAAGTGCCATTTTGTACTTCTTATTCTTTTAACAGAGAATACAATCTTGGGTTAGTCACTCCGTGGTTTTTCCCTTAACAGGGTTTTCCATGTAAAAATCCTTGTGTTATGTGTGATAATTTTATTTCTGTTCTTATGATCATGTATGCTTATATGTTTTGATGCTACACTAATTATTAAAGGAAAAAAGAAAATTAAGATATTTGAGATAACTGATTCACCCCCCTCTTAGTTATCTGCCTTGTTTCCAACAATTGGTATCAGAGCTAAGTTCCTCTAAACAAGAGCCTAATAGCTTGAGTAAGATTTGGGAATCTTAATGGATATGTATGGTATGAAGGAACAACTTCAGTCTGCCCTAGATGATCTTGAACAGTCCCACTCTGAAGTCAATAAGTTGAGAGAAAGACTCAAACAAGCTGATGATTTCATAAATGAGCTAAAAGAAAAAATGAGTATCTCTATGAAAAAGAGAAAGGAACTACTTCAAAAATTAGCAAGTCAGAGTAAAGCCAATGATACTAATGAAGATCTGGATGAGAAGAACAAGCTATGTGAGAAGCTATCAAAAGAGGTCATTATGGTAAGGCATGAGATGGAATCAGGGGTTATGAGATTCACCCAAGAAATTGAAGAGAAAAGGAAAATTGAAGATAATCTAAAACAAACCCTCAAGGAGAAGACAAAGGACTACCACAAAATGGCCAGAATAATTAACCATCTTGAATCTGATCTTGAAGAAGCTAGAGATAATGAAGAACAACTTGAGAATCAAATAAACACTCTTAAACAAGATCTTCAAACAACAAATGAATACAAAGAGAAATTCAAGATAAGATCAACTCAACTTGAAGTTCTTCTTGAAAGCCAAAAGAGGGTAGATGGCAAGCATGGCTTGGGATATGAAAAAGGTGAAAGCTCTGAATTTGGTCAGAAAAACTTTGGATTAGGAAATCAAAGAAACATGCCTAGAAGACCTCCGATAAGGCAACCAAATGCTCAGAGATATCCATCCTTCAATGGATACTGCTTCAATTGCAACAACTTTGGTCATAAAGCAACTTAGTGTATAAGGAGAATGAATCAGACTAATCCATCCTTCTCCGGACAATGTTTCAATTGCAAAAGGTATGGTCACAAATCTCTTGAATGTAGAAATATGCAAATAAACAATTCATTCAATGGTAGATGCTTTGCATGCAATAGAATGGGACACATGGCTAGTCAATGCAGATCAAGAGGATATCAGTCAAATATGCAAAGAAATGTTGTTTGCTACAATTAATAAATCCGGTCATATTGCCAAATTTTGTAGAAGTAAAAATTAGGATAAAAAGGGTCCGGTGCATCATAATCAAAATCAAGATAAAGGAAAAGGTAAAGTGAATGCAGATGAAGTTCAAAGGGAGATGAGCAAGATTTGGGTGAAGAAGAGTACATAAAATGTTGGGGATGGATCCGCACCAGAATCTGGTGCAGATATCTCTTCCAGAAACTAAGCAGATGAGCTCTAGCTCAGGGGGAGTCACAAAGAAAAATAAATTCCCCCAGCCAGTCAATTGGTGCCTAAATTTGGCACATGGAATGTTGCGGATTAAAGGGTTCTCAAAAAAATATCTAAATAACCCTCGATAAAAATATGAAAGATCTGCATGGAGTTTTTCAAGAGTTTAATCATCCAAGATTGATCTAGTTTGACAACCATCTGGTAAAGTAGGATTTTTCATAGACAGATCCGGTATAATTCAAAATTGAAATAACTTGATCTACAAATCCATGGTATGATTGGAGGAAAGAATATACATTGTCAATTATCACTAGAAATGATTCTAAGTGCAACACAGTGATTCAAAAAGATCTCTCTCAAAACAAGGCAAATGGATAAATTAAGTTGTGCATTTATTGCAAAAGGAAATTAGGGTTTGCGAAAGAATAAAAGGGTTATTTCACTTATCATTTGCACATTCACATTCGAGAAGAAGAAAAGAAGAGCTCTGTATCAAGTTTCTATAACTCTCTCAAAGATCAACTGCAAAATCCAATTCAACCAGCGATTTGTTCTGGCTCTTATTTCAAACCCTAAAGCATAAAAGGGTACTTCCATTCTAAATATCTCTCTCTGAATCTTTTACAAAAATGGCTACTCCAATGGTTGTTAAGATCAATGATAGGCCGCGCCCAAAATTCAAGAAACACCCCTACAAATCCCTAGAAGTTGATCCTTTAGGCACTTTTTCTAGCATTCCGCATGGGGTATTGCATGTAGAAGATGTTAGGGTCTACATCCATGCCAACATTGAGGAATTTGGAGAATCTAAGTTGATGGACATCTATCATAAATAGTTAATCAATGAAAGTTTTGAACTCAAACCTCAATAGAAGGCCCTCTGGGATAAGCACTTCGGACATTGCATCCACTTTCCTTATTTTGTAGAAGATGATTAGGTCTGATATGTCCTTAGAAGAATGTATGATAATTTCATGTGGTTAATGAAGCCCTTCAAGATAACAAAAAATGCCATTAGGGCAGTAACTGGACTGCACTCATCTGGTGGGTTACCTACACTCAAATCTGTCAAGAACCAGACAATAAGTGAAGCTACTAGATCAAAGTTTGACAAGAGAGCAATGACCATAGAAGACATCATAGATTCGGATGTCAAATTTACCTCAATGATAATTGGGTATAAGATCTATCATTCCAGTAGGGAAAATTCTGTGTCTGGGATTGCAATATATACAACATATCAGATGTTAAGGGAAAATGTAGATTATGACCTATGTGATCTTATTTTAAACCAACTGTTAGAAAATCTGTAGAAGATCAAGAAGGATAAGAAGAACTCATTCAAGTATGGTTGTTTAATACTGTGTCTATTCTTCTACTACATGAATGAGCTGCCCGGATCAAGTGGTTGGGTTTGGCAAAATGACAAACCAGTTGTAATATAGATTAGGGATTATATGTATGGACTTGGTGATGCTAAAGCTCAAAGCACATCACTTTGGGGTTACATTAAAAACTTTCAAAGTATGATGCAAGCCAGAGAGAGGATACCTCAATCCATAGCAGAGAAATACAAGGATATAGTTTGTTTTATGGTAGATACTGATCAATGCCTAATGGAGCTAGTTGAGCCCAGAACAGTTTGGATAATGCCAATGGGATATGAGTTCAATGAGAAAATCTTGGAGCTGCATATTCAACACTTGTTAAGTCAGCCTAAGGACCTTGAGGCAGAAAGGTTTGGAACCTTTCAAGAACTAAGTGTAAAAATACATGTTGAGCTAAGACAACTGGAGATAAAAAGGAAAGTTAGAAGGGAAGTTGAGGAAATTGCCAAAAGATATGGCATATCAAAAGAGGCAGTAGATGCAAACAAAGAGAAAATTGAAAGAGCTGAGAATGAGAAACAAGAAGTAGAAAAAGGAAGTGTTCCGGTACAAGCCTCCTCCAGGACTAGATCCTCCAAGAGCTCTGCACCTGCCACTCCTAAGAGCTCAAGAGCCACCAAACCATAAGTCAAGACATCTGGAAAGGGAGAAAAGAGAATGAAAATAAAAGCCATAAGACCTTACACAAGTCACAAGGATGATGAAGAAACAGAGTCTGATGAGGAAATTAAGAAAATGAAGAAGAAGAAGAAAACAACCGGGGAATCCTCTGTTGGTAAAAACAAAGAAGAAAAATCAGAAGAATTTGTTGAAAAGCCCACTCTTCCCATTGATGATATCATCAAGGTAGTCACTATGGATGGGAATTTGCAACTAGTAATAGAATTTTATGATGAATATAGTGATACTGACAAGAGGATCTTGGAAGAAGCTACAATTAGGTACCTAGATATTTATAATAAAGCATTTATTGAAATTATTTCATTTATTCCTAAAAGTCTAGAGAAGGTACTTGAACTTAGAAAAGAGAATGCAAAGGCAAAAGACTCAGAGATCTAAGAATAGATTGCAATTCAGCTCTATCCTTCTATTACTCCAAAGCAAATGGACATGATCTTTAAGGATTGTAAAGATGAATTCTGGAGCAAAGAAAGAATGAACAAACTTATGCTTGGAGAAACTGATCAAGTAGCAAGAGAAACACAAGACATCCTTCGGAATGACTTCAAAAGATTCAATCTTCCTATTATAGAGGAAATAGATGAAGAACCTTCTACCATGGATGTTGAAGGATTAAATGCATAAAATGAAGAATCTTCTAACAAAAATGTAGAAGGGTCAAAAGAGATAGATGAGGAGAAGTCTAAGGACTTGGATTCCTCTGTTTTGGAAGAGGAAGTTCATGAAGCAGTTAACATCTCTCCTCTGGATTCCACTGTAGACATTTCAGATTCAGGAACTAAAGGAGAAGGAAGAAAAGAGGAGAAAGTGAGTCAAGAAGAGGAGGTAAAGGGAAGAGAAGAATAACAAACAGAGATCTCTGATGACAGTTCTGAGATCCCCAAAAAAAAAGACTCAGTCACTGGCAAGAGACACTGCAGAGGTAGTAAATAACTTCTTGAACAAAGAAATGATGGAGATAGATGAACCAAAACTATTCCAAGGACCACTAGATTTTGATTCCCTCTCTCTGGTCCATACAATGAAAATAACATCTTTTGCCCAAGCTAAAGCAAAAGAAAAACTTCTGAAATCTCACATGGAAGACTGTGAGCTGTTAGAGATTGCATTTGGGATGCTGGAGAAGATCATGCCATCCTTTCAAAAGGATCCTTTAGCCTCTCCATCTGATAACTTGAAATCTTTGGTAAACTCTATTAGCACTCATTTTGATTCTTTGGAGAAATCGGCAGAAGAAAAGGTCTGGAAAGAGTTTTTGGGAAAAAGATTCACTAAAGTACAGGGAGTCATTGTTAATGATAGGAGGACTTTAGATATTAGGATAAAGAGCCTTTAAAATGATCTTAAAGATGGTGGGGACATGTACAAATTTTTTCTATCTTGGTCTAAAGTGACAGAGGATATTGAAAAGAAGGTGAAAGAACAAGAAGGTAAACTATCAAGTTTATCTCAGAATTTTGATCCCCTTACTACATCCATAATGAATAAAGAATGGAAGGCTATTGTCATAATAAATGAAATAAAGAGGCTGGTCAAAGAAAAGAAGAATATAATAAACAGGATGAGTGAACTCAGAGGGATAATTATCCCTAAGTTAGAGGCAATGCATGAGGCCTTAACAAATGCTCAGACCACAGCTCGGACCAGTGATTCGGTAGATCTAAGAAGGGTAGATGCAGATGCATTTTTTTTGAGTGGTCACATCTCCATTTTGGATAGGATGAAGCAAAGTTGGGCCACAAAGTTTGTACAGTTGAAGGCCACTTTTGCGAATATACTTAAGTATATGTAAGTATAACATGCATATATACTTATACGGCTATGTATAGGTTAATTTTTGCAAATTTTGGTATATGGATTCTGCCCCTTTGCCATTGATGTCAAAGGGGGAGTGAGGAGTAGTGAAAAATGTGGAATCTAGCTAAGAGGGAGCTCCGGTAAAATAGTGCACAAGATAGAGCATCAGCCAAGGGGGAGTTTGCTGCGACACTTAGTCATTTTTCACTAAGTGTTGCCATCAATGCCAAAGGGGGAGATTGTTGGCAAGAGACACTATGTGGCTTCATGAGTGTTGTCATTGATGGCAACAAAGTTTATCCCACACATCCACAGCACATAGTATGCCTATACTGGAAGTCAGATTGAAGATTGTTCTAGTCCGGTGAACAAGAATAGAGCATGCAACAAGGTCTGACAATTAGGTCTGGATCTCTCAGATGGTGTAACTTAGCAAGTTGTAGACTTAGACAAGTTAAGAGGAGTATCATGACTACTATATTCCATAGATTGAGCCTCCAGTGATAAAACATGGAAAAGATATGAGCATCTGAGTGTTGGATTCTAGACAGGCATAGCAGACTGAGGAAGAACTAACCAACAGAGTATTAGAGTTCAATCCGGATGAGTAATTGATGTTGATCAAGCTATTTGAGGGATCATACATGATTGGATGACATGATTTATGACTTCTATGTCTATGTTTTGATACGCATCACAAATCATGCACGAATTCAGCTGACAGAGCAGTAACTTGTAAATATCTTGAGTATTCTGGTTGCCGACTAGAAAGTTATTGAAATCCTTGATGCAGATATATATACCAGATGAATTCTAGTATGTAGGTGTGTGTGTACATATATGATAATATAAAGTGTGAAGAAAGGTAGCGATAAGTGTGGAAGCAGCAATACAAGTCTGGTATGTGATAGAGTAGCAACACTAGAGTAGAGGAAGAATGAAGTGCATCATATCAGTATTTTGTGCCTAACCAGAACTAAACTCTAGCATTTGTAGATGCCTCTCATCAGTTCAAACACCTGGTTACCTTCTGTAAGTTTTGTAGACAGTAAGTCTCTTGTAGGCAGTGTGCCTCTTGTGAGCAGTGTGCTCGGGCAGTGAGCCCTAATTGGTAAGTGCCATTTTGTACCTCTTATTCTTTTAACAGAGAATACAATCTTGGGTTAGTCACCCCATGGTTTTTCCTTTAATAGGGTTTTCCACGTAAAAATCCTTGTGTTATGTGTGATGATTTTATTTCTGTTCTTATGATCATGTATGCTTATATGTTTTGACGCTGCACTAATTATTAAAGGAGAAAAGAAAGTTAAGATATTTGAGATAACTGATTCACCCCCCCTCTCAGTTATCTACCTTGTTTCCAACACTTCCAAGAAAGGGAATTTGTTTTGGACAGCGATCTCCAAGCTTACAACATATAAATTTGTAAAAATCCTTCATTTGGGCTTGTTGATGATTTTAAATACCTCTTCTCTCATACTTGCAGATTTGCATGTGTATTTTTTAATAGAGGAAAACCCATTGGAGTTGGAGGCTGTAGATGAAAACTCATTAGTCTAAAGTGATCATAGGATGAAAACCCTTTGCTCACATGGAGCAATCTCATCTAGATCTTCCAATTGTGCTAAAGGAATTCAGAGGATTTGGTAGTTTCAGTGTTTTATGTGCAGAATTGTTCCTTTTATAGTTGTAGTGATTTTTGGTGTTCTTTTTGTTGCATGTAATTGAATTTTGGTTATAAGGTGTAATTCATCCATTCTTGAGGCCTAGATCAGACTTGGTGAGCTAGGTATTGCTGGTTTTGTCTCAGGAGTGTTACATGTTAAGATTTTGTGTTGAAATACCCACCGTGTAATTCAATCTTTGTGTAGTTTGTAGTCTAGTGTTGTGGGTATTTTTCTAGATGTTTTCTATAGCATTTTCATGTTGTATCAGACCTTTTCTTAGGTGTCTATGACAAAAAATCCGAATAAATTCATTTTTTGGGGTTTGCAGTGATTTTGGGTGTTGTTCAATGCTTTTAGATTTTGTGGGTTTTGCATAAAAATTGTTGTAGGAACTCATTTTTCTTGCTTCTTTTCTAAATACATTTTTCAGACCTAATTATACATAATTTTTATTAGAAAATTCAAATAAAAACTTTCGGTGGAGTTTCCAACAAATTTGGTGTGTCTACAGTGTGCAACTAGTTAGCTAGTTTCGAAGAAATTGGTGTTTATTTGTTGTAGTTTACAAAATTGTTTTTCAGATCTGATTAAATTAAATTAAATTGGTTAGAGTACATTACATAGTCCTCTAACTTTTTAGCTTCTAGAGCACGGGTTTTAATCTGTTGTCTTCTGTCTATTACAAGATGATTATCTTATAGCTAGGGTTTTATGCATACTTGACCTAGGGTTTAATAAAAGTCTTGGTTAAATCATATATTTCCATAGCACTCTTAAGAATAAAATCATTAGTTGAGTCCTCTTGCATCTTGTAGTGACTTGGCTCAGTTTTGTCCTCGAATGTTATTATGGAAGAGGGTTTGATCTAGTGTACAAACTAGCTTGCATTCATTTATTCCTTTTCCCTACTTCACATTTTGGTGAACCTGTAGCATTGAACATTTGCATCTTGCTGAGTGTTCAAATTAGATATTGCATTAATTCATATCATACTTATCATACTTTCTTGCTTAAATTTGGAAAAGGTGAAAAAAAAATATTCTAAGCTTGCATAAAGGCATAGTTTTACATTATTTTCATTGCATATCATTGGACACATTTGATTTTCTAATTTTTACATCAAATCTGATCTATATTACAGCAATTAATTATTTCATGATATCACATATTGCATTTGAAGATCTCATTTTCTACAGCTTTGTTAAAAATTTGCATCTTTTCCTATAACCTAGTTATTTGCAAAGCTAAGGTTTGTAGTCAAAATATTATTTCATATTTTTCTACTCTTCTAAACATTCATTCAAATCTGATTTTGAATTGTAGTGTTGCATTCTTTCTTTGAAACTTTCAATGTTTGTAATTACACATTGTGTATTTCAACAACCATAACTACCTTAATCTTATTGATCATACTATTGGTTACTGCATTGAGTGTTATAGGACTTTGCATGAGTTGTATAACCTACTTCCCTACTAGAAATGTCATTGTAAGAAGTTGTAGACTAATGGGTTCTAATGTTGTTGATAGCAATGGTGTGTAAACATTAGAAAATCTATTACACAATTACTTTACGAATGGTGAGTGAACAGCTGTGCAAGATATCATAAACAAAAACTTGGAAGAATCAGCAATTCTTGCTTTTGAAGATATGGCTATCATAGATATACATGTGCTTGATGAAAATATCAATAAATTGGACAAACAACTAGTTGAATTTCAACAAATTGTAGAATGCGCACATCTAGCTCAAGAAGTGGTACCTATTGTTGAGGGTATAAGAGGATTATTACAAGAAGGACAAGAAGGTGTTGACATGCTCCATGTATTATCCCACATAGTGGATCATAACATTATGCATGTGGCTAGCTGTGCGAATAAAATTGAAAATGTGCCACCACCAAATTATATAAACTCACAGGTATTGGTACCCATATCAATTACTGGAGTATCCACTTTTACACCAATTCTCACCACTAATCCACAAGCTTGTTGTAATGCTACCACTACCATGGGAACATCTACCAGAAACAATTACAAAGTTGTTGCTTTTAATTAACAAAATTTAGCACCTCATGTATCCATACCCATGCTTAGTTATTCTCAACCACCCATCACGTCCACTTATTACCAACCACCTCTCAATTTCATGACTACAACATCAAATACCTTTGTCTCAAATCCATAAGCCACATCATCTACTGATGTTCTTCTAAATTAGATTTTATAGAGTATGTCATCCTTATAGAAAAAAGTGACAAACTTGACTAATGCTTCCTTTGAACCTATTTTACCAACATATCATGCTTGTAGTCCTTTATCTTATTCAATTCTAAGAGCTCAATTGCCTGACAAACTTGAGACCCCTCACTGTGAAAAGTACAGTGGTAAAGATGATCATAATACTCATGTCGCAACATTCACAACAATGTGTAGTGATTTCTTTTTTGATGAGGCATTGTTAAAAAAACTCTTTCCTTGATCTCTCAAAGATACCATTTTGGAATGGTTTTTCTCTCTACCTCCTAATTCAATAAATTCATTCTCACATCTAGTTGATCAATTCTTACAACACTTCTAATAAAACATTGGACTTTCTATCTCATTGATTGATTTGGTCCATTGTAAACAAGGTTCGAAGGAGAAATTAACAAAATTCATTAGTTGATATCAAGGTCTCATTGCACAAATACAATATCTGATTAAAGATGGGGACATTCAGAAAGTATTCATTATGAATCTCCAACCAAACATATGTGAAAAAATATTGTTGTTGAAGTATAGTTATTTTCAACACCTATGCACAATTCTCCAAGATTGCCAACTTTAGGCTAGTCAGTATGAGAATCATACAACAACTGGCTCATCTAAAAATTTATTTAAGAATAATAGGAATATCATCAAGATCAATGGGCAACATTTGAACAATTTTTACTCACAATTGTCTGCTATTACAAAGCCTCCTCGGACACCATTTCAATTCAGACAAGAACAAAGAAAATTCACTCCATTATCAGATTCTCTCCATTCAATAATGACTCAAGCATTGAACAACAATCTTTTGAAGTTTCCTCCTGCTCATCCTTTCAATAGTAGTAAGCCACAAGAACCTTCATTTAATGCTAATGCTTATTGTCACTATCATCGCTTGTTGAGACATGATACTGAAAGATGTATGTGTCTAAAACATGAAATTCAAGACCTCATCGATTCTAACATGACACAAGTTATTGGTGTGAATGAAAATGGAAATAAGTTTGTAGCACTTTTGAATCAAAATTTACAAATATTCACTGATCCTTTTCCTAAGCATATCGACAATAATATGGTGAAACAAAATACAATAGATCTTGAAGATGACTATCTCAACTATGATAAAATAGTTGGTATGACATAATTGGATAAGGAAACAAATAAAGATCTATGTCATCCATGTGGAGAAGGTATCTACGCTGAGTTTTCTCCTCCGTTATCCCTTCATGGATCAAGAGATAACCAAAATGCACAAGATACACAATTGGAATAGCCTACATGTAATCACTTGAAGCAAGAGAAAGTGGTGACAATGAGAAGCATTCCCTTTCATTGTGAAAGGCTCATTAATCAAGCAAAGTAGAATAATAAAGAAAAATAAAGAAAAAGAACAAGGCATGAATCATCGGTGGAAAAAGGCAATGATTCCCCTCCCTGCAAGCCACAAAAGATTTCAAATATACAAGGCTAAGTGGAGAAATAAACATTGTGTGGCCACTCTGGAAATAAACATCAATTAGGTATGAGTTCTTCACACATCTTACCACACTTGCTGGAGCACTTCTCTAAGATGCTCGCATGTTTGGCTTCCTATTAGATAAATATATTTATATGTGTTGTGTCGTGTTGCACCGTGTTGTGTTAAATGTTGTTTAGGTATCCTTGGATGGCCATTGATACTCTTGTAAGTTCGAGGATAAAAGGAGAACACCTCTGTTGTGACTATTCTTCTATTTATTTCTCTATTCTTCTATTCCTCTCCTAGAATTGTTGTGTGTTGTTCCTTGGGGCATAACGTTGTGGAGGATGTCTTTGGGGCATCTTCCCACATTGTAAACCCAAGTCACTTTTCTCTCCTCTCTCATTTTTACTATTTCTATTCTTCAGTGACTCTACTAGTTGACATATGATGAAAGCAAACAAATATTGATAAGGACCATGTGTCCCTTCAGAAAGAAAACAAAAATGGACCTAGTCCATATATGAAGATGGGGTTAATATATATTACTGATGCTTGACTAGTAGAATCACTTCATGTTGTGAAGATTCTTGTGACAAACCTTTGTAATACTCTAAATCTGCTTCTATGCACTTTGGATTATTTTGTATCTCACCTTGTAGATACCCTCAATTCTGAGATACCTAAAGTATAACCTCATGGCTATACTCAGTCCTAAAGCCACAAGTGTAGGCTTGGTCTATTAGGTGATATGTTTCTATGTAACTTTCATGAATTGATTTGGCTGTTATCTTAGAGTAAGATTTTCTAACCAAAGCTTATATGGTGTTGATTATGTTATCAAATGATAATGGTGTGTTTGTGGGAAAATTCAACAATTGTGGCACATGTCACTTTAGGGCATGTGCTTTGTGAAAGCTCTTGTTCCCTTGTGTGTTTCCACTTTACCTTAAATGTGCTTGATACTGCATGCTCAAAATCACAACCTTAGTTGCCTCGGACTATTGTGTTAGATTTTGGCATGCACACAGACCCTTCCCTCCTTGCTATGGGGTAATCCACCATGTCACTCTTGCTCTCCTTGAAGTATCCAGTCAAGAGGAGGCAAGACATGGTGGGAGTCTGGCTTGTTGGAGAGATGGACTTTGTGGAGAGGGGTCGACACGTCTTGGGGCCTTTTTTGTTGTGTGCTAATGTAAATGTTTTATTTGATGACTGTTGTTGTAGAGATAACCCTATGACCTGAAGGGTCACTAGTTACTCTTTGTTTATTAGGGTTTCTACTATTCCACCTCTGTGTGGCTAAGCTATTATTTTCGTTGATGGCTTCTTGTCTTTTAATTTGTTGAATGATTGCACATTGTATTTGAAGTTGTCTATGTTCTTCTATCAATAAGAGGACAAATGGATCTTGTTGTGGCAAGGTAAATGTCTCTTGTTGAGATCGCTGATGAATCTCCTCAATCTCATCAAGGACTATCCTCACCCACTCACCTCTTAACCCTAGGCACATTCCTAAGCCAAAATAAGAGGCAAATGTATGTGGACTAACCTTGACTAGACTGTTGGGTTTGACCTAGGGTTTTGGTTGACCTATGGTTTAGTTGTGCATTGACTTTTGTTGACCTTGTGATTGTATCAAGAGTTTGCAATGTATCTAAATGCCTAATGCTTTTTTTCTTTTCTATATTTTTATGAATGCAACTATATGACATACAAAACTTGTTTTTGAAATTTTTTGGTAATTTTGGACATAAAGATACTTTTTAATCTAGGAAAAGAAATATGAATGATGTTGATTGTCAAGAACATTGAGAGGGGAGGGGGGGCTAAATCAATGTTCTAAAAATCTTTTCATGGACTTTAACTTTCAGCCATTTCCCAAATCTAATTAAACAAAAACACAATATGCATATGAACAACAACCATGAAAACATGACATATGAACACCAACATTTTTACGTGGAAAACCCAAGAAGGGAAAAAGTATGGAGAGGATTAGCTCTCATACATATATTGTAATATTTACAAAAATAATGTTCAGGCTTGGTCACTCCACAGGCCTAGAACTTGTTGGGTCACTACCATGAAGTACAACTAGGTCTAGCAGGCTCACTGCCTCAACCCTAAACCTAGCAAGATTATAATAAGGATTGTTAAATCCTGAGAGCTGTTAAAACTTGATGAAGGCTCACCACCTTGATGACAAAAGCTTGCTTTCAATGCACATGAAAATTGAATACTGCTTAAGCATTTGCCACTATGCCAAGGTGCAGTCATTTAGTAACTAAATTCTAAATTGCAAGTCTTCATCACTGCTGATCTTCTAATTCTGCTCTTTTATTCACATGCTCGTATCACACCACACATTTTTTAAACACACACAACTCAAATTCATCATCTTTATATATTTGCATTATGATTTGATCCACTATTAGGTCAACATCCAAGAAGTGAAATGTGTACATAGAAAGATGTACCTTGTTGGCTCAATCCAATGCACTATGTGTTGTGTGGACCCAAAATGTTTCCCAAACATGTTCATATATGTCAAATCTAATCATTCAAATACTTAAATAGATCTTTCACACATTATCCTTTCTCCGCATCATGATTTATCTCACCAGTCGACCTGTTCCTCAAGAGCATTCTTAATAGGTTCATCTATTGACTTACAACTTCTACTGTGGATCATAAAACACTTCCAAAATCATATCAAGAACTCTTTACACATTCCCAATCTTATCCTCAGAACCACAAGGCATGATATCATCTTGCAGATAAATGCAGACCATTAGAAATCAGACTCTGTCTCTGTCAAAGTTCTATCAAGCACTATGCCGATACTTAACAGCTTACAATTATCTTTCTGGTGGACTTTAGATTCCCCAGCTCTGGACTTAGATACTTAATATAAGTGTTTACAACACCTCAAAACTACATAACAAAATACTTGTCTGTGGAGGAATGTGGACCACTGCACTAGACCTTGTTCACTATTCCTACTATACCTTTGCTTACCTGGACTTAGACATTTCTTCAAGGTGACTTCTAGAGGAAGTTACGACTTAATCATTGAAGCATAACACTATCAAATAATGACTGACATCATACCTAAACCACATTACCGAATCATCATCTACAGAGGCATACTATCTTACTTACTATCCTCCACTCAAAATACTTTCTGTTAGCCATTTTCTGCCAACCAAACCTGGAATCCAACATGTTCTTCTAGAGATATCTCTTCCTATCATGGTGATGAGAGCTCTGATCCTTGTTGCCATCAATGACAACATACAAGTCCATACCAGAGCAGTGTCTCTTAGCAACAATCTCCCCCTTTGGCATTAATGGCAACACTTAGTGAAAAATGCTTGACCGCTCCCCCTTAGATGTTTATCTATTTTTCATAGATCTTCTTCTCCCCTTTTGACATCAATGGAAAAGGATGTGATCCAAAACCAAAAATTTGTCAAAACTTCAAAAGATTTATGTATACTACCACATATTTACAAGTGCAATCTTTAGCTTAATTTTACATGTGCTAAAGGATGTCATTGTACATGTTCTTTACTTGAGCCCATTCACCATCCCAGCTTTTCTTGGCATTATCTAAAATTTGAATATGACCACTGATTAGAAAAATTGTAGCTTCTACCTTTTGTAAATCTGATGGTGAGGCAGTCTATCCCGCAAGCTTTGCTTCAGCCACAAGCTTAGTCATTGAATCTAGTTTGGGACTGATCAGTATTCTCAGTTGTCCCATTCTACTCTTTATTTGATACTTTTGTTTTATTAAATTATGCAAGTCATTGTGGATGTTAATGACTTGAGCTTCCTTGTTGCTAGTTGATTCATGTATTGGATCAAAATTCTTGGAAATATACATCAGTTTTTCATCCAATTCCTTGATCTTTTCATCTGTCTTCTTTGTAACTTCTGGCCATGATAGACAAAACTTATATACATCACCAGCTTCTACAATAGCACTCTAAATATTATGTATTCCATTTCTAGTTGAGCCTTATCATGGGCTATCAGCTTTGTCAACTCATTAGACCTTTTCTCATTAAATTCTTGTCTAACTTTTGTTTTAGGAGATTTTTCAAGAGATTCAAAGTGTGTACTTACAGAATGAATTAGTCCCTTGAGTTGACAAGAGGTAGATAGAGAGGCATCTTTTTTATAAGTTGGCACCAGTTTTTCCAAAATGCTGGATGCATTAATTATGAGTTCACTATCCTCAATGTGAGACTTGAGCATTTCTTCTTGAGCCTTTGCTTGAACAATTGTAACCCACTTAACATTATGTGCTAGTGACATTGTGTCCAAATTTATTGGACCATGTAGAAAATCTAGCTCATCAAAAACTTGTTTTCTTTTCTCCAACAATTATTTTGAAAACTCTACAATGTCTCTTGCTATGATAGGGACTTCTTCTTTATGGCTTTGCTCCAGATCCTCTTGATCCATATTAGTATCCTCCTCTTGTTTTGGTGGATGAATTTCCATGACCTGTTCTTCGTCAATCTTCTCCTTGTCAATGTCATCCTCAGCAAGATGTACTGGAGAGGGTCTTATTTTAGAATAATCAGCAAGTGCTTCTTCCTGTTTAGTCACTTTGTCATCTTTATTTGATTCTTGCTCCAGATTTACTTCTGGAATAGGTGTACCATTTCCACCATCTGTTGCTATATTGTCATGAGTGGTAGGAATATTGTATTTTCTTAATATTTCCAAAGTGATTTCTTCTATCTCCTTGACCACATTATCAATTTCTCCCAGCATCAATGAGTTCATCCTTTTTTTGGTTCTAAACTTCTCTTTGGTTTCCTTAGATACTAGATTCTCTTCTTCTGGAGTAATTTTAGGACACAATCTTTCAGAACATGTTGCCTTAGCTCAATATCTTTATCTCTAGTAGTCTCCTTCCTGATGTTCAGAAGATTTACTAGATTTTTTAGAATTCCAGAGATGATCTCAATGAGGGCTTTGTTAAAAATGTTTAGATATTTCATAATGGCTTCTTCCAAACTTCTTTTATCAATGTCACTATATCCATCATAATACTCAATCATGGGTTTTAAATTCCCATCCATGGTGACAACTTTTATTACATCTGCAAGTGGTGGAGGCTTTTCCCTTTTCTGTCTTTTGCTAGGCTTATCCTTTTCAGAAGACTTTTCTTTACTGATTCCAGAGACTTTGATAGCATCAGCTTTCATCTTCTTGACCTCTTCATCTGACTCTATTTCTTCACCATTTTTTTCACTTACACTAACATAAAGTCTTCTTCCCTTCATCTTTTTCCTCTTCATGTGTCTGACATGAAATGCTTTTGATGTTTTTTCCTAGTTTATTAACGTTGTGGCGCAAGAGGAGGTGGCAGAGCTTCTAGTAGTCCTCTAAACTTTTTCTAGTTTGTCCTATTTCGACTGAGATTCCTCTAGAATCTGTACTGGCTCATCATTTTTCTTCTCTTCTACTACTTTCTCTCCCTTTTCCCTTGCCTCTTTTAGTTGTTCCTTGGTGATGCCATATCTTACAGCAATCTCTTTCACTTATTTCCTAACTTTTCTAGTTGATTCAAGTTTTCTGAATTCAACATGAAGTTTCATGGATAGCTCTTCATATGTTCCAAATCTTTCTTCCCTATTGTCCTTGGGTTTTCTTAGCACGCGTTGAGTGTATCTCTCTAATAATTTGCTGTCGAGTTCATAGCCCATCGGCATTATCTAGATAGTCCTAGTCTCAATAGCTTCTATTAGGCATTGATCTTTTGTAACCATGAAACAAATGGTATCCTTGTACTTCTCAAAGATTTTCTTAGGAATTATTTCTCTAGACTACATCATGCTTTGGAAATTTTTGAAGTACCCCCATATGGCTATATTTTACTCATTAACACTTCCAATGCTATTTAGATGGTTTTTGATTTGAACAGCTACTAGTTTATTACTTAACCAGATCAAATTCTTCATGTTTGGTAGCTCATTCATGAAATAAAAGAATAAACAAAGGACCAATGTACTGTAATTGAAGGGATAATTCTTGTTCTCCTTTGTCTTCCTCAAATTTTCCATTAGTTGATTTAGAAGCAGCTCACATAACCCATAATCAACATTCTCCTTTATCATCTGATAGCCAGTATAGATTGTTGTCCTTGAGACAGAGTTCTCTCAGTTGGAGAAATAGATCTTGTAGCCCAAAACCATTGAGGCAAATCTTACATCATGATCTGTGATATCATTGATAGTCAGTGCCCTCTTATCAAACTTTGCTCCAATGGCCTCTGTAACTATTTGAATCTTCATAGCTTTCAGCAAGGGCACACCTCCGGTGGAACTTAATCTTGTCACTAACCTAATTTCTTCCTTAGTGATTTTAAAAGGTTACTCTAACCACATGAATTCATCATAATTCAGCTTAAGACGTATCTTACCCATTCATCTTTTGCAAACGTAGGAAAATCTACATATTGAATAAATTTCTTTTCTTTTAGGTTTTTGTATTCTTCCTTGATGTCAAACTGGTCATCAGTTAGATGTTTGAGATATAAATCTGATAGACATATGTCACTGTGTTCTTCTAGGGCAACATGAATATATGCCCTAACATCCTCAACATACAAAACTCCGTAAGGTATACCTGAGAATACACCCATTTATTCCACTTCAGTTGCTTTATGAGGGTGTTTCTTGAACTTGGGTCGAGGGCATTAAGTAATATCTACAATTTGTGGAGTCGCCATAGCAAAGATTCAATAGACTCACAATGAGGGTTTCTATGATAAATACCTTGATATGCCAAAATTTGGTTTTCCTCACCTAAATCATTCAGAGTTCTTTGAATCTCTGTTGCGCCTTGAAATCTTGCTTTAATCTCTCTCTAATGTCTGGAGACTCGAATGCAAAGTAAATTAGAAGGCAAATGACTTGTTTTTTATCCTCCAAATTTGACCAAATTGTTTTAAATGCTCACTCCCAAAAATCTATTGAAAACCCTTCACTGTAGAACATTTGCACTATGCTGCATTAACCCTTTTACTTTTGGTTTTTCTTTTAAGAGTTTTCTCACATCAGATTCCATTATACATCTTCGTGCTTGACTCTAGCACCCAAATTTTGGCTAGGAGATTTGGATTTTCTACATTGCTCCCCCTGAGCTAGAGCTCTCAATTTACTTCCTGGAGGAAGTATCTGCACCAGATATTGGTGCAAATCGATCCCTAACTTCAATTACTTCCTTCTTGATCCATACCTTGTCCATTTCTTTCTTGGTTTCAACTGGATCAACTTTCTCTTTTCCCTTATCATCTTTCTGCTATGTTTTCCTTTCTTCAGAATAGTGAATTCTCTTCACAATCTTGCTTTTGCAAAATCTTGCAACATGTCCAAATTTGTTGCAATTGAAGCACATCACATTCTTTTGACCTTGATTCCTTTCATTGATTGAATTTGATCTGCATTGATTGGCCATATGTCCAAATCTATTGCATGCAAAACACTTTCCACTGAATGATTAATTGTTCCTTGTATTTTGAAAATTAGTTTTTATCAAGCTTCTGCATTTATTTGATCCATGTCCCATTTTATAGCATGGATTGCACCTAAAAGAATTATAACTTACTTTACTTCTACATACGATAGCTCTATGACCAATTTTATTGCAAGTAAAGCATTTACCTTTGCAAGATTCTTCATTCCTCCAATTGTTGAAACTTTTCCTGATTTGATTTCTACATTCATTTGCTCTATGACCAATTTTCTTGCAATTGAAACACTGACTAGAGAATTATGGAATCTTTTGATTTATTCTACTCCTACATTGAGTAGCCTTATGACCATATTTATTGCATGAATTACAATAACCATTGAAAGATGGGTACCTTTGTGCATTTGGTTGTCTAACTGGAGGTCTTCTAGGTCTTCTTTTCTAATTTCTGAACTAATTTAGACTTTGTTTTGTTGTATTTCAGTGGTTTCTTGACCATATTTTGAACTTTCCCCTTTTTCATATCCCAAACCTTGTTTGTCATCTACACTCTTTTGGCAAGCAATCATTTCATCAAGCTTTGTGGTACTTATCTTGAATTTTTCTTAAAAACTTTTGGCCTTGTCTAGGTCTATTTTTAGATTTGTAATTTCTTTTTCTAGTCTTGCACAATCTTTTGATTTGTTCTTTATAATTAAATTCAGATCATCCTCTGCTCTTAATATTTCTATAACTTCTGCTTCCAAATTATTCAAGGCTTCATTTGCTGTGTCATGCCCACATTTCCCATGCAGTCACAACACGCATCACACGTGTCATGTCCACATGTGTCATGTGGTCATGACATGAAATATCAAAAATTTTCCCACGCTTCCCTAGAAACCCCCTCGCATGCGTAAGCGTGCTTGGTGGCGTACAGTTAAGGCGTAAACAAAATAGTTGTCAGCGGGGTAATACACACACATGTGCATACCCAAACGTAGGAAGGCCAACAAGGGGGTCATCATGATGAGGTTAACGTCACTACAAGGGTTAAACTTACAAAGTTCCTAAACCCTAAATTCTAGAAAATTCTGGCAGCCTAATGCCTCACGGGTGTGAGTGGGATTCATTACACTAACACTAATCTTGGTCATGTGGTTTCCTGATTTAGGTTAATCTCACTAATTACTTTGGTACAATAATTGATTAAGTTGATTGATCATTTTTCAACAAGGCACGATCATCTGTTCTCCTTCACGTTTTCTGAAATATAATATTAATTTCTCCTCCTTTTGATCTTAACATTTTCAACAAAGTCTGTTCATTTGTCCTCTCTTCTGTTTCTCTAAAATTTAATTTTGATTGTATTTCTTTATGTTTATCCTGCTTTTCTTCATGTTTTCTATCAATCAAAGTTATCATTGCATCCTTTACATTATTCCTAATTTCTTGGTAGACCAGATCACTTAAACAGGGTTTACTAACTTCACTTGATGAAGTCCCCTAGGTTTCCGTTCTGGTTTAATTTCAACGTTAGAATTAATTTTGATAATTAATCTATCCCTAATCAGGATTAGCGGAGAGTTAAATCTTACTTAGATCTATTAGCCCATTTTGAAATTGCCACGCATTTTCTCCTCTTTGTTTTCACTTTTATCTTTCTTTCTCTTTTTCTCTCTTTTTCTCAATTGGACGTTTATTCAATCCCCAGATTGAGTTTTCTACGGCCACCTATGAAATGCATATGATGGCTTAATCACATTTATAAAGATACACATATCTATATAAATGCAAATAAGCATATATATATATATATATGCTTATTTGCATTTATAAATATAGGTATATTTTTCTTTTCGTTTTCTTGGTATTTCATTTGTGATAATTGTTTAATTCTGAAACACATTTTCTTTTAATGAATTCATTTTGATATATCCATGAATTCATTTTAATAAATCCATGAATTTATTTTAATAATTAAATGAAATTATTATAATAATATTCACATCTCTAGGTTTTCCTTGTATGGTTATAAATTATATATATATATATATATATATATTGTGTTACAAAGAAGTTAGGTTTTCTTTTATAAAACCTAAACATTTTATTTTATTTTAAACAGGGCTGGGGCCTTCAAATCTTTATGCGCTAAATTATTGGTTGAGCCCTAACATGTATTTTTTTTTGTTTGGTTGCTTGATTGGGAGGTTGAGGAGTGGTGGTGGCGGATTGGTGGTTGAGGCAGAGGCCACAACAGAGGGAGGTCATGGCGGTGAGGGTGGAGCGGCGGCAGAAGATGGGCCACGAGAAATGGAGGGGCGCCGTGGAGGAGCACCGCAAGGAGTGGCGGGAAGGAGGGAGATCAGGTGGAGGGAGGTCACGGTGGAGATGTGGCTGTAGAGAGCTCAGCAAGGGTGTGGCCGCAGAGGCACAGCGGGGGGGAAGATAGCCGCGGGGGCTTCGGGGATTACGGGGGTGTGGAGAGGGGGTGGAGCCCCCACCCACAACCCACTTGGTGGGGTGTGGGTGGGGGCTCCGCCCCCTCCCCACACCCTTTGCAAAGCCTATGGTGGGGGTTCAAACCCCCACCATTACTATGAATATTATTTATTTATTTATTTTTTACTGTGTTTTTTCAATATATAACCTACGAATATAAAATTTTTATGTCCTCAGTTTAAATTTTGTTTATAACAAAGAATTAAATAAATAAGTATATATATATATATTTAATTATATATACACAGAAATTTTCACAATAATTCCAAATTACAGTTTCATTAATTAAGCATATAACTATATAAATACAGAATATACATATATATATATTAAATTTAATTACTGCCAATTGATTTTGAAGGGTAGACTAATGAATTAATATTTATATTGCATTTTCTTACAAATTATAATTTCAAATGCATCACTAAAATAAACATTATATAAAAAGAAACATTTTACAAGGATAATTAAGTCAATTCTTTTCTCTTAATACATTTCAATTTCAAGTCAATAACTTCACTATTAAATATAGTATGCATATAATTAATTTCAATTAAATCCAAATGCATAACTTTAATCAAAATTTCATTTCCTTTCCAAATGACAAATTACAACTTCCATAACTTTTTAAAATTTATATTTCTAATAAGTCTTACAATGAAATAATATTAACAAACTTTGTATTTTTCCACAACAACTAACTTTCAACTTTACTAATAGGAGTATAAGGAAATAGACAATTCTAATATCCTTTTAAAACAAATTTCCTTCTTCCTTTCTCATTTCAAAATGGTAATATTTAATAAACACTACAATTAAAACTAGTAATACATTGAAAGGGGGTTTTCTCACAACTCAAGAAGACCAAATATTACAAGGGAGAGAGAAATTCTCCTTTTAAAATCAACAAGGATGTAGACAATACTAAGTCCAAGCTCTTCTATAGAGCCTTATGAGTAAAGGAAAATAAAATATTTTCCAATATAATTAAACTTCTCCAATCTTCACATTAAGCTCCATAAAAACCTGCATATTACACAAGGGGAGAAAACACCACACATTTTGCTCTCCTCCCTATCGTAGAACCGCAAGAGGGTCACCCCCGAGCTAGGGAGATCATCCACACACCTAGGGTATTCCAAAAATCCACTTCACAACAATACAAAAATAACACTCCAACACACAAATTACACCCATGGATATTTACACAACACAAACTCAACCAAGGTGAGTCAAAAGAGGGGTAGGAGAGTGGACACACTCAACTCTAGAGTGCCACCCTTCCAAAAATCTCAACACAAATTTTCTCATGGCCTCAAGCCAAACTTGTTAACAAAAATTTCTAAGGAGTTCATATTTTGGCTCTCAAGCCATGTGACAAATTTACTTAAACTTACACAAATGCCCTCAAGGCTTTCAACATCCCAAAAAAAATACAAGGAATGAACTCAAGGAGGATCACTCCTCCCCTACCCCACACTTGATGAGAATTTCTCCCAAGTGGAAGAAGCTCTATCAACACCCCAATAAAAATTCTCTACAATAACAAAAATTACAACACAAGGAAAAAATGCATTTCACACATCCATCATGCAACAAATAGAAAATACAAAGGAAACGCCTTGAAATCCAACCTTAAAAAGCCCTTTAAATGGATGAAGTTGATGTAGAGTTCCTCTAAAGTCTCCTCCAACCTAATCCACCAAACTCCCTCTATCCCTTCTCCAAAAAAAAACAATTTTTAATAAAACAAAATCCTCCAAAAATTTAACAACCTTTCTCCTTATCCCAACTGGGATTAAAATAACCCAATCCATGAGTTTAGAGGAATGGGGAGGTGACACTTGTCACCTCCTCACTCTTCCTCCAAACTACTATTGTGTCCCAAGGGATGGGTGTTGACACATGTCACTCACCCATCCCCAAAGTCTTCCTCACCCCATACCTCATGTCCCCTCTCCAACACATGGGAGAGAAAAGGAGAGTTGAAGAGGGAAAGGGTGACACATGTCTTCCCCTCCTTCCTTCTTATGAAGGACCACACAACTCCATGGGAACTCTCACCAATTGTGAGGGAGACTTGAAGTCAAGTCCTCCATAATTGGTGGATTTTGGAGTCATCCCTAACCTTGGGAATGGAAAAGGGATGGGCTTGAGTGTTGGTACCACTCATCCTATCCCTCCCATACCTCCAAATTCGTCACTTAACTTCACTGTGAAGTTAAGGTGACCATACAGAGGTTAACCAAGGGTTACCCAAGTCCAAAGGGACCCTAGACCCATGGGGTATAACCCAGGGTCAATTTTAACATAGTTAGCACACCCAGGGTCAAGTTAAAACACAAGAAATGGGTCTCAAAAATTTAAAATTTAAAAATAAAATTCAAAAACAATTCTTACAACACAAATCATAATTCAATTTAGAAGAGGGTAGACCTAACCCATTCAACCTCATGCAAATTAACATTACGACAATACATCATACACAAAATTGATCTCGGTTCCTCATGGAACCAGATCGGCTTCACAAGGGATTACAATATATGGTGTGGAATGATCTCCAGTATCTGTGGTTTGTTAGCAAAACCTGCACACTCAATTACAAAGTTAATTTCACATATAAATATCATAGCCAAAGCAACTTAAAACATGCATTACCATAACATACCACAGTTCTCATAAGCATAAATGAAATCACATTACAATTTTCTCTCTAACATCACCCAATTAGTTTTTTTGTAATGTAAACATTAATCAAACATCACCCAATTAGTTTTCCTATAAAATAAACATCTATCTAACATCACCCAATTTGTTTTCTCTTAATGCAAACATCTATCTAACATCACCCAATTAGTTTTCTTTTAACATAATAAGGTTTAATAGTTCAAAAATCTGGGATCAACAGTCCCACAAATATAAAAGTATCAGCAACAGTAAGGTAAATAGTCACATGAACAGAAATGAAAAATGTAGGCCTCACATGCTGATAACAATTCATCACTGACTTCTATGTATTTATCTTTGAATTTCTTGACTTGCTCTTTTAGCTTTAAGATGCATTCATCAACTTGTTGCAAGTTTTCTTTTAGATCCCTCACTTCTGCTTCAAAATTTTCAAGATCGATAAGGGCTACTTCTAGTTGGTTGTATCTTTCATAATTTCCATAGCTTTTTGCTACCATGATCATACTATCCAAGATCTTCCTTAAGCTATTAAATTTTTTCCAAGGAACCTTCCTCTGATACCAATTGTTAATTGTCAGGAACACTGAGAGGGGGGGGTGAATCAGTGTTCTAAAAATCTTTTCATGGACTTTAAGTTTCAATCATTTCCCAAATCTAATTAAACAAAAACACAATATGCATATGAACAACAACCATGAAAACATGACACATGAACACGAAGATTTTTACGTGGAAAACCCAAGAAGGGAAAAACCATGGAGAGAATTAGCTCTCATATATATATATTGTAATCTTTACAAAAATAATGTTCAGGCTTGGTCATTCCATGTGCCTGGAACATGCTAGCTCACTGCCATGAAGTACAACTAGGTCTAGTAGGCTCATCGCCTCAACCCTAAACCTAGCAAGATTACAATAAGGGTTGTTAAACCCTGGTGAAGGCTCATTGCCGGCGCACTACCTTGATGATGAAAGCTTTCTTTCAATGCACATGAAAACTGAGTATTGCTTAAGTATCTGCCACTATGCCAAGGTGTAGTCATTTAGTAACTAAATTCTAAATCCCAAGTCTTCATCGCTGCTGATCTTCTAACTCTGCTCTTCTATTCCCATGCTCGCATCACACCACACTTTTCTTTTGTCATGCCCACATTTCCCATGTAGTAATGACACGCAACACACGTGTCATGTGGTCATGACATGAATTATCAAAAAATTTTCACGCATCCCTAGAAATCCCCTCACACGCGTCAGTGTACTTGGTGACAATATGCATAAGGCGTAAACATGTCAATCAAATTCAAGGTAATGTGATCACATGCGCAGTCCCCTACGTGATGATAGCCAACTAAGGGGGTCCATGCAATGTGAGAAGTGTCACCATTAGGGTTAGGATCGATTGATCAAAACCCTAAGTTTTCCTAGGTGAGTGAAGGGATCTTGACACGAGTAAAAATCAAAACTCTAATTCTATTGCATTAAAATAATTAAATAACCACCTATTTAAAAATATCAAGTTGTAGAAATGTTAAGATATTACTCTACACAAGGTTTAAATCGCTAAGGAAATTTAACCCTAATTTCTGAAAAATTTTGGTAGCATAATGCCTCTAGGGCATGTATAGAAATTATTCTAATAATTAAAATTTGCCCAAAAATTCTCTAATCCTACTAATGTTGGTTAAATTAAATAATCACACTAGGGAAAAATAAGTTACCACACTAAGGTTCTCTAATCAAATCAACTAGGTTAAATTAATTAATTAATAACCTATTTCATTAAAATCTAACATATAATTAATTTAACTAAACCGACCTTATTAAAATAAAATTGCATTAATATAAATTCAAAGGTAACACATAAGGAAAATTAAATCCCAATATATTAAAATTAAACAATGTATTTCTATAACTCAATTAAATAATTCCCTAAATTACAAGGCCTTCTAACAAAAAAAATAATAATCTTCTAGTCCCTAAATAAATGAAATATCAACTATGCAACTATATTATTACCTAAAAATGCACACATAAATAACTTACCTCTAATACCCATGAGATCAAAAGCACCCCAAAAATAAAATAAAATAAGAATTCCCTAAAACAAAAGGAGAGGAAAAAAGCATATAAAAAAAAACTAATTTTAAAATTCCCATGCCCTTAAAAGCTCCCCAAATAAAAAAAAGTTTCCTTATGAGAAAGGGTCAAAAACCTTAACTCTATATTCTTCCTCTCATTCTATTCTTTCTATTTTCTTTCTCTCATTTCTTCTCATCTCTTTTTTTTTGTGTTGCAGGTTGAGAGATAGGGCAGCCATGGATAAAGCTCCCAGGGAGGTATATACACTGGGCATATACCTATTTGAAAACCCCCTTTTTCTAAAACATATATATATATATATATACATATATATATATATATATATACACACACACATATATATATATACACATATATATATATACACATATATATATATATGTATACACATATATATATATATATACATATATGTATATATATATGTATATATATATGTATATATATATATATGTATATATATATATATGTATATATATATATATATGTATATATATATATATATATATATGACAATAAATAACATGTTGTAGGAGTCTCATGGCCGAACGACCGACCAAATGATAGAGGAGTGGCGGAGTTAAGGGAAGGCACCGCCGTAGGGTTACCGCGAGGTTTGCGGTTACCACTACATTTCAATCTCCATACTTTTTTTGTGTTGGATCACCATTTTTTTTTAAAGAAAGGCCGCATCCGCCCCACCCACCATGTCCATCCCCCCCACCCCCCCTCCCCCCCACCTATATTTCAAAGAAGTGGGGGTGGTGGTTGTTGGCCGTCGCCCCAAACAATTCTCTCAAACCTTTTTTTTCACTGCTAACAGTTAAACAAAAAACAACGAACTCATGACTGTTGCTATGGTTGAAGTCATTAATAAATGTTTATATATATATATATATATATATATATATATATATATATATATATATATATATATATTTATATAACATTTACACTGTCATTATGACATATACATAGTCTATGTATAATGCATTTTCCTTTCTTTCAGCATAAAATTTAATGTTCAAAATAATATATATATCTTTCAAAAGCATATATATGTATTTTTTTTAAATCAACAACTAAACAAAAGTAAATATCTTCTTTCTCCTACTATACTAAATATAATTTTTTTTTTGAAAGGTAAATCATCATCTTCTTATAATTTTTTTTTAAGAGGAAGCAACAACAATCTAAATTATTTTATTCTATATTTTTTTTTGAAACCAAAACAGCAATGAAGAAACTAGAACAAACATTTAAATCAGCCATATAACCATATTTTTTTTGTAAACAAGAATATATATACATTTTTTGTTTAAATAGAAAATAACATCTAAAATGTATTTTTTTTCTTTTGCATCCAAAAAGCTTAAAATCAGCAACTATATATATTTTTTTATTTACTTGAAATCATGTGAAAATAAGAACCAAATTTGAGCATACTATGACAACAAATAAAAAGTACTGCATGCATTAGATTTCTCTTCATTGTAGCATTTCCAAAATCACATAGGATGAAATAGCCACTATTTTCATTTTCAAATTCAAAATAAAATAAATACAACCCAAGTATAAATATTTAACTTTACAACATAAGAGAGGGAAAAATTCCTCTCTTTCTTTAAAACTACTATACAAGGCCAATCTTGGCCAAGAAAAAGAAACAGTATAGTAAGTATCCCCGTAAAAAAGGATACTTCAGAAAGAAGGATAGAAATAAGAAAGGATCTGGCAAAAAATGGGAACCTACCTGTTACATTTGCAAAGGAAATCATTATGCAAACAAATGTCCTGACAGGCATAAGAAAAAGAACAAAGGAAAGGTCCGAACAGCCAGAGAAACTGGAATAGATAATGATGAATATATATTCATCAATGATTATCCCTCTGATTCTGATGATATTATTCTTTCTGACTTATCAGATACAGAATCAGAAGAGGCTGAGTTTCACTCTACCACAGAGAAGGGACATGTAAATCTCTTCACTGGAAATCCTGCTGAACAGTCTGAGTCCAGTGATTCTGAAAATTCATTTTTTTGTATGATGTTTAGAAGCAGACGGGATCCATCTGAGTTGAACAAGGTAATTGAAGAAATTGTTCAGCTAGAAAGTAGACTCCATACAATGGATATGGGTCCAAAAACATGGCATAAATTAACCAATAAGCTTGAGCAGCTTAAATCAAGGAAATATTTTTTGGTCAAAGAAAATGAACCAGCCAGTCAGGTTCTCAAACGAACCCCTCCTAGACCTGCTTCACCAATAGAATCTACTCTGCCCATTGGATAGCGCAATATTGGGATAGCTCCCTCTGAAGGAAGCATGACCAGAAGATTGTGGAGAAGATAACGAAAGATTTTCTTAGAAAAAGTTATTTAGCAAGCATGTAGTGAAATATCAGAAATTGATGAGGAAGAAAGTCTTTTTCTTGTAGAGGAAATGGAGAAATCCTCCGAACTGGATAAATATATTAACCAGTATAATTCCTCCTCTAGTCTTCAACTCCCAACAATAGTCTCTCCACAGGAAGCACAGCTCTTCAAAGCCAATTCGCCAATCTACATTAGTACTCCTGAAGAACCACTGTTGTGTGACGAACAAATGTTCACTCCACAAAGAGCAAAACCTGTGCAAAGTCCAGGACATATACAGGATACCATACCTGTATTAGAGGAAGGTACCAGTAGCAGAACTTTTAGAGCAGCACAGACGGTATACACTACAACTTGTCCTAGTGTGATTCTTAATATCCATCCTCCAGGTATAAAAATGTATCCCTTGGCATTCTTATGGGATACTGGTGCTGATATTATTCTGGCTAGGTATCAATGCTTTCCAGCAGATATGTGGATAAAATCTACTACAGAAATTGAATTTGGAAAAGGGAAATTTAATTCTCAGTTGATTTGTAAAATTCCAATTCAATTAGGAAAAGATTTTATGGATGAACTTATATTTGTTCATTATGAAGTTAACAATTATGATGGAGTGATTGGTAGCACCACTATGCAGAGCTGGGAACCCATAATCATGGATTCCATGTTTATTACACTATTAGGCACTTTTCAGATGCCTCGTCTTCATCAAAATGTGGCATTCACCAAGCAGATTACACTTGAGAAAAAGAAGAAACAGACAAACTCAATTTGGTTAACTCAACAAATTGAATCAGCATCTGTAGATTTGGAACAACTGAAAATAGTCTATACAGAGACTGTAATGACAAAAGACCTGAAGAAATAGAAAAGAAACCTTACCTGCTCTCTTCCCTTAAAGAAAGATGCTTCAGGTAATGAAATAGTTCCAAAAGCCAAAGCTAACTATTTCTTAATGAGTATGGCAGAAGTTAAGCTTTGTAGAAAAGAAATTACAGAATTATTGTCCCTGGATATCGTAAGAAGATCCAGTTCTCCTTTTTCCTATCATGCTATGTATGTACCTAAGTTTGATGAACATGGTGTTGAGCTTCAGGAAAAAAGACTTGTGGTAAATTACAAGCCACTCAATGAATGCTTGGTTGATAATCAGCATCCCTTGCCTAGTAAAGATCATATTTGGCAGGCCATATAGGGTAGTAATGTTTATTCAAAATTTGATCTAACCAAAGGTTTCTGGCAGATACAGATGGACCCTGCCGATATCTACAAGACTGCCTTCTCAGTCCCGCAGGGATTGTTTGAATGGAAGGTTCTACCCTTTGGCATCAAAACAGCCCCATCAATCTTCCAACAAGCAATGGATAAAATCTTTTATGACTTTGCCAAATTTATCCAAACTTATGTTGATGATGTTCTTGTTTTCAGTCAAGATATGAAAAAACATTTAGACCATCTGAAGGTTTTTCTGCAGATTTGTCAACAACATGGATTGGCCATTAATCCCACTAAATCTCACTTTGCTCAACGTGAGATTATTTTTATTGGCATCAAGCTTCTCCCGGGGGGGAAAATGGAAGCACAACCACACATTTTAACCAAGATTCAGCATCTCCAGGTAACTACTGTCAAGGAACTACAACACTTTCTTGGTTTGGTTAATTATATTGCTGGATTCTACAGTAAGCTTGTAGAAGATAGAAAAGATCTGAATGCTCTATTAGGAAAGAATCCACCACCATGGACTACCAAGCATGATGCCTTAATTAAGAGGATCAAACACAAATGTTTAGATTTACCTCCTCTCAGACTTCCAGGTCCAGGGTTTAAAATAATTGAAACAGATGCTAGTGACTATGCATGGGCAGGTGTTCTGAAAGAACAATTAGAAAATGGCAAAGAGGAAATAGTGAGATATATCTTTGGCAGATTTAAAAATAGTGAGGTGAATTATCATAGCACGCATAAAGAAATATTAGCAGTTATTAATACTTTAAAAGCTTTTCAGATGTTTGTTGTTGACAAGAAATTTCTGATTAGAAGTGATTTACAGAATCTGAAAGGATTTTTCAAAAAGGAATCCAAGGACAAAGTGGTCCGAGGACGTCTCTTGAGATGGGCTCAGTTTCTTAATACATTTGAATTTGACATTGCTCATCTTCTTGGTTTTGCTAATATATTTGCTGATTTTCTCTCCAGAGAAGGCCATAAAGCTCCTCGCCTTGAACATGATGTTCTTGTTACTCCACCACCGATTAAAGGTCAATCAAATCAGGTCTGTGTTCCTGGTAAAGGAAGAGTCCATGTGGTTAAAATCTGAGAACACCGGTGGTATGAGCCCTGTTGCATGGAATGGAGCACCAATCCTTTTCCTATCCGGGATAGACATAATTTTTATATGATGAATGATTTTCTGCATGATAGATTCAGATGTCTGGTTGCAGCACAACAGTTGACACAGAGTGGACTCTGGACCAATCATCCATTCTTTGAAATGACGGCCATAGCTGAAGACATTGATCTTGAGATCAAAGCCATCCTACAAAATTGGTGTGAGGATAACAAACAACTTCCCATCCGATTTTGTAATCCCATTATCATTAGACCGGACAGATGGCTAGAACATGAAGGCGGGAAAAATCTAATTAGGGATCTTTTCCAAGGACCAAATAATGCAGCTGCAGAGATTGATTTTCAAGGAACCTCTTCTTTTATTGGATGTCTGTTTAAACTTACTTTTGCATCCTATACTGAAAATCTAATCATTCGTCATATGATGCAGACCTATGGCCCTACAGGTTTTGGCTCGAGATTCCAGTATTGGAATATGACAAGCAAGCTACATCATCTTTATGTCACCAAGATGCCCCTATGGATCCATACAAAAACCTACCGCATAGACCAAGCCAACACTACATCAATCAACCATGGGATGTTTGGCGCTCATAAGCTTAAAGTTCTCAGCATCATGTGGAAGGAAGATCCAAAGGAACCAATTGCTCCTATTGACCCTGCTTAACCCTCCGGATCGCAATCTCACTGGGGAATCTTGCCAGGATGTACTCCTCATCCTGTTTGGGAACAATGCGATCATTGTCGGTACTATGAAGAACATGCTGGAGAGCATCCTCCTGATGAAGCTGGCCCATCCACTAAAGGAAAGACAAAAGATCATCGGGTGCTCGGTTGTACTCACGCGGCTCAACAGTTTTGTGAAGGATGCATTGATTTTACTCCTATGGAATCTAGCGATACAAGCACTAGCTAGTGGACCAGGCATGTTGGCCACTGAAGTCACTTATCTCTTCATGACAAAAGATAAGCGTGGCCCACACCACGGTAAAAGGGGCAAGTACATGTGCCTTAACATGTACACGGGTTACCCTTCCCGTGTCAAAAAGATGCCTTGTAAATATTGGTTGTCTTTGTCTGTCCCGTCTGGTCCCCTTTATCTTGTTCATGGATTAATTGGTCCCACCATGAGGAATCTTATCCTCACATGGGTAATCCTCCAGATAAGGGTTGCACATGTCTATTTTTTTTAGTCAGATTTCAAATTTCAATATGTTTTATTGAAGTAAAAGATCAGTCTCGGTGGAACCAGTTTCCTATAAAAGGAAGACCCCGAGAATGCTTCATTCAAGCATCATTGGAGTTTTAGAAGTCCCTTAGGAGTTGGGTTGTCTAAGATTTAGTGTTTGTCTTGTATCAGATTTTAAGCCTTGTCATAAGATCTAAGTCTATGCCAGCGCGCATTGAAGATGATGAATGTATCTAGTCCGCTGAATCAATAGAATGCTCTTATCATTTGTCATTTGCAGCTGTTTCCAAAGTTGGTATCAGAGCCGAATCTATACTATTTGTTGTGAATATAATCTTTAGTTTGCTGTAACTTATAAAGTCTTTGTGTGACTATATCCGTTCCAGAAAACTTTTAAACCTTTCCATGTATGCATAGCTCTCTATATAGCTCTCTGTATTGCTCATACCGTCACTCTCTATCGTAAGTCCTATTTGTAAGTCCCGCTTCAAGCCGTGGTTGGCATTTAGGGTGATCAAGGCAGTTATCTGGTATTTCAAGCACAGATTCGAGCGTAGATTCAAGCACATATGATATGGATCGTGCATCAACTTCTGGAGCTGAGATGGCACCCAAAGATCATACTAAGGATCGGCAAGTTGAGGTTAGTTTTACAAACTTCTTCCCAGACTCTGAACAAATGTTTTCATTACCTCCTGAAACTAGTAATACTATAGATGAGTTGTCTGGTAGTGGTAAAAAGTTTGAGAATGAAGAATTTAAAGTTCCTGTGATCAAACCCTCTGAGATATATAGGGACATCCTGAATAGCTTAATGTCCATGCTCAGTCAGTCCAAGGGTTTAAAAAACTTCTTCGGTTATACTTCTTGGCAGAAATGCCATATTGCTTCATTGCAACATACCGTTACAGGTGGATTTGAAGGATCCTTAAATCTGTTCAATGATAAAGAAATAGCTAGATTTTCTAGTCAAGCTAGAGCCAGTCCTGCTAATCCACAGTACATCCATCTGTCCTATGTAAGAATCGGTGTAGTCAGACATTATCGGAAAGGTCTTCTGATAATTATGATGATGATGTTGAAAGACTCCAGGTTCTTCAAAACATCACATGCTTTGCTTGGATGTGCATGTGACTCAATGTCAGAAGGTCCTATTTTTCTTGACTGTTTGTTAGATTTCCCAGTCAGCCTCAAAGACGGCAACCTGAATAAAGTCTTCACCTATGAGTTTAATACCATGAATCTATTTATGAAGGACAATTCTATTGACCATTCCCTTGTCTTCTTGGTACACTACCGTCTGTATAACAAAGTCATCCCCCTGATGATGAATCCCAGACGAGCCCAGGGAATAGAAGGCTTTTCTACTATTTGGAAATCTACCTCAGATCATACCCAGTTAGTAGCCCCAAAAATTGTCAAACATAAGGATATCAAGCTTCCTGAAGAATGGGCTATCTCACTATGGGATAAGGACCACAAGCCTACTAAACAGAAACCTCCACAGTTGCGAGGAGTTACACTTAAAGAAATAGATGACCAAGTGGTTATTTGTTTCTCCTCTGGACGTCCGTCCATGAGAAAGGAAAAAACTTTTAATCATAATAACCCTTTGCCATCTGTGTATAGCAGATCACAGAGTGTTCAGCTTGAGCCTGCCAAAGGCTTTGAAAGTTTGTTTCAAATTCCTGTAGCTAAAAAACCTCTACAGAGTACCCCTGGTGCAAGTACTTCCAATGCACCTATGTCAAATCCATGTCCACATGACCAATATTCTGCTTTGGACAATGGATATTTTAAATGTGAAAAATGTTCTTTCATATTCCATCCACCATCTGGTAAAGTTAATATGTTGTCTGGTAGACCTGCTCTATTGCCAGAACAAGATATAAAAGAATCTACTGAAAAGGCTATTTCTACGCCTTCTGGATCTTGTATTGTACCCGGATCCATTCCACCCTTCAAAGACTTTATGCTAAAGGATCTGTCCGGACAATATCAAGCTGACTTCTGGCCTCTACATGTTACCCCTGTAGGAGAAGTCCAAGGATCCAGTCAGAGCAAATTATTGAATTGGACCAACCTGTGTATCCGCAAAACACTCCTGTATATCCACGATAGGAAAACCCAGGATGAAATCCGAGCCCTTCAGCAAGAGAAACAACTGTTATCTCTTCAAGCTAACATGCATGCCGTTATTGCTTCTCTTGAACGGCTGGAAAAGGATCTTCTTCAACAAATGAAGGATGAATTGCTTGAGCTGAAAGCCTCCTATCTCCAATTCAAGATGCATGCTAAAGCATGGTGGACTGCTCAACAACGTGCTGCAGATACCCACAGAGAAAAGTTGCAGCAAGTCAGAGCTAAAAGTCACATGGATTATGAAGTGCTAAGTTCACAAATAGCCAACTGTAGAATACAAATGAAACACACAGAAGACAAGGTTGAACTTGTCAGATCTGATATTCAACAAGTTACTGAGAATACTGTACAGATTAAGGATTCTGTTGTTCAAGAGTCCTCTTCCATCCAGACTCTGGTAACCACTGTTCAGGTACAGTCTCAGTTATAGTCTCAGCAACATAAAATGCTAAATTTTCCATCTAGTGCCCAAGGTTATTTATAGGCCCAGTATGAAGGTCCTAAGATGAAGGTACATCCTAAGAAGCCTGTAATAGAAAAGATATTTGATCCCTCAACTGGAAGACTCAGAGAAACCACTGAGGCAGAACAAGCATCTAGTAAATTCCAGATGGCTCGTGGAAATGGAACCAATCCAAATGGTTCTAATCCAGTTGACCCCTTTAAGAATATCCATTCATATAAACCAGATACTCCTCCCTTAGTAAACTTTGACAGCTTTGAGGAGTTAGAAAATATGAGAGCCATTGACACTATACGTGCTTGGATCACCAATTATATGTCAACAAATGCTGATGCTGATGAAACCCAAGTCATCAAGCAAGCTCTCAATTCCATTACTAGATTAGCTAGAAATGTGTGCGATCGTCTTGAGAATGGGTACAGAGAAAATCTGATAAATAGAGGAACAGATCAAGTGTGTGCACAGTTGACTCATCTGTTTGTAGGGAAAATGGACACAAGAGAAAGACTTGCCTGTAATAAGTTTATGAGAGGCAAGTGTAAAGATTTAAAATGTTTCAAAGAATATTGTGAAGACCAGTATAAGAATATGTATATCTCAGGTCATGAACAAAATCAAGATTTTATGTTTACCAGCTTCCTCAAAAGCTTTGGTCCTGATTTAGGTGATTTCTATCATAAGAAAGTATTAGAAAATGTTGTTCATGAAGGTACAGAATTAAAAGAACTAACTTTTCCACAATTGGTTTAGTTCTTGGTTGAAATTAATGAAGAAATATGTCAGGAGACACAAAAATGGAAAGAGATAAAACGGGTAAAACCTATAATCTCTTCATCTGTTTGTTATCAGCTTCTACCTTCTTCACAATATGACAAATGCAAAACCTGTCAATCTCAGTCTTCTTCTAAAAAGAAATATTTAGATAAAGATAAAGAAAAGTACTATAAGAAGAAGAAAAAAAAAATGAACAAAACTTTAAGATGCTCTTCCTCCAAGCTTCTAACCCAACAATACACCTACATGAAAATGCAACAAATGAGGGGAAACAAGCCATGAAATACCACTCTCATCCCTACCATAGACTCACTCATGAGTCACCTCAAGCTTGGAGGTCATCCACACACAAGGATCCTTCACTCCACAACACAACAAAACACAAAACAAATAGACATGAAGAACACCCATGCTTTACACATAACAAAACTCATAAAAATGAGTTTGAAGGGGTAGGGGAGTGGACATCACTCAACTCAAGAATGCCACTCCAATATCTCAAAACTCAACACTATCAAGGCCTCAAGCCTAATTATCAATACCAAGAGTCACATATATTTCTCCATGGCTCTCAAGCCATTCAAAATGCTCACACTCATAAACTTGCCCTCAAGGCCAAAATACCAAAACTAGGAGGTGACCTTGAGGAGATTCACTCCTTCCCCACCCCACACATGTTGAGCATTTTCTCCAAATGGAGAGGCTCTTACATACACCCATAAAACTCCAGAACAAAAAAACACAAAACAACCACAATGCAACACACAAGTAAAGTAAAATACATAAGGAAATGCATCAAGCCTTGAATCCTACCTTAAATAGCCCAACAAGGAAGATAGTTGAAGAAGAGCCCTTCCAACTCCACCTCCAAGTCCTTCTCCAAATGTGTCTCCAAAAATCCCTCTAACTCTCTCCCCAAAATCAAAGTAAAATAAAAAAAGTAATGAAATCAATAACCCTCTCCCTCTCTTCAAGAGGGATTAAAATAGGCTCTCCTCATGAGCCTTGAGGAATGGGAAGGTGACACATGTCACCTTCTCCTTCTTCCTCACAACCACTTGCAAGCTTCATAGAATGTGGGGGTGACACATGTAACCCTGCCATTCTACCAAGTCTTGCCCCCTCCACTTGTGCTCTCTCACACATGTGGGAGAGCAAAGTGGAGCCCAAAAAGGAAGTGGGTACAATAAGTGCCCCAATCCTATCCTCCCATGAAAGCCCGCAAAACCCCAAGGTACTCTCACCAATGTGAGAGAGCCTTGGAGTTGGGTCCTCCATAATTAGGGGTCTTGAAGACTCCCCAAGCCTTGGAATGAGGTGTGGGTAAGGTTGAGTGTTTGACCCAACCTTCCACTCCTTCCCAAACTTCCATTTTCGTCACTCTACTTCAGGGTGAAGTTTAAGTGACCAAATGAGAGTTATCCTAGGGTTAGACAAGCTCAAATGGTCCCTAGACCCTAGGGGTACAACCCAGGGTCACTTTTAACCCATTTTAAGCATCATAGGGTGAGTAAAATCACATGAAAAGGGGTCACAAAAATAAAAACTAAAAAATGAAATCAGTTAAACATTACACTTTTACAACACAAATATAAAATCACTGAAAAAGGGTAGACCTAGCCCAAAAGACCACATAAGCTAACATTACGAAAATTCATCATGCATTAACACAGATGATCTTGGTTCCTCTTGGAACTAGATCGGCTTAACACAGGATTTCACAAAATGTGTGGGATCATCTCTGATTATCTGTGGCTTGGTTAAAACACCTGCGTAATTAAACAAAAGATTAATCTAGAACATGTATACCATAGCCAAAGCAAGGGAAAAGCATACACTCACACCATTGCATAATCATTTAAAACATCATAAAAATCACATCATAATTAGATTCATAATTTGCATTTTTATAATCCATCTCAAAATAAAATCGCATAATAAATCCATAACATAATCACACAGCTAGTGTCTCCAATAATGTGATAATGCATATAACATGTCAAATCATCATCAATGAATAAAACTCAGGATCTAGTCTCATCACAACATGCTAAACATAATTAACCAAAATAAAAGCATATAGTCTAATAATTCTACATATCGGGATCAACAGTTCCCAAAAGTCTAAAATGTGTCTCCAACCATAGTATGAAATGATCAATATAAGGGAGTTTAAAGGTAGGCCTCACATCTTTTTACACGCACACAACTCAAATTCATCACCTTTATATATCCACATTATGATTTGATCCACTATCAGGTCGGCATCCAAGAAATGAAACGTGTACATAGAAAGATGTACCTTGTTGGCTCATTCTAATGCATTATGTGTCATACAGACCCAAAAATTTTCCTAAACATGTTCATATATGTCAGCTCTAATCATTCAAATACTTAAATAGATCTTTCACACACTATCCTTTCTCTGCATTATGATTTATCTCACAAGTCGACCTGTTCCTCAAGAGCATGCTTAACAGGTTCATAAATGCTGACTTACAACATCTACTGCGGATCATATAACACTTCCAAAATCATATCAAGGACTCTTTACACATTCCCAATCTCACCCTCAGAACTGCAAGGCATGATATCATCTTGTGGAGAAATGCGAACCATTAGAACTCAGACTCTGTCTTTGTCAAACTTCTATCAAGTACTATGTTGATACTTAGCAGCTTACAATTATCTTTCCAGTGGACTTTAGATTCCCTAGCTCTAGAATTAGATACTTCATATAAGTGTTTACAACACCTCAAAACTACATAACGAAATACTTGTTTGCGGAGGAATGAGAACCACTACACTAGACCTTGTTCACTATTCCTACTATACCTTTGTTTTCCTGGACTTAGAATTTCTTCAAGGTGACTTCCAGAGGAAGTTAGGACTTAATCATTGAAGCATGACACTATCAAACATCGAATGACATCATTCCTGACCTGCATTAATGGATCATTATATGTGGAGACATACTATCTGACTTACTATCGTCCACTCAGGATACTTTCCGTACTTAGCCATTTTCTGCCAACCAAACCTGGAATCCAACATGTTCTTCCAGAGGTATCTCTTCCTATCATGGTGATGAGATCTCTAAGCCTTGTTGCCATCAATGACAACATACAAGTCCATACTGGAGTAGTGTCTATTGCCAACAAATGCAATTTAGAATGAATTCTGCCTAATGCAATTATTCTATGTTTTGGGGGTTTTTTAATGTTTTAAAACAATTAATCTAGAAAAGGAAATTGCAATTAAATGAATTAAACTATGAATGCAAATTACTTCTAAAATGCTAGATCTAACCTTTCTATCAAGGAAAAAAACAATAAATTACTAATTTCAAGAGCAATTTTGATTTTCTAATTAATACCAATTGACAAAAAGCATAGAGGAACTTGAAATCGAGAAGATTTGTGTGAATCAACTACCCTAAGAAATCCTTGATGGAAACCTCATATCCTCTTGAAGTAGTGGGAAGACCTCTTGATGACAAGATAGCATAAAGAAGCAAAAGAAGTTTGTAGAAGATCAAGAGAGCTCAATGAGAACTTTTGATGAGCACAATGCGTTGATTGAAGTAGTGTAACAATGCTCGAAGAGATTTATGTAAAATCTTGATGAACAATGAATAAATAAAAGGCACCTTCATCCTATGTGAGCATGAGAATACTAATTGGAGAACAAAAACATAGAAAGAGCTATGTGCACAATGAATTTGCTTCTCTTTATGCTTGAGGGAGGGGGTATTTATAGGTTAGAAGAAGGGGATTGATTGAGAAGTTAAGTCAATTGATTGAAGAGTTAACAAGGATTGATTAGGGAGTGAACTTAGTTAATTAAGGAGTGATAAATCAATAATAGCTTATCACTGAAGAGGAATTGGAGTTGGAAGAATGCATGAGAGAGAATGAGTTATTAATTTTAGATCAAATGGAGTTAATTATGCATGTGGGTGCATGAAATAGTCAACTCCATATTAGGCATAAAAAATATGCAAACTGGAAAAAAATAGGTGAAAATAGAGCTATTTCAAGTTAGAAACTCAAGTTTTTCCATGGTTGGAAATGCAAAAGGGTTGCCCCTTTCACCAGTAGGGTCGCCAAGGGGGAAGTCCTAGTTTTTGAGGGTTACCCAGCGGGAGATTTGAAAAGAAAGGGGTCTGAGAGAAAATGCGTGATGGGATTTGGTAGAGAAGCTGAAAAGGAGGTGATCTGCCTCTCAAAACAGGTCAATCATGTGCAAGAATCCAAATCTCCACTTGCAAAGTAGGATCTCTTGGGGGGTGATCTAGAAATAATAGGGGGAGATTTGGATTGGTTGAGTGAAACTGAAAACTGAAAGTTGGAGATGGATAGGGGGACCTCTTTAAGACTTCTAGGGGGTGGAAAGGATGAAAAATATAGGTGAAAGATGAAAAATCACCTACAAGATGCTTATAAGGCTCAAGAACAAGGTCAAAAGCTTAAAAAATGCAAACCAACGAGTGTCGCAAAAGTGTCAAAAAGCGTTGACGACAAAGAGAGGGAAAACAACAAAGAAGAAACAACATAAGACAAAAGAAAATGACACATCACCAAGAGGTCTACTATTTAGAGGACATTATTTCCTGCTTACATGTACGTGACAAGGATTAAAATCATCATAGGGGTCCTCGTGGAGATTGTGTGTGATTTTTGTGCTTACAGATATCGATAAGCAGAATCAACCAGTTTAAGGTGGGGGTATATATTATGGTAACTGCTTGGATATTTAAGACATTGATAAGGCATGTTTGTGTACACTTCCTTTTCACTGTAAGGCATCTCCGTGATGTAGGTGGGGTTGTGTACTTTGATCTATTATGTATACCTCCTTTTCACTATAAGACATCTCCGTGATGCAGGTGGAGTTGTATACTTTGAGCACATGATTTGTTTTCACTTTAAGGTGTCTACAGATGCGGGTGGGGTTGCATTTTAAAAGGCCTTCTATGGAAGGTGAGATGGTGTAACTCTTGATCTAGTTGCACATCCTTTTGACAAAGTCCTCATCATGAGGCGGGGATGGATCTTGAGTCATTCACCCTTAATTGTGTCTTTGGAGGTTGTGGTAACATAGTTTAACCATTAGGTATGTTTGGCATGTTTTAGATAGTGGAGTGCAGTGACAAGCTCCTTCCTATCACCCGTGTTTTTTGTCTATAAGATGTATAGTATGTCGGCGACATACTATACGTCGTTTGTGTATTCCATGTGTCTTCCATGTGTTTTATGTGTCTTCCTTGTATGTCTTGTGTGCTTTTGGCATGGTCTAATGACATGTAGTGATGAGCTCTCCCCACACTGTATATGTTTTGCATGATTTTGGTGTTGTCTAAAGATCTGTAGCGATGAGGTACCCCCATGCTATGTGTTTTATAGTTAGAATTATATATGTGCATAATTGTTTAAATCTTGTCTTCTCTATGTCTTGCATGATTGCATTTATGTCTTCTCCATGTATTATGTGCTTTCACTATATTCTCCATGTATTACATGCTTCCTTACTATATTCATTATGTCTTATGTGACTATCAAGTGTTTTCTTATGTTTGCCTAAGCTTGGGAGGTAGAAATAGTCCTTCAAACTTAGGGTGTGTCTTCATTCTTGTGTTTGATGTGTTTTGATATGTTTTGACCATACTTTAATGGGGCTAAATGTCATGGAGTTAAAAGTGGACACATGCCTTTTTACCTCCTAGTTTAGCTCCTAGGTCCCTGTGAATACATTATACTTGCAAAATATTCATCTCAATGAGAAATCCCCTGAAACCCATGTCAAATGGGAACTAGGGGCTCATTTTATGACTAACCTCAGACCAAAAAGGCCCCTTGGGACTTGGGCACCCGGGCCCTAGTCCTCCTTGATTGGTTGGGGCAGAATTTAATTCATGTCGGCATAGGACCTTTAAATGGACCTCTCCTTGTTGGCTCTTTCAATTTAATTCATGAATGTCAGTGGGAAAGCATATATAGGTGAGTGTTTGAATTTATTTTGAAATAGGTTGATGATATCAAACTTATGATTTTGTAGCAAAGAGCATTCAAAGCATTCATTATGTTATTATTGCAAATTTGTGTTTGTATTGTGTGTGTGTTGTTGCAGATTTTGAATCATCATCAATCTCATTATAAGTTGAAGGATCTCCATTCTCCTAAGGACTTCATCTCTGAGGTGACACCATTATGATTTGAATCATTTCATCATTTGGTTTATCCTTAGCCTCTACCCTACTAGGGCATACTGTCTCTCTCTCTGACAACAGTGTTTGGAAGCTTGAATGCTATCCCAAAATTTGACTAAGGAAAATCCCTAAACACCACAACCCCCAACCCCTTTTCTTCCTATGTTCAAGTTACATGTGCGAGGATTGAAGAAGTGAAGGTATAGGAAGGTTGTGTAAGAGAAAGGGTTTCAAGATCCAAAAGTAGTTTGTGGAAATTCCTCTATGAAAGACTTGGATGCCCTCCCTGAAGTTCTCCTGCTCAAACAAGCATTGAATCTGGCATCAGGACACTCTCTGTGACTTCAAATTATAGCTTTCTATCATCTTCTATCTGTTACAAGTTGATTATCTTATAACTAGGGTTTTATGCATACTTGACCTATGGTTTGATAAAAGGCTTGGTTAAATCATATCTTTCCATATCACTCTTGAGAACAAAATCAGTAGCTGAGTCCTCTTGCATCTTGTAGTGACTTGGCTCAATTTTTTCCTTGAATGTTATTATGGAAGAGGGTTTGATCTAGTGTACAAACTAGCTTGCATTCATTTATCCCTTTTCCCTACTTAATAGAGAGATATAGAGAGAAAGATAGAGAGAGAAGGGGAGGAGAGGGAGAGATGGAGGAGATGGGAGATGGAGAGATACGGATAGAGAGGGAGAGATAGAGATAGGGGAGAGACAAGGAGAGATGGGGGAGAGGGGAGATAGAGATATGGATAGAAGGGGAGAGACAAACAGAGGGGGAGAGAGGAATAAATGGGGGAGAGGGGGGATAGAGAGATAGGGATAGAGAGGGAGAGATAGAGAGGGAGGGAAGAGAGGGAGAGAGGGGAGATAGAGATATAAGGATAATAAGAGAGAGAGAGAGAGAGAGAGAGAGAGAGAGAGAGAGAGAGAGAGAGAGAGAGATTCCTCCTTATAATCATGTAATAATATAACAGTTGTCTCTTCCTAGACATGAGGCTACTTTAGAGTGAAAGAAGATGGAGGGGTGACATCAATTTTCTAAAGAATTTTAACTAATCATCCAAAGGAAATTTTAATTGATCCAAAATGTGAGTGTGTTTTTCCTTGCTTTGGGAAATTTCAACCCTAAGGGTTGGACCTACCTTTTGGATGCCAAGGACATGTTTTCAACAAAGCTTAGAAAATCAACCAAATCTTGAGCATGCTCTCCATTAGGTATACACTTTTTTCAATGTTAGTATGAAAAAATACTTGGATGACTTCAAAATTTTTATTAGCTTTCTAACCATGTATTTTTTAAAATCTTGTAACATTACAGTTTCCATCTTGGATTTCTTTTGCTAATATTTTTTTTTCATAAAACCTATGTCTAGTATTTTTGGTGTCATTTTTTACGCGTTTATCAAAATTTGAAAAAAATTACATTTTTATATTCTAGACTCTATTCTATACACATTGAAAAAAATATTTTTTATTAGTTTTAAAAAAAATTAGGGGGAGCACACTCAAATTTTCATTTTTCAGGATGTCTCCACTTTGAAAATTCATAAAAAATCATAT
The DNA here is from genome assembly GCA_027924645.1 of Cunninghamia lanceolata. Classification (NCBI taxonomy): domain Eukaryota; kingdom Viridiplantae; phylum Streptophyta; class Pinopsida; order Cupressales; family Cupressaceae; genus Cunninghamia; species Cunninghamia lanceolata. The sequence continues at coordinate 288,137 of BSBN01001161.1, forward strand.
ATTAATTAAAAAACTAACATAAAAATTAGGCATAAACTACATGATGTTAGCTAATTTTCCACCAAAACAATTTGTGAAATACTTAAACAAAGTCATTATTTTAGGGGGAGCACACTAGATTCTATGTTAAATTTCTAACAAATATAGGAGCACTTCATGTGCTCTGCCTATTTGAACCTCTTAATATCCACCATATTTAGAAAAAAATAGTAGTAGATTAGTTTTTATTGGTTTAGAAAAAGTAGCCACTTTTGACCCCATTTTGGTCCCCTATTTTCATGCACATGCCCTAGAAAGAATGCATATTGTTAGGTGGCTCTTAGATACCATCCTCACATCCACCTAGTAGTAGAGAAAAAACAAAGAAATACATACTCCACCACTTGTGCATGCTCATTGGTTGAGACTATTTAAAACTACAAATATAGATGTCAAGCAACAATAATAGGTGTTATGAAAAGTAAAATATAAAATTAAAGGCAATCCATATATGAAAATGTTCTTGATTCATGTTTTTTTGGTACGACATAAGATGTGGGAATTTAAAAAAGTTGTGGCACATATGCAGTGAAAGGAAATAATGAGATATGTTGCAAGGGCCCACTACAAACTACAAACTAAAAAATATTTTTGAATGACCTTTGTATGAGATATGGTTTAAAATTGTTTATTTTCTCTCTATTTATGTAATACTAGTGGTTTACAAAGAGAAGATAATTACATGGTTGTAGATCCCAAAAGTTTGAGAAACACTAGTACTTTGTCAATTGGCATGTGTATCTATTTTGTATAGTGTAACCATAGCACTATTTATGTAAATAGTGTATGCAATTGTTGAATTGGTTCTATAGAGTTTTGTAATTGCTGTGAAGATTGATGTGGTTAGAGAGAGGTGGGAGGTTAAGTCCTATAAAATAGTTGTACAAACAAAACTTTGGTAGAAAAAGTGTGTTCTATAAGTCTTCTATAATTGATTTGATTGGAAAGATGATAGTTTTAAGTGTTGTTATGATGGAGAATGTGTCTTTGTTCACAAACCTTAATGGAATATTCCTTTTTTGGGTTATAGTCATGAAATATTTGGTTTTCACATGGATTTTAATTCTAATTGATTTTGTGCTACTTTGCTATAAGGATTGTATTTGTTTCTATAAGGGATTATATAAAAATAAATAAATGTTTCAGTTAATTTTCTATACAGACAAGTTTCTCATAGCTTTATTGCAAAAAGTAGGTAATTATTACATTGATTCCTACCCTACAAGCAATTGATTTAAAAATTTATTGTTAAAAAAATTGTAAAATAGGCTTGGGGGTGTACTGCTATTCCCTTCCTCATCCCCATACCTGGGGAGGGTCTTGACCTCCTCCAACCAACTAAAGTAGGTTGGCTTGGACCTCTATGTAGAAAGCTTTACCCAAAGCTAGGTGGAAAACCAGTGGCTACAACATAATTCAACCTGTGTTTGATTCCCCATGCTCTCCCTTGACCCCCTTTATTCACCACTCGTCTGGAGTGGCGGATTCCTTTTTTGTTCACCTCCTCACCCTCTTCCTCTACCTCACCCTCTATTACCTCCTAGCCTCATTAATTTTTACTTTGCTCCAACAATTTTTTTCCTTCGCTTATGATCAACAATAAAATTGTAAATGCCCGATGATAATTGCAATGCAGCTAATGTCAGTTCGTTCAAGCATTTTGTCATATAGCTCAACTACTTCCTCTATTTTTCCATTTTCAAAGTATCTTGCAATCATGGCATTCCATGTGACCACATTTCATTCATGCATTTTGTCAAAAAAGGTGACCCAAAAATGCTTGTTTATGAGTACATTTGTGCCTCTACCTAGTCCCTTCAAGTTTCACAACCCATGGTGGTGCTGCTTTGATTGCACTCTCCTTCCATTCAATGGAGGCCCTCAATTGTATCTTCTTTCCTTATGCTTGTATGGTGCTTGTGGTTCTTTGATTTGTTAAGACAATGAAAAAAGAGATTTTAGGATTATCTTTTGGTGATAATATTGCAAAAAAACAACTTATGAAAAATAAAAGTGGTAGAATAAAAAAATAAAACTACATGAGAAATACTCATCATGAATACCCACATATAAAACCTATTGTTGGCAAACATTTCTTAAAAAATCATTATTTCTTGCTAGGAATAAAATAATCCATTTTAATTAGTGCCAACTCATATACTAAGTGCAAAGAAATTGCACATTTTGTAAAAGTTTTGACGACTATTTTATAAAGTTGCAACCCTTGGGATTCTCTATAGCCCAAGTATATATAGGATCTGTGTACACCATAAAGATGGATATAAATTTAAATTTCTATACACCCTTTCCCCATTTAGCATTGCTTGAGTCTCTTTGATTTGTCACTTCCCAACGCATAGATTTTTAGAAGGAATCTTGGAGAAAAAGTTATGAATGTAAGGTTGTCCTCCACTACTAAATGTTGTTTGAATGTGAAAACTTGCTTCATTAAGCTAATAGGCTTTCTCTATGGGAGCTTTTGCTCCCAAAATCTCCCCGAAACCATTCAATGCATCCTGAAATAGTTTAGTCTGATCAGAGACTACCGATAGTGCATTCTGAAACAATTCAACCTAACCAGAAATCACCAATAACAAGCTACCATTTTTTATTTCATTTATTCTAAAATATATTAAATTTGTTTGTAAAAACAATCTAGTGTTCCTTACACCTCTTTGATGCATTTTCGAAAGCAGTTGACGTGCCCTATTTTTGGGATTCCACATTTGACATACATGTTAAGTTGAGGATTTTCCAATGAGCAAGGGGTAGCTGCCCAGGAAGGATATTTGAAAATGATGGTTTGCATGGCATGGTATTTTTTGGAGGCTTTTGGGAAATAGTTTGTGGGTTTTCTTTGTGTGATCTTTCTACTCTCACGAACACAGTCTATGCTCTACAATTATCTTTCTCCCTAAACCAAGTAAATATGTACAAAATTTGGGGCATCTAGTACAAAATTGCAAGAAGAGGCACAAATGAGTGCATCAGATCAGCTTAATTATCAAATTTTGAGTTGGGAATGAATCATTTTTTTACAAACAAAGCATAAGATTCTATTATCAACATCCATTCATGAAGGGACGAGATTGGGGCATAGATAGGGAGAAGGTTGTTGAGGGATATGAGATCTGGATTTACACATGCCAATAGCATTTGTTTAAGAGTTTCATTCATGTACAACAATGTACTCTCCTGTAAATATCATCCTTTCTCAACCATTATGTATGTGAATAATTTCTAATGCCTTTTCACCAAATCCATTTTGTGCATATCATGCAACAATTGCATTCCATCTAATGATGTCTCTTTCAGACATTCTATCAGAAGTTCACAAGCCTAGTCTATGCTTCCATTAATCTTTATGTTGTTGGGTTTCCATTAGGTGTAGGTAGTGAGGCCGTGACCTATTTTGTGGAGTTATCCTTACTCCTCCCTATCACAGTACTTGAAATATCTAGGTTTATAACAAATCCATTTTGTGAATGGAAAGTAGTATGACCTTTAGTAAGACATAAATTTTTTTCATGTATCTGGTAATAGTTGACATGAATCTTAACATTCACATGAAGTTGCTACTGTAGATTCTCCACAATGGGGAAATCTACTACCCTTGTTGTCTTTTCCATTTGAGGTTATTTTAGTGCAATTTATAATATTATAATTAATGTAGAGAAAAACATAGACTTAAAATCCAAGTGTACTGATGCTTGTCTTGTTACTATGTTTCCATAGTTTTTAATTCTATTACTTACTATTTGATTGTTGTAAGCGAATAGAGATTCAGTTTCAGATTGGATTATACAACACAGTTTGTCTCCTCCAATAAACATGTGGCTTGATAAGGAATATATGTGCTAAAAGCAAATAATGGTAAGTGCCCCCAACATAGATATGCTAGATTGAGATTGCAACATTTACAACATTATTTTGAAAATTGTGGATATTATTTTGATCATATATATGTGTTTATCTTGTCTAATTTAGTTATAACTTAAAAATAGCCTTTACAATTTGCTCTTAAATTGATTTTCCCTATAAAACAAACAAAAGATAAATTTAAGAATTATTTTTCTTTAATATTACTTGTTTTATCTTTTCTTTCTTAAATTCTATATTTTTACCAAATTTTTTTAAGTGAATTTATGGTGATCAACAATAAAACACAATGAAATAGCATTAGTATTAATATAATGGGCAAAACTTCTTCCCTCACTAAGATTTGTAAGCTAACTTGTTAAATTGGTTGCTTCAAATTTTTGGTGTAAGATATTGATATAGAATTATCTGTATAAGATATTGATGTAGTGGGTGACTATATTAATGATACATCCACTTTTTATTTTAACTGTTGTCTCAGCACCAATACCATAGAATGGTGGCATAATTCAACCCTAACTTGTAAGATCAATCTATATGTATAAATGATGCCCATAAATCACAAATATAAAATAGCCATGAAAAAATAATGTTTTCCATTATCTCTTTTATAGTCAGGATATAAATGTTTAGGTGGAAAGGGATGCTCCAATAAGAGGAAATACTTTGATTTTTATTTTATTATCTAGGGTGAAACTTTATACTATATGCTATATATTGTATATGTGGTTCACTGCCCATGCTTTAAGGTTTCCTCCTTGCATAGAGACTGGTGGAAATGGGTTATCTACCCTTGACATTTGATGCACTTATTCTTGACTTCTTGGATATTCTTATACTTCCACCAAATGTTACCTACAAATAAATTTACTTTAGGCTATTAGATAAGATAACAACAGGTATCTAAATTTGTAAAATTAAACCTACAAGATCTAACCAAGTTACCTTAACCTCTTAGATGCTATCTTATAGAGTAAGTTATATGTCTTAAATCAGAGTTTACTAGACACCAAATTATGACTGGCTCTTAAATCATGGAGCTTGCTAAATTTTGAACACTGGCCAATGTGAGGGTTAACTCTCCAAGTTATCACATGACCACAGATTTCTTCATCTCCACCAAAGACAATTCTTCAAGTTTATCATTAGAAGACAATTCCTTTTATGTGCATTCGATTTTTTTATATTGGGCATTTGGGGTATATTATGGTGTAGCACACTGGCACCATTGGGTCATCAATGATGATGTTGCATATCAACAATTGCTTAAGATTCTCTCTAAGATATGTTAGAAAAGTGGAATTTGTAAACATGTTCTCTTCTCTAAATATCTGAGTTTAACACTTTATAATGGTGTAAATCTCTTTATCATAGAGAAGTAGAATTTCTAAACATGTTCTCTTCTCTAAATATTTGAGTTTAACACTTCAGAATGTTGTAAATCTCTATAATTTTCACAATATAAATAGTTCATTTTATTGAGAATATTATTTAAAACACGTAATACAGACATATATGCTTGTCTCAATTCTTATATCCATATCTTGGATATTGAAAGACATGAAAAAATGGGATTTATATATATGTACTTGTATAAGTAACCTCTGTCTAACCATCAAGACTTCTAACAATTTTATTTGCAATGGGTTTGAAGTTATATAGAGACTTAAAAAATCATTCAAAAGAAGCATCATATAGATTTTAGTTAGTTTAATAAGGTAAGCTTGCTTACAAATTTTAGTGATCAATATCTTATATAAATAATTCTACATCAATATCTTACACAAATAATTTTGAAACAACCAATTTAACAAGTTAGCTTACAAATCTTAGTGAGGGAAGAATTTTTGCTCATTACATTAATATCTTAGATGATTTTGAAAATCCACATATTATGAATTACATAAGGTACAATTTCAAACATAATTTGACATAATAATATCATATTATTTAAGACGTAACACATTCTTTCTGTCTTAAGGTTCTTGAGTCACTTATTTCAAATCTACCAAGTAGATTTTTGGAGATATTCAAAATCTACATACTTTAATTTTTTTTAACAATTCATTATATAGATAAATGGAAATAAATGAAATAAATTTTGTTCATTTTATTTTAAATCTAAATTGATTTGAGTAAAAAACTTATTTTCTTTTCTAATTATATTTTACTTTATTAGTAGTCAAAATTAAATATTTTTAATTATGACTTTACCAAAAAGAAAGAAAACTTCTTAATATAATTTCTTAATATTTTAAGAAATATTAACTTTAATAAAAATTTCATTTTAACATTAACTATGGCCAAACCGTTGCCCATAAATGTTGTGCAACTGCTACTACTTTTACCTTTCATTTTATTGACAGTACAAGAATCCTAATCGCTTTCACTGAAATCTTGCATTAATTATATCGTACGATAATATGATGTGGATACAATATGCACATTATCGAAGAAATGTGTTACGAATGAATTTGGAAGTTATTTGGAAATAATCCCCGTAATTTCTGATATACCTACGCGGCAATCATCCCCGTAGTTCGACAAGTAGTATGCGAGATGTTTGGCTGCTCTAAATTATTACGCGTTCCACAAGGCAACGGAAGACTGTTCCGTAACACACAGGCCCGTTTACTCTTAGACGACTTTCTTCCGTGTTGGAAACGTAATACACATGGAGGCACAATGCTTATATCAATTCCCTCGCTCTTTCTCTGGGAGACGCAGCATTAGTGAAAAAGGAAAATGGAGTGTTCTAAGCTGTTGGGCGTTGTGGCCTCCATATACTTAATTATTCCCATCATATCATCTTCTTTGGACACACAGTTTAGTGCTTGGTCGAAATTGAGCAGTGATGAAAATGAAAAATTGAGGGTAAGTTTGAAGCGCAGATCAGATGGAAACTTAAGATTTTCTGAGCGATTGCGTTTCGTAGTGGAGCGAAGTAAGAGAAGAATGATAAAGATAGAGGCATTTGCAGAGCAGTAGAGAAGTGGGCAATGATGTCGTAACGGCCATTCACGTGGGAGACGGAGAATTTCTAATGAGCGTTGCAACGCCCTCCGTGAGTTTTGAAGCAATTGTGGACACGGGGAACGATCTGACTTGGACTGAGTGCATGCCTTGCCAAAATTGCTTCAATCAATCTAGGCTAATCTTCGACCCCTCCAAATTCCTTGCAGTGACTCTCTTTGCAATGCTTTGGAGAAGTTTAAAACCGTATGCAATCCAGATTGTAGCTTCAAGTATACTTATGGCAATGGTTCCTTCACCAACGGTGGCCTGGCTTACGAGACATTCTCCATTGGGAGTGGCAGCCAAAGTATGTTTGGTGGCATTACTTTTGGATGCGACCATGACAACGAAGGACGAGCATTCTCTCAGAGCGGTGGTGTTGTGGGATTGGGAAGAGGTCCTCTCTCATTCATCGCTCCAAGGTAGACAACAAATTCTCTTACTGTCTCGTGTCCATCACCGAGTCTGCTTCACATTTTAGCACTCTCTTTTTCGGTGACATGCTTCTTGAGCGGAGCCAACACTATCTCTCATACAGAGCATGTCCATCCCTCTTTTTGGTACATTCCTGTTACGGGAATCACCCTCAATGGCAAGGCCGTACGTATCCCTGCTAGAACTTTTGATCTACAATGGAATGGTGACGAAGGCATGATCATCGAATAAGGATCCACCTTTACACTACTAAATGGGGCTACCTACGCTCCTCTGAAGGAAGCAATTCAGTCCGCCATTGATCTCACTCCTGCAGATGGGTCTTCTGTGGCGCTCTGTGTTACCAGACATCAGGTCAGATCACCTTGCCTTTCCTCACCTTCAACTTCAAAGGCGGCGTGGATTACAGCTTCCACCAGAAAAACTTTTCATTCAACTCTCTGACAATCTGTTGTGCCTTGCCATGCTAGCTACATCAGGGATAATTTCCATCGTCGGAAGCATACAACAACAAAACTTTCACCTTCTTTACGACAATGCTCAGTACACACTCTCCTTCAAACCCACTAAATGTGCTTTTTCTTATGATACAGACAAGCCTTCGCTGAAAATTAACATTCAGAACTAGATATATAAATAGACACAGCACACAGAGAAGAATCGTAGCTGCCTCTGCCACTTCTTCTTCCACTTTTTGTCTCTATCATTGTTATGTTATTTTCTTTCAACTTGGAATATAATATGTACTGCCTAATAATCAAGAAAGCACACTAGTCTCTGTGCTTTTATCATTTGAATGATTTGAAATGTTGATACACTACATTTTACATACAAATCTCTAACCAAACTAATACAATGAATACTGTTTTAAAGGGCATGTAATATTTTAGAGAGAGAGAACTAATACAATGACTACTGTTTTAAAGGGCGTGAGTGAGTGAGAGAGAGAGAGAATTGCATAAGATAAATATTTTAAATTTATGTTTCTATTAAAATGAATTTGATTAAATAATATTTTGATATTGGAAAATAATTTATATAGCATTTCAATTAGGAAAAGAAGTTTCAATTTGTATATTTTAGTTGGATTATTTAATTATTTTTCTCTCTCTTTTAGCATTTTTACATGTAAAAATTAAAAAAAACTATCATTTTTCCATTAACATCTGCTACCAAAGATAATGCTCTGCAACTCGTTCGGTGTTTGAATTTTGAATTCATATTGTGCGTGAATCAGTCCCCTCCCTTGACTCCAGGGGGTACAACTAATGGTACGAGCTGTCAGAGGGATCACATGGCCTCAGCTTCGAAGTCAAATCCCAAGAAGTTAACGGAAGCTCTTGTGGGTACTGTCAATGGTACCGCCAAGACTTCGAGCAGTCAACCAGTTCTTTCGGAGGTGGATGGTGCCAAGGCAAGTAAACTACCGGTTCAGACAATGTTGCGGGTTGTGGCATCAATGGACAACACCCTAGTGGGGAATTTTTTGGCTTTAGGCCCAATATTAACTTGGTTTGCCACTGGATGATGACCAAGTGGTCTCTTAAGGGGAGCGTCTCAGCTAGTGCTATGGTAGGAGGTATGTTTTTGTTTAAATTTACCTCTTAGGAGGACATGCCAGTTTTAGCTGGTGGTCCTTAGCTCTATGGGAAGCATTCCCTTTCTCTTTGCAAATGGAAGCCTGGTTTCGACCCCAAGGCTGACCTCAATCAGTCGGCACCAGTGTGGGTCCACTTGTTGAGTCTTCCCTTGCAATTTTGGGATGAGGAAATCTTTGCTTGGATAGGCAACTCCTTTGGAAACTATGTCACTATTGAGAAAGTTATGAAGGCTAAGGCGAGACTGGTTTATGCTAGATTTTGTGTTAATGTGGACATTTTGAAGGCTCTCCCCACTTCCATTATACTAGAATCCTAGTTTGGAAAGTGGACGCAGAGTATTTAGTACGAGAATTCTAGAATGTTTTGCCAAAATTGCATGAAAGCTGGCCATGTATTTACCTAGTGTCGAGCCCCAAAGCGTAACCCTCCTTTGGAGTCAAAACAAGTGGTGGACTTGGAGGAGTACCCCTTCAAGGAGGATATTTTGAAGATAGTTGACTCCCCCCAGCTTCCCCGGGAAAGGGCGCAACTCTGGAAACTCTCGTAGAAGATACCTAATTAGACCAGTCTTTAGCACCAGTCTCCCATCAAGAGCCTCAAGCTTCTCCACCACAGATGGAGGAGAACCTAGCTATTGAACTTATAGTTGGTGGGGATGAGGAGAATCAGAAGTGGAAGGATAAGGAGACAGGGAATCCATTTGAGGTCCAAGAATCAGCTATAACTGAGGAGGGTCAGGGAACCATGGAAGAAGGGGAGATAGGAGTGGATCTTAGCCCACAGAAGAGTGCTCTATCACTTCAGAGCAGAGTAAATGGAGCCGGTAGTCTTGGGGACCTATTGGGGTTTCTAAAATCTAATCCAAGGCCACTGATGAAGAATATCTCACCTTCCCTGGGGGTAAGTTCAAGCAGAAAGTTGGAGGACAAGGAAGGATGGACTGTTGCGAAGAAGGGGAAAGGTAGCAGCCGTAAGACAACTGATGTGGGAGGAGACAGTAATAGAGGTAGGCCATCCCATATGAAGACCAGACAAAATGGAGATGGAGCAGGAGATTGCTAGTGGGAAGCAGTCCACCTTGGTGGCCCCCCTAGAAAGACCAAGAAATGAAGATAATCTCTTGGAACATAAGGGGGCTAAATAGCCCTCATAAACATTTGCTTGTCAGGAACTGTATTTTTGATAACAAAGTTGATATCCTTCTTTTACATGAAATAAAAATGACTGAGGAAAGTTTTAAGTCTGCCCTTAAGTATATTTAGCCTAATGTGAAGTATGCTATAAGTGAGACTACTAGGGCCTTAGGAGGCATTGCTACTCTTTGGAGGTAAGATATCAATGGCAACTTCATTTCTTGCTCTAAACATCATGTGGAGGTCTCATTTCACTCTCTGCTTGAATGGTGGACACTGATCAATGTTTATGCCCCCAATACTCGTAGTAGCTAAAAGGAAGTGATTAGGGTATCATCCTATGAAGCTTGAGCTACGGTTTTCATTAAGACACAACCCATCCAATATGGTGCATACTATTAATAAAGGAATCAAGCCTTAACCATTGCAAAGAGACATCAAAATAAAGAAGAGACGAGCATTGTCAAAGGATGGCGCTCCTAAGACAAAGCACAACTTCTAGTAATAAAACACAATTTATAAGTTGCGGTATCATTTAAATCAAAGGGTTCGGCTCTTATCACAGAGACTCCAGATAAAGTGAAGGTGGTGCCTACTATAAGTTTCAGGTATGGTTCGAAAGTAAATGTTATCAGCCATATCAAGAATGAGTCCACCAGCTATTGAAAGGCAGCCATCCCATTCGAGAAGCAATGAGACACAGAGTTTCACAAAAGCCATAGCCATCATCAATGATAGAAACTCAAGAAGCAGTGGAGTCTTCCATGTGTTGGCAAGCGCAACATAGAAAGAAGGTTAAAATTGCTGTGGAGTGTGACATTTGGAGGCATCTGCATCAATGGAGAGTAGCTCAAGTTTGTTGCGGAAGCCACCACGTGGAGGCAGTTGCGAAAGGAAAATTGAAGGAACTCAAAATTATGCGGAGGCTGCCAGATGTAAACACCCACAGCAATGAGAAGAACAGAAAAAAAATGAAGTGGAAGCCACCACGTGGAGCAATCCACATACACAAGAAACAAATGTTCATTTCATTTAATTAAATGCAAATGTTATGGGTTTTTATAAGAGAAGTCTTTTATTAAAGAGACATGGTGGGGCCCTTTTCATATGGAGCTGAATTTTTTACTTAGGTTGCATTAAGGATCTTCACGGGAGTTTTAAGGGAACCACCTGACCATTTTTAATAGAAATAAGAGTTTGCAGAGTGCCACATGTTAGCTGCGGAAGCATCCAAGGAACAGTAAAATAAAGGCAGCAGAAAGTGACATTTGTAAGTACCCACAGAAATGAAAAGAAACTCAAGGATGATGCGGAAGGAGCCACGTGGTGGAGTCCATGCACAGGAAGAATTAGATGTTTCATTTTATTTCACTAATGTAAATGTTACGGGGTTTTATAAGAAAGTCTTTTATTAATGAAACAAATATGTGGCCCTCCCTTTAATAAATAAAACTTATTAAATATAAGTTTCTCATATTCTAATGTTACGGGAGAGTTAGGTTTTAAAAGGAATATTTTATATAGCCTCATTTTAATGGTGGGTCCCTCTGCTTGTAAAATAATGCTTTATGAAATAAGAAATTTTTAACTCACAGGAGTTAAAATGATGTAACCCTAAATGAGCAGCCACTTCCATTTTTATGGCAAACTACAGGAGGATAGCGGTGGGAGTTTTCTTTGAAGACACAGATATGTAGTTTTAGTGCCAGATACAGCCATGGGCAAAATAGAAAGTAGCAGTTTAGTTTCAAATAACAGATTTGGTGCTGAATTTGGTGCCGGATTATGCGGAGGCAGTTGAGGATTTGTTGGGTCTTTCAGGTTACAAATAGCCAGATCTGGGTCACATTTAAAAGAGTTCTTTAGACACGTTCAGAGTTCTATATTTTTAGATCAGAGAGTTGAAGCAGCAGACATATTTTCTTTCTTCTTGCCTTTGTAATTCTTCTTTTATGAGAATGTAATAGTCATTTTGTGTAGCAACCTTTTGCCTCTGTAACTGATCATTCAAATAAAGAGATGTGTTCTGTGCATATTGGATATCTTTGTTTCTTTCTTTTGATTTCCCCATTTCTCTGCCTTTGTTTAATATGTTTAAAACTGAGTTTTAATCATGCATATTTTGCTCTTTAAATCCAGTTAAATCGTTCAAGTTTAAACACTGTACAAATAATAGTTTCAAATCTGACGGATTGCCTTAGATTAGGTATTTGTTTTCTATAATCTTGGTTTTCTTTTTGACCTTTTTCTCAAACCCTACTGAAAGAACGGAAGAGCCAGCTTCCCTAAAAGTCTGGAGGTCACTTTGAGGAGCATTCCCACGTCTCAGAGTTTCCCATGTTGCTGCTGGATTAGACCCACAGATTTATGCATCAACAATTTTTGGCATGCCTGGTGGGACTAGATTCAAAGACTTTGTTCTTTGTTTTCAGAGAATCTTTGTCCTGTATTTTGTGGTTTTTATGGAAACTCACAAAAATATCTGCTCATAGGAGCATGAATCATCCATCTGGCAACTCTACTGGTAGATCTTTCTTGAATCTTTGCCCCTGCAGACCATGGCAGCCCCTGGTATATATGTGCACCTGAATATTCAAAGAGATCTACCCTTTGTAGCCTAGGATTCAAGTCCCCTTGTTCTTCAGCAACAGGGTCAAGTTCCTGACACAGTTTGGAAGGCATTGCCTTACTTTCTAGGAGATGGATCAGTTTGCCCTGAAGATCACATTTAAGATGTTGTAAATCTATGCATGGTTCATAATGTCACAACTGAGAATCATGCTTTCTTGTTGCTTGCATCTTCCCTCAAGGACAAAGCAAAAGAATGGTATAGAAGCTTGCAGCTTGGTTCAATCACTAGATGGGATCAGCTTGGTGGACTCATTTACAATCAGTTTAGAGAAGGAATAGATGTCAGCACTCTCACCTAGAACTTGATTACAATCAAGAGGCATCCAATAGAGCCCATACATGATTTCAATTCAAGATTTGACAAGGTATGGAAAATTTTTTCTATAGACATGAGGCCCCCTCCAGTCTTTGCTTTCTTGTATTTTTTAAAGGCTTTAGACCCTGAGATTTCTGTCATGATAGAATCCCTAGGAGGTGAAACTCTGCCACAGTCATATGATCTTGCCATTAAGGATGAAAGTAGCCTCATATTGTTTGGTAAACTGCCTCCTTTGCCCTTAAAACAGCTAATGCCTCATGGAAATAGCCTGTCTCACGCCCTTTCTTGTAACCAGATGCATGCAAATTTTAGTCCACCCACCCTCCCTGCTGATTTGCCAAATCATAAGGAGATGAGTGCTGTCAAAGAACTGATTAAAGTCCTCTCCAATGAACTAAATGAGTTAAAATATCAAGCCATGTACAATGTTGATCCAATTTTTACACCCCTAGGTTTGTATGAGCAGCAAACTGGATATAGCCAGAAAGGACCCAATAATTTTCAAAATCATGTATCACAAGGTTCTGAAGCTGCTAGTCATTCCATAAAAGCCATTGACTAGGTTCTTTGTCACTTTGATATCAAGGAGGAATCATGTTTCAATGATCAACATACAAGAAACCTCCTTCAAGAGATGGTCCCTGTCTATTCAGTGTGTCTTTCTGATCTTGAGCATCAAGCACCTGTGACAAGATGTGATTCAAAATTTCAGTCAAGCAATGAAGAAAATTCAGAAGTTGATTACGAGGGGACAGTTCTAGAAGCTGAAATGTACTTCAAGAAGGGTTTTGAAGATGAAAAGTACTGGGTCCATGGTGATGCTGCCTCTGTTTTCCATTTTGAGGAGGTTACAAATGACATTATACCAGATGAGTGTCTTTATTTCAGCCATGAAGCTTCACATTTTAAGGAGGAAGGCACAGAGATGCATGAGCAACACTTGGAGCATGACGAGGATTTGTTCTCACTTTTGCAACAAGGATATCAACTACTAAATGACGAAGATCTTGTAATTGAGAAAGTGCAAGGTTCATTTGTAAGGCTTGTAGCAGATCATGGAGAAAATGTTGAAATAGAGGAAGATTCAAGATCTGATTTGTTTTCAATTCTTGAAGAGGGGAATTGTCTTCTTCTTGATGAAGATCTTCAGATGCAAAAGAGGATCCATAATGATATGGTCCGCAAAGATTTCTACAAAATTCAAGGATCCCATATGGGGTCCCATTCTACACCTTTCTTCTTGCAAGAGGGAGTCTCAATCAGATTTAAGACTATTTGGGCAGTTCCATCACTTGTCAGCTACATCTTGATGCTATCATGGATCATCATTCAGATAAAGAGTCAACAAAAGAGGTCACTAATGAGTTTCTGATAGTAGAAGTTTTCAAAAGCAAACAGAGGAGAGAGTTTCAGTGTTTTATTTTCCCTCCCTACCCTCCACTGATGCAAGAACAACATGTTGATCAGCATGACTGGTGTTTTGAAGCCAAGAAAGAATCTTTGGAGTGCAGAGAAGTAAAAAGGTACAAAATATTGTTGTATTTCTTCATACAATTTGTCTAGTTCAATTTCAGTTTGATGAGGATTCATTGGAGAAGGATAATTAACTCTGGTAGCTACTTTGCTATTCCGATGAATATGCATATCCCCATGTGTTTAATATATCAGTGAGCTTGAGTCAAAAGTTCAATAAGCTACAACAGTAGCATTAGTTTCAATTTCAGTTAGTTTTCTTTCAATAAGTCTTGGCTGCAGTGAAAGTTTATGGTCAGTTAGTCTTAGTTGGAAAGTAGAATGGAGGTTTAGAAGTTAGTTTCAGTGCTTAGTGTTAGTTTCAGTGGTGGGATGTATTCTGGGTCAGCAGTGTTTCAGTTCACCTTCATTCACTTTCAGTTTTAGATCTGTTCAGTTATAAATGTTTCATGTAATTTAACTCTATTTCCCAATGGATAAGGCCACTCTACAAACTAGAGTTTCTGGAGTGCAGAGTGAGCAGGCTCACTTTCCCAGCCAGTCGCCAAAACTGATTAGGGCATCAGCCTGTGAAGCTTGAGCTACGGTTTTCATTGAGACACAACCCATCCAATATGGTGCATACTATGAATAAAGGAATCAAGCCTTAACCATTGCAAAGAGACATCAAAATAAAGAAGAGACGAGCATTGTTAAAGGATGGCGCTCCTTACGACAAAGCATAACTTCTAGTAATAAAACATAGTTTATAAGTCACGACATCATTTAAATCAAAGGGTTTGACTCTTATCATAGAGACTCCAGATAAAGTGAAGGTGGTGCCTGCTTTAAGTTTCAGGTATGGTTTGAAAGTAAATGTTATCAGCCATATCCAGAATGAGTGCGCCAGCTATTGAAAGGCAGCCATCCCATTCGAGAAGCAATGAGACACATAGTTTCACAAAAGCCACAGCCATTGTCAATGATAGAAACTCAAGAAGCAGTGGAGTCTTCCATGTGCTTGCAAGCGCAACATAGAAAGAAGGTTAAAATTGTTGCGGAGTGTGACATTTGGAGGCATCCACATCAATGGAGAGTAGCTCAAGTTTGTTGCGAAAGCCACCGCGTGCAGGCAGCTATGGAAGGAAAATTGAAGGAACTCAAAATTATGCGGAGGCTGCCAGATGTAAACACCCGCAACAATGAGAAGAACAGAAAAAAATGAAGCGGAAGCCACCACGTGGAGCAATCCGCGTACACAAGAAACAAATGTTCATTTCATTTAATTAAATGCAAATGTTATGGGTTTTTATAAGAGACGTCTTTTATTAAAGAGACATGGTGGGGCCCTTTTCATATGGAGCTGAATTTTTTATTTAGGTTGCATTAAGGATCTTCACGGGAGTTTTAAGGGAATCACCTGAGCATTTTTAATAGAAATAAGAGGCTGCAGAGTGCCACATGTCAGCTGCGGAAGCATCCAAGGAACAGTAAAATAAAGGCAGCGAAAAGTGACATTTGTAAGTACCCGCAGAAATGAAAAGAAACTCAAGGATGATGTGGAAGGAGCCACGTGGTGGAGTCCGCGCATAGGAAGAATTAGATGTTTCATTTTATTTCACTAATGTAAATGTTACTGGGTTTTATAAGAAAGTCTTTTATTAATGAAACAAATATGTGGCCCTCCCTTTAATAAGTAAAACTTATTAAATATAAGTTTCTCATATTCTAATGTTACAGGAGAGGTAGGTTTTAAAAGAAATATTTTATATAGCCTCATTTTAATGGTGGGTCCCTTTGCTTGTAAAATAATGCTTTATGAAATAAGAAACTTTTAACTCACGGGAGTTAAAATGATGTAACCCTAAATGAGCAGCCACTTCCAATTTTATGGCAAGCTACAGGAGGATTGTGGCGGGAGTTTTCTTTGAAGACACAAAGATGCAGTTTTAGTGCCAGATACAACCATGGGCAAAATAGAAAGTTGCAGTTTAGTTTCAAATAACAGATTTGGTGCTGGATTATGTGGAGGCAGTTGAGGATTTGTTGGGTCTTTCAGGGTACAAATAGCCAGATTTGGGTCACATTCAAAAGAGTTCTTTAGACACGTTCAGAGTTCTATATTTTTAGATCAGAGAGTTGAAGCAGTAGACATATTTTCTTTCTTCTTGCCTTTGCAATTCTTCTTTTATGAGAATGTAATAGTCATTTTGTGCAGTAACCTTTTTCCTCTGTAACTGATCATTCAAATAAAGAGATGTGTTATGTGCATATTGGATATCTCTGTTTCTTTCTTTTGATTTCTTCGTTTCTCTGCCTCTGTTTAATATGTTTAAAACTGAGTTTTAATCATGCATATTTTGCTCTTTAAATCTAGTTAAATCTTTCAAGTTTAAACACTGTGCAAATAATAGTTTCAAATCCGGCGGATTGCCTTAGATTAGGTATTTATTTTCTGCAATCTTGGTTTTCTTTTTGACCTTTTTCTCAAACCCTACTGAAAGAACGGAAGAGCCAGATTCCCTAAAAATCTAGAGGTCACTGTGAGGAGCATTCCCACATCTCAGAGTTTCCCATGTTGCTGCTGGATTAGACCCACAGATTTATGCATCAACAGGAAGTCTGGGAGAATCTAGCAGACAAAATTAGGAAAAATAGAAGTGTCAGTTGGATGGTGGCGGGAGACCTTAACTCCCCACTTTTCCCTTCAGAGAAAAGGAGGGGTTAATAGACTATTCTGATAGCATGTTAGATCTTGCTAATTTTCTTGGAAATGTAGGCCTTTTGGATGTGGAACTGTCGGGACAAGCCTTCACCTAGTCAAATAGAAGACAAGGGAGTAATCTAATACAGGTTAAACTAGACAGATTCTTCATCTCTTCCTACTAGACTATCATGAATGGACTACATCTATCTACTCTCCCTGGGCTTGGTTCAGATCACAACCCTCTTTTGCTTAACTAGACCAGGAAGATTAATAAAGGTCCTTTTCTGTTCAAATTTGAAATGATGTGGATCCTCCATCCCGATTTCAGAGATTACTTGTTGAGTTAGTGGAAGATCCTGGTTCAAGGGCCAGCTATGTTCAGGTTGGTTAAGAAATTGGCCAATGTGAGAAATAAGGTGAAGGGCTAAAATAAATTTACTTTTGGAAATGTTTTGAGTAGGAAGAAAAGTATTATGGAAAAGTTGAAAGAAGTTCAAAGCAAAATTGATCAGGGAGACATATATGAGGATTTATAATTGATGGAGAAGAATCTCTCCAAAGAATGGACCCAGACTTTTAAGGAAGAAGAGGTCTACTGGAAATAGAAATCTAGGGTTCAATGGATTAGAGAGGGGGATAGGAACACCTCCTTTTTCCATCAATCTACATTAAGACATAGGAAGAGAAATACCATCAGAGCACTCAAAGATGAGCAAGGGAGACTGGTGGAGGAGGAGGAAGAGATAGGCAACATGGCGACGGAGTACTTTGAAACTTTGCTGGCAGAACAACAATCAAGTGTGCTAGAGGAGTACATGAGTCCTCTCCTAGAGGTGATTCCCAACATTCTCCTAGAGAAGGATAACTACTTGTTGACCAAACCCATTACCCTGGAGGAGGTTAGAGTGGTTGTGTGCCTACAAAGCCTCTGGACCTAATGGGTTTCCCCCAGCTTTTTTTCAAGTTTTTTGGGAGATTATTGGTAATGATGTCTTTCTAGCTGCGTAGGATTTCTTTAGGATAGGGAGACTCCTATGACAACTGAACAACACTTTTATTGCCCTTATCCTAAAGAAGACTGAACTCTAGACCATGGCAAATTTTAGGCCAAGCAGCCTCTATAACACGATATATAAGGTCTTCACCAAACTGTTGGTTTTCATATTGCAGCCCCTGCTAGATAAACTCATCGCCCCTACCCAAAAAGGCTTCATCCTAGGGAGGCAGTTCCTGGATGCGACAATCACCACTCATGAAATAATTCACTCTATTAAAAAAAGCAACACCCCAGGTATGATTTTTAAACTGGATATTTCAAAAGCTTATGACAGGGTCAACTGGGACTTTCTTTTGAGAATTCTCAGGAAATTTGGATTCATTGAAAAAATTATTAACATTATCAAAGAGTGTATATCGATAGCCAAATTCTCAGTGCTTGTTAATGGATCCCCAAATAGTTTTTCCCTTCTGGGAGAGGCATTAGGCAAGGTGATCCTCTTTCACCTTACTTGTTTATCCTGATTGCTGAAATTTTGGGAAGGAAAGCTTGTAATCTGTTAACGTAGGGGACTCTTCATGGGATAAAATCTACTTCAACAATCCAAAATTTGGTGATTCAACAATTTGTGGATGACAATATACTGTTTGGGTCAGCCTCAGTGGTGGAAGCTAGAAGGTGTAAGGAACTCTTAAGGAACTATGAGGTAGTTTTAGGTCAAAGTGTCAATTTAAAAAAAGTCATATATAATTCTTGAATACTCAGCAAGACCTTCAGCAGAAGATTACTAGAATTTTGGGTTACTCAAGTGAAAGTCTCCCGGAACTTATTTGGGTCTTCCTCTAACCATTAATAAAGTTTCTATGGATTTCTGGAAGGTGCTGGTGGAAAGAATTCAAAGAAAACAAGTAGGATGGAAGGGTTCTCTCTTGAGCCAAGCTGGAAAGTTCCAGCTTCTCAAAGTTTCTTTACAAGGGATACCCAATTATGCGATAAGTCTATTCAAAATTCCTAGGTATGTGGTGGATAAGATTGAACAGATTCATAAGAAGTTCCTTTGGACTGGGGTGGAAGAGAAAAAAGAATTGTCCTTGTGAGCTGGGAGAAAGTGTGTGAGCCTAGAAGACAAGAGGGACGGGGCCTTAGAAGAATTCATTTGATGAACAAAGCACTGATAGCCAAGATAGGGTGGAATCTTATCTAGAATAGCACTAACTGAGGGGACATCATGAGAGCCAAGTATCTGAATGGAAACCAAGGCAAAAGTTTTTTAGCGAAGGAGAGCCTTCCCAAGGGCTCGATTATTTGGAATGGGACTATTAAAACTAGAGGTCTCATCTGACAAGGTTTGAGATGGAGGATTGGGGATGGTAAGGAGGTCGACTTCTTGAAAGATTGGTCGCTGAAGGATAAACCCCTGATAGAGTTGGATTATGACAGGATAGTGGGCAGGATTAGAGAGGTGTTTAGTCCTAAAGTGGTTGACTACATTAGGACCTGTGGAGGTCTTCGGTGCTAGAAAGAGATTTTAGATTATGCCTGTGAGGATAGTGAGAGGGTAAAGATGGTTCAACTCCAAAAAGCTTTGGAAGACTATAGATTACCACTTTTTTCTAAGAGAGACAAGATGGTCTAGGATAAGGGGAGAGGTCTATTTACTATCAAAAGTGTGTATAATCTATTGTTGAACCATGGAGAAGGAGGAGTTTGGAGTAAAATCTGGTTTCCTAAACTCATTTCGAAGATTACTTTCTTTTGGTGGACTTTAATGCATAATAAAGTCCTGACTCTGGACAATCTGAAAAAGAGAGGATTCCTTATGCCAACCAGATGTATACTTTGTGAATCTGAGGAGGAATCTTTGGCCCATCTCTTTCTTCATTGTAGTTTTGCTTGGGAGGTTTGGGGACTCACTCTCCAAAAGCTAAATGTTAATTGGATCTTGAATGCTAAAATGGAATTGTTGGTTTGGGAATGGAAGCACCCATATAACCTCATTCTACCAATCTCAAAATAACTCTGGAACTAGATACCTCCCCATTTAGTTTGGAGTCTGTGGAAGGAATGCAATAATATAATCTTTAGGGAAAAGAGGAGAACCCATTTGGAGGTCTTTCAATGTTTTGTCAAGCTATTGGCTTAAAACATCAATTCCTATCAGTTTAAAGTTGCGGATAGCCACATGGGGGGAGAAGAACTAAACATGATAAAGAACTAGAATCTAAACTCATTTAAGTTGGACATGACTAAAAAGTTAGCCCAGGCTAGAACCAAATAGACTTCACCACAACAAGGGTGGGTTAAGTTGAACTTCAATGGCATGGGTAAAGGGAACCTGGGTCCTGCTAGTGGTGGAGGTATCTTAAGAATGAAAATTGGAGAGTGTGTTGTTGCTTATGCTAGAGGAATTGGAATTAAAAGCAATAATGAAGTGGAAGCCATGGCTATGCTATGGGTTATCAAGTTAGCTATCTCCTTAAATATCAAAAGGTTGCATATTGAAGGAGACTCTCAACTAATTGTGAATGCTGCCCTTGGTCATTCTCAGATAGGGTGGAACCTAGAGGATATCATGGGGGACATCAAGATCCTTCTTAATGGTCTAGAGGAATATAAGATTTCTCATATCTACAGAGAATGAAACACCGTGGCCAATGCCCTGGCTAATGTTGGAAGTGGTAAGGATGGATGGCGGTGCTGGAGAAGCATCTCAAGTTTGTCCCAAGAGATTTGTAACCTGATTGAGAAAGATGGAAAGGGACAGAAAATATAAGTGGTGTGTGATGGTTCTTGTCCTCTGGTGTCACCAAGGTGAGAAACGGGTGGGAGTTCCTTACTTTGGGGAAAGCAGGGCCGACAGTTCAAATTTTCAAATTATTTCTGGTGGGATTGTTAAGAATCTCCTACAGGATGAGGTGGCAAGACTGTGGTCGAGTCAACTGGGTCCTACCAATAGGAATCAGGGAAAAGGGGTCCACGAGGACATAGGGGATGACATCGATGATAGTACTAAGAGGAGATTGATGGGAAAGCTTGGTTGGCATTCTAAAAGGTGCAAGGACTTCAATATTGGTGGAGATCTAGGGTTAGGATTTCACAAATCAAAAAGGATGATGAGCGGACAGATGGCTAGGAGATGGAGGACGGATGTGACAGCTAATTTCATGATCCATCGTGGTTCATTTAAGACGGTAGCTAGCATCACCTATCTTCACATGAGGTGGCAACTAAATACTCCCCTTGATGAGATGTATCTAGGTGGTGATCTTAAGGCTTTTAACAATAATAATTGTACCACCATCATTACTACAACTTAGCATTATTTCTATTTTAGCGGTCCCTTTCCTAATTTCAAGGCTACCGATTGTGATTATTTCCATTCTAAACATATCCAGTCCAGTCTCTTTAGCCATTCTTAGACTAGCAAGATGGGAGGAGACATTGTGAAAATTGAACCCAGTTCGACTAAGGAATTGAAGCAAGATCCTATTTTTTGGCATATAATCCAAGAGGGTGAGGTGGTGCCTTTTCTAGAAGGGATGATGTGTCATGATGAAAATCTATCAAGACAGTTTGCGGAGACTTGGGATGAGGGAGGTCAGAATTGGGAAGATTGGATTCCAAGTTTCAGAGGTCATTGGTCAAGCCACTAGTTTACCCACGAAAGGCAAAAAGCATTTGAGGAGAAGTAGAGTGGCCGACCCAGAGCACATGAATCTCTTCTTCCGCGAGGGTGAGGCTCCTGTTAAACTCCATGGAGGGTTCATGAGAGAGGAATTGTTGAAGCCTTGGGGATAAATCTATGTCATGATAATGAAGTTTTTTACACTGGAAGGAAGGTTCTGGGTATATTATCACTATCACTTTGCTCTTTTAAATCATTTCAGGAACAAGGTTGAGATTAGCTTTCCCTTCTTTTTACTCTCTTCGCTAGATAATTCCATTAAGTCAGTTAGGGAGCTTAGGACCAAGAATGCCAATCCACCTCTCATTCCGATACATCAAGGCCTTATATTGAAGCTGTATCATTTCCATCTTGCCCTATGTCTTCCTAAACCTAATCAAGTTAAGATTCTGGAGGACCCACAACTGGGCATTTCACACAAGGGTAAGGGCAAAGTGAAAACTAGCATGGGGACTCCTATAATAAACGGTGGCCCCAGTAAGGTGGAAGGGAACCTTGTTGAGACCCCTATTTCTGTTAAAAATTCTAAACAAAAACATCCCACTCCAGCACAGGGAAGGAAGAATGGAAAGAGAGATAGGGTGGAGAAAATGGAGGGAACTATGATGAAAAAGTAGAAGGAAGGGAAGGGTGCTGCCATGGAGGATACTCTTGTGAAAATTTTGGAATTGGACATTGTTCTAGAAACTAAGGGTAGTAGTGAAGGTGGGGAGACTGCTCTTCTGAGCATTTGCCTTTCCAAAAGGATTGCTGGGAAACCTATGTTAGTTCTCTAGGGGTGGAGGGTTCTGAGGACTCTGAGTTTGTGGAAGAGATGGTGAATGAAGAGGGGGAGGAAAGGCCTACTGAATCTGTGCATGAAGTCAAGGGCACTAGCCACTTTGCCTCAATGAATTAAAACAACTCGAAAAGTCTGGAAGGCATGAAGAAGGATACCGCGGGGAAGAAAGATGTGGGGGAGGTTGTTCATCAAGCCAATAAGGGGAAATGTGCTCTATGTGTCAAACATGTGGAAGATATCTAGAACCTACAGAAAAGAATGAACTCAATGTAGAAGAAATGGAGGGTCATGGCAGAATTCATGGCTAAAGCTTTACACCAGGTGGCTTCCATCTTTGTCACAGTGAAGAATTTAGATGACAAGGTTAAACAAGTGGGCATTGATAGCTTGGGTGACTACAAGGAGATGGTGGAGTTCCTAGCCAAGTTTGGGGCGACTGACAGCCCTTAGTTTCTTGTTTCTCCTATTTTCTATTTTCTCCGTCATTTCATAGGGTTTTGTTCTGTTGTTTTGGTCTGCTATTTCTGTACTGTCCATCTATTATTTTTGGCATGTTAAAGGTCTGATGCCCCTGGGGCTGTTTTGTTTAAGGGATATGGACCCTAGTTTCAAGCTGATCTCATCAAAAACTATCATTATTTTAGATTTAGATAAATTAGGAGAAAATGTAGTATTCCTAAACTCTTGTTCATTTGAAATTGTGAGAGAATATTTTTCCTTAGATGTCATTGTAGAGATCTAAATTTTCTCAACAATTTGCTATGAGCATATTACCTTGACTAAAATTTGGCTCACTAAAGGTATTCTATAAATATGGTTAACTAGGATACCAAATTTCTTCCCACAATTACCTTGAGACAAATGAAACATTTCATACACATTAGGAGGACTATTCATCACCCTCTCAATTACTTAAGAAAATTACATACACAACATTTCAAACATTAAATTTAGAAATATAGAAAAAATTAAGTTTCCCATATTTTAAAGTGATTTAATAGATTAAATTTTAGATTTTTGTTTTTATGTATATAATTAATAAATTTAAAATATATTAAAGTTTTAATTGTTGTATTTATAGGTTAATAGGTGAGCATTTTTTCATGTATATTAGATAAGTGTAAACTTACTAGGGATGGAATGCAATGGAATTGAAGATTCAGTTAATATATATGAGACAAATGACTTGTTAGATGTTAAGTGTTTAAAATATTTAACTTGTCTTCAAGATTTTTTAGAATTAATCCATCACCTCTATGATATGGCATTTTCTTTCTTAGTAATAATCTTGGTTTATGCACTTTAACATTCCCCTACCTCGAGGCACACATATCTATCTTTTATACAAGTATATTTAGATCTTCTTTAAATTTATATAGCTTCAACTTAACTTTGATATATTAATAATGGCTTCTAAAACTATTTATCTATTAAGAATGTATAATTGTAGGGTTAAAATATGTTTTCTAATGAAGGCACTACTAATAAATTATTATAATTTAATTCAAATTTTAAATTTCAAAACAATAATAATTAGATCTCAAATAAGTATTGAGCTAAGAAGAAACATGTTATTAGTAATTGAAAATAATTAAACTAAGGAAATAAGGCATGTTTGCTTAGCTCTTTTTGTCAATGTGGAGGACATAGTTATATGTAAGTGTGTTTGATGATGAGTTTTGATGTTTTATTATCAGAATTATGCTATAAATTCCATTACAAACTAGTCCCTATCTTTTTCTCTATATTAGGGCTCAATTGCTTGCATTTTAGTCTATGAATGACATAACCATGTCTACTACATTGTGATTATGTCCTTAGTTTTAACTAACTTTTATATCTACATACATGTAAATGATATATTCTTTGGAACTAATGTAGTCCTTAGAAGGACCTTTGGATATTAGTTGTGATAGGATTGAAGTATGAAACTTCTTTCACTCCCTTGTAAAATTTTAAGTTTCTCATGCTTCTTTGTTATTTCATTGTAAAAATTCCCCATTATTTATAACCTATCTTATGAGGCACAATCCTATGCATCTAGGGCCATAAACATTTATTTTTTGATTTCTCTCTCCCAATTAAACATAATAAACAAAAGAAAATTTCTCCTTAAGCATTGTAAGTGTTGAAATTTGAAATGATTCATCTTCTATATGATATCTCTCTTTTATATGGCACATTCAATGTTAAAAACCTTTTTCTATATTAATATCTTTTCAGTTTCAACTTCTACATTACTCATATTGATTAGATTCATTGCAATATCATTTTCCTTGGGGTCTAAGTTATATATGAGTTTTCATGAATGTAACTCTTTGGAATAGATATCAAATTTTATATTTTAGTAATAGGATATTTTTATAGTCCAAAAGTATCGACAACACATACATTAAAAATCACTTCTTTTTTTACATACAATATTGAAGAATTTTCAAATTTTACGAATCCAAAATTTACTATAAAAAATTCTTGGTACAATAAATATACTAAATAGAATTAGTATCTAAAATTTATGTTCATGGTTGTCATCCATCAAATAAAATTAAATGCTATAATGTATGAATGATCATAGTTTAATTATCTCTTCTGTAAGAGTGTGTGATTGCATCTCACAAATTGTTGTTTCATTAAGTAGTTTCCCATATATGTTATGTTTTTAAATCAAATTATACTCTTTTCATGTTGTTTGTCTTTATCAAAATCATGTTGATGAATTTTCTTCATAATATCCCCTCCTAAATGAAAAATTATTCATTAGTATCTAATTAATAATTTTTTTACCTCTTGACTTATCATCTCGTGGACAAGGCATCATCACCATTACTTTTAACTTCTTTAGGTGCATATCTCAATGTATCCTTAATGTAATGCCCCTCACTTTTTGGCTTGTGATAGATGTTATTTCTATTATTGTTTTTTGTCAGTTCTGGAATAGTTGATAGTTTTTATTGCATAATTATAGTTTTGAGACATTTGGACTAGTATGTATTGGTTTATGTTCTCCTTAATCTTGATGGACTATGTTCGATGGATGTATTGAGACATGTGTTATGAGTTTTGATGACATTATGATTTCTTTAGTTATGATGAGATGGATATGCTTAGTGATGGTTAGAAGATATCATGTTTATGCTTCTGATTATAGTCTTGTATTGGAGCGGGGATGGTGTAGTGCTGCTCGGATCGAGCACCCTACTATGCCGTGATTCTCTGTCTCGGTGTGTGTGATATATATATTTACAGTTGATCATATATAACCCATTGGTTTTCACGCAGGTTGCAGGTACCGGGCCTCGACTCCACCTGATTTAGCAGGTCTGAGCGGGCCCTACACCATGGATAAGGTGATGGAGATAATATGAGGTCTTTACCACTAGGTCAATTTCAGTCCTTGTCGTAGTCTTGTGTCCTTGTCGTCATCTTGGGTCCTTACCATAGTCTTGTGTTGTAATGTGATGTTGTCCCTTGGTTCTGGTGGTTGGTCATCGCGAGTTGAGGAGTGTTGATAAGTTGTTATACTTGTTTATGTATCTCTTGTATTTTATAACCTTATAGTATTTGGTATAGTCGTATGAATTGGAATATTGGTTTTGAAAAGCCCTTTTATTGGCATAATCAGTATTGTAAGGTTTTAATGTCTATGATTCTTAAGTTGTTGTTGGGAGGTAATTAGTATATATTTAACTTATTATTTATTTTGGGAATAATTGAAGTAATGTTGTAAACATGTATGAAGGTATTGAGTGCATAGTTGTGTTAAAATATTCCTTTTAGGTGACTAATTTAATGATTGTTATTGCCGGATATAATTAGAGATTTGAGAATCTCTATGTTCGGAAAAATTTCAAATTTTCTCTAGGGAGTGGGATTGTGCAGTTTTTGGGAGTTATTGGAATTTATTGGATTTCCTATTTTTGGTCTCGGGAAGTTGTCATGAAGGGGGGGTTTTTATGTCTGTGATTTTGGAATTTTTTGGGGAGATTTTGTTCGGAGAGAGGGGACAGGATTACAGAAAAATTTTGTTTGTGAAGAAAGAGAAGGAAATTCGAGAAGAAGACTAAAATTCTGGAGCATTGGTTCAGGTATGTCTTGTAAACTTTTGCATTTCTTGTTTTGTTGCTCTGCAGTATTAGAGTTAGGATCCAATAATCAAAAACAAAGATTGTTCCTATCCTTAGATTTTCATTCAGGAGTTACCAGTAGGAGTTAATGGCTAAACCTCAATACCTTGAGGCACCGTGTCCTCAATCTGAGCGAAAGGAAGATGTGTTGTCTTCAGTGTTACTGTAATGTCTTTCGCCCTTCCCTTTCTTGTTGAGATCATCCTGCAGTTAGCTTTCTTTGTGATCTTCTATATTTAATTGTTTTATCATTGGAGCCTGTAGACGTTTCCTGTTTTTTTTTTTCTTGAGATCGATGCTGCAACTACCCCTGCACATTTATCCATGTTGTGCAATTCTACCATCATCTCTTACTATAAAACAAAATCTAGGTTCATGCACCCAACTTTGGCGCTCATGAGAAATTTATGTATCTTCTGCAATAAGCACTCTTCCAAGCTCTGGCTGCGAATTCTTTCCGGCATGCATGTCGTCTGTAGTAGCTATGCCTACCAATTTGGATTAATTCCCCTTTACCATTATGCCTCGGTGGATGACTTTAAACCTTTTGTAGTTACTTCGTGCCTCGCTGACCCTCCACATTGTTTGTATTGTAGTTTTCTCGTTTGAGTTTTCTGAATATGATCTAAGGTCGACCTTGATTTGAATTCAACCGTCCCTCTGTAAGTTCCACATTATCATGCTTGTAATTTTTTTGGCAATCTCTGCAGCAAAACCGTTAGTGCCCTTAGCTTTGATCCTATCGAATCTGTTGAAGAACATAACCAAAAGAAGACCTTCCACCGCAACCTAGATTTTACTTGCTGCGGCCTTTGTGACGAGCTAGCTTCCTTTGGTTGCCTTCGAAACCTCTAAATTTCTTTTGTAATTATCATCACTGTCGGCGGGTAGAATTAGATTGCTCGCTTCCTAAATCGTTGGTTCCCTCTAAGCCGATCCTCATGGTAAGTTATCCCTTTTAGAATCTACGTAGTTGGGATTTGAAGTTTTTTTTGTTTTAGAAAGGTTTCTCATTTATCTCTATTTCTATCTGAGCAATTAAGTGCAGCGGCCTCAACTATCACTCATGTCCTTTCAGCTTTTGTCAGGCGTAATGATATCTCCCTTTTGATTAGGAAAAAGTAAACAAAAAAAAATTATTTAGAATGTTTCCATTCTCTTTTTGTAGATATAAATTAGAGTGTATATGTTAGAATGATATTGTTCTAAATTCTTGAAGATTCTATTTGCATCGCTACTTCACTATACGAAGGTAGGATTCGAAGTAAATATACATTCCTCATTCATTTAATTTCCTCGTAGTCTTACCTATTACCTATTAAAAATTAGAACTTGTAGCAGCGTTATTACCTATTAAGAAGTTGATTGAAGTTTTAAACTTTAGTAACCCTTAGGATATAGTTAGAATATCCTCCTGTAATGTGGCAACATGTTTTCTTTTTTATTCATGACATCTCTTGTAATATGTTGTGTGTTTTCAAGAAAATTAATTGAGTTGGTAATTAAATGCGGTTTTATGCGTAAATTAGAAGATTGGTAAGGAGTATTCCGTGTTTTAGAAGATTGTGTTTAAAAGTCATCCTTTCTTGCAATATGAATCTTCTTATTAGTAGATAGGTGTTATTTTTTTTGATTAATGAACGATAGTTGGCTTTAGGATAAAGTAATTATTATTAATTCTAGTCGTTGTGTAACCATGATTGTTTAGTGTAGCATATTTTCGTCTAGGTAGGTCCCATTTCTATTGAACTTTGAATGTTATCCTTGATGTTTAGTTTCCACCATTCTTTAGGAATGTTAGTGGTCTTATTATGGCACATCATATTCGTATTAAAGTGATAAAGTTTAACGGAAATTAGTTACTTCTATAACTTGTATAGGATAATTGGTAAATGGTGATCTTGATGTGGTTTAATTTAAGTTGTGTATTCCTTTCTTTAAGAAACTAATTCTTGTCCAAATGATCTCCATTGAGTTCTTGAATTCTCAAGATTTGTAAGGTAGGAGTCTAGGGCCTTCTGTTAATTGTATCTGTTTAAGGAAATTATTTAACTACCTTGTTAGGATTTTATGTTCGAGGAGGTTGAAGTCTTGTAGTGCCATCTTGTTAACAAATGGTTCCATAGTGATATGCTAGGTTTTATTTGATGTCTAGTGCCTTTTGCTTGTGTGTAAAATCTTTGGTGAATCCGTGTTGGATTATGAAATGAAGGAAATTGTCGCTCTTGAAAATTTAATGTGGGGTACTTGTTATGAAATCATGTGTAAAGGTCCGCGGTTAATGTGGTAAATGTAATTATCTCTTATACATGGAATGGAAACTCTTTGAGTATAGCTTGTAGTATTGTATTTACCCTTATTGTGTTATGGTTTTATTATGTTAACCTTGTCCGGTGATGGTGGGAAGTTATCCTTGGAATTAAATTGGTTATTTTTGTCAGCTTATGTTAAGAATGTTTTGAGTATCTACCCCCTTGTCGTTCTTGCATTATATCATGGTCGTGGAACCTAGTCTCCTGAACGGGAAAGGTGATGTAGTAACCGGGTGAAGAACTAAGTTATCAACTCCAGAGGTCTTATTTTTGGTCCTTGGCATTGGTACTTGTGTCTCACTATCTTATGAGGCGTGGATGAGCTTGAGTAGGGCAATGGGAATTGTTTGTTGTGGCCCAGTGATTGGATTTTGTGATGGATCAAATTGTTATGTAACCATTATTCTTGCATGTTGTGGTTTGTATGGATGATCAGAGAACGCTAAGGGAGTGGCTTCCATGGTGGGGCCGGCGCCTAGTGAGAGGTCGCCTGGGTAACCCCATGGAAGTTGTAAGCAAGTGGAAACCTAATAATGTATCTAGGAGGGTTGGGTAGTAACACACTTAACAAGATAATTAATGTGACCTCACCCACACCTTGAGTGCTCTCATAGACTAAGGGAGGGTTGAGAAGACCTGGTTGGCAAGGCCGACCTCCTCGTCTTCATGAGAGGACATGTCGGCTCCGCATGTGTCACCCTATGGGGCTGGCACCTAGAGAGAGGCTGCCAGGGTAACCATAGATGGGGGCCAGCTTCTGGTGAGAGATAGCCTGGGTAACCCATGCTAGGGCCATGCGATGACACTCTCCTTACGCGGTTTAGCTACTTTCTCTTCATCCCTATTGGTACCTCTGGAGTATGGTCTTGTCTTCATGATTGATCTAGTTTGATGTTTGATCTGTCTGGTTGAGTACTGTCGGTCCTGTGCAGTCCTTTCATCATGTTTGTCTTCATGGAGTATGGTATTGGTATTTGTGTTCTGATTGCAACCTTGACCTAGTGGTAATCCTCTTGTTATCTCCTAGCTCGGTGGGGTGGACCTTAGGGTTCCACATGGTTGGGAGGTAGAGCTATCCATTGGTTTTCTTAGAGATTCATTTTGAGCCTTGTGCGGAGATGTTCCAGTTTCTGGTGGCTTTCATTCTGCAGCAGTGTTGTATACCATCTTATGTATTATTTTGTAACCGACGGGATCGATCTTGAAATCTTGTATTCTTATAATCTTGTAATCTTGTAATCATGTAATTTGGAAACTGAGACTATGTAATCAAATGATATTGTTGTTGTAAAAGTTCTTGGGTTAGTGATCTCTACAAATTGATGGTTACGGCTCTACTAAATTTACTAATGCAGTTATGTTGCCCTAGAGTGGTTAGAAGTGTACATTTCATTTTTAAGTATTGTATAATATCTTTGGATCCTGTTTTGTACCTTATTGCTTAAAAAAAAAATAGCTCTATTTTTCGCTCTGGTTAGACTAACACTCTAGGGTTGCATGACGGGGCTTTACACTTAACTCCTAATTCTCATCAATATATCTTATTCAAGAGCATTATATCCAATTATGAACACTATTACACATTCATAATAGTGTTGACATCAATGACAACCTTGTGACAGTGTTGACATTAATGACAAACAATACAACCTTTGAAACCATATGTGTAACAATCTCCCCCTTTGGAATTGATGGCAACACTTACTTACACATTTGAAAATGGGTACCCATTCATCAAAATAATGGGTACCCATTCTTAAAAATAATGGATACCCATTTTATAACAGGTACCTGTTATATAATGCATACCCATTTTAGAACAGGTACCCATTCTAAGAAATTTGAAATGACCGACCACCTTTTCCCTTGCCCTTGGTTTGGTTTTAGGCTCAGGAAAGGCATGGGTAGCTGACCTTGAGTCTTGGACCTGCAACTTTTTTTCTAAGTACAGAACAAGAGGAAAGAATGAGTTTACCTATATGGCTGATGACATTTTTTTTGAATTTCTTTCCAAAATTAAAACCCATTATAGATGATAGTGTTTTTTTTTTCAAATATTTAATTTTTTTTATTGGACGTGCTAGGGAAAAACTAGGTTTTCATTCAAAAACAACAAACTATCAAACCCTAATTGCAATAGAATGCAAGCAAGCTTAGAAA
Source organism: Cunninghamia lanceolata (assembly GCA_027924645.1). Lineage (NCBI taxonomy): Eukaryota > Viridiplantae > Streptophyta > Pinopsida > Cupressales > Cupressaceae > Cunninghamia > Cunninghamia lanceolata. Next base: position 319,407 of record BSBN01001161.1, read on the forward strand.
GCAATCAAATAAACATGAAAACCAGTAAAAATCTAATCTAACATTGACTAACTTCTATTATCCTCCATCTTTGCATTCTGTTCATAGATTTGCAAGTTCATGCAACATCATGAGAAGCTCATGGGTGTGTTAAGCAAGATTTTTGAGGGTTTTTAGTTGAGAGAAGAAAAAATGAACTAAGAGAGAAAATGGGAGTGTAAGAGGTGAAAATGAAGTTGAATGAGGTGTTTTATAGAAGAGGGATTTTGAATGAATGGCTCAGATTTAAATTTGACTTGGGAGCCAAATCAAGGGTGGAGGATGATTAGGGTTTCCTCGCCACTAGAGGACAAAATGAATATTAAATTAGGAGAAATTGTGAGGTAGATAAATGGGATTTGAATTAAATAAATTTGTCCAATTTATTTAATCATGTGAAAGGGGATTAAGTGATGGGATATTTAAACAAATGCTTTATTTGTTTAAATTAATGAAAGGGAACATTAGGATATGAATGACTAAATAATTAATTAATTAAAATCAATTATTTAACCATAGAGGTAAATTAGGGAATATTGGTAGAATGTGGAAGTGTTTAGAGTTTTGTGACCTGAGGACACTTTTAGGTGTCTACATTTTGCCCCTCTTTGAAATGATGTTCGAGATGATGAGATTTATGTTGAGTAACATCATTTCAAAGAAGCTAAGGAAATGGATAGAGGAAAAGGGATGATGATTGAAATATAGGATGATGATGCCCCCTCTAGAGGATAGGCGGGTTGGACAAACACAGGTAGACTCTTGAAATGAAAGGAATTGGTGAGGGAAGAAAGATAGGGGAATGGATAGATGAAATGAATGATATGCTAGATTACTATGAAGGTGGAGGAATGAAGATGCGAGAGAGATGGTGGAGGAATGAAAGACTGGCTAGAAGATTGGGAATGATATCTTTCTTTGATAGATATTTGAGCTTCTCACTTGTAATTTTTCTACTTATCATTATAGAACTTATTATGTCAAAGGATGATAATCAGCATGGCATGACAGAGGCCAAAGTGGAAAGTGTAGTCCCTTGTGAAACCAACACATGATAGACAAGGAATACCTGACTCAGACTAGTAACTATGGTACCCTATCGGAACATGCGATGAGATAACTATGAGGTGTGCAAGTCCTTATGCAAGGAAACAGTTATTCTTTCCAATGCATAAGATGTCTTTGATTCACACCCAATGGAATCTCGATCACACGCAAGGCACCAAGTTGTCCCAATCATTTTTCCAAGATAAACTGCAAATAGCAATCAAAGAAAAAGGTCTCAGTCTATCCTCACTTCTTTTCATCACTTAGTGACTGCCTTGAGAAGCATAAGAATGAGACTACAAAACAATCCAATAAAAGATAAGACAGACTAGACCAATAGCCATTTGGACCGCTTGCTAAGTGATATGTGTTTGATTGATTGTGATAGGTTGAAGAAGGCCTGGTTTTAGGAAAGAAGCATGTTGTATATGATGCCTAGTCTGGTTTCGATAATGCCCCTACCTATCTAAGGAAAGTGATTGATTGATTGACACTAGTGTTGTCTGCCATGCGAACAACACTAGGGTTTTATTGATGATTGATTTTAGAAATGACGCATGTCATATAAGGCGCAGAGTCCTAGTTTCGATGATGCCCCATTCCATATGAGATATGTGATAGTTGACAAGGATAGTTGATAATGACAGATGATTATCATGAGGAGATTGATTGGTTTGACTGATTGGATAGCTTGTCTTGTTGTTGTTTGGGATTGGTTTGAAGTGTGAAAGATTGATTGGTTTGGTCTGATCAAAGTGTCCATTTCATGAAGGATGACTTATTATGATGGTTTATAGGATAGGCCCTAAGGGGCCGACCAAATGCCTCGAGAATGCATCAAAGATGGCCTTGCCTATGTGAAAGCTCAGAGGCAATGTAGTTCAACCATGTGGACTGTGGATGATTTATGAATGAATTTGAATGATATGATGATGTGATTGATTAAGTTGTTGGAATGGATTGATCAAGAAATTTGATTGAGTGGATTAGTTGAGGAATTGAATGATTGGAAGAATTGATTGAAGAATTGATTCATCTAGACTGATGTGATGGATTGAAGTGGTGATGAGTTGATCGAGTGATTTTATTGCTTGGATTTTTTTTGTTGATATTTGATTTTTTTGTGATTTTTGAAATATGTGATGTTTTTGGGATTTTGAATATATTTGGATGTTTTGGGAGTTTTAGAATATTTGATGTTTTTGGTTTTTTGAAATGTTGTGATTTTTTTGGATTTTGGGGAATATTTTGATTTGTTTTTGAATGTTTCAGATGTTTTGATTTTTTGGAATTTTTGAAATGTTGTGTTTTTTTTGGATTTGTTAATGTTGTGATTTTTTTGTGTTTTTGACAATGTTTGGATTTTTTTGGATTTTGAGAATGTTTTGATTTTTTTGAATTTTGGAAATATTTCAATTTTTTTGAGTTTCTAGAATGTTATATTTTTTTTTGGATTTTCAACATGTTTTGATTTTTTTGGAGTTTTTTGAAATGTTTTGATTTTTTTTGTATTTTTGAAATGTTACGATTTTTTGGATTTTGGAAATGTTTTGGTCCTTGGATTTTGACAATATTTGATTTTTCTAGATTTTGAATGTTTCAATTTTTTTGGATTTTGAATGTTTTGATTTTTTTGTGTTTTTGAGATGTTTTGATTTTTTTTACATTTTGGAAATATTTGAGATGGCATTGGATGACGATGGGGATAGCCTTTGTGCTAGATACCAATGACAAGGGAGGACCAAGTCTAAGTGGGACATGATGAATGGAAGAATAGGTGGGTGATAATGAATGGAATGTATGTATGTGTAAGAGGGCAAGGATGTGATCGCCAAGGGCTATGTCATTTAGGGATAACATGCTCCATTATTGGTGTAAGACTTAGGATTATTCATGACAAAGCTTAGGATGATGAGATGATGATAGGATTATTTTGAAAGGGATGAGGTATATAAAGAGATAACCAAAACATTTGTCAACATTTTTCCCCCAATCTTTATCAAGATCAAAAAGAGGAAGGGAAGAATGGATGGATTTGATATGATAGGCATTTGGGTGTATGAATAAGGATGGTAAGGTGGAAAATGATAGGAAGATGAGACAATGTGCCCCCAAGTGTAAGTGGCATAGAAGATCAATCTACACATAACACCTATTTGCCAGGTTTTCATCATGGTACTTATCCAAGGCGCCTATTTGCCAGGTTTTCACCATTGGATGAAGGGATTTCTCTTTTTTTTGACTTTTTTGACTTTTTGAATGGGATAGGTGGATATGGAAATGAAGGACTCAAGTGTCCAGTGCCATGAAAGGTGATAGTCCCATTGGAGAAAGATGTCATCACATGGATCATGTCAAGTTGTTATGCTCATCGATGTTGGTAAGGGATTGTATAAATGGAAAATGGATTAGGTAGATAGTGAATTATGGAGGGGATGATAGTGGATTATGATGTGGATTATGTAGGGGACGAAAGTGGATTATAATGAGGATTATGTAGGGCTTATGCAAAAGAATGGACCATAGGGATATGATAAGTGAGATGTGTTGGATAATAGTTGAATGATGGGGTGATGGAGGTATGGAAATGAATCATGACCAATAGCTACACACACCGTTTTAAACATGGAAGCTTGTGATTGGATGGAGGTGTAGGAAGCAATGGTGATGTTTGCTTAGTGGATGGGTGATGTAAGCATTTGGGGACCCACATAGACTTTGTATTTTTACAATTTTTGTTTTTCATGTGGGATGGAGGAATTTGATATTTTGGAATGGAATGGATGGAAGAGGATGGTTGCGATTTTTGAGAGGTGGATGCCTCATTTGTCTTGATTTTTTGTCTAAGGACCCAAGCCATTTTGTTTTTGAACTTTTCTTGTGGAGGTATGGGCTTGGATGGATTTTTTAATGTATTTTTCTTTGACTTTTTGCACATGTACCCTAAGGCATTAGGACCTTTAGGATTTTTGAATTTATGAAAGGAGGCATCCAAATGTTTATTTTTGAATCCCATGTGGTGGGTGGAATGAGTGGAAGTTTTATGTTTGGACAATGTGTGCATTTGTTGGTCATGACAAGGATATTGAGGTGATTTATGGATGATAGGGATGTTAAGTGTTGGAAGCAATGGTGGCAAAGTGGATGGTGGGAAATTAGGAAGTAGTGGAAGCAAAGTGGATGGTGGAAGGTGTATGGTCACATGCTTTTGACATTTGTAGGATGAGGGAGGTAGAATGGAGACATACGTTTTAGGAATATGATAAGATGTGCGATGGAAAGTAGTGGATTTAGGATGCATGGAGGAAGTACTAACATCTTGAAGTTGTTTACCTTGGGGTGTATATCCAAGGCCATATGAGCATGGAGGGACTTTGACATGGATTGGCTCCAAAATTCCTTGTTCGTGAAGGCCTAAGCCTTTACCATGGTAATTCATGTTTTGGAGCATGTGATGGACTATGGGACTAGGTGTAGTTTGGACACTAGACTTGAGCTCTTTATTTAATGGAGAAGGCAAAGTGGGAAAATGATGTGTTCCTAGGGAGGAACATTCATGTATGAAAGCAAATAGACCAAGTGGATATGATGGTGGATTTGAAATGGAGTTGGTGGTGGATGTGAAAGGATCATTAGGAGCTTGATTATCATTGTGTTCACTAAGATCCAATTTATTTGTTTGATCTTCTATGTATGTTTGAGAGGCACATGTCTCATCATGACAAATGGAAGTTGTGGGATCATGAATGGGTGAGGTGGCAAGCTCTTGATCATTGAATGCATAAAGCTGGCTAAGTGGGTCATCATGGTCTTGATCATGGAGGGGATCTTGATCATAAATGGGATCTTGATCATGAATAGGATTAAGTGTGTTATGGATGGATGGAATGGATTGGGTTTGATCTTGATTGGAATTAGGGGCTAATGCTTCTTCATGCTTAGGATTATGATTTGACATATGTCGTGACTTTGAGTGGAAACAGATGACTCTTTGATAGGTTCGATGGTTTCTTGACCACATGATTTGGACATGGTATTGGAAGACCTTCTTTGGCAAGCTCAACAATAGGGCTTTGAGGACATGATTGCCTCCTTACTAGTAGCCATTGGATCACATCCTTTGCAAGTGCATGCACGGAAGGACAATATAGGGGATGGACAATGAGGGTAGATGATGTGGACTTGTGATGAGGATGGTAATGATAGTGAATGGCTTACATGGACTAGGTTGATGTCTCCCTTGTCAAAGGTGGCATTAGAACATGAAGTCATTTGGACTTGGATAGGCTTGGGGGTGCTAGAACCTTGTTCTCTAGGATTGGCATGGAATGACATATGTCTTCACATTGTTGTATGTCTTCTTGTGGGATTAGGACCATGTTGGCAAGTGCTTTCTTAGGATGAATGATGATGTGGAGTGACAAGGATGAATATGATTGAGTATGGGATTGATTGGATGATTAGATGGGTGATTAGGGATGATTAGGGTATGGTTAAGGTTGTGATGACTTGGAAGTGATTATGATATGATTAGATTAGGGGTGAGGTGATTAGGATGATTTTGATTGAATGATGTGGTATGAAACGGTGATTAGGATGAGAAGATCGAATGAAGAAGATATGAGTGGGATGTGATTATGATTATGTCGATTGGAATGACAAGGATGATGTGGAATGATGAGGATGAATAGGGATAACTAGGAGGATCGATTCCATCTCTCTTCTTTTTGCAACCATGTCTATGCCAAATGAGACTTGTGAATTGTGGGATGGTATGGGGATGTCAATGCAAGGTAATCAGGCCCAAACTATGATAGAGGCTAATGGATATTAGTCTTCAAAAAGTCTAACTCCAAGAGGGTACTCTCATCTATTAATGACCTTTCAAAGCACAAATTAGTTTTGTCAAAACATTGAGGTATGGAAGAGATGATTGATTGGAGTGAACCCATTTATTTCAGAATTCACTTGTAAGGATGGACTTAAACTAGCCATGGACTATTAAGCCCAAGTTATGATTGATGTGAAAAAGATGTCAAGGTCTCTTGGTCCACAGATTTGTACTTGTGATACAGTCAAGCTTCAATAGTTTCTCCTTACTTTTCAACCTTAGGAAGACTATTTTTAGGGTCCTCTATAGATGTCAAGGATGAATGAAGTTGAATATGTAGTGGAATGAGGTCAAATATGTAGTGGGAGAAATTGAATATGTGGTGGGTGAATGGGACCAATAATTCCATAAGGTTTTGACACGGTTGCAATTGGATTCGATAGGGAGAGTAGATACTCAAAGTTTTCCCTATGGTTATGGTGTGTTGTGATTGGGAATGATTAGGATGAAATGGATTAGGTTGGAATGAAGATGATTATGTATAGTGAGGAGATTGGAGGACTTGGATGAATGTGATGAAGTTTATTGGATTATGAATGAGGATGATGTTGGTTTCGAATAGGATTATTAAGACAATGGTGATTGGATGAGGATGGCATGTGTAATGGTTATGCATGATGAATTGGACATGATTATGATGATTAGGCTATAATTGGGATGAGGTGGAATGATTTTAAAGTGATAAGTAGGCTATGATTGGGATGTGGTGGGATGATAAAGGATGATGACTACCTAGATATGATTATGATAGATATAATATGATTAGGGATGATATGATTGGATGAGATGATTCAGATGAAGGTGACAAGGGATGATTAAGGTTTGAATTATAATGACTTGGGTATGATTATGGTATGATATGGAATGATTAGGGATGATTAGGATGATGTTAATTGGATGAAAGAAGTGATTATGGTTTGATAAGGATAATTAAGATGATGGTGTTTAGATGAGAGAGGTGATTAGGATGAGTTGGAAATGGTTAGGGTATTCTTAGGATATGATTAAGGTATGATTAGGAAGATGATTAGAATGAAATGTAGTGATTAGGGATGATGATTAGGATGGATTAGGATTATAATTATGATAAGGTGGAATGATTGGGACATGATGAATAGGATAATGTGATTATGATGAGATAGAATGATTAGGGATGATGAATAGGATGTGGTTATGATGATTTAGATATGATTAGGATGACTTGGATATGATGTGGCTAAGAAGGGTGATTGGGACATGAAGGTTGAATGATGAAGATATGAGTAGGAATGTGATTAGGATAGGATGAGTTGGAATGATGAATAAGATATGATTGTGGAATGAATTTAAGGATTAGGAAAGGTGATTTAGCATGTGATTAGGATAAAATGGGTTGAATTAGGTGGGTGATTACGAATGATGAATATGATAATGTGACTTGGATGGATTAGGGTAATGTGATTAGGATATGATTATTGTGAAGTGGAATGACGAGATTGGATGACTAGATGTGGGTTTGACTTGGAATGGTGTTGGTTGGATTAGAATGAGGATGATGTGGAAGGATGATAATGTAATTATGATGTGATTAGGATGAGGACAAGTTGGATGATGTAACTAGGAAAGGTGACTAGGATGCTATAGGACAAGGATGATGTGGAATGACAAAGAGGATGGTTAGGAAGAGTGATAAGGATACGAGGGTTGAATGGTGAGGGTTTGATAGGAATGCGATTAATATAAGGTCATGATGACTTGGATGTGACTAGGATGTGACATGGCTAAGGATGGTGGTTAGGATGTGAAGGATGAATGATGGAAGATATGAGTAGGAATATGATTAGGATAGGATGAGTTGGCATGATGATCACATGAAATGAATGTGTTGTCAACAATGTTTGGGATGATGATTAAGCAAGCACACACATCAATCATAGAAGATGCTTAGCATTTTTGATGAGTTTTGAAAGCAATTAGAAAACAAGCACAGTCCTAGGGCTAGGCAAGGACTATACCCATTGAATTCCTACTTGGATTTCTCCAACTGTGCCTATTTAAAGGGGATAGCTTCAGAAACTTGGTGGCATGGGCTCCCCCTTACAGTGCACTCACTTCTTAGACACACCAAGTTCCAATTCCTTAAGACGTGTAAACCTTAAGGTACTTTGGTACCTCTACTTTAAATCATGAAGATGTGGGATGACTTCAAAGGTCTGACCTTCTGCGTAAGTGAGTAGAGGGATTTTGGCCACTAGACAATGGTTCATAGTGAATATCCAGGGGACCGACACCCCACTAGCATCTAGAAAGCTACTTAAGTCTCTAAATAACCCTACTAGGAGTTTAATATACACTAAGCTATGCCTCCTTTTGAGCTAGCATTGTATGGTTAGCATTAATACCATTTTGGAGTTAGCATTCGCCTTATCCCAATTTGTATAGTAGACCATACGAAAGTACTGCTTGGGGTTGCAAATGAGTTATTGTGGATGTGTCTCAAGAGCAGGCCCACTCTAAAGGGTGAAAAAAGAAAGACAAGTTAACATGTTTTTGATCCCTAGGCTTGTATTAAGTCGCAAGGGGAGAGCATACACATGTGAACTTGCTCACACTTGCACATGTTCATTGACCTTAGAAAATAGATATGTGGTGTGACAAATGCAAGTGTTCAAGAAGTGTTTTTGATTCCCAAGATTGCCTAGAGCATGAGGGAAGAGCATACACACTTCACAAACACAAGTAAAGTCACCAAACAATTGAGACACTGATTCATTTTAAACCCCAAGATATGTGTGAAAACAAGCTATGTTCATTTTAGTGAAACAAAATCCAAATGTTCCTATGATATCAAAACACATGCACATGAAAGAAATCAAATCCCTGCATCAAATCCGTTACTAGTTTTAATTTGATTTCTTTGACCAACAAATGCCACATGTTGTAAATTAGACATTAGTAGCAGAAAATATCCATGACAACATAGAAAAAACATGAAACATCGAATAGATTCCTCATTTTGTGGGCCACCAAGTCAAAGAGGTCAAAAAAAGGAATCTGTAAAATATCTAAAAATATTGATCAGAGACAAAAAAAATAATTAGCACCATCAGATTATTCATGAAATTCCATGTAGTTTGAAAAAATAATTCGTCAAAAATGGAGCAAATTTGCACAAGTTATGAGCAGTCAAAGTTTGAAACTAAGTTTGACTTTGACCAAAAAATGGACTGATAAAATGATGTCATTACTTAAAATTGACCTTATCATTGCAATATTATCTGAGTCTGCTCCACAATGCAACTTGTTTCGTGCAATTCTGACCTATTTTGCAAAAGTTATGAAAATTTGAAAAAAATGCCTATTTCAGCATGTGAGGGCAAAAAGGGGTCTTGGCAAACAGTTAATGTTAACTTTTAACAGTTTACTCCATCTGGTCACATGTCAGGAAGTCTAGGTAGTTGGTTAGTGTTTATGCTAAGAGTTAAGGGTTTGACCCCTAGTCGCCCATATGACTAGGGGCAGACCTAGATTAAAAATAGAAAATTAAAATGAAAGGGGCCAATTGCAAGCCACCCCACTGGTCACAAATATGACCCCACCAAATGTTAAGTCCTATGATTAAATGAAAGCCATCGGCCATGATCCAAACCATCAAGATTTTCAAGGTGTGGTCAAGGATTTAAACGCAGAGTTAGGGTTTTAGGTGACCAACAGGCAGCTAAAAGACACTGATAGGAGGAGTCAACCATGATTTTTAGGTAGAGTTGAAGCATACTTGATGGTCGAAGGGTTATATTTCGATGGTGACTGAGGGCCAAAGGATCAATGAAGAGGATGTTGGACAACATAGTCCCGGTGGTGACTAACTGCTAAGGACTATCAAATGGTGGTGATGCTAGGTCAAATGGTGGTTGAGAGGGCATCTACAGTTTTATGGGCAGCAACAAGAATGAAGTGGCATTGACAGGGCATCAAAACAGTGGAGGAAACAAGGTTTTAGGTTGTTAGGGTTTTTGAAACTGTGATAGAGGATGGAGGGTGGTTAAACGTAGAGGTTAGGTAGTAAAAAAATGGAGACAATATAGTGCTTATGTTGTTAGGTAGCGATGGAGGGTCGAGCGGAAGGTGAGCTAGGTGATGCGAAGGCTGTCAGGGTTTAATGAGTGGTGGAATTGCTAAGCATGGTTGCGACTAGGGTTTGTAGAGTAGTGACTAGGCAGAGGTTGGGTTTCAAAAGGTTTGGGAGGCGGTTAAAATGGTGGTGATTAGCATAAATGGTGATGACCAAGGGTTTTCAAACCCTAGGCTCAAGCGGTGGAATCCTATGACACAGAAGGTTGAAGTCTAAAGGACGGCAAGGAATGGAGGAAAGGTCAACAGGGTAGGTAGATTTAGGGTTTTCAATAGGTGATTAATCACCAAATAAACCTCTATTACACCTGCTAAAGAAAATAAAAAACCTGCAACAATGGTATTAACCTGAAGTGCAAAACTTGCAACTAGAGACTTGAGACTCAAACAAGAAAATACTCTGCAACCATAGACTGATCAACACATAGCACAATACGGTACAGTCTATCTATACGGTATGGATCCATACGGATCTGTACAGTACGGATGGTTGTACTAAAATTTTTTCAAATGAAAATAAATAAAAAATCACAGTGACCAAAATTGGTCAAATTTATAGTTATTTTTTGCCGAAAGGGCCTCCCAGAATCAACGGTGAGGTCCATTTGAGCTCCGGAGGTCACCTGCAAATTTTTTCCTTCAAAAGTTGACAAAAATTGATCCTTTCACGTCAAGTTCACCATGTTGTGCTAGGAAAAAACTAGGTTTACATTCAAAAACAACAAACTATCAAACCCTAATTGCAATAGAATGCAAGCAAGCTTAGAAAGTAGTCAAATAAAAACGTAAACCAATAAAAATCTAAGCTAACATTGATTAACTTCTATTGTCCTCCTCCATCTTTGCATTGTCTTCTCAGATTTACAAGTTCATACAACATCATGTGATGTAGAGCACATAGCAGAAACTGAATTCACTATCAGTAAGATCATATACCGTCAACAACCTCAAAAACCATTCCCCCGATACGCCAATCACTCTGATGGAGGACTCTACGTTTTGACTGTTGATAAGACTTTGTTCATCAACAAACCCTTGAGAACATAGGTCGATGTGCCGATACACATTGTCTTTGGCGTGACTATTATCGTCAGCAATCACTTGCAACCTTAGGCTGATATACTGATGACTCCTCTGAACCACCACACCATTAGTATGACCTTTACCATCGATGAGCTTGAGAACTACTTTGCCAATACACACTAATCACTTTGATGTTAATGTCTTCAAACCATACCTATCGGCCAGACTCTTCTCATCGGCCACGGTAAGATTAACTTCGTCGATACGCCGATACAACCATTGTCGGCAAGTCTCCAAATGTTGGCGAACTCCTTATTGGTTGTCCCGATATGCTGATAGATATGATCTTCGGTGAGACCAAATCCATTTTTCCTCCGATGCACCTCTTATTGGTCTAACTCTGTTAATCGGTATAATTTCCCAAAACTTCTCTAAGGTTCAAATCTCCCGTTGATGACCACTGTCTTGCCGAGGATGCCTTCACAAAACTGTAAGTCCTCAAATCGTCTAACTTCCAACCCAGACCCTAGCACATGGACATGCTAGGTCTCCTACTGTACGGATTGTTCCATTTCAATTCCTTGCACCGCCAACCTCAACACAAAACAAAAGAACAAATATATATATATACACTGAAGTCATTCCACCGATCTCAATGAGAGTCGAACTAGTGGAATGCCTGAACAAGCCATTTTGTGACAAACTATAGGAAGGTAAAATCTACAACGAATAAATTATGAAAACTTCGAACACAAAAATAAGAAACACTAAACTGACGGAACAGTCTTATTCTTCTTCAGCACATAATTGAACTTATATAACCGAATTCAGAACCGAACCCAAATGTTCATTTTGCTGCCAATTTATCCCAACACATTAGGAGATTAAACAGTTCATGACAGTTGGGGAAGGACAACTGCTTCATATCCCCAAACTACTTTTATTACAACTGAACAAAACAAAAACTAAAAATGAACAGCTAGTTAGTTTGACCTTATCCAAACAAAAATAAAAGATTTGTTAGGTGCCCCTGCACCATACTCCTGGGGTTAACATAACTCAAGTCCCTTGAGGAACCAGGTCTGAAATGGAAACCCCATGTTTGATGATGTCCTCCGAGCGCTCATCCAGGTTGCATCCTCATCAGGTAAACCACGCCATTTGACTAGATACTGCTTGTAGGTCTTATGTCGAGTCTTTGTCTGAACCTTTGTGTCCAAAATACATTCCAGCTGTACAGGTTGACTCAGTGGAAGATTAGAAATCCATTCTGCATCCCCTGCTTCTGTCACATCTAAACCAACAACATTGTCTCCTCTAAATGGAAACAGGTCAGACACATTGAAAATGGGTGATATTGCTAAACCCGGAGGAAGTTCAATCTCATAGGCATTAGGCCCAAATTTGTGAACAATCTTGCATGCACCAATCTTTTTCATAAGAAGTTTTGTGGGCTGCCCTTTCAGAAGTCTCTCCTTCTTCAGATATGCCATTATCAGATCTCCAACTTTGTATTAGACATCCCTTTTTCTCTGATCAGCTCTCTCTTTATACTTCCATGTGTGCTTCTGGATAGTTTCTCTTACAGCATCATGGATATCCTTCATACTGACTGCAAAATCTTCTCCTTGTGCACTCCTTTTCTCCATGTTCTAGAGATCCCTAAGCTCTAAAATTCCCCTGGGATGAATCCCATCTACAACTTCAAAAGGGCTCTTTCTTGTGCTCCTATTAATAGAATCATTATATGCAAACTCTGCTTGTGGGATGATCATATCCCATGCTTCTCCATGCTATTTAGTCAAACACCTCAAAAGATTACCCAGTGATCTATTCACGACCTCAGTTTGTCCATCCGTCTAAGGGTGATAGGCTAATGTGAAAGATAATTGAGTGCCCAATTTCTTCCACAATGTGTGCCAAAAATGTCCCACAAATTTGGGATCTCTGTCAGTGACAATATTCAATAGCAAACCATGAATTCAAACAATCTCCTTAAAGAATAGACCAGCAATGTGTGAAGCATCATCATGAGAAGCTCATGGGTGTGTTAAGCAAGATTTTGGAGGGTTTTCAGTTGAGAGAAGAAAAAAAGAACTAAGAGAAAATGGGAGTGTAAGAGGTGAAAATGAAGCTAAATGAGGTGTTTTATAGGAGAGGGATTTTGAATGAATGGCTCAGATTTAAAGTTGACTTGAGAGCCAAATCAAGGGTGGAGGATGATTAGGGTTTCCTCACCACTATAGGACAAAATAAATTTTAAATTGGGAGAAATTGTGAGGTGGATTAATGGGATTTGAATTGAATAAATTTGTCCAATTTATTTAATCATGTGAAAGGGGATTAATTTATGGTATATTTAAACAAATGCTTTATTTGTTTAAATTAATGAAAGGGAACATTAGGATATGAATGACTAAATAATTAATTAATTAAAATCAATTATTTAACCATAGAGGCAAATTAGGGAAAATTGGTAGAATGTGGAAGTGTTTATGGTTTTGTGACCCGAGGACACTTTTAGGTGTCTACAAGACTTGATTTTCTATTTAGTATTTAATTTATGAGCAAACTAGTCCAAAAACTTGAAATGATAGGTGTTTGTATTTTTTAATAACTTTTAATTTTTAAATTTTTTTAAAAAAATTATGTCATCAATCTACACATCATTCTTTACACTATGAAAAAAAAATAATTTTATGATTAGTTTTTCTCAAATTATGTTGGTCGTACATGAGGGGTTTTCAAAAACAACAATTAGGGCCAATAATAAATTAATAAAAAAAATATTTGGAAAAAAATTATAAAAAATATCCTCATCAAACTTCACTGTACTACACACCTTTCCCCAAAAGGGTTTAGAAAAATATTTTTATTTAGGTCAAATTATGTTGGTCGTACACGTGCATGGTATGGTTAAAAAAAAGTGACTTTTAAATAGTGTTTTTTAGAAATTCCTATTGAAAATCAATTTTTATCATCTAGGTATTATAATAAATTACATATTTGGAAACTAGACTCTGAGTACTACATTTCATATTACTAACATTTTTTAATATTCAATCTTTAAGTGCCTCAAATGTTTAGGTCATATGTGACAAATTCTAAAAATTAGGGAAAACACTTCCACTTTTTGGCCAAAAAGTGGACCCAACTTCTTGCACTGATCTAGAATACGAAGGAAGTATCTAGCACGCAAGCATAGATGATTCATTCTTCCACATCATCATTCTATCCTTTTTCTCTATACATACCTTAGCTTCTTTGAAATGATGTTACTCGACACAAATCTCATCATCTCGAACATCATGTCAAAGAGGGGCAAAATGTAGACACCCAAATTTGTCCATGTCTTGCAACACCTAGTCAAATACATTATTAGAGACATCATGTGGCATTTTGTCCTAATTGCACTCCTAATTCCACTTACCTAACTTTCCAATTAATTAAATAAATTATATTTATTTAATTAATTTCCCATCCTAATCCCATCTTTATCCCACTTTCAATTAATTAAATAAATTATATTTATTTAATTAATTTCCCTATCCCACTTTCCAATTAATTAAATAAATTTTATTTATTTAATTAAAATTGCATCTTAATCTGTGAACGGGGTTGTGCTTGAATGGCAAAGGCCAAAGGTTCTCACGATGGAGATCCAAGTTTGAATCCCCAAGTAACATGTGGTTTCTATGTGGCTTCTAAGTTGATTAAGTGGATATGTTGATGGGGAGGAGGTCCCCCTTGTCACTTCCAACACTTACCAAACAAAAAAAATTCTCATCTTAATCCCATCCCATCCTTATCACCTAGCCAATTAATTAAATAAATCCCATTTATTTAATTAATTCCTATTCACATATCCCAACTAATTCAAATAAAATATTTGAATTAGGTCCTCATCTCTCATCTCATTCCAACACTTGTCCTCCTCTCAATTGAATCATGTGTGGTTGTACAACTTTCATTTAATATCCTTCACATGTACAACTAATAAGACCTAATTTTATTAAATAAAATCTTTTGTGTACAAGATCACACATGAACTTTATTCTTCTCCTTACACTTGTCACATGACTAAAACTCCCTCATGGAATGGGAAACCTAATCAATCCTAGCTATCCACATCGTTCAATTAGCCTTTCAATCTCAACCATTTATTCAAATTAGTCCTCTCCTATAAATCAACCCCCTCACAAGCCATTTGTAATACATCTAATCTTCAAGTATCCTTATGCAGTCAAAATCTCTCCACAATCTTTCATCCATTGTCTTTTCATCTATCATCTTGCATCTATCATCTTCATCTTAATGTTATACTGTTGAATTGAGTAATCAACATAACAAATCACTCAATCAATCAACCTATCTTGCATGCATCTATCTGAGGTATTGAAGATTTGGGTCAAGGTAATGTATTTCATTGTTTTATCATTTGTATTTATCTAATTTTTTCATCTACAAAGGTAAGTATAATCACAAAGAGACAAGACAATGCTCCGCACTTTTTTGCAAATGAAGATACGACTTGGCGGTTTGAAGGACAAGTAGATATGAGTATCAAGTATGCATGTATCAAGTTTCAAGTGATTATATGCACCATAGTTGGTTCTCTGGAAGTCTTTTGTGTGAAAAAAAGTTTAGCCATTGCTTAAGGTAAACAGTAGGAGATAGTGAAGCCCACCACAGTTCACTACGTGTTGGTATTTGACCTTGCTGATTGAATGATATGTTTATAGCTGGTTGGTATGTGATGTTCAAGTTTCAAATGATTATGTTCAGTGCAAGTATTTTGTTCATTGTTTTATCTTAAAGACTATGTAAGTAGTGGTTATTAAGGACACCAACAAATTAGAGTTCAAGTGTTTGCACTAGCATGAAATATTCTAAAATGAACAAAGAAGTGTACATGAGTGTTTTGTAAATCATATAATATTCAGTATGTGGTCTGCATAGTGTAACTTTATCTCCTTTGGTACCACTTTGGGATTGGAGCCAAATACAAGGAAGGATAAGTGTCTATGGAGTTGACTTGGTGTATAATGAATATTTTGCCATGCGTATGGAGTGTACTAATGTAAAATAGGACCTAACTATGATTTGCTCTTGAACCGCATTAGATTTCTACTTACCGCATATGTTTGGGAGCCGACTGTTGTGGCCACTACACATTTGATGTTATACATTTCATTTTGGCTGACCAAGGAGAAAGTGTTTTAAGCTTGCGGAGGATATAAATGAAAGATCAAATGTGTCAAGTGAAATATATGAGTGTTGTGTGAAACTATTTTGAGATTGTGTGAATATACTTTCTACAAAAGTAGATTTTATGATGAATTGTGGAAAGGACCAGTTTATGTAATATGATACTATTGCGGAGGCAGTTGTTGGTGAAGTGTTTTCTAAAGTTGTTTTGTTGTGGTAGAGGTTGATATTGTAATTGTGGAGAAGTGAGAGTGTTGTGCAGAGGCTGAAGTGATCAACAGTTAGTGTTGTGAGAAGAACATTTGAGTCAGAGAAGCTTTTGTTGTGTAAATATTATACGTGGTGTAATTGTTTCGAGAGTTACAACTTCCTTTGTGTTGTAGCCCATGAATAACATTGTAATCTTTTTTTATTTGTGAGGCTAGATTTGGATAGTAGATCCAAGAAGCTTTCTCATCATAGTTTTTCCCTTTTACAGTTTTCCATGTAAATTTGGTGCTATGGATGAGTGCTTTTGTGCTCTTGTGCTTTTCATTTTTTAAAATGCTTATGTTAGTTTGTATATAGTTTGAAGAAAAGAATTTGAATAAGTATGGATTCACCCCCCATCTCAGTACTTCTATGTGTTCGACAATTGGTATCAGAGCCAAGTTCCTTGTATGCAGCCTAATAGCTGAGGTAGATCTTGGAGTGGAACACATGGGAACTAAAATACTATTTAATGGAAAGAATCCTCTGGAAGATGATGAAGACATGATAGCCTATAATCCTAAAGATTATGTAGTTGATTTTGAAGGAGAACTCATTTCTTCTCTTGAAGATCTAGATGCAACAAGAAGTGAAAATAAAGAATATAAGATTAAGCTCTTGAAGAATCAAAAGAAGTAATTGTCAAACTGAATGTTCAAGTTGAAGAATGTAAGAAGGTTGTAGATTGTTTGAATAATAAGCTCAATGACAAATTAGTTGAATGCTCCAAACATGAAGAAGAAATTATCTTTTTGAGGAAAGATTTGGAAAAAGCTAAGGATCAAATAGATAAAGATATAAAACTAAAGAAGAGCACCAACATCCTTGATGAAATAATCAGTAGTTAAAGACATCTAAAAAATAAAGGTTGCATTGGATTTGAGAAAGGCCAAAGTTCTAAAATAGACATCTTTGAAGGCATGTTTGAAATGAATTTAGAAGTACCTTGCTTTGAAAACCCTGAGAAGACTAAAGATGAGGAGAAAGAGGTGGATAATGATGACTTCATACTGGTAAGCAATAATAAGAAATATCTTAAGAGATCTTCTCCTATATAAGATGCTAATCCTAGGAGTGGTTCTGTGAAATCATCTTCTTAGCATAAGAAGATAGAGAAATTTTTGACTCAGTAAAAGAAGGAAATGGAAAAGATATGGAGAAGGAAGATAGAACAATATGATGAGAAGAAGGGAAAATTTGTGCTTCTACAGGTAGTGCAAAAGACTTCATTGTTGATTGAGATATGACATAAGGGTCAAGGGGAGCTAACCGGTGTATATCTATTCTTCCCCCTGAATATTTGTTGGCTTCTGCAAGTGGAAGCTAAGCATATAGATGAATTAAAATGAAATTAGCTGGTGAAGATGTCGATAAGATAAAACAATTTCTTTTCCCAAAATTTTTGGAGCAAAATATTATGATGCAGAGGATTGCAAAAGGTTCTTGTGTCTCTGTGAGTTCATAGAGCAATCTGGTAGTAGGTTTACCTAACTGAACAAAAGTGCATTAATGAGGAATGTTAGGGTAATATTGAAAAGTACTTATGCTTCCCCTGAATGATCATGAAGACATAGCTATTGCATTAGGAGGTAAAGAGAGAAGAAGACCTTTGGATCACTTGGTGAATTGAGCTAAAGAAGAATTCTAATTATGAGCACTTGAGGTTGGAACCCTAGTATAACAAAGGTATTTATCAGATCTACGAAAACCCTACCCTTTTGAATTAAAAGAAGCTTGATATGGCGACTCCACAAGTAGTTGATGTCTTTGAAAAACCTAGACTGAAATACAAGAAGTATCCATTCAAAGCGATGGAGGTAGATAATGATGGAGCTTTCTCAAATATTCTTGCATATGTGGTATATACTGAAGATGTTAGAATTTGTATTCACTCTAAGTTGGATGAAATTAATCATATGAAGTTTCAAGAGATTAGAGATTAGCTTCTGGATGATGATGTCAATTACAAACTAGAATTCGCTAATGCAAGGGCCAAACGTCTAGATATTTGGAAGGATTTTCTTGATTTTTATGATAGGCATAAATGGGTTAGATACATTCTAATTAGAATTCATGATAACTATGTTTCTAGATAAACCCACTAGATTACAAAAAGATGCAATCAGGGAAGTAACAGGGTTGTGCTCTACTGGATCTGTACCGATGATGAAATCCATCAAGAATGAGAAAGTCATTAAACTAACAGGAGTAAAATTTGATAAAAGGACCTTGACAATAAGTGATATAACTTATCCAGGTGTTAGATATGCTACTATGGGTATAGCATATAAATTCTACTATACAAAAAGAGAGGGTTCTGCCACTGGTACTACAATCCACACTTCTTATCAGATGGTTAAAGAAGGAAAAAACTTTAACGTCCATGAGGTCATGACAGAAAAACTCTTAGAAAACCTAAGGAGAATGAAGGAGACTAGATATCACTTTAGGTATGATACTTTGATCATCTACCTTACATTCTACTTCATAAATGAGCTACCCAATTTGAGAGGAAAGGTCTAGCAATGAAATGTATCTATTGCAGCATAAATTAAGAGTCATATAAAGAGTTTCAATGATCCTAATCACTATAAGACAATGTATTGGGGTTTATTTAAAAACCTACAAACCAGCATGCAAGCAAGAGATAGGATCCCAACAACCATTTTAAGAAATTATGAATGAAAAATTACCTTTCTAGTTGATAAGGACTTCACTTACATGGAAGCAATTGAAACTAGGATTGTTGGATTCCTAGGTTACAATATGAGGTCTCAGCTGAATATATTATGGCCTATCTTGACATTCTACTCAGCAAACCCAAGGATACATCTACTAGAAGGTTTGGAACTTATGATGAAATCATGAACAAGATGTACAAGAAAAGTGTAAAGGAGTATTTAGAAAATAATATAGGTGAATTGCATAAGAAATGGAGTATTTCATCATAATCAACCTCGAAAGCCCATGTGGAGGAAACACAACATGCTCTTGATGTTCCTCCTACTATACCAGGACCAAGAAGAATTAGTACATCTACTTTTACTATAGTGAATGCACCACATCCCTCCAGATCAGCTCAAACTGCATCAATTGGGAGAAGAGATGTATCTAAAATCATGACTTAGATGAAGGCAGGTGAAAAGAAGCAACCTAGGAAAAAGCAACCTCCTAAAAGAAAGAAAGATAATATTGAGGAGGTAAAAGAGAGTGAAGAGGAAGAATAAGTAGGAGAGGAACACACATCTCATTCAAAGAAGAAATAGAAGTCTAAGAAAACTCCTCCACCAGTACTTGAATGTGCACCTCTTTCATTGGATGCAATTTTCAATGCTATTGTGCATTATGGTATCCTAAAGGATACAACTAATTTATATCCAAAGGTGCCACCTAAAGACCAAAGCACCATTAAGAAAGTCATTGTAATGTATATGTTCAAGTTTAATGTCCCCTCGAATGATATTATTGAGTAGGTTTTGGAAAGCTTAGTTGATGTTCTAAGAAAAAGGAGAGAAAAGGATGTTAAAATGGATGATGAACTAAGGCAACAATCTCTTCATAAGGCTGGGTCTCCCATGCTCATGAAGAAAAGGATAAAATGGCTCAGATGCAAGCTCAGGAGTTGAGGAAAAAGCAAAGGGTAGATGCTCTCATGAGCATAGAGAAAGAAGATCAAGATAAAATTCAAAAAGAAACTAAAGAAGTGACAAATAAAATACTTGAAGGCATCAAAGTTATTGGGAATGTGGAGAAAACACATGTATTTCCTCCATGTGACTCACATCAACAAGATACTCAAAAGGAGAAAGTAGAGCCATAAGTACAAGATGAAAACCAGGCAAAGCAAGGTGAAGCAACTAATGATGTGCATGATAACCCTCCTCTAGAGAATACTGAGCAACAACATGAGGAGTAGATTAATGTTGATATAGGAGAGGGCCTAGAAAAAGAACAAGACACTTCCTACTCCTCCTCTCCAGTTGACTCAATTAAGGAGTTCTTAGCTCAACAGATGCAAATACAACTAGTGGTTACTCCACAACTATTATAGTTTCCTATGTTGCATGGAAAAGTTTACTTATCTAGAATAACTCCCCTTTAGAAGCTACAACTAGGGGACATGCTCCAGTCCACTACAAGACAAGATATTTTGCAGAAACAAGTGGAATGAGTTGAAGTATTTGAAGAGGCAATCAAGATAATATAGGACAAACTACCTGAGGCAAAAAGAGATCCATCCTTGCCAACTACTCAACAAATGAAGCTCATGCTAGAGTCTTTTAAGGCACATTCATCTTATCTTAGAAAGCAAGCTGAGCTTAAGATAACTGAGTAGATGCCTTTGGTAAATGTGCTAAGGAACACAATAATTTGCAAGCAAATGTGAAAAATATTGAAAAATGTATAGAGGATACCATAGCTTTGTATCAATTTTGTTTGAATTGGCCTACACAATTAGTAAAACCATAAAAGATCAAGCTAACTCTATTAAGTCATGGCTAATTCAAGTGGCCAAGGTATATGATGATTTGAAGGATAAAGATGGAACCATGAAGGACCAAATATAAAATATCCATACTCAGTTAAATCAAGTCTTGGATCAAAGGGAGCAGGTAAAGAATGAAATTGGGCAATTGAGAGAAGTAGTGAGTATGAGACTAGCAGTTTTTACTGGCATTTTGATAGAAGCTAAAAATGTTGCACAAAAAGTGAAGGTGCTAGCCACTTAGGAGGAAGCAAAAGATTTATACATTCAGTTTGAAAGTCAACTGCACATCTTTTCTTTTGTTAAAAAGAATTGGGACACTACACTTGACTAGTTGAAGGTGATATATAAGAACATTCTACCTTCCAAGTAAATAGAAAAATCTGTGAAGGTAAGACAAATTTTGATGATTTTGTAGATATGCGCAAGGATAAGTTAGGAGTAATAAGCGACAGACACTATGTATATATCATTTATGTATATCATAAGGAAAATGTAGAACTAGTTTTTGCTAACCTTAGTTTTGAAGAGATAGAGACTACTACTCAGGGAGACTTGATTGATAAAAGGGTGATAAGAAATATTCAGGTAGGGGGAGCCTACTTGCTTTTGTTAAGGAAGACCACTAGTCCTTTGCCATTGATGTCAAATGGGAATAAATATATACATATCAGGTTAAGTGTTGCCATCAATGACAAATGGGGAGATTGTTGCATATGGGTTGTCATTGATGTCAACAATGGCATGGAGTGTTGTAGTTTGGAAGAGTGTATGTAATGTCAAAGGGAGATTTCAGCAGTATGGTGATCAATGAAGACACTATAGAATCAGTAATTAGAAGTATTGGGAAGAAAAGAGCAAAGGGATGAATATATATACTCTGTATCCAAAGGAGCTGGATCAGTATCATCTATACACAAACATACCATATCTTCTAATGTTCATGTGTAAGTTCATAGCCTTGATGTATTTATGTTTGAGGTTTTTTATGAGTAGAGAAAGAGTCTTGCTATAGGATGATGATATGAACTCGTGATACTTGCCACCTGATAAAGGAAGTTGTAAAAGGATTGAAGGAAATTGTCTAGTTATAGTATTGGTTAGAGAAGATGTGACAAGCTCACAAGCAGGTACCACATTCTTCCATAGTTGAAGGTATGAGTCTGTGATTTGGACTATTGGATAGATATTACACTCAACTTCTATGTTTCAAGTTTGAGATCATAATGTTTACTGCAAAATATTTTGGAGTCAAAAGAGTGAAGACAGTAATGGAATAGGGTAAGTACAATCATAGAGAGATAAGAGGATGCTCCATACTTCTCTGCAAACGAAGATATGACTTGGTGGTTTGAAGGAAAAGTAGATATGAGTATTAGGTATGCATGTCTCAAGTTTCAAGTGATTATATGTGTAGACACCCTAAAATGACCAGGTCTTCGAATTACTTGTATTTAGTCTTGTTTGTTAAATCACCTGCATTCAACATTAATTAAATAATCTTATTATTTAATTAATTTCATCTAATTCTTCCAAAACTCCTTATTTTCAAAATTAATTGAATAAATCCTCTTTATTTAATTAATTTCATTAAATTCCTCTATATTCTTCCAAAATTAAATAATTTTTATTATTTAATTAAATCATTATCCCTTTTCAAATTTCAAGACTACATTAATTAAATAAATCCAATTATTTAATTAATTCATCACAAAATTCTCTCTTATCTACAATTAAATAATTTACATTATTTAATTAAGTCAAATTGTTCTTCCAAATTTAAATAATTCATGCAAATTTATTTAAATTATCTCAATCATCTAAAAATAAATAAAATCAAGTATTTTATTTATAAATCTTCCAATTCCTCTAAAAATAAATCTTGTTCATTATGCATACAAAATTAAATAATTTATTATTTAATTTATCTCAAATCATGCAAAAAGCAAATTACAAGTTGAGTTAATTGACTTAATCAATCTTATTTTTTTTACCAACTCATGAATTAGAAGAAAAAACATTCTAATTTATGAAATCAAATCTATCTTTATCAAAAAAGCAATTATCTTAATAAAAATATCTTTTTCGAGTGACACAGGTCATGTGCACATTCAACATGAGTTATTTGATTTATCTTAACCATTCATTCTATTGAATTTTATGGACCGTTGATCGATCTTCATTGAAACCTATATAAACCCTCCTCATCTCCTTCAAAACTCCTCTTCGATCATTTATTTTCATTCATTCCTTAACAGCAAATTGAGCATACATCGTATCATTGAGCATATTAAACTTTTGAGCACGAATACACATACATCCGCTTGTTGTAAACATGGTTTCACAATGTTATTGAGCAATCCACATCCATACAAAGAGAACTATACAATCTAGGTGAAGGTTTTCTTGTTTGGTTATTTAATTTATTCATTGATATTTGCTTTTACTTAGATCGATCTCTTTATGTAATGGGTAATTGAGTTGTTTTTGATTATATAAGGTGGCTAAACAAGGGGCCGAACCCTTAACAAAAACAAAAAGGCCTGAAGACAAAACAGAGCCTTACACTAGAAGCAGCTTATACCACTAGTACATAATGCCAGCAAAACCAGCAAAACTAGCCACTAAAACTAAAGCTAAAAAATAGAGTAACAGAGTATCAGCAATAAAATAACAAAGACAGAGGAGACTACAACTCTCCTTACTAGACCATAGAGTTAATAATAGCATCCACTTTTTCAGCCAAATCATCACTATCAGTATTGACATTAACCCCCAAATTCTTCAACACAGAGAGGTTGAGGAGAATAGAGGTCCTAAGCACCATGGAGAGAACCCATTCCAACTTCGCAATGCAGACCCGCAGACCAGCAAGATCAGCCCCCGGACCATCATCAGTCTCCAAAGCATCCTTGGCTTCTTCCATAAACATATCACCCGCTTTGTTAGCATGGCCAGCAGAGTCAGCAGTTTCCTCCCCTGTATCATGCGTTTCCTGCTTGTCTTCATCATCACCAGAAATATCTTGAATCTCCACATCCCTGTCATCCTCCCCCCTAGTGGATTCATCTGAGCCGCTCTCAGAATAGTCAATGAACTTGGCAGAGGGAGCCGGCCTGCCAACAATATGCCCAGACCGCCGAACAACAGAAGACAACCCCTCCCCACTCACCTTCTTCACAGAGGTATCCCTTCGCTGTCCCACTGGGGTCCTACCAAGGGTTTTAGGGGACCCAAACACTGTCTTTCCAGTACCCATTTCACCAGTAATCTTCCACTTTTTACCCTTCTTAGAAACAGTCAGGCCTGGGGAATCGACAGGATTTACCACAGGAGTGCAATCTGTAGTTGTTTTGATAGGAACAGGGGAGGGCCCGGGTTCATCAACATCAGGAATATCCTTAAGATTAGAGGAGGACTCGCCGTCCCCACTAGTGGCAGGAATGGATTTGGAGGGCTCGAGGGCAAGATGATGATTATACAAATAGAGAATAAGGCCCTGGTGGAGAGGGATAGGCTTTAGAGCAGGGTTTTTAGCCAGTTTTGCCCGAACCCTAAGGACAAAAAACTCCAGGGAAGAAAACAAATAAAATGAAAAACTAATTTTAGCATTGCGACGGAAATGATTTAACAGGGGGAGATGGTAATTATAAAACCTGGTAAAGTGGCCCTCGAGGGTAAAGTATTTCATGAGGATGAAACAAATAGCGTCCCATGGCTCTGGCAGCTTGGCTCTGTCAAAACCGCCCTGGTAAGGAACCAATTCTTGACCATCTCTGAGGAACAGTTGCTGGCTGGAGAGGTCCACAATTTTAGTTTTGCATTGCAGCTTCAAGCCCTAGGTAGACATACCGGTAGCCATAGCTATTACTCTTTCAGAAACTTCAAATCTGATGCCACGCACCGAAACCCATCGATTCTGCCAAGACTGCGTAAACTGTTCAGAAAGAGCTTCATTATAACCATTAAGCCTCTCCAAATAGGGGCTAATCCCACCCTCCTTGCAGTAATTCCAAGCAACCAAATTATCCCTGAATTCACAGCACGAGACAGGTTCAGTTCTAATTCTGTCGCCCCGCATAGCGGTATGACAGCGCATTCCACAGAAACCCCCAAACTCCTCAGTAGTCTTAACAGGAGAATTACAATCATTAACAAGGCAGATAATGTGGGTAATAACATTACACACAATCTCATAATAATGGGAAGCCTTACAGACACCAATCCCATGCTTAACCATAATTACACGGCACAAGCCATGATGATCCGGCCATCCGCTCACCTTATGAGAAAGAGGAGCGGATTTGACATTAGGAAAAGTACAAAAGGATGCGTACTTCAAGGGACACGTCAGCCCCTTCCCAAGAAACTGATAGTATGAGCTGTCTTTCGAATTAGTATGGATAGTATTGCTTTTTATGATCTTATTGTTGGAATTAGGGTAGATAATTGAGAGGGGGGATGAATCAGTTATCACAAAACATTAACATTTGCTACAATTAATCTTCTTCACCACTTATTAATAGATTAATGATGTAACCATGGAAGCATGCATCAGCAACACATAAGTAAAGATAGAATCAACACACATAACACCAGGATTTTTATGTGGAAATCTGGTTAAGGGAAAAACCATGGTGGGGCTTAACCCACAAGAAATTATACTTTGTTAAAAGTATTATTACAAATGGAAAGGCACATGCCTTTGGGCTCACTTCCCAGAGCTCACTGCTCAAGGAGGCTCACTACCTACAAGAAATGATTACAAGAAGATTATAGAATGTTTGAACTGATGAATAGCATTTGCCAATGCAAAAGTTCAGTTCCAGTTAAGCACAGAATACTAATCTTACACACTTCATCCTTACTCTATCCTATTCCACTCTTCAACCATAATTCAAACTTAGATATTCACCTTTGCACTTCTTTCTGCCTTTTTTCACACTTACTTCATCATCACACCACACACACACAAAATACTTAAATTCATCAGCTATATATATATGCATCAAGAAATTCAATCAACTATAGTTGGCTTGAAGAAAACTTAGAAAAATTATTAAGAACTCTACTCTGTCGGATGAATCCATGCTCAAACAACAATGCAGACCAAAAACTTGTGTTCTCAAATCATCAATCATGTCGGCCAATATCACTGATTGTCACAAATTGCTTTACCAACAAATTTTCTTCATCTAGACCAAGGAATAAATACTAAGTCGGCCTATTCTTCTTCTGATTGTACTGACTAACCGGAAACTGATACTTAGATGCTTGTAACTTTTGAATCGTTCATCACCAGAGGATAAATTTCTTAATTTAGATAATCCTAACAATCCTTAACACTCCCTCAGATCTGTAGCATATTGGGATTTACCATCGGAGAGATCTAGACCAAGAGACTAGACCCTGTCACATGCTATGTTTCTAACTACCCGGACTTGGAAAAATCTTCACTTTAACTTCCGGTATGATCCATTGATGTCATGCAGATGTGTAAGATGGATTTAGTTGCCATCAATGACAACAGCTGACATGCCTAGCCATGTCTCTTTCCAACAATCTCCCCCTTTGGCATTGATGGAAACACTTAGTGAAAAATGGCTAAGTGTTGGAACAGCTCCCCCTTACTATGTGCACTTATGATTTCCAATGCTCCCCCTTAGATTAATTCTTCATTTTTCACTGCTCTTCCTCTCCCCCTTGACATCAATGGCAACGGATAGACTTTTGGATGTAACAATTCCATAATCTAACATTCCTCTATAATGGAGTGTATATGCAATACAACTTTATAACCAGGAGTGAATATTTCCTTATGATCTAGTAGTTCCAATAGTTGTAATTGAGCATCAAACTCGACAAAAATTGCATACCATAATTCACCAAAAGTTCTATGTACATGGGCATATATATACAAACAACCCTTATGACTTATCTACATAGGTTTGAATACATCACCAAAGACATTCTTCAGTAGTGCCAACTCATTGTCCCAATCCTTCCTTATGCTGTTCAAAACTAAGATGTGACCACTGAATAGGAATGCTTGAGATTATACTTTTTGCAAGTCAATAGGATCACTTGACTTAGCAGTGGCTTGGGATTTTGTCATGACATCGAACATTACTTCCATCTTGGGGGAAATCAGTCTCTGGAGTTCACACATCCTTGTCTCAATGTTCTCCCTTTCCTTCATCAATTTCTTGAATTCTTCATTCAAGTTGATTATTTGACATTCTTGGCTTGTCATAGATACTGTCAAAGGATCAAAAGATTGGGATACACTTGACAGTTTTTCTTTAGAGTCCCTTATTTTTACTTCAATGTCCTCTATAGCTTTAGGACAAGATAAACAAAATTTATATACATTCCCTCCTTCTGTAAGAGCATCTTGAATACTTTTTACACTGGAATTTAGTACAATTATGTCTAATACAATCATCCCTTTCAGAGCATCAAATCTTTTATCATTGAATTCATTTTTAACCTTGACCTCTATAGATTTTCCAAGGGACTCAAAATGAGTACTTATAGAATTAATCAAATTCTTCAACTGACTAGAGGGGGATGCAGATGAATCCTTCTAGAATGTTGGCATGATCTTTTCTAGAATCCCAGATGCAAGACAAAGTAGCTCATTGCCTTCTATGTGAATTTCAAAATATCTTCTCTAGCCTTAACTTGAGCAATAGAGGCCCATTTTATCATCCGTACTGGAGATAATATGTCAAAACTGATTAGACCTTGTATTAAGTCCTGATCTTCAACAATCTGTTTATCTCTTTCCAAAATTTCCTTCACTGCTTCTGTAGTGTCTCTTGCCCAAAATGATGTTTCTAACTTCTGCTCTTCAGGGCCTCCATCTCCTCCCTTTTGAGTGTCAACCATATTATCCTATTCATCATTTTCTTTCATTTTCTTTGCTTCTACCTTTTCTACATCTTCATTAGAAGCGTTCTTGGTTTTGTCCATCTCAGAGATATCTTCTACATTCTCTTCCAGAGGATTTGATTTATCCTCTGTGGCAATATTATCAGGTTCCTCAACATCCTGAATAGGAGAATGAATTCCATCATCTACTTCATTTGCTTGATCTTCTTCCATTATTTCTTCATCTTCTTTATTCTAGTTTGTTGCTCATCTCTCTACTACTCTTTATCATTCAGAATTGATGTGTTATCAACAGGTTCATTTGAAACCACAAAGAATTTGTTCTTGTCCAATACTTTCCTTAGAATTTGTTTAGTTTCTTGTACAACTTCCTCTATGTCTCCAATCATCAACTTGTTCATCCTTATCTTACTCTTGAATTCATTCTTGACCTCTTTAAAAAATTTATCTGCTTCTCTATTGGATATTACTGGACATAGACTTCATAATACATGTTCCCTTAGCTCCATATCCTTTTTTTTGGCAGCTTCTTTTCTCATTTCCAGAATGTCCCTTAAGCTCTTAGGAACATATTACAAAATTTCTACTAATGCTTTGTTGAAAACATTCAAATATTTGATAGTAGCATCTTCCAAAAGTCTCTTGTCAGCATCATCGCAAAGATCATAGAATTCATTTATTGGTTTTAGATTACCATCAACAATGATTATTTTGATAATGTCCTCCACTGAAGGAGTTGGCTTCTCAACATCATCCTTAGACTTCTACTTCTTACTTGTCTTTTTTCTCCCGGAAGGCTTCTCTTTAGACACATTTGCAGCTTTAGTGCCTGTGGCTTTTAGCTCTTTAAGCTCATCATCTGAGTCTATCTTTTCTTCATCCCCCTTCTCCATACTACCATATGACCTCTTGGCCATTATTTTTGTTCTTTTTCTTTCCTTATTGGATGATTTGTCTTCCAGTTTCTCAGGTTTGGAAGGTTTTGGGCGAATAGGGGCATCAACAGAGCTCCTAGGAGTCCTTGATGTGGAGAAGGATTCTATTGGAGCACTTCCTTGTTTCTTATCCTGCTTCTCCTTCTCAGCTTTCTCTATCCTTTCTCTATTCTACTTCACAACTTCCTTGGTTATGCCAATGCTTTCAGCATATGTTTCCACTTGTTTTTGAGCTTTTCTCTTAATTTTTGTCTATGGAAGCTCAACATGTAGTTTCACACTTAGCTCCTCGTATGTCCCAAATCTTTCAGTTGTGGTATCGTTGGGCTTGCTCAAAAGGTGTTGAGCATACATATCCAATACTTGCTCATCAACCTCATACCCCCTGGGCATGATCCATACTATTCTTGGTTCAACAGGTTCCATTATACATTGATCTATATCCACCATAAAGAAGAATATGTCCTTGTATTTTTCAACCACATATGAAGGAATTATTTCCCTTGAGTGCATCATGCTCTGAAAATTCTTGAAAAATCCCCAAAGAGTAGTCCTTTGGGCTTTGGAATCTCCAATGTTGTTCAAGTGTTCCTTATATGTATAGCAACCAGTTTATCATTGGTCCAACATATGTTTTTCTTGCTGAGTAACTCATTCATGAAATAGAAGAATAAACACAAGACCAGTGTACCATATTTGAAAGTGTTCTTTTTATCCTTCTTGACTTTATTTAAATTTTCAATCAGCTAGTTCTGTAGCAACTCACACAAGTCATAATCCACATTTTCCCTTAACATCTAATAAGATGCATAGATAGCTATGCCAAATACAAACTTTCCTCTGTTGGAATGATATATCTTGCATCCAATCACAATTGAAGCAAATTGTCATTTAGATCAGTGATGTCATTTATATTCATTGCCCTTTTGTTAAACTTTGAACTAGTAGCATTAGTTACTATTTGATTCTTTATTGTTTTCAACATGGGCAATCCACCGGATGAGTTTAACCCTGTCATGGCCTTGATGGCATCCTTGGTGATTTTGAAAGGTTTCATTAGCCACATAAACTCATCATGCATTTATCTTAAGACATACTGGACCCATTCATTTTCATCGAAGGATGGAAACCCTATAATTTGAATAAAATGTCTTTCATGCAAAGCCTTATTTTTAGGTTTAAGACCATGAATTTCATCCCTCAGATGATTCTTGAACAAATCTACTAATTTTGAGTCTCCAAATTCATCTATGCTTGCATGAATATAGGTCCTAATATCTTCAACATGTAACACACCATACGGAACACTTGAAAAGGCACCTAATGGGTCAATTTCTACTGATTTGTGTGGATGCTTCTTGAATTTGGGCTGGGGCCTTTCAGTAATATTAACAACCAACAGTGTAGCCATTACAAAAGATCACAAGTTCAAAGTTTTATAGAAAATACCTTTTTCTACACAAAATTAGGGTTAGCTATCAAATTCATTCTTCACACTTCAAAACCTTGAAATCTTAGCTCAGGTGCTCTTTTGCATGCTCTCCTCAAATGCAAAGTGATCGAAATGATGAAAGGGTGACCTTTTATGCTCCACAAAACCTAATTCTCCATTGTAATAAATGCATTGCCCTAACTTCATCCGGTTACTTTGTTTCTTGATGCAATTTCTCATGAATTGCTCTGCAAATCACCATATTCACTTCTTTTCTTCCAGAAATCCTTTCAAATGATCTATAATAATCCAAGTTACCTTTTTCATCGTGCTAGATTTAGGCACCCACTTACTAGCTGGGGGAATTTGATTTTCAATGCAGCTCCCCCTGAGCCATAGCTCCTAATTCAATTCCCGAAGGAATTACCAACACTGGATTTTGGTGTGGATCCATCACCATTATTCATTACACCTTTCTTCACCCATGTCTCATTCATTTAATTCTGGATCTTATTCATATCAACTTTGCCCTTTCCTTTGTCCATCTTCTGCTCTATTTTTATTTTGCCTGACTATGAGTTTTCCTTTTTGCTTCTACAAAATTTGGCAATGTGTCCAGATTTGTTGCAGTTGAAACATATAGTCTTATTTTTTTGACAATTACATGTTGGAGCAGGTTTAGATCTGCATTGTAGGGCAATATGCCCAAACTTATTGTAAATAAAACATCTTCCATTGAACACTTGTTTATTCTTAGGAGGATTCCTTGATCCACTTCTGCATTCCTCTACCTTATGACCTATCCTTTTGCAATTAAAGCATTGACCAGAGAAAGATGATGTATTTTGATTCACTTGACTTCTGCATTGATTAGCACTATGACCATACTTATTGCATTTGAAGCAATTGCCATTGAAAGATGGATGCATTTGAGCATTAGGTTGTCTTACCAGAGGTCTTTTAGGTCTGTTTCTCCCATTTCTTGATTGAGAATTCCTTTGACCGGATCCAGAGCTTTCACCTTTCTCATACCCAAAACCATGCTTATCATTAGCCTTCTTCTGACTATCAAGAAACACTTCAAGTTTAGTTAAGATTATCTTGAACTTCTCCTTGTATTCATTTACAACTTCTAATTCATGTTTGAGAATAACAATTTGCCTCTCAAGTTCTTCATTTTCCCTAGATCTTGTAGATCTAACTCTAAGTGGCCAATTATTCTGTCCAATATACAACATTCTTTTGTTCTTTCTTTCAAACTCTAATTTAGGTTTTCTTGATTTTTCTTCCTTTCCTCAATTTCCTTGGTTAATCTCATCACCTCGGATTCCATCTCATGTTTTAGGACAACAACTTCCTTTGTCAGTTTCTCACATTCCCTTGTTTTCTCTTTTAAGGCCTTCTCCATGTTAGTGTCTTCATTATGATTTGCTAACCTCTAAAGTAGTTCCTTTCTCTTCTCATTAGATTTGCTTAGTTTCCCTTTTAAGGTTTCAATGAAATCATCAACCTCTTTAAGGTTCTCTTTTAGTTCTTTGATTTCTAACCTATACTGACTGAGATCTTCTAAAGCAAATTGAAGTTGTTCATTTATGCCATCAAAGTATATAAATGAACCCATTGAAACTCTTTTCCAGATCTTCCTCAAGCTATTAAACTTCTTCCAAGGAACCAGGCTTTGACACCAATTGTTGGAATTAGGGCAGATAACTGAGAGGGCAGGGGGTGAATCAGTTGTCACAAAACTTTGACATTTACTACAATTAATCTTCTTTACCACTTATTAACAGATTAATGATGTAACCATGGAAGCATGAATTAGCAACACATAAGTAAAGATAGAATCAACACACATAACACCAGGATTTTATGTAGAAACTCAGTTAAGGGAAAAACCATGGTGGGGGTTAACCCACAAAAAATTATACTTTGTTAAAAGTATTAATACAAATGGAAAGGCACATGCCTTTGGGTTCACTGCCTCCAAGAAATGATTACAAGAAGATTATAGAATGTTTGAATTAATGAATAGCATCTACCAATGCAAAAGTTTAGTTCCAGTTAAGCATAGAATACTGATCTTACACACTTCATCCTTACTCTATCCTATTTCACTCTTTGACCATAATCTGAACTTAGATCTTCACCTTCTCACTTCTTTCTACCTTTTTTTGCACTTACTACATCATTAGACCACACACACACACAAGACACTTAAATCCATCAGCTATATATATCTGCATCAAGAAATTCAATCAACAGTAGTTGGCATGAAGAAAACTTAGAACAATTATTAAGAACTCTGCTCTATCGACTGAATCCATGTTCAAACAACAACGCGGACCAAAAACTTGTGCTCTCAAATCATTAATCATGTTGGCCAATATCATTGATTGTCACAAATTGCATTACCAACAACTTTTCTTTATTCAGACCAAGGAATAAATACTAAGTCAGCTTGTTCTTCTTCTGACTATACTGACTAACTAGAACCTGATATCCAGATGCTTGTAACTTTTGAATCCTTCATCACCGGAGGCTAAATTTCTAGATTTAGATAATCTTGACAATCCTTAACACTCCCTCAGATCCGCAGCATACTATGATTTACCACCAGAGAGATCCAGACCAAGATTCTGGACCTTGTCACATGCTCTGTTTCTGACTATCCAGACTTGGACAAATCTTCACTCTAACTTTTGGTATGATCCATTGATGTAATGCAGATCTGTGTAAGATGGAATTAGTTGCCATCAATGACAACACTTGACATGCCCAGTAGTGTCTCTTGCCAACACTTATCATTCAACCTCTCAATTTTTCCTATACACATTTTGGCACGCCCGTCGAGACCCACTAATCACATTTATTCTTTAGAAAAAAATATTTTTTTGAAGTACAGTACGGAAATGCACAGACAAACACAAAACTGCACTTTTGCAACATAGTAAAGTACCTTTGGTCTATAGCTCAGTGCCTTTAGGTAAAACACGGTGCTTTTGGTAGCGTAGTAAAGCACTTTTGGTAGCACAGTACTGCGCTTCTAGTTACATAGGTTTTTTTTTTTTTTTTTTTCTGATTTACAGGGTCTCTATTATCATATTTTCATCATTCTAGATAGATCTAACCTTTATGCACCCTTCTACAATCAAAAAATCATCTATTAAACTTGTTTTTTTTACAAAATTTTGAGTTTATTGCACCTAGGACAGTAGCACGCTTTTGGTATAACAGTGCCGTGCTTTTGGTCAACAATGTAGCTCCTTTGGTAATGCAGTTCAACACCTTCATTTGACATCATTATGCCTTCAGTAGTACATTTCAACACCTTTAGAAAATAGGTCAGCACCTTTGTTATGATAGTAAAGCACTTTTGGTTATTTTGATTGATTTTTGCTAACTATTGAGTTTGTGTGGAACTAATCAACTTTTTTTAGCTTCTTATCACTCAAATAGAGAAAATAGGTTTCTCTAACATGTTCATGTAGGACAAGCTTTGAGGAAATTGCCAAATCTATCAAATCTAGGTGTTAGAAAACATATTGCTTTCTTAAGGGATAATTGAACAAATCACTTTTTGCAATCTAAGTCTTAGGAACATATTGCTTTCTTAAGGGACAATGGACATGAATGCAAAAACACTTCAATTTCTTAAGAGACAATGGACATGAATGCAAAACACTTCAATTTCTTAAGGGACAACTGACAACTACAAATGTGTGTGTGCCTAATCTAGTTGCACCTTATTTTTCTTATAACGGAACAATTGAACCTTTTTTTGACGTGCTTGATCTTACATTTCAATTATTCTTTTAGAAGGGCCTGCTTTTGGATTGTTCTTTATCCAAAAGGGATGACCCTAAGCAGAGTTTTCCTTAGAACTTCTCTATAAAAGGGATAAGGCAAAAGCCGAGTCCTAACTGACATCAGCCTTACCTTGTGGTGCCCAATCAAAAAGAGGTGTACTAGCTCTTTGTGGAAATGATTTTCAAATTGAGCGAAGTGTTTGATACTCTTTGTAGGATTAGTCAAAGCTTTTAGTAGCTTGTCACATTGCTCGTAAGGCATTGGTCTCTCAAAGCAACTAAGAACCATCTAGATAGTGACTACCCAATCCACCTCCGAACATTGCGATAATCATTAGTACAAAGGGAATCAGTACAAGCCCCCAAGATACTCACCATTGCCTCCCTTGAGAAGAGATAGTATTCGCTTGTCCATAAACCTCTTGTGACCTACTTGAGCTTTCCGAGGGGAGGGTGAGATATCCCTACCTATAATCTCTCGCAAAGATACAAATGTATGACACCTGTATATCAAAAAATTTGGATTTATAAATGGAAATGATCAAACAATTGAAATGCATAACCTAAACCCAAATAATTCAATACCTCGAAGATGCAAGATGAGCTTGATTGGTCAATTTGTTGTGTTGGTTGCTCGATCCTGCAGCATAACATTAAGATGAAGATGCTAGAATGAATGATAGTTGAAGGATGCAAAGGCTCTAATGATATTTCAACAGAATAAGGGTACTTGAGGCTCAATGCATGCTAATGATAATTTGGCAGAATAATGTTACTTGAAGCTCAATGCATTCTAATGGCTTGTGAGGGGTTTGATTTATAGAAAAGGCTTGGTTCCAATGGACGGCTGAGATTAAAAAGCTAAATGATTGATGTGGACGGCTAGGATTGATTCGGTTATCCCACTCTTCAAGGGAGTTGTAGTCATTTGACAAGTGTCAAGGAGAATAGGGCTCATGTGTGCTTGTGTACATAAAAAGTACTACATATAAAAGATATTAAATAAAGTATGTAGTACCACTTATCTTTTTAAATGAAAGAGGCACACATGTCGACTAAATGATAAGATAAATTAATTAAATAAATAAAATTTATTTAATTAATTGGAAAGTCGGCTT
The DNA here is from genome assembly GCA_027924645.1 of Cunninghamia lanceolata. Taxonomy (NCBI): domain Eukaryota; kingdom Viridiplantae; phylum Streptophyta; class Pinopsida; order Cupressales; family Cupressaceae; genus Cunninghamia; species Cunninghamia lanceolata. The sequence goes on from BSBN01001161.1 coordinate 354,624, forward strand.
ATGATGAGAACTTAATTCAAATAAAATATTTGAATTAGTTGGGATATGAGTTGGATATTAATTAAATAAATTAAGATTTATTTAATTAATTGGATAGTGGGGAACTTAATTCAAATAAAATATTTGAATTAGTTGGGATATGAGTTGGATATTAATTAAATAAATAAAATTTATTTAATTAATTGGATAGTGGGGAACTTAATTCAAATAAAATATTTGAATTAGTTGGGATATGAGTTGGATATTAATTAAATAAATAAAATTTATTTAATTAATTGGCTAATGGATAAATGGGATTGAGAGTGGGATTTAGGACAAAATGCTACATGATGTCTAGGATAATGTTTTTGACAAGGTGTTGTTAGACATGGACAAATTTGGGACAAATTTGGGTGTCTACAACACCTATATGGAATGACATTTGGTCAACGAAGAATTAAGTTATGTGCTGATCTACCACAATGAAACCATGCCTCTAGGGATAAAAAGTGCTTGATATTGTTTGAATTATCTTATACCCATGGAAACATTGGGCTTTTTCATGAGCCTTGAACATACATTATCTATTGTATCAGTCCTCTTTTGGTACTTTGTTTGATGTGTTTTCTCTTACCAAAGCAAATCCAAACCAAATCCAAATCCAAAACTATCAAAGTTTGCCTTTTAAACATCACTGACACAATTATAGTGCTTTTGGTATAGCAGTCCAACACTTTTGCAACACAGTCTAATGATTTTGGTAGCACAATAAAGCACCTTTTGGCATTACATCTTAGTGCCTATGGTACTATAGTACTACACCTTTTCCATAGCAGTACAGTGCTTTTGCAACACAATACAATGCCTTTGATCAGAAAATTGTTTTTTTCAAAATTGTCCCAACAAAACTTAGCAAAAATCTCAAAAGCACATTGTCCTAGTGTTTCCCATGGTAACCACTAGACTCTAGCAAACTATGAAGTCTAAGAAAGTTAGCCCAAGGAATCGTAAATCACCTCCTCATACGCCTCTACCAAGCTAATCCAACATGCCTCCAAAGGGTACTCCAAAAAGACCAATGAATAGGCCAACCAATCTCCAAAACATGCTGAAACAAGACCAACCAAACCAACCTTAAGAGACTAATGGCCCCTTGGTAGATGTAACACATTTCACTATCGGCATGCCTCATGATTTTGCTACACCTGGTTATACCACGGTTCAAGTCCCATCTCAAGAAGAGTGACACTTTGAAGAAGGTCAATCCTCTCAAGTAGATAGACAAGACCTTGAGGTAATCATGCAAGATCCTAAAACCATAGCCATGTTTGACAAAATGCTTCGTGAGAACCAAGATCATTTTCTTTGCTTGCTAGCCGAACAAGGAGCTAAATTACCCCAAGGTTTCAATCTATCAAATGTTAGAGAGCCTAACAAAACCCATGATGCTATAACTATGGTCCAAACCATGTCAAATGTGACCACACCTATACCTGAACAAATCTCACAAGGGAGAACCAATAAGTCTTTTTCCGCTCAATATGAGAATCCTCTTTATCAAACTCCAATAACAAAAAGACCCATATCACCCCTCATGACTCCTATGGAAATCTATACACACCAACAACAGACTCTACAATGTCAAAAATAACTAGAAAAATAAGCCGCTCTAGCTAGACCAAACACACAACAACCTCCTATCATAGCCCAAATGCCCCCATTGAACATTGGCTACCCCATCACGAGATAGTTTCCCACCAAACTACAATCCAGGAAACAATTATGTTGCCATGCAACAAGGATCACAACCAATACCTCCCCCAACATTATCAAACCTTCGCATCATTAACCCAAACAATGTCATGAAACCACAACATTCTTCCACACTCAACCTAACCTATCCCTATCTTAGTCAACCACAACCACACAAAACACATCTACCTATGTACATCCACCACAATGATCCTTGACACTAACCTTTTTCAACACATTTCTCAATCAACCTCAATCATCACAAAAAACATCTACTTATGTCCCTCCACCAACATGATCATCCACGCCCAACCTAACCAACACTTATAAAAACCCACAACACTCCCAAATTCAAAACAGCTATGTTCCACCACCACAACCAAACCTAACAAACTTTAGCTTCCCTCCACTAAATTCTTTCTTCACACCACCTTCGCAATACCAATGACAAGACTTTTTTCAACAACCATCACAAAGCCTAAATACTTACCTAACACCACCCCCATCTCCCCAAAATCAAAACAACCAACCACAAACTAATCCCAACCAATCATATGACCCTTACAACACCAATTCCTATGACTTCCACTATGATCTTCCATACTGGCAACAACAACAACCTATAGTACAATAAGAGATATTTCCAAAACCTCCGACAACTATGGATTTACAACTTGCTAAGGTTAAAGAACAACTAGTTGATCTGACATTTGGCCACACCAAGAAAACCTTCTCTTTGGAAGACATTTGTCCTTACCCATTTGATTAGTTATTACCCACGATCCCTTTTCCTCACAATTTTACTATTCCCAAGTTTGATAAATACAAAGGAAAAAGAGACCCAAAAGACCATCTTAGAGAATTCTATCTCACTTGCTTTGAGGTCTCACATAGTGACACATATCATATGCGCATATTTCTACACAGTCTTGGAGGTCAAGCTATAGAATGGTTCTTGCACCTACCCATAGGTATCAAATCTTTTAACGAGCTTGCAAAAAAATTTGCCAGCCATTTCTCATACAACATAGAACATGAAGTATCCATGACTGATTTATGCAACAATAAACAGAAAAATGGAGAAACTCTCATCTCCTTCCTTCAAAGATGGAGACAAATGACTAGCAAATTCCCATTTAAGATACCCAAAAAATAACTTGTGAGTATGTTTGTGCAGAACCTCAATCAAGAATTAGGTTTTCATTTGCAAATACTTAGTGGTACAACCTTCAACAAAATTAGCTAGAAGGGCATCAACATTGAAAATACACTCATCACTAAAGGAATGATCAAAATCTTCAAGGAAACTAAAGACAATGCTCCTCAACAACAAACAAATGGTACACCCAAGTTTTGGAACAAGAACAAAAATGTGGTCAATGATGGTGTGGTGTATTCTAAGCATGTCCAAACATTGCAAACCCTCAAAACCAAGTCAACTGCCACCTCAACCGAACCAACAACAAAGACAACCAAACCAACAATAATGACAATAAGAGCAACCTCAACAAGATTACCCTCAACATCAATTCACTCCCTTGGAGGAGCCTATAGAGATTGTTCTACAAAAAATTATCTACAATGGACTCCTCATGTTACCCGATCCTCCCCCATATGGTGAACCTGTTTACAAAACCACACGGTACAAAGAAAATGAATTTTGTGAGTATCATAGATCTAAAGGACACTGAACCATAGGATGCATGAAACTCGAACACCTGATCCAAAACTTTATTGATAGAAGACAAATCACATTCGGTGACCCCCCTAATCAATACACAAACAAGGATCTCAACATGTACAAGGAACCATTCCCTAACCATGGTCAAGGTCCACCATAGGATAAAGGTAAAGGTAAAGGTGTTAACAAAGATTTAACTTCCTATGACTCTATTGTAGGTCATTTTGAAGAGAGTCGGGTGTCTACCGTCACAATCAAAGGCAAATCAATGGATTGTGTTGTTACAACTCGTCGTGGTCGTGTCACTATTCATGGTCCCACACTGAGTCTCACACTTCAATCTAATTACAACCTTGTTGAAAATCTAGGGAAAACCCCTACACAGATCTCCATCTTGGACCTCCAACGGTCATCACCCACACATAAAGTTGTGTTTGAAAAAGCCCTACAAGAGTCTTCGGTTCCTAACAACATAGCGGTCACAGATTTCCAATCTATAATAGGTAACATTGCCTCACCCTAAAACATGGTCTTCTCTAAAAATGACCTCCCATCTCATGATCCATGTCACAACGATGCCCTTCACATTGAGATTGTCATTGATAACCGCAAGATCAAACACATACTTATAGATGGTGGTGCTGGTCTCAATATCTGTTCTCTAAAATTACTCAAACAATTGGGATACTCTGAGGATCAAGTCAACAGTGATAAAAGTATGACAATCAAAGGGTATGATGATGCTAAACACCAGTCAGAAGGTGTTATCTACTTGCCTATACAAGTAGGCCCTATCATGCTAGAAACTAGGTACCAAGTCCTTAACATTGAGCTACCTTATAACATTATCCTAGGACGCCCATGGATCCACACCATGAAAGTTGTTCCCTCAATGTACCATGAGTCTCTCAAATTCCTATTTAATGGTATAGAGATAACTATCCTTGGCGATCCTAATCCCTTCGAATTATGTCGTGTCTTGCAAGGTAGTTATAAGAATTGCAACCAAGCGCCCAATAATGACAAAGCCAATGCATCCCCATTATATGTCGATTTTGAAAATCAGACAAAAGCCTCTGCAACTGAACCCAATCCTATTCCTATTCTTGAAATCAAAGCTAACATCTGTGATATAGGCTTTGGAGAATATGATATCTCAAAATCTTGTTGTGTAGGGCAGATGCCCCTATCTCCTAAATCTTGCAGCCAACTGCCCATAGCCAAAGCAACTAAGAAAATAGATATTCCTCCCCCAGCGTCCCTAACTCAATTCAAAGAGGGAAAATTATTGGCAAAGGAAACTATTGAAGACATCTCTTCTTGGCTCTATAAGGAGAAGGAGCTTGTCACAATACCAGTCAAGCAATATGGCAATGGCCTAAGAATTGTCAAAAACATGGGCTATAAAGGTAAAGGTGGCCTTGGGAAACATCATCAAGGAACAATGGAACCCATTGTTGTATTAAAGAAGCTAGACAAAAAGGGGTTAGGTTATGGTAGGAAGGTACCATGCGCCTTGGACATCCAGGGTATTCTCGACAAGGTGGCAAAAACATCTCTTGTCGATTCAATAGCTAAAAAGGATATCATCGATGACTCTTCTCTCCATATGACTAACCTATTCAAAGAATCCTCCATGGTGAGATGTCGCTGTACCTCATCATTTAATCTATTTTCAGATGTCAAAAATCTAGGGGCTGTGTCTTCGGTTGTCTGTAACTAGGAATTCTATAGTTACCAGTTTCTAGCTAATCTTAGCAGCTTCTACAAATTTGAAAGAGATCAATCTATCTACTTGCTGAATGAATTTAAGGAATGCTAAAAATAGAATAAAACAGTAACATGCATCTACCTATCAAAATCAGTAAATACTTTGCATAGCAAAAAAAAAGCTGAAGTAATAAAACAATGGTATTAGCCTCCTGCCTTAGTGGTGAGAGTGGGCCCTTGCTCCACACCCTTGGGGCTGAAGGCTACAGTAGGGAATCAGCACAAAAGAAGATCACAACTAGATCCAATCCAATTCATTCACTCTGCATTCATGAAAATATTGCTAACACAAAACTGAGATTACCGAGAATCAAAATAATTCAATCATTGTATATTTCTTTTGTTGTTTCTACAAGTATATATCAAAAGAGTGATGACATATCACTTATATTATCTATTAATTCTCTATGAGATGGCATCCATCTCTTTATCACACTAGCTATTTAACTATGAAAGAAAATCATGCAAATAAAAGTAGACTTGAGTGGAACAGAAGTCCACTCAAAATCTAAGTTTGAGTCTTAATACATTTGGGCATCAAGGCCCTGTAAATAAGAATATTGAATCAGTTCCATCCGTAACTCATGCAAAGAATTTGAAAAGATAAAACTTCAGAAGTTTAACTAAAGATGACCCATCATCACTTAGGTGATGATTTGAGTGAAATGAGGGGTATTATGATCACTGCTGAGAGTGCCTGGTCGACAGCTTATGCTGGAAACATGCCCTGCTCTCAGGAGGTGCCAGAGATAACTATTCCTATCTGCAGCTTCAGAGATATGTCTAAAGCTCTGGAGATATGTCTACAGCTCCAGAGATATGTCTGCAGCTCTAGACATACTGTAGCTTTCTCTGTTCAACTCCAGAGATGCTTCAGACTCCCACAGAGCTCCGAAGAGGCATTCTTCATTTCTTCAAAACTTTAGGTGTCATGGCACTTTGGTATTGTCTCCAAAGATCATTGAAGACTATCTCCGAAGATGCACAAAATTGTTGTTGCTAGCATCTACACCTGTTGAATCAAAAAGAGAGAAGTTTCTACATTTTTCCATTAATTCCATGCACATTAGTCACTCAATCAAAAATTATAATCTTAAATAATCTATCTCAATTTATCATGAAATAGAACGATCTTGCTAGCTTATTTGGGTGCAGACTCAGGAAGGAGAAAAAGAGAGGCAAAAAGATGTATTTCATGAGTGCAACTTGGCACTCATCACTCCATATTCATACTATCATTCGTATCCTTCACATCCAACACAACTACCTAGAGCATAACATTTGTCTACCCTGAATTTATCGATTGGGACCAATAAGGGGCCCCCATTCTAGATGTATTTCAGAATGACAAAGCTATTGTTGAGTTCATAGGACTCCAGGATGGTATACCTCTTGGCAATCACAAAGATGGTTTTGTAATGGAACTAGAGAAAATTGTTTATTTTGGTGAGAATGCCAAATCCTCTAGTCGTAAAAGTAAAAATAAAGAAAGATCTCTAGGTGAAAACCACACTGTGGCACCTCCCGATCACAAAATAGTAAAAAAAAAGATGTATCCAATGGTGAAAACCCAATTGTGGCACCTGAGGATGGAGGATTTGACCTTCCCCTACCATCTAAGTATCAAGAGAAATCCACTCTCCTAGTGGAAGAATCTATAGAGATAAATTTGGGCACAGAGTAAAATCCTAGAACAACATTCCTAGCAACATCACTATCAGAGAAAGAACACAAGGATCTTACCAACTTCTTCTTGTAGCACACCATCAACTTTGTGTGGACTTATGCTGATATGCCAGGGTTAGACCCTAAGCTAGTAGTTCACTATCTCTTAGTTGATCCAATAGTTAAACCAGTCAAGAAAAACCTAAGGAAGATGCATCTGCAGATAGCTCTCTTGGTAAAAGTGAAAATACAAAAGTTATTAGATGCCAAATTCATCAAGCCTATTGATTATCTAGAATGGGTATCAAACATTGCACTTGTATCTAAACCAAATGGGGGCATCTACATGTGTTCTGATTTTAGAGATCTTAACAAAGCATGTCCCAAAGGTGACTTCCCATTACCGAACATTGATCTCATAGTAGACTTGACCATTGGTCATGAAATGCTTTCGCTCATGGATGAATTCTCTGGCTACAATCAGATAATGATATCAGAAGAAGATCAACATAAAATAACTTTCACTTGTCCTTGGGGTACCTATTGTTGGTGCGTCATGTCATTTGGTCTAAAGAATGTAGGGGCAACTTATCAAAGAGCAATGAAAGTGATATTCCATGACCTCTTTCATCACATCATGGAGGATTATGTGGATGACATACTAGCAAAATCTTGTCGGGTAGACCACATACAAGTTTTAGGACAAATCTTTGATAGGCTAGAAAAATACCAAGTGCGACTCAATCTAAAGAAGTGTGTATTTGGGGTAACATCAGGGAAGCTGTTGGGATACATTGTATCTTGTAGAGGTATCAAAGTAGATCCCACAAAAGTCAAAGCTACAGTGGAGATGCCTCCACCAAAGAACCTCAAAGCATTAAGGAGCCTTCAAGGAAGGCTACAATCTATTAGGCGTTTCATCTCACACCTAGCAAATAAATGTCAACCAATTCAACACTTGCTCCAAAAGGATGGGATGATAAGTGTCAAGCAGCATTTGATCAACTCAAAGAGTATCTAGGTACACCTCCAGTCTTGGTACCACCAGTTGCTGATAAATCTTTGATATTATACATCTCAACTATAACAACAACCCTAGGGGCCCTTCTAGCACAGCATGATGAGATAGGAAAAGAGCATGCAATCTACTATATCAGTCAAACCTTGGTGGGTTATGAACTCAATTATTCACCTATGGAGAGAGCTTGTTTAGCATTAGTGTTTGCTTCCCAAAAGTTACAGCATTACATGCTAAATCAACACATAAATCTCATAGCAAAAATTGATCCATTGAAGTATCTTCTAGCAAAAGCAACTCTCACAGGTAGACTAGCTAAATGGGTCATGATCCTTAGCAAGTTTGACATTGAGTATGTGGACCAAAAAGCAATCAAGGGACAAGCCCTTGTAGATCAACTGGCAGAGCCACTTATGATAGATGTACATCCTATGGTCTCTGACTTTTTAGATGAGAATCTCTTCACTCTTTCTACCTCAATAATGTGGAAGTTGTATTTTGATGGTTCCTACACACAACATGGATTAGGGGTCGACATCTTATTCATCCTGCCTCAAAATGACTATATTCCAAAGTCTTATTGGCTTGCATTTCCTTGCACCAATAACATAGCCAAATATGAAGCTCTCCTCATAGGTCTCAACACAATAGTTCAATGGGATATCAAAGAACTACAATTGTATGGTAACTCACAACTAGTCATTCGATAAGTCACAGATGAGTACCAAACTAAAGATGAAAATCTAGTCCCTTACAAGCAACTAGTGGATGCCTACAAACTATACTTTTCTAGGATCACTTTTGAGCAGATTCCTAAAGAGCACAACAAAGCTGTAGATTCTATGGCTTCTGTCAAGTCACATATAGATATGGCTGCCAACACATAGAAATGTGAGTTCTTGATTGAGTAATTGTTGATACTAGTTGTCGATGTTCCAACTACTGAAATCATCTGTGAACTTGTTGGTCCCAATTCCCCTTGGCACAAAGATATCTATAACTACCTTAAAACGGTACCTTTCCCATTGACCTATCCTCAAACCAACACGAAACCCTTATCTGTTGATCATCCCATTACACCATTCTGGGTGATACACTATATCACCAAAGTCTCTATGGTATCCTCTTATGATGTCTTAATGCGAAAGAAGTTGATGCCACCTTATGATACATACACGAAGGTACCATGTGGCGCACATTCTACTGGGCCTAATCTAGCTAAGAAGATACTTTGCACAGGGTATTACTAGCCTACAATAGAACAAGATGCTTTACAGTTTTCTAAGAAGTATCTACAATGCCAGCAGCATGGAGATTTGATTCATGCACCAACTCATGAATTACAATCTGTGACAACTCCATGGCCATTTTCACAATGGGGTCTCGACCTTGTAGGACAAATCCATCCATCATCATCCAATGACCATAAATTCATTATTACTGCCATTGGGTACTTCACGAAGTGGGTTGAAGCCATTCCCATGACTTATATCACCGGTAAGCAAATAGCCAAGTTTATCCTTAACTACCTCATTTGCCAGTATGGTATCCCCTAAGCCATTGTCACTAATAATGGGAGATCATTCAAGAACCAAGATGTCTATGCCTTATGCACTCAATACAATATCCAACATTGTTTTTCCACTCCCTACTATCTGCAGAGTAACGGCCAAGCTAAGGCTTCCAACAAAACCATTCTTAAAATCCTCAATAAAATAGTCAATGAAGTTGGTTATGATTGGCACTTGCAACTCAATCCCACCCTATGGCCTTACCGTACTAGTATCCAAACACCAATTGGTGCCATACCCTATGCCTTGGTCTATGGTTTTGAAGCCATCCTACCTATAGAAGTCGAGATCCCATCCCTCAGAGTATCCATGCAAAACTTGATTGATGGAGAGGAGTATCACACTTCCCGATTAGCTCAGCTAGAATTGCTAGATGAAAAGTGCCTTGCTACACTTAATCATCTCCATGTCTATCAAAACCACCTCTGGCGTAATTACAACAAGAAGATCAGAGAAAGATGGTTTCAAGTTGGTGATCTTGTCTTAAAAGAAAATCAGTGAAATCAAGCAGATCGAGAAAAGAAGGGAAAGTCTAAGCCTAATTGGTTAGGACCCTTTGTTATCACAGCAACTTATGGATCAAGAGCTTATACTTTAGCTACACCTAATGACATTCCTCTAGATGAGCCACTTAACAGTGTTCATCTTAAGAAGTTCTTTGCCTGATCCTTAGAGTATCAAAAATAAAACAAAACAAAACAAAAATAATCCATTCTATGGTGAAAACCTAGTAAACAGGCACCTTGGATAAGTACCATAGTGAAAACCTGGAAAATAGGTGCTATGTGTAGAGTCAGCATCCATCATCTATCGAGTCTTATTCATTCCATCCATCCACCATAATAAAACCATTGACCTTGTTTGCATTTTCATCTCCCTATCTAGAATAGCTTGAAAATTGGTCAATGTCCATCATCATCATCCCATGTCAGTCAACCATTGTAACACCTCTACCAGAATGGGGGCAACTCTTTCCTTAACCTAGGTCTAGGAATGAATCCTTGTTCGTGGTTCACAAACATTTCAACCTTCAAAACAAAAAAGAAATAACACAAACACTTCTAGACACTTCAAACCTTCAAACACAAACAACCAAAATGAAAACACAAACACCTCAAACAAACACATCCTTACATAATCCTTTCAGCAGATGACACCCTTTAATGGACACATGGTTCCTACAATAAGGTTGTTATCTACCCAACACTATCCTACAACAAACTCACTAGCCAGAACTACATATCATCTCATCTCATTCTTAACGTACCTTGATACCATGGACATGGGTATGTAGGCAATCTGGCATACGAAGGACATATCCAATACTTAGGTACATGAGATGTCATTATTTCCCCTTCCCAAGCTCAAACAACTTGACCCTCTCATCAATCTACCCAGAACTACATATTATCATTTCATCTTTCATCGTAATGTGCCTTGATCCTGTGGATACAGGGTATGTAGGTAGTATGGAATACGAAGGATGTATCCAGTACTTAAGCACATACGATTCATCATTCTTCACCCATCTCAATCCATTAACATTAAACCTTTCTAGCCTTCCATTTATCAAAATCCATCCACCTCAACTTGACTAACTCGAGCAGCAAAACAACAAACAAGTGCATCCTTACAAAGAAAAAGTCCTTAACACACCTAAAGAAAAGAAACCTACTTGCAGAGCTATATGCCATCCTACATATCAATTGCCAACATCAGCTAAAATCAATCTCAACCAAGCAACAGATCAACAAACTTGTCTTATACAAGATGTTCCATGATCGAAACCAGACTAGACGTCTTATACGACATGTTTTCATTCCCTAAATAGACATTATCCTTTAAGTAGATAACACCCTTTAATGGACACATCGTTCCTACAATAAGGTTGTTATCTATCTTATCCAACTATCCTAAGTACCCTCTTTGGCAAGATAATATGTTGACTGTATGTATACTTTGTAAGGCAGTTGATTTGCTTTTTGGTTTATCTTTTTGTTCCTTTTTCATTACCTATTCAAGACTATCTTGATTTATCTATAATCTTGGTATGTTGCAATGCAGTATGGATTGGGGGCATAGTCATTGCTTTTGTGTACCGTGTTTGAGAAATTATCTTAGTATCTTTCTTAGCAGCATATTTATCTTGTGTGTGTGTTATGACCTAGCCTCTTACATATTAATACTCTTCTTGCATTTATGTATTGAAGTTTATTTTAAGACTATGGCTCATTCACATATCAAACAAGGTTATATGATGTCTAAAGGATCTAAGTTCAAACCGCTTGCTTGTAGAGTCAACATCCACGCACTCGGATATCACAACACCTTGGTCATTTATACCTTGGTGGCAAACTATCCATGTGCTATATCAAAAATAAGGATTTCTCTTTATGAACATTTGTGAAACCGTTGCAACAAGCTCAACCATTTACCCAACCATGGCCTCATATAGAATTTCAAGCAAAGATTGATCAACAGTCTTTTCTATCTTTCTTCTCTTCTATCTCCACAGTCTTCTATCTCTCATTCTGTGTGATGCATTTCTACAAAACCACAGGTTAGATATCACATGTCATACATCTATAAGCATGATCATATATCTATAGTATCATCATGTCATCATATTATTTTACATCTATGAGCATATAACATCATCACATGAATACATAATCATAAGTACATGTCATCACATCCATAGCATATACAAGTCCATCACAAAAAGGTAAAGCATGAAACATCAATGAGCATAAAATCAGTGTGTCATCATATATAATCATGTGTCTGGTCATCAAAATACAATGTCCATGTATACATCAAAATGTACATCAAAAGTACATATGTACAAACCAAAAGTACATTGGATGCACGCAGGCATTAGTCACTATATACAAAGTGTGTCAATGATACAATATATACATATATACAATATATGCATGCTCTAGTGGCAGCTAGTGGGTTGAGCTTCCTGCCTGCTATGACCCATGGCCTCCACCTGTACATGGTACGGGTCCCCCTCTTGGTCCTCCCCTACCTGGTGGCACAAAAGGTCCTCTACTAAAGACACTGACTGCCTCGTTCTACGTGATGTAGACACCACTGACCTGCTCCTCTCTTGGTAACACGGTGCCTATTGATCTGCTAACACCGCACCAAGGTAGAGACCCCTGTAATACTCAGCCTCTTTGCCTGCTAAAATAAGCTCTCCTTGAAAGCAGATGAGCTTAGTGTATAAGGACCACTGATCAGTACCTAGTGCTCGGTGTGCCTCATCTCTCTCTGTCTTGACCCTCTGTAGGGTGGCCTCTATAGTCAAGCATAGCTATACTACTGCGTCCCTCTCTAGAGTCAGCTAGGCAATCCACCTGTCATCTGCCAGTGCTGGCACAGCCTGTGCTGCTGTCTGTGTTTCTACTGCTACTTGTGCATGCCCCTGTGCCTGTGCCTTAGCCTACTTGGCCTCTACCTGGGCTGCATCTCTATCCCTCCACATGCAGACCATCCGCAACTCCAAATGAGTCCTCCTTGCTATCTCATCCTGCAATAGTATTTGTGCCTGCTATAGTGGAGTCTCTATTAGAAGTGCCACCCGCTATCCTCCTTCTTCTGCCATCAGCACATCCTCTACCTCCTCCCCATCTCCGCCAACCTACCTTTGAGCTGTAGCCTATTGTCGGGCCTCTCTCCTAGCCCTCACCTCTACCCCAAGCACTGGGACCTCTGGCACTATACCCACTGCTCCAGGTCTTGTCAATTGCACTCGCCTATGTGGCTACCAATATGTGTCATAATCTAGTAATGTTCTTGGGTCAGTAGGCCCTATAATCCAATCCTAGATCACTAGGGCAAGTGTCCATAAATCTGTAAGAGTTGTATCCAGTACAATCTCTGGCCCCTAGTCATCTACCTCCCTCCAGGTCTAAGCAAACATGGCCTCACTAATGGGAAATCCCTGTATAATACCGAACTATCTAAGTACGCTTTCTGGAAGGTACCACTCAATAGTGTCTATCCATCTGCCAAACAAATACTGGGGCTGCCTGTAGTAGACTAGCTCCTGGTGGTCATCCTCCCATATCTCACAATCCAACCATGGATGCCAAACAAAGATATCCATCTCATCGAGCTGCCTCCGCCAGTAGCTCACAGAGCCCATCTATCGATGTGTGATCATGCCCTCATATAAAAATGTATATGGCTCACCATGATCTCTGCGATGCTGTGAGATCAGCCTAATAATTGGGATATGCTCCCAAGCCCATACCTGTAGCAATGTCACCCCTGCTGATAAAATGCTGCCACCTTTGTAAGCACAATCATGTAAATCATGGTAAAGCTGCCTAAGGATACAAGGTCCCCAAGAATATCTAATCCCATGAGTGAACATCCTTGATGGGACTATACCCCATCCAACTGATAATCCTCTAGAGCATCTGTCTGGACATAGAAATCCTTCGATAAGTGACACATCAATCCATCTGATCTAGTCACATAGTCCCCGCACTCGGGTCCATCAGATCTCATGATCTTTTACTCCTAGATCATCTGTCATGAAAACATCTCGCATGTCGGCCTCCCCTCACTTGGTGTCATAATCCACCTCCCTCAATGGGAACCCGTAAGATGTGCTGAACATCCTCAAGGGTAACCATGGCCTCCCCTATCGAAAAGTGGAAAGAAGAAGTCTCACTGTGGTATTTCTCGACAATACCTGTCAATAGAGCCAAGTTTTCCCTAACATGCATCAGATGTGCTACATGCCATAGTCCCATAGTCTCCAGGAAGAGCTCCTCATCCTCGCCTAGTTGAATGACTAGGTTAGCTATCAGAAAATGCCTCTCTTGTGACTGTAGTGGTGGTAAGCTAATCTGCACCCATGATTGATGCAGAGGGACAACCAGTTAACATACAAAATAGGTTGTGTAATCCTTGGAAAGCCCATAAAATAGCCATTATAGAGTATATCGACTAGATAAGGTAGAAGTCACACCGAAATATCCATATTCTTGCCTATCGGCAAGACTATACACCATTGGTCAAACTAAAGAGACCTTCGCCGATACATATCTCTCAGCGATATGTTTAATACCATAGCACCATCGGCAAGACCTTTTACTTTTCTCACCGAAGCAATCCCCCTCTTGCCTATCGACAAGACACTAGTCTATCGGCAGGCTCCTTGAATCTTCTGCCGACGCCGCGGGTTACGCCGATAGGTTTACCATCGGCAAGACCTTAACTATCGGCAACCTTCAATATTCTCCCACCGATATGTCATCTCACTCCGATGAACGGTTTCTCTTATGTGCCCATCGGCCAGACAAACTTCGTCGGTCGCTAAGTGTAATGTCTCCCCGACCGCATCACTCATGCCGATGAGTCTAACAATCCCTTCCATCGATAAGACTTTCACTATCGGAAACACACAAATGCCTCCACTCGATGGTCAAACTCTCTCCGATGAATAGGGTCCATCGCCTAGACTTATACCATCGGTGTAGCCTTTTACTTGTTCGCCGAACTACAAACTCACACCGACGCATACCTATAATTTGTTCTGCAAACTGTGGGGTCCACAGTCTTTGACCCAACCGGTTGTATGTCTTACTAAATACAAAGGACAAATACATACAAGTTATTCTGTCATACGACTGACGTATACACACCGATTGATCTCACATACATTTGTATACACATGAAGTGCTAATTCCTTCTCTGCACATTGTAACCGAACAGAAGACACGAAAACTACAGAAACTACAGAACATAAATCAATCTACTCTAAGGAAGACATTCCACTGGTTTCGAAGAAACCTCAACCAGTGGAATGCTTCCGTACTACATTCCAGGGGTTACACCAAAACGACAGAAACTCTTTATTTCCTTCTTCTAAATATCAATACAGATTTGTTCTTCCTCTCTGTCTGTCTGTTCACATACAGACGCACTATTTAAAGACTCATACATTGGCAGTTACAGAAGGTGGAAGGTGAATCACCTATAACCACCCTGCCAATCGGTTATATTCTACTTGTTCGGTTACAATCTGGAATGACATGTATACAATCTTTCGATATGGCTCAAAGGCTTACAACATAACATTTGGACACGATAGAAAATACGAGGGATCCTCTAGATCCTCAATGTCTCGAGGTACTTCTGCACCATACTCCCAGACTTGAAAATTTTCCATGTCCCATGGAAATGCTCAGTGAAAAGCCTGCAATATCTTTTGATGTCTTCAATACTAACTGGATGCCTCTGCTGCTTCCTCTTCATCCTCAACTGTGCCTTCTAGCAATGGCTGCCTCCGAAATGCAACAACTGAAATCCACTCCTTCATGCTACACCAACACCTCTGTCCCTCACCTGGGAGTTCTCTCTTGCCTCTCTCCCCAAGACTTTTGGCGACACCAACTGGACCTCCTTCTCAGGCCCATGACAGATCTCTCATTTGCCTACTGTAGCGAGTGAATCTGCACCTGCAACCGGAAGTCAGCAAAATTCTTTTCTAGCACACTTTCTTTCAGCTTCTTGCTTCTCTCTTCTTCTTCTTTCTTCTTCTGCTTATTCAGTGACAGAATACCAATACACAAATAGCCCAGTCCTTTCGCTGAGCTCTGATACCAATTTGATGCAGAGGGACAACCAGTTAACATACAAAACAGGTTGTGTAATCCTTGGAAAGCCCATAAAATAGCCATTATAGAGTATATCAGCTAGATAAGGTAGAAGTCACACCAAAATATCCATATTCTTGCCTATCGGCAAGACTATACACCATCGGTCAAACTAAAGAGACCTTCGCCGATACATATCTCTCAGTGATATGTTTAATACGATAGCACCATCGGCAAGACCTTTTACTTTTCTCACCGAAGCAATCCCCCTCTTGCCTATCGGCAAGACACTAGTCTATTGGCGGGCTCCTTGAATCTTTTGCCGACGCCGTGCGTTACACCGATAGGTTTACCATCGGCAAGACCTTAACTATCGGCAACCTTCAATATTCTCCCGCCGATATGTCATCTCACTCCGATGAATGGTTTCTCTTATGTGCCCATCGGCCAGACAAACTTCGTCGGTCGCTAAGTGTAATGTCTCCCCGACCGCATCACTCATGCCGATGAGTCTAACAATCCCTTCCATCGATAAGACTTTCACTATCGGAAACACACAAATACCTCCACCCGATGGTCAAACTCTCTCCGATGAATAGGGTCCATCGCCCAGACTTATACCATCGGTGTAGCCTTTTACTTGTTCGCCGAACTACAAACTCACACCGATGCATACCTATAATTCGTTCTGCAAACTGTGGGGTCCACAGTCTTTGACCCAACCGGTTGTATGTCTTACTAAATACAAAGGACAAATACATACAAGTTATTCTGTCATACGACTGACGTATACACACTGATTGATCTCACATACATTTGTATACACATGAAGTGCTAATTCCTTCTCTGCACATTGTAACCAAACAGAACACATGAAAACTACAGAAACTACAGAATAGAAATCAATCTACTCTAAGGAAGACATTCCACTGGTTTCGAAGAAACCTCAACCAGTGGAATGCTTCCGTACTACATTCCAGGGGTTACACCAAAACGACAGAAACTCTTTATTTCCTTCTTCTAAATATCAATACAGATTTGTTCTTCCTCTCTGTCTGTCTGTTCACATACAGACGCACTATTTAAAGACTCATACATTGGTAGTTACAGAAGGTGGAAGGTGAATCACCTATAACCACCCTGCCAATCGGTTATATTCTACTTGTTCGGTTACAATCTGGAATGACACGTATACAATCTTTCGATATGGCTCAAAGGCTTACAACATAACATTTGGACACGATAGAAAATACGAGGGATCCTCTAGATCCTCAATGTCTCGAGGTGCTTCTGCACCAATGATGACCACTTGTTAAACACATTGGAACATCAACCATGCTCCTATGTCACTAACAATGCAAAAACATACCTAAGGCAAACCTAGTCAACCCTAGTCAACCCTAGACTAAGCCAAAACACACTTTTTTGCAAACTTACCTAGAACAACCTAATTTCAGACCAAAAGCACTTGGATTTTTCCCAAGGTGCTTTACTATTGACCAAGGGCACTTTACCACTTTGCAATAGCACTGCAATTTTATCAGGGGTAGGCATTGAGATTTTTACATAGGTGTTGGACTGTGTTATCTAAGGCGCTTTACTGCTATAGCAAAGGTGCCAAGTTTTTTTACCTAATATGCCAACAACGCCACCTTGTCATACCAGAGGTGCTTGACTATGCTACCAAGAGCATTGTGGCATTGCCAACAGTGCTGAGGTGCATTAACCTAAACCACATGGACTGAGAGTTTTTTACAAAGCACTTAACTGTACTCCATAGGTGCTTAGACGCTCCAAAGGCACTTGACCTTCATACCAAATTCACTAAGCCTGAGCTCAGCGCCTTTGGTTCAAATTTTCTAAACCTAAAAAAATGCACTAAAAAAATGTGAAAACAAGCATGATTTTTGATCACTTACCGCTCTTGGTGCGTTGACTAGTCTCCTGTACGTCCTGACGTACTTCACCCAGTGCCTATGTATTGGAATCGACATCTCTACAAAGTTGACCTAACCCTAAGCAAGGAGTTCAAAAACTAAGCAACTAGACAAATATCTCACTTTGACGACTCTAGGTGTGGAAAATGACTTGTGTGGCCCCCCTTGGGCCTATTTATAGTGTCCCAACTCTCATGGCTGCCCACCCCATTTTTCACCTCTCCTCGTCTTTGCAAACTTTTTCTGCATCCTGTAAACCATCATTTACCCAACCTCGCCTAATGCAACTGGAATCTTCTATTTGAGCATCAACCCATTCTTCTGTTGCTTCCCTATCTTTCCTCTCAAGGGGGCAACCTACGCTAGCTACACTGGGGCATCAAAAAATTGTATCATTCCTTCAATAATCAATTTCTTTGATGCGATGCTATAAACTACATTGCATCAAAGAGGGGTAAAATGTAGACACCCTAAAATGACCAGGTCTTCGAATCACTTGTGTTTCATCTTGTCTATTAAATCACCTGCATTCAGTATTAATTAAATAATCTAATTATTTAATTAATTTCATTTAATTATTCCAAAACTCCTTATTTTCAACATTAATTGAATAAATCCTCTTTATTTAATTAATTTCATTAAATTTCTCTATATTCTTCCAAAATTAAATAATTTTTATTATTTAATTAAATCATTATCGCTTTTCAAATTTCAAGTCTACATTAATTAAATAAATCTAATTATTTAATTAATTCATCACAAAATTCTCTCTTATCTATAACTAAATAATTTACATTATTTAATTATGTCAAATTGTTCTTCCAAATTTAAATAAATCGTGCAAATTTATTTAAATTATCTCAATCATCTAAAAATAAATAAAATCAAGTATTTTATTTATAAATCTTCCAAATCCTCTAAAAATAAATCTTGTTCATCATGCACACAAAATTAAATAATTTATTATTTAATTTATCTCAAATCATGCAAAAAGCAAATTACAAGTTGAGTTAATTGACTTAATCAATTTTTTTTTTCATCAACTCATGAATTAGAAGAAAAAACATTATAATTTATGAAATCAAGTCTATCTTGATCAAAAAAACAATTATCTTAATAAAAATATCTTTTTGGAGTGACACATGTTGTGTACACAATCAACATGAGTTATTTGATTTATCTCAACCATTCATTCTATCGAATTTTCTGGACCATTGATTGATCTTCATTGAAACCTATATAAACTCCCCTCATCTCCTTAAAAAATCCTTTTCGATCATTTATTCTTAGGCATTCCTCAACAATGAATTGAGTGTACATCGTATCGTTGAGCACATCAAACTTTTGAGCATGAATACACATACATCAGCTTGTTGGAAACATGGTTTTGCAACGTTATTGAGCAATCCACATTCATACAAAGAGAACTATACAATCTAGGTGAAGGCTTTCTTGTTTAGTTATTTAATTTATTCATTGATATTTGCTTTTACTTAGATCAATCTCTTTATGTTATGGGTAATTGAGTTGTTATTATCATTGCTTTTTATGATCTTATCATTCGACCTCTCATTTTTTCCTATACATAATATACACTGTAGTTGGTTCTTTAGAAGTCTTTTATGTGAAGACAAGCTTAACCATTACTTAAGGTAAACAGTGGGAGATAGTGGAGGCCATCGTAGTTCACCGTACGTTGGTATTTGGTATTGCTGATTGAATGATAAGTTCATATGGATGGTTGGTATGTATTTTTCAAGTTTCAAATGATTATGTTCAATGCAAGTATGTTGTTTATTGTTTTATCTTAAAGACTATGTAAGCAGTGGTTATTAAGGACACCAACATTAGAATTCAAGTGTTTGCACCAACATGGAATATTCTAAAATGATAAAAGAAGTGTACAAGAGTATTTTGCAAATCATATAGTATTCAATATGTGGTCTGCATGGTGTAACTTTTTCTCCTCTGGTACCACTGTGGGTCTAGAGCCAAATACAAGGAAGGATAAGTATCTACAGAGTGAACTTGGTGTAGAATTAAGATTAAATTTCCATGTGTATGGAGTGTGTGCCAACTTGGAAGAGTGTGCTAAAGTAAAATAGGACTTGACTATGATATTCTCTTGAACCGCAATGGATATCTACTTATTGCATATGTTTGCAAGCCAACTATTGTGGCCACTACACATTCCATGTTATATGTTTCACTTTGGCCGACCAAGGATAAAGATCAAACGTGTCAAGTGAAAGATATGAGTGTTTTGAAACTATTTTAAGATTGTGCAAATATAATTACTACAAAAGCAGATTTCATGATGAAATGTGGAAAGGACTAGTTTATGTAATATGATATAGTTACAGAGGTAGTTGTTGGTGAAGTGATGATGGTGAAGAGTTTTCTGAAGTTGTTTTGTTGTAGCAGAGGTTGATATTGTAATTGTGGAGAGGTGAGAGTGTGCAGAGGCTGAAGTGATCAGTAGTTAGTGTTGTGAGAAGAACATTTGAGTCAAATAAGTTTTGTTGTGTCAATATTGTAAGTGGTGTAACTATTTAGGGAGTTTCAACTTCCTTTGGGTTGTAGCCCATAAATAATATTGTAATCTTGTTTTATCTTTGAGGCTAGATTTGGACAGTATATCCAACCAGCTTGCTCACCGTGGTTTTTCCCTTCTAGGGTTTTCCACAAAAATCTAGTGTTATGGATGTGTGCTTCTATGCTCTTGTGTTTTTCATGTTTTAAAATGCTTATGTTAGTTTGAATATAGTTGGAAGAAAGTAATTTGAATAAGTACTAATTCACCCCCCCTCTCAGTACTTCTATATGTTCAACATTTTATAGAGGAAACTGACCAACTGATCATGGAAAAATGAAGCTTACTTGTTTTACAAAGGAAACTAACTTCTTTTATAGTATATGTAAATGGAGATAGCTAATGAAAAGAGGCATTTGGGAGAAGTAAAAAGTAAGTGTTGTGAGATATTTGGAAGAAAGAAACTATGAATAATATATTTTGGCATTCTTTTAGTGTACTAATCACCAATATTTTGTCATTAGCAACTACAAAAAATTTAAAGAAAGACCACCCAAATCTATCAAAAGCTCAAATAATAGACTACTAAATGCAAATCATGTTGTTAAATAAACAAGAAATGTGTATACATTTTTTATCAAATATTTAGAATCAAATTATTAATATGTATAATATATATAAATCTACTAAAAACTAAAATAAGAAGTGAAATTAGAGTATTACAACATAACCCAGTTTAGGGAGCTTGTGATTACAATCAAATGGGCTACTTCTATTCTGTCTTTTTCTAGCTTCCTACTATTGACTTTTATGAACTGGGTTATGTTGTAATACCCTAACTCTAAAATTAAATGACAAGGATGGAATCCAAGGCATGTTGAATGAAAAATGTCTTGTAATAGCATGATAATGGATGTTGGTGTGTAAATTTTTCATGTGTAATACAATATATGTACATGTTTTGTTTTCATATTCAAGGACATCCTTAGATGATTGCACTACTTTGTGTATTATGATTGTGTGTAATACTAATCAAGAAAAGTAACTAATTGATTTATTTCTTGTATCATCTCAGTGAATTGATAAATTGGTGGCATTGCAAAAAAGATCCATTTATTTTATTTTCACTAACACTAACTATTTCACTCTTTCTTTAACTAGTAGAGAATCCAAAAATAAATATTAACACTATGTTGAGCACTCAAATTTAGTGCTGAAATCACCATGCTCAAAAAATAAAAGAAGTAATAAATAAGCAATCCACTTGTTTTAAAATTTGGGGTTTAAAAGTTTTAATTTTATCTAGAGATTTGAGGTTTTAATATGGTAAATTTGTTTATGGATGAATTAAATTCCCATTTTTGAATCGCTAACCATTGTGACTAAAAGTTCATGTGATGTACAACTAAAATCTCACTAAAGGCCAAGTTAAAAAGTGGACAACTACATAGACCACTAAGTGATCTTGCATTGCCATGACCTAGTAACATAGACCACTAAGTCATCTTGCATTGCCATGACCTGGCAACATAGACCTTGGAGTAGTTCAATTTCTTCCAAAAGTCAACTACTTTTTAGGAGTGGTAGAGTGATTTGGTAAACTTACCCAACTATTGTTGGGAATGCTAAATTCTTGTTCAACACTAATGATAACTAAAATAAGAAGTGAAATGTTGTCACAAGTTAAAATTTGTTTGTAGCTTAGAAACTACAAAATATTTGAAGTTAGTTTTAAAATGAAATTTTTAATTTATTTATTTTGTAAATGAAATAAAAGTTGAATGATATCAAACACAACAATTCCCTATCATGTACTAATAATGATTCTTCTTTTGTATCATAAACCATTATGTTTTGCACTCTAGATGGTATGACTATAATGAAGATGAATAAGTTCTTAAGAAGGTGTGACGGAAAAATGCAAGATGTCAACACCCAACCATCAAATTTAAATGGTAAATTTCTTAGTGGACCAACCTCAAAAGTCCAAGAGTGTGTTGGATTATCAACAAAATGTACTCCATTTACTAGATTTAAAGAAAAGATATTGCTAGATTTATGTACCATAAAAATGTCCACATGTGTATTGGACTACCGTATAAGATGGCAACATTATACATTGGATCACCTTATCCTCTATTACATTGCATATGCACACTTCACTCTTTACTAGGAAAATGGTTTAGAGCTAATGAACATAAAAGTTTAGAGTCCATAAAATTTTATAAATCTTTTAAAGACTAGCTAGTGTGATTTCAAAATGTCAATAAGAATGAACATGGTTTAAGAGAGTTAGCAACTAAACTTATTTTTAAGAGGAGAGTGTTTGGAGGAGGATAAATTGTAATGCCCCACCATGGAATCTTAATAAACAACACAATTATGCAATGAAAATGGGACAATTTTTTTTTTTAAAATAAGAATAACAACGTATTGTTAACATATCTAAATACATCATTTGAACTAACGACTTGACCTCTAAGATTTTATGGTTGCATTACTTTACAAATCAATTAGCATTATCTATCATACATCATTAATTAACATCAGTAGATCATTCTAAATCTGTTGCATTAAATGAATAAACATTTACATCTCCATATCTTTACATTGAAGATGAGTAATTAGTGTATATAGAGCTACAAGTGCATATAAAAATTTCTATACATAAGAGTGTATCATTACATTGTTTACACTATCATCTTTCATACATACATTATGATTTGATTGATACATAGGGCTAGTACATGAGTATACATAACTTTCTCCTTGAATTGGTACAAGGTCTGATGTCTAATACACAAGATTCATCCTACTCACACACGAACATCAGTAAGGGAAAAACCACTGGAGATAGAAGCTCTTCCACCCAACCATATGGAACCCTAAGGTCCACCCCCTGAGCTAGGAGTTAACATAAGGTCCCACTACATCAAACAGTCAGGTAGACAACAACAATAGAAACAAGGTCTATTCAAGACTCCAATTACAACACGTGACATCCTCATAATCAATATAACACACATCCAGAGGCAACCCACACATCGAACGGGGAGAGACCAACCAGGGAATGCTAGGTTGTAGTAGGGAGAGTGTCATCGCATGGTCCTAACATGGGTTATCTTGAGAGCCTCTCACTAAGTGTCAGCCTCCATCTATGGTTATCTTGATAGCCTCTCACTAGGCACTGGCCCCATAGGGTGACGTATGCAGAATCAACCTTCCTTTCATGAGGAAAAGGAAATCAATCTTGTCAACCAAGCCTTCTCAACCCATTCTTAGCCTAAACAAGTACTACAGGCATGGGAGAGGAAATCCATTTATCTTGTTTAATGTGTAATCTACCCTTTTCCCCCTAGTTCATTTTTAGGTTTTCACTTAGTTAACAACTTTCAATGGGTTATCCTGACAGCCACTTTGGGCGTTGGCCCCACATTGAAAGCCACTCCCTTGTTAGCACCTAGGAAACCCCATCCATCAAGCAAGACATGTATCATCATAACAATAAACTTTTCATGCACAATGCAAGGCATAAACCCTCTTGCATACCAACACATGATCATAAGGGTAGAACTCCTAATCCATTGCCCATAACAACACATATTCATTACCTTTTAATGATTTCTATGTCTTCCCATTCCACAACTCACCACAAGACTCATTATAAGACAAATACAACTAGATGGACAACAACACATCTACAGGGAAATACACTTGTCATTCACATTTTCTTTTATCTCATACATAACTAGAGACAACATGTTTCTTAAGATGTCAAAAATCTAAAAATGTATAGCAACACCATGCATAAAATCAAATCATATTGTCCTTTGCCTCTAGAAACCTAAACTAAACAACATGACCCTATTTCGACCACCGATATTACTTACACAATTTTCATTCGCAATTTAACCAATTATTTAGATCAACATCCAAATGCAATGTCTATATTTCTAATTCCAATCCCAATAGAATCATCGTAATCGATTTAAATTAACTCATCAACATAATTGTTTAATCACATTAAATTTTGTTAAATCAAATTAAACAAATACTATATATATATATATCTATTATTTAATTCCTCTTCAAAACATAACTAATTCAAATGATCTAGAAAATTACCATTTCGATTCAACTACTTTTAATCATTGATTCAATACAAGATACCTATTTTATAATTCCTTACCCTAATAAATTAACTTACCTAATGATTTTACCAGTAACATTATTATAGATTTGTAAATAATTTAAGTATCTATCTACTAAACTACTAATAAACATATTAATGATATTATTAATAATAATAGTAATTAAATAATAATATTAATAATAATGATAAATATAAAATCCATAGATCATTGGATAGTAAATATTTTTCATCCAAAGAGAAGTATTGAAAATAAATCTAGTTTATTAATATATAAATATATATATTTTTCTTTACATGATAGTTATTTATTCAATTTGTAGCATAAGTAAATTATATAAAACCTAATTTACATATTATCATAATCCTATATAAATTCTAATAGATTGAGTAAATCTCTTCTTTCATATGATAAGTCTTTTTACCTTTTTCATTTGTATTTTATAGCTGAAATATCTATTTTCAGCTATAACGCTGTATACACTATCATTAAATAACATAAAACTAATTTTTGGACCTTTTATATATGCTATTCATTTGAAAATGGAAAATAGCCATAGAGATATTGGATAATTAATATTTCTACATTAAATTGTGTATCAAATGTAATAACTTTGCTGAAATTTTTTTTTTAACTGACAAATCTAATTTTTTAACACCTTTACATGAGCTATTCAACTGCAAGTAAAAAAAATAGCCTAATGAAATTTACTTTATACTCATTTCCCACTGTAGATAAATTCTTTATTTTATACTCATTTCCCACTATAGATAAATTCTTTTTATGACGGTCATCTATTCAATAGTATTTTTAAAACAATATAACCTACTTAACATAAATAAATTATTTAAAACCTAATTTATATATCATCTTAAACCTATATAAATTTTGGTAGTTTGTTCAAATTTTTTTTTTTAATATGATAGTCTTTTTTTAAAAAAAATTTCAGTTGTATTTTACAACTAAAATAAATATTTAACTACATCTATTACTATCGGGTATCAATAGAAGATTTTATTTTCTGTCAAGCCTAATTTTTAAACATTTTACTTCTATTCAATTCCTACTGTAATTATATCATTATACACCAGAAATTATTAATGTTGGGAAGATAACTTGGGCGGCTGGGTGCGTACCTCCAACAAAGGCAATTTAAATTTATATTGACTAAATTTTAGTTTTTTTTTATGACGTCTAAGCATAGGAAATATAATTTCTTATGGAATTAATGTGCCTTAACTAATCCTAAAATAATACACACAGCACATGAAAGGGATGCACTTCTCATACAACCATGATATACAATGAGAATATTTACCGTGGTATGCTGCTCACAGCACCATTTGGTAAAATGCATTCTTTTTCTCTCTAATCGATAACAGCTCACAGTGCCGCTAGATTTGAACCTCTATTTAAAAAGGAAAAAGGGAAAGTGGTTGAAAGCAAATAATTTAGATAGTTTTATCAAATTGCAAGGTTTCAGATGAGTGAGAGGAGTGCAATCAGAAAGTAAAGAATCACTTCTGAGAAATTATGTGCATATGGTTGACCTTCTTGGCTGCACGGCTATCTGAAAAGCTCCCAAAACATTATCATTGAGATACCAGTAAACTCTGTTCTGGTTGTATGGGTACAAATACTTGGAACAAGGTGATAACATATGAATATAGGTTTAGGAGTATCTCCAACAACGTTGCTTTTGGATTGGATCCTGAAAAAAAATTTGCTATGCAACCTATGTTCTCCTCTCAAATAGCTATGCAAAAGCGGTAGGTAAAGTGAGGGTCGATACCTCAAAGAAACGTCATCTCAAGAATTGGATTGATTGCAGAATATGCACCAAATGGAATTTTGGTTGATAACTTTAATCAACTCTCAACAAAAATTCAGAAGGATTTGATAAAAAGGCATAATACTTTCAAGCAAACTCTAATGACTAGTTAAAAGAAAACGCATTCCATATAGGATGATAGCTGTACATACTCAAATGGCATTTGCATTCCTTATTATATTACATCTATAGCAGATCATTATAAATACATGCTTAAAGGTATTTCCAGCTACGTTACCTTTTGGTTTAGATCCTAAAATACTATTGCAACCTAAATTCTTCTCTTAGACATCTACACAGAATGGCAGATCATGTAAGGAAATGAAGACCAACGGACACATTATTTTTCCCGCCAATAGCTTGTCTTTTCACATTCCTCTTGTGATACATAATGAAGCATTATATATGCTTGATATCTCATTGTAAAACTCAATTCATTATCAATAACAATTCCTCTACTCAGTGTGGATGTAGCCAAGTTTGGTGAACCACGATAAATCTGGTGTCTTATTTCTGTTTGCTTTCTAATTACATTTGTGCACTGTTAATTACTCTCTTTCTGCAATTGAGTTCTACTTTCAGTTCTAACAATTGGTATTGTACGGTGACTGCATAGCTGATTGCGAAAATCGGTGTGGGATTTTCGAGCCATGGAGGAACCAAAGATTGAGAAGTTCTCCGGTCAGAATTTTGGACTGTGGAAAGTACATATGGAGTCTTTACTGATAAAACAAGACCTCTCACTTGTGCTTGAAGGGTCAGCAAAGAAGCCAAGCTCAATGACAAATGAAGAGTGGGACAAGATGGATAAGAAGGCAAGAGCTACGATTTTCCTCTCGCTATCCAGCAATGTATTGTTTAATGTTTTAGAGGAGAAGACTTTGAAGGAGTTGTGGGATAAACTTTGTAAGATGTATGAGATGGCTTCAGCATCCAATAAAGTTTTTATTATGAAAAAGATTTATAACCTGAAAATGAAAGAAGGCAGAATTATGTCAAACCATTTAAATGAGTTTAATACCTTACTTACCCAACTGACTTTGGTGGAGATAAAGTTGGAAGATCAAATTAAAGCAATCTTGCTACTATGCTCATTGCCCAATAGCTGGGAAGGTGTCGTGATGGCCATAAGTACTTCAGCTACAGCCAAAACAAAATTGGTGTTTGATGACGTAGCAGCTACACTCCTTAGTGAAGATATGCGTAGAAAGAACCAAGAAATATCTTCCGGTGAAGCCTTAACCGCTGTTAGTAGAGGAAGGCCTCAAAATAGAGGCAAAGACAATAACAGAAGAAGATCAAAATCAGCGAAGAGGTCAAAATCCAGAGGTAGAGTTGGTGACTGTTGGTTCTGCGGTAAGCCCAGTCACACCAAGAAAAATTGGTATTCCTATAAGAAGGCGCAAGAGAAGGTTAAAAACAATGAGGTCAATGCTGTCTATGACAAGGATGATAATATTTTGGTTTTGTCCGTAAGTGAAACCACTTCAGATTCATGGGTTCTAGATTCGGGTGCATCCTTTCATGCCACCTCTTGCATGGATGCCTTCTCTAATTATCAAGGAGGACAGTTCGGGAAGGTCTACTTGGGGGATAACAATTCATTGGACATCATTGGTAAAGGTGATGTTCTCCTACAATCTAAAAATGGAAGCAAATGGCTTTTGCAAGATGTTAGGCATGTCCCAAAACTGAAAAAAAATCTAATTTCTATAACCCAATTGTTCTCACAAGGTTGCAATACTACCTTCTATCCAGATTCATGGAAGGTTACTAAAGGTGTCATGCAGATTGCCAAAGGAAATAGAGAGGGCAGTTTATATGTTTTTGAGAATGACTCTCAAGTGGGAACTGCTATGATAGTGACGGACAGTGAAACTGAGCTGTGGCACCAATGGCTTGGACATATGAGTAGAAAAAGTCTTGAAGTCATGATCAAAAGAGAACAACTACCGGGGTTGAAATCCGTGGATTTGGATTTTTGCCAACATTGTCTCTACGGCAAGCAAAAGCAGATCAGCTTCATAAGATGGGTCATAAGAAGAACACCTCACCTTTGGAGCTGGTTTATTCAGATGTTTTTGGGCCAACTGAGGTAACTTCTCTTGGAGGTGCTAATTATTTTTTAACTTTCCTTGATGATTGCACTAGGAAAGTTTAGATTTTTATGCTTAATAAAAAATCTGAAGTGTTCAGCAAGTTCAAAATTTTTAAAGCTGTAGTTGAAAATTAGAGTGGGCATAATATCAAGTGTTTGCAAACTGATAATGGTGGTGAATTTTGTTCACTAGAGTTTGATAGTTTTTGTGCTGACAATGGTATTTAGAGAATCAAAATTGTTCCTTATACACCACAAGAAAATGGGGCTGTGGAGAGGTTAAATAGAACGATTTTGGAAAAAGCACGGTGTATGCTTTCCAATGCTGGACTGGGAAAAGAGTTTTGGGCAGAAGCTTGCAACACAGTGGTTTACCTCATTAATCAAGCTCCCTCATCTCAGTTAAATCTTAACATTCCTGAGGAAAGGTGGATGGGCAAACGTATTTCTTATAGTCATCTACGGGTGTTCAGATGTGAAGCGTTTACTCTTATTCCTCCTGAGAAACAATCCAAATTGGATCCCAAGTCACAGAAGTGTATCTCTGTTGGGTATGGCGAGGATCAGTATGGATTCAGGTTGTGGGATCCCGTTGCCAAAAAGGTCACTCGCAGTCGAGATGTCGTCTTCAACGAAAAAGTTTCCCAAGGTTTGCACAAAGAAAACACATATTCAAAAGATTTCATATCAATTGATTTGTTTGATAATGGAAATGATATGGTTCAAAAACAAGGAAATATTTCTTCTGTTAGTTTTCAGTCTTCTTGTGTCTCTATGCAACCTCCTACCAATTGTTACCTCCCAGACCCCTGCATATTCTACATAGCCTCCTTTGATTAGAATGTTGCCCCCAAATGAGTGTTTGCTACCTGTATGTGAAACGCAGCCTTCCTTAGCTTCCACGCTGCCTCCTCAAACAAGTCTGCTACCTCTAACCACAATACAGTCTTCTATAGTCACTTCGCTACCTGGTCTTACACATCATACTCTAAACTCACAACTATTTGAGGTTTCTTCTACTCATAAAATGCCATCATCAACTCCTATGCAACCTTCTCTAACCCAAACGCAGCCAAGTCAATCTTGTTCACTGCCTTTATGTGAAACGCAACCTCTGGTAAATACTATGCAGCCTTCTTTGGATAGAGCACTGCCACATGTGTCATCGCAGCCTCATATGGCCCATACGCTGCCTCCAGTACATTCTCAGTTTTTGTTGCCTTAGTTGATTGGTGTGTAGGGGTAGAACATTGGAGAAATAGCACAAGGAAATGTGCAGGCACAGGGAAGTGTACAGAGGTAGAGTCATGAAGAAAATGTTTAGAATGGAGGTAATTTGCAAATTGAGATTGCAAACATTCAAAATCAGTTACACAGAATGAATCTGGATGATTCAAATTTGCAAGAGGAGGGTGCTCAATTAAGGAGGTCTACCCGGGAGAGGAGACATCCTTCCAAATTTTTTGATTATGAGTTATTGTATTCAGAGGAAGCAAACCCAGAATTATTGATTTCTGATCAACCTAAACCAGCTACTTATAAATAGGCTTGCAAGGCAGTTGACTCTTCGAAATGGCAAGAGGCGATGCAAGATGAAATGAGTTCATTGCAGGCTAATAACACTTGGGATTTAGTGCCACTTCCGCCTAATCGAAGACCCTTGAAGAATCATTGGGTATACAAGTTGAAAGAGGAAGATGGAGGCAACAAGCGCTATTGGGCTAGACTGGTTGTCAAAGGGTATGATCAACAAAAAGGTATAGATTTTAATGAGATTTTCTCACCAGTTGTGAGAATGACCACAATCAGGGCAGTATTGGGTTTGGTTGTAGTTTCGGATCTTGAACTTGATCAATTGGATGTCAAGACAGCATTTTTACATGGTGATATTGATGAAGAACTATACATGGAACAGCCGGAAGGATTTAAAAAATAGGGAATGGAACATCTTTATTGCAGATTAAAGCATAGCTTGTATGGACTCAAGCAAGCTCTGCGCCAATGGTATCTCAAGTTTGATCACTTTATGACTGAGCATAACTTCTTGAGATGTGAATCAAATCCTTGTGTCTATTATAAGCGACTTCCTAATGGTGAGTTTGTCATTCTCTTGCTCTACGTTGATGACATGTTGGTAGCCGGTACAAGTATGAGGATTGTTTCTGAATTAAAGTCTCAATTAGCTAAGAGATTTGCTATGAAAGACTTAGGCCCAGCCAAGAAGATTCTTGGAATGACCATCACTAGGGATAGACAAAAGAAGGAGATCATGTTGTCACAAAAGGCATACATTAATAAGGTTGTAGACAAATTTGGTATGGCTGATGCAAAGGTTGTTTCTACTCCTCTTGCTGCCCATTTTCATTTATCTTCTGATTTGTGTCCAAAAACACAAGAGGATAAAGAGTTTATGTAAGGTGTTCCTTATACATCCGCTATTGGTAGCATTATGTATGCTATGATCTCCACTCGTCCCGATATTGCTCATGCAGTGGGAGTTGTGAGCAGGTTCATGAGCAATCCTGGTAAGCCTCATTGGGAAGCCATCAAATGGATATTAAGGTATCTTAAAGGTACTTCTGATTATGCTTTGTGTTTTGGTGGCAATAAGGTACAGCTGCAAGGTTTCATTGATTCTGATCTTGCCAGAGATTTAGATAAACGGAGATCTACTACTGGCTATGTTTTTATGTTTGCTGGAGTTGCCATTAGTTGGGTCTCAAGGCTACAACATTCTATTGCTCTTTCTTCTGCCGAAGTTGAGTACATGGCTCTTTCCGAAGGTGCTAGGGAGATGATTTGATTACAGCAGTTGTTTGGTTATTTGAAATGTCAACAAAGTGATTATGTTATGTTTTGTGATAGTCGCAGCGCCATTTTTATGGCTCACAATCATTCATCTCAATATCATTCTAAGCATATCGACATACATGCTTATTTCATTCGTCATGTGGTTGAAGAGGGCAAGTTACAAGTTGCAAAAATTGACACAAAGGTCAATTCGGCAGACATTTTCATCAAGGTTGTTCCCAAAGACAAGTTTGAATGTGCCAGGACTTCTCTTGGTCTGGTTAAGAAGAAGTAATCAAAAGTTTAGAGCAAGGGAATGATTGGCGAGTTGCAGCATCCATTGACCTTCAAGTGGGAGATTGTAAGGAAATGAAGACCAACGGACACATTATTTTTCCCGCCAATAGCTTGTCTTTTCACATTCCTCTTGTGATGTATAATGAAGCATTATATATGCTTGATATCTCATTGTAAAACTCAATTCATTATCAATAACAATTCCTCTGCTCAGTGTGGATGTAGCCAAGTTTGGTGAACCACGATAAATCTGGTGTCTTATTTCTATTTGCTTTCTAATTACATCTGTGCACTATTAATTACTCTCTTTCTTCAATTGAGTTCTAATTTCAGTTCTAACAGATCAGCCTTACTAGCCATTGGCTCTTAGTGCATGAAATGTTATTTTGTTGAAAATTGGCACTCATCAGAAACATATAAGAATGCAACTACAGAACTCTGGTGAAGCTCGCATTAAACAGAATGGTGAGGACAAATTCAAGGGTTGCAATTTTAAATCCAAAGAGTAATAGGCCGAAGCAGTTTATACCCAGAATGAATTGATTAAAAAGAGACTTTTGAAAGCAAATACAATTGGCAGGTGTAATTAAATCACTACCAAATTCATATGAAGTAAAATGATTGCTGAATCGCTCTAAATGAATTTTGTTGAAATAATTAATAAATTTTAGAGAGAGAGAGATCATAACATAATGGAACCTGAAAACCAATGTTTGACTGGTGAGGATTAATTGCCGGATCGAATGCTGCCCCTGAACAGTCTCTTTGATCTTCCCCCAAAAACCTGCAATTGTTCCTCCACACCAAGAATCCCCTAGAATTTTCCAACTTCACCAATTAATCCTCCTTCATCTTTCCAGACCTTTCCCACCTTTTTAGGTGAAATTGCACATGATCTAAAGCCCTCCAACTCATTAAAATTATTACTTTTATTATTTTAATGTTTCAAATGATTTAATTTTATCAAAATTTATGATTGTCTAAATATATTAATTTATATATTTTGATTCCAACATAATTTAATCAATTTACAACCAAACCACTTTATTATTTTATTAATTAAATTGTAACATTACAAATTACAATTTAATTTTACAACTTTAATAAAATTTATTTTATTTATTTAAATTGTAATATTACAAATTACAATTTGATTTACAACTTGGTTTATTTATTTTAATATTCATTGTATATAGTTATTATATGACAACTCAAAATTAACCATATATTATTATTTATCAATTTATTTGCATTTTAATTTTTTTTACAATTACATCATAATCGAATTGTTTATGTTTAATAAACAATTCATAATTTTTCTTTAATAAACAATTATTTAACTTTAACTTGAAATTAATCTTTATTTTAATGAAACACTAACCAGACTTAAATCAAACATTACTAATTGGATAAACACAACCTACAAAATGATACTTGACCTTCATGCAAGACCACAAGACATGATGACAAAAACGATGACAAATAGTTGATTTGACAGTGACGACATGATACAATACTGGGAACTCATCCTCTTCAAGGATGTTGACTGAGTAGGGAACCTTATGCTAACTCCGATCAACAATTCCATTGGTGAAGGCATGCTTAGACTTGTAAATTCAGGCGGAGTCGATGCTTGGTACCTGCAGCAAACAACAAGGTTGAACATATGCATATATAATCATGTAGACATATACATAGTGAACGGAAGTCACAGCGTGGCAAGGTACTAAAAAATGAGTAATGCGACACTATTCCATTCACATAAATAGATCAATCAATAACTACATTACACATAGTTTCAAGTACTTTTCAACAACATAAAATAATCAATTACATACTATCTAATACATCCATTACCAGTAATGCATCATAATCATGATCAAATAACACATAGAGCTCAAAATTAAATTAATCTGTGACATCTAATATGTCTATCAAACTATGAAAACATAAAATATCAGTAATCAACATAATCAATCATCATCATAGCAATAGGTCAATAAACAACTAACATAATAACAGAGAATCCATCATCAAATAGAATGTCATAATGTCCAATCCTACTAGGATAATTATTAGTCTGACAGAAGGCAAGGTGAGGGGCACTACATAAATGGGGTCCAAATTAACAACTGACCTTTCCTGGAAAGTCACTCATAATCCAATTCATCTATTAGAGCCAAGCTCAAATTATCCCTTGTATCGAAAGTGATCTACTTTGTAAGCTTTTCCCATAGCATTCAAATGTCTTGAGAAATTTTCATGGCTTCCATGGACACACCCAACAATCCTTGCCTTATGAATCTAACTGCATAAAATCCCTTCCCTCCTTATCATCCATTTTGTATGCCATCTTTTGAGAAGAAATTGACATTCTGGAATACACAATGAAAACCACTAAGTTCACAATGCAAGGTGAATGAGTTAATGAATTGATAGAAACTACCTTTAGCCATGATGACACATTGCTTTTGTACCTTGTTGTCAAAATCATACAATTACAGTCCATCTCTTGGCCATTCATAAATTTGGCACCATTGTATTGAGACAATCTAATGCAAGCACAACCTGTCCTATTAAACAATTGATTAGGGATAAGAGAAATACATCAATTTTTATTAAAATAAGATTTTTTGATAACACAAATTACATATACCTTGATCTCTCCCTTCTTGATTTTGGCTATGGCCCCCACATCCAACACAAGAGTTCTCCCTGTTGCATTTTTTAGTTGTAATGGGCCCATTAAAGGCCTCTTGATCCCATACTTTTCTATATTACCAAACACCACCCATCAAAGGCATTAAATCAACCAATCTACTAGCCATACAGGAAGCCACTTCAATAACCATATAGTTATTCTAAAGGTGGATACACCAAACATATCTCTTAGTAGGACATGCATCTTTAAAAATATATTATTAGTAGCTATTTATAATCAATTGTCCATTTTTTAAATTTATTTTTGTAAAGCATGGGTTTGAAAGAAATAAAATAGATTGTATTGACACTTACACAATAATGAGGAAAAAGCAAAAGAATTGAACTATTGTAGAAAAATAGATGACACACAAGTTTTATTGACTTAGATAAAATATATAATAGTTGTCTTCTTTTGGAAAGATCCTCTAGCATCTATGGCTCCTTTGCATGTCTTTTTTACTATTTACTTTCTCTACCTACATGTATTTTACTATCTCTCATGAAATTTGCAATGTATTAAGAAACATTTTTTTTTACTATGTACTTTCTCTACATACATGTATTAAGATACAAAATACTAAAGAAAACGATAACTAATATATAAACATAAACAATAAATATTTACTTCAAGGGTTACAAACAATATGATTAGAGATCGATAATTATTCCATTTATGCTAATTAATTATTAATTCTTTAATCCTCTCCCTTGATGATCACTACAATGATTTTCAATTAGTTTCTTAGATTCACAAAATGTTCTTTGCAAAGAGTTTTTGTTAAGATACCAATAATTTGCTCAAACATAGGATAAAAGTTACAATTCTACATGCCCATCTTGATCCAAATATTTGATAAAGTGATGTCAAATCTCTATATCTTTTGTTCTATCTATGAAACATGGGATTCTTTCTCATTGCAATTATGGTGTTCTTGTCACAATAAATAGTATTTGGATTCTCTTATGATAGTTATAGATCTTGTAGGATCCTTTTAAGCCATATGGCTTGACAATTTGTTGCAGTAGCCATGTATTTAGATTTTGTTGATGAGAGAGCCATAGTTTCCTGCTTCTTACTACTCTAGAATACAACTCTAGACTAAAGTGAAAAACACAACTAGATGTGTTTTTGAATCATCTATTAAGATGGTCCAATTAAATCATATGTATCTTACTATTTCAAACTTTTTAGTTGAAGAATAATTTATACCAAAGTTTGGGATACCACTCACATTAATAATCTATTTTCAATGCATCAATGGGATTCATGTAGATCCTACACACATCAAGAGATTAGGCTCACTACATACATAATATATAGCATATTTGTAGTGAG
The DNA here is from genome assembly GCA_027924645.1 of Cunninghamia lanceolata. Taxonomy (NCBI): domain Eukaryota; kingdom Viridiplantae; phylum Streptophyta; class Pinopsida; order Cupressales; family Cupressaceae; genus Cunninghamia; species Cunninghamia lanceolata. The sequence goes on from BSBN01001161.1 coordinate 390,356, forward strand.
GTACATTAGGCTCCCAACCAAGCTCATACATTGAGTGGGATCCACATTAGAAATTGTATCTTCTTTGGTCAATTTGACACCAAGTGCCAATGGAGTTGCAATTTTCATGCACGCCTTCATCATAAACTTATCCAAAAATCTGCTATATACTTGCCTTGAGAAATGAATACGTCTTCTAATTTTTGTTACACTTTCATACCAAGAAAATAATGCATCAACCCTAGATTTAACATTTCAAATCCCTATGTCATTTTTACATAAAATTTCTCCATTGAAATTTTAATGTTTACCTATATAAATAGGATCATCAACATAAATGTAAATAATAAAAATTTCATTACCAAGATGTTTGACATACAAAGATGGCTCTAAATTACTTCTATTGAAACCCTTCTACAAGAAATAATTGTCAATCCTCGCATAAAAAGCATGAGGATCTCGCTTCAACCCATTTAGGTTTTCTTCAACAATTATTCTTTACCTTGAGTTTCACAGTCAATTGGTTGTTCCACATAGACTTTCTTATCTATTTAGTCATTGAGGAAATTTAATTTCACATCCATATAACATATTGTCCTCTTGTATTATATAGTAGTTGCAACACAAATTGATGGTGTCAAGTCTTGCAACTAGAGTGAAGGTTCTAAAATAATCTACTCTTAGTGTTTGTAGAAACCCCTTGGCAACAAGTCTTGTGCTATTGCATAGAAGCATTAGCGTGATATTTTACTTTAAAAATCCATTTAACCTCAATCATCTATTTATCTTTTAGAAGCTACACTAGTTCCCATGTATTAATTTTACAAATTGCTTCCATCTCTTCATTCATAACACCAATCCATACTATCTCTTTTGTTACTTCTTTAAGCATAGTTGGTTCAACTTGGATTTGAGTAAGTGAAGAAAAATTAACAACCTGGTTCATATTAGTACTCCTTTGATAAATTTCACTCTAGCTTCTTACTTAAAAAAAAAAATGGACTTGATGTTGGACTTGTACTTAGAATTGGTAAAGAATTTCTAAAAGAAGAAATTGAACTATCACTAAAATTTGGGTTATTGGGAAAACTTGAGCTTGGAAGACTTGTACTTGAGTAAATAAGGACATTATACAACTAGTTATCTTTTAGCCTATCTAGAAGAGTCCTATTCACATTTGTTGAGTCCACACTTAGAGACTTTTTCTTGTTTGTCTCACATCATAAGGATGTGACAAATATACACACCTTTATAGACACCTATCTCATGTGCACATGACCCATCAGGTACACTTGTCCTATGCACATGCAAGGTGGTTAATGTCCTTAACCATCTTCTCATCTCACCCTAGTCTATATAACTTGAAGTTTTTCATGTAATATGTTATTCACTTTTGGGTGTGTGCAAGAAGTTGTGTCCACTTATTGGCCAAAAAGTGGGAGTGTTTTCCCTGATTTTCAGAATTTGTCACATTTGACCTAAAAATTTGAAGCACTTAACGGTGGAATCTTGGAAAAAGTCACTAAATATGAAATGTAGTACTCGGAATCTAGTTTCCAAATATGTAATTTTTTTCAATACCCAGATGATAGAAAGTGATTTTGAATAGGTGTTTCTAAAAACCACTGTTTAAAAGTCACTTTTTTTTTACTATACCATGTACGTGTACGTCATCCATATTTTGACCTAAATAATCATATTTTTCAAAATCCTTTTGGGAAAAGATTTGTAACTCACTGAAGCACGTTTTCCATATTTTTTTGTAACTTTTTATTGAATATATTTTTTTTCATTAATTTTTTATTGGCCATTTTTGGTCTTTTAAAAAATCATCGTGTACGTCACGCATAAGATGACCTAAACTTAACATTTTTTAAAATTTTTTTTTTAAAAATTGAAAAGAATTGTCTAAAGTACGTTTTCCTACAATTTTTTTAACAAAAAAATATGTTAATAAAAAGTTATTAAAATACTAAAAAACCCTAATAATTCAAGTTTATGGACTTATTTCATCAGAAATTGATTAAAAAATAGAAAAAATAATCCAATTGTAAAAAAAATTACATATTTAGAATCTACACTATCTCATCTATAATGGGTTTTAATTTCGTCAAAATATTCTGCAAAATAGACCTTCAGATATATGCCCAAAGTCACTATTTTGTTGTGACATTAACAGGACCTTCAAGTTGCAGGTCAAACCTGGTCCAGAGGTCAGGTTCGGGTCCCCAAAGCATTTCCCGAACCGGGTTACAAAGCAAAACCCGAGCTTAAAATTCAAATTTTAAATAACGGGATCCCGTTTTAAAACGGGATCCTGTTTCATAAAAGGTTAATATTTTAACCTTTATGAAACGGGATCCCGTTTTGAAAACGGGATCCCGTTTTATAAAGGTTAAAATATTAACCTTTTATGAAACTCAAAACGGGATCCCGTTTCTTGAAAACGGGATCCCGCTTTTGGCTCGGGATTCCGAAGCAAAACGGGATCCCATTTTTAAAAAGTGGGATCCCGTTTTATAAAAAGTGGGATCCCATTTTGGTTAACCCGATTTCAAATTTTTTTCTAACTCCGAAACTTCCACCTTAAGTGGACACAACTTCTTGCATTTACCCTTTTTATGATAGTATTTTGGTGTGTAGTTGCACATATTCATTTGTGAAACTTATTATATTTTATATTTAGATCTTGGTTGCTCCAACATGGTATCAAAGAAATGAATTGTAAATTCCTTCTCATTTTTTACTGAATCCTACACAAAGCCCTATTAAAGGTGTCTCATGGAGCCAAATAGACATCACTATTGAGTCCGAAAGGCTCGAGATAGGTAAGATTGCCTATTATTTTATCAATTTTTGACATAGGTAATTTTTGCAAAAATAAATTGCCCCCCTGTATCCCTATATCATATGATCATATGGCTTTGTGTGTAATTTTGTACCTATACAAAAAAAATGGCACGAAAGGGAATTTTTTTGCAAAACTGGGCAAATTTTCTCAAATTGATTGATAATTTAAAAATTCTTTGATGTCAAGGGTTTCATTATTTGGGTGTGATTATTCGTTTAGATTGAGCTTTTTTTCTCCTACAATTCAACCACTTTGGAGGTAGTCCTTAGGAGAGGTCACCAAGGGTTTTATGGAGGTTGTAGGTTCAACTATTTTTTTAGTTGAGATCATGGTTAGTTTTGGGGGATCCTGAGATCATGGTGGTAGCATTTTTTCCTTACCCTCATAGTAGTCACACAGGTAGTTTTTCAATCAATGTTTGTAGCTATTCAACATCACTTTGGATATTGTTTGATCTAGTTTGATCATTTCTTTAAATCCCTTTGACCACTACTAAGAGACATCTTTACTTCTAGAAGTTCAACTAGTCATCATCCTAAGGTTTTAATCGATCAAGGATGCTGTCAAAACCTTACGATCACCAACATCTAAGATTCAGTTGTCATTTTCTCTAGATCACCACCAATTTTGCCACCATGGGTTCACATCCTTTGTAATGGTATTCAACACTACCACAGTCACTATTACAATCACAATCAAAGTTTTCTCATTTGATCATAGTTTCCTCCTAACTACCAAGCACTCAAACTAGCATTTGTTGTAACTATTTATGTTAATTGCTAACACTTTTTGTAACCTTCAACATTTTATGTTACATTTACTTTAACTGAAGCATTTTATGCTAACCACCACCTTACTACTAGCATACTCTATGAATATTCTATTGGTGATGTGATGATGACATCATGTTGATGTCACTCTTTTCCCCTAAATTTCTTGACCCCTCACCATTGGCCAGTTTGTAATTTTGGCTCAACTTTAGGAAGCTCATTCTTATCCATACAAAATTATTTGTCAAAATGATTTTTTTATTTAGGGTTATTTTTTGTGCTCTACATCATGGTGTGATCAATTTGTGAATTGGGTGTACATATTTTTTAAAATCATACATTCTCAAGGGTAATGTTGCATATTTCCTATTTTAAAAACTTATAAGGGCTCATTCAAGCACATATCGAGTCTTTTTTGGATCCTATTTTTAAATTGCCTGATTTTTTGAGCTCTTCCTAGTGGTGTTGTTAGTTTTTATTGATATGTTTCAAATTTGTAATTTTAGCATATGCCTATATTTTGAAATCTGGTAAACATATATCATCAAATCCACCTAGTTGTAATTGTAAATGCACTACATATAAAGTGCCACATCACTACAACTTGCTTGGGGGGTTCATTGATTGAATCAAAGGGTAAATTGGTGTTTATATTTGTTGGTTTTGAGATCATGTCTCTCACACCAAATCCTTTCCATTTGAGTATTCTTCATAATCCTCCTAATAAATGGAAGATAAAATATGGTTATTATAGGCATTAAAAATACATTGAAGATGATTGTATTCAAAGATAAATTTTTGAAATGAAGCATCTTCTTCTAGATCATAATATTAATTTATCTGATCATTCTAATCTAGCACCTGCAGAATCATCTTATGGTCTCACTCAAACATGTTGTGAGACAAAAACATCATTTGAGGATGAGCAATGTAGTCTGATAACTTACATTGTGATATCATCTCTCCCATTATCACTTGTTGCTACATCTAAATCTAGTGTTAATACATCTATGGCTTCTAGTGATTCATTGTAATAGCATATTAATATTAATTTTCTAGATCTACCTCATTAGGACACATTTCTATTAGACATATCATCCTTGATTGTAGAGTCTCGCATCACAAATTTGGAAGACATAGTTGAGGATATTTGTTTTCTATTTGATGACATCTTCAATGGAGTTGCATCACCATCATCTTCTTCAGATATGATTGTTCTTCATCGTCATCTTCTATCATCATAGTTTCATAGTGGATTAAATATATTTAAGTAGAATTTGAAGGCATCATCTAGGAATTCATCATTGTCTTTAGATTATGTTCCAAATTTAGAGATATTCATCCTTCTTCCTATAGATTCCTATTCGGAATGGGAAGATATATTGCACACATCTATGGTTATGTTTCTTCCAAAGGGGAGAAATGTTTTTCAATGATCATGGATCATCTTTAGCATCTAATTTCAAGCATCTACTAGCACTACAGGAGGCAATTTGAGGGTAGGTTGCATGGTTTCTCTTCTCATCTCAATTTTGGGAGGGAGTGTTCCCTAGCATGGGATTATTTCATTCTCACCTTTGGGGGGGTTACCTAGACCTTCTACATTTTTCTCTCCTATGTGGGGAAACATTTATTGTACTTTTGTGCTAGAAGTTATCCTTGAGGGGTCATGTTAAGTCCTCCTTTCTTCTTCACTTGTACATTTTTTCATGTATCTTTTCTCTTTTGGAGAGGAGTTTATTTCCCACTGGGTTTTCTCCTTTACTCTGCTTGTGAGAAAATTGTTTGGGCATGGGTACCTAACATGGCCTCATAGATGGGATGCATCTTTATTTCTCTATTATTTTAAATAAGGACATTATACACCTAGTTAGCTTTTAGCATATCTAGGAGAGTCCTTTTCACACTTGTTAAGTTGACACTTAGGGAATTTTTTCTTTTTGTCTCATCTCAAGGATGTGACAAATGTACACACCTTTAGAGACACCTATATCATGTGCATATGACACATTGGGTACACTTGTCTTATGCACATCCAAGGTGGTTAGATTCCTCAACTATCTTCTTATCTCGCCCTAGTTTATATAAACAAAGGTTTTCATGTAATATATTATTCACTTTTTATGATAGTATTTTGTCTTGTAGTTGTACATATTTATTTGTGGAAGTTATTAGATTTTGCATTCAAATCTTGGCTACTCCAACAAGAATTTCCCTCAAAAATACAAAGTTGAAATTTTTCACCCAACTTCCACTTCTAATATAGAATATTGTCATATATTAGATAGCCAAAAACTCAAAAATGAGCTACAAAAGGCTTATGGCCATTCCAATCTTCCTTTGGAGTGATGTTCTTGACTATTTTAGTGGGACTATAATTCATGATGGGTATTTTCATCACCACTACTTCGACGCAGTGAATATTGGCAATGTTTTTTTTCTTTTAACATGCTTCATGTAATTTCCATAATTTGCTATGGTTCTTTCTTTCCACCACACCTTTTTGCTACAGGTGTAGGTAGAAATCAACTATCTCTTGATTCCATGATCACTATAAAAATCAAAGAACTTTATTGAAGTGAATTATCCCCCTCTAATAGTTTTGAGCACTTTATGATAGTACTTCTTTTAATTTTCAACTATTACCTTCAATTCTTTTTATACTTTTATTAAGAAAATATATCCAAGTGTGGTGAAATAAATCATTAATAAAAAATAAAAACTCGTACTCAAGGATTTCTCCTACATATCTCCACAAATGTCAACATGCACATGTTAAAGAGGAGATTTTTCCCTCCATGATTTTTTCACTAGAAAACTATTTCATTCTTGGTTTTCAAGTACACACCTTGAACAAACTTCTTCTCTTACTTAAATTATTGGAACTCCTTTCACTATTTTCTTCTTGTGAAGCAACTTTAATATTTGAAAGCTTAGATTTCAAAGCATTTGTTTCATAACCATGAATAATTTTTGGTTTTTTTGATGGAATGCACTTTGTTGGAAAATAAAGTCAAAGGAAATAATTTTTTTTCTTGTTATTAAAGCCTTTGCTACAAAATCACAATTATCTACTATATTAAATATTTTGTAGCAACTATATCAAATATTTTGTAGTAGCTATCTTCAAACACAACTTTATATTTTTTTTCTATGAGTTGTTCAATTCTCAAAAAATTATGTAATTTTAGCACATGCATTACATCGTGACTATATGTAGTTTCTCCTTCCTTGGTTTTTTCACAATGGTGCATTCCCCATCATATCAACTTATTAATCATCACCAAATTTTTCTTGGCTTCTCATAGATTAATTTAACTTGTCGAGAAGATTAATATCACCCATTATATAGTTTGAGCTCAGGTGAGTCACTTAATAAACCAATGCCGTAGAACATGTATTCATAGGGTACTAATAAAAACTTCTAATTTAACATCTACCCCTCAAATTTATGTTTTTGATACCCCCTCTATAAACTCTAGTATAAATAAAATACTACCTATTTTCACTAGGTATCCTATGTACCTATTTATTGTTTACGTTTCTATATCCCCTTATTATTTCTGCCCTATTAACCAAGGTCACTACCTAGACCTACATCTAACTCAAAACTAGTTTTGACTACCATCCCATACATTAAAGCCTCGACATAGTAAACCTAAATGAGACATGACAAATATGCCATGTTGTGGAAAGCTTTGATTAAAAAACACTTATACGTCTCAACCTCCAAACCTTTGCCACATTACGTTAAACAATAAATCTCCCTAATAATATATTTCAATTATAGTACACATTATAATCTACATTATAATGAGGTATTTAGAGATACCTAGTGATTCTTCTAGGTAGGGGGTTATCCCACAATAGTACATATTCCACTTTTTGGCCTATTTGGGACACTAAAATAAGCACTTTTAACTAATTTTTTTTACCTTTTTTACTTATAGGAAGCAAAGCATTAAGAATTTGAAGATGATATGAATTAGTAATTTTTGAGATTTCATATGTAGATTTTAAATATATATATATATATATATATATATATATATATATATATATATATATATATATATATATATATATATATATATATATATATATATATATATATATTTTAAAAAATTTAAAAATAATCTTCTCTCATTTTAAAAATATTCCTAATAGTTTATTTTTTATACTTTATAGTATTTTTAATGAGTGGTATTATTCCATTGTGTGTAACTTTTTTAGAAATAATATAAATTCATAATTTCTTAGACATAATTACTAACACCAATATCTAGTGCATGCATTTTTTAATAATTTTTTGTTGCATATTTTATTTATTACTAATTTTTTTAATTCAAATTAATTATAATTTAGAGCGATGTTATTCCATAATGCATATTTCTTTTGATAACATTCAAATTATTTTTTTGTTCAAACAAGGACATCAATATGAAGTGTACATGTTTTTTAGGAATATTATTTTTTTAAATCACATGCATCGAACATAGACCTTTATGATTGGTAAAAACTAATGCACACTAGAAAATAAAAATAAATACAATAATTAAATAAAATATATTACAAATTATACTTTTTAGAAATCTTACTCTAAGGGATACAATCTTGAAAAATCTCATGTCATTATGACTCTATTTGATAGTTCAACCCTTGCATTGAAATAAATATTCTTCTAAAAACTAGGTTAGTAAAAGGAGTAAGGTAGCCTAGAAACCTTTGAATATGCAACATTTAAAAATGGAAAAAGAACGTTAATTCTATTATCATTATTTTTAACCTTTGCAAATTTTAGAATTTTTACATTCTCTAAATTGACATGTCTCATTAAGTCACTTTGCCAAAAGTTGTGCGAGTATTTTAAGTCGTATGATAGAGTTCTTTGTTGACTTGTCTTGATCAAGTCAAAAACATTAATGTCAATGTCAATAAGCCTTGGTTGTGAATGTTCTCAATTGTTTTGAATTGTCAAATTACCTATCAAGCCAAAAATCATCAATTGTTAGTCATAGTTACAAGTGACCTAGAGTAAAGATCAATTGCCTTAAAGTGTTGCAAGATTATCTAAATTGAATCACGAATCTCAATCAACTTGGTAATTTGTGTGAAGGTGATAAAATGTTTGGTCAAACCTCAATGCTAGAAATATAAAGGGTTCTCATGTAGTTTGATAGGTATATGGTCTTGGGGTTATATTTCAGCATTTTTAGATCTTTCACAATTTGTAGTTTCATGAAGTCATAAGATGGCTTGTAATGTTTGACAACAAGCCTCAAAGGGGATCTTTTGAGATTTGAATATTTTGGTTTTATGATAATTTCAATTTTAAATATAGTTACAATTTATTCACACATGTGAATTTATAGTTATTTAAAGTTTCAACACATTGTCGCAAGTTCTTGCATAGAGCATGTTCTCCCTAGAAATCTCTATGGTGGGTTCACAATGGTATTTTCACTTATTCCCTTTGATTTAAAGTCAGATAATAAATAAATGAAGGTACATCGGTTATTAAACATGTGGAGTCACAAAATTTGAATTCAACTTGTAATTTCATCAATTGCAAAGTTGCAATTCACAATTTACGGTTACACATGACCATGAGTCAATTTCCAAGTGTAACTTTATTAAATTTAGCAAAAGTTTAAATGCGTGATCAACCGAATTGTTCGTTTGCAAGATCCATAACTGTAATATTAGTTTACCTTGGCAGTGTTGTTTAAAATGTTTTAGGCAAAGTCGTCAGTATAATTTTATAAGTGTAAGGTATGTTCACGAGTTACGATTTATCTATTTAATATTTACCAAGTTGGGAATTACAAACTTAATTTGTAATTTTACATGCAAAAAGATTTATGAGCTACATTAGATTCCCATCATCCTTCAAATTTTTTAAAAATAGTTTAAATGACTTATTTTTATGTGGGAGTCATTTGACAAACTTAAAACACAAAGATAATTTTACCTCCCAAAACTCAGTAATGTTTATACATTGAAGACAAAAGCAAAAGAGAGAACTTGTAATGCACATTTACAAATTGCAAACATGATTCTTCGTGAAGCCCTAAGGTAAAAATTGGCAAAAGTTAGAACTTCGTTTTAAAGGTGGAAGTGGGAAGCCATGGTGCAGCTATGCAACTTTGCAAATTGATTTTAGACTCTATACCACTCCAGCTCCAATGTAAACAGCCAGCAGATTGTCGTGCATACTGTTCACCAAAATTTTGATTCGGATTTTTCTAACTTTCCATTGCGACCTGTTGAACAGAGCTTTGTCGACCTCTTCAATCATAGTGTTTGTTCATACAATCGATTTGTATCAACTTGTCGAGAAAGTTTCAACCAGCTGACCATTTTCCAACATACTGGCTGATTAAGCTCTACCCATATTTATATACTAAAGAAGAAGTTAGAAGAAAGGCTTAAAAATTAGGAGTTTTATTTAAAGTGGTGGAGGTGCCAATCCCCGACGCACTCTGGCAAACTAACACAATCATCCTTCCACCCCTTCCAACTCCCCCAAACACTTCAATAAAATAGGAAAGAATATGTGCATACTTATGCTCTATATTCATACATCCGTAAAAACTTGCGAAGTGATTCCATGTTTCTGTTCTCCCCAACTCTGCAAAGTAGATATCTATTAAAGCACCATGGTGGACATGCATGCAGGACTTTGAACTGTTTTATAAGTGTCATCCTCTATTACAACGGTTTTGGACACTATGTTTCCAGCCACGCGTTAGCCAGCATCCTTCCTACATATGTTAATGGCGCTTTGGAACAAGGTTTGGACATCCATCAAAACGTAATGAAGATTTTTATCTATTGTTGTATTTAGAAATGCGTTGGAGGGAATGTAAGTAAAAGGTGCAAACATTGACAGGCATGTGAATCATCTGGCAGAACACCCAAAGAAATGACAACTCATGGAAGCCATGATTGCAGGCATATGGATGATATGAATTTATTGAAAAGGTTTTAGAAACCTTTTGGTATGGAAATCCAACTTATAAATGTTCTTTGCCAGCAATTCTTCTATGCCAGAAATTCTCCTATGCCTGCACTAGATTCCTAGAATGGGGGCTTTGGATCACTCTCAACCAGCCAATTGAGTTGATTTCGACCAGTCTAATGATATTGTTTGTCCATAAATTTCTGTCGACAAATTTTTGACCAGTCAATCGTTTTATAAAGCACCAACTGGTTAAGCTTCCTTTTTAAACTACAGAAATTTAAAAAAAAAAAAAAAAAAACTACTATAATACTCTCGAATGAATATTGCTGTCTGAATCATCCATGACGTTTTTTTGGGATCACTAGGAACATCTATAGACATGGATGGCTTGGTTTATTCTGATAAATATGATAATCAGTTTTATTATTCCCTTATAAGACAATAGGGTGTTTAAACTTACAGAGCTGCGGACTACCACGGATGGATTAGCGTTATGATTTGAAAAATCTAGGCTGACTTCTATGCCAGAGTTTGCACATTTTACCACGAAAAGAAGCACCGTTCTTGTACGCCTCACTAAACAGACAGCCGACTGTTTTTCTGAATTTTCGACCTTCCTCTTCCAACTGGTTCAATTCAATGTCTTCCATGTTCTTGACAGGAGAAGTCGGTAGGATTTTGACTGAAAATTTATCAGTCGGCAGGTTTCAACAAAATTTCTGTGCTAGTACATTGACAATGTACGGGCTGGTTAAGTTCTTCCATTCTTGTACGTGTTGGTTCGTAAACAGCCAGTACTTTGTCATACCACTGTTTTCCGAATTTTCAACCTCGATTTTTTTGTCCTGTTCACCGCAACTATGTCGAGCTATTCAACCACATTTCCTGTCAATCAAATGGTCAAAAACAATTCAGTTGACAGCATTTCGACCAGCTACTGCAGGCTGGTTAAGCTCTTCCTGAATGAAATGCGAGGCTGCAATCACCCACCTGCAAATATATCCCCTCTCTTCCCCACGACAATTCACTGTGTGCCGTCCACATTCCGCAGCTCTTATCATAACACGCTGACTCCACGCACTCGTTGAAGCGTAGGTAAGCTTAAAATGTTGTGCATAAGATTATAGGTACCGAATGAATTGATACTATTGGAGTACAATACCACTGAGAGGGGGGGTGAATCAGTGGTATACTAATTTTAACAACACCTTAAGAACTTGAAAAATCAGAACAACTTTGGCATGGCAGACTAATGTCAAGAATGCATCAACAATGAAACAAACAAGAACATCAAAATTAGGAGTAAAGATGTTTGCATATTAGATGCTCAATCATGTAACTTGTATAATTTTGATTGACCATAATGAGAATGAACATCTAGGATATCATTTCAAGCAAAAATATATGATGAATATGCGTTCATGCAGATCAAATTGACTTAGAATAACTATAAAATTGAATGACACATGATGAGTGAAAGAACATGAGGATAAAACACATCAGTGATAGCAACAACCCATAACACAAATATTGTCCTGAGTGGAAACCCTCTAGAGCAGAAAACCACTCGAAAAATGCCTCACTGGCTTATCAAAAGGAATCTCACTAATTACAGGCCTCACTGGCTTATAACATTGCGTCACTAGCATATAACGTTTCCTCACTGGCATATAACATTGCCTCACTGGCTTACAACATTTAAAAGCATCAACTTCAAGGAGCACCAACCCCTAACACAACCTTGCAAGAGCACCCACTCTCTACATAAAGAAAGATAAATACAAATACAGAGGGTTACTCTATTTCTCTTTGTACCAGACTGATATAACATCAACAATGCATGTACACACACTTACGCATCCATCATTCATATTATATCAGGTTTTATACACAACATATTACATTCTATCCAAGTCATTCTTTCTCTCTATAGACAGTTAGAGAATCATAATTGTAAACTGAAACTGATTGGTAGTTCTCAAACGACCAGAAAGTTATGTCAAAGAACTTGTTTTAACTGCTTCCTTAATCATAATATAATATTCAAATCCTCTCTGTAAAGAAGCCCATGTTAAACAATACCGAGTATAACTGAACAGGTAACCATAGTCAATAGATGTTTCAACTGTTTATAACTATTTGCACCAAAATTTCAAATGCTCGAGAAAATAATATATCTTGTGCCTTTATCATTGCACATGTTATAAAAGAAATTTAATCTCTTTGTCAGGGTTCCATCAAGATGTTACAGACCCACAAGAGAGCCTGAAAAACTCTTTACCATTTCATCTTTTCATTCAATAAGTCCTCGAAATACTAACAAAAATGTTTCAAAGTTTTTATCAAAAAAAATAGCCATAGTAATATTCGTGAAACCGTTAGCTAAAAAAGAATTTCCACTTGAAACCCTAGAGACCATTTGAATACATTTAAACTCCAAAAACAAATGTAATCTCTACTTATATTTCAAACCTCAAGCAGTCAGAAATCAACCAAAGAAACTTCAAAGACTTTTATGTATTTTAATTCAAAACAAAAACTGGAGAGAAGGCACCTGATAGTTGACAACCAAAACCATTTTTTTGCTATCAATGAAGTCAAAATACCAGTCCAAAACTGAACTAGCTCAAGGCAGCATTGTCACTTTTCTAGATCCGGTGGAGACACATGGAGATACCCAACTATTCTTCCATGATTTTTCATGATAACTTTGAACTTTCAAACCCTAGCTCAAAGAGCTTCATAACCAAAGCTAAAAACTATGCAAATTGAATACCAAAAACCTCCTTTTGCCTGATGATAAAACATATGACTTGCACTTTTGATGAGCCCTAAAAAGGCCGGTAAAAGATCAACCAAAAAACAACCTTATTACATGTTGCAAATGCCATGACCTGCCCAGCAGGTGAAACTCATAAAGAACCCAATGACATAAACCTTGCAAAGTGTGTTTTGTTTTGTGCACTAGAAAATTCAATGTGAGAATACCTTAGGAAAAACAAACAAATGTATACTGTGGTCAACAACTTTAGTGGTAGAATATGCCTTAGTTTTTATACACTTGTAGATCACGAAAATATGTCATCAAATGTCATAGCACAATACCAATATGAATCAAGTATATCATCATGTGATCAAAGAACAAGTGAAACCATAATGTAATCAAAGAACCATGCACATGCACTTGAAACCATATAACCATGCACCTAAAACTGATTGAGCCATGAACATATAACCATGCACCTGCCATGAACATATAACCATACACCTTACAACAACTGAAACCTTTATACCAAGTTATGATGTCATGTAACCAAAACTATTACCATTAGTTACCATAATGATACAACCACTACATTGATCAACTGTGCATGAAAAGGAGCCAACAATGAATATCAACTAAGCCAACAATGTGATGATGATGATACAACATAACACCAACCAACTTTTACCATGAGAGTATGAACTATGTGAACCATGTGTCAATTGTCATGAATGCCAACTGTGAACAGGATATCATCATGAATGCCAACTGTGAATATGATATCATCATGAGAATATCATAGTACCACAACCAACATGTTTGAAGTCTCTTCAAGACAGAACCTCATCAATACCAAGTGAACATCATCAGGAACATTCATAACATCATGAATACCAAGTCAACCAAATGCTATGTCAAGCATAACCAAATACCTCTATCTACCAACTGTCATGAAACCAACATGAGCAAACCACAAACTTGAGAGTTTGTGTATTTGACATCAAGGACAACAACTGAAAGGGCAACAAACTCCCCCTTTGTCCTTGATGGAAAAACACAACTCTCTCTCCCCCTTTTTGGCATCAAAGACAAAGGGAGAAAGAAAGTATGCCAATGCCTCAAGAAGATATCAGAAAATATAAAACATACAAAACATACCAAGGTTGTCGCATGATTGAGAAGTATCTAGAACATCTGAAATAGAAATGAGATATTACCACCATAATGAGATATCAGCAATATAATAAGCATAAAAGGCATGTAGCAAAGATGGACAACAACTGAGAAGACTGTCGTCACTGTCCAAAACAGCAAAAAATACCACTGAAATAGGACCATTTATCAGAGCTATAAAAGTATGCAATACACTCCCCCTGCATATGTCATTGTTTCAAAAAGTATACATGTCAGGAGTGAAAGATCAACATGTCTGTGATCAAAACAACATTCATTGTATGCTCGTATATGATGCCAGTGACATCTGATGAATGCATTGTTAACCATCAATATATATGACATCATTGTATGTCAAATCTATATGTCAAAGACTAAAGACATCAAAACCAAACAAGGAACATATCACCAAATCAAATACAAGGAATCAATGTGCCAATAACTGAATTAATCTATACAAATTCATGACATGAACCATACCAACAATGTTCTCAAACTATACCAACAATACAAATAATGTCATGATAATCCCATGGATGAAAAGAACCAGCACAACACCATTGAACTGCTCCCAAAACATTATGCAATAAGCAATAACAATGAATATGACCAATCATCATTATTGGAATGATATATCACCATAAACTTCTCATAACAATATAATAACAATGCATGTAATAATCACAAGTCATAAGAACCCATTTTCCACAAGTTGTTATTGTTACTAGCTATAAATGAACTCTATCACATTGTGTCAATAAGAGGTATGCAACCTAGCATTGAAAACTTATTGCTCCATTGAGAGGTATCACTAGGAAGATGTTGTTCCAGATCTATAACAAATATCTCTGCATTATGCTATGATAACTAGTATTATTATTTCTTACCTTACTGCACCTTCCTTCAACTCCTAATGATGCCAAACTCATAGAACAACATAGTTAGGAAACCTGAAAAGATTACTTATACAATAACACCTAAGCTTTGAGAATCAAAGGTATCAGGACTGTATAAGTCAGAATCATGCATCTAATCTAGGCATGTGATGTTAATAAACTATTGATAAGAGCAAAGTACATCTATTC
This sequence comes from Cunninghamia lanceolata, assembly GCA_027924645.1. Lineage (NCBI taxonomy): Eukaryota > Viridiplantae > Streptophyta > Pinopsida > Cupressales > Cupressaceae > Cunninghamia > Cunninghamia lanceolata. Next base: position 405,942 of record BSBN01001161.1, read on the forward strand.
CATTGTCTGCTGCAAGAGATTATAGTCAGATCTGCCATCATCTATATTATTGTCATTCATCTCTCAAACCAAAAACATTTACCACTGTTCTTTTATGATCCATAAAAGAAAACAAAAACTCATTTCATGTCCATGGTCAAGGCATCAAATTTCATAAGATTTGTTATGACTACTACAGTATGCATCACCAATACATTTACTATTATGAGTAACAACAAGTATGTTATCATGTAACTGTGACACCTTAATACTAAACTTGAAGTGAAGAATCACTATCCTGCATTCATACTTCATTAAAGTATATGTCTTTGAACTCCTTGCACTCCCCAATGATCTTATGATGACAAATTATAGTCAATGCTTTATAACTATGCTTTATCTCTCTTAATGCTACTGTCATAGACTTTGTTAGAGATAAAAACTATAGAGCCTAAAAATTCATTGTTATGCTCCTTTGACACTGCTAAGACAAAATATTGCCCAATTCTATCTGATAGAAATCATACCTTGTCTTAAAGCCTCTTTAAACATAATCTTGTCTTCTCATTAAACATAATCTATTATGTGTTAACAATCAAACCCAACTATTTTTGATACCATATCAAATTGCAAATAAGGATTTCACTTCTTCTACCAACAATAAGCATGAAGAGATGCAGAAGTTGTAAGATCTGTCATCAACAATTGTCACATTCTTATTCAATAATCAAGTCTATTCACTGAACAATGACAAAGATCACTTTCAACCATCAAAGAATATTGTCAAGCCAATTGTTCTATCACAGTAACAATAACATGTTTCACCTTCACATCATTGCCAAAGAAAATTCCTGGCTTCCAATCCTATGTAGAACAAAAAATATTGACCACACAGTCTATGGTACTATCTAATGTCAGGACTTACACTCTTTTATAACTTTGCAAATCAAACCAAACCAATTTTCTTGCCTTCTCTAGGGGTTGAATGATAAAACACTAACCTACTCCCCCTTACCTCATGCTGATCTTTTAGGCACTTTGTGATGTCTCTTGTGCAACATGCACAATATTAGGGTTTTATTTTCTTCTCCAAACCTTTAAGGGCTCTTTCCTTTGCTTAATCAGGTCATCTATTTTCTTATTATTTCCAAATGATTTCTTCAACTTACTTCTGTAATATTGTGTCTTATGTCCAAACTTATGGCATCTATTGCATATCATATTGTTAGAGAAATAATGATATATGTTCCTTGAATTTCTATAATCATATCTTTCATGCATCCAATAGTCTCTTTTCATGTGCCCAACCTTATTGCAGTTATAGCAAACAACATTGTGGTTTTGATTTGACAAATCAGAATAACTACAATTTCTAGCTCTATGACCATACTTATGACAGAAATAACAATAACCATGAAATTGAGAATAGTTAAACTTGACCGAATGATATTGTCTAGTAGATATAGGTCTTGAAAAACTATTAGTTCTTCTTCTCCCAATATTAGTAGTTTAATCCTTTTCTTTCTTCTTGTCATCATCAGAAATAACAGAATGATAATTTAGATCTATCTTCTTCCTAGGAATCTGCCTAACCTTGAAACTCTTCCCATCTACTATTGCAAACACTATTTCCTTTTTAACTTCATCTTTAATGCCAGAGCTTTCCCCTTTTTCATATCCTATGCCAAAATGATCCTTGTAGTTTTTCTGACTACTCAATATGCCATCTAAAGTATTTGTGCCTTTCACAAACTTTTGTATTTTGACAACTTCCAGACTTTTCTTTAGATTGACAACTTCACCTTGAAGTCTCAGACATTCAATTCTTTTCACTTCAAGATCAGAATTTGCTACATTTATTATTCTTTTGGCTTCCTCTATTTCAGTCTTTAGGCTAATAGTTGGTTTATTTGAATCTTCAACTTGACCTCTTAAATCTACAATCAAGTTTCTTGCCTCTTCAATTTCTAAAGAAACTTTTGTAGAACTTGAACATACCTTGTCTTTGGAGTCTTTGTCTTGTTGAAGTTGGTCTTCTAATCTCCAATTCTCCTTTCTAAGTTGATTGATTGTATCCAAGGCACACAAGAGTTCTCCTTCGAAATCAATCTCACAATCTAGTTCATCATACACTTGTTCATAATCATTTTCATCCACAAATAGGTCTCCTTCTTCATCATAAATTTCAACTACAAAATCATCAAGTTCCTGTCTACTAACATTCACATTGTTAAGACTATTAACTGTAGGACTGATTTCTTTATGACATTTTGTATCTACAATCATGGTTGACTTATGCAACAATTCATTGTAGGACTTAACTGAGGCTTGCTTTTCAACTTTTTGATCAGCATTCTTCTTTTCTCTATTTGAGGCCTTAATTCTTCTACCCTTTCCCATGGTACTCTGCTATCAAGACCTACCCAAGTTGGTTAGACTTCAAATAGAGAACCTACGCTTTGATACCACTTGTTGGAGTACAATACCACTGAGAGGGGGGGTGAATAAGTGGTATACTAATTTTAACAACACTTAAGAACTTGAAAAATCACAACAGATTTTCCATGGCAGACTAATGTCAAGAATGCATCAACAATGAAACAAACAAGAACATCAAACTTATGAGTAAAGATGTTTGCATATTGAACACTCAATCATGTAACTTGTATAATTTTGATTGACCTTAATGAGAATGAACATAGGATATCATTTCAAGAAAAAATATATGATGAATATGCGTTCATGCAAATCAAATTGACTTAGAATAACTATAAAATTGAATGACACATGATTCGTGCAAGAACATGAGGATAAAACACATCAGTGATAGAAACAACCCATAACACAAGTATTGCCCTGAGTGGAAACCCTTTGGGGTAGAAAACCACTCAAAAAATGCGTCATTAGCTTATCAAAAGGGATCTCACTGATTGAAGGCCTCATTGGCTTATAACATTGCCTCACTGGCATATAACATTGCCTCACTAGCTTAAAACATTTAGAAGCATCAACTTCAAGGAGTACCAACCCCTAACATAGCCTTACAGGAGCACCCACTCTCTGCATACAGAAAGATAAATACAAATACAAGGGGTTACTCTATTTCTCTTTGTACCAGACGAATATAACATCAACAATGCATGTACAAACACTTACGCATCCATCATTCATATTATATCATCTTTTATACACAACATATTACATTTTGTTCAAGTCATTCTTTCTCTCTATAGATAGTTAGAGAATCATAACTATAAACTGAAACTGATTGGTAGTTCTCAACTGACCAGAAAGTTATGTCAAAGAACTTGTTTTAACTGCTTCATTAATCATAATATAATATTCAAATCCTTTCTGTAAAGAAGCCCTTGTTAAACAATACCCAAGTATAACTGAACAGGTAACCATAGTCAATAGATGTTTCAACTATTTATAATTGTTTGTAACAGTTTGCACCAGAATTTCAAATGCCCGAGAAAAGAATATATCTCATGCCTTTATCATTGCACATGTTATAAAAGAAAATGATCTCTTTGTCAGGGTTCCATCAAGATGTTACAGACCCATAAGAGAGCTTGAAAAACTCTTTTTCATTTCATCTTTTCAAACAATAAGTCCTTAAAATACTAATAAAAATATTTCAAAGTTTTAATTAAAAAAAATAGCCACAGTAATATTCATGAAACCCTTAGCTAAAAAGGAATTTCCACTTGAAATCCTAGACACCATTTGGATACATTTAAACTCCAAAAACAAATGTAATCTCTGCTTATGTTTCTAGGCAGCTAGAAATCAACCAAAGAAACTTCAAAGACTTTTATGCATTTTAATTCAAAACAAAAACTGGAGAGAAGGCACCTGATGGATGACAACCAAAACCATTTTTTTGCTATCAATGAAGTCAAAATACTAGTCAAAAACTTAACTAGATCGAGGCAACATTGTCACTTTTTTAGATCTGGTGGAGACCCATGGAGATACCCAATTGTTCTTCCTGTTAGTGTAATACATCATCATTGTATTACATTGTTAGTTATGTTCAATTTGTTCGGTTTCATATAACCGGACTAGTAGTTATTGTTCAATTTCATATTGGACTCCCACCACATAATATATATGGATGTACCTGCATTTAATAATGATATCAATAAAGCATTTACTATTTATCATATGGTATTAGAGCCATGGAGGCATGACCTGAATGAGGAGTGTTGTTCATGGAGGAGATCGGTAGGCATTAGAAACTGTTGGAAGACATTAAGCATTGTAGAGGGGAACAAAGTGGCTCTCAAGCATCTAGTTCATTGGCTTCACAAGATGCTCCTATAATAAGTTCTTAGATAAGGTACATATGCTTTCTTCTATCTATATTTATCTTGAATGCTACCGCAAGGAGTCTGGTACAGTTTGATAGAGTTGCTGGCAGCAACTATTATTTAAGATTGAGGAGGCGTGACTATCATTACCAGAGCAGCGATTCCCTTGCAACAATGAATAGCTCTTTGGAAGATCAGTGAATAACATTGAGAGATAGCCGATCATCTACAGCCAGTCACCCTATAATCTGCATTGCCATTATCATCTCAAATTGGTATGTATTGAAGTGTGTATGGAAGTGCAAAATTTTATAAGCAAATATATATTTAATTTGAAGTGAGAAGGTCAATTTGGTCTTACTATTTCTTTTTGGAGTATTAGTTTTAAATGGAGATTCCATTAGACAAGTATTATGGTTTCAATTTTCATACTTGGAGAATGAAAATTCAAATGCAACTAATGAATACAAATCTATGGGGAATAGTAAGTGGAAAGGAAAAAGCACCTACAGATGCAAATAAGTTATTAGAATGGAGTAGTAGAGATGATAAAGCCAAGGCTATAATTGGTATTTCTCTTTCTGACACTGAATTGCACCACATTGATTTGGATAAATAATCAGCTGAAATTTAGGATAATCTGAATAAATTGTTTGGAGCAAAAGCCGTTAATGCAAAGTTTTCTCTAAAACTTCAATTATTTAGATTTAAGATGGACGATGGAATCACAATGTCAAATCACATAGGTAACTTGTAGTATCTCATTAGACAACTAACAGAGGTTAAGGTTACGGTAGATGATGATGATGCTAGGGCCATCTTATTAAATAACTTGCCTTCAAAATACAACAATGTTATTTTTACACTTAGTCAAATACCTTCACAAACTCTGGAAGGTATGATTTCTGCTCTTCTAGAAGAAGAGAAGAGAACAATAGAAGATTCAAAAGATGATCCTCAGGAGAAAGCATTATTCTCAAGAAGAAATTACAAGAGATTAGAGAAAATCAAATGTTTTTATTGTAAGAAAAATGGTCACACAGCTTGGGATTGTAGAACTGGAGCTAGTGATGTTCTTAAAGGAAAGGTCAAAAATGAAGGAAACCTTGCTTGCATTGAAGATGATCAGGATCCACTAGATATTGAGGACGAGGATCCACCAGATGGTGCTATTAATTTTTGTGGATACGCCCTTTAAGCCTTCAAATTGGAGGCAAGTGGCATCAAAGGATGGAGGTTTTTCCATCATCTCAAATTAGCTTCTCGCTTTGAGATGATGCTTTGCATGAGAAGCATTTTTGGTTTTGGTTGTTTTACTTTTCTTTGTCGATGCTGACAGACTTAAAGAATGTATGTTTTGTGAAGATTTTATTTTGGAGACAGGTTTGGGATTTGGTGTTGAGCTCAATATGGATTGTTGTCCAATGAGCTTTAGAGTATATGATTGAGAATTATACACTTTTACGGTCACTAGACAATCATAGAGATCCGTCGTATCTCTTAGGGATTATTGTCAAATAATTCAAGACTCTGTAATTTGAGAGTTTGGGACTAAAGAGCTCAAGAACATAGCTCGAAACTACGCCTTTTCGAGGGTAGATGAGACAGCATGATGGAGCCCCTCTTGGTTTAGTATTTGTTCTTTGCAAGAAGAACTTCTATAAAATATGTGTTCATATTATGTAATCAGCTTTGTTGAGTATTTTAGCATTCAGGGGGGGTCCCTTGGTTCTTTTGCAGGAACAATGTAATAAGCGGGGAATGTTAGGGTAATACATCATCATTGTATTATGTTGTTAGTTATGTTCAGTGTGTTTGGTTTTATATAACCGGACCAGTAGCTATTGTTTGGTTTCATATCGGACTCCCACCACGTAATATATATGGATGTACCTGCATTTAATAATGATATCAATCAAGCATTTACTATTTATCACTTCCATGATTTTTCATGATAACTTTGAACTTTCAAACCCTAGCTCAAAGAGCTTCATAACCGAAGCTAAAAAAATTGCAAAATGATAACCAAAAACCTCCTTTTACCCAATGATAAAACATATGACTTGCACTTTTGGTAAGTCCTAAAAGGGCCGGTAAAAGATCAACCAAAAAACAACCTTATTACCTGTTGCAAATGCCATGACCTGCCCAACACGTGAAACTCATAAAGAATCCAATGACATAAACCTTGCAAAGTGTGTTTTGTTTTGTGCACTAGAAAATTCAATGTGAGAATACCTTAGGAAAAACAAACAAATGTATACCGTGGTCAACAACTTTAGCAGTAGAATATGCCTTAGTTTTTATACACTTGTAGATCATGAAAATATGTCATCAAATGCCATAGCACAATACCAATATGAAACAAGTATATCATCATGTGATCAAAGAACAAGTGAAACCATAATGTAACCAAACAACCATGCACATGCACCTGAAACCATAAAACCATGCACGTGAAACTGATTGAGCCATGAACATATAACCATGCACCTGCCATGAACATATAACCATACACCTTACAACAACTAAACCTTGTATACCAAGTTATGATGTCATGTAACCAAAACTATTACCATTAGTCACCATAATGATACAACCACTGCATTGATCAATTGTGCTAATTCATCAATCAACTATGCATGAAAAGGAGCCAACAATGAATATCAACTGAGCCAACAATGTGATGATGATGATACAACATAACACCAACTAACTTTTACCATGAGAGTATGAACTATGTGAACCATGTGTCAACTGTCATGAATGACAACTGTGAATAGGATATCATCATGAATGCTAATTGTGAACAGGATATCATCATGAGAGTATCATAGTACCACAACGAACATTTTTGAAGTCACAACCAACATGTTTGAAGTCTCTTCAAGACATAATCTTATCAATACCAAGTGAACATCATCAAGAACATTCATAATATCATGAATACCAAGTCAACCAAATGCTATGTCAAGCATAACCAAATACCTCTGTCTACCAACTGTCATGAAACCAACATGAGCAAACCACAAACCTGAGGGTTTGTGTATTTGACATCAAGGACAATAACTGAGAGGGCAACAGATACATTGTAGGATAGGTGGGGAACTCCTTCGGAAAGGGAATGTAAGGAATCTCGTGGAGGCCCTTTAACTTGTATTTCTCCCCTAAAGCTCGAATCCATACTCATATAAGCGCTACGCTGCTTGCAGAGAACACATATAAAAGAGGGCGAACTATATTACTGCTGTGTTTCCAGATTCAAAAGAGGACACAACGAAACGCTCTAGAGATTTACAGTGAGAATCACACATGTAGAAATAGGGGACATTTAAATGAGAAAATGGGACTTTGAGGAAAAGTCTACATAAGGGCAGATATTAAGTGGAAAGCGAAAATGTTGATAGTCTAATTAAGGACTAGCTCACATCATCTTAGATGTAACCGGCAGATGGTTCATACCCAAAGAGGAGTGAGAAAAGAGAATATGTCAATTTTACTACAAGGGAGTGGTGCAGACATAATGGCACTTCGTCATGGAGTGCTCAACATACAAGGACATCTGTACAAGTTATGAAGACACTTTGAGAATTGACAAGTTAAGCACTTTGTTGGAGGACACTACTTAAACATCATCCACTGGTCAAACAATCAGTACCAATTTTACACCTCATCCACACTAAAAAGTGTTAAATATATGTCCTATTATATTGGCCAAAACTGACATTTACTGTTTAAGTGGATGATGTTTAAGAATGGCCGTTTGAGGAGACAAGGTTGAGCAAAACTATAAACTTCTTGATTAAAATTCACTGCACAAGATCTGATCTTCGGGGTAGATTGCAAACTTTATAAAACTTTGGTGCCCTATTTCTCGATGAGACTGTGTCCCATAAACTACTTTAACCTCGTCATGGAAGTTATTAAAATCATTCATTCATTTAAATTACGATAAGTGACGCCAATAATGACAGATGCGTGGAAGATCATAAAAAAATGAATCTCTGGAATTAAAGCTTCATTCAAGTTTTACGTCCGTAAGGAGAGAATCGTCAAATTCTCAGATGCGCGCAGCCTATTCGTGCATTGCAGATTCATTCCAGTAAAAATAGAAAACTTCATAGAACTTGAAAGAAACCTAATGGGAAGCGCTGTTAATAGGTATTATTATCAGCAAGGACGATTACAAAAAAACAGCCTTAAAACGTACCGGCGTCAAAATCTAATAGATTTAATGTTGATCGACTAAAGACATGATCGAAGAGGTTGAGGGACTTGCATTGAATAGGTCGACAATAGACATCAGCATCAAATGAGGTTGAAAAATCTTGTTTACAATGGGCGGAATCTATAAGCCATGGACGTGGACAGCCATGAGCAGAGTAATTATGAAACTGTGATGTTTTCAAAGATATCAAGACAAATATGTTAATATTTTGACAGCATGACACGGCTGTTTACAATGGGCGGAATCTATAAGTCATGGACGTGGACAGCCATGAGCAGAGTAATTATGGAACAGTGTGATGTTTTCAAAGATATCAAGACAAATATATTAATATTTTGACAGCTGTTTCTTGGTTTATTCAGAAGAAAAAAAACTGTTGAGAAGATGTAAAAACATTGAAAAAAACAGATTGAAATTAAAAAGAAAAAATGGTACGACTGGTAATCGTATAAATTATTTTTACCGTGTCGTATAGGCTATTTGTAGCGTGGACGTTAGAAGTTAAATTCTTGCATTCATATATCATAGTCCCTTTTCGTCATAGGATATGCTATAAGATTAACCGTGGATTAAAATGCCTTTCTTCTGATGTCATAAATCTGCTCGTCTTGCAAATTTCTTATTCGTTGGATATTCCGCTGCATGTGAACGTTGTCAGAACTAGATGCGATTTCTACTTTTACTAAGGGTTATAGGAAATGTTCTTCTTCTTGTTTTATTTGGAAAAATTGGTTGTTTTTAAATAAGATTTAGGGTTATATAAAAACATCAAATATCAAATCATCACGATTGATTGATTAAGGAAATATGTAATAAATCTTTAAGGAAACATGTAATAGTTTTACTTGTCTTTTGTATGTGACAATATATTGTTGTTTTCATTAAAATAAATACAATGAAAATAGGTATTAATCTCTCATGTTCTTTATTGAAAGATAATAGTTTACTTTTGGTATGTCACAATAGATCTTGCATTAAAAGAAGTATAATTATTATAATGTAATAATCTCTTATATATATATATTACTAATAAATAATAGATTGTCCTTTGTACTTGAAAAAAAAAGGTTATTTCTTTGCATATAAAAAATTTAACCAACAAAATTCTAATTTGATATTAGAAATAGAAATATTTAAAGCATTTAGAGAAAATGTAGAGATATAATTGGTATATTTTGAAAAATTAATCCAGAAGTGAATGATTTTGAACACAATAGTATCGAGGCAAGTACTAACAATGATGTCCTGAAATTTTTTCTTCACCTTAGGTAATTCCCTTTTGCCACAACGGGGATTTGTCACCCTAGCATTACTATCTTGTTGAGTTTCCACTCATGTAATTACTAGTAACAACACCTAAAGGCATTATCAAATGGAAAATAGGTACAAATATTTATAGCCTTGTTGGTCAAGCACTACACATTTATGTTTTTTTTTTTTTTTAAATTAGTGTAGTGCTTAGTCCCGAGGTATTCACCTTTAGAGAAATACCTTATCACATCCATGCATGTTGGGGGTTTTTAAAAACTAGAATTGACCTAATATATTTCTTCAACATTAGAGAGAAAATGAATAATTTAATTAATGTGATATATGTAGGTATTGGGGTTGAGAAGAATGTATAGAAGGGGGTGGGAAGTTTATAAGTGGCATTCCAAATCCTCAATATATCGCTTTGCGTAGGTCAATTAGGGGAAATACCATTCACTATGCTAGTATTCCTAGTGTTATGAACTTGTCTTCTTTTACACCACATAGTCTTGTATTGTGTTTAAGAGCCTCATAATCCTAGCGGTGCCTTCTTAATCCCAACTCTAATGTAGTTAATAAAGGAAACAATGGTCACACCAAGGTCATTCAAGTTCAGTACAAGTCTACCCAAGTTTTCTAAAACCAATTATTGCAAGCCCTTAAGTAATTCAATGATCCTACTTAGAAGAATCACCTGGTATCTCTAAAACATTTCAATTATAATTTAAATTAATATGTATAATGTAATTAAGATCTATTATTAGGTTGATTCATTGTTAGATTTGGTGTGGCAAGGGTTTGGAGGTTGAGATGTATAAGTTCTTACAAATGAAAGCTTATTGGAAGATGACATATTTTCATAGCTCATCAAGGTTTTTGTGTTGAAGCTTTAATGTATGGAATGACAACCAAAACTAGTTTTGAGTTAGATGTAGGTGTGATTAGTGCCCTAGGTTGATAGTATAGAAATAATAAGGGGGCATAAAATGTAACAAAAATAAGTACATATGATACTTGGTGAAAATAGGAAGATATTTTAGTTATACTAGCATATGTAGAGGAGGTATCAAAAACATAAATTTGAGAGGTAGAAATGAAATTATAGGTGTTTATTAGTACCCCTAAAATGAATGTGCTATGTCATTCGTTTATTAAGTGAATCCTTTAGGTGCTTGAGTAACAAGACTATAAATATTTATGTCTATTGACTATTCGATAGAACCTTTAACTGTTGTTATTAGTTTTTAGGAAATCCAGGGGTGTGATAATTTAATAGATATTATATGATTTTATAGGGAATAAGTGACTTCGAATGTATTATAATTTGTTAGAAATGGTGATCATATCCGAAGATACTCAATATTGACGCAATATATATTTACCACTAGAAGGATAAATTTATAATTTTTTATTTAAGACATATATATCTTTCCAATAACACTATAGTTTTTCAAGATACATAATGTAATAAGCCACACTAAAAAAATTATTCTTCTTAGAAATTAAAAGAAATGATAGACTTCTATATTTTTTGTGCTATAGAACTTTCTAGATGCATCATCATTTATTGAATATATTTGAATGTTTAATGCTTGTTTATTATCACAATTCACTTTTATAGAATTGCAATGTGATATAAACTCCAAATACTAAATATAGAATGGTTGACCAACACATTCAAAAAACAAGCAAAGCATGTATTATAGCAACATGAAAATACAATAATATCATTATTATACACTAAAGGATATCATATTAAGAATCAAAATTATAGTTAGTTGTATGAATGTATAACATCATAATAATGATATTTACATGAGAAGAATTACATGCTCACAATTGCAAGAGAAATTTTGGTGCAAGTATGAAGACCACACCATTACTTTAACAATACCATTTTGATTTATTGCAACTAATCAAAAGAAAATAAAACATGCATTGGATTTTAATTTTAAGGTTCAACTTAGAGACAAGGACCCCAAACAATGCTCTTAATTAAATTTCTTATTGTTAACATAATTTTTATTTTCTGGAACTTGGAGAACCATTCAAATAACAATGATGGTGATATTCTCAATATTTTGAAATATTTAACTTGAGAGATACTAGTGAATGTTAAACAAGTGCTCTTTATGTGACTAGTATCTATTGTGCTAATTTCTCACACTAGCCCTTGTTATTTATGTATAGATAAATCTCATGCTATTTTGACATGATTTGTGTATGATTACTACTTGTAAAAAGTAGAATAGCAAAAAATTTGGGTTATTAATTTCCCACAACACACCCACATAATTATGAAATTCCATGGTTACACACAATGGTAACTCTAGTAGTGAGTACCTTGGCAATCGACTATATTCTTTAAAGTACCAAGCTCTCCATTACCTAATACAACATCCACCCATAAATTTCACATCAACATTACATGTTGGCCGACACATAGTAGAAGCTCTTTATTCAAATGACCATCATTAGTATCATGTGAATTGTACATTAAATATATACAAACACACTACACGTACAACTAACATTTTTAATGACTTTAACATTTTCTTATTATGGAGCACGACTATATTGTTTATGGCATATAAATATATAGATGCATCAAATATTCCATACTCCTCAACACTCACTAAGATGTTATCTTGACTTATGAGGATTTGTCAATCCTCATATGTTGTAATTGCATTCCTAACACCTATTAACATTCCTTTGAATATGACTTGTTCTAGATAATTCTCTTGTCAATGGAAAATTTGTTAGGAAAGGTGTCTCACCCTTGCATCCTAATGCTAAAAATAAAAAAATTGAGTTATAGAACATAAAGAGTAAATTTTTAGGGCTCTAGAGGTTGATTTTATCCCCAAAAAAGCATTGAAATGGGCGTTAACCATAGCAAGTAGGTTACAATGGTGTGGAACTCTTTGAGATGTATAATTTAAAAATGGGCTCAATCACCTTGCCAGATCAAAAGTTATGGCCTTTGCAAGTTGGGCCTCTCATATCAGAAATGTAAGAGCATCTATGACACATAAGAGAGCTATGAGAAGGATTTACACTTGTTGACCAAATTACAATTCATGTTATAATACATCATAAGACATTTATAAATGGAGAGAATGGAACCAAAATTGAGTGTCGAAGTTGGTGAGTGGATAATAATGAGCTTATGACAAGTGGAATGAAGATGTCATTTTTAGCCTATGGGCTCATCATGGGATTTGGGCATTGGATTTTGATTATGGATTTGGGTGCCACATTTTGTGTTGTTTTAGATCATGGTTTCCTTACCATTTGATGGTTTCATGTATTGCTTCTTCTATTTATTGGGTGCTTGAGATGGATATTTCATAGTGAATTTTATAGGTACTATTATGCCACCAGAATTGCTTCAAATCTCTTACTAGTGATACTCTTGTAAAGGCTTGGACTCTATAAGTGTATTATAACCATTGATTATTGAATAATACATTGTGTTGCTTTGGAGTGTGGGTTTTTTCTCTTGAAAGAATTTTCCCCACATACATCATTATGTTATATCATATTACTTTTGTGTAACTTATGTCATTATAACTATATGATCAATGTAATTTTTGCACATACCTCCTCTCATAAATTAGTGTAGGAAGCATATTTTGCACCTCAAATTCATTTCATTTGGTATTAGAGTTTGATTGCCTTAGGTCATAGGTGTTAGGGGCGGAGTTTTTTGTTCTAATCTTGGTTTGATTGAAAGCTTGCACAAAAGGAGATCTTGTTGTAGGAAAATGACAAACACATTAACAATAGAGATGGAGAGGTTCATAGACACTAAATTTTGATTGTGAAAGCTCAAGATGGAGGATGTTCTTATAGACAAAGATTTATGTTTTGTTGCATCTATATATAAATCCACTATAAGGTCACAAGTTGACTAGGATCTATTAGATAGAAGGAAAAGGGCCTCATTAGGTTCTACTTAGAAAATTTTGTTTTTTGAATGTACATGAAGAAGCCACCACACAAGCTCTTTGGAATAAATTTAGAGACTTCTAGTAGGCTAAATCCCTAGTTAACAAACTTTCCTAAGAAATAAGTTGTACACCTTGAAAATAGACTATTGTGGTTTTGTAGCCAAGAATTTGAAAGTATTCAATATGACTGTGACCTACTTGCACTCAATTGTAGTCAAAATGGAGGATAAGGATTATTGCATGACACTTCTATGTTCTTTTATAGACTTGTGGGATCACATGGTGATGGCAATTTGGGGCATTGTTGTAATGAAACAACCTTCGCAATAGAAGAATATAAAATCATAATATGGTACAAATACTTGATAATAATATGCCACTTCAAGGGGGATACCTCCAATTGTCTTCAATAATAACACAATACTCAATATGATGATAATAACTAACCTCTACCTCCTATATATACTATACTTATGCCACAAATGCCACCTAGGATGATCTAACTACCTATATGAGACAATATTATTGATTATATATCTTAATTAAGAGTTAAGGTAGCCATAAGATGACTATTCATAAACTTATACATACTATATGATTAGGAGTGTAGCATGCCCCCTTTACAAAAGTATTGTCCTCGGTACTATTCAATTGTGGATTCTTTTGCATATATTCTTCATCATCCCATGTGGTAATTCTACCATCAAATACTTCCATTAAATGAGGTACTTTAGGATTGTCCTTTTCCTTAGATTCTTCAAGAATGTCTAGAAAATTAACTTTGATCCAAGATGTGTCTTCCCTCTACATCTAACTTAGGTAGCACTATCTACATTAGGGTTTTGTATTGATCCACTTGCCTCTTCATTATGTTTTGTGCATTTTCCTTGTTCTCCTTGAGATAAGAGGGTGCCTCTTGATGGTGATTAATAAGTTCTTCCATTTGTCTAACTCAAAGAAAATACTAAAACTATAGTAATTGTATGTGTTAGAATTTTGTATTGATCCACAAATTCTAGTCTTTAGAGCAAATTTATGAAAAACACTAAAATTGTAGTAACTTAATGAAAATGACTCTAAATGCCTTTAAATTAGGATTGTAGGCGTATCAAATTTCCCTCATTCAACCATTTAGAAATCAAGAAAAAATATCCAAAATGAGAGAGATATGTACTTCCCAAAATGACCTCTAAAATTTTAAAAAATGCCTTGTTACTTGCCTTTATGGTGCCAAGATCATGCTATGGTACCACTTGTAATGAAACAACTTTCACAATACAAGAATATAATAGAAAATATTCTACAAATAATTGATTATAATATTTCACTTTGAATGGGAAACCTCCTAAACCACTTTGAGGAGTCTACCTTCAATAGTCTTTAATGAAAACACTGTTAGTGTAGGTTTCTTATTCCTTATAATAAGGTTTTTCCTACATGTTTATTTATCTTTCTTAGGTTAATAAAGTAATCTTAAATAATATTGTAATCTTGTTTTATTTGTGAGGCTAGATTTGGATAGTAGATCCAAGCAGCTCGCTCACCATGGTTTTTCCCTTCTAGGGTTTTCCACATAAATACGATGTTATGGATGTGTGCTTCTGTGCTCTTGTGCTTTTCATTTTTAAAATACTTATGTTAGTTTGAATACATTTGGATGAGAATAATTTGAATAAGTATTGATTCACCTCCCTCTCAATACTTCTATGTGTTCAACATTTTATAGAGGAAACTAACCCACTGATGGACAAATGAAGCTTACTTGAAATTACAAAGGAAACTAACTTCTCTTACAGTATATATAAATGGAGCTAGCTAATGAAAAGAGGCATTTGGGAGAAGTAACAAATAATCTTTGTGAGACATTTGGAAGAAAAAAACTATGAATAATATATTTTGGCATTCTTTTAGTGTAATAATCACCAATATTTGTCATTAGCAACTACAAAAAATTTAAAGAAAGTCCACCCAAATCTATCAAAATCTCAAACAATAAACTACTAAATGCAAATCATGTTGTTAAATAAACAAGAAATATGTATAATTTTTTTATCAAATGTTTAGAATAAAATTATTAAAATGTAGAATATATATAAATCTACTAAAAACTAAAATAAGAAGTGAAATTGGGGTATTATAGCATAACCCAGTTTAGGGAACTTGTGATTACAACTAAATGGGCTACTTCTATTCTATCTTTGTCTAGCTTCCTACTGCTGAGTTTTATGAACTGGGTTATGTTGTAATACTCTAAATTTAAAATTAAATGATAAGGATGGAATCCAAAGCATGTTGGATTAAAAATATCTTGTAATAGCATGATAATGGATGGTGGTGTGTAAATTTTGCATGTGTAATACAATAATTTTACATGTTTTCTTTTCATATTCAAGGGCATCTTTAGATGATTGCACTACTTTGTGCTTATGATTGTGTTTAATACTACTCAAGAAAAGTAACTTCTTGATTTATTTCATGTATCATTTCAGTGAATTGATAAATTAGTGGCATTGCAAAAAAGATCCATTTATTTTATTTTCACTAACCCTAAATATTTTTCTCTTTCTTTAATTAGTAGAGAATCCAAAAAAATATATTAACACTATGTTGAGCACTCAAATTTATTGTTGAAATCACCATGCCCAACAAATAAAACAAGTAATAAATAAAAAATCCACTTGTTTTCAAATTTGGTGTTTTAAAGTTTAAATTTTATCTAGAGATTTGAGGTTTTAATATGGTAAATTTGTTTATGGATGAATTAAATTCCCATTTCTGAATCGCTAACCATTGTGACTAAAAGTTCATGTGATGTACAATTAAAATCTTACCAAAGGCCAAGTTAAAAATGGCACAACTCCATAGAGCACTAAGTGATCTTGCATTGCAATGACCTAGTAACAAAGACCAATAAGTCATCTTGCATTGCCATGACTTGGCAACATAGACCTTGGAGTAGTTCAATTTCTTCCAAAAGTTAGCTACATTTTTGGAGAGGTAGACTGATCTAGTAACCTTACCTAGCTATTGTTGGGAATGCTAAATTCTTGCTCAACACTAATGATAACTAAAATAGGAAGTGAAATTCTATAGCCAATTAAAATTTGTTTGTAGGTTAGAAACTACAAATAATTCAAGTTAGTTTTAAAAACAAAATTTTAATTTATTTATTTTGCAAAAGAAGTAAAAATTGAATGATATCAAACACAACAGTACCCTAGTAGGTACTAATAATGATTCTTCTTTTCTATCATAGACCATTATTTTTCCACTCTAGATGGTATGATTCTAATGAAGATGAATAACTTCTTAAGGTGTGATGGAAAAATTCAAGTTGTCAACACCCAACCGTCAAATTTAAATGGTAAATTTCCTAGTGGCCCAACCTCAAAAGCCCAAGAGTGTGTTAGATTATCAATGGAATGTACTCCATTTACTAGATTTAAAGAAAAGACAAATTGCTAGATTTATGTACCATCAAATCATTAACATGTGTATTGGACTGCTATATAAGATCGCAACATTATACATTGCATACACACACTTCACTCTTTACTAGGAAAGTGATTTATAGCTAATGAACATAAAAGTTTAGAGTCCATATAAATTTAGAAAACTTTTAAAGACTAGCTAGTGTGATTTCAAAATATCAATAAGAATGAACATGGTTTAAGAGAGTTGGCAACTAAACTTATTTTTAAGAGGAGAGTGCTTGGAGGAGGATAAATGGGGTCCAAATTTAGAACAACTGACCTTCCCTGGCAAGTCACTCACAAGCCAATTCATCTATTAGAGCCAAGCTTAAATTATCCCTTCTATCGAAAGTGATCTACTTTGTAAGCTTTTCCCATAGCATTCCAATGTCTTGAGAAATTTTCATGGCATTCATGGACACACCCAACAATCATTGCCTTGTGAATCAAACTACATAGAGTCTGTTCCCTCCTTTCCATCCATTTGGTATGCCATCTTTTTAGAATAAATTGACATCCTAGAATACAAGATGAAAACCACTAAGTTAACAGTGCAAGGTGAATGAGTTAATTAATTGATATAAACTACTTTTAGTCATGATGACACATTTATTTTGTACCCTATTGCCAAAATCATACAATTGAAGTCCATCTCTTGGCCATTCATAAATTTGGCCCCATTGTATGTGAGACAATCTAATGAAGGAATAACCTATCTTACTAAAAAATTGATTAGGGCTAAGATAAATATATCAATTTTCATTAAAATAATATTTTTTGAGAACACAAATTGCATATACCTTGATCTCTCCCTTCTTGATTTTGGCTATGGACCCCACATCCAACACATGAGTTCTCCCTGTTGCATTTTTTAGTTGTAATGGGCTCATCAAAGGCCTCTTGATCCCATAATTTTATATATTACCAAACACCACCCATGAAAGGCATAAAATCAACCAATCTACTAGCCATATAGGAAGCCACTTCAATACCCATACAACTATTCTGAAGGTTGATATACCAAACATATCTCTTGGCAGGACATGCACCTTTAAAAATATATTATTAGTAGCTATTTATAATCAATTGTCTATTTTCTAAATTTACTTTTGTAAAGTATTGGGTTTGAAAGAAATAAAATAGATTGTATTGACACTTAGATAGTACTGAGGAAAAAACAAAAGAATTGAATAGTTGTAGAAAAATAAATGACACACATATTTTATTGACTTAGATAAAACATATAATAGTTGTCTTATTTTGGAAAGGTTCTCTAGCATCTATGGCTCCTTTGCATGCCTTTTTTACCATCTACTTTCTCTACCTACATGTATTAAATACTATCTCTCATGAAATTTGCAATGTATTAAGAAACATGTCTCTTTTACTATGTACTTTATCTACATACATGTATTAAGGTACAAAATACTAAAGAGAAAGCTTACTTATATATAAACAAAAACAATATGTATTTACTTGGATTAAAAACTTGAGATGATTAAAGATAGATAATTATTCCATTTATGGTAATTAATTATTAATTCTTTAATCCTCTCCCTTGATGATCACTAGGATGATATTCAAATAGTTTCTTAGATTCAAAAAATGTTCTTTTCAAAGAGTTTTTGGTAAGATACCAACAATTTTCTCAAACATAAGATAAAATTACAAATCTACATGCCCATCTTTATCCAAACATTTGACAAAGTGATGTCAGATCTCTATATGTTTTGTTCTAGCATGAAAAATGGGATTCTTTCTCATTGCAATAATGGTGTTGTTGTCACAATAAATAGTATTTGGATGCTTTTATGATAGTTATAGATCTTGTAGGATCCTTCTAAGCCATATGTCTTGACAACTTGTTGTAGTAGCCATGTATTTAGATTTTGTTGATGAGAGAGCCATAGTTTCTCGCTTCTTACTACTCTAGAATATAACTCTAGATTAAAGTGAAAAACACAACTAGAAGTGATTTTCAATCATCTATTAAGATGGCCCAATTAAATCCTATTTATCCTACTATTTCAAAAATTTTAGTTGAAGAATAATTTATACCAAAGTTTGGGATACCACTCACATTAATATTCTATTTTCAATACATCAATGGGATTCATGTGGATCCTACATAAATCAAGAGATTAGGCTCACTACATACATAATATCTAGCATAGTTGTAGTGAGGTACATTAGGCTCCCAACCAATCTTACACACAGAGTAGGATCCACATTAGAAATTGCATCTTCTTTGGTCAATTTGACACCAAGTGCTAATGCAGTTGCAATTTTCATGCATGCCTTCATTATAAACTTATCCAATAGATATGATATATACTTGGCTTGAGAAATGAATATGCCTTCTATTTTTTTTTTACACTTTCATACCAATAAAATAATGCATCGACCCTAGATCTAACATTTCAAATCCCTATGTCATTTTTGCCTAAAACTTCTCCATTGAAATTTTAATGTTTACCTATATAAATAGGATCATCAACATAAATGTAAATAATAAGAATTTCATTACCAACATGTTTGAAATACAAAGATGGCTCTAAATTACTTATATTGTAACACTTCAAGAAATAATTGTCAATCCTCGCATATTAGGCATGAGGATCCCTCTTTAACCTATTTAGGTTTTCTTCAACAATTATTCTATACCTTGAGTTTCACATTCAATTGGTTGTTCCACATAGACTTCCTTATCTATTTAGTCATTGAGGAATGTTAATTTCACATCTATCTAACATATTGTCCACTTGTATTATATAGTAGTTTTAACACAAAATTGATGGTATCAAGTCTTGCAACTGGAGTGAAGGTTCCAAAATAATCTACTCTCGATGTTTGTAGAAACCCCTTGGAAACAAGTCTTGTGCTATTGTATAGAAGCATTAGCATGATATTTTACTTTATAGATCCATTTAACATCAATCATCTATTTGTCTTTTGGAAGATACACTAGTTCCCATGTATTAATTTTACAAATTGCTTCCATCTATTCATTCATAACACCAATCCATACTTTCTCTTTTGTTAATTCTTTAAACATAGTTGGTTCAACTTGTATTTGCATAAGTCACGAAAAATTAACAACCTAGTTCATATTAGTACTCCTTTGATAAATTTCACTCTAGCTTCTTGCTTTTTCAAATAATTTGGACTTGATGTTGAAATTGTGCTTAGAATTGATAAAGAATTTCTTAAAGAAGAAATCAAGTTATCACTAAAATTTGGGTTGTTGGGAAAACTTGAGCTTGGAAGACTTGAACTTGAGTAAATAAGGACATTATACAAATAGTTATCTTTTAGCCTATCTAGTAGAGTCCTATTCACATTTGTTAAGTCCACACTTAAAGACTTTTTTATTTTTTGTCTCACATCATAAGGATGTGACAAATATACACACCTTTACATACACCTATCTCATGTGCACATGACACATTAGGTACACTTGTCCTATGCACATACAAGGTGGTTAAAGTCCTCAACCATCTTCTCATCTCACCCTAGTCTATATAGATAGAAGTTTTTCATGTAATATATTATTCACTTTTTATGATAGTATTTTGGTGTGTAGTTGCACATATTCATTTGTGAAAGTTATTAGATTTTGTATTCAGATCTTGGTTGCTCCAACATGGTATCAAAGAAATGAATTGTAAATTCCTTCTCATTTTTTATTGAATCCTACATTAAGCCCTATCAAAAGTGTCTCATGGAGACAAATAGACATCACTATTGAGTCCAAAAGACTTGAGAAAGCTAAGATTGCCTAGCATTTCATCAATTTTTGACATAGGTAATTTTTGCAAAAGAAAATTGGCCCCTTCTATCCTGTATCATACGATCATATGGCCTTGTGTGTAATTTTGTACCTATACAAAAAAATTGGCACGAAAGGTAATTTTTTTGTAAAACTAGGCAAATTTTCTCAACAATTTAAAGAATCTTTCGTGTCGAGGGTTTCAATATTTGGGTATGTTTATTCATTTAGATTGAACTTTTTTTCTCCTACAATTCAACCACTTTGGAGGTAGTGCTCAAGAGACGTCACTGAGAGTTTTAGTGGAGGTTGTAGGTTCAACTCTTTTTTGGGTTGAGAACATGATTAGTTTTTGGGGATCCTGAGATCGTGGTGGTAGCATTTTTTCCTTACCCTCAAAGCAGTCACATAGGCAATTTTTTCAATCAATGTTTGTAGCTATTAAACATCGCTTTGGACATTGTTTTCATTGTTTAGATATTTTTTGATCTGGTTTGATCATTTCTTTAAATCCCTTCGACCACTACTAATAGACATCGCTGCTGCCAGAACTTCAACTAGTCACTGTCGTAAGGTTTTAATTGGTCAATGATGTTGTCAAACCTTATAGTCACCAACATCCAAGATTTAGTTGTCATTTTCTCTAGATCGCCACCAATTTCTCCAAAATAGCTTCACATCCTCTGTCATGGTCTTCAAAACTACCACAATCACTATTACAATCACAATCAATGTTTTCTCATTTGATCATAGTTTCCTCCTAACTACCAAGCACTCAAACTAGCATTTGTTGTAACTATTTATATTAATTGCTAACACTTTTTGTAACCTTCAACACTTTATGTTACATTTACTGTAACTGAAGCATTTTATGCTAACCACCACCTCACTATTAGCATATTCTAATAATATTTTATTGGTGATATCATGATGACATCATGTTGATGTCACTTTTTTCCCCTAAATTTCTTGACACCTCACCATTGGCCAGTTTGTAATTTTGGCTCAACATCAGGAAGCTCATTCTTAGCTATACAAAATTATTTTTGAAAACAATTTTTTTATTTAGGGTTACTTTTTGTGCTCTACGTCATGGTGTGATCAATTTGTATTTATTTGGTGTACAAATTTTAAAATCATACATTCTCAAGGGTAATGCTACATAATTCCTATTTGTAAAACTTCTAAGGGCTCATTCGAGCACATATGGACTCCTTTTTGGGTCCTATTTTTAAATTGCCTAATTTTTTGAGCTCTTCCTAGTGGTGTTGTTATGTTTTCTTGGCATGTTTCAAATTTGTAATTTTAGCATGTGCCTTTATTTTGAGATTTGGTAAACATATGACATCAAATCCACCTAGTTGTAATTGTAAATGCACTACATATAAAGTGCCACATCACTACAAATTGCTTGGGGGGTTCATTGATTGAATTTAGGAGTAATTTGGTGTTTCTATTTGTTGGTTTTGAAATCATGTCTCTCACACCAAATCCTTTCCATTTGAGTATTCTTCATAATCCTCCTAATAAATGAAAGATAAAATGTGGTTATTGTGGACATAAAAAACATACTGAAGATGATTGTATTCAAAGATAAATTTTTGAAATGAAGCATATTATTCTAGATTATAAATTACTTTATCTGATCATTCTAATCCAGCACTTGCAGAACAATCATATGGTCTCACTCAAACATCTTGTGAGACCAAAACATGATTTGAGGATGAGCAATGTAGTCTGATAACTTGCATTGTGACATCATCTCTCTCATTATCACTTGTTGCTACATCTAAATCTAGTGTTTATTCATCTATGGCTTCTAGTGATTCATTGTAATAGCATATTGATATCAATTTTCTAGATCTACCTCATTAGGACACATTTCTATCAGACATATAATCCTTGTTTGTAGAGTCTTGCATCACAAATTTGGAAGGCACAATTGAGGATATTTGTTTTCCATTTGATGCCATCTTCAATGGAGTTGCAACACCATCATCTTCTTTAGATATGATTGTTCTTCATCCTCCTCTTCTTTCATTATAGTTTTATAGTGGATTAAAGACCTTTAAGTAGAATTTGAAGGCATCATCTAGGAATTCATCATTGTCTTTACATCGTGTGCCAAATTTAGATATATTCATCCTTCTTCCTGTAGATTCCTATTCAAAATGGGAAGATATATTGTACACATCTATGGTTATGTTTCTTCCTAAGGGGAGAAATATTGTTCAATGATCATGGATCATCTTTATCATCTAATGTCAAGCATCTACTAGTACTACAAGAGACAATTTGAGGGGAGGTTGCATGGTTTCTCTTCTAATCTCAATTTTGGGAGGGAGTGTTCCCTAGCATGGGATTCTTTCATTCTCACCTTTGGGGGGGTTACCTAGACCTTCTCTCATTTTCTCTCCTATGTGGGGAAACATTTATTATACTTTTGTGCTAGAAGTAGACCTTGAGGGGTCATGTTAAGTCCTCCTTTCTTCTTCACTTATACATTTTTTCATGTATCGTTTCTCTCTTAGAGAGGAGTTTATTTCCCATTGGGTTTTTTCCTTTACTCCGTTCGTGAGAAAATTGTTTGTGCATGGGTACCTAACATGGCCTCATAGTTGGGATGCATCTTTATTTGTCAATTCTCCCTAAGTTGCACTTAAGGGGGGCATTAGTGTAAATAAGGACATTATACACCTAGTTAGATTTTAACATATCTAGGAGACTCGTTTTCACACTTGTTAAGTCCACACTTAATGAATTTTTTCATTTTGTCTCACCTCAAGGATGTGACAAATGTACAAACCTTTAGAAACAACTATATCATGTGCTCATGACACATCAAGTACACTTGTCTTATGCATATTCTAGGTGGTTAGATTTCTCAACCATCTACTCATCTTACCCTGGTTTATCTAAACAAAGGTTTTCATATAATATATTATTCACTTTTATGATAGTATTTTGGCATGTAATTTCACATATTTATTTGTCGAAGTTATTAGACTTTGCATTCAAATCTTGGTTGCTCCATCAAGAATTTCCCTCAAAAATATAAAGTTGAAATTTTTCATCCAGCTTCCACTTCAAATATAGAATATTTCCATATATTAAATAGCCAAAAACTCAAAAATGAGCTACAAAAGGCTTATGAAGATTCCAAACTTCCTTTGGAGTTGTTTTCTTGACTAATTTAGTGTGACTATAATTCATGATGTGTAGTTTCATCACCACTACTTCCACATAGTGAATATTACGAAGGTTTTTTTTCCTTTAACATGCTTCACGTAATAATTTCCATAATTTGGTATGATTCTTTCTTTCCACCACACCTTTTTGCTAGGGGTATAGGTAGAAATTAGCTATCTCTTGATGCCATAATCACTATAAGAATCAAAGAACTTTCTTGAAGTGAATTATCCCCCTCTAACAATTTTGAGCACTTTATGATAGTATTTCTTTTAATTTTGAACCATTACCTTCAAATTTTTATATTTTTTTCTTAAGAAAATAGATCCAAGTGTGGTGAAATAAATCATTAATAAAAAATAAAAACTCTTACTCAAGGATTTCTCCTACATTCTCCACAAATGTCAACATGCACATGTTAAAGAGGAGATTTTTTCATCCATGATTTGTTCACTAGAAAACTATGTCATTCTTGGTTTCCAATTACACACATTGAACAAACTTCTTCTCTTAAATTTAAATGATTGGAACTCCTTTCACTATTTTCTTCTTGTGATGCAACTTTAATATTTGAAAGATTAGATCTCCCAACATTTGTGTCATAACCATGAATCATTTGTGGTTTTGTTTACATAGAATGCACTTTATTGGGAAATAAAGTCAAAGGAAACATTTATTTTTTCATTGAAGCCTTTATTACACAATCATAATTATCTACTAAATCAAATATTTTGTAGCAACTATCATCAAACACAACTTTATAATTTTTCTATAAGTTGTTCAACACCCAAAAAATTATGTAATTTTAGTACATCCATTGCATCATGAGTATATGTAGTTTCTCCTTCTTTGGTATTTTTCACAATGGTGCATTTCCCCATCATATCAACTTATTAATCATCACAAAATTGTCCTTGACTTCTCATAGATTCATTTAACTTGTCAAGAAGATTAATATCACCAATCATATGGTTTGAGCTCAGGTGGGTCACTTAATAAACCAATGCCATAGCACATGTATTCATAGGGTACTAATAAACACTCCTAATTTCATATCTACCCCTCAAATTTATGTTTTTGATACCCCCTCTCTATACACTAGTATAATTAAAATACTGCCTATTTTTTCTAGGTATCCTATGTACCTATTTATTGTTTACATTTCTATATCCCCTTATTATTTCTATCCTAACATCCAAGGTCACTACCTAGACCTACATCTAACTCAAAACTAGTTTTGACTGCCATCCCATACATTAAAGCCTTGAAATAGTAAACCTAAATGAGATATGACAAATATGTCATGTTGTGGAAAGCTTTGATTCAAAAACACTTATACATCTGAACCTCCAAGCCTTTGCCACACCACCTCTAACAACAAATCTCCCTAATAATATATTTCAATTATAGTACACATATTATTCTAAATTATAATGAGCTATTTGGAGATACCTAGTGATTCTTTTGGATAGGGGGTGATCCCACAATAGTGTATTCCACTTTTTGGCCTAAGTGGGATACTGAAATAAGCCCCTTTAACTATTTTTTTACTTTTTTACTTATAGCAAGCAAAGCGTTAAGAATTTGAAGATGATATGGATTAGTAATTTTTGAGATTTCATGTGTAGATTTTAAATATATATTTTTTAAAATTTAAAAATAATCTTCTCTCATTTTAAAAATATTCTTAATAGTACAAAATTATGCACTTTGGTGAAATGGCGTGACAAGGAGCAGAGTAGGAGCGATGGATAGGTGAACAAGGACAACATCCTTCAGAATTTGAAGGCAATTGGCAATCTGGAAGATGGGTAAGGGAAGCAGAAAATAAAATTCTAGTGGAAAGAATTAGACATCAAACATTAAATAAGCCCTAGAGAAACACCAGAATGTAAAATTTTGGAGGAAGATATCAATCACAATTTCAATATCAGGGGTATCAAAGACCTAGAAATTAGAGGCAAGGGCAGAACAATTTCAATCCCCACATGAATTTTGATGGGCTACAAAGAGGTGGATGAAACCCTAGATGGGGTAGACAGAGAGGTGGATTTGACAGACAAAACCCTCATTTCAAGCATCCCAATTACTGGTGAAATGAAGAAGAGATTAAAAACCAGTCAGAGGAAAATGGTAAAATCATCAAGCTTAATTCAGAGAGAATCTAGACACATTCAAAAGATGGAAAATTTAGCCCTGATGATTAAATGGTATGGAAAAAACCTTAATTAGAACAGGCTTAAAACATGGTGGAGTAGAAAATGGGGCAAGGAATTTTTTTTTTAAAGATAATGCGCCTGGTAAACTTTTTAACATGACCGGCGACACTGGTGCGACACGCCCTCCGGCTCCACATGAATGCTTTTGCCTGGAGCAATGAACCAGTGAGGCCACAACTGGGGGACCTCATCCCCTAGGAAGAACACTTCAAACCCGCGAGCTCATTGGCCCAGCGAAGGCGTAAAGCCTTGTGAGCTCGTTGGCCCAGTGGGGGTTTGAACTCTGGTGGCCGCCACTACAACCGAGCGACTTAACCACCGAACCATGCCATCATCGGCATGGGGCAAGGAATTGGATTTCAAAAGATTAGCAAATTATTTCTTTACAATTATTTGCCCTTCTCTAGAAATCAGCACCGAAATTGAAAATGGGGTTTAGATCATGGATGGTTGCGGATTCTATATCAAAAGATGGAAAGCATGATTCAATCCAGTTTCACATCAAATGGAATCAGTCCAAGACAAGTATATTCTTCCTAATCTCCCATTGGAATTTTGGGAGCCAAGAATTTTGGAAGAAATAGGACATGGAATATGGGCTTTTTTGCGCGCAGAAGAAAGATCCAATCCAGAAAGAACCGAGTCGTATGGAAGGATCTACGTTATCAACAATCTTGATAGAGAAATATTTAAAGAAATAAAGTTATCTTCTGACTGCGGGATTTGGACACAAGCTCTCATCCCAAATTCCTTCACTTCAGACCTGCTGGTCAAAACTTTGGGATGGTCAAGTCCTAAGGGGCATTCAGAAAACTTGGAGTAGAACAAATCCTCTCAATCATCAATTCGAAACCCATAAATCTAGGATCAACAACAAATAGATATGGATTTACAAGCTGAATCAAAAGTAGCTGTACCTTTGGAGGATGGAAATAGAATCTCCACTGTAGACAAAAAACTGTCGAAAGCTATTGAAATGTTGGGGAATAAGGTGCAAGAGGAAGACCTAGATTCACTCATAGAAGTGGGAGATGAATTGGCAAGTTTGGCTAGTGAAGCCAAATCTGGAGACCTATCTTGAGAAATGAAGAAGGCAAAGATTGGCGTGAAGATCAGGAGGTAGAAAATCTGAGTCTGACTCATGTGGATGGAGGAAAGCAAATACCAAGTAGGGTGTTGAATCCCCCCCTATTCCAGATCAAGAGAAGCTAGGGCTGGGGCTCAAGGATCCTATTAAATCATCACTAGATTGTGGTGAGCACAGGGGTAAAGGTAGAATTCCAAACAAGGAAAAGATGAAATGGGATGGAGAGGCCATTGGCCAATTAAAGATAAATTCAATGCTAAAATTAGGGAAGGGAGAAGCCCTTCCTGAACAACAATGAAAATCCTATCTTGGAATGTTAGGGGCATTAATACCCATAACAAGTGATGCCTATTAAGGCATCATTTAAACAATATTCAACCAAATATTTCTCTATTGCAGGAATCAAAGTTAGGAGAACAAGAGAGGATTAATCGGTGTAAAATTGAAATCGTGGAAAATCATTGGAGTAAACTCTAAAGGAGCTTCAGGTGGTTTGTTGGTTCTTCGGAAGCCTCAATCGGTCATTTTGAAGGAAACTTCCTTAGGAAAACATTGGACAGCATGCAAGGTAAGAAGCCTAGCCTCAGATTTAATTTTTTTTTGGGTGAATGTTTATGGCCCAAATAACTATATTCATAAAAGGTTTTTATGGAGTGAATTGGATAAAATTTACAATATTCCTGCCTCTGAATTTTGCATCTGGGGGGGGTGGGGGGACTTCAATGCAATTCTAAAATCCTCAGATAAGAAAGGTGGGGTAACCAAGAAACTCCAATCTCAACTTGATTTTAAAAACTTTGTAGAGAGAAACTTGTTGTATGAAATTCAAACAGGAGGCAGACAATTCACTTGGACAAATAGAAGGTTGGGTTTCTGCAACATTGTGGAAAAATTAGACAGATTCTTCCTTAAAAGAGACCTTCATTTGTTCCCATACTCTTTAGAAAGCTAGATCCTACTGTTAACTAGCTCAAACCACTATCTAGTCAGCTTGGACATCACATGGGAAAGGGGTCCAGTTAGATGTCCTTTTAAGTTTGAGAACATTTGGTTCAAGGATGAGAGTTTTTTTGAATTGATAGAATCCTCGTGGGAAGGATGTCAACCAAATGGAACAAAAATGTTCTACATAGCTGCAAAACTGAAAGTTATTAAACAAAATTTGAAAAGATGGAACAAAGAAAAGTTTAAAAATATCTTTGAAGAAAAGCAGAAGTGTGAAGAAGCTTTGAAAAGTCTCTCCAAAAAAATCTTGGCACAAGGAAAGGACAATGAGAGCTATGTAAAAGAAAAGGAGCTTATGCAGCAAATGAATGATTTACTGACAAAAGAGAAAACCTTCTGGAGGTAGAAGTCGAGGGAAGTTTGGCTCAGATCAAGGGACAGGAACACCAAATTTTTCCATAACTCAACAAGAAGAATTTTGGACAGGAAGGAGGAGGTTATTCAAGAAGTGGTGAACTACTATAGCTCTCTTTTAAATGATGAGGTTGGATCCAATCTAATAGCCCAAAAGGAAATTTCGGATAGCATCCCAAGTCTGATCATGGATGACCAGAATGATTTGTTAAATAAGAATTTCTCTGAAGAAGAAATAAAAGAAGAACTTTTCCAGTTACACTCGGATAAGGTGCTAGGCCTAGATGGGTTCCCAACAAGATTCTACCAAAAATGTTGGCATATCATTAGTAAAGATATCACTGAGGCTCTTGAAGAATCAAGGGAAATGGGATAGATACTTAAGGAGAGAAACAATAGGTCTTTCTAGTTCTAATTCCAAAGAAGGAAAAGCCAGAGACTTTGGATGAATATAGACCCATTGTATTATGTAACACTTTTTACAAAATTCTAGCAAAAACAATGGCAAATAGATTGAAGATCATTCTTTCAGACATCATCTTGGAGGAACAAACAGGGTTTGTGCCTGACAGATCAATTCTTGATGGTGTTATCATAGCTCAAGAAGCCATCCATTCAATCCAAGTGATGAATAAACAAGACATGTTAATTAAGATAGACATTAAGAAGGCATATGACCGAGTTAATTGGTGCTTTCTTTTCAAGGTGTTGGAAAGTTTTGGATTTAACAGAAAATGGTTAGATTAGATCTTCAACTAGATTGCATTTCCAAGATTCTTAGTGTCAGTCAATGGATCTCTAGAAGGGTTTTTTAATGTGTCCCATGGGTTGAGACAAGGTGACCCAATCTTGCCTTTCCTTTTTATTATCATGGCAGAGGCTCTCGGTAGATCAATCTCCAAAGCATGGCGGTCTGGGAAGATTTCAGGAATTAATATAGCTAATGGAATTTCGGAAGACACCCATCAGCAGTTCACGGACGATACCATGCTCATTGGTAAGGCTAGTCAAAGTAAAGCTTGTCATTTCAAAGAGATTCTCAATCTCTACTCTTTAGTTTTCAGACAAGAAGTCAGTTTAGAGAAATCAAAAGTGTTCTTTTTAATACCCAAGCTAGAATGGAAGCGTAAATTCTGAGAATTCTAGGCTTCAAGAAGGAAACACTACCATGTCATTATCTCGGCATCCCCTTGGCTAAGGGAATTCTACTAGGTAACATTTGGGATAGTTTAATTGAAAAGGTTAGCAACAAAACTACATCATGGAAAAATAGATGGCTTTCTGGGCTGGCCGCTTAACCAAGCTAAAATCAGTAATCTCAACCTTACCCACATATTTGATATCTTGCCTTCCTTTGTCTATTGGTGCAAGCAAAGAGCTAAACAAGAAAATAAAAAATTTCTTTTGGCAAAGCTCATCAGAGAAGTTCAAATTTCCGTTGGTCAAATGGAATCAAATATGTGAGAGTAAACAAAGGGATGGCACATGGTTGAAAAATCTTCTGATGCAGAATAAAGCCTTAGGAGTGAAGTTAGTTTGGTCCATTTATGCTAAACAAGACTTAAAATGGGTCAAAGTATTAAAGGCAAAATACTTGGATGAAGGAAAGGATAGCATTTTTACCTCAAGGTCGCTATCTTATGGATCCAAAATCTGGAACTTCATCTGAAACTGCAAAGATCTAATTACAGATTATTTATCATGGGAAATTAGAGATGGAAGAACTACAAACTTTTGGGAAGATTCTTGGCAGGGGCTTCCCAAATTATCAGATAAAGAGGAACTGGAAAATATTAAAAGAATAAGGAAACAGACATGGGGGATAAGGTAACAAACTATTTCACTCTCAACTTCTAGGATGGAATTCTAATTTAGCAATGGAAAAGCCCATAGAATATGGGGTTAGATTAGAGGGAAGTTGATTTGTTTGATAAATTGATGTCAAAGAGATCAATTTGCTATAGAGAAGGTCAAGATGTTCTCCGTTGGGTGGGATCTGAATTTGGAATCTATAGAGTAAAAGATGGCTACAAAAAGCTCTCTGAGTCCCAATACTTTGAAGCTAAAATTCCAAGAAATTTATGTTGGAACCCAGATTGCTTGCCCAAAATGGGAACCTTCTTATGGATAGCCTCTTAGGGTTGAGTTTTAACGGTAGATAGATTAGGTAAATTGGGCTACCAAGGTCCCTCTAGATGTTGTCTCTACAAAGAAGCGGGGGAGGATGGTGATCATTTATTCCTTAACTGTCCTTTTTCTAAGAATTGTTGGTTTTGGCTTTTACAAAAGCTTCAATGGAGGACAACGATTCTAAATTCTCTTTTACATTGGCTTCTGGGATGGCTAGATCTTAACAAAAAGGCCCTGTATCAAAGTCTCTAGACTACCAGTCCTTCTCTCCTCATATGGGAATTATGGAAAGAACGTAATAGAAGAATCTTTCAAAATAAGGAAATACCCATTCAATCCCTCCAAAACAAGATAGAGGCTTACATAGTGGAATTAATGAACTCCAAACTAAGGAATTTAGTTAACACAAATCCATCATTTTCAGAATGCGATGCAAAGATGAGGTAGAATTGGCATGGGTTAATCATCCCTGTCATAAGTGGGGAAGAAGGAAAAAGGGTGGAATGCAAGAGAAAAGAGGCAAATTGGTCTCCCCCTGAATGTGGATGGTATAAACTTAACTTTGATGGGGCTTCCCATGGCAATCTGGGGGGTATCTGGTGCAGGCTGCATAATCAAAGATTGGAATGGCAATTGTATGGGTAGATTAGCCGAGCCTTTTGGTGGTGGGCACAAATAATCTAGCAGAGATGGAAGCCCTAATTCTCGGTAAATAAGAATGTGCCTTGAGCTAAATCTCAAAAAAGTAGCAATCGAAGCGATTCACTTTTAGTGATCAATGTTCTTCACTCTCATAGAATGATAAATTGGATTTTGGCAACAAAACTTGACACAGCCCTTAGACTGATGAATAAGTGCCAAATGGTTACTATCTCTCATGTTTACAGGGAAGCTAACTCAAAAGTAGACTTCCTATCCAATCTAGGAGCTGATGGGACAAAGTTAAAAGAGATCATAAATTCAGATATATAAAACATAGGGGCAGCTGGGCAGGCACCCTACTCACTCATTGCAAGTGATAGGGTCATTTTCAAGGAGAGGGTATCTCCATTTAATCATTTCATATTCCCTACTCCCTAGTAAGAAAGGGCATATATTTTTGGTGGTAGAGACTAATGGGACAGTTATCTCCTACAAACATCCTTCACTTCCTGCAAAACATGCTGATTAATTATTGATTCGAGAGCCTTCTTTAATGCAGGGGATTTGAGACTCTTCTTTGACTACACATATCCTCATCATAAGATTTCTTTTTTACATTCCCATCTTGCAGAGTTTTGAGAGAAATTAGTTAGCAATGGCAACGGAAGGCAATTCATGATTCATAGCTTGAATTGCATTGGAAGGTATGGTCAATTTGGGCATCGACACCCCTATTCAATTGGAGAGTTTGGTGCGTCAGATGGCTTTCAATGGTGAGGTTATAGACTTGAGATTAAAGAGGGTTCTACGCCTGCATGACGACCTCATTTTGGTAGCAGTGAAGATTATTTTGGGTCGCAGCTTCTTAGATGCAGGGGAGGGGTATAGAATGGATACCAGTATTTCATCTAGGTTCCTTACTTCTCTGCTAGACGCAGGGGTTTCTAAGGCGGTTGCGAAGGAGCTAGTCACCAAACTTTTCAAACCAGAGATCCTTGGAGGTCTAGAAAAGATTCTAGGTGCAGTGTTTGCAGGCATCGGGGTACCTAGGCCAAGAGACATTCCATTGACTCAAGATCAGGGAGAGGTAATTAAGGTTTTCCCTTTCATCCTTGATTTGAAAGACATGTCATTGATCAAACAAAGGGAGAATGTGGAGAAATCAGTGGCTTTTCTGAAGAAGTTGCTTCAGCTGGAGAAAGTGAATGGCCAATTTGAGTGGGTGCAAAACATTCAGAACTTGTCTTGGGAATTGAAATTCATGTGATCAGTTGAATGCTACCTAGGTACCCTTTGTTTTAGTTTTTTATACATAGCAATGTTTTGGTATACTAGTTGGAAGATAGCATCATAGTTAGTCACAAAGTTTACCAGGTAAATTTTGTAATGTTTGCCTCAGGCCCTGTGTGGCCTTCCTTTTTTGGCAAGGGTCATTGCATGGATCAGTAGCAGTTAGGAAGTTGGGAACATAAAGTTTGAAACTCTAGCTTTAATAGCCCTTTTTTGTATATTTCAAAGCTTACATATATACAAAAACTTTATTTTACGTAAAAAAAAATTCTTAATAGTTTATTTTTTATACTTTATAGTATTTTAATGAGTGATATTATTCCATAATGTGTACCTTTTTTAGAAATAATATAAATTCACAATTTCTTAGACATAATTACTAACCCCAATATCTAGTGCATGCATTTTTTTTTTAATAATATTTTGTTGCAGATTTATTTATTATTAAATTTTTATTCAAATTAATTATAATTTAGAGTGATGTTATTCCATAATGCATATTTCTTTTGTTAATATTCAAATTATTATTTTTGTTCAAACAAGGACATCAATATGAAGTGTACACATTTTTAAGAATATTGTTTTTTTAAATCACATTCATAGAACATAGACCTTTATGATTGGTAAAAAACTAATGCTCACTAGAAAATAAAAATAAATACAATAACTAAATAAAATGTATTACAAATTATATTTTTTTAGAAATCTTAATCTAAGGGATACAATCTTGAAAAATCTCATGTCATTATGACTCTATTTGATAGTTCAACCCTTGCTTTGAAATAAATATTCCTCTAAAAATTAGGTTAGCAAAAGGAGTAAGGTAGCATAAAATCCTTTGAATGTGCAACATTTAAAAATGAAAAAAGAACCTTAATTCTATTATCCTTATTTTTAACCTTTGCAAATTTTAGAATTTTTGCATTCTCTAAATCGACATGTGGCATTAAGTCATTTGCCAATAGTCATGCAAGTATTTTAAGTCATATGAGAGAGTTCTTTGTTGACTTGTCTTGATCAAGTCAAAAACATTAATGTCAATGTAAATAAGCCTTGGTTGTGAATGTTCTCAATTGTTTTGAAGTGTCAAATTACCTATCAAGCTGAAAATCATCAATTGTTAGTCATAGTTACAAGTGACCTAGATTCAAGATCAATTACCTTAAAGTGTTGCAAAATTATCTAAATTGAGTCACGAATCTCAATCAGCTTGGTAATTTGTGTGAAGGTGATAAAATGTTTGATCAAACCTCAATGTTAGAAACATAAAGGATTCTCATGCAGTTTGATAGGTATATGGTCTTGGGGTTACATTTCACCATTCTTAGATCTTTCACAGTTTGTAGTTTCATGAAGTCATAAGTTGGCTTGTAAAGTTTGACAATAACCCTGAAAGGGTATCTCTTGACGTTTGAATATTTTACTTTTATGATAATTTCAATTTTGAATATAGTTACAATTGATTCACACATGTGAATTTATAGTTACTAAAAGTTTCAACACATTGTCACAAGTTCTTGCATAGAGCATGTTCTCCCTAGAAATCTCCATGGTGGGTTCACAATGGTATTTTTCACTTATTCACTTTGATTTAAATTTAGATAATAAATAAATGAAGTTACATAGGTGTATAAACATGTGGAGTCACAAAATTTGAATGCAACTTGTAATTTCATCAACTGCAAAGTTGCAATTCACAATTTACAGTTACACATGACCACGAGTCAATTTCCAAGTGTAACTTTCTTAAATTTAGCAAAATTTTATATGTGTGATCAATCGAATTGTTCATTTGCAAGATCCATAACTGTAATATTAGTTTACCTTGGTAGTGTTGTTTAAAATGTTTTAGGTGAAGTCATCAATGTAGTTTTATAGGTATAAGGTATGTTCGCGAGTTAAAATTTGTCTATTTAATAAACCAAGTTGGGAGTTACAGACTTAATTTGCAATTTTACATGAAAAATGAATTATGAGCTACATTAGATTCCCATCATCCTTCAAAATTTTAATTTAAATGAGTTATTTTAATGTGGGAGTCATTTGACAAACTTAAAACACAAAGAGAATTTTAACTCATGTTTATACATTGAAGACAAAAGCAAAAGAAAGAACTTGTAATGCACATTTACAAATTGCAAATACGATTCTACCTCCTCGTGAAGCCCCAAGGTAAAAATTGGCAAAAGTTAGAACTTCATTTTAAATGCGGAAGTGGGAAGCCATGGTGCAGCTATGCAAATTTGCAAATTGATTTTAGACTCCATTGCACTCCAGCTCCACCATAAACAGCCAGCACATTGTCGTGACGACTGTTTACCAAAATTTTGACTCAGTTTTTTTATAAATTTTCATTGCGACCTGTTGAACAGAGCTCTGCCGACCTCTTCAATCATAGTGTTTGTTTATACAGTCGATTTGTGTCGACTTGTAGAGAAGGTTTTGACCAACCGACCATTTTACAACATACCGGCTGGTTAAGCTCTACCCATATTTATATACTAAGGAGAAAGTTAGAAAGGCTAAAAATTAAGAGTTTTATTTAAAGTGGTGGACGTGCGAAACCCCGACGCACTCCCGCAAACTAACACAATCATACTTCCATCCCTTCCAACTCCCCGCAAACACTTTAATAAAATAGGAAAGAATATGTGCATACTTTTTCTCTATATTCATACATACGTAAAAACTTGCGATGTGACTCCATGTTTCTGTTATCCCCAACTCTGCAAAGTAGATATCTATTAAAGCACCATCGTGGACATGCATGCAGGACGTTGAAGTATAGAGAGGCATGTGAACTGTCTTATAAGTGTCATGGTCTATTGCAAAAGTTTTGGACACCATGATTACAGGATATGGACAAAATGAATTTGTTGAAGAAGCTTAAAAACTTTCCAGCCACGCCTTAGCCAGCATCCTTCCTACATATGTTAATGGTGCATTGGAATGGAAGAGCATAATCAGCCGGTGCGTTGTAAACGACCAGTTGGTCGCCATCTGTACGACTCGACGAAAACTGTCGAAAACAGGTCGACCAAACGTACAGCTACAATGGTTGCTATCATCTGATTGGTTTAGGTAGTTAGTCGAAAGCTTCTGCTCGACCTCTGAGCCCAGCCATATAGCCGGTGCTGGGCCTTTGGAACAAGGTTTGGACATCCACCAAAACGTAATGAAGATTTTTATCTATTGTTGTATTTAGAAATGCTTTGGAAGGAATGCATGTAAAAGGTAGAAACATTGACAGGCATGTGAATCATCTGGCAGAACACCCAAAGAAATCGTGACAACTGATGGAAGCCATGATTGCAGGCATATGGATGATATGAATTTATTGAAAAGGTTTTACAAACCTTTTGGTATGGAAATCCATCTTATAAATGTCCTTTGCCAGCAATTCTCCTATGTCTGCAGTAGAATGGGTGCTTTGGAACAGGGTATGCATACCTTTTTAGACTATAGAAAGAAAATAAGATTAAAAAATAAAACTTTTGCACGCTTTCATACTATAATACTCTCGAATGGATATTGCTGTCTGAATCATCCATGACCTTTTTGTTGGGATCACTAGGAACATCTATAGACATGGATGGCTTGGTTTATTCTGATAAATATGATAATCAGTTTTATTGTTCCCTTATAAGACAATAGAGAGTTTAAACTTACAGAGCTGCGAACTACTATGGATGGATTGGTGTTGTGATTGGCAAAATCTAGGCTGACTTCCATGCCAGAATTTGCACAGTCGACCACCAACACATTCTGTCCTTGAAAAGCAGCACCCTTCTTGTACGCCTCACGTAAGCAGCCGGCCGACTGTTTTTCTGAATGTCCGACCTTCCTCTTCCAACTGGTTCAATTCAATGTCTTCCATATTTTTGACAGGAGATGTCCGTAGGATTTCGACTGAAAATTGATCAGTCAATAGGTTTGGACAAAATTTCTGTGTCGGTACGTTGACAATGTACCGGCTGTTTAAGTTCTTCCGTTCTTGTACTTGACATAAATGATCCACCCACGTAAACAGCGGCTCTCCTTAAATGTCATCCACTTCCACGGTCAACCTTGAATCAATGTTAACGTCGAAGTGGTGGGTCCCATATCTCCTCCTTACCGTCCACGAGCCTTAACCGTGACCCAGAACCGCCACTGTTAACCCGGGTTTGTTTTTTTTGGATACATTATTTATTCACCGCTTCACACAGATTTTCTGATTTTGTTTCCCTCACGTTGATTCTGTTTTGAAAAATAGCGCGGGCTGTCTTATGGCGGGCTGTTTTTCTTTTGGTAGTTGGCACAGCTTGGTTTCTGATTTTTTTTTTAGTCTTTTTTACCAGTCATGATTGCTGTAAGCTCTTCATTTTGCAGGGTCTATCCAGCATATCGGATCCATCAGATATCTTACATCCTGAACAATTTGTGCAGCCATTGAATGAGAATATTGCATCCCTGTCTTATTGTTGTGCAATATTCTGCGCAATGGATTCAAATATTTGCTCAATGTTTGTTTGCTGGGTATATAATTACAAAGCATTATAGTTTATTTTGGTAGACATAATAATGAAAAATGAGGCATATTGAAGCCTCTTCCAAGCAGGGGCCCATTTGGCAAGTTTCTGTTAACAGCCAATAATGCACAGTTTATTGAGGGCATTTAAATAAGATGCTTCAAGAGGTGGTAATAGTTCAACAACTCAGCTTGTCCCGAGCCAATGGTGCAACAACATTCTCTGACATCTTCAGTAATCTTTTCTAATGTGTTGACTGTTAGATCAGAAGCTTAGGTGCCAAATCAGGTGGCTGGTACTTTCTCATCTGACACCATGGTTATTATGAAACTCAATAATATTTGCAGATCCATTGATCCCATTTTGTTCCAATGGTGGCTATGTTTCCCGTTTTCTACATTCTTTCTGCCACAAAATTAAACATCTGCATTAAGCGCATCTATTTGATATTGTTTGCTGAAAACACACCCTTGTGCATCCAATTTTGATACCTTACGCCAAGTTGATATGGCTCACGCATGGCTCTATTTAAACATCATCCATTTCAATGGTCAAACAGTCAATAGCAAATTTACACCTCATCCACGATAAAAAATGGTAAATATTTGTCCTATTTCTATTGGCCAAAACTGATTTTTGACTGTTGAAGTGGATGATGTTTTAAAACAGCCCTCACACACAGCCCCATATACACCATTGAACAATGCATTGCTCTTGCTACCATTGACTCAGACCATGAAGGGTTGAACCATATATTACTTTATTGATGTTTGGGCCATGCTAGGATGACTATTATTGCCTAAAAGTTTAAAATTGGAGTTCAAGAAAAATGTACTACAGTTTGGGAGACTTGCAAGGGAAGCATGCTGCATGCTCCAAACCTCATAATCTAGCCTTCATACCATTGGGCATCAAATTCAAGGTGAACATAAACCTTGCTGTTATAGATTGATTTGAACTGGAATATACTTGCACACCATCCAATTCATAACTGGAATAGCCTTTGACCTGCTTTTCCATTTGCGTTGATATGAGTGCCCTTATTCATTCAGATGGGGTTGGGAGGGATGTTCAAAGAAATGGATCACATGTCTATGCTTGCAGTCCAACAAGTTGAATGCCCCCACATTGCTAACCACATCTATCTTGTGCTTCTCATGATCCTCATTGCTCAAGAGATCATCAAGATTTGGCTTGGCAGTAATTGTGCTCCCAAGGATGGTTTAGAACCTCTTCATTTTCATACTTAAGGTGCATTGACCATGGCTCTAATCTAAAACTTCAAGATCCTCTAGCATAAATGAAAATAGTCATCATCATGTTCAAAACTCGAGATGGCATCCTCAAATTCACAACTATTGCTATCTAGGAGCTCCTTGGGTGCTGAAATCAAAGTGTGGTCTTTCTTAGAATCCACAAGTAAGGACTCTAAATTTGATCTGAACACTTATTCTCCA
The DNA here is from genome assembly GCA_027924645.1 of Cunninghamia lanceolata. Lineage (NCBI taxonomy): Eukaryota > Viridiplantae > Streptophyta > Pinopsida > Cupressales > Cupressaceae > Cunninghamia > Cunninghamia lanceolata. Next base: position 444,798 of record BSBN01001161.1, read on the forward strand.
AGGTTCTCTTCTTTGTCTTGCATGCACAAATGCCCTTCCTCATCGGCCTATGTACAATCTTCATTGATTTCATTGATGTTTTCTTCCACAAAATTGGGTAGATCTTCAAAAAGATCAACCTCATCATGCTCTAAGGGATCACCAATGATCTCTTTCCATGCTTTCTCCTCAAACTAAGATAGGGGAGCGTTGTTTTGTGCCAAATACTCAAGATCATCTTCCAGAGTAGCCAAGAATCCTTCCACATCTTCATCCTTGATGAGCTCTTCAATGTTCATCCTCTCTATCACATAGAATTTATTTTTGTCTTATCTTCATGCTTGAAGGTTTGTGCCTTGAGATGGATATAACTTCGTCTTACTCCTTAAAAAATGCATCAAAAAAGCCTTTGAATGAGCTAAATCTTAAAGGTTTTAATAATGTAATTGATTTTACACCTCTTGCATGAACATGATGCTTATGGCTTGTTAGACAAATTGTATGAACAACATCAATATTTTTCTTATATTATTGATTTTTAACATCCACTTGCTCATTAAAATACTCCATGTTGTCCATTTGATAAAAAATTATTCCTCAACACTTTTTTGCTCAAATTTGGTATTGGAAAGCATCATGATTGAAGAGGGACAAGTGATATATTCTTATTAAATGTAGGAATTTGCATTTCTTGCACAAGAGGAGATGGTGTGTTAATAGGAGTATATGAGCAAAGTTGTTTCGAAGTGTGTGGAAGATGGTGTGTTAATAGGTGAATGCTTGTAGTTCACTTGGAAATTATCCTTTCAGACCATTGTCCCACCATTTTTTATCTACATTGGGATGGTGGCTCTAATAAAATCCCCATGGCATAATTTTTCATTAATATGTCCCTTATGTCTTGTGAGGGTACAAGCCAACTTGTCATGTGGGTTTGGAACCATGTTCCATTCTTGCCTCTTTTTGCCAACTACATTGGGTGGTGGAATGAGATGTTTTCTATCAACTACTAGCTTTTGTACGGTTTCATGGAAAACAAGTGGTGAGAATTTGCGAATAGGTCGACTGGGTGTTTGCCAAATAATTGTAGCAGAGTTCCTCTCAAATTGAAAAAAAACCTTTCGATGCTCAAATTTAAACACTAGTTGCTCAAATCAAACATAAGCTCAAACATCATTGATAGACATAGAGGCAAGGGTGCTCAAAATCAAGCTTGCTTGAATTGGCTTATATTTGTAGACAAAGATCCAAAGAGTTTTTAAATCTCTATGCCTCAAACATTTTAAACAAAATATCAAATCTATCAATTCTTCTCATGAATCACTCACTAAGTATAAAAATAAATTTTAGTTATGTTGTATAATGTAATTTATCGAAACAACATGAATCTTTTTGAAACAAATTATGCAAATTCCTTTAATAATGTTGGAAAGAAAAAGTATACACTCCTATTGAAACATAGATAGTTGTTGACTAAAACCAATGTTTAGACTCATTTATCTTTGAAATAAGGAGAGAAGAAAGTCTAGTACAAAGTTGTTCCTTTTCATTTACAATCACTAAAATACAATATCTAATCTAATGCTTTTTAGATATAATAATAAGTACGATAATAGTAAATTGAACGAGATTCTTAAAAAAAATAAAAATAAATTATAGCCAAAGATAAAGAAACATATGGACATCAAGACATTAAGATGAGGAGTCATTAGTTGGAAAAATGATTAATCACTAAATAAGGAAAAAAGTAGGATTGATAATAAATGTATATCTAAAATGAGTCTTAATGGTGATTACTACCAAATTAAGATGTTTCACTCTTATCCTTATCATGTGTCACTGCTCTATCCAAATCATCATGCCAGGTATGCTTCTTGTTGATATTTATGTGAGATGGAGCAGGAAACTTAGCTAAACCTTGGGAGATGGTTGGACATCTCCTAATATTCATCACTTCAATCAAGTCTCTCTCCCTATGAATTGTAGTTCCATGACCATCTATTACATGCTTGAATGGTTGCACAATGGGGTGTTGTAGTCCAATTTGACTAGATAGTGCCATGCCTCTACCCCTATTTAACAAGTCTTCTATCCCCTTTTCGAAAAAGGCTATTGTTCCATCATCATCTGTGCTTTGTAAGAAATCTTCAATCAACTTTTGTACCCTCATCTTTGAATTTATTATTATTTCTCCACCTTCTTGGCTTGGAATCTAAACATTAACCATTAAAAAAAATTAATAGAATATACACAAAAGTAATAGACATAACATAAGTGTTTGAAAGTGTTGGCATAGTTTGTATTACATTGCCATTACATTGCCAATGTAACTACATGGTTACGTTAGTTAGTTTCTATAGTACTGCATAGTTTTGTAGTTATACCAACTACTATGACAGTTTCATCAACTGTTCATCTGATGAACGTAGTATTTATACCCATCTTGTATATGCCTTTAACATCGAATAATGCATTTACTATTTATTAAATGGTATCAGAGCATATGATCTTGTGCGATGTGAGGAGTAATAGAGATCAATGTTTGAAGAGACTGCCAACAAGTGCCGTATGAATGAAGAAACGTCTGCATGGAAGAAGTTCTAAGGAGCAACCGTATTTTCTTTGTTTGTATGCATTTGAAGGCAGAGAATGCGTGTTTGAAGAAGATATTCTTATAAAGGCGTTTGAAATTTGATACAAGGTAGTTGAATGTTGCATTTTATATTTGAGGAGGAGTGTATGTGAGAGCTTTCTCCAGGCATGGCTGCATCTAGTGTTGGACGCTGTTATGTTCTCAAAAAAAAAAATCTCTAATTTTCTTCAAAGATGAATCCAATGCATGAACTGCTATAAGCCATTGATTTGTTTGCTTGATATATCACTGCACTGTTGATGCCAATACAGAGTTTCAAATTCAATGTGTCTCTTGTTGATAAAGGATTCTGAAACATGAGCTGCAGTTGTTATAGCATCCTTCTTCATATTTTCTATTTTGATCTCAGTACTGTGTATTGAACTTTGAATAGTCATTCATCATTTCAAGGATCAGTTTGAAGTCACCGCTATCAAAGGTGAAGATTCCAATTTCAAGGATCAGTTTGCTGTGTCCAAATGTGAGGAATTTGCTACGTCCATTTGAGAGGTTAAAGTGGACAGTTGGTTTCCAAAAGACATGAGTACCTAATTCACGTGTTCTTTGTGTTCAAGAGTCTTTCCTTTTATTGAGTCCAGCATATGTACTTGATATAGCGATCCTATTTGGAGCAGATGGCATGGATTTGCTGTTACGCATGAAGGAGGAGAAAGGCATTGAAATCTGTTGTATAGGGTTTTCAGAGAGCGTCTCATAGAGTATTATTATTGTAGTGCACAAAAGACATAAGCATTATTTTTTTTCAAAATGTCCAGGCCTTCATCAATTAGAAAAGAGTAAAGTAGAAGGCATCTTAGGGGAGGTGGCTAGTCACTAATGGATCAGGAATTTCATGATTTAGTATTATATGATAAATGATTGATATGGCATTGATGATTGGTAGCCGTGGATGCTCTTAATTGGAGAAAGTAATTAGGGTTGAAGTGAAGTGCAACATATGTAAGTTCATTATTTCACATTTATGCTGAAGTTTGTTTTAGTTGTCTTCTACAATGTCACATTAGAAACAATCCAGTGCAATTAGGTGAAAAAGATCAACTGGCGAGGATATTTAAGTTGTTGAAAGAGATTAGAGGTTCAAACTTCATAAGAACATATTGCTTTGTGGATTTGTTTGTAAGATGTTGGGGTAAGTGTATATTCCTGAAAATATTTTTGGTGTTAAAAAGGAAGGAAGAAGTGATTGGAAAAGATTGATGAATTAGAGTCAAATTTTCTTCATTGAAATCTACAAATCTAAGGAGGTATAAGTGTATGGGTCTAGTATTGATCGAAATCAACATCATTATTTTTAACATTTCAACATGGGCCACACATTATGTTTGTATTTTCGATGCCATCCATGCTATCATTGATAGAAATTTGAGAGACTTGCATGCTTGTGCTATTGAAGAGTCTAAAGAAAATGGATAGAGTGTAAGCATGTCACATTGGAGGCAGGCGGCATCGGAGGATGGAGGATTTTCCATCATCTCAAGTTAGCTTCTCACTTTGAGATGATGCTTTGCATGAGAAGCATTTTTGGTTCTGGTTGTTTTGTTTTTCTTTGTTGTTGCTGACAGAGCTGACAGATTTGAAGAATGTATGTTTTGTGAAGATTTTGTTTTGGAGATAGGTTTGGGGTTTGGTGTTGAGCTCAATATGGATTGTTGTCCAACGAGCTTCAAAGAGTATATGATCTTGAATTATACCCTTTCGCGGTCACTAGACAACATGGCAGAGATTTGTCGTATCTCTTAGGGGCCATTGTCGAATAATTCAAGACTCTGTGATTTGAGAGCTTGGGACTAAAGAGCTCAAGAACACAGCATGAAGTGACGCCTTTTCGAGTGTAGACGAGACAGCATGATGGAGCCTCGCTTGGTTCAGGATTTGTTCTTTGGGAGAAGATCTTCTATAAAATATGTATTCATATTATGTAATCAGCTTTGTTGAGTATTTTAGCATTCAGGGGGGGTACCTTGGTACTATTGCAGGAACAATGTAATAAGGGGCGGAATGTTGGCATAGTTTGTATTACATTGCCATTACATTGCCAACGTAACTACATGGTTACGTTAGTTAGTTTCTACAGTACTGCACAGTTTTGCAGTTATACCAACTGCTATGATAGTTTCATCAACTGTTCATCTGATGAATGTAGTATTTATACCCATCTTGTATATGCCTTTAACATCGAATAATGCATTTACTGTTTATTAGAAAGAACATTGCATTTGAGTGACATTGGTTCTCTTCCTCAACATCATCTAGTGCATGCAATGTAGATGGTAGGTTATCCACTAGATCCTAATCCATTTGCATAGAAATAATTAGTAAGGAAATAATGACCACCTAAATTAAAAGAAAAGACACAAAAAGTGTGCAAAAAAATCACAAGAAGACACTCACAATGTGATTTGATCTATCAATGTCAATGTTCTCTTCATAAACTTGTGCATCCACACTAGAAATGCCTTCAACACTAAGGGTAATATTGTTTCTACTCATGTCACCAAATTTTTCCTTCATCATATTTACCTTGACTGTGTGCTTGCATGTGTAACCTTGAGTTGAAAAGTTGCATGAACACATGGACATACCTGGATTTGACCCATAAACTTGGTAATGAACTTTATGATCAGTTTGACTTTTAACCCATGTAATATGGCTATCAGTGGCATCAAATGTCACATGATCATCAGGAATCTTCAATGCATGCACCCACGACACATTCTCAACCTTTTCCAAACCAAATTTCCTATAGAAGCCATTTTATTTACTAATTTGCATCCACCAATAATATGTGTACACATTCACAGTCAATTGGTTAACCAACCAATCCACCCTTCTATGTGATGCATATCGAATGGTCTTCAAAAAATGGTTCTTCAAATGTGAGTGATATGATTCAATTGCACCATTTGTTTCTTGGCCAGCATGCTTAAGAGTATGAGAACATCTAGATCACATCCCTACCCTGTGGATCCACCGATCTTGAAAATAGTCAACAAATTTTTTATGCATGTCTTGAAAGCGATGCACAAATAACTAAGAATCTCTAATAGCCGTCTCCTCATCAGGAGAGTGATGCATGATGGATCCCAACATTCCAAACATTTCTCTTCTAGAAAAACCATACTTCATCTTGGCTATCAAGTTCTTCAACCATGCCCTCCTAACATGCCAATTGCAAAGATATATTTCACAATAAAAAACCTCCCTACAAGGCCACAATACAACTATAATCAAAATCTCAATGATATATAGGTAAACATTAACAATACACTAGCTACATAAATGAAAACTACCTAATAGCATTAATTTCCATTGTAGCATCATCTACCATAAATGCATTAATTTTCCACTCGATCTTCTTCAAGATAACTCTTTGCAAAAGAAGTTGCATCTAATATGCTAAGTTAGATGGACATGATCTAGACATAATTATCCATGAGACTGGTAACCCCATGTGCTGGGTATCAAAAGCAAGCACTATGTACAATTGGAATTGCAAAAATAATTATAGTACAATGATTAATATTATAAAATCTATATACAAAGGAAAATATCACAAGAAAAATAATCTCAAATGTTTTACCTTCATTGCATTTGTTCCAAATGTTGAGTCCAATGCTTTCATGCTATTGTGCCCATATTGTATCATCCAATCCAACTGTTGTTGCAATTGAATTCCTAAAATACAGGACACATCTCCATCTCCATCTCCATCTCCATCAACATTAGTTTCATTGAATTGTTGATAGGCAAACCATTTTTCAGGGTTCGCAAACACCTATTGTTGAACAGATTTTACATCATTAGTATGCAAAATATATTTTGTTTGTTTGATTTTCTACTCTATATTTTGTATGTCAATCTTATTCAAGAAATCATCTCTCTATTTTTCCTTTGAACAAGATTAACTTCTTCATGACCATTTCCCTATGTTTCTTATGCACTGCATCAGGATATAAACCTAACAATAACATATTTTGCACCCAATCTTGCAATTCTTTGCTGATGTGAAGTGCAAGAAAAGATCTACTCCCTTTGAAGGCTTCAACCTCTTGACCATGACAAAGAAATCCATTCTTGTCAACATGATCAACCTGGTAGAAGGATAATAGAGCATCGTCTAGTCTATGATGCATAATGCAAACTGTAAAGTGGCATTGACATCCACATCTTCTATGTTTTCAGCCTGGTCTACTTCCTTTACCACTCATTGGGACCAATGATTTATCGAATTGAGTAGCATCAAGCTCTCGATAGTCATTTGGGCCATAAGAGCACCAATATCTACATAGAATTAAAAAACACAAATAACATTAATCCTTAAGGGATGCATTTACTAATACTTGTTAGTATTTCAATATAAATTGGTAAGTGAATATCTTACATTGTGTACTCCAGAAATGAGTCAATCCTTCTTGTTGTGTCATCAAGAGAAAGAGTACATTTCTTCTTCTTCTTGATATAAAATTGGGTGGGATATGATTGCCTCTTGCATTCCCCTTTGACAAAGTCTTTTACTCTATCCTTTGCAACACAAGCCATTTGCAACTTGTTTGAACCAATTTGATCAGGGTATATTTCCCAAACAAGGTCCTCATAGAAAAATGGACCCTCACGTGTGTGTTGGACCTCCAGACACATAATTTGTTCCATCTAAAATTATACAAAAACCTTGAAATTAGAGTACAATAAATTTTTAGTTGTCCTTAATGTGTGAATGTACCCAACAACATATATGAATTTATTAAAGCTTTATTTGGATTGGTTTACATATATCAGAACTATTAGCATCCAACATCATATGCATTCACATGTTAAATGGTACTAACAAATGACATTGCCAAAAAAGAAGAATATAGAGAGATGACTACCTATAGTCAACGACATTTCTTCATGAAAATTAATTAAGGTATACCCATAACCCTAAGTTAATGAATGAATAACTTTGCAAATACCGTTTCTTCAGTCACATCTCTTAATAGTGGAGTATATGCATATGCATGTATGCTTTGCTCTGATATATACCGGCCTCCATTAGTAGGAAGAGATTTAGAGTGAACGGAGAATCTATTAGGAGCCTCCAAGCCAATGTTCCTTATTTATTATATTGCACATGAATTTTCATACAAAACTTGAGACTTCACATTAATTTACAAGTTAAAAAAATATTACAGTGAATGGACACTTTAGATTCTTAAGAGTCAATTATCTATTGCTCCGCCCGATGTGAAGTAGACCAGCTGCAGTTATCAGAAAACACCAGCTGCAGTTATCAAAAAACTAGTGAGCCAAGAGAAAAAAACAGAAAACTAGCGAACCACATTCAATGGCTGCACAATTTTCCAGGATGTTGTGCAATAGATTTGCACAAAATAAATAAGATACCTGATCTATGCAATATAAATAAGATATCTGATGAATCCAATATGCTTGATAGACGCTGCAAAATAAAGACCTTACAGCAATCATGGCATGCTGGTAAAAAAGACAAAAAAAACATCAGAAAACAAGTTGTGGACAGCCCGCCATAAGACAGCCCGCGCTATTTTTCAAAACAGCCCGCTCTATTTTTCAAAACAGAATCAACGTGAGGGAAACAAAATCAGAAAATCCGTGTGAAGCGGTGAATAAATAATATATCAAAAAAAAAAACCCCGGATGGCGGTTCTAGGTCACGGTTGAGGCTCGTGGACGGGAAGGAGGAGATATGGAACCCATCACTTCCACGTCAACATTGATTCAAGGTTGACTGTGGAAGTGGAAGACATTTAAGGAGAGCCGTAAACAGCTGGGCACATTGTGATGCCACTGTTTTCGGAATTTTTTATCTTGATTTTTTTTGGCTTTTTCTTTCAACTTGTTCACTGCAACAATGTCGACTTGTTCAACCACATTTCTTAGGGATCAAATGGTCAAAAACAATTCAGTCGACAGCATTTCGAGAAGCTGGTGCGGGTTAGTTAAGCTCTTCCTTTGATATCGGGAACGCGAGGCTGCAATCACCCACCTGCAAATATATCCTATCTCTTCCCCATGACATGCTCCACATTCCGCAGCTGTCATCATAACACGCTGGCTCCACGGACTCGGTTAAGCTTAAAATGTCGTGCATAAGATTCCAGGTAGCGAATGAATTGATATTTGGTAGGATAGGTGGGGAACTCCTTGGGAAAGGGAATGTAAGGAAGCTCGCAGAAGCGCTTGGGTATGTGAAACTTGAGACAATCGTATGTTCTATGATGCCAAAGAGAAGCTATGCAATCACCTCTCTCCAATATACGCAAGGAACCCCTTTTTTTCCTTACGCATGCTGCCGTGGCGAGCCCCGAAGGACCTCCTCCTACAATTACAATTGGACCTCCTCCTACAATTACACATATTTAAAGAATCTCAATGTGCATGTATGTGTTAAGATATTGATTTAGAGATGAATTCCTAGGGTGTTGGGTTGTGTTGTCATCATTAGACATGTCATGTATGTCTAGATTTGTTTTTAGGCAGTTATGGGGTCAAGTCTACATCTGTGAATTTGATCTAGGATGGCAAATAGATTTTGGGAGCACATCGAGATATGGTGATGTCATGAGTCGAATTTATGTAAGAATATGCCACTTGTAGACTGGTAATTACATTTATGACACTCTAATCAAAGTGGGTCCAATACATAAGGGAAAAGGGGCATGGGTATGTAATTGCACCATAATAATAATATTGTTTCCTAAAAAACTTAATTGGTGTAAAGGGTTTGGAAATATATATATTTTAAATTATAAAAATAAATAAAAGAAAGGAAAAGAAAAAGCTATATAAAATAATAATCCAAATCAAGATGCCCTTAGGGTCTAGATTGATTGATAAGTTGTTGGAAAACACATATATTGGTTTTGTGTTCAAACCTAACCACACCACAAGTGAGGGGAAGGCCACTTGCTAAGGAGTTATAATGAGGTTTTGCCCATAACAATAAGTAGTATTAAAAAGAGACCTTGAGCAATGGAAAGACATCTAGGATAAACATTAGGTATAAAGGATTTGACTATTTTTTAATGTAGACCATTTGGCTACTCTAGATTGGATCACACATCCCCTACTTACAGACAGTGACTTAATGGATTATATAATTTTACTTCCTTAGCATTAGGATATAGTTAAGTTCTAATTATAAGAGCTCAAGGATTATCTACAAGCTCAAGTAATAGGGCAAATACAAGATGATTTCCAATTTAAGATAACTTAACTAACAATCACATTGTTTAATATGTAATCCTCATTGACTTAGCCCATGCGAGGCTTATATAAACTCTCTAAATACTTTTGAAGACTATAAAGACATAGGTATTGAAGTTGATACTTCCATATTACAACACCTTTGGGGATCAACTAAAATCTAATCGTACGATTCATATGGGGTTTCTTATCTAGAAATTTCTAATATAAATCAATAGTGAGCTACACATTAAGACACATTAAACAATTTCACCCAATTAGTCACTTCATATTTAGGAATTTCACTTTCAACTATATTCATATCCCTTATAGCATGAATTAATTAAGCCAAATTATATAATTTAAATAATTAACATGTATTCATTTCTTAGCCTAGTTGCAACAAAGACTGTTATCAAATGTAATAGTTGTCTAGGCCTTCAAGTTTTGTTTCACTATAGTGTTTTTATCATAATTCCTTTATTAATCCTCTATCAAACATCTATGTGCCATTACTTATTATGAATTCAGTAAAAAACTTAACATTAATATAAATCATAAAAAGACAAGAATATATCACATCTTATGCCCTATTATACTTATTGTAACACATAATCAAGAGATTCTGGAGATTTCACATAAACATACATTAGCAAGATATCTTAGTTATTATAAAAGCATGAAGAACTAAACCAAGTTATGACTTTCCCTAATAATCTAGGGGCTAGCAATTAATCTCTAGAGGCCGTCTTAACATTACTCAAACAATTATCCTATAATTCATCCTATTCTCCATTTTCATATTTATGATTTTCACATAGCTTGCTAAATTGGGACAACTAAACATTATTACATCTTATATACATTATACTTCAATATTCAACAAGAACAAAATTATATTAATCTTTTTTCCACAAGATTATTTAATTGGAAGCATACAACTCCATCTCATTGTTACAAGTATTAATGTTCCTAGAATTTAAACTTATATGTTAGCAATCAATAACATAGTATAAACATCACATCTTCCATCGGTTAAATTCATGCAACATCATAACATAAAAATTAGTATCATGCTAATATAAATCTAAGCCTATTAGAAATTATATCACCTAAAAAATGCTGGAATGGCCGTTAGTTTTATTTGTGCTTTCCTTACCATTAAGAAAAGCAAATCTTATGTTACCGTTAACAAGATTAGTATTGCTCTCCTTGCTCTTATAATTTGTGCAGACTCAACCCTTTGCACTGGCATTCTGCTTGAAAGATATTCATTCTGGACTTGGTAGGAGTGGCAGAAAGTATGTAAGAGTCACAATGTCATTCTGAATACAAGCCATTTGAGGTTGCACCCACAAAGTGTTGGCTACGTGTGAAGCCAAGTTCATTTGTAACAGTTGGCTGGAGTTTATCAGAGAATATCCTGTGTAAGACTGCTACGTCAGTCCTTCTTTGTATAATTGTAGCTTCTTGAAAATGGTTACTCTCTCCCACGATGCAAGCTATGTGAATAGCAATTGTTTTCTATAAAGGATACATAATGTTTAGTAGTGGTATTGTAGAGTGAGAGAGTGCTGGAAGTGTATGTAAAAATAGAGTTTTAATAAAGAGAAAATCCCCTATTTGTTGTGGACGTAGCCATTAGACATGGTGAACCATGTTAAAATTCTGAGTTCCTCTTTTGTGTGAATGGTTTACTTATTATGTTGTTTTCTTTTAATCTTATTTCATTTGCTCTATGTATTCTGCTATTAACAATTGGTATCAGAGCTTGGTGAAGAAGCTCAGTGGTGAAGCGGTTCCTTGGAGATCACTGAAGAATTTTTAGAGCTATGGATGAAGCAGATATGGAAGAGAGAGTCAACTGGGAAGATTGGATTCAAGCTCTCATGTCTTGGTCGTGTGGCTCTGAAGAGAGTCATGATGAATTGGGAGCTATTCATCAAATGTTTTTGGATGAATTAAATGATGAAGCTGATTCTATTATTGAGGAGTTTCTTGGTATGTTGGAACCTGGAAGTGGCATGGAGCAGATGCAAGAATAAAAGGTGTTGTGGCTTAGTTTGGAGTAAGGAAAAAGGTTAGATTTGATGATGCTCCTATCTATTTGGTTGCTATAGAGGATTTGCATGTTTTGGTAGAGACTGAGAATTAGGATGCTTTGGGTGATGAGGATGTGATTTCGTAGTATTACATGCACGATGTGCTAGTGGAATATTGCTCGTCGATGGTGCCAACTGTGGAGGCCATTAAAGTAAACCCAGCCGAGGTAGTGGAAGAAGTTAAGGCAGTGCCCAAAAAACAAGTCGATCCGGAGTTGGTGGAAGAAGTTAAGCCAGCGGCGGAGGAATCCGTCCCTCAGGCCGAGTCGGAGGAGGTTTACCTCTAGGGCATGCCTTTACTTGAAGAGGATGGACATAGTGTTATGAGCGCCACCAAGGTAAAGGATATTGGTTACCTGATACATTTGTTGTATTTGTTGATTTCCTGAGTAGTTTGTGCAAATGAGAAGGGCTTGTTTAGCGAAGACGAGGGTGGTTTGAATGCCGAGATGCTGCCCACGTGCCCCCAAGAGAGGAGCGCTACAAAGGAGGGGGAGAGTGTGAGGAATTATTTGTCTTTGAGAAGGTTGATGGTGTGGCTTGCTGAGCCCACTGTGAGGGTGAGATTGATTAAGCATGTCCATTGTTTGGAGGTTGTTAAAACTGAGGTGCTTTGGAGGAGGTTCATCTAGAGCTTTCTTGAACAGAATTTGGCGATGTTAAAATTTTTGTTCCGCCTAATGTAATGATAGGAGTGGAAATGTAGGGGATATCTCTAGGCACTTCTCTTTCTGATATAACTTGTCTTCAAGTGGGAGATTGTTGGCTAGGTGTGAAGCCAAGTTCATTTGTAACGGTTGGCTGGAGTTTATAAGAGAATATGTTGTGTAAGACTGCTATGTCAGTCCTTCTTTGTATAACCATAGCTTCTTGAAAACGGTTACTCTCTCCCACGGTGCAGGCTATGTGAATAGCATCTGTTTTCTATAAAGGATACATAATGTTTAGTAGTGGTATTGTAGAGTGAGAGAGTGCTGGAAGTGTATGTAAAAACAAAGTTTTAATAAAGAGAGAATCCCCTATTTGTTGTGGACATAGCCATTAGACATGGTGAACCACGTTAAAATTCTGAGTTCCTCTTTTGTGTGAATGGTTTACTTATTCTGTTGTTTTCTTTTAATCTTCTTTCATTTACTCTATGTATTCTGCTATTAACACAAAGAAGGCTTACGAGATCCGCCATTGCCTTGGGAGAGTGCTACGTTATGAGACGTTGCCAGACACAGCCCTTTAACTTCTATTTCTCCCCTAAAGCTCGAATCCATACTCATATAGGCGCTATGCTGCTTGCAGAGAACACACATATAAAAGAGGGCACACTATATTACTACTGTGTTTCCGGATTCAGAAGAGACGAAACTCTCCAGAGAATTACAGTGAGAATCACACATGTCAGAATAGGTGGCATTTAAATGAGAAAATTGGCTCTTGAGGAAAAGTCTACATAAGAGGGGATATTAAGTGGAAAGCAAAAATGTTGATAGTCCAATTAAAGACTAGTTCAAGGAGTGGGAAAAGAGAATATGCCAATTTTGCAACAAGGGAGTGGTGCACAAAATGACACTTCGTCATGGATTGTTCAGCATACAGCAACATCTGTACTAGTTATGAAGACACTTTGAGAATTGACAATTTAAGCACTTTGTTGGAGGACATTCTACTTAAACATCATTACACCTCATCCACACTAAAAAGTGGTAAATATTTGTCCTATTTTATTGGCCAAAATTTACATTTGACTATTTAAAGAGATAATGTTTAAGAATAGCGGTTTGAAGAGACAAGATTGGGCAAAACTATAAACTTCTTGATTAAAATTCACTGCACAAAATCTAATCTCAAGAAGAGATTGCAAACTTTATAAGACTTTGGTACCCTATATCTTAATGAGACTGTATGCTACTCTTGCTCCCCTAAACTATGTTATTAAAATCATTCATTCATATTACTGCGATGCCAATAATATGACAGATGCGTGGAAGATCATTAAAAAAATGAATCTCTCGAGTGGAAGCTTCATTCAAGTTTTATGTCCGTAAGGAGAGAATCGTCAAATTCTCAGATTCGCGCAGCCTATTCGTGCATTGCAGATTCATTCCAGTAAAAATAGAAAACTTCGTAGAACTTGAAAGAAAGCTAATGGGAAGCGCTGTTAATAGGTATTATCAGCAAGGACGATTACAAAGAATCTGTACGCCATGGACGTGGACCGCTACGAGCAGAGTAATTATGGAACAGCACATCGCATGACTCTTGAGAAGTTTGAAAAACATCATGACATTGAACAAGAAAAGATTAAAATGTATAAAACAAAAATGGCAAGACTAGTAATCGTATAAACTATTTTTAGCGTGTCGTATTTGATATTTGTAGCGTGGACGTTAAAAGTTATTCATTCATTCGTATATCATACCCCCTTTTCGTCATAGGATATGTTATAAGATTAACCGTGGATTAAAAAGCCTTTCTTCTGATGTCATAAATCTGCTTGTCTTGCAAATTTCTTATTTGTTGTCTATCTTCCGCTGCATGTGAACCTGTCAGAACTAGATATGATTTCTCCTTGTAAGGGTTACAAGAAATAATGTTCTAGTTGTTGGATACATGATGCAGTTTTATTTGGGAAGAATTGGTTGTTTTTAAATAAGATTTAGGGTTATATGAAAACATCAAATATTAAATCATCACAGGTTTATATATAATAGATTGTCCCTTCTATTAAAAGAAATATAATGAGAATAGGTATTAATCTCTAGTGTCTATTATTGGTAGACAATAGCTTATTTTTGGTATGTGACAATAGGTTGTCCCTTGCATTAAAAGAAGTATATTTATTATAATGTAATAATCTTTCATATATGTTACTAGTAAATAATAGACTGTCCTTTGCACTTGAAAATAGATTTAAATAATAGATTGTCCTTTGCACTTGAAAATAGATTGTCTTTTGCAATTGAAAATAGATTGTCCCTTTGCACATAAAAAAATTAACCAACAAAATTCTAATTTGATATTAGAAATAGAAATATTTAAAGTCTTTGGAGAAAATGAAGAGATATAATTGGTATATTTTGGAAAATTAATCCAGAAGTGAATGATTTTGAACACAATAGTATAGAGGCAAGTATTAACAATGATGTCTTGAAATTTTTTCTCCACCTTAGGTAATTCCCTTTTGCCAAAGCGGGGATTTGCCATCCAAGCATTACTATCTTGTTGAGTTGCCACTGATGTAATTACTAGTAACAACACCTAAAGGTGTTATCAAATGTCAAATAGGTACAAATATTTATAGCCTTGTTGGTCAAGCACTACACATTTATGTTTTTTTTTTAATAAATTTTTAGTGTAGTGCTTAGTCCCGGGGTATTCACCTTTAAAGCAATACCTTATCACGTCCATGCATGTTGGGGGTTTTTAGAAACTAGAATATGACCTAATATATTGCTTCAACATTAGAGAGAAATTGAATAGTTTAATTAATGTGATATAGGTAGGTATTGGGATTGAGAAGAATGTATAGAAGGGGGTGGGAAGTTTATAAGTGGCATTCCAAATCCTCAATATATCACTTTGCATAGGTCAATTAAGGGAAATAACATTCACTTTTCTAGTATTGCTAGGGTTATGAAGTTGTCTTCTTTTACAACACGTAATCTTGAATTGTGTTTAAGAGCCTCATAATCCTAGCGGTGCCTTCTTAATCCCAAATCTAATGTAGTTAATAAAGGAAATAGTTGTCACACCAAGGTCATTCAAGTTGAGTACAGGTCTACCCAAGTTTTCTAAAACCAATTATTGCATGCCTTTAAGTAATTCCATGACCCTACTTAAAAGAATCACCATGTATCTCTAAAACATTTCCATTATAATTTAAATTAATTTGTATACTATAATTAAGATCTATTATTAGGTTGATTCATTGTTAGAGTTGGTGTGGCAAGGGTTTGGGGGTTGAGATGTATAAGTGCTTACAAATCAAAGATTCTTGCAAGATGACATATTTTCATAGCTCATCAATGTTTTTGTGTTGAAGCTTTAATGTATAGAATGACAACCAAAACTAGTTTTGAGTTAGATGTAGGTGTGATTAGTGTCCTACGTTGATAGTGTAGAAATAATAAGGGGGCATAAAATGTAACAAAAAATAAGTACATAGGATACTTGGTGAAATTATGAAGATATTTTAATTATACTAGCATATGTAGAGGGGGTCTCAAAAACATAAATTTGAGAGGTAGAAATGAAATTATAGGTGTTTATTAGTACCCTTAAAATGTATGTGCTATGTCATTAGTTTATTAAGTGTTCATCCCTTAGGTACTTGAGTAACAAGACTATAAATATTTATGTGTATTGACTATTTGATAAAACCTTTAAGTGTTGTTACTAGTTTTTAAGAATTTTAGGGGTGTGATAATTTAATAGATATTAGATGATTTTATAAGGAAAAAGAGACTTTGAAGGTATTATAATTTGTTAGAAATGTTGATCATATCCAAAGGTACTCAAGATTAACACAATATGCATTTACCACTAGAAGGATAAATTTATAATCTTCTATTTAAGGCATATATATCTTTCCAATAACACTATAGTTTTTCAAGATACATAATGTAATAAGGCACACTAAAAATGTATTCTTCTTAGAAATTAAAAGAAATGATAGACTTCTATATTTTTTATGTTATACAAATTTCTAGATGCATCATGATTTATTGAATATATTTGAATGTCTAATGCTTGTTTATTATCACAATTCACTTTTATGGAATTACCATGTGATATAAATTCCAAATACTAAATATAGAATGATTGACCAACACATTCAAAAAGAAGCAAAGAATGTATTGTAACAACATGCAAATAAAAGAATATCATTATTATACCCTAAAGGAGATCATATTAATAAATCAAAATTATAGTTAGTTGTATGAACATATCATCATAATAATGATTTTTACATGAGAACAATTACATGCTTACAATTGCAAGAGAATTTTTGGTGCAAGTATGAAGACCACACCATTACTTTAACAACACCATTTTGATTTATTGCAACTAATCACAAGAAAATAAAACATGCATTGGATGTTTACTTTATGGTTCAACTTAGAGACAAGGACCCCAAACAATGCTCTTAATTTTTTCTATTGTTAACATAATTTATATTTTCTAGATCTTGAAGTACCATTCAAATGAGAATGATGGTGATATTCTCAATATTTTGAGATATTTAACTTGAGAGATAGTATTGAATGTTAAACAAGTGCTCTTTATGTGACTAATATCTATTGTGGTAATTTCTCACACTAGCCCTTGGTATCTATGTATAGATAAATATCATGCTATTTTGACATGATTTGTGTATGATTACTACTTGTAAAAAGTAGAATAGGAAAAAAAATTAGGTTATTAATGTTCCACAACACACCCACATAATTATCAAATTCCATGATTACACACAATGGTAACTCTAGCAATGAGTACCTTGACAATTGACTATATTCTTTAAAGTACCAATCTCTCCATTACCTAATACAACATCCACCCATAAATTTCACATCAACATTACATGTTGGCCAACACATATTAGAAGGTCTCTTTATCGAAATGACCATAATTAGCATTGATGGGTTCAAATGTTGACTTCTTTTATGTTATTTCTTATGCTTCCAGACTTCATACCTATGATATTTCAAATACTTTTCTAAGACATTACCACCATAATATGTTGTCTTTTATATATATTTTGCAAACCCTGAACCTAATCTTCCAATATGAAACATGGTGATAATATTTGTCAATTGAATGAGTTAGACATAAGTATGTATGTATATAAATAAGATTTTATAGATTAATTATGAAGGCTATTTTGTATGCATATGTTTTATGGATTAACCCTGTGTAGCAACGAGTTGGTAGCATTGAGGAGAGGAGAATTCGCAACACATTGCAAAACAACACATTAAAGGAAGTCACAGTTAAGCACTAACTAAAGATGAACGTGATCATCATGGAAGAATAAATACAAGAGAAGAAGAAGACTTGTTCTAGGATTCTAATCATAGCTTATGTGTTTTCATTCATGAGCCATTGAATAGGAATTTATGTTTCAATGGGACTCTGCTTCCTTTGTTTCAGTTAGATTAATAAATTGATCTCAAACCTATACCCTGATATCTAGGGATGAATTGATGATCAAAGTTAGTTGGTAGTTACATCGTACTCTCCCATTTCTATATAAGTTAGGATGGATGAGTTCAATGGTAAGTTTAGTTTTTCCAAGTTACTTTATTTTTATAGTTGCTCAATAGTTACTCTATTTTTTATGTTGGAAGATCTAGACATGTTTTATTGAATACAATATGAAAAGATCCTATTTCTAATATGAAGTGAACACAACTATGTGTTATGAGAATTTGAAGTACATTTAGTGTCCAGATTAAGTGAGATAGTTCCCTAAGCTGGCCACTCAAGGTACTAACCCTCACTTCATATATTTCCTTATTTATTTATGTATTCCTAGTTAGAATTGTTTTTTTTTTGTTTCATGAGTTACATTGTGAGACAAGTAAAATATCTTGATTGCTATTTCCATTAGTTGTGATTCAAGAATGAGTGCATATTTTAAGTCCTCTGGAGGTTAGCGTTAGTTCTTTTATCATTCTAAATATTTTGAGTTGATCCTATAATTCCCTATTGAATATAGTTATCTTCAACTTGTGTTGCATGTACCTATAGCCACTAGGTTCTGTAGTCATTTTTACTGTTTTAGTATTTCTAAGAATTCTAGCCTAGTAGAATATTTTGGATAGGTCTGTATGAGTTAGTTTAGGATAGAAATGAGTCTTGAAGGCATATATAATATAGGGATCATCATAAGCTTATGCTCCTTGGTCGATAATTCAATGTAGGAATGCAATGATAGAGTGGACTATTTAGATGGGTTTACCCCTGAATTTTGTTTAAGTCTACAACACAGTAGTTTTCCTCTATATTTTTGGCACCGTTTCTGGGGATGGTGCTACCTTCATAATCTCATTAGTTTTATATGCTTTCATAGTTTAAATTCTATTTTCATAGCTTATTAAATTCACTTTTTAGGAAACACTAGACATTCTACTGACATTGTGCAGGACCAATAAAACATAAAGCTCAAATTACTATATGCGGAGGTGAAGAGATCATTGAGGTAGATTCCTCCCTTCAACTTCTCAAGATAGTGAGGACACAAATGACTTTATCAATTATACAGTAGAAAGTGCTGAAGAGGAGTTTCCTCTTAGATCTTCATTAACACCTTCTACATCTCCATCAGCTTCCTCCATAGGTATAGAAGGGACTTTTAGAACCATGGAAGATGCTACAGTAGAGGATCCTCCAAGACAAGAAATGTTTGAATTCCCTATCCTAGACCAAGCACATGCTACTACTCTAAAAAATATACCACCTTATGCATTACCTGTTTTCTACAGCTTGGTGACTAAAGATCCTGACACTTTCTTATTCGAGTTTGATGTCTTGTGTAGAAGTTATGACTACACCACTAATCCTTATAGACTCAAGTTGTTCCCTGCCACACTAAAATATGCTTCTTTAAGATGGTTTATGGGGTTGGGGAAAGATGTCATTCTAGATTGGGCTACCATGAAGAGAAAGTTCCTGGCAAAATATAAAGACTACTATAGAGGACATGATAGGAGGAGAGATGACAGCTTTAGGATAAGCCACTAGAAGACTATGTGGAAAGATTCCAATTTGCTTTGAAGAAAAACCCTCAAAATAGATTGTCTGAAGAATCACTAAAGCTGGTCTTTTTGAGGGGAGTCAATGATGACTGCGTGGATGCCCTCAATATTATTGGAATAGGGGATATATCTCAACTTCCCTTTGAGGATGTTTGTAGCGCTTGTAGAAATTATTCTAGAACCTTTTCTAGAAAACCAAAGGGAGAAAGAGCAGCCATCATAGGCAAGGCAACCAATGGGGTTTTCAGAGTAGAGATTAGTAACCTACTGACAAACATGAAAGAGGACATTATTAGCCATATGGCTACATAGCTGGACACTCTTCACATCAAGAAGAAACAAGAAAAGGTAGATGCAATACTTACTAAATACTGCTCTAGTTGTAGACATAGGAAGGCCAATTGTAAATGTAAGAGGGTGGCCAATATCCAACAAGAAAAGATTGAAAGGCCAGAATTACAACCATTTGAAGGAGAGGATGGGCAACAGTTCTTCATAGCCCAAAGAAGACCTTGGTAGCAAAGACAAGGTATGCCCTCTGATGCACTTAATTATAATTCCACCTTTCTTGCTGCAAACCAGAATTTTTTTGCTTGGAATACTCAATAGTGGCCTAGTAATCCAAATGCATGGCAAAACCCACAATGCCCCACTCCACAATGGCCTACCCTACAAACTGGTTGGAGTCAACAACATCCAAATCCATGGCCTCAACAAAATTTCCAAGGTCCCAACTATAACCCTTAACGGCCTACTTAGTAGCAACAATGGCAGCCTCAATGGAACAAGGGCCAACAATGGCAACAAAATGTACAATTTCAGCAACCAATGATTCCATCTCAGCCATAGCAACCAGCCATAATGCTGCCATCAACACCTCAAAATCCACCTCTTAGACCTACCCAAATCCCTACCCAACCTGCACCTAACCATAATAGCATTCCTGTTCAGTAGGCTTATACTAACGAGGTAATGCAATATCCCACTTATGGGGTGGAAGTGAGTAATGTCCATCCTAGATTAGGGAAGCAACTTGTAGGTCATTCATCTCCCCAAATCATAGAACCTGAAGATGAAGAACCCACAGAGGAAGCCTCAGATAAACCACCTTTGGAACCTGAGTCAACCCAAGATGCCCAGACTACCTTGCATTAGAAGTCTCCTCCTTTCCCTGAGTGATTGGCCATACAAAAACAAACTACCCAAACTGATACTATCCTTCTTAGCCAGCTAAAAGATATAAGCATAAAGATTCCCTTAATCCAAGCCATTAAGGATATTCCTATCTACACTAAGACTATTAGGGATCTTTGCATAAAGAACCTAGGGAGGAAGAGAATAGACCCTTAAACAACGTATGTTTTATGTAATCTTGTTGATATCATGTTGGGTAATATAAATGTTCCCAAATATACAGATCTAGGTAGTCCAGTGGTGGATGTCAAGATCAATGGGACTCTGATTAAGAATACTCTGATAGATTTAGGAGCTACAATTAATGTCATGACCAAGGAAACAATGCAGACACTCCAATTGAACAACCTTAGGCCTACTTAGATAGTCTTGCAATTAGCTGATAGGTCTACAGTCAAACCTAAAGGAGTCATAGAAGATTTGGTCATTGCATTAGATTCTTGGGAATACCATGCTGATTTCAGAGTTTTACACCCAAAGTTTAATCTTACTGGTTATCCTCTTATACTAGGAAGACCATGGCTTGCCACTACTGATGCATTTATAGGTTGCCAATCTAGTAACATGATCATATCCAATAGGACTGTGACCAATAAATTGGTTTTATATCCACCAGCACAGCCATACCAAGAGCTTGAGTAGACCATTTGGCCTATCCTAGAAGATGACGACACCTATTCCTTGCAAACCCTGCTGACTATTGAACGTAGCCCCTTATTGGATATTCCAAATGAAGATGAGTTAATTTCTCATGTTATACAAAATGACTATGGGAGACACCCACAACAACAAGATTGCCTATCCTGCTTACAAGATCCTTTAAGTAGCATAATACTTAGCAGTTCCTCACAGGAGGTATCCCAAATATTTCATGTGTTATTAGCCCAACAATGCTTACTCGTATTACCCCACCTTGATTTGTCTTCTATGCAAGTATCGTCCAAACAATTAGAAGTCAAGCTAGGAAAGATGTTGAATATTAACAATACATTGACTGATGAACAACATCGATCCCTGCATGAAGTATTACATACACACTCAGCAGCATTTGCCTGTGATTAAACTGATATGAGAGGCATTGATCCTACATCACGCATGCACAAAATATACATTGATGATGGCTATAGACCCATTAGGCAGCAACAGAGGTGCATGAACCCTATCCTCGGGGAGATTGTGAACGCTAAGCTTCAAAAGCTTTTGGACGTAGGTTTTATATACCCCATTTTAGATAGTGAATGGGTTTCACCTTTGGTCATAGTACCCAAGAAAGGCAGCAAATGGAGAGTTTGTGTTGATTACAGGGAACTGAATATTGCTACTAGGAAGGATCACTTTCCATTGCCATTTATTGACCAAGTTCTTGACTCTTTACCAGGCAAGAAATATTTTTCCTTTCTTGATAGTTTTAGTGGCTATAACCAGATTAAGATTTCTCAAGAGGATCAAGATAAGACAATGTTTACTTGCCCTTGGGAGACATATGCATACTATGTCTTACTCTTTTGTTTGTGCAATGCTCCAACTACATTTCAAAGAGCAGTCCTTAGTATTTTCTTTGATTTTTCCCATGACAGCATGGAGATTTATATGGATGACTTCACCACATATGGTGACACATATGATGAAGCTTTACACAATTTAGAGAAAGTGTTGAAGAGATGCATAGAGCACAACCTCTCTTTGAGTAATGAGAGGTGTTTTCTGATGATGACACAAGGAATAGTTTTGGGACATTTTATCTCAAGTGCAGGCATATAAGTAGACCTAAAGAAGATTAAAGTTATTTCCACCCTGCCTATTCCACAGAAACAGAAGGATGTTAGGAGCTTCTTGGGACATGCAATATACTACAGAAGGTTCATTCAAGATTTTAGCAAGATTGTTGCACCTCTGTTTACCCTGTTGACCAAGGATAGTGAATTTGACTGAACACTAGATTGTCAGACTTCTTTTGAAAAGCTAAAATCTTCCTTGACACAAGCTCCAGTTCTTAGAGGTCCAAATTGGACACTACCTTTTCACATCCACACTGATGCATCAGACTTTACCATTGAAGCAGTTCTAGGCTAGCAAGAAGGAACTAAGGAATATGCAATATACTATGTAAGTAAAAATCTACAAGGAGCCGAGTTAAACTACACTGTGATATAAAAAGAGATGTTGGTAGTTGTTTATGTCATAAATAAATTTAGACACTACATTACTGTTTATCAAGTAGTCATCGACACAGATCATGTTGCAATTACATATTTGATGAATAAGCCCATAGTGGGTGGAAAACTTTTCAGATGGTTATTGTTACTGTAACCATTTTTCACTTATAGCTCAAATTGGTAGAGCTAGTAAAACAAGTTCATTTTTAGAGTGAAGGTTTTAACATTTTTCTGCTATGATTTTTTTTGCATAGTCTAAGGTACATGAAGACTTTAGTTTTCACTGTTATGATAGAAGGAAAAGGTTCAATTGATCATTCATTTGTAGAAGGTCATTTGAAAGATAAATTATTTCATTTCACTACAATCATTATTCATTTTACAAATGAGATACATAAAGGAAATAAACATTGCATTGAATGAAAAAATGATAAATCAAATGTCCCACACAAGCCGTGGGCATAGCTGAACAAGTGCAGATATAAGAAATATAGTATGCATTTGAAAAAAGGAGAGAGAAGGATCATAGTCATCATTGCCTTTTAGTGTCTTCTATTTTCAAGGATGCCTTATGTCCTTGCTTCCGGTCTTCATGAGAACCTGGAAGAGTGAAAGAGATTGTTAGAGCTCTGATTATGAGTTCCCTATGTGCCTATCGGAAGAGGCATAATACATTGCCTATAATGCGCTAGATCAGATATACATCATTCACATACATAAGAGATTGAAAAGGAACAATCATTGTACTTCACTAATTTTATCTAACATGTTTGTTTCATGTGTAGGTATAGGATAAGTCCTGTAGTTGTTTGAAGACATATCAGCATGCGGTGTAAAGTGGGCTCCCACAAGGGTTGAGCCTAGCATGCTACCCCTGAGTTTCTAGGGGAATAGAATAGGAGTACTTACTCATACAATGCAAAGAGGAACATATCAACTGAAGGAATGCTACATCAACTCAACCTATGAGCTTCAAGCTCAATGCCCACCTATGACTACCAATTTAGGGTGAGTTGAAGTGAGAATCATCAATGAGCATTGAGCTCTTTACAAGGCTGCCCGATGAGGTATGGAATTAAAAGGTATTCTCAACATCAAAGTTACAATATCATATATTGTTCCTATATGCATTCAAAATCATGATTTTGGAATAACCAGAACCATAGAGTATCAAGTTATTGTTCAACTACAATGAAACAACCAAGGCATCATAGGTTACAGGCAATTATCACCTTGTGTTGTGAGTGAAGTGTAGAGTTGATACTCTATAATGCATAGGGTAGGCAATCATCACTTTCGGTCATGAATGAAATGTAAAGATTGTCACTAGAACAACTACAATGCTTTCATCCATACAATGTGGGCATTCAACCAATAGCCAATCAGAGACAGTAGTGGTAAAGACAACTCATAAAGCCATCAGTGAAAGGAGATACAAAAGGAGATGAAGTATGTTAACATTTCAGAGTGAATTTGGAACAGTAAACTCCTTTTTTTTATGGATAATAGTGCTAGAACAGTCATATCTTAATGAGGTCAGTTATAACAATGACAAGTACAGTCCAACTTGCATGCAAAGTAATCAACAAAAGGGGATCAAATCAACCACCATCATGACTGTCAGATCAGTCATCAGGTATGTTAGCAGCTAGCATTGAGCAATGAAAGGTAGAGTGTAAAATCAAGTATGATAGCTGTTTAGTATATAGGGAAATAGCTCATTCTTAAAAGAAAGACAAGTGAGTGGCTTAAATGCAATTTTATAGTCATACAGCGAAGGAGTCATAATCATTGATTATGATATGTATGAGGATGCGCAGTGAGCTGAAAACTTGTGAATAGACCACTGCCACCTTGAAAAGTGAATTAGACAGCCAAACATAATTTTACTATCAACTAAAAGATGCTCTCATTGGGAGCTTATAGCCATAAAAAAAACATGACAGATCCATAGAGATGCATGAATCTAAAAAGGAACATAAGAATCATATGATTCTTGCAGCCATTAGTGCAATTACGAGTGTAGTCCATCAAGATCAAAGAGCATCAGGATTACAGCAACTCAAGAAAACATTTATGTGTTTATCACGAGTTTATTTGGTGCTACAATATAGTGAGGGAAGTGATCAAAAGAGCCTGTTCATAGCTATTGTCTAAGATTCATTTTTCTACTAACCCACATCATGAAATAATGGAAACAAACTTCTAATACAATGATGATAATGAGTTTTCAAGCTCACGAGAAGTTTGTTAAAGTTAAAAAATAGAAAGGGCTTCGACAGTTCTCAATATACAAAAAATAATTTTGTGCTTTTGAAGTCATGGATAGAGTTTTCTTCAAAGCAAACAAAACCCATTTAGGGTTGTTGCCCAGACACTGGCAGTCTATAAAGGCATATGGGGAATATCACACAACACAGAATCATGGTGCTGATATAAAAGAGAACAATCATCCATATGTAAATGGAGGTGCTACATCAGTGGTATGGTGCACAGCAAGAGAAGGCCCACGTTTCAAATGAAATTGCTTCCATTTCATAAAGACACATCCATGAGCCATAAAATAGGGTGTCACCATTAAGAGATAATACACAGTAAATACATCTATGGAACTCATTTGATTAGTGGGAAACTCTAGGCTTGAATCAAGGTATTTCATTGTAATAAAAGATAGCAGACATCATGCTAAGCTAATATATATCAATAGAAATGAATAGAGTATGTCATGCAGCATGTCAAAGCTTAGGAA
Organism: Cunninghamia lanceolata; assembly: GCA_027924645.1. Classification (NCBI taxonomy): domain Eukaryota; kingdom Viridiplantae; phylum Streptophyta; class Pinopsida; order Cupressales; family Cupressaceae; genus Cunninghamia; species Cunninghamia lanceolata. Next base: position 470,585 of record BSBN01001161.1, read on the forward strand.
AAGAAATAGTGGTAATACCAAGAGCATTGCATTTGAACAATTTATGAGTTTCCTCATGCTATACAAGGGGTTTCAGACCAAATTTATGTAGAATGGAAGAGACTATGGCTATGTTTGTGGAAGACAATAAGCAAGGCATCTTTAAGCTTGAACAAAGTACCCTGTGCCATGGACCGGTATAGTAGAATAAAGTTTTGTTTTGTGCAAAAACTGAAGAAAACTATAGAAAAGAAGTAAAGCCTAAGTCAACTGATTATTACCTTTCAATTTTCTGTAGCCTGCATATGTTGAGATCATAGAGAGCTTGAGCTTGCAGCCATGGTGGCCCACATAGAGGAATGTGATAACATTGAAACAAAGGAAATGCTTCAAAAATTTTGGCCATAGCCATGGCTTGTAAGGCCAAAATGATGCAAAAATGAAAAGGCTTGAATCCATAACAAAGTAAGGGAATGCTCAGAACTAGTAAATTTAATAGTCGTAGCCCATCTAAAAGGAAATAAATACAAAGTTTGAGTATAAATGGCTTACCATGTTTGTGCTAAAGATATATTTTTGAAACCCCAAGTTAAAGCTTTGTAGATAGCTCATGACGGCCTCAAAGTAACAGTGGAGGTGGATTGACAGAGGAAAGTAGGACAATGGAATTTATTAGAGGAATGACCCATAGTCACGACCTTTAAAGCCAGAACATACCTCTAGAATGAACGAAAAATGATTCAAACATATGCAGAAAAGTGTTACCTTTCGAAGTCTATGTAAGAATCATTAAATATCCCATTAGAGATAGCCAAAGGAGTCGAGGGTTTGTTCCAAACCCTAGCCATGGCATCTGAGCAAGCAGAGCCTCTTCATCTCAAAAGTTTGAAATGCAAATGATGCAAGAATGTAGGGTTTCCTTGTTTTGTGTTTAGGGTTTGCAGAAGCCCTAAATCGAATGGTATGTTTATCATATTTGTTTATCTTTCTTTCGAGCTTCAACTAATACCCATTGTGGTATAGTGCATATGCCTAGTCTCATGACTTAGGTCATTTATGCCTTAGACCCATTTTTCCTAATAAGCCTTAAGTGCTCATTTAATCCCTTTTGAATAATAAGCCATAGATCATGTGCCCTTAGGGATTTTATGCAGAGTCAAATGGAGGATAGCCCTCGTGAGCTTTTATTTATTGCAAAAAACTATATATCATGCCTCCATATTTTTATGATTTTTATAGAAAATCAGGTATCACAAAATGTAATATGCTTGGCAAAATGCCACACATGCCTTGTATTCTATTTCTGTAAGGAGAATCAAATCAGAATCAAATTAAAATAAAATTAGGATCAAGTTGAGGAAAGAATAAAAATGCAAAATCTTTGTAAAGCATTATTTAAAGCAATGTTTTATAAATTGATTTTAAATAATTGCTATTTTTATGCAGTTAAAACAAGTAAGCAAAGAATATATTCTTTTCTAGATTTGCTTTCTTTTGGGGCAGATATGGATAGAAATAGAGCATTTTTGGGCAGACAAAGCATCTTGTTTGGTGGGGCCACATTGGAGGGCCTTTTGGTAGTTTGATTTTACAGTTTAGAGGCATTTTGGAGGCTCATTTTTTGGCTTTTCTGAGGAACTCAAAAATTGATTGGCATGTCTATTATTAGGAGCTTTTTCCAAGCCTTTGTTGGAGATCTTTTGGAGAGGATATATTGGAGATAGCTAGTTCTTTTTTGGTAGTTAGAGTTAGAGAGTGAGAGACCAGCATTTAGATTTTTAGAGTCTTCCTCTCACACTAAGAGAGTTGTACTTCAGATTTTGTACTCATTATTCCTTCCAATTTATAGAGTAGTAGTTTTCCTTCCCATTTGTCTACTCATTTGCAAAGTTGATTTGATACTGCATTGTGAAAGTTATTTATCCTTTGTTTTGTTTTTAATTTTGTGATGGGTATGCAAGTTTATTATTTGATTTAGGTTGCATGTTGTGTTTAGATGAACCTTCATGTGAAATATTAATGAATTAAGTATAATCAAGGGGTTGTGATAGTTATAGTTTAGTGAACTAATTGTGAGTAAGATCTAGTAGGAGTTTAAGTATTGGTGCATCACCTTAGGAGTTAATTTCAGATATCTATTTTCATTCTAGTTATCCTTCTATCCCTTTTCCCAGAAAGCTATTAGATTAGGAAAATCATAAGGAGAACTAGCTCACTCTGGAGATTCACTCTCAACATAGATTACCTACAATCTGAGAGTGTTTCCATGTTGCAACAAGACAGCTATGTTTATCTTTGCTAAGGGTACAATCCTAATTGTTAACAATTTCTTGTACACCTGGTGGGATAAAGTTGGACTTTCTCAGTCCAAAGTATGTTCATATATCCTGATATTTGGTGTGTGTATCAGTGATCTTAGCCTTTGGAGGAAGAAATTTGAACACATTTGGCAACTCCGAGCTCAAATTTACTAGTTTTGATATAATCAAGTGTTGGTATGTTATAAAAATCATCTATTCATTCCATTTTCTAGCTTTCATATAAGTAAAAAATGTCAACTTTTCATAGCCAACAAGTATACCCACCCCCATACTATGAAAATGCCACTTTGTTCTTATTTTAAAACCTTTTATCTTCATATTTCATTGGTGTTTGGGTTTCTTATTGTGATTAATTAATCCACATTTTACCCTTGCACCTCTCATTTGTTAATTTCAAAGCTAAAGTTTTCTAGTTGGTTATGCATGTTTTGAGGAGCAAGTGGATGGATGGTACCCCCCAAGTGGGAGGTATCATCCAAGCAAGGAGATAGTTTCAAAATTTTCTAATATGTTTTATTTTCTTAATTTCCTAAAGGTTTCTCATCCAAGTTTTCAATTCATCTAGGTTTTCTAATCTTTCTCAAAAGTTCTCTATTCTATTTTAAATCTCTCCTTTTTTTTTGTAAAGAAAAAATTAGAACATAAATATTTATATTATTTTGGATTTATTCTATATATTCATATCTCTATTTTTTTTTAAATATCACAGAGAAATAAAGAAATATAGAATAATAGGTGTGATAATATATATATATATATATATATATATATATATATATATATATATATATATATATATATAAACTCAACAAATATTATTATATTAAACAACAGTGAAAACCATAGTAGAAATGCATAGGGCCAAAGGTATGCAAAGGTCCGCGCAAGGTTAAACATGTTATAGTGGTCGAAAGTTCCACAGCCGCCAAGCTTCAATCAAAGGAAAAGGGGGGGGGGCGGTGGTGGCTCCACCTCCCCACAGAGCTAAGCTTTGTTGGGGGGGCAAGGTCACCGTCCCCTCCACACAGCAAAACACAGTCAAAACAAGTGCAGTTGTAGGGGGGTTTCGACCCTTTGCAACCATCCCTTGATCCTTTTCAAAACTGCAAATAGTATGTAGGTGTGCCCTAACTTAGGTATTTTGATTTTGGTGGAAGTTAAATTCATTAAAAAGTTAAAGTATTTCATTCAATTTTTTATATTTATAAATACTATATATATAATAAATTTCACATAGTTTTAAAATTATTCACTGTCAAAACACAATGACCTGTCAAAAGACAGTTTACGGGTGTGTGCAAGAAGTTGTGTCCACTTATTGGCCAAAAAGTGGAAGTGTTTTCCCTTATTTTCAGAATTTGTCACATTTGACCTAAAAATTTGAAGCACTTAAAGGTGGAATCTTGGAAAAGGTCACTAAATATGAAATGTAGTACTTGGAGTCTAGTTTCCAAATATGTAATTTTTTTCAATACCTAGATGATAGAAATTGATTTTGAATAGGCGTTTCTAAACACTATTGTTTATAAGTCACTTTTTTTACTATACCATGTACGTGTACGTCATCCATATTTTGACCTAAATAATCATATTTTTCAAAATCCTTTCGGGAAAAGATTTGTCACTCATTGAAGCACATTTTCCATTTTTTTTGTAATTTTTTATTGAATATTTTTTTTATTAATTTTTTATTGGCCATTTTTGGTCTTTCAAAAAATTATTGTGTACGTCACACATAAGATGACCTAAACTTAACATTGTTTGAATTTTTTTTTTAAAATTGAAAAGAATTGTCTAAAGTATGTTTTCGTACAATTTTTTTTACAAAAAAATATTTTAATAAAATACTAAAAAACCCCGATAATTCAAGTTTATGGACCTATTTCATTAGAAATTGATTAAAAAATAGAAAAATTAATCCAATTGTAAAAAAAATTACATATTTAGAACCTACGCTATCTTAACTATAATGGGTTTTAATTTCGTCAAAATATTCTACAAAATAGACCTTTAGATATATGCCCAAAGTCACTATTTTGTTGTGACATTGACAGGACCTTCAAGTTGCAGGTCAAACCAGGTCCAGAGGTCAGGGTTGGATCCCAAAGCATTTCCTGAACCGGGTTACAAAGCATAACCCGAGATTAAAATTCAAATTTTCAATAATGGGATCATGTTTCTTACTTCATTAGTGGAAAATAAAATAGGATCTCATTTACTAAACGGGATCCCGTTTTATAGAACGGGATCCTATTTATTAAATGGGATCCCATTTATTATTTTTCTATTTTTTTAATAAGACTATACTATGACTATCATCCCTGCAACTTGCTCTACAGTACGGCAGACAGCGACACTTGCAGCATTCTCTACCATCTTTTTTTCTTTTGCAGGTCCATCAACTTGGAATATTGTTTGAATTTTGATAGAAGCCATCATTGAGACGTTGTTTGAGTGAAATTTTGTTGAATTGGTACTTGTTTGAAGGACTTGAACAAAGAAGAAAGGCTTTCAAGTTTTTGACATTCATTTGTACATGCTTCATAAATTTTTTAATCATGGGATCACAAAGTCATAATAAGAGGAAAGATAGGAAGCTATTAACCCTTGAAGAAATTGAAGCAAAGAGAGAGAAAGAGGCAAAAAGACAAAGAGATAGAAGAATAAAGATTCAATCAATGAAAAATGCTGAAGCATCCAATTCCACAACTATTGAAGATAAAAACATTGAGGAGACCATGGATGTAGACGATGCAAATTTGCAAGAGGTGAATGTGGAAACTAATATGATTATACAAACTACTCCTGGTCTGTCTTCAAATCCCTCTGTCAATGCTATGGAGAATGTTTCAATAGGCACAAATCTAGGTACTTCTTCAAATCCACCTTTGAATGAAATAGAAATAGTGTTGATAGGAGATTTAAAACAAGCTGGATATATAATGTTGAGATTGATAATATTCGTAGAGATCAAAATTTGAAACAAATTGTTGTTGAAAATGAAAATGAAAATCCTTTCGTTCTTGAAAATGAAAATGAAAACCGTTTTGTTGTTGAAAATGAAAACAAAAATCTTTTTGTTGAAAATGAAAATAAAAACTGTTTTGTTGTTGAAAATGAAAATGAAAATCGTTTTGTTGTTGAAAATAAAAATTAGTTTGAAGTTGAAAATAAAAAATAAAAATTCAAGGTGTGATGTTGAAAATGAGAACTTTTTTTTTCAAAATTGAAAGAAATGTTTTGGATAATCTTCTTGGTAAAATTTCTTGGAGACAAATAAGAACACATGCCAATAGATTATACAAGAAATTTTTTTATCATAAAAAACTATCATTTAAATGTCAACTAATGATGCAATTAATGAGAATGTGGAAAATGAGAAAAGTAATGAAAATGTTAGGCATTTTTGTTAAACCAAGAAGAAAAGATCAATCACTAAAACATGCTATGTCTACTGTTGCTAGTGCCATTGAGTCTATTGGAAGTAATAGTTCATCCAAAGATAAGAATGCAGCAAGACGAGCTATAACAACTACTATAGTGAATAAAATAACTTTGAATAGAAGAATGGTAAGCAATATTAGTGGAATTCTAAAAATACATCCTAAAACATTGGTAAGAGTGGAAAACAGAAAAGAAAGTATAGAAAATGATCCAATTAACCAATATTGGAGTTTTAGTGGTCGACTCCCAAGATCTAACATGAAACTAAATGTTGACATCAGATCTTTAATCGAAAAATATTGGCATGATAATACTAGGGTATCTTCTAATGCTAAAGATGTTTTAAAATTAAGAGTGGGGTCCAAAGTTCGTGATCCTCATCCAAAACACCTATTAGATACAACGCAAACTGAATTTTATAGAAAATTTTGTGATGAATTAGTGTTACATGGTAATATTAAAATAAGTCAAAGATCTTTTGAAAAATGCAAACCATGGTATGTAAAGATTAATAAGCAAAGAATATCTTGTTGTTGTAAAATGCATGTTCAATTTTGTTATTATTATGATGTGTTTCATTATATACGTTGTACTTTACATCGTAACATGATTATATAGGAATGTGATATTAATATGCCAACTGAAGTAATAAAAGAGTTTATATCAAGTTTGTTCTATGAAAGATCTAATGAAAAATTATTTTATTTAAGCTCATATATTTTTGGACAATGCACTAGTTGTGGCAATCTTTCTTTGTTAAGAGTTTGTATGCATGAAAGTGTTGAAAATGATTTTGGACAACAATTAGTGGATGTTAAAAGATTTAACAATGTTGAATATTATTTAAAAGATGAAAAATATGGAAAGCATTGTGATTTAATTATAGAAAAGGTTAGTGTGCATGCATTCATATCAGAATTTAAGAGTAAAATTGTACCAAAATATGTCAAGCACTCTCAGCAAGCTCGATGTCTTGATGGACAATTTCGTGAATGTAAAAACACATTTCCAGTTGGTACTATACTATTAGTGGTTGATTTTGCAGAAAACTATACTTTAGCTCCATAAGAGGAAATTCAATCACAATATTACAATTCAGTGCAGGTTGCTATGTTTGTTCATATTGTTTATAGACATGTAGATGATAGCACAGAGAATGATAGAAAAGTTTTGAGGGAGCATCATTTCTTTTTGAGTGACAACCGGTTACACTCATTAGAGTTTGTTCAATATTGTTTCAATGTATTTTATACAATTTTAAGAGAAAGAGGAATCTAGATGACTGAACATCTTATATGGTCAGATAATTGTACGGGGCAGTTCAAGAATGCTTGAATGTTCTATTGGTTAAGTAGGGTTCACAAGGAGAATAATGTCCAACATATGTGAAATTTTTTTGAAGCTAGACATGGTAAAGGAGAACATAATGGAGCTAGTGCATGTGTTAAAAGAATTCTTGCTAAAGAACAATCAAAATTTGAGGATGCAGTAAAATTTAAAGATGCACGCGGGATTGTAGATTGGTGCAATACAAGATTATGTACACCTGGATCAAGCGAGTACTCTACAGTTTGTCGATTCTTTTGGTTGGCTGAAGAAGAAAACATTCTACCTAGACTCGATTGCTAGACAATCAGTGGATCTACTAAATGGCATTCATTTAGGAGTTTGAATGCAAGTACATGGACTATCTGGACAAGGGAGCTTGCATGTTTTTATGAGTTTTGTATTTCAAGAGATTGGGAAGCATGTGAGAATGCAGAATGGGTTGAAGAGTGGAAGCAAAGACCATTGACACTTGCACAAGTACATGATCAAAGTGAAACAACAAGTGAAGACAATGATTAGGTGTTTGCATCAGATGATTATGACTATGTTTCAGATCTTGTACAAGAAGGTAATTTAATTCAAATTATTTCATTTTATTTCACTTCATTACTAATTTGTAGTGCTTTTATTTATTTATATGTGTACATATGAATGCATGTATGTTGATTGGTCAAATTTTATGGACATGTGTAAGTTATTGAATCAAAATTTGTTTGCAGGACATGTGTATGCTGTTGTTGCACCAAAGAATAATGAAGAGGAAATAGAATATTGGTTGGCTTGTTGTATGGAGACTAAACATAAATTAACATCACTTCGAGAAGATGATGATGGCTTTCCTTATCCAACAAGTTTGGTGATCCCCTTAAGACATCCCCTTAAGTAAATTTTGGTAACAAGCCTTTGATCCGCTTAAGCAAATTTTAAGAACTTCTTTGATCCCCTTAAGAAAATTTTAAGAATTACTTTGATGATGGCTATCATTATCTAATAGGTTCGGTGGTGGTTGTTGGCACTTGGCTATGGAAATACCTAATAAGGAAGAATGGTTTGCCTGCATTCAAAGATTATGAAACACATAAGAAGATTATACACTACTCACATTTGGTGTTGGCAACAAATATAAAACTGAAGAGGTATCATGGAAAACCTACAAATAAAGAGCTATAGATAATTTCTATGGAAGACCATGAGACAATCATTGATGTATTAGAAAAAAGAGAGGATGGAGATGGTACAATAGAATAAGTAAACACAGGTAAATATAGTTAAATAGATTTAGATTGTTCTTTTAAATACATTAAATACATGTTTTGATATTTCTTGTGCATTATTAGTTGAAATTGATTTAAATTGTCTTTTTATATCCTTAGGCCATCATCACAAATTTATCACATACATTGAAACAAAAACTTGAGAGGCACTTGTAAATATAGGTATAAATTGTGTATATCTAGATAGTTTTATATAAGTTAAAATACATGTTTTGATGATATATTGATAAATTACTTGTATTATTTTTATATCAGGTGGTGTGAAGACCTGCTACATTCCCCACAAGTTTTGGATTTTCTTGAGATGGCATAACCACATTTTGTAAACATTATTTTGAGTTGGCATATATGTACATACACAAATTTGTATACATGTGTATGTACACAATTTTATACTCTACACTTTTATATATCAAAATTATTATTCTATATATTTTATTTGTTAAATGCGCATGTTTTTCTACTTTGAATTTACTTTAAATTTGATTTTATTATATTGTTAAATTTGGTTGCCTTGGGCAACTTCACCAAATTTTGAGAACTTAAGACATCCCCTTAAGACATCATAAATTAGGACCCCTTAAGACATCCAAAAAGTTAGCATCTTTATAGGTTAATTAACATGGCCAATTTGAAGTTGTTAATGGACCACAGTACATCCTACGTGCAATTATGTTACTTCTATGTTTTAATAACCATATATCTCTCAATCCAACCATTACACTATCATCTTTATTCTATCCTTCAAATTTCTTCTTTATTTGACATGCTCAATAATGAAGATGAACTATTATATGTCCATGATGTGAATCATGCATGTATATGTCCTCTCTATGTTAGCAATGATATGAAATTAACATATGTCACTACATCTAAGAGAGGGACTCAAAACTACATGGATATCACCTAATATACCTTCATAAAGTCTAATAATATACATCATATATCTATAATGATGTAATTGATTAGTATTGGTCCTCAATTGCTTTCAATTGCTGAGTAAGAGTAGCTTTGATTAGATTTGTCTACTCAAAGATTCAAATTGAAGGACGATATAAAACAAGATCATTCTCACCAATTAGACATAGTTACATCAACATGCATGTTTTCAAACTATATACATTGGCCATGAAGCTTGACTACTATTAAGGAAGTTAAAATGGTGTTTCATCTTTTTATAACATACTTCTAAAGGTACTTTTCAACACCATCAAGTTTTCATGCATAGGTACAAACATGGGTTCAAACATATTCTATAAGTCAAAAGGAGTAGTGGAATAATCTATGTGGTGACAAAGCCTTTGATGTTTAGATTTATAGTGATGACCTCTTCCCAATGTAAACAAAAAGTAATGAGAAAATCCATGATTGTCAAATAAATTCTAATCCAATAGTATAATCTAGATCTTGATTATCAAGCACATTTTAGAAGAAATAATCTAGCATCAACCACATAAAATCTACAAAGAGAGATAAGCTATTCTAAGCCTCTTGTTTATATTTGCATTTATGAGTCTCAACTCATTTATTTTATTTTAACTAATTAATAAAATTTAAAAAGCATTCTATTAGACCTAAATAACTATAGGATATGTTTATTTTCCTACACAATCCTAGACTAGAAAAAAAAGATTTTTTTAAAAGTAAAATAGATATTGTTAAGAAAATATTAACAATCAAAAAATATTATTATTAGCCATAATTAGAAAACTTGTCTAGTAAAGACCATATGTGAAAGCAAGACATGCTAGTACACATCAACACATGGCAGCTTTTTTAGGTGCTCATCAATAGCCAACAATCCTCTACCCTCTTCTATTAGAATTCATGTGCACTTATATAAACTAGAATTTGTGGTTGTTTTCCCTCACTATTTTCACATCATGTGATGAATAACCCAAGTGATTTATCTCATGATTTATAGTTCTCTAGTTTTTTTTTTTTTTTGTATTGGAAAATTTTCAAATATAATTGATGTGTTAATTTGTTGATATTTTCTAGAGTGAAGAAAAGGTGACAAATCTTAGAAGCCCTAGTGAAGGATATCAAGAAATGGGACACAAGGGTAGCCAAAGCTCCACTAATAAATCTTGCCAAGACAAAGCAATTGAAGAGTGTAGCTTCTCCTTCTCACCTTTATTTTGTAATTTTATTATACAATATATTAGATTGGGATTAAACTTAGTATTCTAGATTAGTATCTAGTCTAAGATGTTAAATTTTTACCATGTTTGAAATTGTTAAAATTCCTTGGTAGGACTTGTATGTATTCATGTATGAAATTATTAATGAATGTCTAAAACTGAACATGTACATGTTTGCTTTATCTTTCTTGCTAAGTAACAAGAATAATTGCAAGCAATGCCTTGTGTTTCATTCCTTTGATTTCATTGGAGTCCCTCATATGGGACAATCAACATCTACCACTATGTTATTCACACAAACCAATTTTTTTGATAAAGAACCTTGGGGGAAGAAGTTCCCTTTCAAGTAGGGAACAACTAGTTTCATATAAATTATTGTGTCAAAATATGCATCAACAAGTGGTGAATCAATTTTGCACATCATCAACATTATTCTTCTATTGTTGATATTAGAACTAAATAATTAATTCCTCATTTAATTATCATATTATTACTATCAATTTATCAACCTAACTCTAGATTTTATCTGGTTTAATAATGCTTAATTATTGGCATTAGATTAATTAGCCTAGATAATTTATGTAAATCATTTATTTATTTACATTTATTAGTGAACCCAACATTGCTTACATGACTTAAGGTTCCCCCTTAGGGTTTCTCTTTCATTAGGGTTTTTTAGATCAATAATTTCTAATTAGTTTATCATATTTGGATATCTTGTTAGGGTTTATATGCTCTATTCTATTGTACTTTATAGTTATATCTTTATTCAGGTTTTCATGAATCATTGATATATCTAGTCTTTTACCCACTCTAACACCATTACTTTGGCCTTCAAGGTTTGAAACCTCTTGCACTCATGTCTACTTGTGAATCACACGTATATGCATAACATATGTTAGCATATTCTTGAAGGCCCAGCTAGACAATCACTTGTATAAATACATGTGCTATATAATGTATAGATAGAGAAGTTCATACCATTCAATTACATGGCATGTATAACACTATACAATTCTTCTTTCATCCAATACCATTATATTACAAAAGTCTTATGCTCATCTTGAATGTGTATTTGCATACTAATCTAGAGTTTTTTATGGATATTCTACAAATTCTATAACATAACACACTAAATTACAAGTTTGGACATCCTCTAATCCTCCTAGGATTCAAATCAAATAAGACCTTCAAAACATGTTTTTTCAAGTGGTTTTTTTTGCATATACAAGTTTTGGAAAGAACTACTCATAAATTTGTTAAAATGAAATACTTTTCAACCAAACAAAAGAGTACAGAGGAAACTACCAGACCCCTAAAGGGTTCTATAAAAGTCAACATGAGGATCCTACCATAGGGGAGTAGATACCACCACAAAACCCATGAATCTAACACAAAATCCAAGATACCACTATAATTCTACAATTTCTCCTAAACTATAAAGAAAGATGAGACTTTTGCATATGTTTTCTACCAACAATAAGATTCAATTTTCAAAATTTGAAAACAATATTTTTGAAATAACATTCTAATTTCACCATTGCTTAAAATGTACATAAATTATTCATTTACAACTTCCTTTATATAAAGTCACAAGGGGAAGATTACAAATATATAACCTTACAAAATCCATAATTATAAACTATAAATAAAACAACAATATCCACAAGAAGAAAACAATGTCTACTTTGCTCAAATTCTTTGAGATCAAGAAAGGATTGTTTCAATGGAAGATGGACTAATGTTACAGAAGTATGTCATATTAAGCAAGAAGATGCCATAGATGATGATCAATAAGGTTTCTTAATTTTGTACTCATTTGTTTATCCAAATAACCCACACAAGAACAAATAGAGGAAGGTCAGGTTGTATAAACTCCAGGTCCATGTTCAAAAAATATATAAAGTCCATGTTCAACAATATATATATATATATATATATATATATATATATATATATATATATATATATATATATATATATATATATATATATATATATATAAAGTCCATGACAAATAGTATATAACATAGTCCATGAAATAGTCAAATTATGTAGCCCATGTTCAATAACCTATCACATATTATCTCTATAATCAAGAGTCCTCCTCACACCATGTGAACTACTCAGATGACCTGAATCACTTTGTAGAAGAGAAAGATTTAGATGAAATCAGATGTAAGATGATTAAAAATGATTTAATGACAATTTTTAAATTTATAATTTATCATAAAATTAAATTACTGTGTGAGGCTGAGAGGCATGCTCTGGTGCACCTGGACCTGTCTCTACATGCTCTGAATCAATCTATTTAATACAAGACAAAGTTCAAGTTGAAATTAGATGTAAGACGATTTTAAAAATTATGATTTAATTCAATTTAATTTATAATTTATCATATTTAAATTATTATACCGTAAGAGGAACTTGTTGTGCATCCTCTATTCCAGGACTTGTCTCTATAGGCTTAGCTACATAACATGTCTCAAGCTATAAAAGAAAAAGAATTTTGAACATGTGTCAACATATATATCTATCAAGAAATTTACTTTAAGTTCACAATGTATATTTTAATTGACTTTAAATATAATCTAAATTTTAAATTGTACCATATCAAGCTGCCCATCTCCTCTGTCCTCTTGCTCTGCATGTGTTGTGTGTTGATGAAACATGTCACTAACAAGCTCCTACAAGGTCATTTATAAGTTAGCACGTGTACAAATTAGGTTTTAAAACATAGATATAATTGACTTGTGTACATGTTATACGTTTTTGAACAACCTGAAATGCCGTCGACTCCTAATATAAACTTGGATTATCCAAGTATGTTGCAATGCCCATCCTCATTATTGTGTCAACCTGCATAGACATATTTTTAATATATATTTAATAGTACATGCATGTTTTCAGATACAGTGATATCAAAATAGAAAAATCTAAGTATATATAGTTTTTTAAAACAATATACATACTATAAGAGTGTTATGTGAGATCCCCAATGATGGAGGAGCACTCGAGACACCCTGAGATGGAGGATTCAATGTGGAAGAACCCTGAACTAGTTCATAAATATTTAATGTACACACATTCAAGACTGAATTACAAATTAAAATCAAGTAAATAAAATTAATATTTAAAATATAAATCATTGAAAATGTACCCCAAATGGGTGTCCGAGATGAACAGGTGTTAATGAAAAATTAATTCAATCAATGGTCCCTATTGCGATCATCTACACCAAACAATTTGATTGTTAAAATATTACAATTTAAATGATCTATATGTTGATTAAAAACACGTGATTAAAAAATTGTTATAAATTCAACATGTGTACATAACCTATATATACCTATGTCGAATGATCGGTGGGATGATCCTCAGCAAATAGATAATCAACAAATGATTCAGTGCCCACATTATCAGATGATGCATGTGTAGCTAAAGTGGGTACAACTGCCTGATAAGGTCCATAACACAACTGATTGCAACTTGTACATGTATGAGGCATCGACACATGTGGAGTGGTACTAGGACCACTTCCATCATCAACTCCTCCATGTTCTCTAACCCGAGTTACCATCATAGAAGTCTGCTCATGTAGGCTACCTGAGAGTGCACTCAATGTGCCTAGTGTGGATACCACTGCACGATGCTGGAAGGGTGAAGGAATGGTAGAAACATGAGGGTCAATAAGAGGTTGAATAGGCACGGGTCATTGGGGATCAACCCGTGCCCCCAACCTCTATTGTGGCATGCCACCACCAATACCCTGGAATGATCTAAAATGAAAGTAGTTGGGTTTTTTATTCAGAACAAACTCTGCATATAATTTTCTCAAAAAATATAAAGGAACCTCACAATTAGCATGAGGTGGATAATCAAACACCATCTACCATCTCTCCCAAAAATTGGTAGACATTCCTTCATGCCTACACCACCTGATTGATATTCTTTTCTTATTTGCAGGAATAGGTTCATTTGTAATGGGATGTCTAAAATATTGCACTAAATGAGCTTTTGTGATTTTAAGATCCAAAATGCTCTTATAGGAGAGGCCATCAACATAAAATTGGCGCCTCTCCTCTCTCCATTTTTAGAATCCATCAAAGTCTGAGTCAATAGACCTCATAGAATCTACAATGTTTTGCATCACAGCTGCGAAACGTACCACGTGAGGTGGCATGAATTGTTCATAGCGAATGGAATTCAATTTTTCTTGTATGGAATCCACATTTTCATTAATTATAGCTCACAAGCAAGCCTGGTCAGTTCCAGGTGGGGGTGGAGGTGGGGCATCTGGTGTTGGGGGTGGGGGTGGGGGTGGGGACGGATTATCTTGTGCATTGAGGAAGTCCTCAACATCAAAGTGAATATCATCTAGATTCATGATATATATAAAAATAGATATGAACCTGCATATATACATATAAACATACAAACTTGAGTACAAATTTAAAATTAAATCAAGAATATATATATATATATATATATATATATATATATATATATATATATATATATATATATATTATAAATAAACATATAATGTACATGTTCAAAAATTATAAATTATATGTATGTTTTAAGAAATTACACTTGAAATAAATTTAAATTAAACATACAGATAATGTATACATGCATGGACAAATTTCAAAATGTAAGAGAGCTATTATATAACTTGAACTAGATGTAATTTTCAAATTGAAATCAAGGGATTTTCATTCGAGAGCTAAATTTTGATTCTTATAGTGAGGGAGACAAGAAAGATCAATATAATACTATACAGATCAATTTAATAGTAGCGCTATTAGACTACCATAATGAATTTTTTCTCAATGTTTGTTATCATATGTTAGGTCCAAGGTTTCAATTTTGTTAATTTTTTTTATGGAGTTGGCTATTGGTTTGATGTTAAGTACTCATTCTAGGAGATCCAACATTTCCTATGGCAAAGCTACAAATAGTTTGTAATTGTTTTGGATGAATTTCTCTAACTAAATATGACTAATAAGCTTGGTCAACAAACAATAGTCATGTTTGCATTGGTTTGAGCATTGGATCAATCATGAATTCATAAATTGGATATATGTGTTCAAGAGTATGTGAAAATTTGAGTGAATCCTTACTATTTGATAGGAAAAAGGAAATCATTGAATGTGAACTTTAGTATCTTGTATAATGTTGTCATGACCATTAAGGACTGAACAAATTAATTGTTATTAAATTCCTAGATTGTTATATGGACCTTTAAGATAGCCTTAAACCAATAATAGACTTGTCATGAGGGACAATGAAATTGTTGTTAAGATGTAAGACTCCTCTAGAGATTCAATTGCATTATCTAGATAATCAAAGAGACATATAACCATGTGGTAATGATTAAATCTTCCACTTTTAAGATAGATGATGAGGTAAGAAGGTTAGGATGCTTTGTTTAACTTGTGATTGTAGGGATGATCTAGCTAGAAAAAGATATTAGTTGATGGTGAACTAGCTTGATTTTGTTTCCTATTTCCTATTTGCAATTGTTATTTTCTATTTAGTTGTTAGTCACTTGACTCTTATGTGTGTTATTTAGCTGTAGACTAAGCCCATTTAATTTAAAGTCTAAATAGTCTTAATTTCCACTAGATCTTAACACTAGATGATTGTCCCAAACCTTAAGAACAATTTAAAACTCTATTTTACTATCAATATATATCAATGAAGGGTGAATGTCTAGGATTAGGTGGATGGATAATAGGAGGAAATGGATTAGGATTGGGAGTGATCAAACTTAATAGAGAGGGATGGCATATAGGTTTGTCTTTGTAATATAGTTCATAGTACATCTATAGAGGTCATTTAAGAGAGGTGATTTAAATTTAGGATGTGAAGTTGGAGGATTAGATGGTGGTGAGGGTAATGAAGGGATTGATAGATTATAAGGTGGATGGACCAATTAATTAGGATTGGGAATACATGGTGGTGTTGGGATAGGACTAGTAGGCTCTTGGATAGGCATTCAATTGGATGATGATGAAGGATACCCATAAGATGCATAATCTAGAGTAGTGTTCCCCTTGTCAAAGGTAACATAAGGACTTAAGGACACTTGATATTGGTGAAAAGGGTAACTTGGACTTGCATGTTCTTTTTGTGAAGGAACTTGATAGTCTTGTAAATGGATTTGATGATGAGCTGAAATGTTGGAATAAGTAGTTGGATGATCTTTGGGTATGGATTGATATGGATATTGGTTGATATTGAAATAAGTGGGACAGGTTGATGTAGAATTGACATGTGATATGTGGATGGACTAGGTTGGTATGATGATGGAGGTGACACATAGGATTGAGGTGGAATTTGTTGATGTTGTGGTTGTGTTTGTTGGGTTTGGGATTGGTGGGTGGCTAGGAGTTGTTGAATGAGGGCTTGTTGTTGTACTTGAAATTGTTGTTGGGCTAGGATCTTTTTCTCTTGTGTTGGGATGGATTTCCACATATGTTGAAGTCTTTGTATTTCATCTTGTTGTTCAAAATATATGCATCATGATCTACAAGGTTCTCATGATCATTGGGAGGAAATTGGGGACCTCTTAGGATTGTGACTTTGCATTTGGCATGGTCAACTTGGAGAGGTTGTGTGGCATATCCCTATAAGAGGATGAAGGGTGATATGAGGTTGTAGGATGGCTAAAAGCATTCACATGACGATAATGTTCAAGTTTAAATCAACATATGCATCATGGTCTACAAGGTTCTCTTGTTCAAAAGGTTCATCATATTCAACAAGGAACTCACAATCATCGGTACCAAATTCAAGACCTCCTATTATGACCGAGGGTTTCCTATTGATTATGAGTTCAATAAGCTTCTTTTTTATTGTCACAACCATTTTGGACAAAAGAAATGAATTAGAACAGATGCATCTATGCTATTGAATGATGTCATAGAAACCAGTGGACTATCATACCACCTAGGTAGAATCATAATGAACATCTGCTTGAGACTATAACTAGACTTGGAAAACTACCTTGAGGTGGATATCTTATGCATGCCACATGATCTGAAAACCTAAATTTGGTGAAGTTGTAGGCTATGGGAACCAAATTTGATAATGGAGATCTAGGATTGACTACTAGTTGCCTAGGACTAATCTGAGTATGAAGATGAATATATTATGATGATTTGTGATTTAAATTTAATGAAGAATTTGATGCTTTGATTAACTTGTGATTGTAGGGATTCAATCTATCTATAAAAATATATTAGTTGATGGTTCTAGCTTGATTTTGTTTCCTATTCATATGTATTTGCAAAATTATTATTTTCTATTTAGTTGTTAGTCCCAACTCTTATGTGTGTTATTTAGCTTAAGACTAAGCCATTTAAATTAGTCTAAATAGTCTTAAAATTTGCACTATCTTAACACTATGCTTGTCCCAAACCTTAAGAACAATTTAAAACTCTATTTTACTATCAATATATATCAATGAAGGGTGAATGTTTAGATGCATCTATGCTATTGAATGATGTCATTTAGAAACCAATGGACTATCATACCACATAGGTAGAATCATAATGAACATCTGCAAGACTATAACTAGACTTGGAGAAAGTTACCTTGAGGTGGATATCTTGTGCATGCCACGTGATCTGAAAACCTAAATTTGGTGAAGTTGCCTATGGCAACCAAATTTGATAATGGAGATAGGATTGAAGTTACTAGTTGCCTACCTGACTAATGTAAGTATGAAGATGAATATATTATGATGATTTTTTATTTAAATTTAATGAAGAATTTGATGCTTTGATTAACTTGTGATTGTAGGGATTCAATCTAGCTAGAAAAAGATATTAGTTGATGGTTCTAGCTTGATTTTGTTTCCTATTCATACATATTTGCAAAATTATTGTTTTCTATTTAGTTGCTAGCCCAACTCTTATGTGTGTTATTTAGTTTGAGACGAAGCCCATTTAATTAGTCTAATAGTCTTAAAATTTGCACTATCTTAACACTATGATTGTCGCAAACCTTAAGAACAATTTAAAACTCTATTTTACTATCAATATATATCAATGAAGGGTGAATGTTTAGATGCATCTATGCTATTGAATGATGTCATCTAGAAACCAATGGACTATCATACCACCTAGGTAGAATCATAATGAACATCTGCAAGACTATAACTAGACTTGGAGAGCTACCTTGAGGTGGATATCTTGTGCATGCCACATGATCTGAAAACTTGAATTTGGTGAAGTTGCCTATGGCAACCAAATTTGATAATGGAGATAAAATTGAAGTTACTAGTTACCTACCTGACTAATCTGAGTATGAAGATGAATATATTCTGAGGATTTGTGATTTAAATTTAATGAAGAATTTGATGCTTTGTTTTTAACTTGTGATTGTAGGGATTCAATCTAGCTAGAAAAAGATAAATTAGTCAAGATGATTCTAGCTCAATTCTGTTTCCTATTTCCTATTTGCAAAATTATTGTTTTCTATTTAGTTGTTAGTCCCAACTCTGTCCTTTTAAGAAGTATATCAAATCTAATTAAATATGCACAAAATTTTGAAGTTAATTCAATGCATTTTCATTAAGAGGACCAAGTATCAACAAATTCAAGAGTACATATGGATCATAGTGTTGGAGATCACAACAAGTGTTATTATATCCTAGCGGATCTTATGTAGTAGTCTACTTCTACATATACAAGTTTCAGTTAGGAGAAAATATCTTTTGCCAAATTTGTATGGAGTTGTCTATAGTGTGTTCCAGGGTAATCAAATGATGTAAGTCACAATTTAGAGGGTTGAGGGATAAGTTTGTGTTGAGTCTACAGGAGGTGTTTTCTTACATAGACCTCTCCATAATCTAGGTGTCTCCATGTCTAACTCAAATGTTTCAAGGGATATTATATCCAGATTAATGATAATATTTTATATATATGGCTATGAGATCTACGATCATATCAATGTTTGGTAGAGAAAAGTTATCTTTAGGGTATATCCTTTTTTGATGTCTCAAAAGTTAGTGCAAACATGAATTCCCTTAATTTTCTTGCTAACTAAGACCACATTAGAGACCCATTTAGGATAAGTAATAGTCTGAATGAACCCCACATCCAAGAGTTTATACAATTCTTCTTTGACCAAGAGGGCTACTTGGGGGTACATTTTGCATAGCTTTTATTGAATAGGTTTGGCATTGAGGTGAACCACAGGATGATGGATGACTTTAAAGATGGAGTCTCAAGGCATATCACCATAAGGCCACATGAAGAAATCAGCGTAATCTTTAAGGGTGATGGTTATGCCTTCTTTGATGTCAAGGTCCAGTGGAGCTACTATCTTAGAGAGTTTAGGGTCCTCTTCTATTCATAGGTTGATGTCTATAACATCCTCAACAAGGAGAGGGGAGTCATCTTGTATTTGAGTGGTATCTAATGGAAGGTGAAGTTTGTTGTTGAGGATCTCTTGGGGAGTGTCCATTTTTATTGTATCATTTTAATTGATCACAAGTTTCTTCTTATATCTTGTTGCTATTCTACCTACTAGGGTGCCTTAGGACTAAAGGGTTCTTCTTTCTCTCCAAAATAAGCATAGGTGTTAAGTATGGTGGAAAAGTCTTTCTTATGATTACAGTGGGGATGTAGTCTTGACACTTCATAAGTTTCATGATGGTTTCATAATTTTGGAAAACATCAAATCATAAAGGGTCATGTTGGTCCCAATCGATAAGCTCAAGGTATTATAGGTCTAAGGAGATGGTGAGGATAGTGACCTATCATGAAAGAGGTTAGTGGTGGCAAGATCTTCGTAAGGATCATGAGTGGGGTCTACATCAATGTCATTAAGATTAGGGGAAGCATTACCAATGAGGTTAGGCTCGTATCACAATTAACATCACAATGTTCATCCTAGGGCCATAACCTAGCTAGTGAGGACAGCTACAAGTGTCTCTAAAGTTACATTTGTTGGCTTGATTTCATTCTTGATTAGTTGGCTATCACAAAAACTATAAAATCTTCTCAATTCTTGATTAGTTGGTTGTCTCTAAAGGTTTGATTATGAAGGATGTGATAAAGATTTTATTATGGTTTGTTGTAATTTTTTTACATGACAGTTACCTATTCAATAATGCCTTTAAAATACAATGACATACATTGATATAAGTAAATTTTATAAAAACCAAATATATATATCATCCCAATGCTATATAATTTTTGACAGTTTGTTCAAAATATCTCCTTTCATATGATACAGTCGTTTCAAAATTTCAATTGTATTTTATAGCTAAAATGTCTAAATATAGCTATTCAACACTCAAATTGAAATCAAATTTTGACAGTTTGTTCAAAATATCTCCTTTCATATGATACAATATTTTCAAAATTTCAATTGTATTTTACAGCTAAAATGTCTAAATACAGCTATTCAATTCTCAAATTTAAACAAAATTTTGACAGTTTGTTCAAATTCTATCCTTTTATATGATATAGTCTTTCAAAATTTCAATTGTATTTTACAACTAAAATGTCAAAAAATAGCTATTGATTTCATAAACAGAAACCCTAAATAATAGTTTACAATTTAAATTTTGATTGTATTTTGCACCAAAAAAAAGGGAAACTTTAAAAGATTCATTGCTAAATTGTAGAAGTTGAAAAATCCACTTACTTGTTGTTTTGATGGTGACTCAACTCGAGATCTCGTTCTCAGCTGTCGCCTGTCGCTAGGAAAAATGGGGTCACAACCATTTTTTAAAAAATTTAATACTTTTTAAAAATGGCATCCTGTTAATAAACGAGATCTCGTTTCATAAAAGGCAATCCCATTTTTTGGTTCTAGGTTCAGGATCCCGCTAAGGAACAGGATCCCGTTTTGGATTTTAGGCTCGGGATCCCATTTTTAGTTACCCGATTTCGGATTTTTTTCTAACTCTGAAACTTCCACCTTAAGTGGACACAACTTCTTGCATTTACCCTCCCTTAAAATTTTAAAAAAATATATTTATATCTATAGTTTTATCTATAAATGCATATTACCATATATATATAATACTACACACAACTTTCTCTAATAAAATTTCTCTATCACATAGTTACTTAGCAAGTAAATACCATAAAAATGAACACAAAGTATTAAAAAAAAAAAAGGTCTTTTCCCAACTAACTAACATATGCATGATTAATCATTTTTCTCTTTTTTATAAGCATAAGGGCAAAATAGTTAATATTTCACAAAGAATGGTTTATTTGAATACTTCATTTTCTACAACTATTTCTCATTTTTCTTAAGAGTAAATCAAGATTAACATATACAGAGAGATAGAAAGAGGGGTTTATATTTATTTTTCTTGCACAAATGAAATAAATCCAACTTGAGAACTTATTTATTCATGATAATAACAATATTTACAAGGAAATTAAGGTATCCAAATCCTTTGAGAGATCAACTTTTTAACAATGGACAAAACTATTACAAGCTCAAAATGACACCTTCTCCTCCATCCACATAACCCTTCTCACAACCCCACATGAATGTGGAGGTGACACTTGTCACCTCCTTGTCACCTTCCCATTCCACAAAGCTACACATTCCCCCACAAGAGCTCTCACACATGTGTGAGAGCATAGGGGAATGTGAGCACACAAGGGAAGCTTCTTATGAATGGGGAGGTGACACTTGTCACCTCCTCATTTATCTAAGCTACACTCTCCCCCACAAGTGCTCTCACACATGTGTGAGAGCATGGGGAAGAGGTTCACACATGGGAGAAGCTTCTAAATCATGAGAAGCAAGGGTAACCTTACCCAAGTGGGTGAGGTTGGGGTTAAGTGGGATGGTGACCTTCCAACCACCCTCACACTTCCCAAACTCATCACTTCACATCAGGGTCAAGTTTGGGTGACCATATAAGGTACAAATTAAGTTTAAATAAGCTAGAAATGGTCCTAGATGTTGTGCCCCTCCATTCTCACTTTGGATGAGAAGGTGGTCGGGCTAAGGAGCATGAAGGAGGAGATAAAATACTCGGAATACTTTGGGTATGATAGACATGTTGATGGTAGGCTTACTGTTATGATGTAGTTGATGACACTCATTGATGTTTATTATGATGACACTGTTGATACTTTATGATTAGTACATTATGCTTATGTTGTGATAAGTTATAGGTTAATTGATTATGTAGATTAGTTTTACTACATGATTAATGCGATTATTTTTCTATGTGTTATTTGATTGTTTATTTACTAATGAATTTCTTTAATGTGGATACTTGTGATGTGTTTTATGAAGGGACAGTGTAGTATTACTCATAATGAGTACTCTACTACGCTGTGATTCCTTATCACTATGTGCCTGCTTGGATGATTATATGTATGTATTTGACACTTTTGTTTGCTATAGGTTGCAGGTACCAGGCATCGACTCCACCTGAATTGGCAGGTCTGAGCGTGCCTTCATACTAATGGAAGTTGTTGAATGGGGATAATATATGGTCCCCTAGCCTAGCCATCATCCTTGAGGAGGATGAGTATCCGATTGTGTGCCATGTCAGTGTTGTTGGTTTGGTCATGATAGTCAATCATTGTTGTGGTGGTCTTATTTTATGATCTTGCATAATATTCAGGTATGGTTTGACAGTTGGGTTATTTTGTTGGTATTGTTTTGGTTATTGTTTCCATAAAATAAAATAATTAGTTATGAAACATTTTTGTTAAATAAATAAATATATAAATTTCCTTATCTATACTTAGTTTATGAAAAATATATTATTCTAGAATTTAATTTAATAAATAATAATAATAATAGTAATAAATGTAATTGCAACTAGGGATAAATAAATAAATAATATTTATGTGTTACCATAAAATATATTTATCTTGGTCTGGTTGTAAAATGTTTAAAATAGCAAACTGTAAGATATTGTTCATGTAAGAGTTATTGCCTCTTGTGGGGGGGAATCTTCTGGACGATTTTAGGGGATTTATTTTGCTAAAAATAAGGAGTTTTTGTGCTATATTTATGGTAGAGATTTCTCTCTCATAGTAATCTTTAGTAGATGGAACTTTTGGGAGGAGATTGGTTTGTGGCTGCAGTAGTTGAACTCGGCATCGAATCTTTGGCCCAGTCAAGCAAGCAAAATCAAGTTCCTTTGGTTCTAATTTCTATATCATTTTTCTATTGAAACAAATGTTAGATTTATAATTTTTCTTGTTGATGGTAATTTTCTTGAGAGGTTAGAAGCCTTGTTATCAGATCCAATTGTGTATGTCTATATCATTGCATTTCTAGGAATCACCGATTGATGTGATTGTCTATATCTCACCCATTTCATCTCTATTTTTATAGTCTATTGTGTTAGCCATAACTTTTGTTTTATGAAATATGTTCCTATAAATTTTTTATATATGATGCATGACCTAGTTTCCTAAATCCTGTCCAAAAATTGTCCATACCCAGTTTGTCGTTTTGATGTGACTGTCTACCTCTCAGCCATTTCATCTCTATTTTAGTAGTCTATTGTGTTAGCTATAACTTTAGTTTTATGAATTAGGTTCCTCTAAATTGTTGATATATGGTGTATGACCTAGTTTACTAAATCATATCTAAAAATTGTCAATACCCAGTTTGTCATTTTGGAGATATGAATATTTTGTGACTGTCTACCTTTCACCCGTTTCATCTCTATTAAAATAGTTAGTTGCGTCACCAATAACTCTATATTTTCAAATTGGGATTCTCTGAAATTTTTATATAAGATTCAGCTCTTAACTATGAAAACTATATCCAATAGAGTTAGCATTACCCAGTTTGTCAATTCAGAGATATGTATCAATTAGTGATAGACATTCCTATGCCATCTTGATTATTGTTACTAAAACTACAAATCCATTCTATGCATATCCTTAAATCATTGCATTCCATAATTTGACATCTCTTTGAGGCAATTTGCTGAACAATTAATGCATTTTGTCTGTGCTCTCACTTTTACATACATGTCTACTAGAGCATTTCCTTTTCGAAGTCTCTTATCATTATCAAAACATTCTATATCTATATTCTTTATGATATAGCATCTATTCTTCCATATCTTAATCAATCATATTAGTATGTTTCTTTCTTAGTGGTTTATTTTACTGCTTTTGAACATGATATTTGGTTATCTAAGGACTGATTCTTGTTTTTAAGATTCTTTTCTTAGGATTTGAAATTAGCAATATAGTCTAATTTGGATTTAATAATAGAAACATAAATTAAATGATTTTGGAAATCATACATGGGGTAGTGATTATGAAAATATTTATGTTGGAATTGAATTATATTCTCTTAAATGCAGTAGAAATAACACAACATTTATCAAGTTATATCTTTTATCTGAAAATTAGATAATGGTAGAAGGAAAATGAATTAAATTGGATGATAATTTTGAGACTTATTGTGTTTGAAGGGAATATAATCAACCTAGTTCTAATTTAAGGTAGAAGTATCAATTTTGGGTTTTAATTAGAAATCATTTAATAATGATTCATTGATAATAGTCCATGACTTTCAACTACTAAATGTTAACCTTGCAATTAGTCTAAGTAAGAATCTTAATATAATCTATTGCTAATAGCATATGAATGGATTGAATATTGTTACTTATGGTACTTATATCATTTGATCATATTAGTAACTGTTACTAGTAGTTAGAATAATATTGTTCTGCATTGTTGAGATAGATTTTGTTGGATGATTTGTGATGCCTCGTCATGCAACCCTAGAGTGCTAGACAACAAGAGACAATAATACACAAATTTTTTTTTGAAGCTAAAATATGCATTATACATTGAAATAATGACATTAATACAACATTAAAAGTAATATACAGCTAACAGCTCTAGGGCATAAAACTACATCAGTTAGAATAATAACCATACAAGTGATATACATCATACTACTACTACAAAAAGAACAACTTTTACATTTGCAAGATAGTTAATTTACAAAGTTACAATACAAGATTACAAGACCAATCACGTCGGTTTACAAATGAATACATCTGAAAGTATACAACAACTATGAGAGTGTAAAGCAATCTGGAACACTTCTGCACTGGACTCGAATTGAATCTCCAAGAAGACCAATGGATAGCTCTACCTCCCAACCATGTGGAACCCTGAGGTCCACCCCACCAAGCTAGGAGATGACATCGAGGCTCCACTAGATCGAAGTTACAACAATGAAAACAACAACAAGATACAGACTCCATGTAGGCAAACAATATAACAAGGCTACACACACAAGAAAGGATAGTACTCACCAAAACAAGACAAATCATTAAAACAAGATAGAATCAACCATCAAGACAAATTTGTACTCCAGACGTACAATAAAAGATCAAATAGGAAGTAACTATTCTGCAGTAGGGAGAGTGTCATCACATGGTCCTATCATGGGTTTTCCAGGCTATCTCTCACTAGAAGCCAGCCCCCATCTATGGTTTTCCTGGCGACCTCTCTATAGGCACCAGCCCTAGAGGGTGACATATGTGGAGTCAACACATCCTCTCATGGAGACAAGGAGGTCGACCTGCCAACCAGGCCTTCTCATCCCATCCTTAGCATGTGAGAGCACTCAAGGCATGGGTGAGGCATCATACTTATCTTGTTATGTTGATCACTACCCAACCCACCTAAATCAATTATTTTAGTTATCACTTTCTTGCCACTTTGGGCACCAGCCCCACCATGGAAGCCACTTCCCCACATACAACTAGCACTCCTAAACAATATCCAAAACATACAAGGGCAAGGGAAACTAATAACATCTGACTTTTACAATCCAACACTTCCAAAAACTTTTCCTTTCTCACAGAATCCACTCAAATCAAGAAACTTTTGAACAATATGATGACAGTAAGGAATGAAGACCCCAAATCCCTAACCTCTGGAGATGGTAATAGTACATAAGCCACTTACATAAATCCACCTCTCAACAAAGTATGAGGTTAAAGATGATTTACGACAAGACTTAACAATGTGACTCGAAACAGAATAGCATGAAAACCCAGTTGCAACAACACAAAAACTAGTACTATCAATTAAATAAGGGATTACGACCATACAACAATGGATGGTATTACAATGTGTTTCATTCCCTTTTAAAATGAAGGATGTAAAATAACATATACTATGGTATCACTCATTCGCGTGATACTAGGTAACAAGCATAACTAACAAATTTATAAATAACTAGGTAATTAATACTTGATTTTCACACTAATATTACCCTATGAAACTAAAAAAAAAAGAATTCAAATCACTCTAAAGCCTCTATCTAAATATTTATCTACTACAATAATGTATCATGGAAATAACTACCCAATGACATCATTACTCCCAACAACAAATTTTCCAACAAAACCATATTTGAAAACAACTTCAAAAAGAAATGATTTAACATATACTATATTATTTACATGGACTTCACCTTAAAAATCTAGTATTATAACTCGAACATACAAAAACTCTAACTTAAGATATAATTACTAAAATAATGTTTCCTAGGATAGTATGACCAAATTTGTATTTAATGAGTATACGAATTAATTCATATAACCAACTTGCATCTTCTAAAACAACATTAAGCATCTATACTTCTTCCTATAAACACAAGTCACTAGATAACATAACAATTTAAATCAAACTACTATAAACCTATATATGATTTCCTAACATATTACCACTTCCAAAATCAAAACAATACACATGTCTTTTCCTAAGGGCAAAGATTCATATCTATCGGCTACCAATTAACAACTCTAATTAACATATTTATAAGAAAATAAATTTGTTTTCTAATTGAATGAGTTTCCATGCATAACCTAAGTTTAATACCGAACCTAGCAAGAAGTAACCGTGAATTAAATAGAAAACTACTATTTAAAATCTATAGAAATGGAAATTTCCTAAAGAGTCTCAATCCCTAAGCTTATAACAATGTGAAATCCGATGAGATCAAGACTTGTTCATTTTTTTTCCTAACAATATGACACTGAACTACTAATAATCTCAATTTAGACATCAATAATATATTACCTTCATTCCAATTATAAGAGATAGAAAAAGAAACTTCCTAAAACTATCACAGTTTAATAATCCTACCTAATAAATTACTTCTTATTATCAGGGATCAGCTATATACATATCCTAGTTAGGAAAACAAGTCACAATAAAAATTGCTCTTAGAGAAATAAAACCTAGCTTCAACTTCCACATTTTAACACTACACAACATTGAGGAGATCAGCGACACACCAGACCACTATTGGCAAAAGAAAATAGTAGAGGCTTTCCTATTACAGGCCAGTACCGATGATGACATAGGGTGAGCAGAGGAAATCTTAAGACAATGCCATCTCAAACAATAACTCAGACATATTCAGAGGAGTGATCATCAGAGGGAAGCTGTACAACATTGCCAGGGAGAGAAATGATTTGAAGAATGAAGAAGCTATTGGCTCAGGCATTAATAGAAATAGGTTAACACATTCTTTTTTAGGCAAAATCCACAGAGAAGGCTAACGTGGGGTCGTACAGCGACGGAGGGGAGGGATATGGTTAGTAGTTTGAAAATAGCACAGCATCGACCAATTTATTTTCAATGAGATCTGCTAGAAACTTGAGTGGAGCTGGGTTAACCCTATGACAACATGAGGAGGGGCTTAATGAGAATATTATATTTTAAAAGAAATTGCTCAGGTAAACCATCTTATGTTGCACGGTAGCCAAAAGAAAACTTGCAAACCCCAAATAATGGGTTAAGGTAGAGCACCACAATGATAGGAGATGTAGAGAGAAAAGGTCGTACGACTGGTAGAAGGAAATGGTCGTGATCAGTTTCAAATTGACAAAAGGACTCAATATAATGCTATTAAAATATTACAAAGAAAGAGAATGAGAGGTGAGCCAACTCAGATAGAGGTAAAACAAAAATTTGATGCCAGTTCATAGAAAAAAAATTTCACTTCAATACATGGTTTTACATTCCCATTCTTTGGCCATGGAAATTCATTAGGGGATCAGCATGCAACCAAACACACACAAGATGCAGAAAATAGCGTGGAACTCCAAATACATTCAACACACAGAGGGAGTAGAAATGATAATGATTCAAAAGTGCAAAATTTCACACCAGGAGCAAGATGACATACCCAGCTTCCACTCCAAGACCTCAAATTCTTTAGCTACCTCCAATCTTCCTCAATTTTCCCCGTCACGATCTCCTCTCCCCATCTTCCTTCTCCTCCCCCCGAACAATCCAAAAATACCCCAATTAAAATGGCTCAACTCAAAAATTACTGCAGACATGCATCCGTTACCCCACATCCCACTACTCCGACAAAATTTAAATTCTTACTTTTTATAAAGATTCCCAAATCTAGAATCATCTTAGACAACCAACAACCATTAATACATAACCCAAAATTATTCTTTAATTAGCTAGATACCAATATCTTAAAACCATGACTTATGACACGAATACACTAGAATAAACAAACAATTAATTCTAGTCTATTTTTAAAATTTTACAAAGGTGTCATTCCAAGATCTAGGCTAAACTAAATATTATCCAATAAACAAAATTGAAGCATTATTATTTTAATAAGAAATCATTAAAGTATTATACAACTACACATGAGAATTATTAACACAACTCGACGATACTCTACAACACAAGATTACCAAACATAAAAGGCAAGGACCAATCATCACAACATGACTCGAGACCACAACAAAGGACAAGGACCGACCTAGTGGAATAGACCTCACATTATCTCCCATCACTGATACCCATTAGTGCAAGAGCTCGCTCAAACCTACTATACCAGGTGGAGTCGAGGCTCGGTACCTGCAACCTACATCAGAACAATAGGTTGAATATGATCAAGTACACAAATGTCTACACACATCGAGTTAGAGAATCATGACGTAGTAGGGTGCTTGAAGAGAGTAGTACTACACCGTCCCTGCTCTTGAAACACAACTATAATCCACTTTATTTGAATTCAGGTATCAACAGATCAAATAAAAGATGATAATATTAAACCATTACTAAACATGTCAAACACATCATAACTGGAATAATATTAATGTCATCATGAACTCATAGCACATGTCTAAGCTATATCAGTCGAACATAGTCCATCATAATCAAAATAAACATAAACCGTAAGTCTACTAATCCAAAAGTCTCAGAACTATATAAATGTAATGAAAGACTAGCATCTGTCTCAGACTGACAAAGAGCAATGCAAAACTGCCACTATCACAAGCCAAAAATGAGGGGGCATTACATCCTCCCCCTAGAGTCAAGCTTACTCCTGGAAGCCTGCAAAAAGTAAGGGTATGACTCTCTCACTCTGGAAGCATCCTCCCAAGTGGAAGGAGTCTCATCACTAGGGTCCCACTAGACGCTGACCTAAACCACGACTCTGCCCCCGAGAGTTTACTCCCAATGCTGAAGCTCACACACGATCTCCAAAGAAGGC
Source organism: Cunninghamia lanceolata (assembly GCA_027924645.1). NCBI lineage: Eukaryota > Viridiplantae > Streptophyta > Pinopsida > Cupressales > Cupressaceae > Cunninghamia > Cunninghamia lanceolata. Next base: position 500,606 of record BSBN01001161.1, read on the forward strand.
TACCTGTCCTCTACCTGTGGTCTCCAAGGCTGACCCCTGAGGTTCAATCATTGTGAACACTCTATGAGACCTCCCAGCGTCACCTACGGTTGGCTCTAAAACTGTCGGTCTCTGACCAAAACCTGATGCGTTCCTTTGTGGACACTGCTTGGCTATATGGCCATGTTGTCCACAAGAGAAACATCCTGAACCTCTACCGAAACCACTGCCACCCTGAAAAGCACTAGAATACTAGAAACTACCCCTACTCATTGTGGACTACGTGCTTTGAGCAACATGCTCAATACATTCCTATCTAGAATGCTGCAAACTCCAGTTCTTCTTATTTTGAAATTTGTTACCCTGCTAATATTCAGTGTTCTTTGGTTGTGACTGAGAACACTGCTGTTGTTGCTGCTCACCTTAGTCAGGTGCATGATGGTCTCTTGAAGAGTCAGCTGCCTGAGACTGACCACTAACACCTACAGAAGGTGCACTACCAATGTGCACACCTGTATGCCCACTGAGCACCATAGCCAAATTTTCCTCCACTAACTGAGCTTTCTCTACTGCAACCTCTATAGACTTAGGTTCGAATACACAAACCCCTCCACTAATCTGGGCATTCAAGCCCCTAATAAAATGCCGCACCAACATAGACTCATCATCTCTGATACCCGCATACTGCTTGAGCTCATAGAACCTATGCTCATACTGCTCAAGTGACATGGCCATCTACCTTAGGTCATGAAACTCATATGCGCGGTGCTGTCTCCAATGATAAAAAAGGAAACGAGATTTGAACTTCTCTAAGAATAACTCCCAAGAAATAGTGCTAATGTCCAAATGTAGCTTCTTCTCATCTAACCGCCACCAAGTCGAAGCAAACCACCAGAGATGCAAAATAGCACATCTAGCTTTGGTGTTGTTGCCATAAGGATGCATGGCGAAACACCTACCTATATCCAATAACCAAGTCTTCACATCTAGTCCACTACTAGGTCCATCAAAGGTGGAAGGGTGTGCCCTCAGTAAATCTCTCATATGGTTGGCTAGTGTGGCCTCCTACTCAGCTATCAACTCTCTCCACCTAGGAGATCTCTCTCTCTCTAGGATCTAGCTAATCTACCTCCTGACCTCCTCTAGGCTGCTCAACTTCTTGTTTCAAGCCTAAATAGGCAAGGGCCTCCTCAAGTAACTGTCTCAACTAGGCTCCCTTAGGCTGACTCTAACCCTCCATATTCTGACCCCCGCTTTCATGGGCACTCTCATGAGGAGAACTAGGAGGAGGTGTACCACCACAACCTCTCCCATGACCCCTACCTTTGCCATGACCTTGACCCCTACCTCTAGGCATCTTCCTACAACATCAATGAATAAGTTATTACACACAGAGAGGAAATAATAGGGGTGAAGTTATTCTATAGAGTTTAAGCACTAGGTCACATAATGGGCTTAATTGTAACCAAAGTACCCAGTGTTTAAACTTGGCTCTGATACCAAATGTGATGCCCCGTCATGCAACCCTAGAGTGCTAGACAACAAGATACAATAATACATAATTTTTTTTTTGAAGCTAAAATATGCATTATACATTGAAATAACAACATTAATACAACATTAAAAGTAATATACAACTAACAGCTCTAGGGCACAAAACTACATCAGTTAGAATAATAACCATACAAGTGATATACATCATACTACTACTACAGAAAGAATAACTTTTACATTTGCAAGATAGTTAATTTACAAAGTTACAATACAAGATTACAAGACTGATCACGTCGGTTTACAAATGAATACATCTAAAAGTATACAACAACTCTGAGAGTGTAAAGCAATTTGGAACACGTCTGCACTGGACTCGAACCTAATCTCCAAGAAGACCAATGGATAGCTCTACCTCCCAACCATGTGGAACCCTGAGGTCCACCCCACCGAGCTAGGAGATGACATTGAGGCTCCACTAGATCGAAGTTACAACAATGAAAACAACAACAAGATATAGACTCCATGCAGGCAAATAGTATAACAAGGCTACACACACAAGATAGGACAATACTCGCCAAAACAAGACAAATCATTAAAACAAGATAGAATCAAACATCAAGACAGATTTGCACTCTAGAGTATAACAAAAGATCAAACATGAAGTAATTATGCTATAGTAGGGAGAGTGTCATCGCATGGTCCTATCATGGCTTTTCTAGGCTTTGTCTCACTAGAAGTTGGCCCCCATCTATGGTTTTCCTAGCGACCTCTCTATAGGCACCGGCCCCATAGGGTGACATATGCGGAGTCAACACATCCTCTCATGGAGACAAGGAGGTCGACGTTTCCAACTAGGCCTTCTCATCCCATCCTTAGCCTGTGAGAGCATTCAAGGCATGGGTGAGGCATCATACTTATCTTGTTATGTGGATCACTACCCAACCCACCTAAATCAATTATTTTAGTTATCACTTGCTTGCCACTTCTATGCGGTTTTCCAGGCAGCCACTTTGGGCACCAGCCCCACCATGGAAGCCACTTCCCCACATACAACTAACACTCCTAAATAGTATCCAAAACATATAAGGGCAAGGGAAACTGATAACATCTAATTTTTACAATCCAACACTTCCAAAAACTTTTCATTTCTCACAGAATCCACTCAAATCAAGAAACTTTTGAACAATATGATGACAGTAAGGAATGAAGACCCAAAAGTGCTAACCTCTAGAGACGGTAATAGTACACAACCCACTTACATAAATCCACCTCTCAACAAAGTACGAGGTTTAAGATGATTTATGACAAGGCTTAACAATATGACTCGAAACATAATAGCATGAAAACCCAGTTGCAACAACACAAAAACTGGTACTTTCAATTAAATAAGGGATTATGACCATACAACAATGGATGGTATCACAATGTGTTTCATTCCCTTTTAAAATGAAGGATGTAAAATAACATATACTATGGTATCACTCATTTGTGTGATATGGGGTAAAAGCATAACTAACAAATTTATAAATAACTAGGTAATTAATACTTGATTTTCACACTAATATTACCCTATGAAACTATAAAAATAAGAATTCAAATCACTCTAAAACCTCTATCTAAATATTTATCTACTACAATAATGTATCATGGAAATAACTACCCAATGACATCATTACTCCCAACAATGAAGTTTCCAACAAAACCATATTTGAAAACAACTTGACATAACTCTAAATGGATGAAATAAACTGTTGATCTTAACAAAGCTTTTACTCTAATCGAAAAGAAATGATTTAACATATACTATATTATTTACGTGGACTTTACCTTAGAAATCTAGTATTATAACTCGAACATACAAAAACTCTAACTTAAGATATAATTACTAAAATCAATGTTTCCTAGGATAGTATGAACAAATTTGTATTTAATGAGTATACTAATTAATTCGTATAACCAACTTGCATCTTCTAAAACAACATTAAGCATCTATACTTCTTCCTATAAACACAAGTCACTAGATAACATAACAATTTAAATCAAACTACTATAAAACTATATATGATTTCCTAACATATCACCACTTCCAAAATCAAAACAATACACATGTCTTTTCCTAAGTGCAAAGATTCCTATCTATCGGCAACTAATTAACAACTCTAATTAACATATTTATAAGAAAATAATTTTTTTTCTAATCGAATGGGTTTCCAGGCATAACCTAAGTTTAATACCGAACCTAGCAAGAAGTAACAGTGAATTAAATAGAAAATTGCTGTCTAAAAGATAGAAATGGAAATTGACTAAAGAGTCTCAATCCCTAAGCTTATAACAATGTGAAATCCGATGAGATCAAGACTTGTTCATTTTTTTTTCCTAACAATATGACACTGAACTACTAATAATCTCAATTTAGACACCAATAATATATTACCTTCATTCCAATTATAAGAGATAGAAAAAGAAACTTCCTAAAACTATCACAGTTTAATAATCCTACCTAAGAAATTACTTCTTATTATCAAGGATCAGCTATATACATATTCTAGTTAGGAAAACAAGTCACAATAAAAATTGCTCTGAGAGAAATAAAACCTAGCTTCAACTTCCACATTTTAGCACTACACAACATTGAGGAGATTAGCGACACACCAAACCACTATTGGCCAAAGAAAATAATAGAGGCTTTCCTATTACAAGCCAGTATAGATGATGGCATAGGGTGAGCAGAGGAAATCTTAAGACAATGTCATCTCAAACAGTAACTCAGACATATTCAGAGGAGTGATCATTAGAGGGAAGCCATACAACATTGCCAGGGAGAGAAACGATCTGATGAATGAAGAAGCTATCAGCTCAGGCGTTAAAAGAAATAGGTTTACACATTATTTTTCAGGAAAAATCCATAGAGAAGACTAATGTGGGGTCGTACGATGATGGAGGGGAGGGATATGGTTAGCAATTTGAAAATGGTGTAGCATCAACCAATTTATTTTCAATGAGATCTGCTAGAAATGTGAGTGGAGTTAGGTAAACCATATGACAACATGAGGAGGGGCTTAATGAGAATATTATATTTTAAAAGAAATTGCTCAGGTAAACCATCTTATGTTACACAGTAGCCAAAAGAAAACTTACAAACCCCAAATAATGGGTTGAGGTGGAGTACCACAATGACAGGAGATGTAGAGAGAAAAGGTCGTATGACTGGTAGAAGGAAATGGCCGCGATCAGTTTCAAATTGACAAAAGGACTCAATATAATGCTATTAAAATCTTACAGAGAAAGATAATGAGAGGTGACCTGACTCAGATAGAGGTAAAACAAAAATTTGATGCTAGTTCATAGAAAAAAAATTCACTTCAATACATGGTTTTACATTCCCATTCTTTGGCCATGGAAATTCATTAGGGGATCAACATGCAACCAGACACACATAAGATGCAGAAAATAGTGTGGAACTCCAAATACATTCAACACATAGAGGGAACAGAAATGAGAATGATTCAAAAGTGCAAAATTTCACACCAGGAGCAAGATGACATACCCGACTTCCACTCCAAGACCTCAAATTCTTTAGCTACCTCCAATCTTCCTCAATTTTTCCTGTCACAATCTCCTCTCCCCATCTTCCTTCCCATCCCCCCAAACAATCCAAAAATCCCCCAATTAAAATGGCTCAACTCAAAAATTAATGCAAACATGCATCTGTTACCCCACATCCCACTACTCCGACAAAATTTAAATTCTTACTTTTTATAAAGATTCCCAAATCTAGAATCATCTTGGACAACCAACAACCATTAATACCTAACCCAAAATTATTCTTTAATCAGCCTGATACCTATATCCTGAAACCATGACTTATGACACGAATACACTAGAATAAACAAACAATTAATTCTAGTCTATTTTAAAATTTTACAAAGGTGTCATTCCAAGATCTAGGCTAAACTGAATATTATCCAATAAACAAAATTGAAGCATTATTATTTTAATAAGAAATGATTAAAGTATTATCCAACTACACATGAGCATTATTAACACAACTCGACGATACTCCACAACACAAGATTACCAAACATAAAAGGAAAAGACCAAGCATCACAACATGACTCGAGACCACAACAGAAGACAAGGACTGACCTAGTGGAATAGACCTCGCGTTATCTCCCATCACTGATACCCATTGGTGCAAGAGCCCGCTCAAACCTGCTATACCAGGTGGAGTTGAGGCTCAGTACCTGCAGCCTGCATCAGAACAATAGGTTGAATATGACCAAGTACACAAATGTCTACACACACCGAGTTAGAGAATCACGATGTAGTAGGGTACTTGAAAGCGAGTAGTACTACACCGTCCTTGCTCTTGAAACACAACTATAATCCACTTTATTTGAATTTAGGTATCAACAGATCAAATAAAACATGATAATATTAAACCATTACTAAACATGTTAAATGCATCATAACTGGAATAATAATAATGTCATCATGAACTCATAGCACGTCTAAGCTATATCAGTCGGACATAGTCCATCATGATCAAAATAAACATAAACCATAAGTCTACTAATCCAAAAGTCTCAGAACTATATAAATGCAATGAAAGACTAGCAACTGTCTCAGACTAAAAAAGAGCAATGTAAAACTGCCACTATCACAAGCCAAAAATTGAGAGGCCATTACATGATTGACCATGATTGGAATTGATGTTGCATTCTTGAAGACCCATTATTAGTGCATCAAATCATGTGGTTGATCTGTGGTTTTGTTTTTGAAGTATTGATGAGGAATTTTGGTTTATGATGTGTTTTGGAAGTGATTGTGATGTGTTACCATTGTGTCTGAATGGTGTAATGCATTGTGTTATTTGGGGAAAGTGGTTTCTAGAGGCCTAGGAGGGTGTGATTGTGTGGGGGTTGGTTATGTTTGCATTGTGTGAGTTGAATGAAATGTATTCTTGAAATATGGTTTCTTATTCATGTTGGAATGATGCATGTGCAAGATGGTTTGTGCCTTGCTCAGTGTACCTATTCTTGTGGTTTTGCCTTGAACTCATGTTGATGTCTTTTTCGAGAGGTGGTGGTAGAGTTCTTCTTGAATGTTGGGGTTCATTATTGCTTTGAGCATGGAATAAAGTATTGTGTCAGTTTATGTAATCGGTTGATATTTTTGGAGCAAGAGGACCCATGCCTTTCTCTGGATACATTTTGTTTATGGCTAAGATTTTTGGAGCAAGAGGACCCATGCCTTGCTCTAGATACATTTTGTTGAGATTTGCACGCAAGAAGGTAAATGCCTTGCATGGTATATGGATACTTGTCATTATGTCTTGCTTGATGAATAGGGTCTTCTAGATGCAAGTGGGAAAGTGGCTTCCAATGTGGGGTCGGTGCCCAAAGTGGTTGCCAGGATAACCCATTGGAAGTTGTTAATCTAGTGATAATTTAATAATAAATTTGGAGGGTTGGGCGGGGGGCTTTCACATTAATCAAGATAAAGTATGCCTCACTCATGGCTCAAGTGCTCATTTAGGCTTGAGATGAGATGAGAAGGTCGTGGTTGGCAAGATCAACTTCCTTGTCCTCACGAAAAGAATGTTGATTCCGCATGTGTCACCCTATGGGGCCGGTGCCTAGAGAGAGGCTGCCAAGATAACCATAGATGGGGGCTAGTTTCTAGAGAGCGATAGCCTGGATAACCCATGCTAGGACCATTCGATGACACTCTTCCCTACTGCAGTCTAGCATTCCCTAATTGTACTCTTCCCATTCGTTGTGTGGTTGCCTCTAGAAGTGATGTTTGTGTATTGCCCTATGTTGTTGTGGTCATGTGTAGTTCTTGTTCACCATAGTTATTGTCTGCCTGACTATTCATGTTGTGGGACCTTATTATTATCTCCTAGCATGAGGGGTGGACCTCAGGGTTCCACATGGTCGGGTGGTTGTGCATTCTTCCATTGGTTTTCTAGCACCATGGCTCATGTGTAAAGAAGTTGTTTCTCATGTTTCTAGATTTGTACCTATATTTGAAGATAGATATTTATACTATTCACATCTAGATCTTTGTATCAATGGAACTCATTATGTAATTTAATGTAATTAGAAAGGAAGTGCTTTTGTATCATAGAAATTATGCAATTCCTCTTGTAAGATAAACTATTATGCATTTGTAAACATTATTGAAAAGATGTTGATGTATGTATTTGATGAGGTAATCAAGTTGTTAGTTTGAGTTATTTGAATAAACTATGTATGTTGTTGATTCATGTTTAATTTCAATAATGTATCTATGTAATCCCTAGAGATGTTAGTTTAATTGGTTGTTGATAGATTATGTTATGTTTTAGTTACTTCTATTTTAGTTAAACAAAAAAAAAATCCACCTTTTATTGCTTTAGTTGAACTTATCTGTAGGGTTGCATGACGGGGCACTACACTAGACCCTAGGGGTATGACCTAGGGTCAAAATTTGACCATTAGGAACCCTTAGAAACACATAAAAGTGGCTTAAAACATTTAACACTTTAAATTAGTGCAAACTCAAGAATACATTTGTACAACACCTCAAGAGATAAATTGAAAAGATATTAACTAAACAAAATGTCATAAATCAATTACAACAAATATCAACATTCTCAAGCACATGTGACCTTAGTCCTACTGAGGACTAGGCTAAATGAACAGGGGATAACATATGGTTGTTGTCCGACCTCTGAATTTCCATGGGTATGAAAAAGTAACTTGCACACTTCCAATCACACATCAATAGTACATGATATAATAGATGAAGCAAATGAAAAGCATACATTACACACACATGATTGCAATATACAACATCAAGATAATCCAAGATAACATTATGTCTCTCAAAACATCCATTACTCATAAGTATAAATCAGGATCATGTAAGGTAAGAGATAATATTAGTATCGACAACTAAGCACATATCAATAGCATCCAATGACATCCTAGCATATAACAACATATCATCAAATGGAAATCTAACATGCCATCTAACCAACCATAAAGCATAATCCATCTATCTAATCAAGTATAAGATAAGGTAATAAGGTCCAAGTGCGGGATCAATAGTCCCCAAAATACACAAGACCACAATAAATCTATCGAAAGAGTACCATAAGCAAAATAATACAGGTGAGGTAAAAGTAGGCCTCACACAGTTCTTGTCAAGTGGCTAGAACACCTCTATCTCAACCATGTTCTCATCTTCGACGAGTACCTCCATTCATTTGCACTCAACTCGACACCAATAGGTTAGTTCCCAAAACATAGCCAAAGAAAAACATCATGATCACATCGATAATATTCAATATTTAAATCAACTTTCTAATTTACTGAAATATAACTTCACGATATTTACCTTCAGACATGTGGAACTTACTCGAAGTAAAACAATCATGGTAAATGTTCACTAATCTAGAATAATAATATAGTCCATAAAAATGAGATGTGACATCCTTCCCCACTTAGAAGAGACATTGTCCCAATGTCTTATTACACAACAAAATAATAGTTTATTAATCTACCACCAACAATGTATCAAAGTATCTTAAAACAATAACAATAATTCAAAGTATCTTTAAGGTATCATCAATTCTAACAAAGCATACTAGTGTCCTTTTACATCCTCCCATGTGGCACCATCCACCAAACTATAGGTCCTACTTGACCTTATAGAAAACAATCTCTTAATTTCGCATTTAACATTGCACCCATCAAATAAATCCAAGTATAATCAATCAATCAATTCACATGGCACAACTACCAATTTAATGTATATAATCCATCACATGGTACAAATACCACTCAATTACATTTATTCTAGCATAAGAGTAACAATCACATCTTTAATGTGCACCAATAAGCTATAAATCAATTCATCACAATGCACATGCAATCGCGTGGTAACACAATATAATATCAAGAGATCAGTCCTCCCAAATAAACATTGGTCAAGATCTCCAACAACAAGACAAAACTCCAAAGGTGCACCAACTAAATCATATCCACTTAGTGTGCAAACAACTCCTCTAAAATGATACCTCTCATATCATTCCTATTAGTGGAATCCATTTCCTCTTTCATTACTTAAAACAAAACTTTACTATCAACCTGATCTACAATTCAAATTATTTTAGAAAAACTCTTCCTTGTATTCCACGTGCTTTTGTACAATGCTAAAACAATTCAACTTCTTTAATTTATTTACTATTCTCTGCACTTGGCTATTCACTATATTCAGTTGTTTTGTTTCTATTGTTCAATTCTTTTCCTTTTTCTTTTTCCAATCAAATACATTTATCCAACCACAACTCATTTTTAAACAACTTGTCCCAGATTCATTTTTCAACTCTCTATTCCAACATGTGTCTTTTCACTATGATTTTTCCGAACCTCAAAATTTTGCAAGGATGTAAATTCCAACAATTTTCTTTTCTATGTCCTTCTCTATCACAATGGAAACAATATAAAACCTATTTTTCTTGAAATGACTTCTTAGTATGCAAAAACATTTGTCTTTTCTTTTTCCTTTCCCTCGATACTTGAGACTTTCATACTTAGCCCCCACAATTGACTCAATGGGCTCTTTGATTCTTTACCCATGCTTACCCTAACCTTCACCTTTATAACCAATTTTCTTCAAGATTTTCAAACCAACATTATCATCCAAACAAATAGATATGATAGGAAATTCATCATCATTTTCATCTTTACATTCTTCAGCAATAAGCAACTTTAGCAACTACCAAGTGATTGATCAAAAGAACACAAATCATCTATGTCACATGAGAATTCACAAATAGATGGTTGATTTCAACACTCATTTTCTTTTTGGGCATGCTGCAAACATTTGTTTTAACTCATCATTTTGATCTTTCTATTTTAATTTTCTTCTTCTAGCTTCTTCAACTTTTCTTATAGTTATTCTTTCCTTCAAACAACTTCAACTCTTCTTTCACCAATTCTCAAAAGGTCATTTTCAAAAAACTTTTCATACTTTTCCTTTCCTAACTCCCTTATTCTTTCCATTTATTTTATATTACTCTTTTTAACATTAATCAATTCTAATATTAACCTTTTCCAATTCTTCTATCAAAAATTCCTTTTCACCCCATAACCTTTAACTTCAAACAAAATTTCAACTTACTTCAAGATATCCAAAGTGACACCAAAATCCAATTCAGAAGTTCCTCAACACTTCAACAATGTTAATACATCTAACAACAATTAGTGAACTCAATCTACTAAAGTTCTTAGTAACACACTTGTTATGAGACAGTATATTCTTCGCATCCTACTCCCTTATACAACCTATTAGAGGCTTGTCATGGACATGATAGAAAACATAACATGATACATGACCAACAATTTAAAAAATTCAAGCATAGCCACCAATAATAAATAAATAAATTCTGAAGGATAGAAAAATTTAATTCCAACAATAAGGTATAAAATGAGCTCAATTTCAACAGTAAATCAAACATGACCATCAAGGTCACAAGATAAGTAAATATCAAATTTTGATGGCTATACTTTTTCATAAATAAAAAATTTCAATGATGGACTTTAAAACATTTAGAGAAGTTATCAAAGTTAAATAAATAAATATAAAAATTCAAAAGTTTCACATTACATAAACTATGTGACTAATTCTAGCCACTAGAGAGGGAGTACAATGCTACACTATGCCTGGTACCAAAATTGGGGTGAGTTAAGAGAACACACTCAATCACGCATGCAACCTAGTCCTCTAAGACTCCAAGCACTTCTATATCATAAGATCATTTCCACACAACATCACGCAAGATACCTAGCAACAAAGATTGTATTTCGATCTAGGAAATCACAATCAAACTGATGAATTCTTGACCCAACCTTGTGCGTCCCTGTTAACCTACATGCATCCTTAACTTGAATGCAACATCTCATTAATAGGATATGGCATGGAATTAAATACATAAAACCAATTAAGGGTGTGTAGGTTTTGAAAAGAAATCCTACTTCCCTGTTTCCCCATATTCAGCACCTGTTGTAGAAGGTAACTTCCCAAAATCATAGAAAGCAAAATAGACACTCTCCTTTCAACATAATTTTATGGCAAAAATAAAACATCCATACAATCATATACTTGCAAATTTTTAAAAAAGAAGATTTAAGTTAAGACAAAATTAGGTTCACAAACCAAGATATCGCAACACTCCATTCTTTCTTACAAGCAATGGTTATCATTTCTTTCCTTAAACCTTCAATGAGGTAATGTAATACTATTTGTCTTATAATCACATGATGAATCCATATTCATGATCATGCTCCCAACAAAACAATGCAATATGCATTTCAATCAAGCATTCACTACAAGGCAAAATAAAATAAGTCAAACATATGATCCAACACCCTCTTTCACATAATAATGCATAACCCTAAAAGAAGAAAATAACCTAGTTCATTCATACTCAAGAACAAGCATCAGAGTCTATCTAACCCCATAAAAAGAAGGCACATGTTATTCATGGCAGGCCAATACTCAAGGACCTACATATGCTTGATCAAACTGAGAAACACACACACCCATAGCTCCCAATGCTAGAACCACACTCTGATACCAAATGTAAAAGCCTTCAAGTCATCACAAAAGTAAAATGAAGTAAATAATCCACTTCAATAGAACATCACAAGAAATGAAAGTAAAATGATGTAATTAATCTGCAAAAGATAAAAAGGTTTAATCAATCCACTTAATTACAATATAAAAGGTGAAAAGGTGTAATTAATCCACTTAATTACAATATTGTAAGTAAAAGATAAGTCTCAAAAATAAGATTCAATAAAGCCAATAAATCTTCACAAAAGAGAAACCTCATAAATAAGAATCCATGAGAATCATTAAATCTTGCAAAAGATAATCTCATCGATATAAATCAAATAAAGTCATTAAATCTTACAACTCACGTGCTCATCAAAAGTAAAAGAACTATAAAATCATATACAAAGTCCTTTGACAATCATGCCATAATACATCCAATTACAAGTTTACAATAATCATGTTCAACAAGAATAAATGAATCAATATGCTCATCAGTTGCATGAACCAAGTGGTCGTCCACCTAACTACGAGCCGAGAGATAAGAACATGGTCTAGGTGCTTTTCCACCCAACCATGAAGAAATTACACTTCCCTGGATCCCTTCACGAAATGTCTAGCTACTTGGAAACAACTGGAAAGAGGGAACACCCAATGCAACCATGATGTCTAAATGTGCAATTCTAAATAATGAAATGTAGATTGTTTCACAACAAGATGTGGCAGAGATATATATAAATAAGTTTGATTGACAAAATAAACATGTTTTTCAATGTTAGCTCATTTAGATCTAAACCTTTAACATAGTAACCTGGTTCAATTCCTGAAATGAGGAAAACCCATCTCTAATAATCCACATTCGGCATCCTAGCCCAAAAAGTAACCCAAACACATTCCTAAATAAAAATCTACCTTCTTTCCCAAAATAAACAAGTAAATAAATAAATAAATCCAAATTCACCTATGACTATTTCTAATCCCTTTCCCATACCTCAATCATGAAAACACACCTTTCAAGCAATAATTCATCATTGGTTCATACAATTGCATCCAAAGGTTGTCAAACTAGTTTTATTTCCTAATTCATATTTCATTCTATTTCCATAACATGTATTGAGTTTTCTAAATCATTCTAATCAAGTATGCCAATTCTTTTTTAGAAGTTTTAATAAGACAATGATATTTACATCACAAATTTTACTCCATCATTCTAACATATAAAGAAAGATAATTTTAACATACCATCTATTCATTCAAAAATGTAAATAAAAATTGGGTGTCTAAAATCTGATTATACTCCTTAACTGTAATTTGTTATCAAAAAGGTTGAAGAAAAACAATGTTTAACTCTTTCCATTCAAAACCATTTCATGATTTTAATCATTCATGGAGTTTTATTGTAATAGAGGTTTAAACAGCTTTCAACTCTAAATAAGAATAAATACCAATTAGTAAATAAATGTCTCTGTTCTGTGAAATAACATAGTTGTTTTAAAAGTGTTTAAGAGAAGCTATAGGAACTAGTTTTGTATAGGAGACAGTCTGCAACAGGAATAGTTTGTTGTCTGCTATAGGAACAGTTTGTTATCTGCTATAGGAACAGTTTGTTGTCTAGGAACAGTTTAAAACTGGTGACAGGAACATAAATGGGTGACATGAATAGAAAATGGGAAACATGAATAGAAAATAGGCTATGACAGGCATAAAATAGGTCTGAACATCAATAAAAATGATAAAGAAAGATACAAGAACTTAATAGATAGGCTATTGTTTAGATTACAGGGACCTTTTTGAAGAGATTTATACAAAATTAAACTAGTTACAGCCAGGTAAAGAACTTCTACTAAATGTATTTGACCCAAAATGATACAACATCAACAATAGGAAAAGAAAAGAAGTCTGAGACTATAGACAGGAATAAAAAGTAGTAACCCAAGATAAGGTGAGTTCATAATTTCTAATTTTCTAGTCTAATCGAATGGCAGGTTGATGACACAATAAGGGAGTCAACTTCTAGTACAAATCAGAGGAGAAATTAATGAGGAAAATGCCTATGTCAAAGGTGAAATAAGCTAGCAATAGGGATAAATACATGGCAGGATGGGTCAAAATCTAAATAGAGGAAAAATAGAAGGTTGTTCCTAGACAAAATAAAGGAAGTATTAACATGCTAGGTTGCTATGGTTTCTTAGTCAATTAATCAAACATATTTTACAACTGTAATAAGGAAAAATACCCAAATTTATTCATAGAAGAAGAAGATCTAATCTACCGTTCCTGTCGTTGTTCCAACTACTGCAAAACAATGACCAATTTCTCCCTCTCTACTACAATCATGGTTCAGAAATCTCTGCCTCTTTGTCCTATAGTCACTCCAAATAACCGTGGCATTTTTCCTTTCTACTGTGTTTTTATTTTATTCCCCCAATCTTTGCTAATAATGGCATTGGAAATTTAGGTTTAGCTTTGCTTGTTTTTTAATAACTGAAGATTTATTTTTAGTTTGCATGAAATTTTGGTTTTTCAAAGCCTCCAAAATTAAAATAACTTATTTATTTCTTTTATTAGAATTCTAAATATAATATTCAAAATAATAAAGCAATTTATCTAATTTTAAATAAGTAATAACCATTAAACTTTTTGAAAATATAATAAAATAAACTTTATTTATTTCTGAAACTTGCATTATAGAAAACTCTTCTTTTTAGTTTAATTTAAATTTCTAAATATAATAGTTATTATTAATATAATTTATTTATCTTTAATAACACATAAACACTTTAAATCAATCAAGAAGTATTTAAATAATATTTAAAATAATATATATATATCTATATATCTATTGCAATTTAAATATAATGGTTTTAATCTAATTTAGGTATTGTCTTCTAAATATCCATATGTATATAAATAGGAATGTTTATTATTTAGTATTAATTGAAATAAAATACAACCGCATATATATTTTCACTATTTCATATAATCAAAAGAACTTTTAATATCTATAATTAAATCAGGCATTCGAAAAGGATTTTCCTAACAATTAAAAACACCATATTTTCTAAGCATCTAAACATCAGTCACCTTTATTATCCACACAAGGATGCATAAAAATAAGTCATTCAAAATGCAATATACGACTATGTGAGTGTGTGATTGTATCAGGGTTAACCATCCCAAACAATTCTTTCCAAGTGGCTAGAACACCTCTACCTCAACCATGTTCTCATCTTTGACGAGTACCTGCATTCATTCGTACTCAACTCAACGTCAATAGGTTAGTTCCCAAAAACATAGATGAAGCAAAAAATTATGATCACATTGATAATATTCAATATTTAAATCAACTTTCTAATTTACTCAAATATAACTTCATGATAATTACCTTCACACATGTGGAACTTACTCGAAGTAAAACAATCATGGTAAATGTTCACTAATCTAGAATAATAATATAGTCCATAAAAACAAGACGTGACAAGTAGTCCTTAGGTTGATATGACCATTCTAATCTTGACATATGACTACTACCATTTGCATATAACTGTACATTTATAAAATGAGTGTTCTAAGATCTTTATAATACACTTCATTGTTTTACTAGGACAACACTATCCTAATATGTATTGGCAATGCATTACTAATGTAAACTTGAAGTATTCTTTTGTACATAACCTTGGTCTGAGATATAAAACAATATAATCTTTTCTAATAAGGATAGTTTTCTATACCTAGGACTAAATTGACATTTGATTTGGCTCCCCATTATAGTCCACACTGTCTTATGGCTGTTACCTTACATGAAATGCGAGTGAGTTTTGATTATCATGAATATCATTTTCTTGATGAACAAGTGACTAGGTTTGGGAGAAGACTTTAATGTCATGATAATAGTCCCAAAGCTAAGTGATTGCCTTCTTTCTGATGACTATCACATTCTTGACTTTAAGACTAATTTATGATTGCATGCTTGTCCATAAGTGTATTGTGTCATAGTTGGTCTATTTGCCTTGCTAGGGTTGTCTTAATGTGGGAATGACATGCTTGAATTTATAGGGTTGTCTTCCCTTCTTAAATTAGGATTTCTTTGATTACCAACACAATTGTCTCTTCATTATGACAATCCTCTTCTTTCTCTCTTCTACACTCCCTACTTGTAGACTTCGCATTTGTAATGCGAGGGTATAGGTATCCTCTAGGAAGACAATAATGCCTTTGATACATGATAGTCAATCTAGGGTTGTCTTTGATCTTTGTATGACAAACACCTTATTAATTCTCGCTACTTGTAGTACCTCTAAGCATCTCCTATAATATTAGCAAGTTCATGGTCATTACCATGTGTCCTATTTGAATTCATTTGATTTTTTCTGTGTGGTATCCTACATGACTTTGAGGTCCTATGATGTGTATTTTGGTGAGTATTGGTCTTTGAGATATTTAATGCCTGAGTATGTGCATGAGGGTTGATTTTGTTATGTTATTGAATACCTTTTGAAGTGACTATGCATGTTTTGAAAGGAGGTATGTTCCCATTTAAAGGCATCTTGTGGTCAAGTTAGGACTATTCAAACCATTCAGTCATCCTAAAGGTCCCCTAGATCTACCCCAAGACTCTTTACCAGTCATAAAGGTCTTAAAGTTAATCCTAGGTTGTTTGGAATAAGCTTTGAAACCTTTGAAAGGGCCATTCAAATGATCTAGCACCCAAATTTGAATTTGACAAGGATGGAAAAATGTTTAAAATTCTAATTCTTCATTACCTTCCACCCTTAAAGTGAAGGCTAGAACATAAAGCCTAAACCTTAGCCTTAGCATATATCCCACTTATCACTAATTTATGGCTTTGGGGGTGTTTCTAAATATGAGAGAGGTGATTATTTGGTTTGGTGTTATCTATAAAGGGCCTACATGCCATGCATATACAGGCATGAAAGAGTTTAAGGAAAGTGGTGGGTTTTTTTTCCATTCATGACTAGTTTATGGATACATTGCCACCTATGGAGGACACATTTCAATGCCTAAAACCTTAATCTATGCCTACACATGTGAACAACATTCAGAGATGTATGTTATTCATTCTACCTGACTAGAGCCCATATTTCATAAGGTTTTCTACACAAAATACAAAAAGATAATGGACTGATCCATTGTTGTATTGACTGTGATAGCCATGATTAGGGGTCAAAATACATTGTATTTACATAATTTCATGCTATTTACATGGTGATTAACCTATTTGTGGGCTTGAACTAAAATAATATGGTGTTTTACTAATGTTTTTGTGTAGGTTTTGCTTCCAAAATGAGATATAAAGGACCTAGGGTTTCATTGCCAATGGCAAATCACCAAACCCTAGTGTCCATTCTGTTGAAAAGGATTTCTTTCTGTCTTTTGATGCATGCTTAATGCATGTGCTAGTGGTTGAAAGTCTAAAGTAATGAAGCTCCAAATCCATCGATGAGTTTGCATAAGGGTTTCAAGGGTTGGTTGTTGTGACAATCACAATATACAAGGTACATTTCATGAAAGGACCTTGGTCACAAAGAAGGATGTTGTATGAAGGTTTTATGAGAAAGTTTTTTAATATTATCATGTTCTTATTGTTATAAACTTTAAAGTTGGAACTAAAGGCACTTTGAGACTATTATGATGCACAAAGTTACCAGGTAGTCCATAGATCATTGTCTTGGTCAACAAAAGGGTTGTCATGGTTTATTAAGTTGTCATCTACCCATAGGGTTATTAATCACTTATAAGATATCTTTAACATGATTTCTCAGTACCCAAGCATTATGGTGGATTCTCAATCCCTTGATAGGCTACTAAAATAGGGTGTGGTTGACTATCATACTATTTGGGCCAGTAAGTTAAACCCTATGGGCAAAATTTATTAGTCTTCATGAGAAAATGGCTCGTTCCATTATGAGGAAGTGTTTACATGTTTGAGTCTCCACACAAGGACAACAAACAATGTCATAACTATGTATGAGTTTTATAGGGATTTACCTAAAAGTTGATTGCATGTATGGTCCACAAACCTTGAATGAAATAATCCACAATCCTCTTCCCAAGGGTTATGATAGTAAGGGAGACTTAGAACACCATTAGAGGACTATATAGGGCATCAAGGAGGCATTACTAAACACACTCAACCCATTGAGAGGAATACCATGGTTGTAAAAGATGTTTCCCTCTCAGTTGTTGTCCTTGATGACAAATACACAAACTCTCAGGTTTGTGGATCATCACAGTTGGCATTAGTGTTGGTATTCATGATGTTTAGCATTTGACGAGTGCTCTTGTTCTATATACTACTCATATTATTTTAATGGGTCAAACATGTAGCAATGATATTCAACAGGTGATGATGTGATAAGAGATTTGCATACTATGTATATTGATTATTACCTCTTTATGATGCCTTGAATTTGTAATGATTAGGTTTAGAGTAAGAAATGATGCAAGCAGGGTTCACGATGTCATCATCATATATAGTTCACATGTTTCTACAACAAGACACATCTTAAGGTAATCATCACAAGTCTTGTAATGATCATTGAGGTATGCCATCTTTGATGTCAAATTCACATATTCTACAGTTGTATTGGGTTGTGGCACTTACTATGCTCTACAGGTAGTTGGTATTTGGCTTGTAATGTTGACATAGGTTATTTGTTCTTTATGGTAATGGTAATGGTGTGGTACTATGATGACAATCACATGCTCTGATGTTATGAACAATTGGCACATACATTTGACACATGTTTGGCATATGCTCTCATGATTTCATGATCATATGCTATCATGTTACTTTCACATGCATATTATGCTAGTTGACACATGCTATACATGCTATGCTTTTCATACCATGATGACAGGACAACTGATATACTATGATGAGAGGACAACTAATATGGTTGATACTATGTTGGTATAAGGTATATGGTTCTACAGGCAACTCATGATAAATGTCTTGTTCAAGTCAAAGGTCATGATGTTAGCGAAATGAAAAAGGACAGTATGTTGTGTAAAAGGTATTGTCGATATGGTAGTCAACAAGATTATGAGATGAACATCATAATGCAAAATATCAGAAGGTAGAATGTTATTACAAAATGTGAAAAAGATAGTGTTTTGGTCATTATGATGTTTTATCACTTTTTCAAACTTATGGTCCTCAAACACCGACACAAAGATTATAGTGATTAGGACATTTGTGCAAAAAGCAACGTTATGATGCTAACACATTGTATTGTTATCATTTGCTCCAAATGATTATTAGTTTGCAAAATACATGATATTGTTTGAAGGTTGATCTATGGTTTGATGAAGCTTGGGGAGATAGGTGGAATGGTGGTAGCAAGACATGCTTTCAATCTGGTCATTATGTGCATATGCTTTCGACCTAGCAATGGCTGACTTAGGGTATGGAATGCCTTATTTTCATGATGCTATGGTGATTACAAAATATGGTCTTCAGCATTCAACATCATTAGGTGATTTTATTCCCTTTGCATTTCTAGTGGTTCTTTTCTCAACTGTATAAGATTTCTTGGTTGGAATAGTCTTGAAAGGAAACTTTTCCTCTGATGGTCTAAATCTTGAAACAAGATGGCTCATATTATCATGCATTTATTTTGGTGTTTAGTGGTTACAATGCTTTGTTGTTTTGTTCAAAGGTAGTTATGTAACCAAACACAAATTGTGGCCTCTTCTATGGTGTAACACAAACATTCAAGAGTTTTAATTAACATGATATGTGGATATTCTTTTATAAAACTGTATCATTCAATTATAGACACCAGAAACTAAAATGAGGATTTACAAAATTGGAACCTGTGGTTAGGGTTTGAAGGAGTTAGTGTTTCTTGTATGGATATTGAGACAGTTTCATGGTACTCTATTTTTGGCATGGTGACACAGTTAGTGAAAGCATTCTTTAGTTCATTAAATAGTTTGAACTTGATAAATGGTTAAACATTTATTGTTACAAGACTCAAACTGTGAGTTAAACTTATTTCAAATGCATTGTATATTTGTCTTCATGGGTCCATTTAATCATACATCTATGATAGTTACCTGTGCAGTTACAAACTATTTAATGAAAGAAAGAAAGACTTTGTATTGTATAAAATGACATTTTGTAAACATCTGAGATGAGGTAGATGATATGTGTTTATTGCACCATCATTGAGGTTATGTCAGAGTCCTGTATTATTTCATGAATCTCAAAGAATGAGATATTCAAGATCTAGATTTTAGTGATTTTAGACTTAGGGCACACAACTGAGAGGGGGGGTGAATTAGTTGTGTAAAACTTTCTCCAATTTACACACTTAAATCCTCTTAGTGATTAGTAGTATATTAAACATGAAACATAATGGATTCAAATAAAAAGCAGAAACTCATCAACACATAAGACACCAAGATTTTGACGTGGAAAACCCGGTTAAGGGAAAAACCACGAGGTGATTAGCCCAAGAAAGTATTCTCTGTTAGAAGAATAGAAAGAACAAAATGGCACTTGCCAATTAGGGCTCACTACTCGAGCACACTACTCACAAGAGGCTCACTGCCTACAAGAGACACACTATCTACAAAGAAATAAGTATCACATACATGAACTAGAGAATAGCATCTTCACCATGCTTGAATCAGTTCCATTAAGCTCAATACTTCTACTCTGCCTTTCACTCTCCTCCTCACTACCACACACTCATCTCCTCAAGGACACTCTACAAATGACTTCGTAATCCCTTATTTATACAAGACATCAACTTAGGAATGATCATCTAAGTTGGCAAACATTCATAAGATCATCCGACAGATGCATAACTCATCCGGTTGACCTGTCTCAAGAAGAACACCATCATACAGAATACTCTTCAATTGCGAGCTCCAACTTCAATGTGGACTAGCAACACGAACTAGACACAATCTAAAGACTTCCACAAGCTTTCTTGAATCACCAAGAACATCCACACTTCTTCTACTTACTGAAATCCTTCTCTCCTTCATCCGGAACCTTAAGAACACAGTCTGTCATAACTGTCACAAAAGAATAGATGCTTGCGGACCTTCAAACCACGCACCAATAGAGTTGATAGACCACAAAGACTTCCTCAACACTCCCTTAAATCCGCAGAATAGGAAGCTTCATTTCCAGATCTCACCGGACCTTTCTTGTTACACTCTGTCACCTCTGAACACCTACCGGAACTGGTTTTACTTGAGCGGCCACAACTTCTTCATATATTCATGTGGACCTCTGAAATCTCTACTGGATCACCTACATACACATATCTACAAACCCTTTAATCCACATCCTCTAATCATCATCCAATCTTGGACTTTTGTCTTAAAGTCATCACTATTCTTCACTATTCCTGATTGAGACTAATTTTCTCAATATCCTCAGCTCAAGGCTCATCCAGACCTTATCATTAATGCAACAGGAGTATGTTGACATCAATGAAAACACTGGTTAGTCCCATACTTGCAACAATCTCCCCCTTTGTCATTGATGGCAACATATAATGTGAAAAACCATCAAGACAATAACTTCTCCTTACTTTCACAACTCTCCCTATCAACAACAACCATTCACATGTCTTCTCTCTCTTTACTGCTCCCCCTTTGATAAAAAACCACTTGTTTTTCACATGTCTTCTCTCCCCCTTTGACATCAATGGCAAAGGGCTCATACTTGCAATTTCAACACTATAGAATCATACCTGCTGCTCCCCCTGAGTAGCAGCTCCCATCAATCTGGATCACAAGATATGACTGTGATTTCCACTAGACTGATGCACCTCAGTGCACCTTAGTTCATCACCGAAGGGGCAATAACCCATAAATTCTCCCTGAGATACTCAAAAGAGTCCTTAGGCAGAGGTTTAGTAAAGATATATGCAATCTGATCCTTGGAGGGCACAAACTCCAATCTGACTTCATTCTTGTTCACTTGCTCTCTCAAAAAGTGAAATTTGATAGATATATGCTTAGTCTTAGAATACAACACCAGATTTTTTGATATATTTATAGCACTTGAATTATTACAGAAGATTGTGATAGGCTCCTCATACTCTACTTTAATATCTCTTAGCATCTGCTTCATCCACAAAACTTGAGTGCAACTACCTGCTGCTGCAATGTATTCTACTTCAGTTGTAGATACGGATATTGCTTCTTGTTTCTTGCTTAGCCAAGAAACCAATCTCTTTCCCAAAAAGAATGCTCCACCACTGGTACTCTTCCGGTCATCCACATCTCCTACCCAATCTACATCTGTATATGCATGAAGAGAGAAATCATGATCTCTAGGATACCACAAACCATACTCAACTATTCCTTTTAGATACCTAAAAATTCTTTTGATTGCCATGACATGAGATTCTCTGGGATTAGCCTAGAATCTCACAACAAGACCAACAACTTGCATAATATCTAGTCTATTTTGAGTGAGATACAACAATCCTCCAATCATTGATCTATACTTTGTCTAGTCTACCTTAGGAGAGTCATCATCTTTGCTCAACTTACATCCAGTTGCCATGGGAGTATTCATTGGCTTTGAATCTTCCATCCCAAATTTCCTCAACAATTCTTTTACATATTTGGTCTGAGAAATAAAGATTCCTTTCTTTGTTTGAGTAATTTGCAGACCCAAGAAGAAATTCATTTCACCAAGCATAGACATCTCAAACTCACTTTTCATTTAATTTGCAAAAGCTTTACACATACTATATGTTCCTCCAAAGATGATATCATCAACAAATACTTCAATAATCAAGATGTTTTCATGATCAATTTTGAAATATAGGTTACTGTCAGTAGTACATTTGTTGAAACCAATCTTCAAAAGATGCTTGTCCAATCTTTCATACCAGGCTCTTGGGGCTTTCTTTAATCCATACAGTGCATTCTTCAACTTGCAGACCATATCACCATGATCAGACAACTGCAATCCATCCGGTTGCTCTATATACACTTCTTCTTCCAAGTCACCATTTAGAAAGGCAGACTTGACATCCAATTGATATACCTTGAAATCCTTGAAGGCAGCAAAGGCAAGGAATAATCTGACTGCTTCAATTCTTGCCACCGGAGCAAGAGTTTCTTCAAAATCAATTCCTTCTATTTGAGAGTAGCCCTTGCAGACCAATCTGGCTTTATTTCTGATTACTTCACCAACTTCATTTAGTTTGTTCCGGAAGACCCATTTGGTTCCAATCACATTCTTGTTTCTAGGTTTGGGAACAAGATCCCAAGTGTGATTTTTCTCAATTTGCATCAACTCTTCCTCCATTGCTTTGGTCCATTTTTCATCATTGCAGGCTTCATTTATTGTCTTAGGTTCAATCTTTGAAATCAGACAATATTCATCTAAATTTTGAGCAATTTTCCTTCTGGTTTGCACACCTTTGCTTTTGTCACCTATGATCTGATCTTCAGAGTGGTTCAGTCTTACATACCTTGAAACTTTGGGAGCTTCTTGCACTTCTTCTTCTTGATCAGGCTCATTCAGACTTATCTCTTCTTCCTGATTTATCAGATCAATTTGAATCTGACTTTCAGAAGAGGATTGAATTCCTTGAACCAGAACACCATTCTGATCATCTTCATCATATTCATAAAACCTTGAGGGTTTCTCTATTCCCTCATCAACCTTCACATTTGTACTTTCTATCATCTTTCTTAGTCTCTTGTTATAACACTGGTATGCTTTGCTTTGAGTAGAGTAACCCAAGAATATTCCTTCATCACTTCTAGCATCAAACTTGCCTAGATCTTCATCTCTTTTGATGTAACATTTTCTACCAAAGACTCTGAAATATCTTACAGTAGGAGTAATGCCAAACCAACGTTCATAAGGGGTCTTACCGGTATTGCTTCTGATTTGAACTCAATTGAGAGTATAGATTGCAGTGCTGATAGCTTCTCTCCAATAGATCTGAGGAACATTTGCTTCCATCATCATGGTCCTAGATGCTTCCTGGATGGTCTGGTTCTTTCTCTCCACTACTCCATTCTGCTGTGGAGTCCTAGGAGCAGACAACTATCTCTTAATTCCATGTTTCTCATAGAACTCTATGAACTCACCAGATGTGAATTCTCCACCTCTATCAGACCTCAGACATTTCAACTTTAATCCTATTTCATTCTCTACCATAGCCTTGAATATTTTGAATTTCTCAAGAGCTTCTGATTTCTCCTTTAGAAAGGTTACCCACATCATCCGGGAATAGTCATCAATTAGCAGCATGAAGTATCTATCACCTTGAATACTCCTGGTTCTTGCCAGACCACAAAGATCAGTGTGAACTAAGTCCAATAATCTAGTAGAGGACAGTTCCTTGCTTTTGAATGAGACTCTGCTTAGCTTACCCAACTGACATTCCTTGCACAAGCTGTTAGTAGGTTTCACCAATTTTGGAAGATCTCTTATAGCCTGAGAATTACTTATCTTGATAATATTATCAAAATTCACATGACACATCCTTCTATGCCATAACCAACTCTGATCAATGTGAACAAATAAGCAGCTTTTACTAGTACCAACCAAGTGGAAGATATTACCTTTAGTTTGAGTACCGGATGCCATCTCTATTCCGGATCTTTCAAAGATTTTGCATTTTCCATCCTTAAATTGGAGATCATAGCCTTTGTCCACCAACTGTCCAACACTGAGAAGATTGTGCTTCAAACCTTCAACATATAGTACATTACCAGTTTTGTTTCTTCCATCAAAAGAAATAGTTCCTCTTCCTCTGATTCTACTAGCAGAATTATCACCAAACTTTACCACTCCTCCTTCATACCTTTCCAAATCTACAAACTTATTTTTGTCACCTGTCATATGGTGAGAGCATCCACTATCAATGGTCCAATCATCCTTCTCTTCAATTTGGGCAGCCAGAGCACTTTCCATAGTCTTAAGATTGATAGATACAGAGGACAATGTATCTTCTTCCTTGATGGCAATGAACACCCATTCATTTCCGGATTTGTTTCCTACCTTTGATTCATCATCTATTACTCCTTCATTATCATCATCTTTATGTACAGAGTAACAGTTCTTTTGGAACCATGGTTTGTTAGGATTTTGTCTTGAAAATCTTTCCAGACACCTTGAGGCAAAATGACCAATCTTATTGTAGTTAAAACACTTAAAAGGTAATTTTCCTTCATACTTACCGGATCCTCTTGGCAGCCTCTTTGCAATAAGGGCTTCAAGTTGAGCAGTTTCTACTTCTTCTTCTTCTAGATCTTTTCTTGCTTTTTCATACCATGACAATTTCCTTGAAGAATTCTCTCCCAGATCAAACCTTTGTTTACCTTTAACAGAGGCACTGGCTTTGAATACAGATTCAATTTTGGGGGGGTCATCTCCAAACTCTGTCATTTCAAATGCAACCAATTTTTCAGCCAATTGATCTCTTATGACAGTTGTATGGGCTCTGAATTCTTCAATGGCAACAGCCTTGATTTTGTAAGAAGTAGGAAGAGATATGAGAATTTTACCAACAATCTCATTTTCATCCAAGACTCTACCAGCATTTCTAATTCCACAAACTAGCTCATTCACTCTTGGCATAAAGTGGTTATATTTTCATCATCTCTCATCTTCAATTTTTCAAATTTCCCTTTTAGACTCTGTAACCTTGCACATTTAACATACTGGTCTCCTTCATGCAAAAGTTCCAGTTTATTCCAAATCTCAAAGGCAGTTGGTAGGTCAATAACATTTGAGAGCTCTAAGTAAGATAATGCACTTAGAAGAGCCTCTTTGGTTTGCAGATTGTTTTCAGCATCTGTGATTTCATTTAGGGTTGTCGGACCACCTTGTGGAGGTACATATGCTTTTGTAACCATGGACCAGTACGCCATTCCCATACACTGCAAGTGACATTTCATGTGACCTGTCCAAAGAGCAAAGTTGGTTCCATCAAACTTCGGACTATCCTTCTTGTAAGATGACATCCTGGATCTCCTCAAGTGGTTAAGCTCCTTTTAGAAGAACTTGGCTCTGATACCAATTGTTAGACTTAGGGCACACCACTGAGAGGGGGGGTGAATCAGTTGGGCAAAACTTTCCCCAATTTACACACTTAAATCCTCTTAGTGATTAGCAGTCTATTAAACATGAAACATAATGGATTCAAATCAAAAGCAGAAACTCATCAACACATAAGACACCAAGATTTTGACGTGGAAAACCTGGTTAAGGGAAAAACCATGGGGTGATTAACCCAAGAAAGTATTCTCTGTTAGAAGAATAGAAAGAACAAAATGGCACCTGCCAATTAGGGTTCACTACCCGAGCACACTGCTCATAAGAGGCTCACTGTCTACAAGAGACACACTATCTACAAAGAAATAAGTATCACATACATGAACTGGAGAATAGCATCTTCACCATGCTTGAATCAGTTCCATTAAGCTCAATACTTATGGTCTGCCTTTCGCTCTCCTCTTCGCTACCACACACTCATCTCCTCAAGGACACTTTACAAATGATTTCGTAATCCCTTATTTATACAAGACATCAACTTAGGAATGATCATCTAAGTTAGAAATCATTCATAAGATCATTCGACAGATGCATAACTCATCCAGTCGGCCTGTCTCAAGAAGAACACCATCATACAGAATACTCTTCAATTGCGAGCTCCAACTTCAATGCGGACCACCAACACAAACTAGACATGATCCAAAGACTTCCATAAGCTTGCCTGAATCACCAAAAACATCCACACTTCTTCTGCTTACTGAAATCCTTCTCTCCTTCATCTGAAACCTTAAGAACACAGTCTGTCATAACTGTCACAAAAGAATAGATGCTTGTGGACCTTCAAACCACACACTAATAGAGTTGATACACCACAAAGACTTCCTTAGTACTCCCTTAAATATATAGAATAGGAAGCTTCATTTCCAGATCTCACCGGACCTTTCTTGTTACACTCTGTCACCTCTAAACATCTACTGGAACCGGTTTTACTTGAGCGGCCACAACTTCTCCATATCTTCATGCGGACCTCTGAAATCTCTACTGGATCACCTACAGACACATATCTACAAACTCTTTAATCTAGATCCTCTGATCATCATCCTATCTTGGACTTTTGTCTTACAGTCATCACTGTTCTTCACTGTTCCTGATTGAGACTAATTTTCTCAATATCCTCAGCTCACGGCTCATCCAGACCTTATCATTAATGCAATAGGAGTATGTTGACATCAATGATAACACCGGTTAGGCCCATACTTGCAACAAGTGAAACAAAGTAACCCTCTATATTGTTTCATATTATTCATTGTATTTGATTGAAATATGTTAGTGAGGCACAAACAACTAGTGAGGCATGTGTATTTGCTAGTGAAGCACATTTTGATTAAGCCAGTGAGACATTTTGAGTGGTTTTTATTGCCCATGAGGTTTTTCCACTCAAGACAATATTTGTGTAATGGGTTTTTATTATCACTGATGTGTTTGATCCTCATGTTCATTTTCTTATCATGTGTCATTCAATTTTAAAGTTACCCTGAGTTAATTTTGTCTGTATGAACACATATTCATCATGTATCATTGTTTGAAATGATGTTCTCTGCTCATCCTCATTATGGTCAATCAAAATTTACAAGTAATATCTATATGCTTGTGTGTCTAATATGTGAACACCCTTACTCTTAAGTTTGATGTTCATGAGTCAGTACTTATCTTACATTGTTTCATACTATTGTGTTAATGTTATCTTGACATTGATCTGTCAATTTTAATTGTCATGATACCTATCTTAACTTAACAAAAGTTGTCATGATGTTCATAGTTAATATGATGCCTCATCTCCATTCAATAGAAGTTGCCTTTGTTTCAAAGTTTTGAAAGATTATCTCAAGGTCTCAAGGTCCTATTAAAATTAGTATACCATTGATTCATCCCCCCTCTCAGTGGTATTGTACTCCAACAAGTGGTATCAGAGCCAAGTTCCCTATTGAAGTCTAACTATCTTGGGTAGGTCTTGATAGTGGAGTACAATGGGAAAGGGTAGAAGAAATAGAGAAAAGAAAGAGGACAAGAAAAAGGTTGTACAACAAACTTTTGTCAAGCCCAGTGATGAATTGTTTCCTAAGTCACCTTTGAAAGTGGACACAAAGTATGATAAAGACAATGACTTTGTTGTTGAGATTGATGATGCAGAAGGGGATTTCGTTGTAGATGAAGATGGACAAGAATTTGATGAAAATGATTGTGAAGTTGATGTTGAAGGAGAACTGTTATGTGGTCTAGAAATAAATAAGTATCTTGAAAAAGGGAACTAGGGATTAAATGTTCAACTTCAACAAGAGAAGGATTCCAAGATTAAGGTACTCTTTGATTTTGCTAAAGTTTATTTAGAACTTAAAGAGGCAAACGTATAAATTGAAGAGACAAACAAATTTGTCATTAGTCTAAAAATAGAATTTGAAGAAGTTAAAAGAATAGTTGACGTACAAAATCCGATCTTGAATTAAAAAGAATAGAATGTCTGAAGTTAGAGAAGGAAATAGTCTCTTTGAGAAAGGATTTGGAAGAAGCATATTCAAAGTTGCAAGAGAATATTCAATTTGAAAAGAGTACTGATTGCTTGAATGACATGTTGAACAAGCAAAGGTATTATAGTGATACTACTGGCTTGGGTTATGAGAAAGGTGAATGTTCTAAGACAAGAAATGCTCCTAGGAAGAAGATAGATTTGACATTTCATTTTGCTGCATCTGAAGTTGAAGATAAGAAGAAAGCTAAAGTTAATGTTGCTAATGAGTCTTTAAGACCTCCATCTATCAGGTGTAATTATTCACAATTCCATGGTTATTGCTATGCATGTCATGTTTATGGTCATAGGGCTAGAGATTGTAAAAGAAATGTTTTTGGATGGAATAAGGATATAAGTGCTTATAAGCGGTCAAATCAAAACAATGGTATTATATGTTATAACTATCACAAAGCTGGTCATGTAGCAAGTAATTGTTGGTTCTATGAAAGACATGATCATGTAAATAATGTCAATAAAATTTCTCACAGAATGTTTAGAATAAACTATTCTTCTTTTGGTCTAGACTACAATATTTTATGTTATAGATGCAATATGTTTGGGTACAAAGCATAGTGGTGTAGAACAAAGTTGATGAAACCATCTAGAGAATACATGTTCAAGCAAAAGCAAGAGAATATCTTGAGCAAGGAAAATAAAAATCCTAAGTTAGTGTGGAGAAGAAAACAAAGTCAAGAAGGAAAAACTAATCTTGTGCATGGCACACAAGAGACTCCACAAAGTACCTGAAAGATGAGCATGAGGTAAGGTGGAGCTATGCAGTGCTCTACCATTTGCCCCCTTAGAGAGGACAGTTGAATGTTTGATTATGACACTGTCAAACTATTGTTTTGAAGCAGCATAGAATGTAGACAAGACAGTTTTTCCCATGCAAATCCTAGAAAGTTATCTTGTAACAGTCAAGATTATGAAACCCATTTTTGTCATCAACATTATGAAGTTCTGTAAGGTTTATGAAGACTACTGTTGGTTTTGTAGTACTCTGTGATGATGCAATGATATACTCTACCCTCTGATAGTTAGCATGATTAATGATTTGCATGTATGTTAGCATGGTTAGTATGATACAATGTTTTGCTATCTTGAATGTGTTTTAAGGTTGGGCAGTTAGTTTGAAGCAATGGCATGGTCATGGTGAGTTGATTGTGTTTGACATGTTACAAGAAAAAGTAGTATGACAAGATGATATCTTTTTAGTAAGGGCAGTAAAGTACAATATTTTTTTTATCTTCTTACACCTCTGTTATATATGTTTTTTGTTCCTGTTGCTTTGACTTGTGATTCTTCTTGAACAGTGTTTTGTGGTTGATACCTTTGGTCACACAATTCTTATGACAATGCTCAAACAATACATTTGTATCTATGATTGACTCTTTCATGTGCTAATTCAGTCTGTGAGTTTGTAATGCAATCTTTAAGAATACAGTATCAGGGCAATGTAGTGGAACAATATATTAGCAGGTATACTAGAATGATGAAATAGCACTTGTTTTTTGATGTTTTTCATTTTGTAATATCTTCATGAATCAGTCTGTTGATAGTGGCTGTTGTAGTGCTACATTCAAATTTAGTGTATTCAGGGTACTTACATAGAGGGAGCATTCTAGTGATATCTTGGATTTTTTTGTTGTGATGGCATCTTATCATGCTGTCATCATTGTGATAATAGTGCTTTATCACTTTACATGTTTTTTTCACTTTATATGATAGAGGTTACAATGTTGTATATTGTTTAATAATGTCATTTCATTAGATAGTAACAATAAATACATGTTGATGACAGTGGTATTATCCCTTGTTCATTGCCAATTAAAAGTTATTGATATGCCTCCTTGTTATGGTGACAATATGGTTGTATTACCTATGTATTGTTGATACTAACAATGTGTTACAGAGTGTTGAAAGTTTTGGTAATAGTTACATAATGATTATTTCTTTGTTAGACTATATGAATTACATGTTGATAGTGATTAAGGGATCTAATAGCAATTTTAGTTGTTGCCTTTGTGCATTCAGATAGGGGGAGCTTTCCAGTTTTATCTTTCATCCATGGCACTTGAGTTTTTAGATATTATGGTTGATTTTCTTGGCATGTTGCTAGCATGCTCTATTCAGTTGACAGTGCTCATATCCTTGATGTTTGGCTTCTTCAGTTGTTGTCCTTTATATGCTCATTTATGGTACTAATAGTGCAGTTGTATTTCAGGACATTCTGGATGTTTATGCTTCACGGAACAGTCATGGTATGATTTACAGTTTATGTTTTTCCTTCTCATTTCAATAGCATGTTGGCTTTTAACTTCTAATATTTTCTTGAGGCATTGGCACACTTCTTTCTCCCTTTGTCTTTGATGTAAAAAGGGGGAGAGAGAGTTGTGTTTTGACATCAACGACAAAGGGGGAGTTTGTTGCCCTCTCATTTGTTATCCTTGATGACAAATACACAAACTCTTAGGTCTGTGGATCATGACAGTTGGCATTGGTATTAGTATTCATGATGTTTAGCATTTGATGAGTGCTCTTGTTCTTGATATTGCTCATATTGTTTTGATGTTTCAAACATGTAGCAATGATATTCAACAGGTGGTGATATGATAAGAGATTTGCATACAATGTATATTGATTGTTACCTCAACAGGATGCCTTGAATTTCTAATGATTAGGTTTAGAGTAAGAAATGATGCAAGTAGGGTTCATGAGGTCATCATCATAATTAGTTTACATGTTTCTACAACAAGACACATCTTTAGGTAATCAATACAAGTCTTGTAATGATCATTGAGGTATGGCATCTTTGATGTTAAATTCACATATCCTATAGTTGTATTGGGTTGTGGCACTTACTATTCTCTACAGGCAGTTGGTATTTGGCTTGTAATGTTGATAGAGGTTATTGGTTCTTTATGGTAATGGTAATGGTGTGGACCTATGATGACAATCACATGCTCTAACGTTATGAATAGTTGGCACATACAGTTGACACATGCACTCATGATCTCATAATCATATGCTATCATGCTACTTTCACATGCATATTATGCTAGTTGACACATGCTATACATGCTATGCTTTTCATACTATGATGACAGGATAGCTGATATGCTATGATCATAGGACAACTGATATGGTTGATACTATGTTGGTATATGGTTGTACATGCAACTCATGATAAACATCTTATTCAAGTCAAAGGTCATGATGTTAGCAAAATGAAAAAGGAGAGTATGTTGGGTACAAGGCATTGTTAATATGGTAGTCAACACAATATGAGATGAGAATCATAATGCAAAATATCAAAAGGTAGAATGTTATTGCAAAATGTCAAAAAGACATTGTTTTGGTCATTATGATGTTTTATCACTTTTTCAAACTTATGGTTCTCAAACACCGACACAAAGATTACAGTGACGATGACATTTGTGCAAAAAGAAACGTTATGATGTTGACACATTGTATTGTTATCATTTACTCCAAATGATTATTAGTTTGTGAAATACACGATATTGTTTGAAGGCTGATCTAGGGTTTGATGAAGCTTGGGGAGATAGGTGGAATGGTGGCAGCAAGACATGGTTTCAATCTAGTCATTGTGTGCATACACTTTCAACCTAGCAGTGGTTGACTTAGGGCATGGAATGTCTTATTTTCATGATGGTACAATGATTACAAAATATGGTCTTCAACATTTAACTTTATCAGGTGATTTTTTCCCTTTGTATTTGTAGTGGTTCTTTTCTCAAGGGTATAAGATTTCTTGGTTGGAACAATTTTCAAAGAAAATTTTTCCTCTGATGGTCTAAACCTTGAAATGAGATGGTTCATTTTATCATGAATTTGTTTTGGTGTTTAGCGGTTACAATGCTTTGTTATTTTGTTCAAAGGTAGTTATGTAACCATATGCAAACTGTGGCTTCTTCTATGGTGTAACACAAACATTTGAGAGTTTTCATTAATATGATATGTCGATATTTTGTTATAAAATGACATCATTCAATTATAGATAGCAGAAACTAAAATGAGGGTTTGCAAAATTGGAACTTATGGTTAGGATTTGGAGGAGTTGGGGTTTCTTGCATGGGTATTGAGATAGTTTCATGGTACTTTATTTTTGGCATGGTGACACAGTTAATCAAAGCATTCTTTAGTTCATTAAACAATTTGAACTTGATATATGGTTAAAAGTTTATTATTAACAGACTCAAAATGTGAGTTAAACTTATTTCAAATGCATCATATATTTATCTTCATGGGTCCATCCGACCATGCATCTATGACAGTTACATGTGCAGTTACAAACTGTTTGAGACAGTTGAAAAAGAATAGTTGCATTCTCAAACTGTTTGATGAAAGAAAGTGAGACTTTGTATTGTATAAAATGCCATTTTGTAAACATTTGAGATGAGGTAGATGATATGTGTTTATTGCACCATCATTGAGGTTATGTCAAAGTGTTGTATTGTTTCTTGAATCTCAAATAATGAGATATTCAAGATCTAGATTTTAGTGAAATAGAGTAACCCTCTGTATTGTTTCATATTATTCATTGTATTTGATTCAAATATGCCAGTGAGGCACAAACAACTAGTGAGGCACAAATAGCCAGTGAGGCACAAACAGCTAGTGAGGCATCTATATTTGCTAGTGAAGCATATTTTGATGAAGCTAGTGAGGCATTTTGAGTGGTTTTTATTCCCCATGAGGTTTTTCCACTAAGGACAATATTTGTGTTATGGGTTTTTATTATCACTGATGTGTTTGATCCTCATGTTCATTTGCTTTTCATGTGTCATTTAGTTTTAAAGTTACCCTAAGTTAATTTGGTCTGCATGAACATATATTCATCATATATCATTGTTTGAAATGATGTTCTATGCTCATCCTCATTATGGTCAATCAAACCTTATAAGTTAATATCTATATGCTTGTGTGTCTAATATGTGAACACCCTTACTCGTAAGTCTGATGTTCATGAGTCAATACTTATCTTAGATTGTTTCATAATATTGTGTTAATGTATTCTTAACATTAATTTGTCAGTTTTAATTGTCATGATACCTATGTTAACTTAACCAAAGCTATCATGGTGCTCATAGTTAATATGATGCCTCATCTCCATTCAATAGAAGTTACCTTTATTTCAAAGTTTTGAAATATTATCTCAAGGTCTCAAGGTCCTGTTAAAATTAGTATACCACTGATTCACCCCCCCTCTCAGTGGTATTGTACTCTAATAAAAAAATAATCAAGTTGAATGGTTTAGGACAACCTCTGTGCAAGAAATAGTGATTGATACAAGGTGCCTGGAAGTTGAGCAATGAAGGAACATCATCATCAACCATTGTTGTGAGGTTATAAAATCATATCATTATGTAGGTTTAACTATTAACACAATCCTAAAACTAATCACTAGACTAAAATGTGTTTAGGGATAGTCTAGAGGTGGATAGTTGGATCTTTACTCAGTCATTTTGGATATTTGAGGGTTAGTGTAAGGGACTTAAACCATGATAGTCTCAGTGGGCTCTCATTATAATTATTAAAGTATCTTTGAGTAATGAGAAGGTGTGATCATTTATATTATAAGGATATAAAAGATATGGTATGAACCTCCCTTTCCATTTGCATTTCAAACATTATCCAAAAATGTACCTAGGTATGAGTAGTGAATACAGTGTGAGGATCTCTACGGGGATATAAATGAAGAAGATAGTCATAATAGTACATTAGCATCTTGTCTCTTAAATTTCAATGTGGCCCAAATAATGTCAGGAAGATTAATATGAGAGTAATGGAATATATGTTGTCTCCTCCAGGTCAGAGTTCTTGAATCCATGCATGTAGTGCTAGCTCATGATTTCCTCTTTTGAACTTGACAAATATTTGTCTAGCAGGGGTATTTCTGCCATGGCTGCTAGGGCTCATTACTTGTGACTATGTATTAAGAATTATCTTTGCTTCTTGAATCCATTCAGTGTATTGTAAAGAGAAAGAATGTCAAAACACTATGGCTGTGTCATGGCAACTTAGTGGGATACCTAAAACTTTCACTACATCTACCAAAAACACATAAAAAATTTGATAGTTAGAGGACTGTAGCAACAACAAGAAGTATTTTTCTCCATATGCATTGACCAAAAACAATCTCAGGAGATTCCTATACTCATAATCTGTGAAGCCTTGTTAAAATGAATGGAATGAAGGTGATAAAGTGGTCCAAGCACCACCACTAGAGTTGTGAAATAGTTCTATATTAAGGAAATAGGTTTTTATGAGGTATGGGACTTTCATAGCTGCATGAGAGTAATAATGTTTACTTGTACTATTCAATATTTACAAGATCTTCCTCATGGAGAGGATGGTGGAAATCAAGATTCTATCTTCTAAAGCTAGAATGTGAATAAAGATACTCTAACCCTCATCTTGGGAAGCAAAGGGCCCAGTCAAAACATATAAGGGCAGACCTAACTGTCATATAACACATAAACCCCATGTTTTTGTTCCCACCTAATTCTTTGTATTAAACTTGACTATTTGGACATCCCAAGCAGTGCCTTTCTATACAGTGTTGTCATGGGTCTAGGGTGAAGGGTAGTTTTGTCATTAAGAGGAACAACATTATGTGGAAGGTCTATCCTATCACAATCTTTTTGCTTAGGGTATTTCCATGGATCCAGGTTATCATGTTGAGGGTTGGGACATGGTTAGTATCAATATTTAGGCATCCAAGGTCATAATGGCAATTTCTAAGATTGTTGTCTAGTACTCATGTTTGTCAGGATAGTGAAAGTTAGGATTAGTCACCTTACACTTTGTTTTATCAGAAGTGACCCACTTGATCAAATGTTGTATGAACTTGTAACTTAGGCTTGGGAGGTTATCATCATTGCATGAAAAGAACTTGTTTAATAGGATCTTTGGAACAATGTATGGACAGCCATCAAAGCATAAAGGATATAGGAATTTTGTTACTTATTGTAATTGCAGCTTCCCTTGTAGACATGTATGCAAAGTGTGGAAGCATAGACAAGGCATGTGGACTATTTGATATAACACCACAAAGAGTTGTCCTCTCATTGGATGCAATGATTGCAAGATATGCAAAAAATGGATTTGTTGAAAATACTTTAGAAACTTTCAAGTAAATGTAATTAGCAAGTGTAAAGCCAAAATTCACAACCTTTGCCAGTATCCTCCCTATCTCTACCAAAATAAGATCTTTGGAATAGTGTATGGATAGACATCAAAGCATAAAGGATATAGGAACTTTGTCACATGTTGTAATTGCAGCTACCCTTGTAGACATGTATGCAAAGTGTGGAAGCATAGACAAGGCACATGAACTATTTGATACAACACCACAAAGAGATGTCCTCTCATGGAATGCAATGATTGCAAGATATGCAAAAAATGGATTTGTTAAAAAGACTTTAGAAACTTTCAAGCAAATGCAATTGCACGTGTAAAGCAAAATTTCACAACCTTTTCTAGCATCCTCTCTATCTCTATTAAAATGAAGCTGCCCTTATAGACATGTATGCAAAGTGTGGAAGCATAGACAAGGTACGTGAACTATTTGACATGATGCCTTGAAATGAAATGCCATTTAATGGAATGCAATGATTGCAAGATATACAAAAAATGGATTTTTTGATAAGACTCTATAAACTTTCAAGAAAATACAATTGGTGGGTGTAAAGATGAATTCCACAACCTTAGCCAGTATCCTCCTTGCCTATGCCAAAATGGACATCCATTAAAGGATAAAAGATATGGGAATTTTGTTAGATGTTGTAGTTACAACTGCCCTCAAACACATGTATGCAAAGTGTGGAAGCATAGACAAGGCACATGAACGGTTTGGCACGATGCCTCAAAGAAATGTCACCTCATGGAATGCAATGATTGCAAGATATGAACAAAATAAATTTTTTGATAAGGCTTTAGAAACTTTCAAGAAAATACAATTGGCAGGTGTAAAGCCAAATTCCAAAACCTTAGAAATGGTATCTTTGGAACATGGTATAGACATCCATCAAAGCATAAAGGATATAGGAATTTTGTCAAATGTTGTAGTTGCAACTACCCTGTGAGACTTGTATGCGAAGTGTGGAAACATATCCAAGGAACATGAACTACTTGTCTCATGGAATGCATTAATTGCAAGATATGCATGAAATGGAGTTTTCATAAGGTTTTAAAAATTTTCACAAATGCACAAAAGAAAATTTCAACCAAATGCAATTGGCAAGTCTAAAACCAAATTGCACAACCTTATCTAACATCCTCCTTGCCTATGCCAAAATGGGATCTATAGAACATGGTGTGGACATCCATCAAAGCATAAAGGATATAGGAGTTTTGTCACATATTGTATTTGTAGCTACCCTTGTAGACATGTATGGAAAGTGTGGAAGCATAGACAAGGCACATGAACTATTTGACATGATGCCTCAAAGAAATGCACAATCTCATGGAATGCACAATGATTGCAAGATATGGACAAAATAGATTATTTGAAAATGATTTATAAACTTTCAAGAAAATGCAATTGGCACATGTAAAACCAAATTCTTGTAATGATAATTGATCATCATATTAAATATTTAATCTGAATTGTCATATACATAATGTCATAAACATAACATCTAGTTTATATACAAAGCCTTATAGGCATGTCTAAACAAAAATATACATTGGTGACATACAAAAGTATGTATACAGAGCCATCTAGGCATACAAAAAATGTCCCAAAAACTAGTTTCCTATGGACTTTCATCGAATAATCGGTGGCCCTTGCTTGACCATGAAGATGGAGAGCCAATCAATGACTCATCCTCTCTCTGTTATTCAGTAGACCTCCTCGATAGACATTCATGCAGCTCCACCTGTTAGTACAATCAAACAATATGCACATTAATATAGAAAACATGAAATATATAACATCACATACGTAATCGATCACTTACTACTATCCAATGATCACTCTCAATCATCTTTTCTCTCTCTTTGTCTGTAGTTGGATGGGATGGAGTTGTGAGCTCCTATGAGAAGCATCAAGAAGCAAAATTGACTAAACATAAATATCATTTATGTACATCAAATGACAAGAGATAAAACAAGAAATACAAAATTATGACATTTTCATGTTATTGGCTCATACCTCAGTCAAAGGATTTGAAGACATCTTGGCTGCAACAATGCCTACTTGCGCTGACTCACGAAAATGAGGAGTCTCCATATTCAACATCTAAAAATAGAGTTCAAGATTATTTGACCAAAATAAATACATAACATTATTTAAAAGCATAATGATCAAAAATGGTTAAATTTACCTTCGTATAAGTGGTGGTTTTGCATCCAAGGGACCAAGGAAACCGTGGAGGTGTCGGTGAAGCTCCCTATTGAAATCATCAAATTGTCACAAAATAATATTACCATTGATATAAGTACAATAATTATGATCATGTGATAAATTGCATACTTGTTGATTTGACATCCTCTCATAACCTACTAATAGATGGCTAACAGAGGCAGAATGAAGACACTGACCCTCAAATTTCATTACATAGATAGTCATATAAAATTAATTACAAAATTTAAATAAGAATATATTAAATCAAGATGAAACTTGTGAAAAATTGCATGAGAGTCAATACCAAATGTACTCTGTAAGAGATCATTAATGAGAACAATCTCATCCAATATGGATGTCTCCATCATTAGATGTTGCCCCTGCATCATAGCATCCTACCAAGAGTCCTATCGTGAGTCCTACATCCCATAATCACACAAGTTCCCACATAAATCACACAAATGT
The DNA here is from genome assembly GCA_027924645.1 of Cunninghamia lanceolata. NCBI lineage: Eukaryota > Viridiplantae > Streptophyta > Pinopsida > Cupressales > Cupressaceae > Cunninghamia > Cunninghamia lanceolata. The sequence continues at coordinate 539,105 of BSBN01001161.1, forward strand.
GGGGACAAATGATGCCTACTTCTCTCACCCTTACCGGCCTGGGTAAGATCATCAGCATGCTATGCTAGAGACTGCATGAGAGTAGTTAATAAATGTAATTGTTACCATTTTTTCACCTACAACGCAAATTGCACTAGTTGAAACATTTGTTCATTTTAGGTGAAAGATTTCAATTTGTTTCTACTTTGCTTAAGCCTTTGTACATATTGAATTTTATGAGAAAGGTTCAGTTGTTTTAGTACAATGTGTTTCATGAAGGAAAGTATTCAATTTGTAGTTTAATTGTTTAATAGAAGAGAGACAACAAGTTCATCATTCATTGCCTTGCAGAGTTTCAAGAGAGATAAGAGATATTTCATTTCATTACAATGATCATTTAATTTTACAAATGAGATACAAATGGAATAAACATTGAAATGAATGAAAGAAAGACATATCAAATGTCCCACACAAGCCCTAGGAATAGCTAAACTAGTACAAACATAGGAAATACACTATGCATCTAAAGATAAGAAGGGAAAAAGTATATCCATCATTGCTTGTTTAGGGTCTTGGTTGATCTTCATCGTAGATAGCTCCTCCTCACTCCCAATCTCTGAATGAACCTATGCCATGACAAGAAGGATTGTTAGAGCTTTGGATATGGTTTCCTGTGTGGCTATCAATCGGAACATAATATGTTAAGTATGATGTACTATATCAGATACAAATCATCCATAGACAAGAGAAACTAGAAATGAAATGATCGTTAAGCTTCATTTTTGTAAACTAACATGTTTGTTTCCTATGTAGGTATAGAAGAAGTTATGTTGCTATTTGAAGACATTTTAGCATGTGGTGTAAAGTGGGCTCCCACAAGGGTTGATCCCAACATGCTGCCCCTGATTCTTAAGAGGGGATAGAAAAGGAGTACATGTTCTTGTTACTCAAATCAAGACATATTTAGCTAAGGAGTACCACATTGAAGTGATCTTCCAGCTCATTTCCCATCCATGACTTCTGGTTTAAGTGGGATGAAATGAAAACCATGAAGGAGCAATGAGCTCATTCAAGATAGCTAAAAATCCTTGCATATGAAGAAGAATGCAAGAGAATAGCAATACAGAAAGTAATGGTACAAATGCACGGAGACAATCATACATAGATATACCAGATAGATAGAATTTGTAAGGTATAGGTGTAACTCCAAGTAATTAATGCCATGGAGTACAAGTTCAATCATGAACTTGTTGAAATTAAGGAACATTAAGAGGGGGGGTGAATCAGTGTTCTACAAAACTTATTACTTTGTTCCTTTATTAACTTACAACATACATTTTAAAGAAAGAAATAAGAGCAATAACAACAAGATCATCACACATGAACACCAAGATTTTTACGTGGAAACCTAATTAAGGGAAAAACCACAGTGGGGGTTAACCCACAAGATATTATACTCTGTTAAAAGTATTACAAATGGGAAGGCACATGCCTTTGGGAACACTACCCAGAGCTCACTGCTCAAAGGAGGCTCATTACCTACAATATCAGTTACAAGAGTTCACTAAAATGTTTGAACTAAAGAATAGCATCTAACCATTCAAGATTACAATTCCAGTTAGGCTCAATATACTAACTTCATACACTTCATCTCTCACTACCTTGTTTCATTATTTTGTCATGATCCAAACCTTAGATCTCTCTGCTCTAAGCTTTTTACTGCCACACTTCACACTTCTCACATCATATTCACCCATTCATACACCAAAATGCTCGAATCCATTGACGATATATATCTGCAACATGAGATTCCATCAACTGTAGTCAGCCTCAAGAAAACTTACAAGCTTTTTCAAGATCACTGTTCTGTCAGTTGAATACGTGCACACATATTAATGTAGACGAAAACCTATGTATCCAAGTCACCTTAGATGTTGGCGAATACCACTAGATCTTACAAATTACTCAACCAACAACTTTTCTTAATCCACACAATGATCAAGTCAGCCTATTCTTCACCAGACTGAACTGTCTAACCAAAACCCGATACTCGAATGCTTGTAACTTACAATCTTTTCATCACCAAAGGCTAAAATCTTAGATTTAAGTAGCCCTGATATCCCTTAACATTCCCTTAGATCCACATCATGATATGATTAATGTGGAGAATTGTGGACCAGGATGCAGAACCCTATCATATGCTCTATTTTTCTCTATCTAGACTTAGACAAATCTACAATCTAACTTCTAGTCTAATCCATTGATGTAATGCAAATGTGTAAGATATATTTAGTTTCCATCAATGACAACACCTGACATGCCTAGCAGTGTCTCTTGCCAACAATCTCCCCCTTTAGCATTGATGGCAACACTTAGTGAAAAATGACTAAGTGTTAGAACAACTCCCCTTTATTATATACACTTGTGATTTCCAATGCTCCCCCTTAGATGCATTCTTCATTTTTCACTGCTTTTTCTCTCCCCCTTTGACATCAATGGCAAAGGTTGAGATCTGCATACCAAATTTTTTGCCAGAACTCTATGTACATACTCCCGCATACGAACACATATTTCTTAAGCCTTGTTCATCAGCAAAAAGATATCACCAAAAATGGTTTTCAATCATGTCAACTCACTATCCTAGTTCTTCTTTATGCTACCCAAAATGGATATATGCCCACTCAACAAAAATGCTTTTGATTCTTCCTTTTGAAGATTAGTAAGATCACAAGTAGTACCAGTAGCTTGGGATTCTACCAATATATCATACATAGTCTCTAACTTAGGGGAAATCAATCCCCAGAGATCATCCAATCTATAATGCCCCACCTCCAAACCCTAGAGAAAACTTAACTATGCATTACAAAATGGCAATTTTTTTTTTCTAAAGAAGAAATAATAACGCAAAGTAAATCATAATAATCACTTCACATGCAAGTTAACTTTTATTCTCTAGGGTAAACCAGACTGCATTACTACTTACTAACATAATCTAATTAACATCCATGTTTCAATTTGAAACCAAGTGCATCAAAGAGACAACACATATATACCTCCATCATAATAAGACATCAGATAATAACATTAAGATTTAGCATAAGTGATTACAAATAGGTTTACAATTTCATTACAATAAAATACATCAATACAATGTTTACGATGTTGCTTTTGATTACATCTAAGCATATACATCAATATAATAATGCATGGTTCAATTGATATACACTGCTATAATATAGACATAAATATCTGCCTCCTCAAGTGAAACAAGATTAGTGATCTTCACCAAGATATGTTCTCCACGCACATGAACAATAGAAAAGTGACTAATGGAAATAAGCACATCCACCTGACCATGTGGAACCCTAAGGCCCACCCCCCATGATAGGAGATAATGATAAGGTCCCATGACCTAAACAGTCAAGTGGACAAAACTAGGAAGAGAGAGGACTACACACAACTACAACAGCATAGAGCAACAACGACGCCACAAGCAACATAACAATACTTCCAGAGGCAACCACATAACGAAAGGAAAGAGTACAACTTGGGGATCTTACACTATAGAAGGGAGAAGTGTCATCGCATAGCTTGTCATGGGTTGTCCTGGCAAGCCTTCATAGGCCTTGGCCCCCATCCTGGGTTGTCCTAGCAGTCTCTCTCAACTTCCGGCCCCCATGCAAACTCATGCGGAATCAATCATACCTTTCGTGGGGACAAGGTCATTGATCTTACCATTCCAGGCCTTCTCATCTCATTTCAAGCCTAAATGAACACTTGAGCCATGAGTGAGGTATTCACTTATCTAAATTAGTGTGAACTAACTACCCAAAACCCTTGATTTAAAAATTAGGTTATCACTTATTTAAGACACTCTCACATGGGTTGTCCTGGATGCCACTTTGGGCTCTGGCCCCCATCGAGAGCCACTCCTCTATCTGCATCTTAGAAAACCTCACTCAATAGACATATAAATGATCAAACATACAAGAACCACAAAGGGCATGAAACTCTCTTGCATCACCAATCACTCCTAGAACAACTTCCACACAACATAACCATAGTGCCCATCATATTACTATTACAATAACCAAAACCACACATCTCATTGCCTCACCAATATCATAATGGACCAAGGCATCCAAGAAGGTCTAAAATCCAACTCATATCACATAACCATCATAGCATAGGTATGAGAATAAAATGGTTAAGGAGGACTCTGAAATCACAACACGAACCTTTATAATATGACAACAACAAGAGATCACGACAACATAAACTTGTGCCTCTGGAACATTTACTAAACATCATGACCCTAATACCTCCAATGACATGACTTTGCAAGTTACTGACAACAAAAAATCCAAGTGCAATATTATAAAAATAATTACTTATAAGGGAATTTGAAATGAAGAAAATTACTAACTTCTATATTCAAAACTATCCATACTTAGCTTTCAACACATGATAAATTTGCAATGCAACAAACTTCAACTTCTTTACGACATCAAATCACAATTGTCCTATAACTAACTCATTACGCCATTACTCATAAATTAAAATAGCATTAAAACATTATTCTAAAACTCAAAAAAGTAACCTCTAACCTTGACTGAGATTCAATTAACAATTACAAATCATCTACATGCAAAATTTGAGGGTACGATTAATATTACGCTTCTATCCTAGCATGGCTCCGAACTAATTCTTATATCCACAACAAATTACTTAAAGGTTCAAACAATCTATCTAGGAATCAATTAAATCTTAAGACACTAAGGGATTAGTGTTACAACAGGGTATGGAGAAACTAAGAGGATCAAAGCACTACTATACTCATGACTTACCAATTATCTAAAGTCCCAAAAGGTTGAACTTCTTGACATGCTAAACTGTCCCTCCCAAGTGGTAAAATCCTAACATTATAAATTCTAAACTACATTTTATAAACTACTCCTCTATGCAATGAGTCAACACAATAAACACAAGTTCTTATTTAAGAAGTTAATCATACAATTATTCAAAAACACTAACTTCCATTTTAAACCAATGACCTAATCATCTAATTCTAATTTCATAATAAGAATTATACCATAATTTGCATCATAACATAACACAAACTTAACAAATACTCCATACAACAAATTCCTTTTCATAAGATTGGACTTTATTCAAATGAAAGTAACTCTGAATGATAACAAAAATTAGAATAACCAACACACTAAACATGCTATTCCAAACACTAAAAGATGAACTCATAAAAAATTTGAGTCTAACGTACCTATTGTTGATGTATCGAGGCCCAACAATTTCCAAGATGTTCCCTTAACTTACGGTCAGACTTTGTTAAGCAAAAGAAAGAAACCTAGAAAGACAACCCACATCCATACTAAGCAAGGCATAAACACATACTATGCCAATTCATGAATGGATAACTCCCTAAGCCGCCAAAACTAACACATTAACTACAGAAGACGTCAGGTTTTAACAAAGGAAAGGCAACAAGGAAATTGACCCAGATCTTATGATCTCGACCAAACTGACCAATTACATTTGATAAATATGATAAGTCATTCCCTATCACGTCATAATAGCTGGTGACCATCACAATCACAAGAAGATGAAATGGAAATGTAGATGGGTGCAAAATGTGGCAGAGATGCAACAAAAGCAGCGACGGTTTGGAAAAAAGACGTCAATTGATGTAAGGCAATGTTTCTACAATAACAACATCGAAGCCACTATCAGAACCGCCACCCCACTATAAATCTCCAACTTGCAATAGTAATCTTGTCGGCGGAACGAAGCAACATAAATTAATGCAATGATTGCTAGAAGCAACTAGAATTATTTCATGACAGGCAGAAACAATTATCATTGAGCAAGAGCCGACTATAATACATCAAATTGTTGAGGGATCAAGAAGGTGTAGGCTAGGTTTATTGCCTCGTCTAGGGTAGCAATGATCAATTTGCATGCACAGTAAAGTCGGTTCACACATTCGAGTAAGACCCTTAAATTGAGGCAATGTGAAAAGCTACAAGAAGAACAGTAAGTAACGCAAAGCAAAAGATTGAATGTATTTGACTTAATGAGCACATGGCTTGTGGTCCATCCAATGTTGACAAAAGGACACAATGAGTCAATTGTGGCATCACTACAATGGTATAATAGGGTTTGAGGATCAAATGTTTAAATAGGGATTACTCCATGAAGCAACATGATCAGGGTTAAATTAGTAAGAGTGCTGCAAGCAGATGAAAACTAATGCTGACAGCTGAACAGGGGCCAGAGATTCTTGACTGATGTTATGGATGACTACAGATTTACAAGGAAGATAGAGATTATGGCATGCCTAATTATCGGAAGGAGTTAGGGTAAGAGAGGGTTTAGATAGGATTATAATATAGAGTCAATCATCACAATCCAAACAGGGTTTGACAGAGTCAATATTTGATAAGATTGAAATGGGTATGACTCTAAATACTAGATTAAAGGACAAAGTTGTGTTGAGGAAATCATCTCGGGAAAACAAGGATTTCAATGTTGCAGAAGTTTTAGAAAATAAGACATGCAGACAATTCAGTGAAATTCTCAGAAGCGTAAACAATGATGATGCATATAGAACAGAACAGTTTTCTTAGCAAGACAATAATAAGTTCATGCATTGACTAGAATTGAAACAACAAATCTCAAGGAACCATGACAAAACACATACCCATGATTAAACTTTCTTCTTCCCAGTTTTTTCTTCTTGCCCAGTAAGAAAATCTCCTCCCTAACCCCTCAAGCCCCCAAGGAAGAAATAGCCAAAAAAACAATCCCTCTCCAATCCTCCCCTCAGACAAGAAGTTAATTGCCATAATTTCCCACTCCTCAAACTTAAATGTAGTATATCTCCATTTACAAGAGATTTCCCCATAATAGAACAAAACTAATATCTTTATTGTTCACGACAGCTCATTACCCACAAAGCATAAGTAATGCCTACACAATAAAATCTATTTATTCACAAAGATATCAGCTAACTGATATATATTTACTGTTATTATTACTATTACTAGTATATTAATATTCTCCATTACTAACCTTATTCATTTTATTATTATTATTTGTCAATCAAGGAGAAGTAACAATTTCACTTTAAACAAAACAATTAATCACAACAAAGGTCACACCATAAACATAAGAACCCACATACAAAACAATACTGACATCCATACATGACCATACTTTAGAGACATACAATCATCCAACCCGACCAGTACGACAGGACTCCAGACATGATACACATCCTTTTCAAGGATGGTGATAAATTAGATAGGGACCTTTCGTTATCTCCACTCAACGATTTCTATTGATTAAGGCATGCTCAAACCTATTAATTCAGGTGGAGTCAATGCCTGGTACCTGTAACCTGCACAAACCAGATGTCGACCACATTTACATATACCATCATCAAAACAACACACTGTGATAGGGAATTGTAGTGTAGCAGGGTGCTCTTTGAGAGTAATGCTACATCGTCCCTTCACAAAACAAAACATATCGCATTATCCACATTGCCAATTGAATCCATAAATAGACATAAGCATTAAACATTGGTTCATACAACATCATCAGAGAAATAGACAGATGTCAAATAATCTCATGAAACATAATTCTATCAAATTAATTTAACACATAATTAATTATATCATAAGCATCTTGCACTAACATAAGCATCATAAATGTCATCATAGTAAACATTAATGAATGTCATCATTGTTGCAAGTATGGGCCTAACCGGTGTTGTCATTGATGTCAACATACTCCTGTTGGATTGATGTCAATGATTGGATGAGTTGTATGCTGAGGATATTGAGAAAATTAGTCCTATCAGGAACAAAGAAGAATAGTGAAGACAGTAAGGTGAAGATCCTAGCTAAGATGAAGATCAGAGGATTCACATCAAAGGGTTTGTAGATATGTGTCTTAAGATGATCCAGTAAAGATTTGAGAGGACCACATGAAGATCTGAAGGAGTTATGGCCACTTGAGTAAAACCAGTTCTGGCAGATGTTCAGAGGTGACAGAATGACACAGATAGGTCCGGTGAGATCCAGAAATGCAATACCTTATTTTGCAGATTTGGTGGAGTGTTCAAGAAGTCAACGTGAATTGACAACTCAATTGGTTCATGGTCTGGAGGTCCACAAGCATCTATTCCAATATGACAGTGATGGCAGACTATGTTCTTGAGGTTCCAGATGAAGGAGAGAATGATTTCAGTAACTAGAAGTAGTGTTTATGTTCTTGGTAATTCAGGAAAACTTGTGGAGGTCTTTGGATTATGTCCAGTTCATGTTGGTGGTCCACATTGAAGATTAAACTTGTAATTGAAGAATTATTTCTGGATGATGATGTTCTTCCTAAGTCTAGCAGACCGGATGAGTTACACATCTTGCAGATGATCTTGAAGATGTTCTGTGAAGCATGGCCTGTTCTTCAAAGAAGATTGAAGTCCCAGATCTATGTGGCCAATAGTGTGATGATCTGCATGAAGTATTTTGTAATTAGTCAAGTTGGATTTGCTCTGTAAAGTGTGCTGACTTGGATGATTATCCCTAAGTCAATGTCTTGTATAAATAAGAGTTGTGAAGTCATTTCAAAAGTATCTTGGTGAAGATGAGAGTGTCGTAGAGAGCAAAGAAGAAGTATTGGGCTTAAATGGAATTGACTCAAGCATGGTGAAGATGCTATTCTTCAGTTCAAGTATGTAATAATTATCATTCTGTAGACAGTGTGTCTCTTGTAGGCAGTGGGCCTCTTGTGAACAGTGTGCTCGGGCATTGAGCCCTAATTGGCATGTGCCATTTTGTTCTTCTTATTCTTTTAATAGAGAATACATTCTTGGGCTAGTCACCCCGTGGTTTTTCCCTTAACTAGGTTTTCCACATTAAAATCTTGGTGTCATATGAGTTAATGTGTTTCTGCTCTTGAATTGTTGCATTATGTTTCCATGATTGATTTATTATTATGCTGCTGAATTACAAAGAGGATTTAAGTAATTGATAGGAAGAAAGTTTTGGGACAACTGATTCACCCCCCCTCTCAGTTGTCTATCTTGAATCTAACAATTGGTATCGGAGATAAGTTCCTCTAAAAGAGTTTAACCGCTTGAGGAGATCTAGGATGTTGTCCTACAAGAAGGATAGTCTGAGGTTTGATGGAACCAATTTTACTCTTTGGAAAAGTCACATGGAATGTCACTTGCAATGTATGGGAATGCAATATTGGATTATGGCTTCAAAGAAGTATGTTCTTCCACAGAATGGTCCAAGTACCATAGATGAAATCAGAGATACTGAAAACAATCTTTGGACTAAATAAGCTCTACTAAGAGCCTTATCTGATTCAGAGCTGACAAATGTTATTGATCTAAAACTACATATGAGACTTGGAAAAAACTGGAACTTCTACATGAAGGAGGCAAGTATGTTAAATGTGCCAAGCTATAGAGTCTGAAAGGAAAATTCAAAAGCCTGAAGATGAGAGAAGATGAAACTATCACTACATTTATGCCAAGAGTAAATGAGCTTGTTTGTGGCATTCGATGTGCTGGTGGAATCTTGGATGAAGATGAGATTGTTGCCAAAGTTCTTAGATCCCTTCCTGATTCTTACAAGTACAAGGTTATTGCTATTGAAGAATTTAGATCTTTTTCAAATATTAGAAAAGATCAATTGGTTGGTAAATTAGCTGCATTTGAATTGTCCGAGTTTGGAGATGCACCCCCAAGACTAAATCTGCATTCAAAGTTAGTGCCTCTGTAAAAGGAAAACAAAAGTTTGATCCGGGAGAGAACTCTTCAAAGAAACTATCAAGGTATGAAAAAGCAAGAAAAGATCTAGAAGAAGATGAAGTATAAGTTGCTCAACTTGAAGCCCTTATTGCAAAAAGACTGCCAAGAGGATCTAATAAGTATGAAGGGAAATTGTCTTTTAAATGTTTTAACTACAATAAGATTGGTCATTTTTCCTCAAGGTGTCTGGAAAGATTTTCAAGGCCAAATCCTAACAGATCAAGATTCCAAAAGAAATGTTACTATGTTCATGAAGATGATGAATCAGAGATAGGAAACAAATCTAGAAGTGACTAGGTGTTTATTGCCATCAAGGAAGAAGATCCAATGCCCTCTGAATCTATCAATCATAAAATGGTAGAAAGAGCTCTGGTTGCCCAAGTTGAAGAAAGGGATGATTGGGTCATTGACAGTGGATGCTCCCACCATATGACAGGTGACAAAAATAAGTTCATAGATTTGGAAAGATATGAAGGAGGAGTGGTAAAATTTGGTGATAATTCTGCTGGCAAAATTAGAGGTAGAGGGACCATTTCTTCTGATAGAAAGAACAAAACCAGTAATGTACTATATGTTGAAGGCCTGAAGAACAATCTTCTTAGTGTTGGATAGTTGGTGGGCAAAGGCTATGATCTCTGATTCAAAAATGGAAAATGTAAGATATTTCAAAGTTCTGGAATAGAGATTGCATCCAATACTCAAACAAAAGGTAATATCTTCCACTTGGTTGGTACTGGTAACAGTTATTTATTTGTTCAAATTGATCAGAGTTGGTTGTGGCATAGGAGAATGTGTCATGTGAATTTTGATAATATCATCAAGATAAGCAACATTCAGGCTGTAAGAGATCTTCCTAGACTGGTAAAACCTACTAATAGTTTGTGCAAAGAATGTCAGTTGGGTAAGCAGAGAAGAGTCACATTCAAAAGTAAGGAACAGTCTTCTACCAGATTATTGCACTTAGTTCATACTGATCTATGTGGTCCGTCAAGAATCAGGAGTTTTCAAGGTGATAGATACTTCATGTTATTAATTGATGACCACTTCCGGATGATGTGGGTGACTTTCCTAAAAGAGAAATCTAAGGCTCTTGAGAAATTCAAAATATTCAAGGCTATGGTAGAGAATGAAACTAGATTAAACATAAAATGTCTGAGGTCTGATAGAGGTGGAGAATTCACATCTGGTGAGTTCATAGAATTCTGTGAGAAACATGGGATAAAAAAATAGTTGTCTGCTCCAAGGACTCCACAACATAATGGAGTAGTGGAGAGAAAGAACCGGACCATCTAGGAAGCATCTAGAACCATGATGATGGAAGAAAATGTTCCTCAGATCTACTAGAGAGAAGTTGTAAGCACTGTAGTCTATACTCTTAATCGAGTACAAATCAGAAGCAATACTAGTAAAACCCCTTATGAACTCTAGTTTGGCATCACTCCCACTATGAAGTATTTCAGAGTCTTTGATAGTAAATGTTACATCAAAAGAGATTGAGAAATATTATAGAAAGTACAAATGTGAAGGTTGATGAAGGTATTGAAAAACCCTCAAGGTTTTATGAATATGATGGAGATGATCAAAATGATGTTTTGGTCCAAGAAGTCCAAGCCCCTTCTAAAATTCAGATTCAGACTGATCTGGAGAATTAGAAAAAAGAGATAAGTTTGAATGAACTTGTTCAAGAAATAGAAGTGCAAGGAAGTCCTAAAATTCTTAGGTATGTAAGATTGAATCACTCTGAAGATCAGATCATAGGTGATAAAAGAAAAGGTGTTCAAGCAAGAAGAAAGATTGCTCAAGACTCAGAAAAGTGTTGTTTGATTTCAAAGATTGAACCAAAGTCAGTGAATGAAGCATGCAATGATGAGAGTTGGACTAAAGCAGTGGAGGAAGAGCTGGTGTAAATTGAGAAAAATCACACTTGGGATCTTATTCCCAGACCTAGAATCAAGAATGTGATTGGAACCAAATGGGTTTTCAAGAATAATCTGAATGAAGGTGGTGAAGTAGTCAGAAACAAAGCCAGATTGGTCTACAAGGGTTACTCTCAAGTAGAAGGAGTTGATTTTGAAGAAACTTTTGGTCCAATGGCAAGAATTGAAGCAGTCAGATTATTTCTTGCCTTTGCTACCTTCAAGGACTTCAAAGTATATCAGATGGATGTCAAGACTACCTTCCTGAATGGTGACTTGGAAGAAGAAGCATACATTGAGCAACCAAATGGATTTCAATTGTCTGATCATGGTGATATGGTCTACAAGTTGAAGAAAGCACTGTATGGACTCAAACAAGCCCCAAGACCATGGTATGAAAGATTAGATAGGCATCTTTTGAAGATTGGTTTCAACAAAGGTACTGCTGACAGTAATGTATACTTCAAAATTGATCATGAAAATATCTTAATTGTTGAAGTGTTTGTTGATGATATCATTTTTGGAGGAAGATATAGTATGTGCAAAACTTTTGCAAATCAAATGAAAAGTGAATTTGAGATGTCCATGTTTGGGGAAATGAATTTCTTCTTGGGTCTACAAATCATTCAAACAAATAAAGGAATCTTCATTTCACAGACCAAATATGTGAAAGAATTGTTGAATAAATTTGGGATGGAAGACTCAAAACCAATGAGTACTCCCATGGCAACCGGATGTAAATTGAGAAAAGATGATGACTCTCCTAAGGCTGATCAGAAAAAAGTACAGGTCAATGATTGGAGGACTATTATATCTTACTCAAACTAGACCTGACATTATGAATGTTGTTGGTCTTGTTGCTAGATTCCAAGATGATCCTAGAGAATCTCATGTCATGGCAATCAAGAGGATTCTTAGATATCTAAAAGGGATAGTTGAGTATGGTTTATGGTATCCTAGAGATCATGATTTCTCTCTTCATGCATATACAGATGCAAATTGGGTAGGAGATGTGGATGACCGGAAGAGTACCAGTGGTGGAACATTCTTTTTAGGGAAAAAATTGGTTTCTTGGTTGAGCAAGAAATAAGAGGCAATATCTTTGTCCACTGCATAAGCAGAATATATTATATCAATAGGTAATTACACTCAAGAATTGTGGATGAAGTAAATGTTAAGAGATATCATAGTGGAGTATGAGGAACCTATCACAATCTTCTGTGATAATTCAAGTGCAATAAATATATAAAAAAATTCACTGTTACATTCAAAGACAAAACGTATATCCATCAAGTTTCAGTTTTTGAGAGAGAAGGTGAACAAGAATTAAGTTAGATTGGAGTTTGTGCCTTCCAAGGATTAGATTGCATATATTTTTACTAAACCTCTACCTAAGGACTCTTTTGAGTATCTCAGGGAGAAGTTAGGGGTTATTAACCCTCCAGTTCTAAATTAAGGTGCACTGATGTGAATTAGTTCAGTGGATCTCACAGTCATATCTTGTGGTCCAAATTAATGATGGGAAGCTGCTAATTAGGGGGAGCAACTAGTATGATTCTGAAGTGATGCAAGTATGTGCCCTGTGACATTGATGTCAAACGGGGAGAGAAGACATGTGAAAAACAAAAGTGGTTGCTGATCAAAGGGGGAGCAGTAAAGGAAGAGAAGACATGTGAATGATTGTTGTTGATAGGGGGAGTTATGTCAGTGAGGAGAAGTTCTTGTATTGATGGTTAAAATAGTTTTTCACATCATATGTTACCATCAATGACAAAGGGGGAGATTGTTGCAAGTATGGGCCTAACCAGTGTTGTCATTGATGTCAACATACTCCTGTTACATTGATGTCAAGGATTGGATGAGTTGTATGCTGAGGATATTAAGAAAATTAGTCCTATCAAGAACGGAGAAGAACAGTGAAGACAGTAAGGTGAAGATCCCAGCTAAGATGAAGATTAGAGGATGCGCATCAAAGGGTTTGTAGATATGTGTCTTAAGATGATCCAGTAAAGATTTGAGAGGACCACATGAAGATCTGAAGGAGTTATGGCCACTTGAGTAAAACCAGTTCTGGCAGATGTTTAGAGGTGACAGAATGACACAGATAGGTCCGGTGAGATCCAGAAATGCAATACCTTATTTTGCAGATTTGGTGGAGTGTTCAAGAAGTCAACGTGAATTGACAACTCAATTGGTTCATGGTCTGGAGGTCCGCAAGCATCTATTCCAATATGATAGTGATGACAGACTGTGTTCTTGAGGTTCTAGATGAAGAAGAGAATGATTTCAGTAAGCAGAAGTAGTGTGGATGTTCTTGGTAATTCAGGCAAGCTTGCGGAGGTCTTTGGATTATGTCCAGTTCATTTTGGTGGTCCACATTGAAGATTGAGCTCGTAATTGAAGAATTACTTCTGGATGATGATGTTCTTCCTAAGTCTAGCTAACCGGATGAGTTACACATCCTGCGGATGATCTTGAAGATGTTCTATGAAGCATAGCATGTTCCTAAAAGAAGATTGAAGTCGTTGATCTATGTGGCCAACAGTGTGATGATCTCCATGAAGTCTTTTGTAATTATTCAAGTTGTATTTACTTTGTAAAGTGTGCTGACTTGGATGATTATCCCTAAGTCAATGTCTTGTATAAATAAGAGTTGTGAAGTCATTTCAAAAGTATTTTGGCAGAGATGAGAGTGTGGTAGAGAGTAAACAAGAAAAAGTCAGAGCAGAAGTATTAGGCTTAAATGGAACTGACTCAAGCATGGTGAAGATACTATTCTTTAGTTCAAGTATGTAATAATTATCATTCTGTAGATAGTGTGTCTCTTGTAGGCAGTGGGCCTCTTGTGAGCAGTGTGCTCAGGTAGTGAGCCCTAATTAGCATGTGCCATTTTGTTCTCCTTATTCTTTTAATAGAGAATACATTCTTGTGTTAGTCACCCCATGGTTTTTCCCTTAACTGGGTTTTCCACGTTAAAATCTTGGTGTCATATGTGTTAATGTGTTTCTGCTCTTGAATTGTTGCATTATGTTTCCATGATTGATTTATTATTATGCTACTGAATTACAAAGAGGATTTAAGTAATTGATAGGAAGAAAGTTTTGGGACAACTGATTCACCCCCCTCTCAGTTGTCTATCTTGAATCTAACAATCATCAGTCATCAAAATATACCATCATGTCTAACCATAAGGAACTAACTAATAGTTAATCAGAAAGCCAAAATGAGGGGCACTACATATCTCCCCCTAGGATCAAGCTTACTCCTAGAAGCCTGCAAACAAGCTAAGGGTCACTACTGCTCAAAGCCCCTACCCTTGAGGGTCAAACCCTGATGCTACGGAACGCGCATGGGATCCAAAGAAAGTTGTCCATCCTTTGCCTGTGGTCTCCAAAATTATCCCCTGATGCTCTGACTGGCAGTGTTCAATCACTGTGAACACCCAATGAGACCTCCCTACATTACCTACAGTCAGCTCTAAAGCTACCGGCCTCTGACCAAAACCTACAACATTCTTTTGTGGACACTGCCTTGCTATATGGCCCTGTTGGCTGAAAGAGAAACAACCTGCACCTCTACCATAACCTCTACCACCTGAGAAAGCATTAGACTACTGGAAATCATCTCTGTTTACTGCAAACTGAGTCTTTTGAAGAGGTTGATTGGGATGATAATTCTTTTCCCAATTGAGCACCACTACCTTGTTGAGGCTTTGATTTTGTTTAGAAAGACTATTATTGTTGTTGTTGTCCACCTTTAGTGAGTGCAAGATGGCTCTTCGAAGAGTTGACTGCTTGAAACTGACCACCATGAGGTTCAACACCTGTTGGAGGCGCACTACCAATCTGCACACCTGTATGACCACCAAGAGCCATTGCCAAATTCTCCTCTACCAGATGGGCTTTCTCAACTGCCACCTCCATAGTCTTAGGCTTGAAGACTCATACTCCACTAATTTAGACATTCAAGCCCCTGATAAAATGTTGTACTAACATAGGCTCATCATCGTTGATGCCTGCATACTGCTTGAGCTTATAAAATCTATGCTCGTACTACTCTATTGACACGACCATCTATCTCATCTCGTGGAACTCATATGTGCGACGTTGCTTCAAGTGATCTGACAGGAAGTGAGCTCTAAACCTCTCTAAGAACAACTCCCAAGACATAGTACTAATGTCCAAGTGTAGCTTCTGCTCCTCTAAATGCCACCAGGTAGAAGCAAAACCCCTAAGATGCAATATAGCACATCTAACCTTGGTGTTCCTACCATACGGATGCATGGCGAAACACCTACCCAAATCTAGTAAACAGGCCTTTGTCTCCAAGCCACTACCAGATCTATTGAAGGTGGGAGGGTGTGCCCTCAGAAGATCTCTCATGTGACTGGTTAAGGTGGCCTCCTGCTCTGCTATCATTTCTCTCCTTCTAGGTGATCTCTCCCACTCCCTAACGTCTGGCTGATCCACTTCCTGCCTCAATCCCATACGTGCAAGAACATCCTCAAGCAACTGGCATAATTGAGCTCCCTCCAGCTGACCCTATCCATCCATATTCTGACACCCACCTTCCTGAGTACTCTCATGAGGGAAACTAGGAGGAGGACTACCGCCACCACCCCTTCCGTGTCCCCTACCTTGACCCCAACCTCAACCTCGACCTCTAGGCATCTTCTACACTAAACCAACAAACGATAATCTCAGGTTGAAAGATGAGGATGACAAAAAGGGAAAACACACCTTACAAAGTCTACGCAACTAGGAAAGTATAATAGGCTTATACATACCTAGAGTACCCAGTGTTTAAAAACCTAGATCTGATACTAAATGTAATGCCCTGTCCCGAAACCCTAGAGAATGCTTAACTATGCATTACAAAAGGGCAAAATTTTTTATTTTTTTTAAAAGAAGAAATAATAATGCAAAGTAAATCATAATAATCACTTCACATGCAAGTTAACTTTTATTCTCTAGGGTAAACCAGACTGCATTACTACTTACTAACATAATCTAATTAACATCCATGTTTCAATCTAAAACCAAGTGCATAAAAGAGACATCACATATATACCTCCATCATAATAAGACATTAGATAATAACATTAAGATTTAACATAAGTGATTACAAATAGGTTTACAATTTCATTACAATAAAATACATCAATATAATGTTTACGATGTTGCTTCCTGATTCTATCTAGGGATATACATCAATATAATAATACATGGTTCAATTGATATACACTGCTATAAAATAGACATAAATATCTGCCTCCTCAAGAGAAACAAGATCAGTGATCTACAAGATATGTTCTCCATGTACACGAACAATAGAAAAGTGACCAATGGAAATAAGCATATCTACCCGACCATGTGGAACCTTGAGGCCCACCCCCATGCTAGGAGATAACGATAAGATCCCATGACCTGAACAGTCAGGTGGACAAAACTAGGAAGAAAGAGGACTACACATGACTACAACAACATAGAGCAACAACGATGCAATAAACAACATAACAATACTTCTAGAGGCAACCACATAATGAAGGAAAGAGTACAACTTGGGGATGTTAGACTATAGAAGGGAGAAGTATCATCACATAGCTTGTCATGGGTTGTCCTGGAAAGCCTTCCTAGGCCCCGGTCCCCATCCTGGGTTGTCTTGGCAGCCTCTCCCAACTTCTGGCCCCCATGCAAACTCATGCAGAATCAGTCATACCTTTCATGGGGATAAGGTCATTGATCTTGCCATTCTAGGCCTTCTCATCTCATTTCAAGCCTAAATGAGCACTTGAGCCATGAGTGAGGTATTCAGTTATCTTAATTTGTGTGAACTAACTACCCAAAACCCTTGATTTAAAAATTAGGTTATCACTTATTTAAGACACTATCACATGGGTTGTCCTGGATGTCACTTTGGGCTCCGGCCCCCATCAAGAGCCACTCCCTTATCTGCATCTTAGAAAACCCCACTCAATACACATAGAAATGATCAAACATACAAGAACCATGAAAAGCATGAAACTCTCTTGCATCACCAATCACTCATAGAACAAATTCCACACAACATAACCATAGTTCCCATCACATTACTATTACAATAACCAATACCACACATCTCATTGCCTCACCAATATCATAATGGACCAAGGCATCTAAGAAGGTCTAAAATCCAACTCATATCACATAACCATCATAGCATAAGTATGAGAATAAAATGGTCAATGAGGACTCTGAAATCACAACACAAACCTTTATAATATGACAACAACAGGAGATCACGGCAACATAAAATTGTGCCTCTAGAACATCTACTAAACATCATGACCCTAATACCTCCAATGACACAACTTTGCAAGTTACAACAAAAAATCCAAGTGCAATATTATAAAAATAATTACTTATAAGGGAATTTGAAATGAAGAAAATTACTAACTTCTATATTCAAAACTATCCATACTTTAGCTTTCAACACATGATAAATTTGCAATGCAACAAACTTCAACTTCTTTATGACATCAAATCACAATTGTCCTATAACCGACTCATTACGCCATTACTCATAAATTTAAACAACATTAAAACATTATTCTAAAACTCAAAAAATAACCTGTAACCTTGACTGGGATTCAATTAACAATTACAAATCATCTACATGCAAAATTTGAGGGTATGATTAATATTATGCTTCTATCCTAGCATGGCTCTGAACTAATTCTTATATCCACAACCAATTACTTAAAGGTTCAAACAATCTATCTAGGAATCAACTAAATCTTAAGACACTAAGGGATTAGCATTACAATAGGGTATGGAGAAACTAAGAGGATCAAAGCACTACTATACTCATGACTTACCAATTATCTAAAGTCCCAAAAGGTCAAACTTCTTGACATGCTAAACTATCCCTCCCAAGTGCTAAAATCCTAACATTATAAATTCTAAACTACATTCTATAAACTACTCCTCTATTCAATGAGTCAACAAAATAAACGCAAGTTCTTATTTAAGAAGTTAATCATACCAATATTCAAAAACACTAACTTCCATTTTAAACCAATGATCTAATCATCTAATTCTAATTTCATAATAAAAACTAACCATAATTCACGTCATAACATAACACAAACTTAACAAATACTCTATATGATAAATTCCTTTTCCTAAGATTGGACTTTATTCAAATGAAAGTAACTTTGAATGATAACATAAATTATAATAACTAACACACTAAACATACTATTCTAAACACTAAAAGATGAACTCATAAAAAATTCAAGTCTAATGTACCTATTGCTGATGTATTGAGGCCCAACAATTTCTAAGATGTTCCCTTAACTTACAATTGGACTCTGTTAAGTGAAAGAAAGCAACCTAGAAAGATAACCCACATCCATACTAAGCAAGGCATACACATGTACTATGCCAATTGACAAATGGATAACTCCCTAACCCACCAAAACTAACACATTAACTACAGAAGATGTCAGGTTTTAACAAAGGAAAGGCAACAAGGAAATCGACCCAGATCTTATGATCTTGACCAAACTGATCAATTGCATTTGATAAATATGATAAGTCATTCCATATCATGTCATAATAGCTGGCGACCATCACAATCACAAGAAGATGAAATGGAAATGCAGAAGGTTGTAAAACGTGGAAGAGATGCAATAGAAGCAGCGACGGTTTGGAAAAAAGATATCAATTGATGTGAGGCAACGTTTCTGCAATAACAACATTGAAGCTGCTATCAGAACTGCCACCCCACTATAAATCTCTAACTTGCAATAGTAATCTTGTCGATGGAACAAAGCAACACAAATGAATGCAATGATTGCCAGAAGCAACTAGAATTATTTCATGCCAGGCAGAAACAGTTATCATTGAGCAAGAGCCGACTGTAATACATCAAATTACTGAGGGATCAAGAAGGTGCAGGCTAGGTTTACTGCCTCATCTAGGGTAGTAGTGATTAGTTTGCATGTGCAGTAAAGTCAGTTCACACATTTGAGTAAGACCCTTAAACTAAGGCAATGCGAAAAGCTACAAGAACAGTAAGTAGCGCGAAGCAAAAGATTGAACGTATTTGACTTAATGAGCACATGGCTCACGGTCCATCCAATGTCAACAAAAGGACACAATGAGTTGATTGTGGCATCACTACAATGGTATAATAGGGTATGAGGATCAAATGTTTAAATAGGGATTACTTCGTGAAGTGACATGATTAGGGTTAAATCAGTAAGAGTGCTGCAAGTAGATGAAAACGAATGCTCACGGCTAAATAGGGGCTAGAGATTCTCGACTGATGTTATGGATGTAGATTTACAAGGAAGATAGAGATTATGGCATGTCTAAATGATCTGAAGGAGTTAGGGTAAGCGAGGGTTTAGATAGGATTACAATATACATTCAATCATCACAATCCAAACAGGGTTTGACAGAGTCGATATTTGATAAGATTGAAATGGGTATGACTCTAAATACCATATTCAAGGACAAAGTTGTGTTGAGGAAATCATCTCAGGAAAAACAAGATTTCAATGTTGTAGAAGTTTTAGAAAATAAGACATGCAGACAATTCATTGAAAGTCCCGGACGAGTTAACAACGATGATGCATACAGAACAACACAATTTTCTTAGCAAGACAACAATAAGTTCATGCATTGACTAGAACTGAAACAACAAATCTCAATGAATCGTGATAGAACACATACCCATGATTAAACTTTCTTCTTCCCAGTTTTGTCTTCTTTCCCGGTAAGAAAATCTCCTCCCTAACCCCTCAAGCCCCCAAGGAAGAAATAGCCAAAAAAATAATCCCTCTCCAATCCTCCCCTCAGAAAAAAAGTTAATTGCCTTAATTTCCCACTCCTCAAACTTAAATGCAGTAGATCGCCATTTACATGAGATTTTCTCATAATAGAACAAAAATAATAGCTTTATTGTTTATGAGAGCTCATTACCCACAAAGCATAAGTAATGCCTACACAATAAAATCTATTTATTCACAAAGATATCAGCTAACTAATATATATTTATTGTTATTATTACTATTACTAGTATATTAATATTCTCCATTACTAACCTTATTCATTTTATTATTATTATTTGTCAATCAAGGAGAAGTAACAATTTCACTTTAAACAAAACAATTAATCACAACAAAGGTCACACCATAAACATAAGAACCCACATACAAAACAATACTGACATCCATACATGACCATACTTTAGAGACATACAATCATCCAACCTGACCAGTACGACAGGACTCCAGACATGATACACATCCTTTTCAAGGATGGTGACAAATCAGATAGGGACCTTTTGTTATCTCCACTTAATGATTTCCATTGGTTAAGGCACGCTCAGACCTATTAATTCAAGTGGAGTCGATGCCTGGTACCTTCAACCTACACAAACCAGATGTCAAGCACATATACATATACCATCATCAAAACAACACACTATGATAGGGAATCGCAGTGTAGCAGGGTGCTCTTCGAGAGTAATGCTACACCGTCCCTTCACAAAATAAAACATATCACATTATCCGCATTGCCAATTAAATCCATAAACAGACATAAGCATTAAACATTTGTTCATACAACATCATGAGAGCAATAGACAGATGTCAGATAATCTCATGAAACATAATTCTATCAAATTAATTAACACATAATTAATTATATCATAAGCATCTTGCACTAACATAAGCATTAGAAATGTCATCATAGTAAACATCAATGAATGTCATCATCAGTCATCAAAATAAATCCATCAAAATATACCATCATGTCTAACCATAAGGAACTAACTAACAGTTAATCAGAAAGCCAAAATGAGAGGCACTACACAATCTGCCCAAAACTTTAACCTTTTCTTTCTCCAAATTGCTTAATTCATTTTGCAAACTTACTACTTGACATTCCTTAGTTGTTACAAACTCAATTAAAGGACTATAGGACTAAGTGATGTTAAACAGTTTAAGTTATAAGTCCTTAATCTTCTTCTTAGTATCTTCAACAACTTTAGCCCGATTTAGGCAAAACTTATAAATCTCTACACCTTCAGAGAGGGCATTTTGAATATTCTTTATACCAGTATCAAGTATTGATCTATCATAACTAATTATTTTCTTTATTTCAGTAAATCTCTTTTTGTTGAATTCATTTCAGACTTTAACTTTTGCTGACTTCTCAAAAGTTTCAAAATGAGTACTTATAGAGTTTATTAGAGTCTTCAATTGACCGAAAGGAGAATTAGATGAATCCTTTTGAAAGGTTGGCATAATATTTTCTAGAATTCTGGAGGCAAGACCAAGCAACTCACTATCCTCAATGCGAGTCTTTAGAATCTCCTCTCTTGCTTTTGCTTGTGCCACATATGCTAACTTCATCTTTTGTAGAGGGAAAAGAGTGTCAAAATTGATAGGTCCTTGAATCAACTCCAGTTCATCAAACTCAAGATTGTCTTTCTCAAGTAATTTCTTCACTGCATCTGCAGTGTCTCTTGCCAAATATGTAACTCCATCTTTCAGATCCTTGCTGGTACTGTCATCTTGCTTTTTCTCTTCTATGTTCTCTGTTGTTTCTCCTTCTTGTTCATCCTTGTCCTTAACCTCTTTTGCTTCTTGCCTTTTATTCTTCATAGAATCATCTTCAATAGGAGTATCTACTTTTGTATTCATCTCTATATTTTCTCCAGCTGATTTGTCTGGAGGAATTTGAGCATGATCAATATTTTCTTCCTTCATCATTTCTTCATCTTATTTACTCAATATTTCTTCTTCTGAAATGGAGAAGTTATCTTCCTCAATTCGCTGCTCATTTTCCTTCAACTCTTCTTCAATAGTGGGAAAATTATGCTTTTTCAATGCTTTCAGAAGAATCTCCTGAGTATCTTCAACTACTTTATCAATCTCACCCATCATAAGCTTATTCATTCTAAACTTAGTCCTAAAGTGCTATTTCACTTCTTTGAATATCAGGTCCATTTGCTCTAGAGTAATTTGAGGACACAATTTTATTAGCGAATGCTCCTGAAACTCAATATCTTTAGCTTTTGCATTTTCTTTTCTTATTTCTAGAATTTTTACAAGGCTTTCTAGAATTTCAAAAGTTATTTCATGTAAAGTCTTATTGTAGATATTCAAGTATTTGATTGTTGCTTCCTCCAAGACTCTCTTATCAACATCATTGTCATAATCATAAAATTTAGTCATTGGCTTTAAGTTTCCATCTACAGTGATTGACTTAATGATGTCTTCTATAGAAAGGGTAGGTTTCTCAACATAAGCCTCTGACTTATGCCTTTTTCTTGACTTTTTGCTTATGGAGGGCTTCTCCTTAGACACTTTGGTAGCTTTAGTGCTTGAGACCTTCAACTCTTTGACCTCATCATTTGAATCAGTTTCTTCTTCATCCTCCTTCACACTAACATATGTCCTCTTGCCCATTACTTTTGTTCTTTTTCCTTCCTTTCTGGTAGGTTTTTCTTTGAATTTCTCTGTAGCAGGAGAAGGTGATGCACTGGAGGTTGTATCAGAACTCCTAGTAGTCCTTGATGTGGGAGAGGATTCTATTGGAATACTTTCTTGATTCCTATCTTGTTTCTCTTTCTCAACTCTCTCTCCTTTCCTTGTGTTGTCTCATAGCTTCCTTGGTGAGGCCAAATTTCTCAGCCAACTGCTCAATTTCTTTTCTCACAATTCTCCTGATTGAAGGATCCTTGAATTTAGCATGCAATTTTTGTGAGATCTCTTTATATGTTCCAAATCTCCCCTCAGTCAGATCCCTAGACTAGCTCAACAAATTCTATGCATACAATTCCAATACACGTCCATCCACTTCATACCCCATGAGCATGATCCACACAACTCTAGGCTCTATTGCTTCCATCTAGCATTGATCAATAGTAACCATAAAACAAATGGTGTCCTTGTATTTTCAACCACAATACTAGGTATTCTTTCCCTAGCCTGCATCATATTTTGGAAATTATTGAAGAATCCCCAAAGTGTAGAATTCTATGTCTTAAGGTTGCCCAAACTACTCAAATAATTTCTAATTTGAATTGCTACCGGTTTGTCATTAGACCAATACACATTCTTCTTTCCATGGAGTTCACTCAAGAAATAAAAGAGACATATGATTAACATACCAAATTTGAATGGGTACTTCTTGTCCTTCTTTATTTTGCTTAAATTCTCCATAAGATGGCTCTGCAATACTTCATAGAGATCATAGTCTGCATCTTCTTTTACCATCTCATATGCAGTATAAATGGCTATTCCAAATACTAAGTTTTCTCTGCTTGAGTGATATATCTTATATCTAATCACCATGGATGTGAATCTGATCCCATCATCCTCTATATCATTTATAGTTATAGCTCTCTTATCAAATTTTTATCCAGTTGCCTCTATGACTACTTGATTCTTCACGACCTTCAACTGAGGCAGAGTGCCAATTGAGTTTAATCCTATGACTGCCCTTATTGCATCTTTTGTGATCTTAAATGGATGGTTTATCCATATAAATTCATCATGGATATGGCTCAAGACATACTGGACCCATTTGTCTTCTGAGAATATCATAAACTCAGCAAATTGCAAAAAATTCTTATCTTCTAGGATTTTGTATTCTAGTTTGAGTTCCAAATTATCATCAGTTAAGTGATTAAGAAATAGTTCAACAAATCTTAAGTTGTTATTCTCTTCTAGAGGCACGTGAATGTAAGCCCTAACATCCTTTGT
Source organism: Cunninghamia lanceolata (assembly GCA_027924645.1). Taxonomy (NCBI): domain Eukaryota; kingdom Viridiplantae; phylum Streptophyta; class Pinopsida; order Cupressales; family Cupressaceae; genus Cunninghamia; species Cunninghamia lanceolata. The sequence continues at coordinate 563,607 of BSBN01001161.1, forward strand.
GTGAAGAACTCCATAAGGAATGTCAGAGAATGCTCCCATCGAATCGACTATAGTGGACTTTAAAGGATGCTTCTTAAACTTTGGTCTAGGTCATTTAGTGATATTCACAACCAGAGGTGTAGCCATTTTAAAAGATCACAAGTTTAGAGCTTTGCAAGAAAATACCTTTTTCTCCATGGAATTAGGATTGGTTGTCAAATTCACTTTTCGCACTTCAAATCTTGAAATCTCAGCTCAGGCACTCTTCTCCCTATTCTTTTTAAATGTAAATTGATTCAAATGCTAAGCAAAAGATGTTTTATGCTCCACAAAACCTAATTTGCCATTGTAATAAATGTTTTGCCCTAACTTTTCTAGATACATTGTTTCTTAACACAGTTTCTCATAGATTGCTCCACAATTTGCCACATCAACCTTTTTCCTTCCAAAATTTTCTTCAATAGATCTGCTATAGGCTTCTTTACTTTCATTCATCATGCCAGATTCAACACCCACTAACTAGCAGGGGAAATTAGATTTTCAATGTAGCTCCCTCTGAGCCATAACTCCTATTTCAATTCTCAGAGGAATTATTAGCACCGGATTCTGGTGTGGATCCATTACCATTATTTATTTCACACCATGTCTTGTTTATTTCATTATGGACTTCATTCACATTTACTTTGCCCTTGCCTTTGTCATGTCTCTGCATATTCTAGTTTCTGTTTACCAGACCTTTTCTATTATTATTCCTTCTTCTGCAGAATCTTGCAATATGACCAGATCTATTGTAGTTAAAGCACACAACAATTTTTTGCCAATTTGCTTGATACCCTCTTGATCTATATTGGTTAGCCATGTGTCCATATCTATTACATGAAAAACATTTGCCATTGAACGAATTGACATTTCTTTTGTTGTTAGAGTAGTTCATCATCATACTTCTCCATTCATTAAATTTATGACCATACCTATTGCAATTGAAGCATTGACCAAAGAAGGATGGACCACTTTGATAAACTCTACTTCTACACTAAGTAGCTCTATGACCAAATTTATTGCAATTGAAACAATTTCCATTGAAAGATGGATATCTTTGAGCATTAGGTTGTCTTACCGAAGGTCTTTTAGGTCTATTTCTCTAATTCCTAGATCTAGAGATTTCACCTTTCTCATATCCCAGACCATGCTTATAATCTGCCCTCTTTTGACCACCAAGGAGCACCTCAAGTTTGGTTGAGCTTATCTTGAACTTCTCTTTGTATTCATTTGTAGCTTCTAGGTCATGTTTGAGAATGACAATTTGCCTTTCAAGTTGTTCCTCATTATCTCTGGTTTCTTGTAAATCAAACTCTAGATGGCCAATTATTCTATCTAGTCTACAACATTCTTCTGTTCTTTCTTTCAGACATTGATTCAGGTTTTCTTCAGTCTTCTTTCTTTCCTCAATTTCCTTGGTTAGCCTCATCACTCTAGATTCCATCTCATGTCTTAGGACAATAGTTCTTTTGTCAGTTTCTCACATTCCCTTGTCTTCTCCTTCAGAGCCTCATCCATGTCATTGTCTTCATTCTGGTTTGCTAACCATTGAAGTAGCTCCTTTCTCTTTTCCATAGATTTGCTCAGTTCAGTTCTTTGATTTCTGATCTGGACTGATGAAGATCCTCTAAAGAAAATTGAAGTTGTTCATTGATGCCATCGAAATACCTGAATGAACCCATTGAAATACCTTCCTAGATCTTCCTCAAGCTATTAAACTTCTTCCAAGGAACTAGGCTCTGATACTAATTGTTGAAATTAAGGAACACTGAGGGGTGAGGTGAATCAGTGTTCTACAAAACTTATTACTTTGTTCCTTTATTAATTTACCACATAGAAAGAAATAAGAGCAGTAACAACAAGATCATCACACATGAACACCAAGATTTTTATGTGGAAACCTAGTTAAGGGAAAAACCATGGTGGGGGTTAACTCACAAGATATTATACTCTATTAAAAGTATTACAAATGGGAAGGCACATGCCTTTGGGAACACTACCCAGAGCTCATTGCTCAAAGGAGGCTCACTACCTACAATATTAGTTACAATAGTTCATTGAAATGTTTGAAATAAAGAATAGCATCTAACCATGCAAGATTATAGTTCTGGTTAGGCTCAATATACTGACTTCACACACTTCATCTCTCACTGCCCTATTTCACTGTTCTTTCATGATCAGAACCTTAGATCTCTATATTCTGAGATTGTTACTGCCACATTTCATACTTCTCACATCATATTTGTACATTCACACACCAAAATGCTCAAATCCATCTACTATATATATCCGCAACATGAGATTTCATCAACTGCAGTCGGTCTCCAGAAAACTTACAAGCTTTTTCAAGATCACTGTTCTGTCAACTGAATCCATGCATAAATATCAATGCAGACCAAAACCTATGTATCCAAGTCACCTTACATGTCAGCCAATACCACTGGATATCACAAATTACTAAACCAACAACTTTTTGTAATCCTCACAATGATCAAGTCAGCCTATTCTTCACCGGACTGAACTGTCTAACCAAAACTCGATACTCAAATACTTGTAACTTACAATCCTTTATCACCAGAGGCTAAAATATTGGCTTTAAGTAACCCTGACATCCCTTAACATTCCCTTAGATCCGTAGCATGAAATGATTACCTATGGAGAATTGCAGACCAGGATGCAGAACCCTGTCATATGCTCTATTCCTATCTATTTGGACTTAGACAAATCTGCAATCTAACTTTTGGTGTGATCCACTGATGTAATGCAAATGTGTAAGATAGATTTAGTTTCCATCAATGACAACACCTGACATGCCTAGTAGTGTCTCTTGCCAATAGAACTACATCCTCTCATGATAAAGGTACAGCTATCAAGAAAGCAATTTAATAAGAATGAAATAGGTATTTCTTTCATTTTGGTTGTTCTGAAGTATAAAGTTATTGTTCAAATACAAAGACAATAGCCAAAAAGATCATAAATTGCAGGTGTAGCTACAGGAGGTAACCATATAAGTGTAGTGAGAAACTTGTTCAAGACAAATCAAAGAGGCATAAAGCTAAATAATATCAAGAGCCATAGAGTATCAGGTTATAGTTCAAATGCAATGGAACATCCAAGAGATCAGATGTTACAGGTGTAGCTACAGGAGGTAGCATATGGAGAAATGTTGTACACAGAAGCATGTTTCCTCAGCCAAATGGAGTAAAGGAGTCATTAATGTAATAGCCTAAAATTGGCACAGGTTAAATTAAGTAAATATTTGAATATTTATCTTAATTCTTATTTTCTTCTGTCAATTAGATAAATATTCAAAGTTTATTTGATTGGTTCATTTAATTAAAATCCCTAAATTCTTCTAATATCTCAAATCATCAATCCACCTCACAAAATCCACCTCATCAATCCACCTCATCCTTCCACATCATCCCTTCCACCTCACCATGTTGTACATATAATTAAATATTCTTAATATTTAATTAGCTAATATCCTCCAAAATCCAAAATTGAATTCTTAATTCAATGTCCTCCATTATCCTCCACCATGGATTCTTAATTCAATTGTCATAACCCATTGTCCCCCACTCTGAATTCTTAATTCAATTGTCATAATCCATTATCCTCCACTTTGAATTCTTAATCCAATTGTCATAATCCATTATCCTCCACTTTGAATTCTTAATTCAATTGTCATACCTCACTATCCTCCACTCTAAATTTTTAATTCATCCATTATGAATTAAAGATTCACAATTAATGAGGGCCATTGATCTCATCAGTTGATCCTCACCCTCCATTCTATTTTCAGAAAATCTATAAATAGAACCCTCTTCTAAGCTAATTAGAGAGACTTCTTCTAGCATCCTTACTATGCTTAAATTCCTCTAGGAATCTTCTTCTTCTTCTCTTCTTCTCTTCTCCATACCGTTGTAATGCAGGAATCATATCACATAGCCATTTCCCCCTTGTCATCTTGAGGAATCGAAGCAAGGAAGCAAGCTCCCTGAGGGCCAACCTTCATCAGTCAAGATCGAGAGAGAATAGGTGACCAATGGAAGCTGCAAGGTAACAGGTTGTAAGTTTTATGCTTTCAGTTGTTTGTTCTTGTTATTCGCACTTTTCATTGTTGATTGGGTTAATTATCTTAATTGATTTATTTCATTTTCCCATTCATAGACCTATTTTATCACGTTGTTTCAAAGAATAAACAGTCTGATGATGATATATGCCCCAGTTTGGTCCTGGTACAGGTTATGATAATAGGATGCCCCCTCGGGAGATTAGACAGGGAGAAGGCGGTAGGCATGAGATGGACAATCTCATGATAAGATATGTTGACAGGAATGAAATGGTTGAATGCAGAAGAAAGGGATGAATGATATGGAATGCAAGATAAACAGATGACACACACAAGCAAGTAAGCAAGTATGCACAAACGACACAAGCACAAGCAAGGTATTGCCCCTGTCGAGTGGTAAACCAATGATATGGGTCGATGATGTCTGGTTTCAGGAATGAAATATGTCATATAAGACTCCAGGTCTGGTTTCAACAATGTAACATCCTGTCTAAGACATTTGGTACGATAGTGTTGTCATGGCGAGGAATGATATATCCCTAGAGCAACACTAAGGATAGCGTCTGGTTTCAGAAAATGAAGCATGTTGTGTAAGACGCGTGTGTTGGTTTGATTTCGACAATGCAACATCCTGTCTAAGACCATTGATTGATTAACTGATCAAGTTGGTTTATGACCAGACAAGGATCAAGACCATTGATTACGATTAGATCTTTTGACAAGATTGATTTGACTTGATTGATATGGATTAAGGATAGACTTGCAATTAGATATGGTATGGATATGGATATGGCTATGAGACGCAATTAGATATGGTATGGATACGAGATGTGATTGGCTATGGATATGGATATTTGTCATCTTGAGATAGCAAGTATTTTGAAGCGCTTTCATCATTGGGCTTTATTATGTTGTAAGAAAATACAAGCATCTAGGTATAATTGAACTGAGATGACCTGAGTATTACTTACATAGATTTTTCAATAGACAAGGATTGCCCCTATTCATGTTTAGACCTCGGAGTCCTCAATGATCTTTTGCCGATCATGTCGTTAGACAAAAAGTCATCACATTACTAAAGTTTGATCCACAAGCAGTAGACAAAGAAAATAATCATGCCCCCATCCTAGCATCTCTACCTTTTGGCATCCTCGAGTAGCATAGAAAGGCATGATAGCATAAATCAAGACTCTTAATCTAACCAACACAAAACATTCTGGCATTAGATGTGTTTGTTTCTTGCCATAATTGATATGAGATTTAGCTTGAGTGTTTCAGTATGGTGCTCTGTTTTGCCTTGGACAGGTTGATGTTTTTCATCAAGATTTTTGTTTGGATGTAATTCTGAAGCAAATGATATTTATGGAAGCTGCAAGGGAGTGCCAATAACAGAGGACTTAAATGTTGATGATCAAGAGTGTTAGATGAGTAAAATCCATACTCTAAGAACACAACCAGAGATCTGTAAAGAGTGCATAAAGGACAGAGAAAGCTGTGAATTTATGCGTAAATTGGAATATAGAAATGAGGAGATTAGTATGCATCTTTTTCGAGGTAAAGAACCTCCTAGGTCCATTTTAGCTTCCTCTAGGTCTTTATCTAATGTTTGAATGGTGCACATCAAACAGGTCTCAGAAGACATTGACAAATGGTAGCTCAATTAACTTGAGAGTTTCTGGATGCACAACCGTGTATCAATTGAAGATGATGAGGGATTTTTGTTTGGAAGTAGACTTTGTTGCTCTTGTTTGTCTAGCAAAAGGTATCACAATCCTTATTGGTGGGACGGACGACAAGACATGGATGGACTAGAAGAAAGACAACAAGAAAGACAACAAGAAATGGGACGGATGGGGAAGCGGAGCAGACTCAGATAGATAGAAGGACTAGACCTGGGATGAATAGGGAAAGTGGAGCCTCAGGGGCATATTGATAATGGCCTTGCCTACGTGACAATGCAGAGGCAGTGTAGTTCGGGGAGGTGGACCATGGATGTAATAGATGATAGATGACAAGATATGAGATGGACAGGGAAGTGGAGTGGACTTAGATAGATAAAAGGACTAGACATGGGATGAATAGGGAAAGTGGAGCCTCAGGGGCGCATGAGAATAATGGCCTTGCCTACGTGATAGCTCAGAGGCGATGTAGTTCAGGACTTGGACCATGGATGGACTAGAGGATAGATGACAAGATATGAGATGGACAGGGAAGCAGAGCGGACTCAGATGAATAGAAGGACTAGACATGGAATGGAGGGGAAAGTGGAGCCATGGGGGCGCATGAGAATAATGGCCTTGCCTACATGATAGCTCAGAGGTGACGTAGTTCAGGACTTGGACCATGGATGGACTAGAGGATAGACGACAAGATATGAGATGGACAGGGAAGCAGAGCCTCCGGGGCGCATTGAAAATGGCCTTGCCTACGTGATAGCTCAGAGGCGACATAGTTCGACAAGAACCCTAATGGACCTAAGATATGGATTGGATGAGACGCGATATGGAACCGATATGGATCAAATATGGAACAGGTAGGACTAATGACAAGGAACCACCACGGATAGGTAGATGTATGGGTGAATGGAACAAGTAGGTAGAAGGAACCAAGGATGTGATCTCCAAGGACTATGTCGCATAAGTATAACATGCCCCATTGTAGGTAGAGTACGTGGGATTTTTTATGGCAATATTTAAGATAATAGGAGGATGAAGGATTTGCATGTTTTGGAGGGGTAAGGTATGTCAAGAGACATCTAGAACATTTGTCAATCATTGTGCCCCTAATCTTTATCAAGACCAAAGAATAGAGGAAAGGAAGTTTGGATGGATGGATGGGACTGGTAGGAGAAGAGTGATATGTTGATGAGACAAGGTGCCCCCAAGTATGAGTGACATAGAAGATCAACTTACGCATGATGCCTATTTGCCAGGTTTTCATCATGGTACTTATCCAAGGTGCCTGTTTGCTTGGTTTTCACCATTGGACGAAAGGGTTTTTCTTTACTTTTTTCTTTTTCATTTTTTTTTTTGAATATTTAGATAGGAGAAGGTGGATATGGATAGACTCAAGTATATAGTTCCTTGAAAGGTGAGAGTCCCACTAGATAGATACTGTCAAATGGACCATGTTTAGTGTTCTCATAGATGTTGGTAGGGGATCATATTAAAGTGATATGGCATAGGTAGATAGTGGATTATGATGTAGAATATGGAGGGAAGGCTTATGCAACAGCATAGACCATAGGCATAGGATGAGGAAGATGTGTAGGATGATAGTGGAAGGAAGGAAATCATGACCAACAGTTGCACATACCATGGTAAAGATTGAAGCTGGTGATGGGAAAGTAGTGTAGGAAGCAACGGAGACTTTTGCTTGTGGATGCATGATGTAGGCATGCAGGGTTCCACATAGACTGAGTATTGTCCTAATTTTTTCTTGCCATATGGGATGGAAGAATTTCAGACTTATGTATGGAATGGGAGAAAGTAGATGGTTGAGATTCTTAAGAGGTGGATGCCTCATGTAACTTGAGGGCTTTTTGCTTCGGTACCCAAACCATTTTGTTTTTAGATAGTACCTGTGAAGGTATGGGTTTGGGTGTATGCATCTTTTGTTCAGCTTTTGGAGTAATCATGTGTTGCTTGGGGACCCACACTTTTTTCAGTTTAGCATTGAGGTGTATGGGTGTATGCAGCTATTGATATGGATAATGCTTTGATTCTTGGCTTTTATATCCTAGGTCATGAGGACTCTTAGGATTTTTTACTTTATGGGTAGAGGCATCCACATATTTGTCATTGAATCCCTGTGGGATGGGAGAAGTGAGGTTGGTGAAAGCTCTTTGTTTAGACACCATGTACATTTGTCGGCCATGATTGGGATACTTGGAGGATGTATAGATAGATGGATAAGGTGTTGGAAGCAGTGGTGGTAAACGGCATGGGGGGATATTAGGAGTTGGCAGTAGCAGAGGGAGTTTGGATGGTGGAATATTAGGAGTTGGAAGTAGCGGATGGAGTTTGGATGGTGGAATATTAGGAGTTGGAAGTAGCGGAGGTAGTTTAGATGGTGGAAGGTGTATGGTCACATGCTTGTGGGATGTGTATGATAAGGGAGGTGGGATGGCGACATATGTTTTGGGAATATGATAGGGTTTGCGATGGAAAGTGGTAGACTTAGGGGGAGTGGAGGAAGTACCAACATCTTGAGTTTGTGCACCTTGGGGTATGTATCCAAGGCCGTATGAAGGAGGAGGAACATTGACATGGATGGGCTCCAAAATACCTTGTTCATGAAGGCCTAAGCCTTTACCTTGTTAGTTCATCTTCTAGAGTATGCGGTGGACAACATGATTATGTGTAGGTGGAACACTAGACACAAGTTCTTTATTGGATGGAGAAGGCGAGATAGATGATGATGGTTGCTGGTGTTCTAAGAAAGAACATTCATGCATGAATGTAGTAAGCCCAAGCATATATGGTGCAGAATTTGCCGCTTGGTCCATAACAGATGGCAGAGGAGTATTACTGGTTTGATCTTCTATGCTTGGTTGGGAGGCAAGTGTCTCATCGAAGGAAGTGGAAGTTGTTGGATCTTGGGTAGGACTAGATGGGGTGCTAGGCTCAGGACCATAGAATACGTAAGGTGGGCTAAGAGGATCATCATGGTCTGCTTGATCATAGATAGGTTCTTCATCATAGATGGGATTTTGATCATAGATTCTTCATCATAGATGGGATTTTGATCAGAGATAGGATTTAGCATGATGGGATTAATGTTCTCTTGTATAGGTTCGTCATCAGCTATAATATCTTGATCATAGGAGAGATATAGGTTATGCATGGTTGGAAACTGAATCTCTTGCTCATGTATAGGATCAAGTGGCTCCTGGATAGCTTCTTCATCAACACTAGTATCTTGGTTAGGGAAAACATATAGGTTATGGATGGGTTGCATGAAAGTGTTTTGATCTTGAGTTGGATTAGGGCTTAATGTTTCCACATGCTTAGGATTAAACTCTTGACATACCTCTTGGGTTGCTTGAATGGAAGTGGAAGGATCTCGGATAGGCTCTTGGTCAACAACATGAGAACATGATGACTCTTGACTTTGATTCATAATAGGAGACTCTTGAATAGGCTTGATGGCTTGTTGGTCACATGATGGGCTTGAAGGGCTAAGAATGTTAATTGAGCGCTCTTAGATAGGCTCGTGGTCAACAATATGAGGGTGTCACGGACACTGACTTTGGGGCATGGTAGAAGGCTCTTTGAGAAGCTCAAGGGGTTGTGGATGACATGAAGGGGTTGTAGGATTTGACATGGTATTGGAAGAATATGTGGTAAGGTCAAGGACCAGAGTTTGGGGACATGGTTGACTCTCTGCTAGTAGCCCTTGGAGCACATCCTTCGCGAGTGTATGGGTAGATGGATGAGCTGATGGAGGTTGATATGAGGATTTTGGAATTCTCCCTAGCTTTTCATATGTTGCATATCTTTCCCAAAAATCATCCGAGAATGTTTTCTTTGTCAGTTCAGACGGTGGGGAACTTGAGGTCGGTCTTGGTGTAGAACTGGTATGTTTTGGAATAGGTGTCTTAGAATATGGTGAAGGAGGACTAGTAGACAGGATGATATATGATTTCCCTCTTTAAGTGGTGGTTGCCTTGTCGATAGTATCATTAAGACGGGAAAAGAAGGTATGGTTTTGGGATGAGGCATAGCTAGTACTGGCCCATTCAGCTTTCAAGCTTGTCAATTCTTGTTGTAAGGCATCCATTTGTTGAAGAATTGTTATACACTCTTGGGGTGAGGGACCTAAGTTTGCTTGCCTTATCAAAGATTGAAGTTTTTGTTCAAGATATTCTAATTTGTTTGCCAATGACACAAGGTTGGAAAAGCTTACTAGTTTGGATATGCAAAACAAATGCATCAAACCAGAGTGTGAATGCGTCACAAGTCGAGACAAGTATGCTTGGAAGGATGAGTTGAATGGCTTGTCTTATGTGTTTGATGTTGTAGTTTGATTTGGCAATGTTTAGCAAATGATCACATGTATAAACAAGAAGCACTCACACAAGACACAAGCAACTTTGAATTTTGAATTGGAAGAATATGATAATGATTAAACAAGCACACTTGCAAAGCAAATCAACATGCCCTAATGCCTAGTTTGATGTGAGGTATGGCCAGTTAGGTTTGGTCAATGTTTAGACAAGGTTGACTAGGAATTTGAAAATGAAATCTTGCCACACAGCCGAGAGAAGGGGGTAACCCACCCTTCACCTTCACTTCCCAAAGGTAGAAAGTTCTTTGGGGCTTAGCCAAGAGTGACGGGATTCTGATTTCAAAGAGGGTGTCTTTCGATTCATCCTCGAATGAGGTCATCCCTAGGGGTGATGAAATCCCCTAGCAGGCCTCCTAGGATAGGGATTGACAAAAGCGAATCAAGTGAGGTTTTTTTGATCTCCAAGATCACCTTGCGGTGCGAGGAGAGAGCATACACACACCCACTTGATTCACACTTGCAGTTGATTAATTGACCTTAGAAAATTGAAATGTGATAAAAAAAATGTCAAGCAGTGATTCTTTTTAGCCCAATTTCAATGTGTGATTGAAGACACTAGTTCGTTTTAAGCCCAATTTCAATATGTGATTGATCAAACAATGTTCATTTTACAGGCCCAAATTGAGATGTGCGATGAAAGCAAGATTGAGATGGAATGAGAGATAGAATGAGTGCACCTAGATTGTTTTCACTGTCCAAAATGATGTAGATGCTGATCCTGATGTTGTTCCAGTTCCGTATGATCTCCTGCAAGTCACGAAACCAAAAACAGAGCAAGTAGACTAGCCAAATAGATGGTGATGCAAAAATTGAGAATCTGACAAAATTTGATGAGAGATGAACTGATATGAGAAAAATAAGTGCATGAACAGATTATTCAGGAGATTCTATGCAATTTGAAAAAAAAAATTGTGAAAATTCGATCAAAATTACAAAAGATATGACAGTTTGAAGTTTGCAAGCAAGTTTGACTTCGACTGATAAAAAAACTATGGGAAAAGGGCACCATCACCTATGAAAACCTCACAACTGTGAAGTGCCCAGAGTCCTCTTTCTAACAAGTCCTTGTTTATACGATTTCACCTCCGTATGCGAAAGTTATGAAAAGTTGAAAAAAACAGCCGATTTTGGCATGTAGGAGGCCCCAAAGGTTACTTGACTGTCTAGTTTAACTGCGGGTAGTTAGCAAAAATTTGGTCACATGAATAGGTTGGACCTCCAGTGGTTAGCTGTTTAGCATTTAAGTTTCAGAGGAGCCCTTGGTTGATCATATGACCAGGGGCAAAAAGGTAGGGAAAAAAAATAAAATTAAAACAAAGCTTTTTTTAGGGCTTAAACCCTGTGCCCTAAAGAATGGGAGGGTGGTTCGAATGAGGGTAGGGTAGGTCGTTGGGTGTAGGCAATGGTAGGGGTGTAGAGGATGACAATGGTGGAGGTGGGCATCGCAGGGAGCCGTGCGAGGGTGGTGGAGGGGAGGTGGGAAGTGGTGTTGGGAGGTGGTGAAGGGAGGTCGGCAGGGAAGGCTTCGACGGAGGGGGTGGTGAAATGGTGTCGGGAGGAGGGCCAAAGGGTTTGGGTGGGAGATGGCTTGGCAGTGGTAGGAGTTGGGTGTTGCTGGCGGTGGCAATTGCAGAGGTGGTGTCCACCATGAGTGGTTAGCGGGTGGCGATGGGTGTTGGTAGGAGTTAGGGTTTGGAAGGCGGCGGCGGCAGGGGAAGCCGTGGTGAGCAGCGCGCGGCGGTGTGGTGGCCGGAGGCAATGGAGGTCTACAGGGAGGTAGTGATCAGGGTGGAGAGATAGCAGAGGAGGTGAGTAGGTGAAGGCTTAGGCAGTGGCGGCGGAAGCGCTGGTTCGGTGTTGTTCAGGTGGCGACGGGTAGTTTGAAGCGGTGGTGAAGCGGTTGTCGGGGCAGCGGTAGGTTGAAACAAAACCTGCAAACACAAATTGTTAACCCTGCCAAAAAAAAATTTATCCTCTGCACACAAACACAAAATCCATGATCAGTGCACAGGGGGCCGCGGGATCCATACGGTAGGATCTGTACGGTACGGCCTAAGGCCCCTAAAAAATTTTCAAAAAAAATATCAAAGTTTATAGTCAAAATTCACAGAAAGGATGTCTTGAGCGCAAAAATGAGGTCGGTTTCTGTTCAAAATGAAACCTGCAACACTTTCTCCATAAAACTTGATAAAAATTATTAGAAAAAGGGTTAGAAAACGAAGATTCTGACAATGAAACCTTCACAAAACAATACGGTGGGTGCCAAAATGTGACTGGAAAAATGAGATAAATATATTAAGACAATTTAACCCAATCAACAATAAAATGTGCAAATAACAAGAATAAATAATAGAAAGCATGAAACTTACAACCTTGTTACCCTGCAGCTTCCATTGGTCGCCTATTCTCTCTCGATCTTGACTGATGAAGATGGGCCCTCAGGGAGCTTGCTTCCTTGCTTCGATTCCTCAAGATGACAAAGGGGAAATGGCTAGGTGATATGATTCCTGCATTACAATGGTATGGAGAAGAAGATCCTAGAGAAAATTGGGTATAGATTCGATGCCAGAATGAGTCTCTCTAATTGGCTTAGAAGAGGGTTCTATTTATAGATTTTCTAAAAATAGAACGGAGGGTCAGGATCAACTGATGAGATCAATGGCTCTCATTAATTGTGAATCTTTAATTCATAATGGATGAATTAAAAATTCAGAGTGGAGGATAGTGGATTATGACAATTGAATTGAAAATTCAAAGTGGAGGATAATGGATTATGACAATCGAATTGAAAATTCAGAGTGGGGGACAATGGTTTATGACAATTGAATTGAAAATTTAGAGTGGATTTTGGAGGATATTAGCTAATTAAATATTAGGAATATTTAATTGTATATGCAACATGGTGAGGTGGAAGGGATGAGGTGGAAGGATGAGGTGGATTGATGAGGTGGATTTGGGATTTGAGACATTAGAAGAATTTAGGGATTTCAATTAAATGAACCAATCAAATAAACTTTGAATATTTATTTGATTGACTGAAGAAGATATGAATTAAAATAAATATCAAAATATTTACTTAATTCAATCTGAGCCAATTTTAGGCTTCTACAATTAAGATAAATCAGATAAATAAATATTATAAGTTTATTTGATTGGTTCATTATCCTACAATTAAATAAAATCATTTTATTTAATTAAATTCCCTAAATTCTTCTAATGTCTCAAGTCATAAATTCACCTCACAAAATCCACTTCATCAATCCACCTCATCAATCCACCTCATCTTTCCACCTCATCTCTTCCACCTCACCATGTTGCACATATAATTAAATATTCTTAATATTTAATTAGCTAATATCCTCTATTATCCAAAAATAAATTCTTAATTCAATTGTCCCCCACCATTATCTAAAAATGAATCTTTAATTCAATTGTCCTCCACCATTGAATTAGAAATTCAATTTGTCCTCCACCATTGAATTACAAATTCAATTATTCTCCACTCATTGAATCTTTAATTCAATTGTCCTCCACCATTGAATTTCTAATTCAATTGTCCTCCACTCAATGAATCTTTTATCCTTCACCATTGAATTTCTAATTCAATTATTCTCCACTCAATGAATCTTTAATTCAATTGTCCTCCACCATTGAATTTCTAATTCAATTATTCTCCACTCATTGAATTAAGAAATTCAATTTGTCCTCCACCAAGTTGAATTAAGAATTCAATTGTCATAACCCACTCCTCCACTCTAAATTTTTAATTCATCCATTATGAATTAAAGATTCACAAAAAATGAGAGCCATTGATCTCATCTTTTGATCCTCACCCTCCATTCTATTTTCAGAAAATCTATAAATAGAACCCTCTTCTAAGCAATTAGGGAGACTTCTTCTAGCATCCTTACTATGCTCAAATTACTATGCTAGCAACACCCAACTCCTACCACTGCTGAGCCATCTCCCACCCAAACCCTTTGGCTCTCCTCCCGACACCATTTCACCACCCCCTCTGTCGAAGCCTTCCCTGCTCCTCCTCCGTCGAAGCCTTCCCTGCCGACCTCCCTTCACCACCTCCCAACACCACTTCCCATCTCCCCTCCACCACCCTCACATAGCTCCCTGTGACGCCCGCCTCTGCCATTGTCATCCTCTACACCCCTGCCACCGCCTGCACCCAACAACCTGCCCTACCCTCATTCGAACCACCCTCCCATTCTTTAGGGCATAGGGTGTAAGCCTTAAAAAAACCTTTGTTTTAATTTTATTTTTTTTCCCTACCTTTTCGCCCCTGGTCATATGACTGACCAGGGGCTACTCTGAAACTTAAATGCTAAACAGCTAACCGCTGGAGGTGCAACCTATTCATGTGACCAAATTTTTGCTAACTGCTCGCAGTTAAACTAGACAGTCAAGTAACCTTTGGGGCCTCCTACATGCCAAAATCGGCTGTTTTATTCAACTTTTCATAACTTTCGTAAATGGAGGCGAAATCACGCAAATAAGGACTTGTCAGAAAGAGGACTCCAGGCACTTCGTAGTTGTGAGGTTTTTGCTAGGTGATAGTGCCATTTTCCCATAGGTTTTATTAGTCGAAGTCAAACTTGCTTGCAAACTTCAAACTGTCATATCTTTTACAATTTTGATCGAATTTTCACGAATTTTTTTTCAAATTGCATAGAATCTCCTGAATAATCTATTCATGCACTTATTTTTCTCATATCAGTTCATCTCTCATCAAATTTTGTCAGATTCTCAATTTTTGCATCACCATCTATTTGGCTAGTCTACTTGCTCTGTTTTTGGTTTTGTGACTTGCAGGAGATCATACAGAACTGGAACAACATCAGAATCAGCATCTACATCATTTTGGATAGCAAAAACAATCCAGGCACACTCATTCTATCTCTCATTCCATCTCAATCTTGCTTTCATCACACATCTCAATTTGGGCCTGTAAAATAAACATTGTTTGATCAATCACATATTGAAATTGGGCTTAAAACAAACCAGTGTCTTCAATCACACCTTGAAATTGGGCTAAAAAGAATCACTGCTTGACATTTTCTTCATCACATTTCAATTTTCTAAGGTCAATTAATCAACTACAAGTGTGAATCAAGTGGGTGTGTGTATGCTCTCTCCTCGCACCGCAAGGTGATCTTAGAGATCAAAAACACCTCACTTGATTCACTTTTGTCAATCCCTATCCTAGGAGGCCTGCTAGAGGATTTCATCACCCCTAGGGATGACCTCATTCGAGGCTGAATCGAAAGACACCCTCTTTGAAATTAGAATCCTATCACTCTTGGCTAAGCCCCAAAGAACTTTCTACCTTTGGGAAGTGAAGGTGAAGGGTGGGTTACCCCCTTCTCCCAGCTATGTGGCAAGATTTTGTTTTCAAATTCCTAGTCAACCTCGTCTAAACATTGACCAAACCTAACTGGCCATACCTTACATCAAACTAGGCACTAGGGCATGCTGATTTGCTTTGCAAGTGTGCTTGTTTAATCATTATCATATTCTTCCAATTCAAAATTCAAAGTTGCTTGTGTCTTGTGTGAGTGCTTCTTGTTTATACATGTGATCATTTGCTAAACATTACCAAATCAAACTACAACATCAAACACATAAGACAAGCCATTCAACTCATCCTTCCAAGCACACTTGTCTCAACTTGTGACGCATTCACACTCTAGTCTGATGCATTTGTTTTGCACATCCAAACTAGTAAGCTTTTCTAGCCTTGTGTCAATGGCAAACAAATTAGAATATCTTGAACAAAAACTTCAATCTCTGATAAGGCAAGCAAACCTAGGTCCCTCGCCCCAAGAGTGTATAACAATTCTTTAACAAATGGATGCCTTACAACAAGAATTGACAAGCTTGAAAGCTGAACGAGCCAGTACTAGCTATGCCTCGTCCCAAAACCATACCTTCTTTTCCCATCTTAATGATACTATCGACAAGGCAACCACCACTTCAAGAGGGAAATCATATATCACCTCGTCTACTAGTCCTCCTTCACCATATTCTAAGACACCTATTCCAAAACATACCAGTTCTACACCAAGACCGACCTCAAGTTCCCCACTGTCTAAACCGACAAACAAAACATTCTCGGATGATTTTTGGGAAAGATATGCAACATATGAAAAGCTAGGGAGAATTCCAAAATCCTCATATCAACCTCCATCACCTTATCCATCTAACCATACACCCACGAAGGATGTGCTCCAAGTGCTACTAGCAGAGAGTCAACCATGTCCCCAAACTCCAGTCCTTGACCTTACCACATATTCTTCCAATACCATGTCAAATCCTACAACCCCTTCATGTCATCCACAACCCCTTGAGCTTCTCAAAGAGCCTTCTACCATGCCCCAAAGTCAGCATCCATCACACCCTCATATTGTTGACCACGAGCCTATCCAAGAGCCCTCAATTAACATTCTTAGCCCTTCAAGCCCATCATGTGACCAAGAAGCCATCAAGCCTATTCAAGAGTCTCCTATTATGAATCCAAATCAAGAGTCATCATGTTCTCATGTTGTTGACCAAGAGCCTATCTGAGAGCCTTCCACTTCCATTCAAGCAACCCAAGAGGTATGTCAAGAGTTTAATCCTAAGCATGTGGAAACATTAAGCCCTAATCCAACTCAAGATCAAAACACTTTCATGCAACCCATCCATAACCTATATCTTTTCCCTAAACAAGATACTAGTGTTGATGAAGAAGCTATCCAGGAGCCACTTGATCCTATACATGAGCAAGAGATTCAGTTTCCAACCATGCATAACCTATATCTCTCCTATGATCAAGATATTATAGCTGATGATGAACCTATACAAGAGAACATTAATCCCATCATGCTAAATCCTATCTCTGATCAAAATCCCATCTATGATGAAGAACCTATCTATGATCAAAATCCAATCTATGATGAAGAACCTATCTATGATCAAGTAGACCATGATGATCCTCTTAGCCCACTTTATGTACCATGGTCCTGAGCCTAGCACCCCATCTAGTCCTACCCAAGATCCAACAACTTCCACTTCCTTCGATGAGACACTTGCCTCCCAAGCAAGCATAGAAGATCAAACCAGTAATACTCCTCTGCCATCTGTTATGGACCAAGTGACAAATTCTGTACCATATATCCTTGGGCTTACTACATTCATGCATGAATGTTCTTTCTTAGAACACCAGCAACCATCATCATATATCTCGTCTTCTCCATCCAATAAAGAACTTGTGTCTAGTGTTCCACCTACACATAATCCTGTTGTCCACCGCATACTCCAGAAGATGAACTACCAAGGTAAAGGCTTAGGCCTTCATGAACAAGGTATTTTGGAGCCCATCCATGTCAATGTTCCTCCTCCTTCATACGGCCTTGGATACATACCCCAAGGTGCACAAACTCAAGATGTTGGTACTTCCTCCACTCCCCCTAGGTCTACCACTTTCCATCGCAAACCCTATCATATTCCCAAAACATATGTCGCCATCCCACCTCCCTTATCATACACATCCCACAAGCATGTGACCATACACCTTCCACCATCTAAACTACCTCCGCTACTTCCAACTCCTAATATTCCACCATCCAAACTCCCTCCGCTACTTCCAACTCCTAATATTCCACCATCCAAACTCCCTCCATTACTGCCAACTCCTAATATCCCCCCATGCCCTTTACCACCACTGCTTCCAACACCTTATCCATCTACCTATACGTCCTCCAAGTATCCCAATCATGGCCGACAAATGCACATGGTGTCTAAACAAAAAGCTTTCACCAACCTCACTTCTCCCATCCCACAGGGATTCAATGACAAATATGTGGATGCCTCTGCCCATAAAGTAAAAAATCCTAAGAGTCCTCATGACCTAGGATATAAAAGCCAAGAATCAAAGCATTATCCATATCAACAGCTGCATACACCCAAACTGATACCTTCACAGGTACTATCTAAAAACAAAATGGTTTGGGTACCCAAGCAAAAAGCCCTCAAGTTACATGAAGCATCCACCTCTCAAGAATCTCAACCATCTACTTTCTCCCATTCCATACATAAGTCTAAAATTCTTCCATCCCATATGGCAAGCAAAAATCAAGACAATACTCAGTCTATGTGGAACCTTGCATGCCTACATCATGCATCCACAAGCAAAAGTCTCCGTTGCTTCCTACACTGCTTTCCCATCACCAGCTTCAATGTTTACCATGGTATGTGCAACCGTTGGTCATGATTTCCTTCCTTCCACTATCATCCTACACATCTTCCTCATCCTATGCCTATGGTCTATGCTGTTGCATAAGCCTTCCCTCCATATTCTACATCATAATCCACTATCTACCTATGCCATATCACTTTCATATGATCCCCTACCAACATCTATGAGAACACTAAACATGGTCCATTCAACAGTATCTATCTAGCGGGACTCTCACCTTTCAAGGAACTATATACTTGAGTCTATCCATATCCACCTTCTCCTATCTAAATATTCAAAAAAAAAAAATGAAAAAGAAAAAAGTAAAGAAAAACCCTTTCGTCTAATGGTGAAAACCAGGCAAACAGGCACCTTGGATAAGTACCATGATGAAAACCTAGCAAATAGGCATCATGTGTAAGTTGATCTTCTATGTCACTCACACTTGGGGGCACCTTGTCTCATTAACATATCACTCTTCTCCTACCAGTTTCCTTTCATACCATTTCCTATCTTGTCCCATCCATCCATCCAAACTTCCTTTCCTCTATTCTTTGGTCTTGATAAAGATTAGGGGCACAATGATTGACAAATGTTCTAGATGTCTCTTGACATACCTTACCCCTCCAAAACATGTAAATCCTTCATCCTCCTATCATCCTAAATATTGCCATAAAAAATCTCACGTACTCTACCTACAATGGGGCATGTTATACTTATGCGACATAGTCCTTGGAGATCACATCCTTGGTTCCTTCTACCTACTTGTTCCATTCACCCATACATCTCCCTATCCATGGTGGTTCCTTGTCATTAGTCCTACCTATTCCATATCTGATCCATATCGGTTCCATATCGCATCTCATCCGATCCATATCTTAGGTCCATTAGGGTTCTTCCTGAACTATGCTACCTCTGCGTTGTCACGTAGGCAAGGCCATTATCAATGCGCCCCTGAGGCTCCACATTCCCTATTCATCCCATGTCTAGTCCTTCTATCTATCTAACTCTACTCCATTTCCTATCAATCAAATATCTTGTCATCCGTCCCTCTATCTGTCCATGTCTGCACCTTTCTTTAGACAAGCGCACGTAACAAAGCCCACTTCAACATAGCAAAAATCTTGACACAAAAACATCAACCTGTCCAAGACAAGACAAGAGTACCATATCAAAACACTCAAGCTAATTCTATCTCAAAATATGGCAAGAAACAAGCACATCTAAATGCAAGAATGTTTTGTGTTGGTTAGATTAAGAGTCTTGATTTATGCTATCATGCCTTTCTATGCTACTCGAGGATGCCAAAAGCTAGAGATGCTATGATGGGGGCATGATTATTTTCTTTGTTTGCTACTTGTGGATTAAACTTTAGTAATGTGACGACTTTTGTCTAACGACATGATCGACAAAAGATCATTGAGGACTCCAAGGTCTAAACATGAAAAGAGGCAATCCTTGTCTGTTAAAAAATGCAAGAAGTACTTAGGTCATCTAGATTCAACTTTGACTAGATGCTTGTATTAACTTGCTATATCAAAACCCATGTAAGTAATACTCAGGTCATCTCGGTTTAATTATACCTAGATGCTTGTATTTTCTTACAACATAATAAAGCCCAATGATGAAAGTGCTTCGAAATACTTGCTATCTCAAGGTGACAAATATCCATATATATACTGTATCCAATCACATCTCGTATCTATATCATATCCAATTGTGCCTCATATCCATATCCATATCCAATCCATACCATATCTAATTGCAAGTCAATCCTTAATCCATATCAATCAAGTCAAGTCAATCTTGTCAAATGATCCAATCACAATCAATGGTCTTGATCCTTGTCCAGTTGTAAACCAACTCAATCAATCAATCAATCAATTGTCTTAGGTAGGATGTTGCATTGTCGAAACCAGACCAACACACACGTCTTACACGACATGCTTCATTTCGTGAAACCAGACACTATCCTTCGTGTTGCTCTAGGGATATATCATTCCCTGCCATGACAACACTATCATATCAAATGTCTTAGACAGGATGTTGTATTGTCGAAACCAGACCCAGAGTCTTATATGACATATCTCATTCCTGAAACCAGACATCATCGATCCATATCATTGGTTTATCGCTTGACAGGGGCAATACCTTGTTCATTCTTGTATCATTTGTGCATACTTGCTTACTTTCTTGTGTGTGTCATTTCTTTATCTTGCATCCCATATCATTCATCCCTTTCTTCTGCATTCAACCATTTCATTCTTGTCAACATATCTTATCGTGAGATTGTCCGTCTCATGCCTGCCACCTTCTCCCCGTCCAATCTCCCGAGGGGGCATCCTATCATCATAACCTGTACCAAGGCCAAACTGGGGAATGTATCATTATCAGACTATTCTTATTCTTTGAAACAACGTGATAAAACACATTGCTTCAAAGAGGGGCAAAATGTAGAAGCCTAAAATTGGCTCAGATTGAATTAAGTAAATATTTTGATATTTATTTTAATTCATATTTTCTTCTGTCAATTAAATAAATATTATAAGTTTATTTGATTGGTTCATTATCCTACAATTAAATAAAATCATTTTATTTAATTAAATTCCCTAAATTCTTCTAATGTCTCAAGTCATAAATTCACCTCACAAAATCCACTTCATCAATCCACCTCATCTTTCCACCTCATCTCTTCCACCTCACCATGTTGCACATATAATTAAATATTCTTAATATTTAATTAGCTAATATCCTCTATTATCCAAAATTGAATTCTTAATTCAATTATCCCCCACCATTATCCAAAAATGAATCTTTAATTCAATTGTCCTCCACCATTGAATTACAAATTCAATTATTCTCCACTCATTGAATCTTTAATTCAATTGTCCTCCACCATTGAATTTCTAATTCAATTATTCTCCACTCATTGAATCTTTAATTCAATTGTCCTCCACCATTGAATTTGTAATTCAATTATTCTCCACTCAATGAATCTTTTATCCTCCACCATTGAATTTCTAATTCAATTATTCTCCACTCAATGAATCTTTAATTCAATTGTCCTCCACCATTGAATTTCTAATTCAATTATTCTCCACTCATTGAATTAAGAAATTCAATTTGTCCTCCACCAAGTTGAATTAAGAATTCAATTCTCATAACCCACTCCTCCACTCTGAATTTTTAATTCATCCATTATGAATTAAAGATTCACAAAAAATGAGAGCCATTGATCTCATCTTTTGATCCTCACCCTCCATTCTATTTTTAGAAAATCTATAAATAGAACCCTCTTCTAAGCAATTAGGGAGACTCTTCTAGCATCCTTATTATGCTCAAATTCCTCTAGGAATCTTCTTCTTCTTCTCTTCTTCTCTTCTCCATACCGTTGTAATGCAAGAATCATATCACATAGCCATTTCCCCCTTGTCATCTTGAGGAATCAAAGCAAGGAAGCAAGCTCACTGAGGGCCCATTTGCATCATTCAAGATCGAGAGAGAATAGGTGACCAATGGAAGTCGCAGGGTAACAAGTTGTAAGTTTCATGCTTTAATTCATCTGTTCTTGTTATTCGCACTTTTCATTGTTGATTCGGTTAATATCATCTTAATTGATTTATCTCATTTTCCCATTCACACTTAACATTCCAATATGGTCTATATATGAATGCATTTGAAAGGATACAGTAAACTGGAGCAGCAAAGGGAATGAGCCATAATTTTTTCTCATATTGATTTCATCAAATAGTGTTTCTTGCAAATTAGAAAAGATAAATGAACTATTGCATTCTTGTTCATGTAAATAACCTTCATTCTATTATAGACATAAATTTAAATATCAAGAGTCGTGGCCCTATATAATACCATAGAGAGGTTTGTATGTTGCAGTTTCAGAGATAAAGACAGTGTGATTTCATTACCTTTCAAAATATAGAATGTGGTTGAAGAAAAACCAGTTCATATTCTCAAGTTTTATTGCCTAGGAATTCATTTTTATTTTTTTAACAAACCCTGGTTATGAAATAATGGACAAACTTCAGATACAGTGAAGATAATGAGTTTCATACCATAAGGGTTTGTTACTATTTAGAAATGATATAAAAAAATTTAGATATGTCAAGCCATGGCTCGGTACAATGTTTACCTTTCTACATTTTTTGAGATGAATAACATTTTAGCCTCATCATCTTCTATATACAGGGGATAAATAAAACACATTTCGGTACCATTAAAGTTGTGGTCTGTAATGGAGGAATGGATCTTTTCCTTCACAATAAAGTTAAACCCACATGGGGTTTTTGAACTAGATCTGAGATGCCGAACAAGTAAAAGCTTTCAACTATATAGAGAATGTCAGAACACTTAGAGATACAAGCAAACCCACTTGGGGTTTTTGTAAAAAGTTTTAGACAGAATGATGGAAGATTTCGAACTAATGTAAGTGCTTAGAAATACTAGTTTCACCGCAGCCCTTTAATGAAGTAGCACGTAGAAATCACCATGGTTCATGCTCAGAATAAATGAAATACTTCCTTTATGGTGGACATCTACAGGAATGATAACAACACATCTAATGTTTTCTGTAAGCCAAGCATTATATTTGTAGATTTTGAAGCACAGAGTCAAAAGAATATTCAGAAAGTAACAAAGCTAATAAGCATATAGTTGTGGCCAATAGAAGGTTTCATGCTATTCTTGTGGAAAGAATAGAAAGTGACTGCATACATCATTTATATTTAAAGACTTTGTCTTTTGCAATTTTTTGAGCCCAAGTTGAGAATCGTATCAATGGACGAAATACATAGGGAGGGATATAGTGAATGTAGAGATGTTAGAGATGTCAGAGATAGATAAAATTACCTTTCATTGATTGTAAAAATCTTGCATCAAAACCACAGACAAGAGCTCAACCTAATATCATTCATGGCAGTTAGCCTTCGTCATGGTCTCAGAGCAGAGATAGGAGAAGAATAACAAAGAAACAGAGAACAAAAGAATGTATCAGATAAGCATAGCCGCGGTCATGGAAACTGTTATATGGAGAACAAATCATATATATGTGACAGAGGGCCATTTACCTTCATTTTCCTGTATAAAATGCATGAAAAATCCTCTAGAATGATGTAGAGAGTCAAGTTTTCTAGGTCCAAACCCTAGCACCATTGGTGGCCAAACAAAGAGAGCTTTCCTCATCGAAGGTCAAAGAGCAAAATGATGCAAAAGGATAGGGTTTTGAATTGATTTTGTTTTAGGGTTTTCATTGAAACCCTAAATTGAATGCAATTTTTATCACATTGAATTAAATATTCATTACCTTGACTAATACCCTTGAGGGCATTATTTGTCCCCATTACATATATAATGCCTAGGTTTTATGCCTTATAGGCCTTTAATCACATTTGAAAGGTAAGGCACACATTACATAATGCCTTAGAATATCTTGCAGAGCCAGATGGAGAATAAGCCTTATAGGCTTTTTATTTTTGTAAAACCATATATTATGGAATCATAATTTTATGATCAGATGTCAAATAAATGTAATATGCTTGGCAAGACAAGGCAAAAGCCTTGTATTATTATTTTTACAAAAATCAAATCGAGGCAAATTAGGAAAATAAAATTGCAAAATCATTGTAAAACATTATTAAAACAATGCTTTTATAAATTGCTTTAGTAATTGTTATCTTTATGCAGTTAAAGCAAAGTGAATCCAGAGTAGATCATATCTTTTTGAGTTTGTTTTCTTTGGCTGAAATTGAAAAGATAAGGACAAAATAGAGCCTTTATGAAGTAGATAAAGCTTGATTTTCAGTGTTTTGGTGGGACCACTTTGCATGGTATTTTGGTAGCTTCTTTCTTCAGTTTGGAGGTAGTTTGGTGATAGTTTTCAAGGCTTTTTTATGGATTCCAAAATTGGTTTGGAGGTAGAACTTTTCGAGTGTTTTTTGGGGAAGTTTCATTTTTTCTATCTTGGAAAATTAGAGGATATATTGTGAGAAAACTTAGTTTTTTCTCAGTTCTGATTAGTTGTTTCTTTCTCTTTGGCTCACTAGCAGAGAGCATTGTAAACTTTGTACTCAGTCTCAGTTGGCTTACTCCTTTTAGATAAATAAGAAAATAGAGTTCCTTTTTCATTTATTTTTGTCTCATCTTGCAATGTCAATTTGATGTTTCATTGTGATCACAAAAATTAGATCCTTTGTTATCTCTCTTTATTGCAAGTTTGTATGCATGAGTCTTGTGTAATGTAGGTTGTGTTGTGTTTTAAACCTTCATACAAATTACTTATGTATTGCATGTGTCTGTATACGCCTAAAAATGACACGATTTAGTCTAAATAAATATTCTTAATATTTATTCCCTTCTAACTCTTCTATCAATAAATAAATAAACAAATTTATTTATTTGATTCACATTCCTCTAAGTTAATTAAATATCAAAATATTTAATTACCTATTCTAAAGTCAAAATTAAATAAAAACCTTTATTTAATTAAAATCTTCCAAAATAATTAAATAATTCTTAATTATTTAATTAAATCAAATCGTTCTTCCAAATTCAAATAAATCAATCAAATTTATTTAAATCCTCTCAATCTCCAGAAATAAAATATAATCCAATATTTTATTTATTCTTCCAAATCATGCACAACAATTAAATAAATTTATTTATTTAATTTGCTTTCTTATCTTCTAATTCTTCAAATATCTTCCAAATCTTCTAAAAATAAGTCTTCTTCTTCATGCACACACAATTAAATAATTTATTATTTAATTTCTCTCAAATCATGCAAAAAGAAATCACAAGTTGAGTTAACTAACTCAATCAACCTTATTTTTATCAATATCTCTTAAATTAGAAAAAAGATTTCTAATTTATAAAAAGCATATCTTATCTTTAGAAAAGAAAGTAGTTAACTCAAATAAAACAACTTTTGTGTGACACATGTCCTCTTCTTATTCGCACACATTTCTCAACTGTTCTATACCCTTGATCTTCTCATTCTCTCTATGTTGTTGATCTTCTCTCTCTCGAGTCTATAAATTGAACCCTATTCTTCCATTTCAATCATCCAAGCTTTTAGTATTGTTACTCTGTAGGAATTACAATGCACCTTTGTCACCAATTCCTTCATCGCTTGCGATCACACTTGTTACTACATACTACTATCATTGTTGTAAAGCTCATCTTCATGACGAAACTATCATAGCTATTCCCATTTAAAAATCTTGGAATCATAGCAATGAAGTGCACCTTCTGAGGGCCATATTCATAGACAAGATCATTTGTGATAGGCAATCAATGGAAGCTAAGAATTAAAGGAGGTTTGCTTTGTATTGTTCATTGTTTGATTGATCTCTTTTGTTCACCATTTCATTAAGTTTTGGGTATCACTGATATTATTATATTGATTATTCATTTAGATCCAATTTTCCCTTAATATTTTGGTGCCCACCGTGGGGCCTAGCCTAAATTTTTAACCCAAAAACTAAATTTTTTGTGTTTTAGAAAGCCATACACAAGAGGAAATTGTGCATCTAACACATCCTAACATGCATCTACTATCTATTTTGGTGCATACATCATTTTGGCACATATAATCTCTAATCCGGTGCACTTGTTGCCTATTCTGGCGCATGCATCCTCTCACCACAAACAGACTCTATTCTGGCACATCTATCCTCTAATACGGTGCACCTGTCTGTTTGGTGCATTTATACTATTTTCTTGCACTTTTGACCTCTGTCTTAGTGCATATTTACTGTGGTGCTTCTGAGTTCTGTTTCTACACATTCAATCTCTGAAGCCATGCATCTAATCTTGGTAGTGATTCTTAGGGTTTCCTTGAAGTTTTTGCTAATACTAACGTCTTTTTGCAGGAACACTCTTGATCTGTTTGCAGGTTAGGTACTGGTTTAGAATCATATAGTTGCACTTGTCAACTCACACTTCAATTTCTAATGAGAAAGTAAATGGATGCTCATGCAAATCTCACATAATCTTAACTAGGAAGATAGTAATTGAATCATTGCTATCTTGCATATCATTGAATCATTGCTATATTGCTATCTTGGTAAAACTAGACCATTGCTATCTTGTTATCACTTCAAAGTTAACAAATCACTGCTATCTGGGTAAAATTGAACACATCATTGCTATCTGGGTAAAATTGAGCCATTGTTATCTTGTTATCACTTCAAAGTTAACAAATTTCTGTGCTTGTCCAAGTAGATAGCTCATCTAGTTTTTTCTCATTTTAACTAGGGAAAAAGAACCACTGTCTTCTGTGTTTTGGTAATGACACCAAGCCTATGCTCTCCCCTATCTTGGGTGACCAAAATGCTAGAGATATCATTTTCGCATGTGTTTTTCCTTTAGAGGGGTCTGCTCTTAGATACTGTTCATCCAAGTAGGAACGACCCTAAGTGGTAACAGGCTAGACGCCAAGCCCTACCAATCAACTATAAATAAATTATGTCTGGAGTGAAAGCTTCAAACAACAAGTGCAGTTATATTATACCAACAGCTAACCTCCCCCAAAACCCTCCAAGGTGCAACCCTTGCAAGCTGGGAGACTCCATAACAAAGAGTAGTGATGCGGCATGTATAACCACTCGAATGGTTGCCTTTATTAAACACCTTTGTCTTAGTGGCCAAAAACACCTATAATTTGGTGCAAGGAAAGGCGATTATCACCTCCCGAAGATACTTCACTAGAGATAGTGAGAATTCAGTTTTATACTGTCCTTTGAAACCTAGGATTGTACTTGCTTTCTTTTAGTCCAAAAAGAGTCAAAAAATCACAAACAAATAAAAAAACCATAAAAACATTCTTTGTGTTTGTTGTGTCTTCTTGCCATAATTTTAGAAAATCAGATCAAAAAGACCTTACAGCCAAAGATGCCAAAAACATCAGAAAATTGCCAAAAACTTGCAAAAAAAACATTGAAAAACCAGAGCAGCACATTCATCCTTTTTTGTTGTGCATTTGTACTGACTTTCTATGCATATGTACTAACTTACTGCGCTTTTACCACCTATTGTTGCGCATTTGAAATTTACCAGTATTGTACTTCTGTGCTGACTTTTCGCGCATTTACCAATCTAGGTGGTGCATCTGTTTCGGCGCATGCATGACAGTGAGCACTTCCATAGTTTTTGAGTGGAAAATTTTACCATTTTTGGGTACCCATTTCAGCCTAGTTCTAAGTTCCAGGATAAGATCTTACCTTGTAGTCACTTTTCCATCCATTTCACGTTAAAGTCTCTCTTTCGTTGGTCATCTGATTCACCTTCTATCAGGTCTCCCTAGTCCAAAGTTAAAGTATCCCATATTAGACTAGCATGGGACCCTTTTTCAAATCATTTTAGATTCAAGTAACCCTAGTAAGTCGTAGAACTTCACTAGTGGTCTTGGTGCACGACTAGTCCCTACATGGTAAGACAGGTATCGAGTACCCTTACTAGTGGCTATCATCTTGTATTGAGCGTCTTACTTGGAATCATTGGTCAAGAGAGTCCCTTGTCCAAATCTTGTCATAAGTATCCTATTCTCAGCAGTCTCCATCGGCATCTTGCCAAAATCTCTAATTTTATCCCACCGCATCCCACATCACCTTGCATGGTTCTTACTAGATCTCAATACCAAAAGCAACTTGAAATGGCCAGAGCATCTGACTGTATTGTCACCCCTCATGATAGTGATGAAAAAATCTCTCACGAAGATTATCAAGGACACATCCAAGATTAGAAATTCCAATGCTTGCTAGAGAATGTGCTCCATGAGGACCCTCACAAGTATTTTTATCATCTTGCAAATCTTGGACTTAAGCTCCCCACTAATTTTAATCTAAGCAAACTTAAAGAGACAGTAGAGGATAATCATGAACACCACACCGGTGAGGACAAAGGAAAGAAAGTCATGGACCCAAACACACCTATGGAAGAAATGAGGAAACAAATCGAGGGTCTAATGCAACAAATGATGGATCTCAAGACGGGTACAAACACTAAAACATACTCCTTGGAAGATATCACACCATACCCCTTTGATAAAAGTTTGAACATGATACTATTCCCCTTTTGATTTGAAGTTCCTAAGTTTGACAAGTACAAAGGAAAAGGGGACCCTAGAGATCACATTAGGGAATTCAACGCCGCATGCATGGAAGTAGCTCACAATGAGACTTTCTTAATGAGACTATTCCCTAGATCTCTAGGTAGTCAAGCCATGGAGTGGTTCTCATGGCTCCCATCGGGCATTAAAATTTTTGGTGAGTTAGTCAACAAATTCATCACACACTTCTCGTACAATATTGAACATGAAGTCTCCATGCTTGATCTATGCAATACCAAGCAAAAGAGTGGTGAATCATTCACCTCCTTATTACAAAGGTGGAGACAACT
This sequence comes from Cunninghamia lanceolata, assembly GCA_027924645.1. Classification (NCBI taxonomy): domain Eukaryota; kingdom Viridiplantae; phylum Streptophyta; class Pinopsida; order Cupressales; family Cupressaceae; genus Cunninghamia; species Cunninghamia lanceolata. The sequence goes on from BSBN01001161.1 coordinate 592,406, forward strand.
AGTGAGTAAATGGTCATATGATGTACCCGAGAAGCAATTAATGGAGATGTTTGTCCACAACCTCAACTCTGATCTAAGCTATCAAATACAAATTTAGTGCCCTACCTCATTTTTGAAGGTCATTGAAATAGGATTGTTCATTGAGAAAGTTATGATCGCCAAGGGGCAAATCAAGTTATACAAGGATACACCTAACTCCAGCTGCATAACTAACAAATCAAATTTTTGGACTAAAAATAAAAATGTCGTCAATGATCGAGTAGTTGATGCCAAGGTGGCAGCTCCCAAACAACAACCAATATTCACTATCAAAGGAGAGGCAAGCAATGTTATGCCCAACAAAACATTCTCTCAGGAGCCAAGACCATGGTTCAACTTAAATCTAAGGTGAAAGTTCACACCACTGGGTGAGTCCCAAGAATCCACATTAAGGAAGCTATTGGCCAACAATGAAATCACTCTACTGCCAACAAGTGATTATGAACCTCAAATAAAACCTCACTATTGGAAAGACACCGACTTTTGTATCATAGAGGAAGGGGACATACAACCAACAATTGTATATGTCTCAAACATGTTATTCAAGACATACTTGATCAAAATCAAGGAGGTTCTCAACAACATACTTCTAATGAGATGCATGTGGCTTAAAAAGATCCACTTCTCAATCACGATAGGCCGTACAACAACAACAACAACTGCAACAGACAAAATCAGAATAATCGGAACAGTAATGCCAATTACGCAAGTGTGCCATTTGATTATACCATCAATTGCATATCAAAGCATATCCCACAAATCAATGTGGTTACATCTAACCAATAATCAGGACCCAACAAAACTGATTGCGGCATCATCACCCGCAATGGTAAGGTCACGTTGAATACCCTCCCTCCAAGGTCATCACCTTCTCAGTCCAACTCCCATCAGTATAGTGTCATAGACCAACTACAGAAGACTCCTATCCACATTTCTATCTTAGAGTTGTTGCGTCTATCTCCTTCTCACAGGGAGATTCTCGATAAAGCCTTGGTGGAAACCACTGTACCCACTAACTTGGCCCAAGAGAAGTTTCAAGCCATGGTAGGTAATCTGACCTCCTCAAGTACGATATCATTTACTGAACAAGATGACCTCTTAGTGTCTCAACCTCATAACACCCCTTTACATATTGTCTCCTTTATCCACAAGCACTGCATCAAGAGGGTTTCCATTGATGAGGGAGCGAGTTTAAATATTTGTACGCTCAAGCTAGTCCTTACATTGGGGTTCTCTAAAAATGTAGTTGATCCAAGGAAGAAGATTTCTATCAAAGCCTATGATGAATAGGAGAGAACTACGAAAGGAATAGTGGTATTACCCATACAAGTGGGACCGTTGATAAAAGACGTTGTGTGCCAAGTCCTAGATAGGGAGCTAGCCTATAATATTCTCCTAGGTAGACCATGGATTCATGCCATGAAAGCTATACCTTCTACCAATCACCAAGGCATAAAAATACCTCATAATGGCAAGCAAGTCACCATCCAAGGTGATCCCTACCCCTTTCAACATTGCAACTCTATCCTCCCAAAACCCGATTGCATCAAACCCAACAATAGAGCATCTACATCCCCTATCCCATAGCATGATTCTACCTCCGAAGCTTCTCATCCAAGCCCAAGAAGCAAAAAATTACCATCAAAGAAACATGAGTAGGAGAATAATCCATTGAGGACAACCTCAACTTGGCCAAAATGCCATTGTCTCCTAGATCCTTTGGGTGAACCAAGCATTTTGCAAATCCATCTGCTCCTCCTACACCTCCCTCCCACAACTCCTTTTGTAAAATGGGGGATCCTATTAGATGAAACAGAGGAAAGAGACATCTTACAATGGCTCTACACAGAAGAAGAAGAGAGCACACAACAAGAACCACCTAAGCTCCCAATGGAAATCTATGAGCGAGGTGAGTCTATCCTACACAAAATGGGTTATGAAGGACAAGGCCCCATTGGCCTAAGAAAAGAAGGAATTATAGAACCCATTCAACCCTCTTCATCCTCACTGGCTAGAACTACAAAAGGTCTAGGATATGAGGATAAGGGCAAGGCAAAAGAAAATGCTTGTCTTGTGGAAATGATCCATACCCTTCAAGTGGACAGTGACACAGATTCCAATGAATATGAGTGGGATGAGCTGACAGAGCATTCCTATGATGACAAGAAGGTTGATACCATTCAAACTTATAGCCCCTACCATGAGGGACAAACGCTACCGCATAGGCCATTAGAGTGTGATTTGCCTATCCCTAAGAATACGACTTTCAAGGAAGGTTCGAGTTCTATCACAATAAATAATTTGGAGGAAAGTACCATCCTGAACACTCTCCCTACCAATACTCCTAGCATATCCATTCAAACTATCAACGAATCAGATCTATCCTCCGACTCCCTCCCCCTTGTGCATCCTGAGCTTATTGACTAGGATCTACAAGGAACCCCGCAACTAGATATGTTCCAAAATGATGATGCCTATATTGACTACAAGGAACTTAGGGACCACCTACCTAAAGGAGATCATAAAGCTAGCTTCGCCATTAAACTAAATACCATGGCTTATTTCGGAGAGGGTGCGAAGCCTTCCAGTTGCAAAAATATCAAAATAAATACTGGATTTGATGGTCAAAACTGCTCCGTAGCAGTGTCAAATCCCAAAATAGTAAAAAGAAAGGATGCATCTGATGCTGAAAACCCAACTATGGCACCTAACGATGAAAGGCTTGACACTCTCCTTGATGACATGCACCAGGAGAAGTCTCAGATTGTTGTGGAACCTACAGAGCCTATTAACATTGGAACAGAGGAACAACCTAAGATTATTCACTTTGCTAAGTCTCTAACCCCACCAGAAAAGACTAAATTTGTACCATTCTTCAAGAGAAAGAAAGTCAATTTTTCTTGGTCATACACAAATATGCTAGGGTTAGATCTAGATTTTATTCTACATCATCTTCCACTAGATCCAGGAGTGAAACCAGTGAAACAGAAGCTTAGAAAGATGCATCCACACATTGCACTACTTGTAAAAGAAGAACTCAAGAAACTACTAGATGTAGGGTTCATCAAAGCTATAGCCTATTCAGAATGGGTCTCCAACATAGTACCAGTGTCCAAACCTGATGGCCAAGTTAGACTATGCAATGATTTTAGAGATCTAAGCTTGCCGCAAGGATGATTTTTTGTTGCCAAATATAGATATCATAGTTGAGTTAATGGCAGGACTACCATGTTATCTCTCATGGATGGCTTCTTGGGATACAATCAGATTAGGATAGCACTAGAAGACCAGCATAAGATAGCTTTTACTAATCCATGGGGCACTTTCTACTGGAATGTCATGCCATTTGGGCTAAAGAATGTAGGAGCCACATATCAACGTGCTAGGACCACTATATTCCATGATATGATGCACATCACCATGGAAGACTATGTAGATGATATCCTTGCAAAGTCACTCAGAAGAGAATCACACCTAGATGTGTTAGAGAAAGTCTTTTAGAGACTAGAACAATTTAAAGTTAGGTTGAACCCAAAGAAATGTGTGTTTGGAGTCACCTCAGGTAAACTCTTAGGCTTCATTGTATCGGCAAATGGAATAGAAGTGGACCTTGCCAAAGTCAAGGCTATTATGGACATGCCACCACCCAAGAATCCTACTCAACTAAGATCTCTATAGAGAAAGCTACAAGCAATCCGTAGGTTTATATCACAAATGGCAGACAAGTGTCAACCCTTCATTCATCTCCTACATAAGAACATTCCATTTAGGTGGGATGAGAAATGTGAAGAGGCATTTGACAAACTGAAAGAATATCTTATGAATCCACCTAATCTCATGCCTCCTATCTAAGGGAAGCCATTGTTACTATATATATCTACAACACCAACAGCTCTTGGGGCCCTTCTAGCACAACAAGATTATGAAAGTAAAGAGTCATCTACTACATCAATCGCACATTGGTACACTATGAGTTGCAATACTCTCAAATAGAAAGATCATGTCTTGTGGTAGTTTTTGCTTCCCAAAAAATCTGACATTATATGCTAGCACATCCAGTCAAACTTATTGTAAAAATAGATCCACTGAATTACCTACTAAGTAAAGCAGCTCTAACAGGTCACCTAGCCAAATGGGTAATGCTCCTAAGTGAATACAACATTGAGTATGTAGATAGAAAGGCTATCAAGGGGCAAGTCATTGTTGATCAGCTAGCAGATGCACCACTATAAGACACCACACCAATGCAATTTGAGTTTCCAGATGAATCCTTATTCAATATGTCAACACATTCCTAGAAACTCTACTTTGATAGGTCCAACACAAACCATGGATTAGGGGCAGGAATCTTGTTTGTAACTCCTCATGGTGACACTGTACCAAAGTCTTACCATCTATTATTCCCATGCACCAACAACATAGTAGAATATGAAGCCTTGGTCATTGGCCTCAAAATGGCAACAAAATGGAAAATCAAAGAGCTACATGTCTATGGTGATTCTCAACTAGTGATCAATCAGTTCAATGATGATTACCAAGCCAAAGATGAGAAGCTTGTCCCATACAAACAGATGGTTGAGGACTTTAAGGAATACTTTATGATCATCTTTTTTGAGTAGATACCTCGTATTGAAAACAAAGCAGCAGATGCCATGGCAACCATTACCTCTCTCCTCAAAATCCCAGAGAATGAGTCACTGTATGAGTTCTTAGTGGAATCAATTCAGCAACCAGCTTATGATCTTCCTGAAACCCATTCCATATGCCTATTAGTTAGATCTGATTCACCTTGGTATGGTAATTTTTACACTTACCTCAATGACAACACCCTCCCACCTAACTTATCTTCAATCCAATGACGAACCTTTATACACCAAACCTCTCATTATACCATCATTGCCAACACACTATACCGACGTGGTCTAGATGGTACTTTACTCCATTATTTAGAACAAGAAGAATCCCAAACTGCCTTACAAGACGTACATGAAGGGATCTGCAGAACACACTCTAGCGGTCCTTCCTTAGCTAAGAGACTCATGCGTTTGGGTTATTATTGGCTGAACATGGAAACAGATTAATATCAGTTTGTGATGAAGTGCAAGCAGTGCCAGATACATGGGAACTTGACACATGCACCAGCTCAAGAGTTGAGACCTTTAATGACATCTTGGCCCTTTTGTCAGTGGGGACTCAACCTTGTGGGCAAAATCCATCCACCCTCATCCAACAACCACAAATTTATAATAACCACCACTGAGTACCTTACCAAGTGGATTGAAGTTGTCCCCCTCACCACCATCATAGGTAAACAAATCTCCTCATTCATCATTAATTACCTCATCTACAGATACAGAATTCCCTCATCCATTATCATAGATAATGGAAGACCCTTCAAAAACTAGGATGTCCAAGAACTCTGTGACTGATTCAAAATCCAACACCGTTTCTCCACACCCTATTACCCCCAAGGCAATGGCCAAGCAGAGGCATCCAACAAGAACATCTTGAAACTCCTCAAGAAGACAGTCAATGATGTTGACCGTGATTGGCACATCCAACTCAATCCCGCTCTATGGGCCTACAGAACTAGTATACACACTCCCATAGGTGCTACCCTTTATGCCCTTGTCTATGGATCTGAAGCTAGCTTGCCCATCGAGGTCGAGTCACCATCTCCCAGGGTGTCATTAAAAGGTCTCATAATAGATGAAGAGTACAGAGTTTCCAAATTGCAAGAACTAGAGTTGCTAAAGGAAAAGAAATAGAAAGCCTTTGACCATCTGAAGGCATATCAACAAATGATGTTAGGAAGCTACAACCACAGAGTCTACCCAAGAGTCTTTAAAGTTGGATATCTAGTACTTAAAGAAAACCCCTGCAATCAACAGGATTGGGAAAAGATAGGCAAGTTCAAACCCAACTGGCTTGGGCCTTATGTGATTGTAGTTGCTTATGGATCAGGGGCATATCAGTTAGCAACATCAGAAGGTGAGCTGTTCGATGACCCAATCAATACCATGCATCTTTGCTGGTTTTATACCTAAGAGAACCCCAATATAAGGGGGGAGCAAAAAAAAATCAAAAAATCAGAAAAATACAAAAAAAATCAAAAAATTAGAAAAATAGAAAAAAATCATCCTTTGGTGAAAACCTGTCAAACATGCACCTTGGATAGGTACCATGATGAAAACCTAGAAAATAGGCATCATGCATACTTTCTAGATTTCATACAAATAAAAGCAAGTGGTGAAAACATAGTAAACAGGCATTACTTGTGATAAACCACTTCCTCCATCTTTGGGAAACCAATCACCTTGTGTACATTCTTCCTTCACTCATTTCCCATTCGATCCATATCTGTTCCATAATAAAATCCTAACAATAACCTATCATGGCTTGATACTCTATCTCTTTTGTTGCCTTGTCAACCAAGGTTTTATCCCATATCCTATCCATAGTGTCAATCTAGCTTAGCGTCTGTCGTCAGTGTCCCCATGGTCCAAGTCCATGAACTACATTGCCTCTGCATCATCACATAGGCAAGGCCATTTTCAATGTGCCCCTGAGGCTTCCCTGTCTGCCTTGTATCTTGTCATCTATCCTCTAGTCCATCCATGGTCCAAGTCCATGAACTATGTTGCCTCTGCATCATCAAGTAGGCAAGGCCATTTTTCAATGCACCCCCGAGGCTTCACTGTCCCATCCATCACACGTCTAGTCCTTCTATCTATCTGAGTCCACACCACTTTCTATCATCTAGGTCTTAGGTCCATTAGGGTTTACCCTGAACTATGTTGGCTCTGCGTCGTCATGTAGGTAAGGCCATTATTAATGAGCCCCCGAGGCACTAGGTCAGTCCCTTAGGGTCCAGCCTGCCAATAAGGATTATGGAATCTTTCACCAGGCAAGCAAGTGCAAGCAAAGGCCCACTTTCAAGAAGAAATCTTGATGCAAAACATCAATCTATCCAAGGCAAAGAAAACAAGTACCTTAGGTGCTCAAACTAATTCTATCCAAATTATGGCAAGAAAAACACATCTAAATGCAAAAATGTTTTGTGTTTTGGGATCAGGTTAACTTACAGAGTCTTGATTTTTATTATCATGTCTTTCTATGCTACTCGAGGATGCCAAAAGCTAGAGATGCTATGATGGGGGCGTGATTATTTTCTTTGTTTGTTATTTGTGGATTAAACTTTAGTAATATGATGCCTTGTCTAACAACATGATCGGCAAAAGATCATCGAGGACATCAAAGGCCTAACATGAAAGGGGGAAATCCTTGTCTATTGATACACAAGCAATGCTCAGGTCATCTTAGTTCAATTATACCTAGATGCTTGTATTAACTTGCTAAATCAAAATCCATGTAAGCAATACTCAGGTCATCTTGGTTCAATTATACCTAGATGCTTGTATTAACTTACAACATTCAGAAAAAGTACCAAAAAAAAAAATCGCCCAATGATGAAATAAGCACTTCAAAATACTTGCACCATCAAGATGTCACAAAAGAAAACACCATTCACATCCATTATACATCCATACCGTATCCCATGCAATAAAAGATCCAAACAATGCAAAGTAGCAATACAAATTGAAGCTTGTGAGTCTTTCTATCAAGTTAGTCTTTCAATCAATCTTCTATCTATCATTATATCACCTCTGTGTCAATAGAGTACATTTGGACATCACAAAAAACATAGCATACATTTGCATATATATCACATGAGATAGTCATTTACATGATTAAATCAGTTGCATACATAATTAAGTGCATTAGGTCATCCATATACATTTTTGCAATCATCACATAGTGTCAACACAAAATATTAAAAACATAGATAAGTGCATCACATAAATTGCATAATCATATAGATACCATGTGCATTTACAGATTTGAGTCATATCAAGTAAAACATCTAAGTCTGTATTAGGTCACATAACATCACATAGCATCATCTAAAACTGCATTAGATAAACATCATATAGACATAGTCAAAATATGCATCACATGAGTACCATCATACAATAGAAATGCATCCATAACATAGAATGAACAAACTGCATGTATAGAGCATCAATAGCTGCATCATCATATAAATATCATAAACATGTCTAAATGTACAATATCAAAAGGTCCATCTCTGAGTCAAATGTCATATACAGTGTATACATCTCAAGGATAAATGATACATGTCACAAAGTACAAAAATGGTACATGTACGTATCTAGCTATCTAAGCCATCAAAAGTTAGGTACATAGGAGCCAAAATCTGTGCAAGTGTCTGGTAACCCTACTGCTGTGAACCATTGATCCCAGCAGTCTCCTCTGTGTCCCCTCCTCTGCTGGCCCCAAACTGCTGCAGGCCCATCATAGAGGTTCCCAACCATGATCCACCTGCTCTCTGCGAGGCCATGGACTGGATCCTATAGCTTGGAGCCCTCTGATCAACTAGAATAGCACCATGGTATAGTCCCTGATAGTACTATGTCTGAGCCTGTGCTCTGGAAAGCTCACCCTATACCTGTGCTAACTACCCCTGCACCTGTGCCAACTGTGCCTATGTCTCTGCTAGTTGTGCCTGCCTGCTGCACCTGTCCAACCAAAAAACTTCTAGTAGCATCTATACCTAGGGCTACCACTGCTTTGTCTCTCTCTACTCAGATAGCTTGTATCCTCACCTCTGCCATATCTTTCTCTCTAGTGAGCCCTAAGATAACACTTGCATCTGTCTCCCGCCAAGCCTTGGCCATCCCAAAGTTGTGCCTGTAGCTGTCGAACCTATCCTCTTAGCATGGCAATGGCTCTCCCCTGGACTTCTGGCTATGCTGGATCCTGAGAGGCCTATGCCTATCCTTGCCCCTATGGTTGAGGTACCTGCTATTGCACCACTTGCTGAGGTGGCGGCATCTATCCCTGTTGTGTAGCCTGTTGTGCAAGCTACGACTACACTACTTGTTGAGTGTGGGAGGATCCCTCCCCAGCTCTCCTCCTCTACCTAAGTCTACCTCCATCTCCCCCATCTCCCCCATCTCCTCCATCTCTTCGTCCTCCTATCCTCCTCCTTCTCCTCTTGCCAACCCTGCCCTTGTCATCTAAATCTTCCTCGTCGATGTGAGGAACTAGCTCTCCACGCCCAAAGTATCTCAGAAATGGATGCTCTGTGAACCACTCCTCGTAGTCCTAAGTCATCACTACATTTGTAATCTCTCTCCTCATCAGCCAGGCATATAAGGAATCTGTCAAAACTCTGCCACTACCTCCTCATAGGAAGCCACTGGGTGCTATCTAAATCTCTCTGCATGAGTCCGTGCAAATAGAGCCTACCCCTGTGGCATGCCCTGTCTCCTCGCAAACTGCCTCCGAACCTGGCTGGTAATATGTCTCTCCAAAATAAATTATGTCCTACCTATAAGCTACCGAGTCTGATAGCAGTATGGCATCTCATCTACCTCATCATCCTAAGGCTCACAATCTAGATATGGTCACCAGACGACCACATCTACCCCATCCAGTGCATGCCTCTAGTACTCTAGCTTCCCTAGTCTATGCTAGGAAATCACTCCTGCATAGCCATAGCTGTAAGGCTTTTGCCTCTGTCTCTAAAAAACACATATCGGTCTGGTAATGGTGATATACTCCCACAACCAAAACTATAATAGTGAGACACCTGCTGATAAACTAGCACCCCTGTGGTATACCACCTGATGCATATCATGGTATAGGTGTGCCAAAACAAAGACACCCCAAGCATATTGGGTGCCCTCTGAGACAATCCTCTCTATAATTCATCCCCATCCAATTGGGAACCCATGTGATCTCCTATCGGGGCATACTACGCCTCTGATCAATCTTACAACTATCCCAGGGAAATAGTCATAGTAATCATGTATATCCTACCAGGAGATAACCTAATAGTCCATCTCAGGGTTGTCAAATACCCACCTACACTCTACGAGACCTGCATCTCGTTGTGGATCGTACTCCATGAGCTCTCCCTAAATTGGCAAGTGAAGTATCCTGTATACATCCTCCAAAGTCACCGTCATCTCACCAGTCGGGAAGTGAAAAGTCCCATCCTCACTATGAAACCTCTCCACTATTGCACTCAGTAAGCCGTGGTTCACTCAAACCTCAAGCATAAAGCACACGTAGTCTAATCCCATCACACTGAGTGCCTCTCGATCTATCTTTGTCAACATGTGCCATTGCAACATCAGCATGGGAAACTGCTCCCTCGACATCAGTGTATCTCGTATGTCCTCCTGCAAGCACACAAAGTAAGGCATCAACCTAAGGCTGCAAGTACCATGCTCAACATATCTATAGAATCATATCAACTAACTTAACATATCAAATTGATCAAAACAACACACTACATCTCTTGACTATATTCTTGCAATCTCGAAGATAGCTTATCGATTGACACATCAAACAGGATGCCAATCGAGTCAATTTTGTTAAATAAACTAACTATCCTATGCATATGCACCAGAACAGAAGGTACATGCACCATTTCTCAACAAATGTGCCACTTCTAACACATGCGCCGCAACATTTCTTGCATGCACCATCCCATACCGTAAATGCACTGCCCAATTGCATGTGCTAACTTATACCGTGCATGTGCCACCAAATGATGCATGCGTTGACCTTTCTAATGCATGCACAAGTTTCATGCATGTGTTGTTTTATATCCTAGATGCACTGCAGATTGATAGATGCACAGTTTTGCATGTTAGATGTGCTGAACTGCGATCTAGCGCATTTGTTTAGCCTAATTTTACCTAGCATTTAATGCACTCAAAATTGACCATAGGTGAAATTTTTCAGGATACATACCAGGGGTCCTGCCTCTACTGGCTGGTTGAATCGTCAGATCTACTCAAAGTGATGCTCCTCACGTGGAATATCCATCCTAGTGCTGACTGCTCTATGCTTTGTACTCTCTTAAGCTCTCAAAGATAATCCAACAAAATCCAAGTGTGCAAATGACTTGTCTTGTGGACCCAGCTCCTATATAAAACATGCAAACCCTAAATTGGCTATGTGGTGACTATGACTACTTCCCACACCTGTTTCTTCCTATTTTCTTCTCATTTCTCAGAAACGTATCTCGTTTTCTTCAAACCTAACCAAGTTTTCCCTTCATCTTCATGAGATTGTCCATCTCACATCTTCTACCTTCTTCCTGTCCAATCTCCTGAGGGGGAATCCTATCATCATAACCTATACCAGGGGCAAACTGGGGCATGTATCATTATCAGACTATTTATTCTTTGAAGCAACGCCGTAAACTACATTGCATCAAAGAGGGGTAAAATGTATACGCTTAAAAATGACACGATTCAGTCTAAATAAATATTCTTAATATTTATTCCCTTCTAATTCTTCTGTCAATAAATAAATAAATAAATTTATTTATTTGATTCACATTCCTCTAAGTTAATTAAATATCAAAATATTTAATTACCTATTCTAAAATCAAAATTAAATAAAAACCTTTATTTAATTAAATTCTTCCAAAATAATTAAATAATTATTAATTATTTAATTAAATCAAATTGTTCTTCTAAATTTAAATAAATAAATCAAATTTATTTAAATCCTCTCAATCTCCAAAAATAAAATATAATCAAATATTTTATTTATTCTTCCAAATCATACACAACAATTAAATAAATTTATTTATTTACTTTGCTTTCTTATCTTCTAATTCTTCAAATATCTTCCAAATCTTCTAAAAATAAGTCTTCTTCTTCATGCACACACAATTAAATAATTTATTATTTAATTTCTCTCAAATCATGCAAAAGCAAATCACAAGTTGAGGTAATTGACTCAATCAACCTTGTTTTTATCAATATTTCTTAAATTAGAAAAAAAGATTTCTAATTTATGAAAAGCATGTCTTATTTTTAGAAAAGAAAGTAGTTAACTCAAATAAAATAGCTTTTGTGTGACACATCTTCTTCTTATTTGTGCACATTCCGTAATCGTTCTATACCGTTGATCTTCTCATTCTCTATATGCCATTGATATTCTCTCTCTCTCAAGTCTATAAATTGAACCTTGTTCTTCCATTTCAATCATCCAAACTTTTAGTATTGTTACTCTGCAGCAATTACAGCATGCCTTTGGCACCAATTCCTTCATCGCTTGTGATCACACTTGTTACTAAATACTACTATCATTGTTGTGAAGCTCATCTTCATGGCGAAACTATCATAGCCGTTCCCATTTGAACATCTTGGAATCATAGCAAGGAAGTACACCTTCTAAGGGCCATATTCATAGACAAGATCATTTGTGATAGGTGATCAATGGAAACTGAGAATTAAAGGAGGTTTTCTTTGTATTGTTCATTGTTTGATTGATCTCTTTTGTTCACCATTTCATTCAGTTTTGGGTATCATTGATATTATTATATTGATTATTCATTTAGATCCAATTTTCCCTTAACAGTGTCAAATGGGATTGTGAAGGCAGATGTCTTAAGAGTTCAATTATGAGTGAAAGCATTAATTAAGTTAGAATTCTATTTAATGATCCTTAGAAGTTAGTTTTGCATTTCATTCATCTTCTATCCCTTTTTCTTAGCAAATCTTTTAGATTAGGAAATTAATTAGGAGAACCAGCTTACTGTGTAGGCCCACTCCAAGTTTAAGCAACCCACAGGCCTAGGAGTGTTCCCATGTGTCAATAGATAGCTAAGTTAATAGTTTAGTCTGGGTGCATATCTGATTGATAACAGTTTTTGGCACACCCTGTGGGACATATTAGATTGTTTCAGTCTAATAGTATATTCATATATCACGATATTTGGTGTGTGTATCAGTGATCTCAGCCTTTGGAGGTAAGAAATCAACATATCTAGTGACTCTAAATGATATTCTACTGGTTTCAATATGATCAAGTCATATCATCCATCATATCATGAAAGTGTTGCTAATCCACCATGTCATCAACCATATCAAGTCAACCATGCTGCTAGTTTTATCCCAAACAACCATGTAACAATGGTGTATTAGCATGCTCAACACGCTTAGCCCCCACCCACCCTTTCTCAGCCTCCATTTCAAACTTATTAGACTCAAAGCCAGTAGGAGCATGAAAAGGAGGAGATTGAAAGCATAAAGGGTATGTTGTTTGACTTCATGCATGACTTCATGAAGCAGGTAGAGGAGATCAAGAGGAAGCACGAATATAATCAACAACATGAAGAGATGGCTTATCAGGCCTATCTCTATGAGCAAGAGGTAGAAACACAAAGGCACGAAGCCCAAATAGATCATTTGATTCCAAATCAATCTATTCAAGAAGAGGTTAGTAGGTATGAAATTCCAAGTCTTATGAAAAGTGAACCTCTTAACCCTCCCATGGTCAAGATTCCCAATTTTAGAGACCCTTTAACATTGCAAGAACCTAGGTTGGTATAGTCTGAGTTTGTTCTGCTTCAAAACCTACCACTTAAAGAGTCCTTTTTCCTCTAAGAGAATGGTTTTGAATGTAAATAGATTCTCCAAAAAATCAAAATCCCAAGTTTCAAAAGTTTTGATTTTGCTTAGGAGCCTGTTTGCATTAAAAACCAGTCCACTAACTATCAGTTGTAGTTATATCAAGAACTTGAACCAAGTCATCAAACTTTTGATCAACCATGATAGCCTTCTTGGACTAAGTATCCTGGTTATAAAATGGCAAATATTGTTAAAGCTAGCCCTCCCATTCCAATCCAAGACCAGGAAGAGGAAAAAGTAGTAAAAACTAAACCAGTCAGAATTTCAAGTTTTAATCCAGTAGCTGAAGGTTCTTATAGTCCCTTTTGTGCCACCAAATCAGAAAGATCAGATATGGAGAAAGAGGTTGCTACTGTTAGTGCCACTTTCCTAGCTGATTATGAGCATGATACATATGAAAGGGATGCTGATTCCAACCTGGCACCGAATCCTTTATATTTTGATTCATTTCAAAAGTTTTCTAATGTTGTTCATAAGATGCATGAAAGTAGAGTATAGAGGTCACAAGGTCAAAGTCTTCGGTTAAAAAGATAGAATGTCAAAGTTTCATTAGAGAAAACAATGCATGAGGAGGAAGAATTAGTTTCTTTGTTTAATCAGTTACCTAGTTTTGTGGAGCTAGATAATGAAGGCATGCTCACACCAAGGATACTAATTCAGAGTAGCAAGAGGATCCTCAACAATATGAGGAGTTGTTAATTGAAGCTAAGCAATCTAATAATGGGGTCCTGGATTAGGTAGAAGAATGTGAAGGTAAGCCTATCATGGAACTTACATAGCTGGCTGAGAACTATTATGAGGAAAAAAATAACCCTCTTTTATCAGAAAATCAAGAGGAATGTGATGAACTTTCATTTTGGGATGACCTTGATAATTTTGTTGCAAATTTAGATAATGTGGAAAGGTTTTTAGTTAGTCTATTTAATGAGCTTCCTAGCTTTGAGGTTGGAGATGAAAATAGCATGTCTATGCCAAGTCTTCATGATCAGAGTCTTGCAGAATATTTAGACAAGGTGCTAATTTGTGAACATGTAGATGAAATCAACCCTAATTCGACTGATGAGGATCTGTTTCAACATGAAATTGAGCTTTTTTGATCATGCTTGGATGTTATGCCAATACCTTTGGAGGACGAAAGTGTTGATCAGCAGGAACATCCTATAGAAGAAGGTTACCTTGGGTAGCCAAATCAATAGGGTGAAGGGACAGCAAATCCTAATCAACAAACTAGTAGTGAAAGTCCAAGTTTCATCATTGTAAGAGGATATCCAATTAGAGATTTAGCTAGTAGGAAGCTAAATAAGGAGTCACATATTGCTATTATACCCAAGGAGGAGATTATAGCCTCAGAACAGTAGACCCAACTCACCTGTGCATCCCAAATAAGTTATATGCTTAATCAAACTCAAGAGGTAAGTGAGTTTGCTTATTTTTTTCATGAAGCATCACAACAGTTTGTTGGGTATCTTCTTGTTTCCCATCTTTTATCAGTGGTCTAATCTGCAAGACATCCCATGTTGGTTAGAAGTGGGAGTTATTTTACAAAACAGTGAATGGGTTTGTTTGACCAACTTCTTTGGTTAGTTAGAGTAGGTTAGAGTTAGTATTTTTAGTTAATAAGTGCTTAGGGCACATTCTTTTTAGTTATTTTCATTTCCCTAAGTGTTGCTGCACATGTTTTCTGGCCACCAGGGTCTTTTAGTTTGCTTTCAGTTTGGTTTGGTTTAGTTTTATGCTGCTGTTTAGAGTAGTTGTTGGAATTATGCCAAACAACTGAGAGGGGGGGTGAATCAGTTGTCCACAAAATTAACTTTTTCTTCCTTTTAATTTTCTTTCACAATTTACAAATAGATTGATGATGTAAACATTAAAGAATGAAACAATAACACATGACCAAAAACAAAATTAACACGCTTGACACCAAGATTTTTAAGGTGGAAACCTAGATAAGGGAAAACCATGGTGGGGGTTAACCCACAAGATTTGTACCCTATTAAAAGTACTTAAAAATGGGAAGGCACTTACCATCGTGTGCACTACCCAGAGATCACTGCTCAAAAGAGGCTCACTGCCTACAGAAATTTATGTTTAATATAGAAGTAAATAATTAAGAAATATCATCTTCTTCATGCTTGGTTCAGTCTCATTAAACGCTCAAACTTATGATCTTCTTCCAAATACTTCTTTACTATCACTTCATCCTTTATTGTTCTTGTTTCTCTACTCTTCTCTGCTCTGCTTCTGATCCTTTCTTGGGATTTGATTATTTCGCATAAGGATGATTTTTCACAACTCAACTACACACCTTTCTATGCTTCATCAACCTTGGAATAAACATCAAGGTTGGCACTACAAACATCTGACTTAATGCGAATCACTAAGCTATCACCCAAACATAACTAGGACTCAAATCTTCCTCGATCAACACTCCATGCTCCATAGAATTGCTCTTAGATCATCTGCTACATACTTGAATCATCCAGTCAGCCAAGACTAGGAAGAATAGCAACACCAAGGAATAAATCTTCAACAACAAGCTTAATCTTCAATGCGGACCTCCAACACAACAGTCACATGATTTAGAAACCTCCACAAGCATATTGAATTTAACAAAAACATCCGCACTCCTCCAAATCATCAGAATCACTTGCATCTTCTTTCAGAACCTCAAGAACATTGTCTGCCATGACTATCACACTAGAAAGATTACTTATGGACCTCCAAACCATGAACCACTTGAGTTGATGACACACACTGACTTCTCAAACATGTCTCTAGATCTGTAGATCATAGTGTTTCATTTGCAAAGTTATCCAGACCAATTTCCTATCACTCTTTCTTTTCTGAACACTACAAAACTTTATTCTACTCAGATGGCTGTAACTTCTTCAAATCTTCATGCAGACATCTCAAATATAACTGGAGCTACTATAGACAATCCTCTACACAGCCATATGGTCCGCATACAATGATCTTCATTAATTTTCTCAATATCCTCAATATTTCAATCTTGTAGCTAGTCAATAAAATAGGATACAATTGACACTAATGGAAATAGGAATATGTTGACATCAATGACAACATCGGGATTAGGCACATATTTTCAACAATCTCCCCCTTTGTCATTGATGGAAACATATGATGTGAAAAACTAATTCAACCATCAAGACAAGAACTTTTCCCCCTTTCTCTTATCACACCTGCAACCATTTTCTTTACAACTCTCCCTTTTATCAGCAACTAGTTTTTTAGATGACTTCTCTCCCCCTTTGACATCAATGGAAAAGGGCACATATTTGCAACCTTTTCTCCCCCTTTGTTTTAGACTGATCTCAAAATATGCATATTGACTACTCCCCTTGAGTAGTATCTCCTTAACATCAATCTGGATCATGAGATATGACTGTGAATTCCACTAGACTGATGCACCCTAGTGCATCTTAGTTCTAATTAGGAGGGTTAATAACCCCTAACTTCTCTTTGAGATACTCAAAAGCATCTTTGGGTAGAGGCTTAGTGAAAATATTTGCAATCTGTTCCTTTGAAGAAACAAACTCCAATTTGACTTCATTCTCATTAACCTTCTCTCTCAAAAAGTGAAACTTGATTGATATGTGCTTTGTCTTTAAATGCAACACCGGATTCTTTGAGATGCTTATTGCACTTGAATTATCACAGAAGATTGTGACAGGCTCCTCAAACACAATTCTGATGTCCTTCAACATTTGCTCCATCCACATAACTTGAGTACAATTGTTTGTTGTTGCTATATACTCTACCTCTGATGTAAATAGGGATATTGCCTCTTGTTTATTTCTCAACCAAGAAACCAATCTACTTCCCAAGAAGAATGCACCACCACTAGTACTTTTTCTATAATCCACATCTCCTACCCAATCAACATCTCTATATGCATGAAGAGTGAAGTCATTATCCTTTAGATACTTTTGTGATGCTCATAACACACCCCATTTTACCTCTTAGCAAAATGAGGACCCTTGCTATGGCTGTTGCTTTTTGCTTGTGTGTGGTCTTGCTTGGTGGTAAAGGGGAAAAGAGGTAAAGGTTACAAACTATGTTGAAAATTGAAAAGATTTAGCATTAAGTGCTAGAAGGGAATAGAGGTGAATTCTTTGTCAAAAATGAATAAGGGTTACTTTTTGAACCAGTAAATAATTCCCAATATTCTGTAACATATTTGTGTTTTTGGTAAAATGCATTATACAAAGGTTTGTATGTTGCATATACAAAGTCATTTGTATGTGGAGTCATCGTATAAGTCACATCGAGTACAGTCAAGTTTGTGTATCGTGGTAGTGTGTATGCATATGCTTAGTGTTTTTATTATCTATATACAAGTTGGACCCGATAGGTTTTTAGAAATAGAGTTAATAAATTGTTAAGTTTGCATTGTATCTTTATTTGTATGTTTGTTTAAAAAAGAGATATACAAAGCAATATACAAGGTGATATACATTCATGGACCCGAGGAGGATATAAAATATGGTTTTATTAAGATGAGAAAAAGGCGTGTCCCGTAGTTTGTATGTTTGTATGTTTCAGGCTTGCATATTTAGCATACATACAAGTGCAGATTTCAAAGGATAATTAAATTGAATGTAGGTGATGCATTGTATCTTAACGTTTTGGAAAATATGCATTCACTTAATATACATGTATGGATCCGAAAAGATTATGCAATAAGGTTAAGAACAATGAAAAATCCAAGATGGTTGTATAAGAGTTTGCATGTATGGAGGATTGTATCTAAATGTAGATGCAAATATTGTTGTTTTGAGAAGATACAAGTGGGTAAGTAAAGCAGGTCCCACAGTTGTATCTCACGGTTGTATGTTGCATAGATAGATGGATATACATGAAGATATACAAGCGGAGATGCAAAGAAATGGAAAGGGTAAGTGTGGATTTCAAAAGAAGTAAAATAAGGTTATCTCTTTGTATGTTTGTGTGATTGTATGTTAACGATATATAATCTTGATATACAAAGAAATAAAAGACACCATCAGGAACTAAAAGGTTAAAAAAGGGGTTTGTATGGGTCGCACTTGTATAATTGTTTGTATTTATCTTACATACATTGCAACATACAAACAAAAGATACAAAGTTGGACATAATGAAAAGGGGTAAAATTGTTTATAATATATTGCATGTAGGATTGTATATTGATAAGATACAAAGTGACATACAAGAAATGATATGCAAGGAGACATATAAGAAATGATATACAAGGAGTAGACTAATAGATAGAATGTTAAAAATTAAAACATTGAAGTAGAAGCCGAAGTCGTATGTGCATTGATTGCTGCAATTAATGCTAAACTAACACTGGAATGATGAAATTTAACGTGTTAGGGTAAATAAAAGGTTATTTTTCCTTTCAGAATTGCATTGTCAAAATTAAAATTGCAGAAAGAAGAATTGTTGCATAAATTGAACAGAAAGTTCATCGTGAGACAGAATTTCAGAAACAAGATTAGATCAAAAAACGGTAAAGTGAGTCAACAGTTGTAAGGTTGAGCTATCAAGAATATAGGTATTTATCTTGAACATCGTTACAATTTAGTTAATTGAAAATGGAAAATGATTATCAGTAATTTTATTTTAAAAATGCAAGCAAATGTTAAATTATTGTTTCTGATAGGGAATTAGCTTATTTGGTTTAAATAATATGAAAGTCAAAAAATGGAAAAGACAAAAAGGGGTTAGGGTAAATGTAAAAATAGAAAATTCATCGTAAAATCCTAGGTAAATGGAGTAAAAATGGTAAGTTAAAAAATACATTTCTTATAGGATGACCTCAAAATAGAAGGAGGTGGATACAGGGGGTGAAGAAAAGGTAAAAAAGGAAAGAAAGACCCGCAAAGACAAAAAGGGGTTAGGGTAAATTTAAAAATAGAAAATTCATGGTAAAATCCTAGGTAAATGGAGTAAAAATGGCAAGTTAAAAAATGTGTTTCTTACAGGATGGCCCCAAAATAGAAGAAGGTGGATATAGGGGGTGAAGAAAAGGTAAAAAAGGAAAGAAAGACCCGCAAAGAAATAGAGAAAGAAGAGCTACTAGTACACAGAGGTTACCCTTCATTAATCAGTACAAGTGAAGTCAAGATAGATACCAGCATAGGAAATTATGATATGGAGGATGTTTTGCAGAGGATTACCGCAATAGATGCTACACCTGACATGAAGTGTATCTGGGAAAGAGGATTATATAGAGCTACACATTTCCCACTACCTATGGAGGCTAAGGACCTATGTCTGGAATGTATACATAAATATGACTTAGCTACCAAGAGGGTAATACATGAAGTTAGGGTCATTGCAGACTTATCTACGGAGGGGATCGCAAGAACATTTAGCCTAAAAATACAAGAAGAAATGATAGACATTGATATAGACCAATACAATGAAGACTTCAATAATAATGAGAGGGATTGTAGAAGCAGGATCTTCTACAGTTGGTATAATGCGAAGAATAAACCCAAGGCCATAGCAAGAGTACATAAGAACCTACAAAGAATAGATTTCAAAGAAATACATTTGATGATAACAATGTTAAGCAGACTGGTAGGTTTAAGAGATGCCACTAAATGTGAACCTTGGATGTTCACTATTATTCAATTCATGAGGGAGGCAAAGAAGGAACAAGGACAAATTCACTGGGCTAAGGCTATTAGCACAGCCATATGGAACATGCAATGTTAAGAAAACATAAGATGATGCCATTCTATTTGTCCTCGTATGTATTATACTCATGCGCATCAATGATTCAACCATATATATATGGGATTGACAGAGTTGGGACCCTAGGGAATGGCCTAGATCAAAAATTTGTATATGACCATTATCCAAATCTACAGGAGGATAATGCACTAGTAAAGTATGCTTTAGTAAATGATGTATTTTATACATGCATGGTAATGGTTTTAAGAGAAGAACAAGATAAAAGATTATCTACAAATGCAGAGGATATAATTGGTTTGCATAGCTCTTGGTACATACAATTCCAGAATTTCACATATATTAGAACTGAAGGTTTTGAAGGAAAACCTTTTATGCTACCTAGGTATCCTTCCAAGAGGTTAATTGTATTAGAATTCTCAAGGCAAAATTTGAATGCTTTTAAAATGTAAAAAAAAAAGTATGGCAAAAGGAATCTTAAGCTCCCTTGGGCAATTGGTAGGTATTCATGTTACAACGAAGAAGTGGCTAGCTACTCAGAAAAGGAGTTAAGGTATTATGGATTTGAGGAGTTTGAGTTATCAAGGAGATTTGATCCTTTTAATAGGATCCAAAGTACTATTGATCCTAAGTTTAAACATCAAATACACATTTAGGACTATTGGTCAGACTACAAGAATGACAGAGAGGTGAGAAAGAGAGCTCAGCAAAGATTGACAATAGAGCAAATGAAGTCCATGGGGGAAATTTATGTGCCTCCTGAAATCAAGGATGATGATGAATTATTGCATTATAGTTATAAGAATGTCAAGCTTACTCCTATTGGTGATCCTGATTGGTCACAATAGTGGAATACATCTTTGGACGTATTGTCCAAGCTTGTCATTTTGTTTTCAAAGACATGGTTAAAAAATAAAATAGAAGAGCTTAAGGCTAAAGGGATTAAGCCTACATATCCAAAGAAGGGTAAGAAGAGAGTGAGGGAGCATCGGGATGAGCTCCAATGTTTCTATGAGAAGAAAAGAAAGATTATAGAAGTAAAAATTATTGAAAAAGACAAAAATGCCACTCTAATGGATCCATATGCATTAGGGGTGATAGTGGTAATATCATCGGGCACATTTGTTGAAGCAAAATCATTTGGCCATGATACTAGTGCAGAACAGGCACAGGCTGCTAAGGGGTTGACAGGATAGAAAATAATGAAAGCCATAGCAATAGAAACATCTAAAGGAGAAACATCAAAACAAAGTGATGTTATAAGTGCACCACAAATAGGAACTAAATTGAGTGGCATCACTAGTGAGATCGCATCAGAAGAAAAGAGGCAAACATATGCACAAGTTAAAACATAATTGGTTGAAGAAAAGCTGCATAGGTCAAAAGTACATAAAGCCAAACAAGTGATGGAGACTGTTAATATTGAGGATGATAGTAGTGATAGTGGGGTCAGGGAGGTAAGTCTCAAGGCTAGAAAAGAAACTTGTAGGGATGAGGAGAAATCCAGTGAATACTCGGGTGAAGAAGAGGGATAAGATACTCAAGCTTACATAGAAGTTGAACAAAGTCCAATGTCTGAAGAAGAGATTGTACAAGAAGGATTGGAAATAATGGATCCATTTGGTACACTAGTAGCTCTAGAAATCATAAAAGATGTGCAAGATGTAGCACATTAGATAGAGGAATCTAAAAAGGAAGGCACACCTGAAAAGGTAGAGAAGGAAATACATGCCCAGGCGGAGAAAGAACAAAAAATTTATTCTTCTAGTGCAGATGTATTAGATATTTTGAATATATATGGAGAGCACAGTGAAGAAGAAAAGAATATAGAAAACAAAGATGAAGAGGAGAAAGATGCAAGGGAGCCTAGTAAGACTACAGGGTCACCTTCACATATAGAACAAACTAACATGCCTAAAAAGGTGCAAGAAAAGGTTGAAACAATGGGAGAGGTAGTGGAAATAGCAGATAAGACTGAAAGTAGAGAGAACACAGAGAATATTGTTGAAGGTAATTTTGAACATGAGAAACATACAGAGGGTGAAGGTATGGTAAATATGGAGCGAGAAAATAAAGAAGAAGAAGAATAAAAGGAGCCGTCAGAGAAAGAAAATCCAAAGGAAGAAGATGAGGCAGGAGGAGACATGGAAATTGAAGAGGATGATAATGAGGGTGAAACTAAATAGTAGAATGATCCAATAGTCCCAGAACAAGCCCCTCAACTGCAACCTCCTCCATAGAAAAAACAACAACAAGAACAAGGTAAAATAGAGAAGCCTCAAGAAGAGGTAATTAATGAAGAAAAAGCTATAGAAAGTGCAAAAGAAGCTTCGGACTGGTTAGGTTCAAAAGTTAGGAGGGAAAAGGTGGAGGTACAAATAGTACCTATAGATATCAAGCGACTATTAGGTAGTGTAGCACCACGGAAAGAAAAGAGGAAGGCCAAAACAATGTCAGCAATAAAAGGGGTCCTGCTGGATCTTGAATACTAAATTTAGCCATATCACAGAAGGTTAAATCTAAAGGAGAAATAACAGTGGAAGACTACAAAATACTTAGTTTTGACCTGGGCCACATGACAAGAGAGCAACATATAAATGAGTGGGAAGATATGCACCAGGCTACTGCATAAATGTTAAAGGACAAAGATAAACATGAATATTTGAAAGGACACATTGTTCAACTGTAGCAGTTCATTATAGGGACATTTGATCCCAATGGTACAATACTAGAGTTACCTAGTGAAATAGCAGTATTGTCAAAAGATGAAGTAAAAGACATGGAGAATAAAAGGCTTGAAGCCAATATTTTTGAATGGTTTAGAGAATTCATGCAAAAGGGAGAAGAGGTGGCCAAGCAAGCAGTGATAGGCTAGGAAATGGCTGTGATAGAGAAGAATAAATGCAATGTTCTTATACATAATTGTCAATTTAGAAGTAAAGAATGCAAGTCTGAATTGAGGTAGCTGGAAGAAATTGAAGAAAGAGCAGATGAATTGATAAGTGAAGGAGTCATTACTCCTCCTATGGCAAATCAAGTACCACAGGCCAGGTTAGAATTAAATCTTGAAGATGACAATCTCAAAAGATGTATCACAGTTACTCAGGATTTAGAGGAGATTGCAGATAAAATGATAAGGTTGCATATGAAGATATTTGAAAAGCTCATTGACCATGAATGCCTGGACATACCAGCATATGAATTACAAAAGGCATGAAAGGAGTTTAAAGCTATTTTTGCACCATGTTTGGGGAACCCGACAATTTATTTGAGTAAGGAAATGATTGATTTGATAATGGAAACGAGTGCCAAAATAAAGAAGTATAAGAAAAAGATTGAAGGTTTAAGTAAGGAAGAGAAGAAATTGAAGCAAGGAGTCAGAATGCAGGAATACATATGGACAAGAAATCCGGGGGGAAATCACACTTTCATAGAAGGTGTAATAAGTAATTTCAAGATATACCTAAAGGAGTAGTAAAGTATTAAAAAGTAAAATAATGCTAAGGAGGAGGTTAATTGAAAGGTATCAACGAGCAAAGTCAAAAAATTAGAAGAGTTCAGCTGGTATCTTATTTTGAAAAGATTCCAATGGCATCCTTTGAGTTAAGTAAATATACCATGAAGACATTTTGGGAAATGGTTAGGAAGGAATGCACACCCTTGATCAAGAAAGTTTGAATACTGACCGTGGATTAAGTTTTGTAGCCGTAGCAGTATGAAGCTTCAAATTCTATATAAGAAGCTTTGCTACTTGTATAATATTTACACAGGGATTTTTGAATTGTAGTTTGCACTTGTAATTTGTCTGATATTTGAATAGAGATGTATTTATTTTAGTTTACATTAAGGAATACGTGAAATGTCTAGTTTCCTTATTGTATCTATAAAAACGTCTGTAAGTTTTCTAGAAATTTAATTAATGAAACAAAAGGTCATTCTTACATTGTAAATTCTATATGACTTTGTGCTTTGAATACATGTAAACTTGGAATTTTGTGTCTATTATAGAGTGTTTTCTGACTCTTACTAGTATATGAAGTATTATCCTTTGAAAGCTTGCAATCTCTGATGTATGTTCGTGAAAATGCTCAGGACTTTACATTTGAAGTTTTAGATATGTGGACTTGATCAATTTGTTGTATTTCTTAAAGACGTGAGTAACAAAACATTTAGATCCTGTAGTGAAATGATACTCAACTCGATTTCTCTAACTTTTCTCCAAACATTTGAAATAATTAGCTTAAACGTAGAAATCTTAAGGAAATTGTCTTGCATTTGAATGAAGCGTGAGGAATTATATTGATATTTGACAATTTTCATATCAATTTGAAAGGCAAAGTTCATTTTACTATAAATCATACAAAGCTTTGTGATACAGTAGTAAGTTTATGCAAAGGAATGAATATTTTGTTGATATTTGCAACAATGTGCATAATTTGAATCCAGTAAGTCACTAATTATCTTAAATCAAGGCCCCTTAAATATTACAGTTTCACATTAATCTATTGAATTGTCCACAAGGTCAAGACATGACCATACAGAAACTTAAGATTAAGAATTCTTAGTTAATTCTTCATATCTTTCAAGATAGTTTAGGTTCATTTTGTGAATTTTACCTTTTGTTATGAATGTGTAAAAATAATCATCAACAGTTTTTGGCACTAGAAGGAGGGCCTGAGTGGAGTTAAGGTAGGATTTGTGCAAAAATCCCTTATAACAGTGGTAGGGTGACTAGGTCTAGGTCAAAATCAGATGATATTTACATACAATTGCCTAACAGAAGACAAGGTGAGATTCCTTTGATCTGGAATCCTAAAATAACACACGTAGGAGGCTCATCTAGAATGCCTTCTGGATCACCTTTAAGCATCCATAACATAGTGATCCCTGATAGTTCTTTGTTTAGATCTTTGAATCTTGGGTTAAGCACTCCTAGAGGTCCTAGTCCACCTAGAAATCTAGGTACTCCCAGAGGTCAAAGCCCACCACGTGTTCCTGCAATGGTGTATTTCAATGTCAACTCTCCCATTACATTTAATGATTATCATGAGATGCCAAAAAACCCTGAAAAGATATGTCCTAAATATCAGTTGCATCAGGATCCAGAAGATCACATTAGGATATTCAAGGAGGCATGTTTTAGAGCCAGGTTAGAGTATGAGGATGTTGTGTGTAGGTTGTTTCCTTACACCTTTGATGAGCAAGCTTCTAACTGGTATGTCAATTTGCCCAATGGTTATATTTCTTCTTCAACACTTATGGAAGAGGCATTTTTGTCTAGGTTTAGGGGACCAGTTGATCCTTCCATCTTATATCAGAAATTGGCCGCAATTAAAAGAGGTGAAGGAGAGCTGATTGATAACTTTAATGATAGGTTCCAAAAGGCTTACTCCTGGTTAGTTGCTCCTTACACAGTAACTCCAGATGCATTATTAGCAATGTATTATGTGTTGATAATTGAGAGGGGGGTGAATCAGTTATCTTAATTATTTGACTTTCTTTTCTTCTTTAACAATTAGAGCTATATCAAATCATATCAACATGCACAACAATGAAAGTAGGAATAAACTCAACACACATGACACAATATTTTTTATGTGGGAAACTCTGTTAAGGGAAAAAACCACGGGGTGATTAACCCAAGATTGTATTCTCTGTTAAAAGGATAAGGTAGTACAAAATGGCACTTGCCAATTAGGGCTCACTACCCAAGCACACTGCTCACAAGAGGCTCACTGCCTACAATAGATTATAGAAGTAAACTAGATACTTGAAATGATGAGAAGCATCCACATGTGCTTAGGTTCAGCTCCGGTTAAGCTCAATACACTGATCTACTACACTTCATTCTTCCTCTGCCTTAGTGCTGCTATTCTGTCACATACCATACCTTTATTGCAGCTTCCACACTATTCTCTACTTTTCTTCATACAACACATTATATAACTCCCACCCTCACATCCAAATCCATCTGGTATATATATCCGCACCAATGATTTCAACACCTTTCTAGTCGACATCTGGAATAGTCAATATTTTCCCAAACTCTGATCTGTCAGCTGAGTCCTTGCCTATCAAGTGATGCGTATCAAGGAGATGCTTATAGAAGTCATCAAACATGTTGGCCAGCCATGGATGATTCCTTAAGAGACTTGATCACCATCAATAACTCATCCGAAAAAAGGTTTGATGCTCTGCCGGTCAGTTCTTCCTTAGTCTACTTTGCCAAACAGGAACCCAACACTTAGGTGTTCATATCTTTCCACTCTTACATCACCAGAGGCTAAATCTTTGGAATATATTAGTCAAGATACTCCACTTGACTTCCCCAAGTCCACGTTTTACTAAGATACTTCCTCTGAGAGATCCAGACCTGACTGTCAGACCTTGCTAAATACTCTGTTCTTGCTTATCGGACCAAGATACACTTCAGTCTGTCTTCTGGTATGATCAAATCATGTCCTATGGATGTGTGGGATGGACTTTGTTGCCATCAATGACAACACTCATGAATCTACACTGTGTCTCTTGCCAACAATCTCCCCCTTTGGCATTGATGGAAACACTTAGTGAAAAATGACTAAGTGTCACACTACACTCCCCCTTGGTTGATGCTCTATTCTAATGTACACTTTACTGGAGCTCCCCCTTAGTTGGATTCCACATTTTTCACTGCTCCTCACTCCCCCTTTGACATCAATGGAAAAGGGTAGCGTCCGTACACCAAAAATCCCAAAAATCCAACTATACTTAACCGCATAAGAGTATATACATATTATACTTACATATATTGAAGAATGTCTGCAAAAGTTGTCTTCAACTGGACAAATTCTGTTGCCCAACTCTACTTCATTCTATCAAAGATTGAGAAGTGACCACTCAATAGAAATGCAAAATCCTCTACCCTCTTTAGATCTGTCGGATCATTGGTCTGGGCTGTGCTATGAGCATCAGTTAGAGCCTCATGCATGGCCTCTAACTTAGGGATAATTATCCATTTGAGTTCACTTAACCTGTTTATTCTATTTTTCTTCTCCTTCTCAAGATTCTTTATTTCATTTAAGACTGCAATAGTCTGGCACTCTTGTTTTATTATGGAGGAGGTGAGAGAATCAAAATTCTAAGATATACTTGACATTTTATCCTCTTGCTCTTTCATTTTCTTCTCAATATCCTTTGTTACCTTGGACCAAGTTAGACAAAATTTATACATTTCTCCGCCATCTTTGAGAGCATTTTCTAAGCTCTTTATCCCAATATCCATAACTCTCCTATCATTTGTTATTAATCCTTGTACTTTAGAGAGTCTCTTTTCCAAAAACTCCTTTCAGACCTTTTCTTCTGCTGACTTTTCTAGGGAATCAAAATGTGTATGAACAGAATTTACAAGAGACTTTAGATTACCGGATGTGGAGGCCGAAGGATCCTTTTAAAAGGATGGCATGATCTTCTCCAATACAATGGATGCAGTTTCTATGAGCTCACAGTCTTCCATGTGAGACTTCAAAATTTTTTCTTTTGCCTTTGATTGAGTAAAGGATGCTAGCTTCATGGTTTGAACCGGGGAGAGGGAATCAAAATTGTATGGACCTTGAAGCAATTCTGGTTCATTAAATTTCATCATCTCTTTCGTCAAGAATTCTTTGATAGTTTATGCAATGTCTCTTGTTGGAGACATAGTCTTCTTCCCTTCTACAGTCTCAGAACTGTCTCCTAGAGTCTTCTCTATTTGGTCTTTTTCTTTTTCCTTTACTTCTTCTTCTTGACTAGTTTTCTCCTCTAATCTTTCTTCTCCTTTAGATCTAGAGTCTGTAGGGGAAACCAGAGGAGAGATGTTTGCTTCTTTATGGACTTCCTCTTCCAGAGCAGAGGAATCTAGGTCCTTTGTTTTCTCCTCACCTATTTCTTTTGAAACTTTTGCATTTTTCTCTGTAGGATCTTCCTTTGATGTACTGAATCCTTCATCATCCATGATAGAGGGTTCATTACCTAAGTCCTCTATAACAGGAATATTGAATCTTTTATAGGTATTCTGGAGGATCTCTTCTGTTTCTTTTGCCACTTTGTCAGTCTCTCCAAGCATAAGCTGATTCATTCTAGCTTTGCTCCAGAACTCATCCTTGCAATCTTTAAAGATCATATTCATTTGTTTCTGAGTGATTGAAGGATAAAGTTGAATAGCTATCTGTTCCTGGATCTCAAGATCCTTTGCCTTAGCATTGTTCTTCCTTATATCAAATTCCTTTTCTAGGCTCTTAGGAATTAGAGATATGATTTCAATAAATGCTTTATTATAGATATTCAGATACCTGACTGTAGCTTCTTGCAAGATCTTTTGGTTAGCTTCATTATAATCATCATAGAATTCAGTCATTGGTTTTAGGTTCCCATCCACAGTGAATGATTTGACTACATCATCAATGGATAGAGTAGGCCTTTCAACAAACTCTTCTTACTCTGCTTCACCAGATTTCTTCTTCTTCTTCTTCATTTGCTTGATCTCCTCATCGGATTCTGTCCCTTCATCATCCTTCTAACTGATATAAGACCTTGTGGCCTTTGTCTTAGTTCTCTTTTCTCCCTTTCTGGATGTCCTGACTTTTGGTTTTGATGCTTTCTAGCTCTTAGAGGTGGCAGGTGCAGAGCTCTTAGAGGATCTGGTCTAGGAGGGGGCTTCTACTGGAGCACTTTCTTTTTCTACTCCTTCCTTTTCTTTCTCTACCCTTTCCATCTTCTCTATGTTTGCATCAAGTGCATCTTTTGAAATGCCATACCTTTTGGCAACATTCTCTACTTCTTTTTTCACTTTTCTCTTCATCTGCGGTTGTCTAAACTCCACATGAATCTTTACACTCAACTCTTCAAAGGTTCCAAACCTTTCTACCTTAGGGTCCTTGGGCTGACTCAAAAGATGTTGAATGTGCAACTCTAGGATTTTCTCATCAGTCTCATATCCCATTGGCATGATCCATACTATTCTTGGTTCCACTGCCTCCATTAGGCATTGATCACTATCCACCATAAAGCATACTGTATCTTTGTATTTTTCTACTAGATATTGGGGGATTCTCTCTCTGGCTTGCATCATATTCTGAAAGTTCTTGAAGTAGCCACAGAGTGTTGTGTTTTGTTCATTGGCATCACCAAGTCCATGCAAATAATCCCTGATTTGTATGGCTACTAGTCTATCATTTTGCCACATCCATCCACTAGAACCAGGTAGCTCATTCATGTAATAGAAGAATAGACAGATTATCAAGCCACCATATTTGAAGGAGTTCTTCTTGTCCTTTATCTTCTGCAAATTCTCCAAAAGTTGGTTCAGAAGGAGCTCATAGAGATCATAGTCAGCATTCTTCCTTAACATTTCATAAGCAGTGTAAATTATTGTTTTAGAAATAGAGTTCTCTCTGCTGGAGTGATAAATCTTGTAACCAATTATCATGGTGGCAAACTTGATGTTTGGATCTGTGATATCCTCAATAGTCATTGCTCTTTTTTCAAATTTGGATCATGTTGCTTCACTCACTGTCTAATTCTTGATGAATTTGAGAGTAGGTAACTCACTGGATGAGTGCAATCTAGTAACTGCCTTAATGGAATCCTTGGTTATCTTGAATGGCCTCATCAACCACATAAATTTATCATGCATTCTACTTAGAATATACCGGACCCATTCATCTTCTGCAAAACAAGGGAAATGAATGCACTATCTGAAATGCTTGTCCTGGATAGCTTTGTACTGAGGTTTGAGTTCAAAGGAATCATCTATTAATTGTTTGTGATAGATATCCATTAGTTTGGAGTACCCAAATTCCTCAATGTTTGCATGAATATATGCCCTAACATCTTCTACATGTAAAACCCCATGTGGAATGTTTGAAAAGGTGCCTAGGGGATCAACTTCTAGGGATTTGTATGGATGTTTCTAGAATTTAGGATGCGGTCTATCAGTGATCTTCACAACATTTGTAGTAGCCATCTTTGAAAAGATTCAAAGAGAGATTTCAAGAATGGAGAATACCTTTTACGCTATTAGGGTTCACGAAATAAGCCAAAAAGATCACCGGTTGACTTGAATTCTACGGTTGATCCTTGAGAGAGATGAAGCAGACTTGTTTGCAGGGCTCTTCTTATCTTTTTCACTAATGTAAATGTTCAAATGACGAGAAAATGAACCCTTTTATCTCTGAGCAAACCCTAATTCCACATTGCAATAAATGTGCAACTTAAGTCATTCTGGTTGCCTTGTTCTCCTTATTCTGAGAATGATCTTTTCTGGATCACTGAGATATACATAGAGTTATTCTCAGTGATTAATGACAATCTATCTTCCTTTCCCCAAACATTTGATCTATCCGCAGATCAAGATACCCCAAATTTGAATCATACCTGATCTAACTGTGAAAATCCTGTTCTTACCGGATGACTATTAAACCAGATTAATCAAAGATGATTAACCTCTTCAAATTCCTTACGAATCTTTCATATTTTTCCCAAAGGTTATTTAGATGTTTCTCTAAGAGCCCTTTTTGTTCGCAACCTTCCATGTGCCAATTTCAGGAACCAATTGACTGGCTGGGGGAAGATATTTTCTTTTGTGACTCCCCCTGAGCCAGAGCTCATCTATTTAGTTATCAGAAGGAATATCAGTACTAGATTCTAGTGCGGATCCATCCTCAACATTTTCTGTACTCCTCTTCACCCAAATCTTGTTCATCTCCCTTTGAATTTCATCCGCATTCACTTTTCCTTTTCCTTTGTCTTGGTTTTGATTATGATGTACCAGAGCCTTTTTGTCTTGATTCTTACTTCTGCAAAATTTGGCAATATGACCAGATCTATTGCAATTGTAGAAAACAACATTTCTTTGCATATTTAACTGATATCCCTTTGATCTACACTGATTATCCATATGGCCCATTCTATTGGATGCAAAGCATCTACCATTGAATGAATTGTTCATTTGCATATTTCTACACTCATGAGATTTGTGACCATACCTTTTGAAATTAAAACACTATCCGGAGAAGGATGAATTAGTCTGATTCATTCTTTTTTCTGCATTGATTTGCTTTATGACCAAAGTTATTGCAATTGTGGCAGTATCCATTAAAGGATGGATATCTTTGAGCATTAGGTTGCCTTACCAGAGGTCTTCTAGGCCTGTTCCTTGGATTTCCTAATCCAGAGTTTTTTTGACCGGATTCAGAGCATTCACCTTTCTCATACCCCAAGCCTTGCTTGTCATCTACCCTCTTTTGGCTTTGAAGAAGAACTTCAAGTTGAGTAGAGCTTATCTTGAATTTCTCTTTGTATTCATTTGTTGTTTGAAGATCCCTCTAAGAGTGTCAATCTGATTCTCAAGTTGTTCTTCATTATCTCTTGCTTCTTTAAGATCATATTCTAGATGCCTGATTATTCTATCCATTTTATGGTAGTCTTCTGACTTTTCTTTGAGAGTTTGTCTTAGATCATCTTCAGTTTTTCTTTTCTCTTCAATTTCTTATGTGAATTTCATAACCCCTGATTCCATTTCATGTCTTACCATAATGACTTCTTTTGATAGCTTCTCACATAACTTGTTTTTCTGTTTCAGATCTTCATCAATATTATTGGCTTCACTTTGACTTGCTAGTTGTTGAAGAAGTTCCTTTCTCTTTTTCATAGAGATACTCAGTTTCTCTTTTAGTTCATTTATAAAATCATCAACTTGTTTGAGTCTTTCCTTCAAGTTATTGACTTCAGAGTGAGATTGTTCAAGATCGTCCAGAATAGACTGAAGTTGTTCCCTCATACCATACATATCCATTGAGATTCCCAGATCTTCCTCAAGTTGTTAGGCTTTGTTTGGAGGAACTTGGTTCTGATACCAATTGTTGATAACTGAGAGGGGGTGAATCAGTTATCTTAATTATTTGACTTTCTTTTCTTCTTTAACAATCAAAGCTATATCAAATCATATCAGCATGCACAACAATGAAAGTAGGAATAAACTCAACACACATGACACAATATTTTTGACGTGGAAAACCCTGTTAAGGGACAAAACCATGGGGTGATTAACCCAAGATTGTATTCTCTATTAAAAGAATAAGGTAGTACAAAATGGCACTTGCCAATTAGGGCTCACTACCCGAGCACACTGCTCACAAGAGGCTCACTACCTACAATAGATTATAGAAGTAAACTAAATACTTGAACTAATGAGAAGCATCCACATGTGCTTAGGTTCAGCTCTAGTTAAGCTCAATACACTAATCTACTGCACTTCATTCTTCCTCTGCCTTAGTGCTGCTGTTCTATCACATACCGGATGTTTATTGCAGCTTCCACACTATTCTCTACTTTTCTTCGCACAACACATTATATAACTCCCACCCTCACATCCAAATCCATCTGGTATATATATCCGTACCAATGATTTTAACACCTTTCTAGTCGGCATCCGGAATAGTCAATATTTTCCCAAACTCTGATCTGTCAACTGAATCCTTGCCTATCAAGTGATGTGTATCAAGGAGATGCTTATAGAAGTCATCAAACATGTCAACCATGGATGATTCCTCAAGAGACTTGATCACCATCAATAACTCATCTAGAAAAAGGCCTAATGCTCTGCCGGTCAGTTCTTCCTTAGTCTACTTTGCCAAATAGGAACCCAACACTTAGGTGTTCATATCTTTCCACTCTTACATCACCGGAGGCTAAATCTCTGGAATATATTAGTCAAAATACTCCACTTGACTTCCCCAAGTCTGTGCTTTATTGAGATACTTCCTCTGAGAGATCTGGACCTAACTATGAGACCTTGCTACATACTCTGTTCTTGCTTACCGGACCAAGATACACTTCAGTCTGTCTTCCGGTATGATCAAATCATGTCCTGCAGATGTGTGGGATGGACTTTGTTGCCATCAATGACAACACTCATGAAGCTACACTATGTCTCTTGCCAACATTATGTTGCTCTTGATCCATTAACTGCTATGTTTGTCAAAAGAAAAGTTAACATAGATACTATATCCAAAGCTTACAAAGAAGCAGCCGTAGTAAACCAAGAAATGAGACAAACAACCTATAGTCCTTTTCTTAATGGAGGAAACCCTAGGATTCAAAGTCAAGCACAACCTTGGAATGGAGTCCCTATGCATCATACTCCATTGTTGAATCCAATTCCTACATACACACCTATGTATAATCCTTCCCCAATCCAGACTATAGTTCCCTATACTGGTAATAGTTCCATAGAGTGTTGTGTGATGAGAGTTGGAGAGCTATCAAGATAGTGATTCCACACATCAAATCACTTCTTTCTTATAAAATCATCTAATATCTATTAAATTATCACACCCCTGAAATTCTTAAAAACTAGTAACAACACTTAAAGGCTCTATCAAATAGTCAATAGACATAAATATTTAGTCTTGTTACTCAAGCACCTAAGGGATTCACTTAATAAACCAATGGCATAGCACATACATTTTAAGGGTACTAATAAACACCTATAATGTCATATCTACCTCACAAATTTATGTTTTTGATACCCCCTCTACATATGCTAGTATAATTAAAATATCTTCCTATTTTCACCAAATATCCTATGTACTTATTTTTTATTACATTTTTTGCCCCCTTATTATTTCTGCACTATCAACCTAGGGCACTAATCACAGGTACATTTAACTCAAAACTAGTTTTGGTTGTTATTCCATACATTAAATCTTCAACACAAGGAACTTGATGAGCTATGAAAATATGTCATCTTGCAAGAAGCTTTGATTTGTAAGCACTTATACATCTCAACCCCCAAACCCTTGCCACACCAACTCTAAAAATGAATCAAAATAATAATAGATCTTAATTATAGTATACATATTAATTTAAATTATAATGGAAATGTTTTAGAGATACTTGGCGATTCTTCTAAGTAGGGTCATGGAATTACTTAAAGACATGCAATAATTGGTTTTAGAAAACTTGGGTAGACTTGAATTAAACTTGAATGACCTTGGTGTGACCACTATTTCCTTTATTAACTACATTAGAGTTGGGATTAAGAAGGCACTGCTAGGATTATGAGTCTCTTAAACACAACACAAGACTATGTGGTGTAAAAGAAGACAACTTCATAACCCTAGCAATATTAGCATAGTGAATGGTATTTCCCCTAATTGACCTATGCAAAGTGATATATTGAGGATTTGGAATGCCACTTATAAACATCCCACCCCCTTCTATACATTCTTCTCAACCCCAATACCTACCTATATCACATTAATTAAAGTATTTATTTTCTCTATAATGTTGAAGCAATATATTAGGTCATATTCTAGTCTTTAAAAACCCCCAACATGCATGGACATGATAATTTATTGCTTTAAATGTGAATACTCTAGGACTAAGCACTACACTAAAAATATATTAAAAAAATAGAAATGTGTAGTGCTTTACCAACAAGGGTATAAATATTTGTACATATTTGCCATTTGATAACACTATTACCATTTTTTGACCACAGCTCAAAAATTGGCTGAGCAGATATAACATTTTCATTTTTGAATGAGGTTTGATCTACTTTTGTTATAAGTTAGTTGCATAGTTATTATGTTTTCAATGATAAATGTAGTTCAATTGTTCAGGAAAGAAAGAAAAGTTTCAGATCATTTATTGCATTGCATAGTAGTAAAATGAGATAAGTATTCATTCATCACAATGGTTATTCATTTACAAGTTTGAATACATAAAGGAATAAGCATTGCATTGAAGGAAACCATGACATATCAGATGTCCCACACAAGCTGTGGGTTATAGCTGAACTCATGCAAATATAAACAAAATACTATGCATCTAGTGAACAAGAAAGGAAATACATAGCCATCATTGCCTTATTTTATCAATATTCATAGTAGCCTCCAGTCCTACTCCCGACCTTGGTATGTACCTAAAAAATGTGGGAAGGATCCCGTTAGAAGCTCCAATTATGAAAATCCTTTATCTATCAGAAGAGGTATAATACTTTGATTGTAGTGCATTGATCAAATGAACATCATCCATATGCAGAAGGAATTGAAGAGAGGAAAACATGAAGTATCAATGTTTTATTCTAATCTTTTTGTTTCATGTGTAGGTATAGGACAAGTCATGTAGCTAATTGAAGACATTTAGCATGTGGTGTCAAATGGGCTCCCACAAGGGTTTAGCCTAGCATACTACTTCCCCTTAATCCCAGAAGGGATGAATAGAAAGAGAAAAATCATTGATCACATTCACATGACAAGCTGAAGGAATAATAAAAGAAATCATAGGCATCAGTTCTATTTCAGGACATAGTCATGACTATAGTTCAAGGAATGAAATGTAACCATGAACATGAGCTGAAATATTAAGGAACAATATTTAATACATATAACAGTTGATGTCATTGCTCCAACTATCATGGAAATGACATTTTTAAGTACCTTATTGTCATATCTTTCATAATGTATCTTGGAAATATCAAAGATAGATATCTTTTTATGCATGGTTTAAATAAACTAAAATAAAGTACAAGTAGACAGCCACTAAAAGAAAACATATGCTTTCATGTCACTTCCATCTTGATCTTGTATCATGAACATACCAAGATTAATGAATAGCAAATACATGGAGTAGCCAAGTCATCTCTTGCTAGAGCAACAATGAAATAGATTGCATTATTGATCAGAGGTGTTATCATGTTGAGTTTGAGATGACAAATAACCTACAGGTGTCATTAATAAAAGTTTTCATGACTAAATCAGCCAATGACGGATGCCATTCCATGTCGGGCATATGTATACAAGTAAATGAACACAGTCAACATCATGTGTATGGGCTACAACTTAAGTAATTATCTCAGGACTGTGTGTACCAAATAGATGACACCATATAATGACAAAGGGTGTTATCACCCAAAGAGGCATGTGGATAGTTTCCAAATACAAAAAATTGCAAGCATTTATGTTAAGCAAGAGATGCATACAGTGATAAGATAGAGGAGCAATATCATGTGTTTCTACAGGAGCACCAATAAAGTCATGCTATAGTGACAATAGTATGTGAATGTTCATAAGTATCAACAAGATGTCATATATTACATATCAATAAGTATCTTGTTGAAGAGATCAATGATAGTCCAACTGTTACAATGTTACATCTGTCATCATACAAAATGAAGGAACTATTGTCATGCATGATGACAGAGAAATGAATGCCAAGTATGTCTACCACAACTATAGAAAGATCATACAAATGCAAAGTCCATGAACAGCTAAAAGTGATACATCAGGCAAAGAGACAAATGACACGGAGAAATGCTATAGCTATCATCAAAATGTCAAGAATATAGTACCATGAAGGTTATGATATATGAGGTCTATTCTTTTAGTCATAGCCTACCCATTTTAGTATACATCGAGTAAACACATTAATAGAGGATAGAGAAAGCATTTTTGCCACAGCCCATTTTGGGTTTCAAGAAGTAATAATAATATGAAGTTTATCTGCTTAAACCTACTTAGGGTTTCACTCTAAAAATATTAAGAAATACATTTCTTCCAAGTCACAGCCTGTGGCCGAATGCAAGTGTATAGAAAATGTTAAATAAAAGACATTTGCATATGTTAGAGTCATGACCTCTGCTATAGAAAGAGCTACAGATCAACTAGAATGCATTTTTCTAGAAACCCATGTTGATTTTCATTATACAAATACAGAGAAAGAGAAAATTTTGAGTCTGTGCAAGCGATAATAGATATGGAATAAAGAAAAGAATGCTTAGAAGATATACATGGTTGCAACCTTTTGGGTTACACAGAAGAGTTTTATGAAGTTTCAATAGGGGATATAAAAGAATGCCTTCGTTTTCAAGTTTTCTAAGCTCATTTCAAGCTTTATTTTGATAAAGAATCAAAGAAAATAATGCAGAGTTCAAAATGAGAGCTTACCCTTTTTTGAATGCAGAGACTTGAAGATTGGTCATGAGTTTTCATTCTCATGGAGACTCCGATAGATTTAACCCAGGTAGTTAGAGGCTCGAAGTACAGTGAAGGAATAGTAGTGTAAACAAAACAAAATACATGTTAGAAACCTATTAGGTCATGGCCTAAGAGGCTCGATGATGCCTCAAAATAAAGAGAAATGCCCATATTTGTGACAAAGAACATCTTACCTCTTTGTTTTCTACAGAGGCCTTCACAGGATTGCTCAAGATAAGGTAAGAAATTGAGGAGTTGTAGAACTGAAACCCTAGAGTTGCCATGGCTACCGCAGAGCCACTTTTTTCAAAAAATGTGTTTTGCAAATGAGCCCAATAAGTGTAGGCTAGGGTATTTTGTTCTTAGGGTTTCTTTTGAGCCCTAAGTGATATGAGCACTTTTGATCATATTTTTATCTTTTTGTGACATAACTAATACCCATGGTGTCAAGTGTTACAAGGTGTTGCCTAGGTTCATGGTATTATGGAGGTTGAGCTATGCACCCTCAAATATTTTTGTGCCTTTATAATATGCTACCATGATCACGATGTATGCCAAATGTGGCATATGTCATATTATTTTTATGATTTTTTATGAGAAAAATCAACATTTGTAGAGAGCCTCGAGCTTTTAGTTTGTAATAAAACTACCATGTCATGTAAAGTTTAACTTTAAAGCAATGAAATTATACATTGCTTTTAACGTTAACTATTTTTCTAGGCAGTTGCTTT
This sequence comes from Cunninghamia lanceolata, assembly GCA_027924645.1. Lineage (NCBI taxonomy): Eukaryota > Viridiplantae > Streptophyta > Pinopsida > Cupressales > Cupressaceae > Cunninghamia > Cunninghamia lanceolata. The sequence goes on from BSBN01001161.1 coordinate 630,396, forward strand.
CTCTTGGGCGAATTGAATAGAATAGGACAATTTTTTTGCTTTTATGAGGCAGATTGGACTGATTTGGATGCAGATTTGGTGGGGACCACCTAGAGGATCAGTTTGGCAGCATGTTTTTTCAATTTAGAGCCAATTGAGGAGCTTTTATTTGTACTTTTCTGAGTAGCTCAAAAATTGACTTAGGGTTTATTTTTAGGAGCTTTTCTAGATTTCTTCTAAGGAGATCTTTTGGAGGCATTTATAGGAGGAAGATTTTAGTTTTTCTCAGTTAGTTGATACCAGTTTCTTCTCTCTTGTTCATAGGATAGTTGTATATAGGCAGTTGGCTCACTTGTTTTTTACATGCATTGTACTCCTAGTTTAGAATAGCAAATTTTCCTACTTCATCTACTTATGTGTTTTGTAGCCTTGATTTGATGTCCTATTGTGACAATTTCTTGTCCTTTATCATGTCTCAATGTTGTTAGATTGCATGTTTGCTCCTGGTTGTAATTTGTGTTTGAAATAAACCTTATTACAAAATATTTAGGGATCAAATCTCATAGGTGAAGTTGTGAAGGTTGAATCTTGAAGGACTGTTTGTGAGTGAAGTATTCATTTAGATTAAATCTTAGAGTTAGCTTTTGATTTCAATCATTTCTGTCATCCCTTTACCCCTATAATTCATTAGTTTAGGAATCATAAGAGAACTAGCTCACTCTGGAGATTCATTGTCATAATAGGAGACCCACATCTAAGAATGATTCCATGTTTCAACAGGTAGGTAAGTTTCTTTGAACTTAGCAAGGGTGTATACTTGATTGACAATAGTTTCTAGCATGCCTGGTGGGACAGGTTGGATTATTTCAGTGCATAGTTTGATCATTTATCACTGATATTTGGTGTGTGTATCAGTGAATCCATCCTTTGGAAGCAAGCAACTAGCATACCTGGTGACTCTACATGTTATTTTTCTAGTTTCAGGATGATTAGTTAATATCATCCACCATATCATGATGGTATTACCAATTAGTCATCTTATCAGTTGTATTAGAGTAATCATGCAGTTGGTTTTATTCTAAACAACTGTGCAACAACCGTATACTAGCATGCACAAAATACTTACCACCCACCTGCCCCTGCTCAGTCTCTTTACCAGCCATAATGTTGGTTTTAGTCTAAATACCCAGGATGCTTGCCGCATGCCTATTCCTACCCAATCTTACAATCAGCTTCAAAGTTTTCAAAATAAGGGGCTTAATGACATTCTGTTAGACTTTAATAAGTAGATGGAGGAGTTTGAGAAAGAACAGGAATATAAACATCACTAGGAGGAACTAGCTTATCAAGCCTATCTGCATGAGCAGGAACTAGAGGCACAAAGGACACAATATGAACAAGAAATTGCAAGCATGAAGAGTTATCAGTACCAACAAGAATGAGGATCTCAAACAAGGCCATATGAAGAATCTAATTTGCAGCTGCAAGAGTTGAATCACCAAGTTTACCTTCAATAGCCAAAGTAGCCACTCTGTGAGGTCTTTATTTCTAATCAGGAGTGGGAGGCACAAAAGAGATAGTTTGAAGAGAATTTGGAAAAAGAGGTAGCTACACAAACAAATCTCTTGCTTGCTCAAGCCCAAGCAATCCCTATTGTTTTAGAATAGCCTGCTCGAGAAGAGGTACATAAGTATAACTTTCTAAGTTTCAGACAAGATAAGCCTCTTAATACCCCTAAACTAGAAATTCTGAGTTTCAAGCCACCTGGAGAATCCTCTTCCTGCCAAGAAGTTAGTCTTGAATGCAAACAGACTCCTCTAGAAGTCAAAATCCCAAGTCTCAGAGGAACTAATTTTGCTGAGGAGCCTGTCATCATTTGAGATCAGTCTGTTGACCAACAAAATAGAGACAGGCTGATAAATTTATTGCATGTAGCTTTGGAGCAATATCAATTAGACTAGAAAAGAATTGAGAATGTAAAGGTTTCTCCTGATGAACCTTTCAATGATTGTACTAATGACCCTCCTTGCTTTGTGAAAGATGATCAACCAGTCAAATCAAGTGCAAACCAGGAGGTTGCTGCCACTTGTATTGTTTTTGCAATTGATTATAAACATGATGCATCAGAGGAGAATGCTGAGTCAAATCTAACCTTGAATCCTTACATTTTGATTCCTTTCAAAACTTTTCTAATGCTATTAATAAAATGCATGAAATCAAGATGCAGAAATTGGAGGGTGAAAGTCTGAAATTGCAAAAACTGAAAGCCCAATTTTCATCATAGAAAACACTGCATAAGGAGGAGTCAGTTTCTCTATTCAATCAGTTAACTGGTGTTGTGGAACCAAAAGAGGAATCAATGCTCATGTCAGAGGCAACAATTTCAAAACAGCATGAGGGACTTATTTTGGAGCCTAATAGGCTTAATGAAAGTTGTTATGAGGTAACTGATAACCCCTTTTCATCAAAAAATTAGGAAAATTGTGAAGAAAGTTTACTTTCAAATGATTTTGGGGTCACTGTTACAAACTTAGATGATGAGCAAGAAGTTGGTGTTGAACTTCAGTTTTTAGCAAATATATTTGATGAATCCTCTAACCTTAAGTATGGAAGTGAAACCAGCATAGTTGTACCAAGTTCTAAACACCATAGCGATGAAGACCATTTAGAGAACTTGCTGATCCAAGGGTAGATTTGTGAAGACAGTCCAGATTCAAAGGATCGAGAGCTAAAGGAGCATCTTTTGTAGGTTGAGATTGAGCTATTTTGCTCACACTTAGATGTGTTAGATGATATGTCAGACTCTTTGGAAGAGAGTTATCTGGGATAGCAAACATAGGAGGAAGAGGTGACTTCATTCTCAAATGAGTCACTGGTTATGGAGCAACTTGGTCAGCAACCTAATCTAGACTATTTAAAAGAGCTACCTTACTATCACACAGAGGAATTTGAAGCTATTGTTGTACCAATTGGTGGTATGATGGAAAAGGTTAGTTCATTATTTGGCCATTTACCTTTATTCATAGAAGAGGGGACTCCTGATTCAAAGTTTTCTTTATTGAATGATGATATGTATTTTGAGCCTATTTTTGAAGAGCTATTAGCAACCCTATCAGAGGAGGATGGCCCATTTACTATTTAGGAAGAGCTTACATGGCAAGCCATCATGCAGAATGAAGATGATACCATTGCCCCGAACCATGTAAAATGTTTTCTATTTGATCCAACACCTTCTAGGGGGTGTCCTATCAGATATCTGGCTGGCTTGATCGCTGACAAGAGGGTACAGCCTCATAATGATATTGATCCACATCAGCAAGAAATGTACCAAGTTGAGCATGATCAGCTTCCTTGTTCATTTGATTAGTTCACCAAATAGGTGAGTACTTTCATGTTTCCGTTTAGAGAGGTGTTGCAGTTGTCCACTGGTTGTTTGTCTTTATTCCACCTCTTTTGGACAATTCACAATCCTATGGAGTATTGCAGATTGTGGAGAAAAGGTAGTTATTTCACTTAATCAGTGAATGGTTTTGTCTAATTAGCCACTTTGGCTAGTTCGAGTAGGGTTAGGTTAGTGTTTTAGTCAATAAGTGCTCATGCACATTTGTTTTCATCATTTTGTTTCAGCCATCAAGGCCTATTAATTTGCTTTAAATTGAGTTTTGTTTTCAGTTTTCTATTGCTATTTGAGTTGTTGGAGAGCTGAATTGTAGTGTTTTTTGAGTTAGAAAAGGAAAGAGTATGACTCAATGCCCAATGGATGTTCAAGGCAACTGGTCAAATGCTTAGCAGGCAAGCATATAGCAGAATTTGCTAGAAATGTTACCATTTTCTTACCACAGCTCAAAAATTGGCTGAGCAAATATAACATTTTCATTTTTGAATGAGGTTTAATTTACTTCTGTTATTAGTTAGTTGCATAGTTATTATGTTTTCAATGATAAATGTAGTTCAATTGTTCTGGAAAGAAAGAGAATTTTTAGATCATTCATTGCATTGCAGAGCAGTGAAATGAGATAAGTATTCATTCATCACAATGGTTATTCATTTACAAGTTTGAATACATAAAGGAATAAGCATTACATTGAAGGAAACCACGACATATCAGATGTCCCACATAAGCCGTGGGTTATAGCTGAACTCATGCAAATATAAATAAAATACTATGCATCTAATGAAGGAGAAAGGAAAGACATGTTGTGATGTTCACAACATGCCCCATTTTACTGCTGAGCAAAATGAGGACCGCTATTGTGGCTATGGCTTTTTGCTAGGGTGTGGGTCTGCTTGGTGGTAAAAGGGAAAAGGAGGTAAAGGGTACAAATCTTGTTGAAAATTGGAAAAATTAGCATTAAGTACCACAGTAGAATAGGGGTTAATTCTTTTTCCAAAATAAATAAGGGTTGCTTTTTGAACCATTTCAAAATTCCCAATATTATGCAAGATATGTGTGTTTTGGTAAAGTACATTATAGGAAGGTTTGTATGTTGCATCTATAAGGTTGTTTGTATGTAGAGTCATTGTATTAATCGCATAGGGTTGTCGGGTTTATGAATCATTGTACTTGTATGCATATTGTTAATGTTTATTCTTTACATACAAGTCAAACCCGATGTTATTCGAAAGTGAAATGGATAATGGGTTAAGTCTGCGGGTTGTGTTGTAAGTTTGGCAGAAAAAAAAGTATAAGGTAGTATACAACACAATATACATGTCATGGACCCAATGAGAATATGAAGTGTCATTTTATTAAAGTATGTTGCATGCTTCGAGTTTATACCTTTCGATATACATACAATGCGGAAGCCAAAGAGAATTAAATATGATATAAGTGATGCACCATACCTTAATGTGTATTGAAGAATGCATTCACTTTATATACATGTGTGGAGCCAAAGGGTTATGCAATATGGTTTATAAAAGATGGGGAGTCTGAGATGATTATACAAAGGAGTTTGCATGTATCGAGGTTTGTATCTAAGAATAGATACAAGTATTGTCGTATCGCCGATATACAAATGGGAAAGTAAAGTGAATCCCACAGGTTCTATCTTGAGGTTGTATTTTACTAACAGACAAATATACAAGTTGACATACAAGTAAAGATACATACAAGAGATGCAAGACGGATTTCTAAAAAGAATTAAATAAAGAAAAGGCCTTGTATGATCGAGAGATTATATGTTAACAAGGTATAATCCTGATATACAAGGAAATGAAAGACATCACCAGAAAGATAAAAGGTAAAAGGGCGCTTGTATGGGTTGTTTGTATCTGTGCTTGTATCTATTTTACGTACAAACCAATATACAAACCTTAGATACAAGCATGGATATAAAGGAAAAGGAGTAAACATTGTTTATAACTCATTGCATATAGACTTGTATATTGAAAAAATACAAGGGGGACATACAAAGAACAATATACAAAGAAAGATACAAGAAAATGTGGTGTATGCAGAAAATAAGCGAACGGATAGAAGGTTTAAAATAAAATGATGAAATAAAAAACTAGAGCTGTAGGTGCATTAATTGCTACAATTAATGCTGATCTAACACTGAAAAGAGTAAAATTCAACAGGTTAGGGTAAATTAGAAGCTATTTTTCTTTCAAATTTGCATTATCAAAATTAAAATTATAGAAAGAAGAGTTGCTACAGAAATTGAATGAAATTCATCATGGGATGAAATTCTAGAAGCTGGAACAGAGTAAAAAATAGTAAAGTAAGTCAACGACGTAAGGTTGAGTTGTTGAAAGATACAGGTATTTATGTTAAACGCTATTATAGTTCAGCTAAGTTAAAAGTGTAAGTAACTTTCAGTAATTTCATTTTGAAATGTAAGCATTCAATAAATTACTGTGTTTAATTTGTTAATTAGCTGGGTTGGGTTAAACAAGGTGAAAGTCAAAACGAGAAAAGACAAACAGGGGTTAGGGTAAAATGTAAAAAAATAGAAAAGTCGTAGTAAAACCCTAAGTAAGAAGGTAAAACAAAAAGTAAAAAAATGTATTTTTTAGAGGATGGCCCCAAAGTAGAAAAGGGTAGATATAGGAGGTGAAGTTAAAAAACAAAGGAAGCCACGCAAAGAAATAGAGAAGGAGGAGTTGCCACTACACAGAGGGTACCCTTCATTGATCAGTACCAGTGGAGTAGGGACAGACACCAATATCAGGAGCTATGATATGAATGATGTTTTATAGAAGATCACAGCTGTCGATGCTACACCTGACATGAGGTGTATATGGGAGAGTGGATTGTACAGGGCTATGGGTTTTTTGTTAGGTATGGAAGCTAAGGATTTGTGTCTAGATTGCATATACTTGTATGACCCAGCTAGTAGGAAAATAATGTTCCATGATAGACTCATTGCAGACTTATCCACAGAAGGGATTACAAGAACATTTAGTCTGGAAATACATGAGAAAATAGTGTATATTGATATAGATCAGTATAATGAAGATTTCAATAACAATGAGAGGGACTATAGAAGCAAGATCTTCTATAGTTGGTACAATGCTGAAAACAAACCCAAGGCTATGGCAAGAGTTCACAAGAATCTGTAAAGAATATACTTTAAAGAAGAAATATACTTGATGATTACAATGTTAAGCAGATTAGTGGGATTGAGAGATGGCACTAAGTGCAAGCCATGGATGTTCACTATCATCTAGTTCATGAGGGAAGCAAAAAAGGAGCAATGACAAATTCATTGGGCTAAGGCTATAAGCACAGCCATATGGAAATAAACAATGCTAAGAAAGCAAAAGATGATGCCTTTCTATTTGTCCTCATATATTATATTCATGTGTAGTAGAGGTTCAACCATTCATACATGGGATAGACAGGGTTGGAACCTTAGGAAATGGTCCAGATCAGAAGCTGGTATATGAGCATTATCCTAATTTACAGGAAGAAAATGCATTGAGGAAGTATGCTTTAGTGAATGATGTGTTCTATACATACATGGTTAGAATTTTAAGGGAAGAGCCAGATAAGAGAATATCTAAGGATGCAGAGGATACAATTGGTCTAGACAGTTCCTGATATATTCAATTTCAGCATTTTACTTATATCAGAACTGAGGGATTTGAGGGAAAACCTTTCATGCTACCCAGGTATCCTTCCAATAAATTGATTGTTCTGGAGTTCTCAAGGAAAAATTTGAATGCCTTTAAAATGTACAAGAAGAGGTTTAACAGAGGAAATCTTAAGTTACCTTGAGCAGTTGGTAGATACTCATGCTATAGTGAGGAGGTTACTGGTTATTCAGAAAAAGAGTTGAGGTATTATGGATTTGAGGAGTTTGAGTTGGCCTGAAGGTTTGATCCCTTTCATAGAATCCAAAATACAATTGATTCTAAATTCAAACATCAAATACATATTGAATATTTTTGGTCAGATTGTAAGAATGACAAAGAGGTAAGAAAGAGAGCTCATAAAAGATTAATAGTAGATCAAATGAGGTCTATGGGAGATATCTACATTCCCTCGGAGGTTAGAGAAGATGGTAAATTGCTACATCACAGTTATGAAAGTGTCAGGCTTGCTCCTATTGGAGAGCTTGATTGGTCACAACCATGGAACACATCTTTGGACACATTGTCCAAACCAGTCATCTTATTTTCAAAAACATGGTTGAAAGACAAAATTGAAAAGCTTAAAGATGAAGGAGTGGAGATCACATATCCAAAGAAAGGAAAAAAGAGAGTAAGGGAACATAGTGATGATCTCCAATACTTCTATGAAAAGAAAAGAAAGATTGTGGAAGCCAAAATTGTGGAGAAGGACAAAAATGCTACTTTGATGGATCCTTATGCATTGGGAGGGATAGTAGCAGTGTCATCTAGTACATTTGTGGTGGCAAAGTCATTAAGCCAGGATATTAGTACAGAAGAAGCACAGGCCTCCAAAGAAATAATAGGACAGAAGGTCAGGAAACAATACCAATGAGCATATCCAAAGGGGACACTTAAAAAATGAATAAAGTCATAGGAGCATAGCAGATAGGTGCTAAGTTGAGTGATATACCTGGTGCATCCACCTCAATAGAAAAAAAACAAGTATATGCTAAGGTAAAGACAGAATTGGCTAAAGAAATGCTACAAGGGTCAAAAGTGCATAAAGCCAAACAAGTCACTTGGACTGTCCACATTGAAGATGACAGCAGTGAAAGTGAAGAGAGAGAAATGGATTTGGGAAAAGAAGTTGGAATGGAAGAAAAATAATCTAGTGAATTTTTAAGTGAAGAAGAAGAGCAAGACACTCAAACTGAAATGGAAATTGAACAAGGTTCAGTGTATGAAAAGGAAGTAGTACAAGAAGAATCAGGAACAGTGGATCCTTTTGGTACCTTGGTTTCTCTTGAAATAATAAAGGATGTGCAAGATGTAGCACATAAAATTGAAGCATCTAAAAAAGAAGATGCACCTGAGGAAACAGTAAAGGAAACACCTGCTCAAGCCAAAGAAGAAATAAGAGCTGGTATCCCTGGTGTAGATGTATTAAACATTCTAAACATGTATGGTGAGCAAAGTGAAGAAGAGAAAAATATAGAAAGCAAAAAGGAACAAGAAAAAGAGACAAAAGAAGCTGATACAATGGTAGGTTCACCTTCACATACAAAGCAAGTACAAAAGGAAGGTGAAACTATAGAAGATGAAGAAAATAAACCTGAAGGTGAAGAAAATACAGAAAACATTGATGAAGATAAATTTGAAAAACAAATGGAAGATATAGATATGACAAATGTAGAACAAACAAATAAAGAGGAAGACCAAGAAAAAGAATCATCAAGGAAAGAAGGTCCTAAGGAAGAGGACGAAGGTGGAGGGGATACAAAAATTGTAGAGGAAGAAAATAAGGGTGAATCTAAATGACAGAATGATCCAATGATACAAGTGTCAGTCCCTCAATAGCAACCTCCTCCACAATAGCAACAGGAACAACAACAATAATAACAAGCGTAGGGAGAAGTAGAAAGGCCTTAGGAAGAGGTAATCAATGAAGAAAAGGTTGCTGAAGGCACAAAAGAAGTACCAGCCTGGTTAGGTGCAGAGGTAAGGAAAGAAAAGGTGGAGGTACAATTAGTACCTATAGATATCAAGAGTCTATTAGGTGATACAATGCTGAGGAAAGAAAGGAGAAAGGCCATAACCAGGTCAAGAATACAAAGGGGTCTAGATGGATCCAAGACGCTGAACTTGGCCGTATGGCAAAAGGAGAAGGCAAAAGGAGAAGGCAAAAGGAGAAATAACACTAGATGAATATAAAATACTCAATTTTGACCTAGAGCATACAACAAGGGAACAACACATAAGTGAATGGGAGGATACGCACCAGGCTATGGTAGAAATGTTAAGGAGGGATAAACATAAGCAAGAATATTTGAAAGGACACATTGTCTAATTACAACAATTCATTAGGGGAATATTTGATCCCAATGCTATGGTACCGGAATTGCCTAGTGAAATAGAAGTTTTGTCAAAGGATGAAGTAAAAGATATGGAAAATAAGAGGCTTAAAGACAATATTTTTGAAGAGTGGTTCAAGGAATTCATGCAAGAAGGAGAAGAGGTAATTAAACAAGCAGTGAAAACATGGGAATTGGTTGCAATAAAAAAGAATAAATGCAGTATACTTGTATATAATGGTCAATTTAGAAAAGAGGAGTGCAAATTTGAATTGGAATAGCTAGAGGAAATTGAAGAGAGAGCAGAGGAATTATTAAATGAAGGAGTAATTACCCCTTCAATGGCAAATCAAGTGCCACAAGCAACGTTGGAATTAAAATTTAAAGAGGATAATCTCAGAAGGTGTATAGCAGCCGCTCAAGGTTTAGAAGAAAAGGCAGATAACATGATCAGGATGCATAAAAGGATAGTGGAAAATCTCTTAGATCATGAGTGCATGGATATACCAGCATATGAGCATCAAAGAGCATTAACAGAATTCAGGACCATTTTTACACCATGTATGGAGAATCCAGAGGCATATCTAAGTAAACAAATGATTGATTCATGGATGGAAGAAAGTGCCAAGATGAAGAAATACAAGAAGAAGAGCAAAGGCTCAGTTAAAGAAGAAAAGAAACTAAAAGGACTCATAATGCATGAATATGTATGGACAAGGAGTCCAGCGGGAGATCACACGTTATAAAAGGTGTAATTAATAATTTCAAAACATATTTGAAGGAGTAGGAAAATGTAAAAGGGAGCAAACAATACTAATAAAAGAATCAAGTAAAGGGTATCTGTGGGTAGGGTCAACAAAAAAAGAAAAGTCAAAGGAGGGGAATCCTATTTTGAAAAGATTCCAATGGCATTGTTTGAGGCAGAAAAGATACCATTAAGATATTTTGAGAAATGGTTAGAGACAAATGTACACCCTTGATTAAGAATAGATGAATAATGACCGTAGATTGGATTTTGTAGCTGTAGTAGTATGAAGCTTCAAATTCTATATAAGAAGCTCTACAACTTGTATATTAGTTACGCAGGGATTTTAGCATTGTAGCTTGCACTTGTAATTTGCTAGAATATTTGAATAGAAGAGTATTTTCTTTAGTTTAGAAGAGGAGGTCGCCTGTGTCTGTAGCAAGGAGTACGTGGAATGTCTGGTCTCCTTGATGTATTTGTAAAAACATCTATAAGTTGTTTAGTGATTTGATTAATCAAACAGAGGTCATTCTTACATTGTAAATCTTATATGACTTTGTGCTTTGAATACAAGTAAACTTGGGATTCTGCATCTATTATAGATTATTTTTTGACTTTTACTAGTATCTAAAGTATTATTCTTTAAAAGCTTGCAATCTCTGGTGTATGTTCATGAAAGAATGTTCAGGACTTTACATTTGAAGATTTGAATGTGTTGATTGATCAATTTACTGTATGCTTTAGGACATGAGTAACAAAACATTTAAATCTTGTTTTGAAGTAATACTTAGATAAGTTTCTCTAACTTTTCTCCAACAACTGAAATAATTAGCTTAAACACAGAAATCTTAAGGAAATTGTCTTACATTTGAAAGAAGTAAGAGGAATTTTTGTTAATATTTGGCAATTTTCATATTAATCTGAAGAACAAAGTTTGTTTCATAGAAATTCATACAAAGCTTTATAATATAGTAGTGAGATCATGAATACTTTGTTGATATTTGCAACAATTTGCATAATCTGAGTCCAGTAAGTCACTGATCATCTTAAATCAACTAAGGACCCTTGAATATTATAGTTTCACATCAACCTGCTGAATTGTCCACAAGGTCAAGACCTGACCATACAGAAACTTGGGATTAAGAACTCTTAAGCGATTTCTTCATATCTTTCAAGAAAGTTTAGGTTCATTTTGTAGAAACAATCATCAACAGTTTTTTGCACTAGAAGGAGGGCCGATTGGAGTTAAGATATGATTTGAGTAAAGCTGGCTCATAACAGTGGTAGGTGACTAGGTCTAGATCTAGTTCATAAGATATCTTTGTGCAATTACCCAATATGAGGTAGAGTAAAGGTCCTTTGATTTGGAATCCTAGAATATCACACATAGGAGGCTCATCTGGAACACCTCCTGGATCACCTTTTAACATCCATAACATAGTGAGTCCTGATAGTTCTTTATTTAGATCTTTGAATCTTGGTTTAAGTCATCCTAGAGGTCCTAGTGCACCTAGAAATCTAGGTACTCCCAAAGGTCTAGCCCCACCACATGGCCCTGCAATGGCCTATTTCAATGTCAACACTCCTATAAAATTCAAAGATTATCATGAGATGCCAAAAAATCCTGAAAAGATATGTCCTAAATATCAATTGCATTAGGATCCAAAAGATCACATTAGGATATTCAAGGAGGCATGCTTTAGGGCCAAATTAGAGTATGAAGATGTTGTGTGTAGGTTATTTCCTTACACCTTTAATGAGCAGGCTTCTAATTGGTATGTTAACTTGCCTAATGGTTATATTTCTTCTTGGGCACTTATGGAAGAGGCAGTTTTGTCTAGGTTTAGAGGACTGGTCGATCTTTCCACCTTATATCATAAATTGGCTACAATTAAAAGAGGTGAAGGAGAGTTGATTGATAACTTTAATGATAGGTTTCAAAATGCTTATTCCAGGTTAGTGGCTCCTTACACGGTGACTACAGATGCATTATTCACCATGTATTATGTCACCCTTGATCCACTAACTACTATGTTTGTCAAAAGAAAGGTTGATATAGATACAATATCCAAAGCTTATAAGGAGGTAACCTCAGTAAACCAGGAAATGAGACAAATAACTTATAATCTATTTCTTAATGGAGGAAACCCTGGGATGCAAAGTCAAGCACAACCTTCGAATGGAGTTCCTATACATATTATTTCGTTATTGAACCCAATTCCTACATACACACCTGGGTATAATCCTTCCCCAGTCCAAGCTATAGTCCCCTATACTGGTAATAGTACCAATAATAATCAGAGTAATGGTCAGTCTTTCTTCCAGCCTCCTCAGGATACATTTTTGGCAAAGGCACAAGAGCATAGGGAAGAGATCAAAGAAATTACTGCACACTTGAGAAGATTGACTACTGAAATGACACAACTAAGAAATGAAAATTTCTATGGTAGAAATAATCAAGGATACAGTGAGAACCATATCTAGAATCATAACCAAAATTATAACTAGGGTTAGGGTTCCAACCAAGGCCAGAATTATAGTCAGAGTCAAAATCATAATCAGGGACAAGCAATGCAAAACAGAGGACCTGTTGTAGATAACAGGACCTAGGGTAATAACAATAGAAATCAGAATCAACCAAGGCCACCTAGAACATGGAACATAGGGCCAAATAATGGCACTCTAGCTTCTCCATTTGATAATTTAGATAATCAAGAGATAAAACAAATAGCTAGAGTTCAAATGACCAACGTACCATTAAAAAATTGGTACAGGATTCATAATACCAGTGCACATGCTAAACTAGATTGCCCTCAGTTTCATCTGGTAGCAAGTATTTTCAATGTGGATGTACAGGCTCCCACCTCTAATTTTCTCATTCCCAAAGGTAATGAAATAGTGCCCTTAGGATTTGTGACTTCTTTAGTCTTAGAGACTTTTACCTTTGCAACTAGGGAAGAAGAAGATTAGTTGTTGGAAGATGAGCCTTACTTTTGTGAGAACCTATACCCTAAATCAGCCTTAGTATTGGATGCATTCTAGTTTCCCTTTAAAACTAAAAATGAGGTGTTATATGAAATGGAGGAGGTATAGGCTTTTCAACATTCTAACAAAAGTCATACCTACAATTTGAGAAGTAACACTAGGCTTGGAGGTCCTTTCACTACTTCCACTCCTCCCAACAATTTCAATACTCCTCTAGATCAACACGCTAGTAATAACCCTACTATACTAAAGGCTAATCATCATGTGAATGGTGGGACAACAACATCAAAAGTCCAGATAGGAAAAATAGAGACAGTGGAAACAATGAGGCTAATGAGTTACTTGTCTGAAGAGATAAAAAAAATCAAGGTCAGTATACCTTTATGTGAATTGTTGAAAAGTCCAGGGGTCAAAAATGCTTTCATAAAGTCATTGGATACATTTGTGACAAGCGAGGTCTCTGTTGATATGAATGTTCCTAGCAAAGATCCACATCCCAAAGAAAAGAATAAGAAAACTGAACAGCCTTCCAACACTAATGTGGTCATGTATGCAGATAAGAGGGAAGCCCCTCCTTTCTTGTTAACCATTAGGATGTTTGGAAAGAACATACATAATTGCATGGTAGATTCTTGTGCATCAAGTAATGTAATGCCTTTAAGGATATGTAAAACTTTAGGGCTGACTCCTACTAAATCTGCCAAGGTTGTTACACAATTGGACAAAACTGAGGTCGATGTGATAGGAGAATTAATGCATATTCAAATGTAGTTAGCCTCAGATCCTAGGGTGAGTTAGTTTATTAATATTTAGGTAGCCGATATACTTGTGAATTATGGGATGTTATTGAGTAGGGACTAGTCTAAAACATTAAACGGATATATGGCCACTGATTTTTCACACACGTGGTTACCTTGGAGAGGTGTTCCAAATCATATCAGGATAGAAGCAGAACCCAGAATGAAACACATGATTACAGAATATAACAAGACTAATGAAATATTATATGCTTCTGTTGAACCTGGTGTTTATAGAGTCACTAATAAGGGAGTGCAAATTGAAGAAATCCTGATGCTAAATTTTAAAGAAAAACCTGTCAGTAAAGAAATGATAGTGTTCATTGAGTTTGATGAGAATTCTTCTGATGAGGAAGATAATGCAATAAATAGTCTTGGTTAGATCATTAGCCAGGAAATAGAAAAGTGCATTGAACAAAAGATTCCAGTTCAGTACAAGTTGTATAAAAGAATGTGCAGAGTCCATAATAAGCCTCATTCTAAAGAGAATTGTGGAATGTACAGAGACATTATACAATATCAATACATAAGGTGCACAAAGGGGATGGAATTGCAGGAAGGAAAGGTTAATCCTAAGCAACCAGAGATATACTTTTAGGACAACATGGATGTATTAATTCCATATTTCTAGAAAAGAACAAAGGACAAGAGTGTCTATCATTCTGATTTACAAATGGAGAATATAAATAGGCAAGTAGGTCAAAATGAATCACCCATGAAGAAACAAGATAGTACAACACACGTAATAGAAAAAGTAAGACATGCCAAAATAAAATGTCAAAGGAATAAAGAGGGCATGTGGACACTAAAATGTGATGGGTCTAAATCCAAACAAGGTGTAGGTGCGGGTGTTGAACTTATAGATCCTAATGGTAAGTCATTTTTAGCAGCATATAGGCTACAATTTCCTTGTACTAATAATGTAGCAGAATATGAAGCTTTGATTTACGGACTTGTTATGGCTATCAAGAAAAAGGTGAAAATGATCAGAGTATTCTTAGATTCTGAGTTCGTGGTCAGACAAGTAAGAAAGTTATATGCATGTAATTATAGGAAGATGGTTTGTTATAGGCATAGGGTGTGGGATTTGATAGATTCATTTGATGCCTTTAACATAGAACATATCCCTAGGGAATTGAATCATAGATTAGATGCATTAGCAGTTGTTGCTAGCACTTTGGAGCCCTTAACATTGTCAAGTTTAAAATGATTTGCTATTGAATTAGTGAATGTTCCAAGCATACCAGATAATGTTACTCATTTTTAGGTATTTGAAGGGGATCAACAAATTGTGGATTTTCTCACTTGTAATGAGGTGTTTGAGGCTCAAATCATTGATGAACAGGAAAGCCTGATGTGTCTTGGGATGAAGAAGACATAATAATCTTGAAAAGCAATTTCTTACCTAAGGGGGTAATTGAGTTAGAAAAGATTTTTGACTTTGATGGGGTAGTTAGACAGAAGGATTTGCCCAAAACTGAAGGGGGTAAATGTGATCCATATAACCTGGGAACAGAGCAAAGTCCATAGAATGTATTGATTGGAAAGGCTTGCTCTAAGAAGTTAAGAAAATAAATTGTGGATGTTTTGAAAGAATACAAACATGTAATAGCATGGACATATGAAGATTTGAAGACATATGATACATCCATCATAACTCATGTAATACCCTTGAAGCTAGAAGTTAAACCATTTAGACAGAAACAAAGGCCTGTGAATGCTATTTTAGAGCCTTTAATCTTTGAAAAAGTGAAAAAATTGCTATATGCTAGGATAATCTTCCCAGTAAGACATTCAACCTAGGTATCCAATTTGGTACCCGTGAGAAAGAAAAGTGGAGACATTAGGTTATGTGTTGACTTCAAAAATTTAAACAAATCTTCTGAAAAAGATAATTATCCCTTGCCTCCAATAGATGAAGTACTGCAAGCAGTAAATGGGGCTAAGATGATGTCTTTCTTAGATGGGTTCTCAGGATATAACCAGGTCTTAGTTGATAAAGAGGATAGGTTGAAGACTACTTTTACTTGCAAATGGGGTAATTATGCATATAGGAAAATGCCTTTTGGTTTAATCAATGCAGGGGCCACTTTTCAGTGAGCCATGGATATTGTGTTTTGTGGATTATCAGGTAAATTCATTGTTATTTATATGGATGATTTAACTGTGTACTCTAAAGATGCATCTAGTCATGCAGAGGATTTGAGAAAGGTATTTAAAAGATATGAAAGGTACAAGATTTCTCTTAACCCAAAAAAATGTTCATTCGGTGTAACTGAAGGAAAATTGTTAGGACATGTCATTTCTAAAATGGGATATCCACTAATCCCGACAGAGTAGGAGGAATAAGAAAATTGCAATTACTTAATAGTAAGAAGGAATTAAAATCCTTTTTCGGTAAGATTAACTTTGTCAGGAAGTTTATTACAGGATTTGGAGAGATTGTGAAACCATTAAACGCCATGCTCAAGAAAGATGCAATGATAGAATGGACACCAGTAGCTAAAGCTGCATTCGAAGATATTAAGGAGGCCATTTCTGATGCTCCTATGTTAGCAAGTCCAAATTATACCAAACCATTTTACATATATTCTTTTGCATCTACACATTTAGTTGCAGCTGCCTTGACACAAAAAGGAGAAGATAATGAAGAAAAGTCCATAGCTTTCATGAGTGCACCTCTAAAAGATGCACAACTGAAATATCTAGACATGGAAAGACAAGCATTTACACTAGTAAGGGTAGTTAAAAAGTTTATACATTACATCTTATGAAGTCAAGTCAAAGCCATAGTACCAGATGCAATAGTAAAAATGTTGCTAATGCAGAATGAGCTTGGAGAGGAAAGGGGTAAATGGATTACAATATTGCAAGATTTTGATATGGAGATTATTCCAATGAAGTTGGTTCGAGGACAAGCATTAGTACAGACCATAGCAAACACAGATCCAAATTTGGTGAAGCAACAATATGTTTTAAACTCTAATAATGCATTAGGCCGGTATGATGATTTGGATACCTTTCTGATATCAGGTAAATATCCAAGTAAGATGAAGTCTTCTCAAATGAGAGCTTTAAAGATTAAAGCATAGAGATACATGGTACAAGGAGGTCTTCTATTCAAGAAGAACCATGAAGGTATATATTTAAGATGTTTAAACAGAATTGAAGCAGATAAGGTATTGTCAGAGTTACATGATAAGTATGGAACTTCTCATGATTCTCATTTGGCTACTATGCATAAGATATTAAGAGCAGGATACTATTGTCCAACAATGTTTAAAGATACAGAGAGTCATATTCAAAGTTGTCACACTTGTCAAATTACAGCAGACAAGGGAAGGAATTAGGCTAATCCATTACAGCCAGTCATTAAGTCTAGGCCATTTGCACAGTGGGGCTTAGATTTCATTGGAGTTATAAATCCTCCATCATCTGTAGGACATAAGTTTATATTAACAGTAACTGACTATTGTACAAGGTGGACTGAAGCCACATGTTGCAAGTTTTCCACTACAGAGGTAGTTATCAAATTTCTTGAGGAAAACATCATAACAAGGTTTGGAGCTCCATATTCACTGGTATGTGATAATGGCCCTACATTTTCTTCTCTAAAATTTTCTAAATGGGCATTTGAATATGGGATAGTTTTAAAGTTTTCTTCAAATTATTATCCTCAGGGGAATGGTTTAGCTGAGTCCACAAACAAGATTTTATTAGATATAATCAAGAAAGTAATTGTAAAAAGTCCTAGAGAATGGAATACATTGTTAAAATATGCACTGTGGGTAGATAGGACTAAGGTTAAGTCAGCCTTAGGCAATGCACCTTATCACTTAGTTTATGGGACTGATCCCATACTTCTAGTGAATTTAAGAATACATGTCTAGAAGTTTGCTAATGAGTATTTAGGATTTGATGATCACAAAGAAGCTAGGATAATCCAAATGGTACAATTGGATGAGAAGAGAGATCAAGCCATTGAAAAATTTGCCAAACATCAAGCAGTGGTCAAAAGATGGTTTGACAAAAGATCAAGAGTCAAAACATTCAGAATATCAGACTTAGTGTTGTGTTGGGATAAAGCACATGAAAAGAAAGGAAATCATGGAAAGTTTGACAAATTATGGCTAGGTCCATTACAGGTCGCAGAGATAATAGGAGATAATAAGTTTAGGCTCAAGACCTTGACTGGAGAAGATGTGCCATTACCTGTTAATGGTCAACACTTGAAACATTACTTTTAGGCTTGAGGTGAGGGTATTTGTTATGTTCTATTATATAGTGTAAATAATGTATAGTTGTTTTTTTGGTTTTGTGTGGTTGTGTTTTGTTTTGTTGTGGTGGTTTGTGAGTTGTGCTTCCTAGGGAGGGATGTTGGTTTTTCTTTGAAGTATACAGGAGCAAATTAACCACCGCTGAAAATAATAGAAAATTTAGAACATTTAGGTTAATTATTTGAAACTTATGCATAACTTGTTGTGATTGTCATAAATGTAGAAAATGGTTTGGCTTGTGAAATTTTGTATTTAATAACTATAGGTTGAGTATTTAAGGGAAGTTTCTCACAATGACACACCTAAAATCCTTGGGTTTGTTGAACATACTAGTGTGGGTATTAGGTGAAAAATCAGAGGTCACCCTTGCTACCATTACAATTCTCAGCTTAATTTTAGCAAGTGATCACACCTTGCATCATGAAGTTACAATAGTAATATCTTATAAAGTCTCTATCTTACACAAAATATAAAAAATAAGTAAATAAATAAAATTGATTTTACTAAAAATCTAGATTAAGTCATCTAAGTAACTCTACTGGGGCTATAGACGCTTGCTGGCAGTGGGGCTCTACTTAGGAGAATTGTAACGATAACCTTGTCGGGGCTATAGACGCCTGCTAGCAGCAATGCTCTATCCGGTTGGCTATGAGGGAATGACATCAACTATGTAGTTTAATATCATCCACTGGTTTATTAAACCCATTTTCAAGATGAGGATTATTAATCACATGCACCCACTTAAACTCAATTGAGGGATTCATGCACCTTATTGAATACATTAGGTCTCAAGCTAAGTAATGATCTGTAGAAAAGAAAGTTGGAAGTTATAAATTTATTTCATTTAGTTTTCTTTAATGGTTTCTATTTAATTCTTTTGTTTCGTTGCTAATTGTTGTGATGTTCACAACACACCCCATTTTACTGTTGAGCAAAATGAGGACCCCTGTTGTGGTTGTGGCTTTTTGCTAGGGTGTGGGTCTACTTGGTGGTAAAAGGGAAAAGGAGGTAAAGGGTACAAATCTTGTTGAAAATTGAAAAAATTAGCATTAAGTACCAGAGTAGAATAGGGGTGAATTCTTTGTCCAAAATGAATAAGGGTTACTTTTTGAACCATTTCAAAATTCCCAATATTCTGCAAGATATGCGTGTTTTGGTGAAGTGCTTTATAGGAAGGTCTGTATGTTGCATGTACAAGGTCGTTTGTATATAGAGTCATATTAATTGCATAGGGTTGTCGGGTTTATGAATCGCTGTACTTGTATGCATATTGTTAATGTTTTATTCTTTACATACAAGACAGACCCAATGTGAGTCAAAAGTGAAATGGATAATGGGTTAAGTATGCGGGTTGTATCTCAGGTTGTATGTTTAGCGAAAAGAAAGGTACAAGGTAATATACAACATGATATACATGTCACGGACCTGATGAGAATATGAAGTTTGGTTTTATTAAAGTATGTTTCACGATTTGTATGTTGCATGCTTCGGGTTTATACCTTTTGATATACATACAGCGCGGAAGCCAAAGAGAATTAAATCTAATATAAGTGATGCACCGTACCTTAATGTATATTGAAGAATACATTCACTTTAAATACATGTGTGGAGTTGAAGGGTTATGCAATATGGTTTATAAAAGATGGGGAGTCCGAGATGATTATACAAAGGAGTTTGCATGTATCGAGGCTTGTATCTAAGAATAGATACAAGTATTGTCGTATCGCTGATATACAAGTGGGAAAGTAAAGTGGGTCCCACAGCTTGTATCTCGGGGTTGTATTGTACCAACAGATGAATGTACAAGCTAACATACAAGCAAAGATACATACAAGAGATGCGAGACAGATTTATAAAAAGAATTAAATAAAGAAAAGGCCTTGTATGATTGGGAGATTGTATGTTAACAAGGTATAATCCCAATATATAAGGAAATGAAAGACATTGCCAGAAAGATAAAAGGTAAAAGGGGGCTTGTATGGGTTGTTTGTATGTGTGCTTATATCTATTTTACGTACAAACCAATATACAAACCTTAGATACAAGCACGGATATAAAGGAAAAGGAGTTAACATTGTTTATAACTCGTTGCATATAGACTTGTATATTGAAAAGATACAAGGGGGACATACAAAGAACAATATACAAAGAAAGATACAAGAAAACGCGATGTATATAGAAAATAAGCAAACGGATAGAAGATTTAAAATAAGATGATGAAATAAGAAATCAGAGCCATAGGCGCATTAATTGCTACAATTAATGCCGATCTAACATTGAAAAGAGTAAAATTCAATGGGTTAGGGTAAATTAGAAGCTATTTTTCTTTCAAATTTGCATTGTCAAAATTAAAATTGCAAAAAGAAGAGTTGCTATAGAAATTGAATGAAATTCATTGTGGGACGGAATTCTAGAAGTTGGAACAGAGTAAAAAATGGTAAAGTCAATGACGTAAGGTTGAGCTGTCGAAAGATACAGGTATTTATCTTAAACACTGTTACAGTTCAGCTAAGTTAAAAATGCCAGTAACTTTTAGTAATTTCATTTTGAAATGTAAGCATTTAGTAAATTACTGTGTTTAATTTGTTAATTAGCTGGGTTGGGTTAAATAAGGTGACAAACGAGGGTTAGGGTAAAATGTAAAAAAATAGAAAAGTCATAGTAAAACCCTAAGTAAGAAGGTAAAATGGAAAGTAAAAATGCATTTTTTATAGGATGGCCCTAAAGCAGAAAAAGGTAGATATAGGAAGTGAAGTTAAAAAAGAAAGGAAGCCACGTAAAGAAATAGAGGAGGAGTTGCCACTACACAGAGGATACCCTTCATTGGTCAGTACCAGTGGAGTAGGGATAGACACCAATATTAGGAGCTATGATGCGAATGATGTTTTGCAGAAGACCATAGCTGCCGACGCTACACCTGACATGAGGTGTTTATGGGAGAGTGGATTGTACAGGGCTGCAAATTTTCTATTAGCTATGGAAGCTAAGGATTTGTGTCTAGATTGCATATACTTGTATGACCCAGCTACAAGGAAAATAATGTTCCATGATAGACTCATTGCAGACTTATCCATAGAAGGGATTGAAAGAACATTTGGTCTGGAAATACATGCAAAAATGGTGGATATTGATAGAGATTAGTATAATGAAGATTTCAATAACAATGAGAGGGAGTGTAGAAGCAAGATCTTCTACAGTTGGTACAATGCTGAAAATAAACCCAAGATTGTGGCAAGAGTGCACAAGAATCTACAAAGAATATACTTTAAAGAAGAAATATACTTGATGATTACAATGTTAAGTAGATTAGTGGAAATGAGAGATGGCACTAAGTGCGAGCTATGGATGTTCACTATCATCTAGATCATGAGGGAAGAAAAAAAGAGCAAGGACAAATTCACTGGGCTAAGGCTATAAGCATAGCCATATGGAAACAGGCAATGCGAAGAAAGCAAAAGATGATGCCTTTCTATTTGTCCTCATATATATTATATTCATGTGCAGCAGAGGTTCAACCATTCATACATGGGATAGACAGGGTTGGAACCTTAGGAAATGGTCCAGATTAGAAGATGGTATATGAGCATTATCCTGATTTACAGGAAAAAAAATGCATTGAAGAAGTATGCTCTAGTGAATGATGTGTTCTATACATACATGGTTAGAATTTTAAGGGAAGATCCAGATAAGAGAATATCTAAGAATGTAGAGGATACAATTGGTCTGCACAGTTCTTGGTATATTCAATTTCAACATTTTACTTATATCAAAATTGAGGGATTCGAGGGAAAACCTTTCATGTTGCCTAGGCATCCTTCCAATAAATTGATTGTTCTAGAGTTCTCAAGGTAGAATTTGAATGCCTTTAAAATGTACAAGAAGAGGTTTAATAGAGGAAATCTTAAGTTACCTTGGGCAGTTGGTAGATACTCATGCTACAGTGAGGAGGTTGTTGGTTATTCAGAAAAAGAGTTGAGGTATTATGGATTTGAAGAGTTTGAGTTGGCCTGAAGGTTTGATTCCTTTCATAGAATCCAAAATACAATTGATTCTAAATCCAAACATCAAATACATATTGAAGATTTTTGGTCAGATTGTTAGAATGACAAAGAGGTAAGAAAGAGACCTCATAAAAGATTAACAGTAGATCAAATGAGGTCTATGGGAGATATCTACATTCCCCTGGAGGTTAAAGAAGATGGTAAATTGCTACATTATAGTTATGAAAGTGCTAGGCTTGCTCCTATTGGAGAGCCTGATTGGTCACAACCATGGAACACATCTTTGGACAAATTGTCCAAACCAGTCATCTTGTTTTCAAAAAAATGGTTGAAAGATAGAATTAAGGAGCTTAACGCTGAAGGAGTGGAGATCACATATCCAAAGAAAGGAAAAAAGAGAGTAAGGGAGCATAGTGATAATCTCCAATCCTTCTACGAAAAAAAAAGAAATATTGTGGAAGCCAAAATTGTGGAGAAGGACAAAAATGCTACTTTGATGGATCCTTATGCATTGGGACTAGTAGTAGCAGTGTCATCTGGTACATTTGTGGAGGAAAATTCATTAAGCCAGGATATTTGGTGCAGGAGTACCAAGGAGATCACCTATGTTTTATTTTCATACTTGTCTTCATGTTGAGGTTCATGTTGTCTTGCTCCAATAAGGTCCTAGAAGACCATTCATGATTGTAATAAGGACTATGTCCAAGTGTCTACATATTGATGTCATAAAGCCATAAAAGACAGTCATGTAAAACTTCATGTTGTAAAGCTTGCTAAGGCATGTCAAAGAGTTAGAAGGTATGTCAAAGTTGTCAAAGGATTAATGACATTGTCAAAGGTGTTGACAAGTCATAAACTAATCGATGTCATCATGCCAAACTTTGTAATTAGTTTCAATTCCAAAACAGGACAGTTGTTGTTCTAAAAACAGAGTAGTTTTAGAGAGGAAATTCGATGGTTATGAAAGTTCCATCAATCTCAACTGCCTCTAACTACTCCAAGGTAATTGTAGAAGGCTTCTTTAATCCTTTCCAATGGTCATTGTAGACAGTGAAGACACTTTGTTGAAAGAAATAACAGCAAACTGCAATTTTTTCCCTTTTTCTGTGTTACTCGCTCCTACAGGCCATACTCTGCCACTGTACAAAAGTATCATAAGCCAAGAGTCTGGGGAATGATGGAGGTATGAGTTGAATTTGCATTACAAGTGGTTATAGGTTTTGAAATCATTCTATGTTGGAGTTATCTGCATTTCCATGAAATCTGATCGCCATAACCTAGACTAGGATTTTGATACAAATTATGCATTTTCTTACCATTCCACTGACTTGAGTCACTTTTGAATAGTGGAATGGGATGTAATAGGGCTGTATTAGTAGGATATGATGACTTTTTGGCATGAAACTTGAAGAGGAGGAGATTTCTTTGAGGAAACCTAACATCATCATGTGTTAGGTGGTGTTTAGTGAACTAGAAAAGGAACCATAGAGACATTTTTTGGGAAAAACAAAGAGTCAGAGGATAAAATGCACAAAATTCATAGTTTTGACATGAATACTAAGTGTTCAAGTCATTGTTTCAGTTCTAGGTGTGAATTTAAGGGTAGTCTATTTGTATTTTTGGCCTAATTGGGGCTCTAAGGCATTAGGAGGAGTTATAGGTTGAGCCATATCATCCAAAACAACTAATACCCATTCTTTGATATGTGATAGGGGGTCCTAATGGGTATCTTCTAATTGTCTAATATATGCATTTGAAGACCTGTAGCAAAAGTTATTAGGATTGTTCTCATTTTTTTGGGCTACAAGCCATTTCTTGGGTTTGTGAAGGAAGCACCATTTCTAAGTTTAATCTGCCTTAACCAATGGATGGGATGGGTCCCAATGCATGTCTAAACACCATTTCCAAGAAGAATTAAAAGCCTCTAACTGTTGTTCCCACTTTTGTATGAAGAACCTCAAATTTGGGCTTTTGGGTGTAGAAAGAACCTAGTCAACTTGTCTATCTTCCTCCTATCCAAAGTGCCTCTACACCATAGTGGTATCAGAGCCATAAAAGGTTCTATTGTTGGCATGGTATATTTTACCAGAGGAGAGTGAAGGAGAGGCTAGCAATATGCCTCCAAAGGGGATGACCACTGAAGTGGTCAGGAAGTTCAAGGAGATGGAAGAGAAGATCAAAAGTAGAGTTTTGGAAGCACTCCAAGTAGAGTTGAAGGCATTGAGGATATAGAAGAGGATAGATGAATGTTTTGATGAAAAGGAAGAAAAAGAGGAGGAAGAAGAAGAGCAAGAAGAGGTAGAGGTACCGGCTGATCAAAGGCATTTCCTTGAAGCCATCAAGGCAATTGGCAAGGATTCTTCAGAGGCTCAGATGGAGATTCCCATGTTCAATGGGAAGATGAATGATGATAAAGTCATGGAGTGGATTGAGGCTCTAAACAACTACTTTGAATACAAAGAAGTTCCTAAACACAAGAGGGTTAAGTTTGCAAAGACTAAACTCAAAGGTGTAGCTCTTACATGGTGGAATTACACCCAAGGTGAGAGGGTAAAGAATGAGAAGAGTATGATCTCTTCATGGAGAAGAATGTTGGAGAGGATCAAGTCCCAATTCCTTCCATCAGACTATGAGGTGCAGATCTACAAGAAGATGCAAAATCTCAAGCAAAGAGATTTGGATGTGGCTACTTACACCGAGGAGTTTCACAAATACACTCTTCATTGTGGGTACATGGAGGATGAAAAAACTAAAGTGGCAAGGTATCTAAATGGTTTGAGGTTTAATATTCAAGATGAGATAAGTTTATTAACCTCTAAAACCATGGAAAAATGCTTTCAAGTGGCATTAAGGGCTGAAGAGAAGTTGAAGAGGAAAGGTGAGTAGCAAAATAGAGGAAGAGGTGGCAGAAATTTTAGAGGTAGGGGCAGTTTTGGGGGTAGAAATCAGTCCCAAAGAAGTTAAGGGGAATCTAGTTCCCAAGAGCAAAGTGGAGAATCAGGTTCTAGAGGAGGCTTTAGAGGAAGAAGGCCTAATGGGAGAGGTAGATTTGGTGGACCAGGAAGAGGTCCTAATGTCTTCACAGGAAGGTGCTACAATTGCAACCAAGTGGGACATCCAGCCTTCAAATGTCCTAAAAATCAAGCCTCAAGCTCTCATGGAGGAGAGAGAAGGAACCAATTGATCCAAGAGGAAGATTGCCAAAGTGTCAACTCTCCAATTGGAAGTGCAGTCCTAGTCCATGAAGGAGAAAGTTTGATGATGAGAAGAACTATGTTGAAGGTGCCTCAAACACAAGAACCCCCTCAAAGGAAGACATTGTTCAGGACAATATGCAAGGCCTATGGTAAGATTTGTAAGGTAATTGTTGATTCAGGCTCAACTAAAAATTTGGTTTCCATTGAAATGGTAGACAAGTTGAAATTGAAAAGACTTCCTCATGTTAGTCCTTATAAAGTATCATGGTTGAATAAGGGGCAACAAGTTTTGGTAGATGAACAATCATGGGTAGAATTTGAGATAGGAGAATATAAAGACAAGATTTTGTGTGATATAACTCCCATGGATGCTTTTCATTTGCTGTTAGGATGTCCATGGAAATATGATGTTTAATCACAACATGATGGTAAAACTAATTCTTTCATCATAACTAAGAATGGTAGAAAGTATAGAATGGCTCCATTGTCTGATGAGCTTGTAGAGAAGAATGTTGGGTCAAGTGTCATGATTGTGAGTGGAAAAGAGTTTCTAGATGACCTTAAGGAGGAAGGAACCTAAGGGTATGCTATGATTTTGAAGCCTAAAAACAGTCCTAGTTTGCATGATCCTAGTAAGGAAGAAGTTCCTAATGAGGTGCAGCAATAGCTAGAGAAGTATAAGGGGATTATGGTAGAAGAAATGCCTAATGAGTTGCCACCTATTAGGGAAATAAGCCATCAAATTAACTTCATACCAGGATCTACTTTGCCAAACAAAGCAGCCTACAAGATGACACCTTCACACAATGAAGAGATTGCCAAGCAAGTGCAAGAATTGTTGGATAAGGGATTGGTGAGAAAGAGCCTTAGCCCATGTGTTGTCCCAATAGTCCTGGCCCTTAAAAAGGATGGTAAATGGAGGTTGTGTATGAATTCTAGAGCCATTAGTAAGATTACCATAAGATATAGGCTCCCTATGCCAAGGATTTAGGACCTAATGGACTGTTTGGGTGGGACTAGATACTTTTCTAAGATTGATCATAAGAGTGGGTATTATCAAATTAGGATAAAGCAAGGGGATGAATGGAAGATAGCATTCAAAACAAATGAGGGTCTTTATGAGTGGTTGGTGATGCCATTTGGTCTATCTAATGCCCCAAGTACTTTTATGCATCTCATGAATGAAGTGTTGAAGGATTTCATTGGCAAATTTGTTGTGGTTTACTTGGATGACATTCTTATTTTCAGCAGGACTAAGAAAGAGCATTTGCAACACTTGGATCAGGTTTTGAAGAATTTGCATGATGAACAATTGATGATCAACATGGAAAAGAGTGTCTTCATGAAGGAAGAACTCACCTATCTTGGTTTTGTGATTTCACAAGGTAGTTTGAAGATGGATCCAACAAAGTTATAAGCCATTTTGTCATGGCCAACTCCAAAAACAATAGGTGATGTGAAAAGTTTTCATGGTTTGGCAACATTTTATAGGAAATTCATAAGGGGTTTTAGTCATATTTGAGCACCAATTTTGGATACCATCAAAGGGGGGCAGAAATGTAAGTTTTTTTGGACAAAGGCAACCAATGATTCTTTTGAAATTCTAAAACAAAGGTAGCACAATAGTCCATTCTTGTTTTGCCTGACTTTAACAAGTTGTTTGTGGTTGAATGTGATGCTAGTAACCTTGCTATAGGGGCTGTCCTAAGTAAAGAAGATAGGCCTATTGTTTTCTTTAGCAAAAAAATGAATGATGCTAAGAGAAAGTACTCTACTTATGACTTGGAATTGTATGCAATGGTACAAGCTTTGAAAAATGGAGGCACTATCTTTTGCCTAAAGAATTTATTGTTTATACTGACAACCATGCACTTAGTTTTCTAAATTCACAGGAGAAACTCAATAATAGGCATATGAAATGGGTTGAGCAACTCCAAGCCTATAATTTTTCAATCAAACACAAGAAGGGGCAGGCTAACAAAGTGGCAAATGCATTCAGTAGAAGGGTGTGTATGGTTCAAGAAATCTAGTTACAAAGTGTAGGGGTTGATGCTTTCAAACACATGTATCAGGATGATGAAGATTTCGAGGTATATAAAGTTTGTTCACAATTTTCAGACTCTTATCATTCTGATTTTTCTGAGTTTTTGTTGCAGTAGGGGTTGTTGTTCAAAGGCAGCCAACTATGTGTTCCTAGGTGTTCCATGAGGGAGAACATCATAAGGCAAAAACATTGTGGAGGACTTGGAGGTCACTTTGGGTTGGATAAAACCTTGGATCAGGTGAAGAGGTTTTGTTTTTGACCTAAAATGCAATCAGATATCAGAAAATTTGTTGAATGTTGTAGTATTTGTCAAAGTGCAAAGGGTACTTCATCTAATGTTGGTCTATATCAGCCACTTCCTATTCCTAATAGGCCATGGGAAAGTATTAGCATGGATTTTGTATTGGGTCTTCCTAGGACTCAAAGAGGCTTTGATAGTATTTTTGTTGTGGTGGATAGATTTAGTAAGATGGCTCATTTCTTGCTATGTAAATGCACTAATGATGCTTCTCACATTGCTAGTTTGTTCTTCAAAGAAATTGTTAGAATCCATGGTTTGCCTCTTAACATTGTGACTAACAGGGATCCAAAGTTTGTAGGCCACTTTTGGCACACTTTGTGGAAGAAGTTGGGCACTCAATTGTCTTTCACTTCAACCTATCACCCTCAGACTGATGGTCAAACTGAGGTGGTGAATAGGTCCTTGGGAAATCTTCTCAAGTGTCTTACCAAACAACATGGAGAGGCATGGGATATGATCATCCCTCAAGCAAAGTTTGCTTATAATGATTCCACCAATAGGAGCACATGAAGGAGTCCATTTGAGATTGTTTATGGTCTTCATCCAAGAGGTATTCTTGAATTGAGAGATCTCCATGGATTGGAAAGGAAAAGTGCTCAAGGTGAAGACTTTGCATTGGCAATGAAGGACATCCATGATAATGTCAAAGAAACTCTTCAAAGAAATAATGACAAGTACAAGGAAAAGGCCAATAAGAGAGGGAGAGATGTACAATACAAGGTTGAGGATTTGGTCATGGCACATTTGAAGAAGGAAAGACTTCCTAAGGAGCAGCCAACCAAACTCCTCATCAAGAAGATAGGACCATGCTAGATTGTGCACAAATTTGGGCCCAATGCCTATGAGATTGAACTTCCTCAAGGCTTGGCCATATCTCCTATCTTCAATGTTTCAGATTTGTTTCCTTTCAAAGGTGATTCTAATGCAGATTCAGAGGTAGATATGACAGCAACAGGAGATGAAGATTGGGTTAAGGGTCTTCCACCTAATCAGCCATTGAAGTTGGAATGCATTCTTGACACCAAGGTCTTGAAGAAGACAAGAAAGAAGACATAAAAACCGTTCCTTGTCAAATAGAGTGACTTACCCATTGAAGATGCCACTTGGATGAGTGACGAAGACATCTTGAAGCATGGTGTCACAATTGTTAATCTACTTCCTCAAGAGACTTGAGTTCTCTTTCCACCCGGGGAGTATAGTGCAGGAGCACTAAGGAGATCACCTATGTTTTGTTTTCATACTTGTCTTCATGTTGAGGTTCATGTTGTCTTGCTCCAATAAGGTCCTAGAAGACCATTCATGATTGTAATAAGGACTATGTCCAAGTGTCTACATATTGTTGTCATAAAGCCATAAAAGGCAGTCATGTAAAACTTCATGTTGTAAAGCTTGCTAAGGCATGTCAAAGAGTTAGAAGGTATGTCAAAGTTGTCAAAGGCTTAATGGAATTGTGAAAGGTGTTGAAAAGTCATAAACCAATTGATGTCATGATGCCAAACTTTGTAATTAGTTTCAATTCCAAAACAGGACAGTTGTTGTCCTAAAAACAGAGTAGTTTTAGAGAGGAAATTTGATGGTTATGCAAGTTCCATCGACCTCAACTACCTATAACTACTCCAAGGTAATTGTAGAAGGATTCTTTAAGCCCTACCAATGGTCATTATAGATAGTGAAGACACTTTGTTGAAAGAAATAACAGCAAACTGTAATTTTCTACCTTTTTCTATGTTACTCGCTCCTACAGGCCGTACTCTGCCACTGTATGAAAGTGTCATAAGCCAGGAGTCTGGGGAATGATGGAGGCATGAGTTAACTTTGAATTGCAAGTGGTTAGAGGTTTTGGAATCATTATGTTTTGGAGTTATTTGCATTTCTCTAAAATCTGATCGCCATAACGTACACTAGGGTTTTGATACAGATTATGCATTTTCTTACCATTCCACTAACTTGAGTCACTTTTGATCAGTGGAATGGAATGTAAAAGGTCTATAGTAGTAGGATATGATGAATTTTTGGTAGGAAACTTGAAGAGGAGGAGATTTATTTGAGGAAACCTAACATCATCATGTGTTAGGTGTTGTTTAGTGAACTAGAAAAGGAACCATAGAGACATTTTTTGGGAATAGAATAGAGTAGGAGGATAAAACCCACAAAATTCATAGTTTTGGCATGAATGCTAAGTGTTCAAGTCATTGGTTCAGTTCTGGGTGTGAATTTAAGGGTAGTCTCTTTGTATTTTTGGCCTAATTGGGGCTCTAAGGCATTAGGAGGAGTTATAGGTTGAGCCATATCATCCAAAACAACCAATACCCATTCTTGGATATGTGATAGGGGGTCCTAATGGGTATCTTCTAATTGTCTAAGATCTACATTTGAATACCTGTAGAAAAAGTTAGTAGGATTGTTCTCATTTTTTTGGGCTACAAGCCATTTCTTGGGTTTGTGAAGAAAGTACCATTTCTAAGTTTAATCTGCCTTAGCCAATGGATGGGATGGGTCCCAATGCATGTCTAAACACAATTTA
This sequence comes from Cunninghamia lanceolata, assembly GCA_027924645.1. NCBI lineage: Eukaryota > Viridiplantae > Streptophyta > Pinopsida > Cupressales > Cupressaceae > Cunninghamia > Cunninghamia lanceolata. The sequence goes on from BSBN01001161.1 coordinate 660,656, forward strand.
TAAGAAGAATTCAAAGCCTCTAACTTTTATTCCCACTTTTGTATGAAGAACCTCAAATTTGGGCTTTTGGGTGTAGAAAGAACCTAGTCAACTTGTCTATCTTCCTCCTATCCAAAGTGCCTCTACACCAATATTAGTACAGAAGAAGCATAGGCCTCCAAAGAAATAATAGAATAGAAGGTCAGGAAAACAATACCAGTGAGCATACCAAAAGGGGAGACTTAAAAAATGAGTGAAGTCATAGGAGCATAGTAGATAGGTGCTAAGTTGAGTGATATACCTAGTGCATCCACCTCAACAGAAAAAGGCAAGTATATGCTAAGGTAAAGATAGAATTGGCTAAAGAAATGCTACAAGGGTCAAAAGTGCATAAAGCCAAACAAGTCACTGAGACTATCCACATTGAAGATGATAGCAGTGACAGTGAAGAGAGAGAAATGGATTCGGGAAAAGAAGTTGGAATTGAAGAAAAAGAATCTAGTGAATTTTTAAGTGAAGAAGAAGAGCAAGACACTCAAACTAAAATGGAAATTGAACAAGGTTCAGTGTATGAAAAGGAAGTGGTACAAGAAGAATCAGGAATAGTGGATCCTTTTGGTACCTTGGTTTCTCCTGAAATAATAAAGGATGTGCAAGATGTAGCACATAAAATTGAAGCTTCTGAAAAAGAAGATGCACCTAAGGAAATAGTAAAGAAAACTCCTACTCAAGCCAAAGAAGAAATAGGAGCTGGTATCCCTGGTGTAGATGTATTAAACATTCTAAACATGTATGGTGAACAAAGTGAAGAAGAGAAAAATATAGAAAGCAGAAAGGAACAAGGAAAGGAGACAAAAGAAGCTGATACAATGGTAGGTTCACCTTCACATACAAAGCAAGTACAAAATGAAGGTGAAACTGCAGAAGATGAAGCAAATAAACCTGAAGGTGAAGAAAATACAGAAAACATTGACGAAGATAAATCTAAAAAACAAACGGAAGATATAGACATGACAAATGTAGAACAAAACAATAAAGAGGAAGACCAAGAAAAAGAATCATCAAGGAAAGAAGGTCCCAAGGAAGAGGATGAAGGTGGAGGGGATACATAAATTGAAGAGGAAGAAAATAAGGGTGAATCTAAATGATGGAATGATCCAATGATACAAGAGCCAGCCCCTCAACAACAACCTCCTCCACAATAGCAACAGGAACAACAACAACAACAAGAGCAGGGAGAAGTAGAAAGGCCTCAAGAAGAGTTAATCAATGAAGAAAAGGCTGCTGAAGGCACAAAAGAAGTTCCAGCTTGGTTAGGTGCAGAGGTAAGGAAAGAAAAGGTGGAGGTACAATTAGTACCTATAGATATCAAGAGTATTAGGCGATACAATGCCAAGGAAAGAAAGGAGAAAGGCCAGAACCATGTCAGCAATACAAAGGGGTCTAGATGGATCCAGGACACTGAACTTGGCCATACCACAAAAGGAGAAGGCAAAAGGAGAAATAACACTAGATGAATATAAAATACTCAATTTTGACCTAGGGCATACAACAAGGGAACAACACATAAGTGAATGGGAGGATATGCACTAGGCTACGACAAAAATGTTAAGGAGGGATAAAGATAAGTAGGAATATTTGGAAGGACACATTGTTCAATTACAACAATTCATTAGGGGAATATTTGATCCCAATGCTACAATACCGGAATTGCCTAGTGAAATAGCAGTTTTGTCAGAGGATGAAATAAAAGATGGAAAATAAGAGGCTTAAAGACGATGTTTTTGAAGAGTGGTTCAAGGAATTCATGCAAGAAGGAGAAGAGGTATTAAACAAGTAGTGAAAAGATGGGAATTGGCTACAATAAGAAAGAATAAATGTAGTATACTTGTATATAATGGTTAATTTAGAAAAGAGGAGTGCAAATTTTGAATTGGAACAACTAGAGGAAGTTGAAGAGAGAGCAGAGGAATTAATAAATGAAGGAGTAATTACCCCTTCGATGGAAAATCAAGTGCCATAGGCAAGGTTGGAATTAAAATTTGAAGAGGATAATCTTAGAAGGTGTATAGCAACCGCTCAAGGTTTAGAAGAAAAGGCAGATAACATGATCAGGACACATAAAAGGATAGTGGAAAAGCTCTTAGATCATGAGTGCATAGATATACTAGCATATGAGCTTCAAAGAGCATTAACAGAATTCAGGGCCATTTTTACACCATGTATGGAGAATCCAAAGGCATATCTAAGTAAACAAATGATTGATTCATTGATGGAAGAAAGTGTCAAGATGAAGAAATACAAGAAGAAGAGCGAAGGCTCAGATAAAGAAGAAAATAAACTGAAAGAAGGAGTCATAATGCAGGAATATGTATGGAAAAGGAGTCCAGGGGGAGATCACACCTTTATAGAAGGTGTAATTAATAATTTCAAAACATATTTGAAGGAGTAGGAAAATGTAAAAGAGAGCAAACAATACTAATAAAAGGATTAAGTAAAGGGTATCTACAGGTAGGGTCAACAAAAAAAGAAAAGTCAAAGGAGGGGAATCCTATTTCGAAAAGATTCCAATGTCATCCTTTGAGGTAGAAAAGATACCATTAAGATATTTTGAGAAACAGTTAGAGACAAATGTACACCCTTGATTAAGAATAGATGAATACTGACCGTAGATTAGATTTTGTAGCCGTAGCAGTATGAAGCTTCAAATTCTATATAAGAAGCTCTGCTACTTGTATATTAGTTACACGGGGATTTTAGAATTATAGCTTGCACTTGTAATTTGCTAGAATATTTGAATAGAAGAGTATTTTCTTTAGTTTAGAAGAGGAGGTTGCCTATGTTTGTAGCAAGGAGTACATGGAATGTCTGGTCTCCTTGATGTATCTGTAAAAAAGTCTATAAGTTGTTTAGTGATTTGATTAATGAAACAAAGGTCATTCTTATATTGTAAATCTTATATGACTTTGTGCTTTGAATACAAGTAAACTTGGGATTTTGTGTCTATTACAGAGTGTTTTCTGACTTTTACTGGTATCTAAAGTATTATTCTTTAAAATCTTGCAATCTCTGGTGTATATTCATGAAAGAATGTTCAGGACTTTACATTTGAAGATTTGAATGTGTTGATTTGATCAATTTACTGTATGCTTTAGGACATGAGTAACATAACATTTAAATCCTATTCTAAAGTGATACTTAGTTAAGTTTCTCTAAGTTTTCTCTAACAACTGAAATAATTAGCTTAAATGTAGAAATCTTAAGGAAATTGTCTTACATTTGAAAGAAGTAAGAGGAATTTGTGTTAATATTTGGTAATTTTCATATTAATCTGAAGAATAAAGTTTGTTTCATAGAAATTCATACAAAGATTTATAATACAGTAGTGAATTCATGAATACTTTGTTGATATTTGCAACAATTTTCATAATCTGAGTCCAGTAAGTCACTGATCATCTTAAATCAAGTAAGGCCCCTTGAATATTATAGTTTCACATCGACCTGCTGAATTGTCCATGAGATCAAGACCTAACCATACAGAAACATGGGATTAAGAACTCTTAAGAGATTTCTTCATATCTTTCAAAACAATTTAGGTTCATTTTGTGAATTTTAACTTTTGTTATGAATGTATAAAAATAATTATCAACAAGACATAGCCATCATTGCCTTGTTTTGTTGATCTTCATAGTAGCCTCCAGTCCTGCTCCCGACCTCGGCATGTACCTAAAAAATGTGGGAAGGGTCCCATTAGAAGCTCCGGTTATGAAAATCCTTTATCTATCAGAAGAGGCATAATAGATTGATTATAGTGTATTGATCAAATGAACATCATCCATATGTAGAAGGAACTGAAGAGAAGTAAACATGAAGTATCATTGTTTTATTCTAATCATGTAGCTGATTAAAGACATTTAGCATGTTGTGTCAAATGGGCTCCCACAAGGGTTGAACCCAGCATGTTGCTTCCCCTTGATCCCAGAAGGGATGAATAGAAAGAGAAAAATCATTGATCACATTCACATGACAAGCTGAAGGAATAATAAAAGCAATCATAGGCATCAATTCTATTTTAGGACATAGTCATGACTACAGTTCAAGGAATGAAATGCAACCATGAACCTGAGATGAACTGTTAAGGAATAATATTTAATGCATATAACAGCTGATGTCATTGCTCCAACTGTCATGGAAATGACATTCTCAGGTACCTTATTGTCATATCTTTCATAATGTATCTTGGAAATATCAGAGACAGATATCTTTTTATGCATGGTTTAAATAAACTAAAATAAAGTGCAAGTAGATAGCCACTAAAAGAAAACATATGTTGTCATGTCACTTCCATCTTGATCTTGTATCATGAACATACCAAGATTAATGAATACTAGATACATGGAGCAGCCAAGTCATCTCTTGCTAGAGCTACAATGAAATAGACTACACTATTGATTAGAGGTGTTATCATGTTGAGTTTGAGATGCCAAATAACCTATTGGTGTCATTAATAAAATTTTTCATGACTAAAGCAACCAATGAGGGATGCCATTCCATGTGTGGCATATGCATACAAGTAAATGAACACAATCAACATCATGTGTATGGGCTACAACTTAAGTAATTATCTCAGGACTATGTGTACCAAATAGATGTCACCATACAGTAACAAAGGGTGTTATCACCCAAAGAGGCATGTGGACAGTTGCCATATACAAAGAGTACAAGCATTTCTGTTAAGCAAAAGATGCATATAGTGATAAGATAGAGGAGCAATATCATGTGCTACTACATGAGAACCAATCGAGTCATGCTACAGTGACAATAGTATGTGAATGTTCATAAGCATCGACAAGATGACATATATTATGGATCAATAAGTATCTTGTTTCCAAGATCAATGACAATCCAACTGTTACAATGTTACATCTATCATCATACAGAAAGAAAGAACTATTGTCATGCATGATGATAGAGAAATGAATGCCAAGTATGTCTACCACAACTATAGAAATATCATACAAATGCAAAGTCCATGAACAACTGAAAGTGATACATTAGGCAAAGAGACAAATGATAGGCAAAAATGCTACAGCTATCATCAAAATGTCAAGAATGTAGTGCCGTGCAGGTTATGATATATGAGGTCTATTCTTTTAGCCGTAGCCTACCCATTTCAATATATATCGAGTAAACACAGTAACAAAAGACAGAGAAAGCATTTTTGCCACAACCCATGTTGGGTTTCAAGGTAATAATAATATGAAGCTATTCTGCTTAAACCTGCTTAGGGTTTCACTCTAAAAATGTTAAGAAATACATTTCTACCAAGTCACAGCTTGTGGCCGAATGCAAGTGTACAAAAAATGTTAAATAAAAGACATTTGCATATGTTAGAGCCGCGACCTCTGCTATAGCAAGAGCCACAGATTAACTAGAATGCATTTTTCTAGAAACGCATGTTGATTTTCATCATACAGATATAGAGAAAGAGAAAAATTTGAGTCTGTGCAAGTGATAATGGATAAGGAATAAAGAAAAGAATGCTTTAGAAGATATACATGGCCGCAGCCTTTTGAGTTACATAGAAGAGTTTTATGAAGTTTCAACAGGGGATATGAAAGAATGCCTTCGTTTTCAAGTTTTCTTAGCTCATTTTGAGCTTTATTTTGTTAAAGAATCAAAGAAATAATGCAGAGTTTGAAATGAGAGCTTACCCTTTTTTGAATGTAGAGACTTCAAGATTGGTGGTGAGTTTTCATTCTCATGGAGACTCAGGTAGATTTAACCTAGGTAGTTAGAGGCTCAAAGCACAGTGAAGGAAGAGTAGTGTAAACAAAACAAAATACATGTTAGAAACCTGTTAGGCTGCGGCCTAAGAGGCTCGATGATGCCTCAAAATGAAGAGAAATGCCCAGATTTGTGACAAAGAACATCTTACCTCTTTGTTTTCTACAGAGGCCTTCACAGGATTGCTCAAGATAAGGTAAGAAATTGAGGAGTTGTAGAACTGAAACCCTAGAGTTGCCATGGCCACTGTAGAGCCACTTTTTTCAAAAAATGTGTTTTGCAAATGAGCCCAATAAGTGCGGGCTAGGGTATTTTGTTCTTAGGGTTTCTTTTGAGCCCTAAGTGATATGAGCACTTTTGATCACATTTTTATCTTTTTGTGACATAACTAATACCCATGGTGTCAATTGTTACAAGGTGTTACCTAGGCTCATGGTATTATGGAGGTTGAGCTATGCACCCTCAAATATTTTTATGCCTTCATAATATACTGCCACCATCACGATGTATGCCAAATGTATCATATGTCATATTATTTTTATGATTTTTTATGAGAAAAATCAACATTTGTAGAGAGCCTCAAGCTTTTACTTTGTAATAAAACTGCCATGTCATGTAAAATTTAACTTTAAAGCAATGAAATTATAAATTGCTTTTAAAGTTAACTATTTTTAGGAAGTTGCTTTCTCTTGGGTGAATTAAGCATAATAGGACAATTTTTTTTCTTTTATGAGGCAGATTGGACAGATTTGGATGCAAATTTGGTAGGGACCACCTAGAGGATCAGTTTGGCAGCATGATTTTTTAGTTTGGAGCCAGTTGAAGAGTTTTTATTTGTGTTTTTCTGAGTAGCTTGAAAATGGACTTAGGGTGCATTTTTAGGAGCTTTTCTAGCTTTCTTCTGAGGAGATCTTTTGGAGGCATTTATAGGAGAAAGATCTTAGTTTTTCTCAGTCAGTTGATGCTAGTTTCTTTTCTCTTGTTCACAGGATAGTTGTATACAGGCAGTTGGCTCACTTGTTTTTTACATGCATTGTACTCCTTCCAGTTTAGAATAGCAAATTTTCCTATTTCATCTACTTATGTGTTTTGCAGCCTTCATTTGATGTCCTATTGTGACAATGTCTTGTCCTTTATCATGTCTCAATGCTGTTAGATTGCATGTTTACTCCTGGTTGTAATTTGTGTTTGAAATAAACCTTGTTACAAATTATTTAGGGATCGAATCTCATAGGTGAAGTTGTGAAGGTTGAAGCTTGAAGGACTCTTTGTGAGTGAAGTGTTCATTTAGATTAAATCTTAGAATTAGTTTTCCTTTTCAATCATTTCTCTCATCCCTTTTCCCCTGTAAGTCATCAGTTTAGGAATCATAAGAGAACTTGCTCACTCTGGAGATTCATTCTCATAATAGGAGACCCACATCCGAGAATGATTCCATGTTTCAACAGGTAGCTAAGTTTCTGTGAACTTAGCAAGGGTGCATACTTGATTGACAACAAACACCTTTAGGTGTTGTTACTAGTAATTACATGAGTGGCAACTCAACAAGATAGTAATTCTTGGGTGGCAAATCCCTGCTTTGGCAAAAGGGAATTACCTAAGGTGGAGAAAAAAATTCAAGACATCATTGTTAGTACTTGCCCTGATACTATTGTGTTCAAAATCATTCACTTCTGGATTAGTTTTTCAAAATATACCAATTATATCTCTTCATTTTCTCCAAAGACTTTAAATATTTATATTTCTCATATCAATTTAAAATTTTGTTGGTTAAATTTTTTATATGCAAGGGGACAATCTATTTTCAAGTGCAAATGACAATCTATTATTTACTAGTAACATATACGACAGTTTATTACATTATAATACTTATACTTATTTTAATGCAAGGCATACCAAAAATAAGCTATTATCTACGAGATATAAGGGATTAAGATTAATACTATTTTCATTGTATTTCTTTTAATGAAAGGAACAATCTATTCTCACATACAAAAGACAATATATATTTTAAAATAATACTACATATTTCATCAAAACAATTATTACATATTTCCATAATCAATCAACCTGTGATGATTTAATATTTGATGTTTTTATATAACCTTAAATCTTATTTAAGAACAACCAATTCTTCCCAAATAAAACCTCATGTTTCCAACAACAAAAACAACATTTCGTCTAACCCTTAGTACAAGTAGAAATTAAATTCTTCTCAAATAAAACTACCTCATGTTTCCAACAACAAGAACACCATTTCCTCTAACCCTTAGTACAAGTAGAAATCACATCTAGTTCTGACATTTTCACGTGCAGCGGAAGATAGACAACAAATAAGAAATTTACAAGACGAGCAGATTAATGACATCAGAAGAAAGGCCTTTTAATCCACAGTTAATCTTATAGCATATGCTATGACGAAAAGGGGCTATGATATACGAATGAATGATTAACTTTTAACTACCACGGTACAAATAGCCTATACGACGCGCTAAAAATAACTTTTGCTTTCTACATTTAATTTTTTTTTGGTTTAAAGTTATGATGTTTTTCCAACTTCTTCTCAATAAATTGTACCAAGAAAAACAGCTGCCAAAATATTAACATATTTGTCATTAATGTCCTTGGAAACATCACACTTCATAATATATTAATGCGATGTGCAGTTCCATAATTACTCTGCTCATAGCGGCCCACGTCCATGGCGTACAGATTCTTTGTAATCGTCCTTGCTGATAATACCTATTAACAGCGCTTCCCATTAGGTTTCTTTCAAGTTCTACGAAGTTTTCTATTTTTACTGGAATGAATCTGCAATGCACGAATAAGCTGCACGAATCTGAGAATTTGAGGATTCCCTCCTTAGGGACATAAAACTTGAATGAAGCTTCCACTGAGAGATTCATTTTTTTAATGATCTTCAACGCATCTGAATTTGAATGAATGAATGATTTTAATAACGTTCACTAGGTCATAGTAGTTTATCGGACTAAAGGCTAATAAAGTTTGCAATCTCTTTCTGAGATCAGATCTCGTGCAGTGAATTTTGATCAAGAAGTTCACAGTTTTGCCCAACCTTGTCTCCTCAAACGGTATTCTTAAACATCATCCTCTTAAACAGTCAAATGCCAATTTTGGCCAATAAAATAGGACAAATATTTACTACTTTAAATTAGTGCCGATGAGGTGTAAAATTGGTACTGATTGTTTGACAATTGGATGATGTTTAAGTAGAGTGTCCTCCAACAAAGTGCTGAAATTGTCAATTCTCAAAGTGTCTTCATAACTGATAGGATGTCACTACATGCTGAGCACTCCATGACGAAGTGCCATTATGTCTGTACCACTCTCTTGTTGCAAAATTGGCATTTTCTCTTTTCCCACCCCTCTTTGGGTATCAACCATGTGTAGTTTACATCTAAAATGATTTGAGCTAGTCCTTAATTAGACTATCAATATTTTTGCTTTCCACTTAATATTAACTCATATGTAGACATTTCCTCAAGGGCCCATTTTCTCATTTAAATGTCACCTATTCTGACACGTGTGATTCTCACTGTAATTCTCTGCAGAGTTTCGTTGCGTCCTTTTCTGAATCTGGAAGCACAGCAGTAATACAGTGCGCCCTCTTTTATATGTGTGTTCTCTGCAAGCAGCGTAGCGCTTATATGAGTATGGATTCGAGCTTAAGGGGAGAAATAGAAGTTAAAGGGCCGATAATTGTAGGAGGAGGTCCTTCGGGGCTCGCCACGGCAGCCTGCCTAAGGAAAAAAGGGGTTCCTTGCGTTATATTGGAGAGAGGTGATTGCATAGCTTCTCTTTGGCAGCACAGAACATACGATTGTCTCAAGATTCACTTGCCCAAGCGCTTCTGCGAGCTTCCTTACATTCCCTTTCCCAAGGAGTTCCCCACCTATCCTACCAAGTATCAATTCATTCGCTACCTGGAATCTTATGCACAACATTTTAGGTTTAACCTACGCTTCAACGAGTGCGTGGAGTCGGCGGCTTATGATAAGAGCTGCGGAATGTGGAGAGTACGCACAGTGAATTGTGGTGGGGAAGAGAGGAGATATATTTGCAGGTGGGTGATTGTAGCCACTGGAGAAAACGCGGAGCCTTGCGTTCCCGATATCAAAGGAATGGAGATATTCAAGGGGCCAATCATTCATGCCAGCACGTACAAGAACGGTGCTGCTTTTCAAGGACAGAAAGTGTTGGTGGTCGGCTGTGGAAACTCTGGCATGGAAGTCAGCCTGGATCTTGCCAATCACAACGCTAAGCCATCCATGGTAGTCCGCAGCTCTGTAAGTTTAAACTCTCTATTGTCTTATAAGGGAAGACTAAAACTGAATATCATATTTATCAGAATAAACCAAACCATCCATGTCTATAGTTCTTCTTTGCAAACGTAATTTTTTTGTATTTTATTTTCTTCTATATTCTAAAACCCTCATGCGAATCTGCTGTTCTTAAATATCATCCAGTCAATTTTAACAAATAAAATAGGATAAATATTCAACACTTTTTATTTATTGTGAATGAGGTGTAAAATTGCTATTGATTGTTTGAACATTGAAGTTGATGATATTTAAGTAGAGTGATGCGGATCATGGGTTTTCTTGCACTATTTCCTATATCAATCCGGGTGACAATCAAAGGATTGCTATGAGCCATGACCATGCTAGTTCTTTTCATGATTTACAACTCATTCTAGGTATGGTCGATCTAGGTAATTGTAATGTTAGGAAATAAGGGAAGAGAGGAGGTAAATGTTTGAGGTTACCTTGATTTAGTGGATAATATACCTTTTTAAATATAATTTAGTAGATAAAATATACCTTTTTATATATAATTTAGGAGATAATATAATGCTTCACATAAAGAGACGATATGTTATCGTGTCAATTGTTTAAAAAGATTCAACCTTGCGATTTGTTTGTTTCAATAGAAACAATTTTATCGACTATTCTATTTATGCACATACATATGTAATTGACTTTTGGTAGATGTTGTTTCGACTATAGCCAATTTTACAACTCACCAGCGAGATAAGGTTTACCATAATATAGATAACTTCTTTTTCAAATTCGGATGCAAGGTGAACATCATCGATGAATTTTCAGGAAAAAATCTTCTTTGAATTTCATTAATGCTAATCTTGGTGTTCCTAAGGATCCCTGAGAACTTATTCTTACTTTAATCTAATAGTTATGTAGATTATCCTATCAAATTCATGTGAGGCTATTCCATGGGGAAAAATGTTCTAGAATCTTGGATAAACCTCCCATTGTGAAATATAATCACGAGTCTAATGAGAATCCTTAAATTCTCCTTGGGTTGTAATGGTTGTTTCTTATCTTGGTTCTAGTCTCTTTGAATATTGCAATAATGGCATGCTTCGCCTTTTTAATAAAAGTTTCTTAATTTTATCAAAAAGACCTAAGCTAATTGATAAAAATATGGAGGTCCATATGAACAATCTAATACTTAGCTTCTATAAGTCAAATAGTGGAAAACCAAGACTCCCCACTTAGAATTTCGCCTTAGATCTCACTTTAGGGATTTGAACATGGATCTCCATAATGAGAACCCTAAAAGAATTAATGATCAATAGGCATGAATGGAAGAGTAGATTGTCTCTGATCATCTTTGCAGGTTGTTTGTAATCTAGTGCAGGTATTACAGGTGGTCTCTAATTATAGAGGAAGAGGAAGAAGTTCTTTGGACCATAAAAATATCCAATGTAGATATTAACATCATGATGGGCATTATGAGTATGAGTGCAAGAAGAATAAATTTGACTTAAATAAGTCAAGGGCCAACTATACTAAGGATTCTTTTGAACAAACAAACACTCCACATTCTAGATAGAGGCTACTCAAACCCCTAGGGGATTCATCTCTAAAGAAATAATTTATCACATCCATGCATGTTGGGGATTTTTAAACAACCAAACTATAACCCAATATATTGCTTTTGTATGAGGGGTAAAGGGTATAATTTTAATATTGTGATACAAGTAGGTATTTGGGGTTGGGAAGCATGAAGAGAAGGGGGTGGGGTGTTTATAAATGGCATTCCAAATCCTATACAATTCACTTTGCACATGTCAATGAGGGGAAGTGCCATTCACTATGTTGGTCTTACCATGGTCATGAAGCTATCTTTTCCTACACTAAATAGTCTTGTATTGTGTCAGTCTCATAATCCTAGGGGCACGTACTTAATCCCAACTTTAATCTATTCAAAGAGGAGACAATGATCACACTAAGGTCATGCAAGTTTAGTACAATCATATCCAAGTTTCCTAAAAGTAGCTATTGGACACCTTTTAGTAATTTCATGATTCTAGATGATTGCATAATAAAGTGTCCCATGGGATGAAGCACAAAAATAAGTTTTAGAAGGAAAAATTTGTTGAACACCTTCAAATGAAGATCCTTCATTGGAAGATAAAATGCATGTCATGTGTAAATATACTTCAAATGAAAAGGAACATTTAAATGTGTTGGTAAATAAATTGGTACTTGGGGATTCCCAACAATTATGGGATAAGAAATCCCTCCTCAAAACAAGAGAGTTTGCCCATTATTAAAAACCAAAACCTTAAAAGCTCTAAGGCTATACATTACACAAGCTGCCATGGGGGTTTTTGAGGGTTTTATACACTTTTTACGGCATAGAACATACGAGGAGGTCCTTCGGGGCTCGCCACGGCAGCCTGCCTAAGGGAAAAAGGGCCTCCTTGCGTTATATTGGAGAGAGCTGATTGCATAGCTTCTCTTTGGCAGCATAGAACACATGATTGTCTGAAGTTTCACTTGCCCAAGCGCTTCCCCGAGATTCCTTACATTCCCTTTCCGAGGTCCCCACCTATTCTACCGAGTATCATGAATTCATTCGGTAACTGGAATCTTATGCACAACATTTTAAGCTTACCTACGCTTCAACGAGTGCGTGGAGTCAGCGTGTTATGATAACAGCTGCGGAATGTGGAGGGTGCGCACAGTGAAGTGTCCTGGGGAAGAGACGGGATATATTTGCAGATGAGTGATTTCAGCCTCGCGTTCCCGATATCATGAGATATTCAAGGGGCCGATCATTCAGGAAGAGCTTAACTAGCCCATACCTACTCTACTTAAATATCATCCACTTCAATGGTCAAACAATCAATAAGGATTTTACAGCTCGTTCACAACAAAAAATGGTAAATATTTGTCCTTATTTTATTGGTCAAAATCGACCTTTGACTGTTCACGCGGATGATATTTAAGAACAGCTGCCGGCACCAGCTGGTTGAAATGCTGTCAACTGAACTGTTTTTGACCATTTGATCGACAGGAAATGTGGTAGAATAGGTCGACAAAGTTGCAGTGGACGGGTTGAAAGAAAAAACTGAAAAAAATTGAGGTGGAAAATTCCAAAAACAGTGACATGACAATGTGTGGGCTGTTTATGGGGAAGAACTTAAACAGCCGGCACATTGTGCCAACTGTTTTTTTTTTCCGTCAAAATCGTGCCGACTAACAGTTTTTAGTTGAAATTCAGCCGACAACATCAGTCAAAAGTATGAAACACTGTCAAATGAAAAGGTCGGTAGCAACAGTCACCATTTTTGCAGGTCGAAATTTGAAAAAAAACAGTTGGCACAACGTGCAGGGTGTTTACAGTGGGTGTGTTTATGGTGGGCGGATCATTCATGCCAACACGTACAAGAACGGAAGAGCTTAAACAGCCGGTACATTGTCAACATACCGGTGCAGAAATTTTGTCGAAACCTGCCCACTGATCGATTTTCAGTTGAAATCCTACCGACCTCTCCTATGAAGAACATGGAAGACAGTGGATTGAACCAGTCGGAAAAGGAAGGTTGAAAATTCAGAAAAACAGTCAGCTAGCTATTTACGTGAGGCGTACAAGAATGGTGCTGCTTTTAAAGGACAGAATGTGTTGGCGTTCGACTGTGCAAACTCTGGCATGGAAGTCAGCCTAGATTTTGCCAATCACAACGCTAATCCATCCATGGTAGTCCGCAGCTCTGTAAGTTTAAACTCTCTATTGTCTTATAAGGGAGCAATAAAACTGATTATCATATTTATCGGAATAAACCAAGCCATCCATGTCTATATATGTTCCTAGTGATCCCAACAAAAAGGTCATGGATGATTCGGACAGCAATATTCATTCGAGAGTATTATAGTATGAAAGCGTGCAAAGGTAAATTTTTTTGTATTTTATTTTCTTTCTATAGTCTAAAAATTTATGCATACCCTGTTCCAAAGCGCCCACCATAAACAGCCGGTGAGTTGCAACTCACCGGCTGTACGGAATTCTCGACCGGCCTGTTAAAAAATTTTGACTATCAACCACAACTAGTCAACTGCTGTCGACCAGCTCTGCCGTACGGTTGGTCGAAGGATTTTCGACTGATTTCATGATTCCGTACACGCTTCGACCAGCCGGTCGTCTACAACGCACCAGCTGGTTAAGCCCTTCCGTTCCAAAGCACCCATTCTAGTGCAGGCATAGGAAAATTGCTGGCAAAGAACATTTATAAGTTGGATTTCCATACCAAAAGGTTTCTAAAACCTTTTCGATAAATTCATATCATCCATATGCCTGCAATCATGACTTCCATGAGTTGTCATTTCTTTGGATGTTCTGCTAGATGATTCACATGCCTGTCAATGTTTCCACCTTTTAAATACATTTCTTCCAACGCATTTCTAAATACAACAATAGATAAAAATCTTCATTATGTTTTGATGGATGTCCAAACCTTGTTCCAAAGCGCCGTTAACATATGTAGGAAGGATGCTGGCTAAGGCGTGGCTGGAAAGTTTTTAAGCTCTTTCAACAAATTCATTTTTTCCATATCCTGCAATTATGGTGTCCAAAACCTTTGCAATAGACCATGACACTTATAAAACAGTTCACATGCCTCTTTATACTTCAACGTCCTGCACGCATGTCCACCATGGTTGGGAAGAGAAGAAACATGGAGTCACTTCGCAAGTTTTTAAGGATTTATGAATATAGAGCAAAAGTATGCACATATTCTTCCCTATTTTATCGAAGTGTTTGGGGAGTTGGAAGGGGTGGACCGTGGAAGTATGATTGTGTTTTGCACCTCCACCACTTAAATAGAACTCTTAATTTTAGCCTTTCTAACTTTCTCCTTTGTATATAATTTTTAGCCTTTCTAACTTTCTCCTTAGTATATAAACATGTGGGAAGGAGTGTAAAAGCTATTTGCATAATTGCACCATGGCTTCCCACTTCCACCTTTAAAATGAAGTCTTAACTTTTTGCCAATTTTTACCTTGCTGCGGGAGGAGGCAAAATCATGTTTGCAATTTGTAAATGTGTATTATAAGTCTTCCTTTTTTTCTTTTGTCTTCAATGTATAAACATTACTAAGTCTCGGGAGGCAAAATTGCTTTTGTGTTTTAAGTTTTTCAAATGACTCCCGTATAAAAAATAAGTCAATTAAATTATTTTACAAAATTTGGCAGGATTGCAGGAATCCAATGTAGCTCACAATTCTTTTTGCATGTAAAACTGCAAATTAAGTCTGCAACTCCCAACTTGGTTCATTAAATAGACAAGTTTTAACTTGTGAACATACCTTATACCTATAAAATTACATTGACGACTTTGCCTAAAACATTTTAGACGACACTGCCAAGGTAAACTAATATTACAGTTATGGATCTTGCAAACGAACAATTTGGTTGATCATGTATTTAAAATTTTACTAAATTTAATAAAGTTATACTTGGAAATAGACTCATAGTCATGTGTAACCATTAATAGTGAATTGCAACTTTGTAATTGATGAAATTACAAGTTGCATTCAAATTTTGTGACTCCACATGTTTATTAACCGATGTAACTTCATTTATTTATTATCTGACATTCAATCAAAGGGAATAAGTGAAAATACCATTGTGAACTCACCATAGAGATTTCTAGGGAGAACATGCTCTATGCAAGAACTTGCGACAATGTGTTGAAACTTTAAATAACTATAAATTCACATGTGCGAATCAATTGTAACTATATTCAAAATTGAAATTATTGTAAAACCAAAATATGCAAACCTCAGAAGATCCCATGTGAGGCTTGTTGTCAAACTTCACAAGCCATCTTATGACTCTGTGAAACTACAAACTATGAAACATCTAAAAATGTCGAAACGTAACCCCAAGACCATATAGCTATCAAACATCATGAGAATCCTTTATGTTTCTAGCATTGAGGTTTGATCAAACATTTTATCACATTCAAACAAATTACCAAGTTGATTGAGATTCATGACTCAATTTAAATAATCTTGCAACACTTTAAGGCAGTTGTTCTTGGTTGTAGGTCACTTGTAACTATGACTAACAATTGATGATTTTTGGCTTGATAGGTAACTTGACACTTCAAAACAATTGAGAACATTCACAACCAAGGCTTATTGACATTGATATTAATGTTTTTGACTTGATCAAGACAAGTCAACAAAGAACTCTTTCATACTACTTAAAATAATGGCACAAATTTTGGCAAAATGATTTAATGACACATGTCGATTTAGAGAATGCAAAAATTCTAAAATTTGCAAAGGTTAAAAATAAGGATAATAGAATTAAGGCTCTTTTTCCATTTTTAAATGTTGCACCTTCAAAGGTTTTTATGCTACCTTACTCCTTTTGCTAACCTAGTTTTTAGAAGAATATTTATTTCAAAGCAAGGGCTGAACTATCAAATAGAGTCATAATGACATGAGATTTTTCAAGATTGTATCCCTTAGAGTAAGATTTCTAAAAAGTATAATTTGTAATATATTTTATTTAATTATTGTATTTATTTTTATTTTCTAGTGAGCATTAATTTTTTACCAATCATAAAGGTCCATGTTCGATGCATGTGATTTAAAAAAAATAATATTCTTAAAAAATGTGTACACTTCATATTGATGTCCTTGTTTGAACAAAAAAAATAATTTGAATATTAACAAAAGAAATAAGCATTATGGAATAACATCACTCTAAATTATAATTAATTTGAATTAAAAAATTAATAATAAATGAAATATGCAACAAAAAATTATAAAAGAAATGCATGCACTAGATATTGGTGTTAGTAATTATGTCTAAAAATTGTGAATTTATATTATTTCTAAAAAAGTTACACATTATGGAATAATATCACTCATTAAAAATACTATAAAGTATAAAAAATAAATTATTAAGAATATTTTTAAAATGCGAGAAGATTATTGATAAATTTTTAAAAAATATTTATTTAAAATCTACACATGAAATTTCAAAATTTACTAATTCATATCATCTTCAAATTCTTAATGCTTTGCTTGCTATAAGTAAAAAAAGTAAAAAAATTAGTTAAAATTGCTTATTTCAACATCCGACTTAGGCCAAAAAGTGGAATACACTATTGTGGGATCACCCCTACCTAGAAGGATCACTAGGTATCTCTAAATACCTCATTGTAATTTAGATTAATATGTGTCCTATAATTGAAATTTATTATTGGGGAGATTTGTTGTTAGAGGTGGTGTAGCAAAGGTTTGGAGGTTGAGATGTATAAGTGTTTTTAAATGAAAGCTTTCCACAACATTGTAAGAGTTGGTTATGATAGGAGCCACTCAAGATCTAGGACTTGATGAAAGCACAAGAGAGACAATGAGAGAATAATTCTATTCTATCAATGATGCAAAATTGTTCATCTTACAATGTACATGAAGAGCCTTGCTTATAAAGGCAAGGATGAGAGCTAAGATGTTACATAGTCATGTGACAAGTGTCTTAATCCTATGACATGAGCCGCTGAGTGAACAACTAGATCACATGTGTAGGACAAGACAACTAGAAACAACTAGAAACAACTAGAAACATCTAAAAGGATCACTAAGTCAACTTAACATGTGAATATGAGTGAGAATATTATTTAACTAATAAATAGCTAAATAATATGAATTATTCTCACAACAAAGGGAAACTAGATAGGAAATATCCCTATTCACACTAACAAGCATGACATATTTGTCATATCTCATTTAGGTTTACTATGTCGAGGCTTTAATGTATGGGATGGAAATCAAAACTAGTTTTGAGTTAGATGTAGGTCTAGGAAGTGACCTTGGTTGATAGGGTAGAAATAATAAGGGGATATAGAAATGTAAACAATAAATAGGTACATAGGATACCTAGTGAAAATAGGTAGTATTTTAATTATACTAGTGTATATAGAGGTTGTATCAAAAACATAAATTTGAGGGGTAGATATGAAATTAGGAGTGTTTATTAGTAACCTATGAATACATGTGCTATGGCATTGGTTTATTAAGTGACTCACCTGAGCTCAAACCATATGATAGGTGATAATAATCTTCTTGACAAGTTAAATGAATCTATGAGAAGCCAAGGAAAATTTGGTGATGATTAATAAGTTGATATGATGGGGAAATGGATCATTGTGAAAAAACCAAGAAAGGAGAAACTACATATACTCATGATGCAATGCATGTGCTAAAATTACAACATATTTTTTTGAGTGTTGAACAACTTATAGAAAAAATTATTAAGTTGTATTTGAAGATAGTTGCTACAAAATATTTGATATATGAAAAAATGTACAAGTGAATAAGAAAGGAGGACTTAACATGACCCCTCAAAGACTAATTCTACCACAAAAGTACAATAAATGTTTCCCCACTAGGAGAGAAAAAGAGAGAAGGTCTAGGTAACCCTCCCAAAGGTGAGAAGGAAAAAATCCCATGCTCGGGAACACTCCCTCCCAAAATTGAGATGAGAAGAGAAACCATGCAACCTCCCCTCAAATTGCCTCCTGTAGTGCTAGTAGATGCTTGACATTTAATGCTAAAGATGACCCATGATCGTTGAACATTTCTCCCCTTGGGAAGAAACATAACCATAGATGTGTGCAATATATCTTCCCATTCCGAATAGGAATCTGCATGAAGAAGGATGAATCTCTCTAAATTTGGCACATGATCTAAAGACAATGATGAATTCCTAGATGATGCCTTCAAATTCTACTTAAAGGTCTTTAATCCACTATAAAACTATGATGAAAGAAGAGGAGGATGAATAACAATCATATCTAAAGAAGATGATGGTGATGCAACTCCATCGAAGATGTCATCAAATAGAAAACAAATATCCTCAATTGTGTCTTCCAAATTTGTGATGTGAGACTCTACAAACAAGGATGATATGTCTGATAGAAATGTGTCCTTATGAGGTAGATCTAAAAAATTGATATCAGTATGCTATTACAATGAATCACTAAAAGCCATCGATGAATCAGCACTAGATTTAGATGTAGGAACAACTAATAATGGGAGAGATGATATCCCAATGCAAGTTATTAGACTACATTGCTCATCCTCAAATGATATTTTTGTCTCACAAGATGTTTGAGTGAGATCATATGATGATTTTGTAGGTGTTGGATTAGAATGATCGGATACTTGTAATATTATGATTTAGAAGAAGATGCTTCATTTCAAAAATTTATCTTGAATACAATCCTCTTCAATATGTTTTTTATGTCTACAATAACCATATTTTATCTTCCATTTATTAGGAGGATTAGGAAGAATACTCAAATAGAAAGGATTTGGTGTGAGAGACATGATTTCAAAACCAATAAATAGAAACACCAAATTACCCCTTGATTCAATCAATGAACCTCCCAAGCAATTTGTAGTGATGTGGAACTTTATATGTAGTGCATTTACAATTACAACTAGGTGGATTTGATGTCATATATTTACCAAATCTCAAAACATTGGCATATGCTAAAATTACAAATTTGAAACATGTTAAGAAAAACTAACACCACTATGAAGAGCTCAAAAAATTAGGCACTTTAAAAATAGGACCCAGAAAGGAGTCCACATGTGCCCGAATGAGCCCTTACAAGTTTTAAAAATAGGAACTGTGCAGCATTATCCTTGAGAATGTATGATTAAAAAAATCTGTACACCAAATTTACAAATTGATCACACTATGACGTAGAGCACAAAATATAACCCTAAATAAAAAAATTGTTTTGAAAAATAATTTTGTATGGCTAAGAATGAGCTTCCTGATGTTGAGCCCAAATTGCAAGCTGGTCAATGGTGAGGGGTCAAGAAATTTAGGGGAAAAGAGTGACATCAACATGATGTCGTCATGACATCACCAATAGAATATTCTTAGAATATGCTAGTAGTGAGGTGTTGGTTAGCATAAAATGCTTCAGTTACAGTAAATGCAACATAAAATGATGAAGGTCACAAAAAATGTTAGCAATTAACATAAATAGTCACAACAAATGCTATTTTGAAAGCTTGGTAGTTAGGAGGAAACTATGATCAGGTGAGAAAACTTTGATTGTGATTGTAATAGTGACTACTGTGGTAGTTTTGAAGACCATGACAGAGGATGTGAAGCCATGTTGGCAAAATTGGTGGCGATCTAGAGAAAATGACAACTGAATCTTGGATGTTGGTGACCGTAAAGTTTTGACAGCATCATCGACCGATTAAAACCTTATCGACAGATAAGGTTTTGAGTTGAAGTTCTGGCAGCAAAGATGTCCGTTAGTAGTGGTCGAAGGGATTTAAAGAAATGATCAAACCAGCTCAAACAATATCCAACAATGAAAACAATGTCCAAAGCGACGTTTAATAGCTACAAACATTGATTGAAAAAAATGCCTGTGTGACTGCTATGAGGTTAAGGAAAAAATGCTACCGCTATGATCTCAGGATCCCCAAAAAGTAACCATGATCTCAACCCAAAAAAGAGTTGAACCTGCAACCTCCACTAAAACCCTCGGTGACTTCTCCTGAGCACTACCTCCAAAGTGGTTGAATTGTAGGAGAAAAAAAGCTCAATCTCAATGAATAATCACACCCAAATAATGAAACCCTCGACACCAAAAAAATCTTTAAATTATCAATCAATTTGAGAAAATTTGCCCAGTTTTTGCAAAAAAAAATTACCTTTCGTGCCAATTTTTTTGTATAGGTACAAAATTACACATAAGGCCATATGATCGTATGATACAGGGATACAGGGGGCCAATTTTTTTTCAAAAATTACCTATGTCAAAAATTGATGAAATGATAGGCAATCTTTGCTTTCTCGAGGCTTTTGGACTCAACAATGATGTCTATTTGGCTCCATGAGACACCTTTGATAGGGCTTAGTGTAGGATTCAATAAAAAATGAGAAGGAATTTACAATTCATTTCTTTGATACCATGTTTGAGCAACCAAGATCTGATTACAAAATCCAATAACTTTCACAAATGAATATGTGCAACTACACACCAAAATACTATCATAAAAAGTGAATAATATATTACATGAAAAACTTCTATTTATATCTAGGCTAGGGTGAGATGAGAAGATGGTTGAGGACTTTAACCACCTTGCATGTGCATAGGACAAGTGTACCTGATGTGTCATGTGCACATGCGATAGGTGTCTATAAAGGTATGTATATTTGTCACATCCTTATGAGGTGAGACAAAAAGAAAAAAGTCTCTAAGTTTGGACTTAACAAATGTGAATAGGACTCTCCTAGATAGGCTAAAAGATAACTAGTTGTATAATGTTCTTATTTACTCAAGTTTAAGTCTTCCAAGCTCAAGTTTTCCCAACAACCCAAATTTTAGTGATAGTTCAATTTCTTCTTTAAGAAATTCTTTACCAATTCTAAGTACAAGTCGAACATCAAGTCCAAATTATTTGAAAAAGTAAGAAGCCAGAGTGAAATTTATCAAAGGAGTACTAATATGAACCAGGTTGTTAATTTTTCTTCACTTACTCAAATTCAAGTTGAACCAACTATGTTTAAAGAAGTAACACAAGATAAATTATGGATTGGTGTTATGAATCAAGAGATGGAAGCAATTTGTAAAATTAATACATGGGAACTAGTGTAGCTTCCAAACAATAAATAGATGATTGATGTTAAATGGATCTATAAAGTAAAATATCATGCTAATGCTTCTATGCAATAGCACAAGACCTGTTGCCAAGGGGTTTCTACAAACACTGAGAGTAGATTATTTTGGAACCTTCACTCCAGTTGCAAGACTTGACACCATCAATTTTGTGTTGCAACTACTATATAATACAAGTGGATAGTATGTTAGATGCATGTGAAATTAACATTCCTCAATGACTAAATAGATAAGGAATTCTATGTGGAACAAGCAATTGACTGTGAAACTCAAGGTAAATAATAATTGTTGAAGAAAACCTAAATGGGTTGAAGTGGGATCCTCATGCTTGGTATGCGAGGATTGACAATTATTTCTCGAAAAAGGGTTTCAATAGAAATAATTTAGAGCCATCTATGTATGTAAAACATGTTGGTAATGAAATTATTATTAATTACATTTATGTTGATGATCCTATTTATATAGGTAAACATTAAAATTTCAATGGAGAAATTTTAGGCAAAAATGACATAGGGATTTCAAATGTTAGATCTAGGGTTGATGCATTATTTTCTTAGTATGAAAGTGCAACAAAAATTAGAAGTCATATTCATTTCTCAAGCCAAGTATATAGAAGATTTATTGGATAAGTTTATGATGAAGGCATGCATGAAAATTGCAAATCCATTAGCACTTGGTGTCAAATTGACCAAAGCAGATGCAATTTCTAATGTGGATCCTACTCTATGTATAAGCTTGGTTGGGAGCCTAATGTACCTCACTACAACTATTCTAGATATTATGTATGTAGTGAGCCTAATCTCTTCATTTGTGTAGGATCCACATGAATCGTATTGATGTATTGAAAATAAAATATTAATGTGAGTGGTATCCCAAACTTTGGTATAAATTATTCTTCCACTAAAAACTTTGAAATAGTAGGATACATAGGCTTTGATTGGACCATCGTAATAGATGACTGAAAATCACATCTAGTTGTGTCTTTTCACTTTAATCTAGAGTTGTATTCTAGAGTATTAAGAAGCAAGAATCTATGGCTGTCTCATCAACAAAATCTAAATACATGGCTACTGCAACAAGTTTTCAAGCTATATGGCTTGGAAGGATCAGGATACAAGATCTATAACTATCATAAGAGCATCCAAACACTATTTATTTTGACAACAACACCATCATTGCAATGAGAGAGAATCCCATGTTTCATGCTAGAAAAAAACATATAGAGATCTGACATCACTTTATCAAATATTTGGATCAAGATGGGCATGTAGAATTGTAATTTTATCCTATGTTTGAGAAAATTGTTGTTATCTTAACAAAAACTCTTCGAAAAGAGCATTTTGTGAATCTAAGAAACTAATTGAAAATCATCCTAGTGATCATCAAGGGAGAGAATTAAAGAATTAATAATTAATTAGCATAAATAAAATAATTATCTATCTCTAATCATATTGTTTGTAATCCAAGTAAATATTTATTGTTTGTGTTTATATATTAGTTATCTTTTTCTTTAGTATTTTTTACTTTAATACATGTATGTAGAGAAAGTACATAGTAAAAACACATGTTTCTTAATACATTGCAAATTTCATGAGAGATAGTAAAATGCATGTAGGTAGAGAAAGTATATAGCAAAAAAGACATGCGAAGGAGACATAGATGCCAGAGAATCTTTCCAAAAGAAGACAACTATTATATATTTTATCTAAGTCAACAAAACATGTGTGTCATTTATTTTTCTGCAACTATTCAATTATTTTATTTTTTCCTCAGTATTGTGTAAGTGCCAATATAATCTATTTTATTTCTTTCAAACCCAATGCTTTACAAAAGTAAATTTAGAAAGTGGACAACTGATTATAAATAGCTACTAATAATATATTTTTAAAGGTGCATGTCTTGCCGAGAGATATGTTTGGTGTATCGACATTCAGAATAGCTGTATGGTTATTGAAGTGGATTCCTGTATGGCTAGTAGACTGGTTGATTTTATGCCTTTCATGGGTGGTGTTTGGTAATATAGAAAAGTATGGGATCAAGAGGCCTTTGATGGGCCCATTACAACTAAAAAATACAACAGGGAGAACTCCTGTGTTGGATGTGGGATCCATAGCCAAAATCAAGAAGGGTGAGATCAAGGTATATGCAATTTGTGTTATCAAAAAATCTTATTTTAATGAAAATTTATATATTTTTCTTAGCCCTAATCAATTGTTTAGGACAGGTTGTGCCTGCATTAGATTGTCTCACATACAATGGGGCCAAATTTATGAATGGCCAAGAGATGAACTTCAATTGTATGATTTTGGCAACAGGGTACAAAAGCAATGTGCCATCATGGCTGAAGGTAGTTTCTATCAATTCATTAACTCATTCACCTTGCACTGTTAACTTAGTGATTTTCATCTTGTATTCTAGGATGTTAATTTCTTCTCAAAATATGGCATACCAAATGGATGGAAAGGAGGGAAGGGACTCTATGCAGTTGGATTCACAAGGCAAGGTTTATTGGGTGTGTCCATGGATGCCATGAAGACTTCTCAAGACATTGGAATGCTATGGGAAAATCTTACAAAGTAGATCACTTTCGATACAAGGAATAATTTGAGATTGGATCTAATAGATGAATTGGCTTATGAGTGACATTCCAGAGAAGGTCATTTGTTCTAAATTTGGACCCTATTTATCCTCCTCCAAGCACTCTCCTCTTAAAAATAAGTTTAGTTTCTAACTCTCTTAAACCATGTTCATTCTTATTGAGATTTTGAAATCACACTAGCTAGTCTTTAAAAGTTTTCTAAATTTTTATGGACTCTAAACTTTTATATTCATTAGTTATAAATCACTTTCCTAGTAAAGAGTGAAGTGTGTGTATGTAATATAACAGAGGATAAGGTGATCCAATGTATAATGTTGCCATCTTATATGATAGTCCAATACACATGTGGATAATTTGATGGTACATAAATCTAGCAATTTACCTTTTCTTTAAATGTAGTAAATGGAGTACATTGCATTGGTAATCTGACACACTCTTCGACTTTTGAGGTTGGGCCACTAGGAAATTTAGCATTTAAATTTGATGGTTGGTTGTTGACATCTTACATTTTTCCATCACACCTTCTTAAGAAGTTATTCACCTTTCTTTAGAATCATACCATCTAGAGTGGAAAAATTAATCATCTATGATTGAAAAGGAGAATAATTATTAGTACCTACTAAGGTACTATTGTGTTTGATATCATTCAATTTTTATTTCTTTTGTAAAATAAATAAATTAAAATTTCTTTTTAAAACTAACTTCAAATATTTGCAGTTGCTAACCTACAAACAAATTTTAACTGGCTACAACATTTCACTTCTTATTTTATTTATCATTAGTGTTGAACAAGAATTTAGCATTCCCAACAATAGTTGGTTAAGGTTACCAGATCACTCTACCTCTCCTAAAAAGTAGCTGACTTTTGGAAGAAATTGAACTACTCCAAGGTCTATGTTGCCAGGTCATGGCAATGCAAGATGACTTGGTGGTCTATGTTACTAGGTCATGGAAATGCAATATCACTTAGTGGTCTATGCAGTTGTCCCCTTTTTAACTTGGCCTTTTGTGAGATTTTAGTTTTACATCACATGAACTTTTAGTCACAATGGTTAGCGATTCAGAAATGGAAATTTAATTCATCCATACACAAATTTACCATATTAAAACGTCAAATTTTTAGATAAAATTCAAACATTAAAACCCCAAATTTGAAAACAAGTGGATTGTTTATTTATTACTTCTTTTATTTGTTGGGCATGGTTATTTCAACACTAAATTTGAGTTCTCAACATAATGTTAATATTTATTTTTGGATTCTCTACTAATTAAAGAAAGAGTGAAATAGTTAGGTTTATTGAAAATAAAATAAATGGATCTTTTTTGGAATGCCACCAATTTATCAATTCACTGAGATGATACAAGAAATAAATCAATTAGTTACTTTTCTTGATTAGTATTACACAATCATAAACACAAAGTAGTGCAATCATCTAAGGATGTCCTTGAATATGAAAACAAAGCATGTAAAATTATTATATTACACATGAAACATTTACACATCACCATCCATTATCATGATATTACAAGAAAATTTTCATCCAACATGCCTTGGATTCCATCCTTCTTATTGAATTTTAAAGTTAGGGTATTACAACATAACCCAATTCATAAAAAGTTAGGGTATTACAACATAACCCAGTTCATAAAACTCATCAGTAGGAAGCTGGACAAATATAGAATAGAAGTAGCCCATTTGATTGTAATTACAAGTTCCCTAGAAACTAAGTTATGTTGTAATACGCCAATTTCACTTCTTATTTTAGTTTTCAGTAGATTTATATATATTCTACATATTAATAATTTTATTCTAAACATTTGATAAAAAACCTATACATATTTCTTGTTTATTTAACAAGATGATTTGTATTTAAATAGTAGTTTATTGTTTGAGCTATTGATAGATTTGGGTGGACTTTCTTTAATTTTTTTGTAGTTGCCAATGACAAAATATTGGTGATTATTACACTAAAAGAATGCCAAATTATATTATTCATAGTTTGTTTCTTCCAAATGTCTCACAACACTTATTTGTTACTTCTCCCAAATGCCTCTTTTCATTAGCTAGTTCCATTTACATATACTATAAAAGAAGTTAGTTTCCTTTGTAAACCAAGTAAGCTTCATTTATCCATCAGTTGGTCATTTTCCTCTATAAAACACATAAGATTGATTTGTCCATCATTTGTTCGCTTACAAAAGGGTCAATACAAAATCTTTCATATTTAAATTCCTTCTATTATTAATGGAAAATTACAACTTTCATTTTTGAATCATTTGGTTGTCCTTATATTATAATTTTAAGAGTGAACTTTGCCAGCAATTTAGTGTGCATAAAAAATATTTTTATCCTAGGATTCTTTCTATTAGGAGTTGATGTAATTGACTCTATCACTATATAACATTGAAACAAGTTAAAATAAAATGCACCTTCTTATTTCCTTCATTTGGATGGGTGGGGTCTTTCTAACATATTTTTACATTTGTTGCACATATTTAAACCAACTATTTAGGATGATAGGAGAAAAAAAGAACATTGATTTAAATTAGAGGAAAGAAATACATACAAGAAACCCAACTAATGGATTAACAAAAGTTTCTTCTACATTATATTATTGGATTCTCCAAAACCATCCTTCATACCCAAATCAAAACAAAACAATTTTGGTACTCTTCTTGATTACAAATATCCTCAAAAGTGTCCCAGACTCTTTAGAATTATAAGATCGATCCAATACCTAAATTTGATAAGCTATATATATATAATGGTAAAAGTACTTATATCCTACCATATGCCATTAAATTTATGCCCTAATTACATCCTTGAAATTGAAACATCTTGAGAATGATGACAACAATTCCAAGATGTTTCTTGGAAGACCTAACATTTTTGAGCCATTTATTAGATTACCCACAAGGATCTGATAGAAAGGTGAAAACATACTTACCTAAATCACTGTAAATCATGAATTATAAAACTAAAATATTTTAAATTAAGTATTTTTTTTGTTCATTCTTCTTTAATTGAAAGCTACTTATGCATGTTTTGGTTCATTTTCTTTATATATTTTACTTTATGTATAAATATTTCACCAAAATACTATATCTAGGGCCCACCAAAATATTAGAATTCCCCATTCCTGTACCTACCTATTTTGTAACAAGGCCTCTATAAATTAAAAAATGCAATAAATTGATAAGTGACATTTAATTAACATATGATTGGCAAAGTAGTTATTTAATGCATCCAATTCAACAATTTTCATTGAACATTTGTTTAAATACATGGAGTAGATCACTGGATGCTATTCACAAGAATTAGAGATCACACAAGAAAAAAGATTCAACATTAAAAAGAGATCAAATAGTCAAATAATGTATGGTTTTCTCTGTAATGCCAAAAAAATGTTCTCAAAATCTTTGAACTAGGAGATGAGTGTAGTGAGCCAAAAATTTCGTTTTAGCATATTTTATAAATTATAAGCATTTGTTCATATCCAAACTTCAAGTTAGATACTAAGAATAAATTGTATACATATATGCTCTCTTTACTAATAGTGGATATCCAACATACTTGATGAATCCATGGTATTGGTGTCCATAGATGTATACATATATTGATGTTAGATAAAAAAAACATAAAATTTTATTTAGAAGATAGAAGATAGAAGATAGTCAAATATGTTTAAGCATTTACATCAAAATGACATAGATGCCTTACAGTCCAAAACTCATGGAAAGATTTTGCTACATGTGAATAAAATAATATACAACTATTATAAAATATGTGCCACTCTAATAGTATTCAAAAGATTGGAAAATTGTTAAATAATCAATAATATCAAATAATAATAATTAATGGGGCATGTGCAAAAACATGGGGGACTAAAAAGTTGCCAAACCACTTTTTGGTCCAAGCATGTTAAAATGCGAGCATGTTATAACCCACTCGTGTTATAATGTGCTTGCATTTTAACCTACTATACATAAAAAAATAGACCTGTGAGTCATTGTTTTCATTCACAAATTCAGTGTGAGGGATAAATGTGACTAGGGTTATTCTGCGAGTGTGTATTCAATAAATTAGAGGAGAAGTACACAAACACTATGCTGCCACACCATTTCTGCTCTTGAGGAAATCATGCATGAGTTCCAAAGACGACACAAGCTAAACAAGGTAGGGTTTGTATTTTTTTTCTAAATTTGAAAACAAATCATTTGTTTTCGAGTGTTTTGATTGAATTTTTATTTTCAAGTTTCATCCAATGAACCCCATGAAACACTCCCAAACCCTAATCCATCAAATAGAGGGGATGATGAGATTCGTGGTGAAGAGGAGGCTCAAAACAAAACTCTTCAAACTTCTCCTTCAATTCCTCGCTATCCTCGTGACACACAAGAAAACAATTTAGGGCAATTGAGGAGAACAAAAGACAACTTGAAAGCTTAATTGAAACATTAAAAAATTCAAATGCAAATAATCCTCACTATAGATCCCTTAATACATCCTTAGATTTGATTGTTTCTCACATTGATTCCACTACAAGACAAATCAATAAGTGGGCTGATTATATGGAGAGTTGCTAGTAATACTATGCAAATAAATTATCATTTAAATAGGTGAAAGGACAAGAAAATTTAGAAATCTAGTCTATGTGCCCTATTTTTTGATCTTAGAATTAATGATCCATTACACGAGAGTTGTCTAAGATTCCCTATTCACTAGTGTGTACACGATGAAATATCTAAAAACTTTTGGGATAGGTCGTGGATGATTTTTGACAATCAACCATATAACAATAATGAGGTCCTATAGTATTTTTGAGGAAAATCTATTCCAAGTTTATCCTCAATGATATTCTAAACTATTTTGACATGTAGGGTTTCTAGGGCAGAGGCGGTGACTCTACACGAGATATGGAGGGCACATCGTGCCTAAGACCATCCAACTAGACCCTTAGTGAGGCCATCATTTCAACATATCACACTCCCTTCTACTTTGAAGGAGAGTGTTGAGCTGGAGATGCTACATTCTATTAGTTCCCTCACTCAGTCTTTATTATAGCATGGGATCCATCTTTCATAGGTGAGACTAGTAGGCATTGTCGGTCCCCACATCTTTATCATTCATGTGGGGACTGATAATGCCTACTAGTTGTCATTCATGTGGAGCTTTATGTGATTATGGGTCTAAGGATGTTCTTGATACAAACATTGGTTCGTATGCTCCACACTCTCAAGACTATGCTATATAGGGGCAGGAGTAGGCGCATGACACGTCCATATTGGATAATATTGTAATAATAGATGATTTGGTAGATAGGACCTTTGGTATCAAGATACACATGTAATTTTTTAAAGGGTTTTGCAATTTATTATAATTTTATTTGAAATCTCTAATTAATTATCATTATAAGTCAAAATTAATGTAGGTAATTGTATGCACTATGAAATTTTAGGGCCAAAGTACTCATCCTGCATTTGTCAGCTATCCAACACAAGTTTATGAGAGGAGGATGAGTCAACATGTATGCAATTTGTAACAAGATAGTAAATATAGTACATGTAAAATTTTTGTCATATATCAATGGTAATCTTATTTAGTGAAAATTTGATGATGAAAAGGTGGATGTTCAACCTTCAACATCAGGAGGAGTTGGTGGGGCCAATTATAGAGGTAGTTTCACTGAGGTAAATTTTACTATTTCTAATTTTTATGCTTTTAAATAATGTTATGTAGATTTTTGTCCAATAACCTTATTCTATCTTCAGTTGATGACATCTTTTCAAACTCCTCATATTTGTCAGTCAATAAAGGTGGGCATTACTGTAGTTGTTTTGTCTTTAGTACCTTTGACTAAGGTATGAGATAGTAACATGTAAATGTCATTATGTATTTCTTATTTTATCTCATGTCATTTAATGTACATAAATGTTATTAATCTTTACTCAAATTTTCTTCTTCATGCTTCTCAAAGGAGGTCACAACTCCAACCCATCCATATACAGATGAAGAGAGACAACAAATGATTGAGAGGGTTCACTAGCTTGTAGTAAGTGATTGATTACTTATGTCACATTGTATATTTCATGTTTTCTATATTAATGTATTTATTGTTTAATTGTATTAACAAGTGGAGCTTCAAAAATCTCTATCAGGGAGGTCCAGTCGATAGATGAGAGAGCATGAGTCATCGAATGATTCTCCATCTTCATGGCTAAGCAAGGGCCATTGATTATTTAATAGTACTACACAAAATTTTTTATGTTGGGAAGTTTTTTTGTATACCTATATGGCTTTGTAAACATACTTTTCTATTTTACCGATGTATATCATTTTACATGCCTATATGGCTTTATATATACACTATATGTTATTTTCATGACATTATGTCTATGACATTTTACATTAAATATATGATAATCAATTATGGTTACGGGACAGATAATCTATCATGCTTCAATTTTTTAATATTACATACTTGTTCTTCAACATTTCCATGGAATGATATGATGATCAATTATGGTTACATGATAGATAATGTATCATGATTAAATGTGACATGACTGAAATTTATGACAAGATTCCTTAAGAAATCGTAATAGTCATCGAGACATCTAATCATTAATTTACAATAAGATTTACACATGTGATTGAAGTATGTACAACCCTCATCCACTAAACTTGCATGGTTGCATGCAAATAGAACACAAGACAATCTTACAATGTTAGTACGTTCTAGAGTGCTTGATTAATTCAAAGATTTTGAGAGCATCCTTGTAAAATATATTTTGTGCATATCTTGTAATCATGGTATTCCATGAGACGACATTTCTTTAAGGCATCATGTCAAATAGTTCACATGCCTTGTCTATGTTTCCACATTTTGCATACATGTCTCCCAGGGTAGTTGCAACTGCAACATCTAACAAAATTCCTATTTCCTTTATGAGTTGATGGATGTCCATACCTTGTTCCAAAGATCCCATTTTGGCATAGGCAAGGAGGATGTTGGCAAAGGTTGTGGAATTTGGCTTTACACCCACCAATTACATTTTCTTGAAAGTTTCTAAAGCCTTATCAACAAATCCATTTTGTGCATATCTTGAAATTGTTGCATTCCAAGAGGTGACATCTCTTTGAGGTGTTTAGTCAAACAATTCATGTGCCTTGTCTATTCCTACACATTTTGTATACATGTCTACTAGGGCATTTGCAACTATAATATCTGACAAAATCCCCCTTTATGTTTTGATGGATGTCCATATACCCTATTCCAAAGATCCAATTTTGGCATAGGCAGGGAGGATGTAGGTAAAGGTTGTGGAATTTGGCTTTACACTTGCCAATTGCATTTTCTTAAAAGTTTCTAAAGCCCTATCAACAAATCCATTTTGTTCATATCTTGAAATCATTGCATTCCTTGAGATGGGATCCACTTGATATGTTTTATCAAATAGTTCACATACCTTGTCTATGCTTCCACATTTTGCATACATGTCCACTAGGGAAATTGCAACTACAACATCTGAGAAACTTCTCATATCCTTAATGCTTTGATGGGTGCTCATACTATGTTACAAATATCCCATTTTGGCATGAGTAGGAAGGATGCTAGCAAAGGTTATGGAATTTGGATTTACACTCGCCAATTCCATTTTCTTGAAAATTTATAAAGTCTTATCAACAAATCCATTTTGTGCATATCTTACAATAATTGCATTCCATGAGACAACATCTCTTTCAGCTTTTCTATCAAATAGTTAACGTGCCTTTTCTATGACTCCACACTTTGCATACATGTCTACCAAGACAATTGCAACTACAACATCTAAAAAATTTCCTATATCCTTTATGCTTTGATGGATTTCCATACCCTATTCGAAAGATCCTATTTTGGCACAAGCAGGGAGGATGCTAGAAAATTTTGTGGAATTTGGTTGTACACCCACCACTTGCATTTTCTTGAAAGTTTCTAAAGCCTTATCAACAAATCCATTTTTTGCATATCTTTCAATCATTAATGTTTCCATGAGATGAAATCTCTTTGAGGTGTTCCATCAAACAATTCATGTGCCTTATTTATGCTTCCTCACTTTGCATACATATCTACCAGGGTAGTTGC
The DNA here is from genome assembly GCA_027924645.1 of Cunninghamia lanceolata. Classification (NCBI taxonomy): domain Eukaryota; kingdom Viridiplantae; phylum Streptophyta; class Pinopsida; order Cupressales; family Cupressaceae; genus Cunninghamia; species Cunninghamia lanceolata. Next base: position 693,143 of record BSBN01001161.1, read on the forward strand.
AACTACAACATCTAAAAAATCCCCCTTCCTTTATGTTTTGATGGATGTGCATGTATCCTATTCCAAAGATCCCATTTTGGCATAGGCATTGGGGAGGATGCTGACAAAGGTTGTGGAATTTGGCTTTACACTCACCAATTGCATTTGCTTGAGAGTTTCTAAAGCTATATCAACAAATCCATTTTGTGCATATCTTGCAATCATTGCATTCTAGGAGATGGCATCTCTTTGAGGTGTTCTGTCAAATAGTTCACATTGCTTGTCTATGCTTCCACACTTTGCATACATGTCTACCAAGACAGTTGTAACTACAACATCTGACAAAATTCCCATATCCTCTATGCTTTGATGGATGTCCATATACCCTATTCCAAAGATCCCATTTTGGCATAGGCAGGGAGGATGCAAGCAAAGGTTGTAGAATTTGGCTTTACACCCACCAATTGCATTTTCTTGAAAGTTTCTAAATCCTTATCAACAAATCCATTTTGTTCATATCTTGAAATCATCGCATTCCATGAGATAGTATCTCTTTGAGGTGTTCTATCAAACAATTTACATGCCTTTTTTATGCTTCCACACTTTGCATACATGTCTACTAGGGTAGTTGTAACTATAATATCTAAAATAAACCCTCCTTCCTTTATGCTTTTATGGATGTCCATACCCTGTTCCAAAGATCCCATTTTGGCATAGGCAAGGAGGATGCTAGAAAAGATTGTGGAATTTCGCTTTACACTCACCAATTGCATTTTCTTGAAAGTTCCTAAAGCCTTATCAACTAATACATTTTGTGCATATCTTGCAATCATTGCATTCCATGAGATGGCATCTCTTTGAACTTTAATGATCTTATACATCCTATGGATTATGTTCTCATATCTATGCATATGTTCTTATCTCTTACATAACACTTATCTTATGCTTAAATGATTACATTCTCATGACTTATTGACTATGTTTTCAAAATCCGTCTAACATATTGTCTTTTGTTTATTATCCTCACTATTGGAGGCAACATTGGGTAACATCTCATTACACTTTGATACATGTGATTACAAGATTATATCTTGTTGTTTTAGATGATGTTGTTTATACCATCATTACATTTTTCTTGTGCTATCATGATCATATTTTTTACATATCACTTATTCTCTTCTCCTTCAATTCTTTATATCCTTCACATGTAACCAATTAGAGAGGAGTGCATATATATCACTAACATCCTTTGATGTTTATGATTAAAGTGATTGTCTCATGGTTATGATGAATAATTCATAGACCAACATTGTTATATCATGATGGTGCCTTCATAATTGAATATATTAATTTTTATTGTAGGCTCCTTCATAGCCACACATCAATTTTCTTTGCAAGGAACTTCATAGCCACACATTAATTTCTTATCCATGATCCTTTACAACCACATACAATAGTCTTATGTAGTCTCCTTCACAACCACATATATCGGTTTCCTTTGCAAGCTCCTCTAAAACCACATACATTAGTTTATTGGGTAGGTTCCTTCGCACATTTGACATATATTAGTTTCTTTTGTAGGTTCCTTTGTAGTTAGGTCATATATTAGTTTTCTTTTTAGGCTCCTCCACAACCCCCATCTTTTTCTACTTTTTGCACATTGTTTGTTCACAATGTTAAGTAGTTGCTCATTGCCTATTTTAGATTTTTTTCAAATAAAACTCATGGAATTTTATCCTTACAGGTTTCAACACAAACTTATCAGAACATACAAGGTATATACATTGTTTCATCTTGCAATAGGAGTGAAATTTTGCATTTTACATCTCCTAAGGCAGAAATGACTATGCCAACACATTGGGGTGGGTGGCTAAATGCTAGGGGAGGTTTCTTTTCGATGGTGAAGCCTCCTAATCATTCTCAACTACATCAGATGGAGACAACCTCTTAAGATCCCTAAGACAAAAAAGGTGCCAAACTTTGGACCGACTATTCTCTCAAATCATGACACCTACGAATGTCTTCTTTACATGTATATGTGGATGTTAGGTCCACATACAAATACCTACCTTGGCTTTTTTAAATCAATTTCATTTTCCTATGGTGACAAGGAAAGTAATGTTCCAAAATGCTTTAGTTTCATCCAGTGGAAAGGTGCTAGGAGTGAAATTTTGCATTCTACACCTTGTGGGGCCAAATCGGCTACACCAACATGTTAGGGTGGGCATGTGAGTGCTAAGGGAGGTCTCATTTTGTACCCCAAGTGTCCCAGTCATTTTGTACTACAAGCTTCCAACAAAGTCACTTAAGAGCCCTAAGAGTAAAAAACTACCAAACTTTGACGGAGTAGTTCTTAGAATCCATGGCACTTGTGAATGTTCAATTTGTAGACACATAAAAATGATCTTTGCATTATTGATCTTGCATACATCACATTCTTCCAAATCACTTGCATCCTAATGTTATTTAAATAATCTAATGATTTAATTAATCTCACCAATTTCTTCTAATTCCAACATTAATTGAATAAATTCTATTTAACTGATTAATTTCATTAAATCACCACTTTATTCTTCTAAATTAAATAATTTCAATTATTTAATTAAACTATCCTCTTGCAATATTTAAATCTAAATTAATAAAATAAAATAATTATTTAATTAATTCACCACTAAATTCCTCTTATCCACAACAATTAAATAATTCTAATTATTTAATTAACTAATTATTCCTCTAAAATTAAATAAATTATCAAATTTATTTAAGTCAACTTTTCCAATACCTTCTAAATAAATAAAATTAATATTTTATTTATATCTTATCCTTTCTTCCACCATGCACAATAAATTAAATAAATTTATTTATTTAATTTCTAATTATCTTCTCAAATCTTCTAAAAATATCTTTTCTTCTATGTGAACAATCAGTCTTATTTTTAGCATGCCAAAAAAAAAATCTAAAGTTGAGTTAATTGGTTATAAATCATTCTTTTTATCAATCAACTCATAAAATAGAAAAAAAACATTCTATTTTTATGAAAATCAATCCTATCTTTATCCAAACAAGAAGTTAACTCAATAAAACATATTTTTGCATGTACACTTGTAGTGTGCACGTTCCTTCATGATCTCTCAAATTATCTCATCCATCCATTCCATTGAATTATCTTCACCATTAATCGATCATCCTAAAAGCTATATATACATCCATTCATCTCTTCACAAATCTTCTTCGATTATTAAGCTTTGGTCATTCATACAACGTTTGAGATTTTGTTATTGTTGAGCACACTTATCAAACCTTTGAGCACATCACCTATGTCCTCTTGTTGCAACCATGGTTATGTAATTTATTGAGAAATCCACAAAAAACCAAGGAATTCATACAATCTAGGTGATTTCATTCTGTGTTTTGTTTGCATTGAATTATTGTTATTGTTTAGATTAGTTTTTTAAAGTTTGTACATTTGAGTTTTGTTATTCATGCTTGATCTATCAAAATTTATTTTACCCTCACACATTTTGGCATGCCTGGTCAAACCCCTTGGTCCCGATCTAATATCGATTGTATGGAGTATCTAGTTTGATTTCATAGGTTTTTAACTCTTTTTTAAGAGAGATATGAAGGTGAATTTTTAAAGGAAGCTTTTTGGGCAAAAACAAAGGTCACGGTTGCCTTCGGAAGCATTGGTAGGCGATGAAAAACATATAATTTGGCCTATTTTGACATAGGTAAAATTGAGACAATTTTTTTTTGCCTTAGGTACGCAGCTTAAGGCATCACTGTACAGGGATATGAATATATATATATATATATATATTTGAATTTAAAAAAAAAATTTCAAAAAGAGAAAAAAAAAACAAAAAGCAAAAGAAAAAAAGAAAAAAAATTAAAAGATTGTAGAAAAAAATGCTATGAAGGCCGTATTGTTGCCCTATGGTGATAGTTGTCATTGATGTCAAAAAGTATGTCAGCCATGAAGTTTTGTTGATGTTGTGCATGAAGTGACAGTGTTGGATGTGTTGGTGGATAGATGGAATCGGTATACGAGTTGTTGATATGGATATGCTTGTGTACATGATGCTAAGATCCTTATGAACATGATATTAATTGTTGTCAAAGGTGATAAAATGTTATTAATAACAAAGAAGGATATCAAACAGGATTTGTGATCAAAGTGCTCAAGATGTCTCACTTGGCAGAATACTCATCATGGGGACTGTATAGATTTCGTGCAAAGTCTAAGGGTGCATCAGAGTATAGAGTCTTCTTGAAGAAGTATAGATCTACAGAAAGATGATCCTAAATGTAACAATCGTGTTCTTGAATGTAACAAATGTTTGGTATCATTGTCTCTTGTTTTAGTTCACGTTATTGACCTCAATTATTTTGCCTTCATGAGGTTTGGTTTGTGTTGTCATAGTGTTATGATGGTTAGATGCTATTGTGATTTGGAGATGTCAACAATATCGATGGAGTTGTGGATTTGATGTTGTATGTTTTCATTGGTGACATCGTTGTGACTTACATTGTGATCAGGATGTTATGCCTCTATATGGTTCAGTGATGTTGATCTTGCTCAGTGTGTTGTTCAACATAAATGGCGTTCATGTTGGATATGACATGGTTTAGGAGGTTTCATGTTTAGGAGTTGGGAATCTAGAGATTAGGATGTTGCTTCATGTTTGATGGAACAGGTTGTCAGGAGAATTTCATACTTGGTTCACCATCATGGAATTTGGTCTTATGTGAACATTGCTTTATTGGATGTTTCATTCAGATGGAGGTTCATGTTCTTATGTTTGAATCATTAGTGGTTTAGAAGATATGGGGTTGTTTGGATTTGGTCTTGTAGAGCTCATGCTTTGAGATAGTATGTTGTCTTAGATGACACATTTCTAAAAACATGAGAACATCCAAAAGCTCAAAGTTCTTTATTCAAATATGTCCTCTACCAAAACTAGAGTTTGTATAAATTCATGTCAAAGATTTATGTTTTGAAGTCCTAATTTCCATCTATCCAAAACCCTAAAACCTCTAGCTAAACCCTAGATATTAAATCCTTCCTAAAGTCCCAAACACTATAGAACCCATCAGTTACTTTTGTTAAAAATCTTAGTTGACTTACTATAATAGGTAAGTCATTTAACCTTCACCTATTGGAGGGGTGTTTAAACATTGGTTATGACTGGCCCATTCCTAGCTTAACCATCTTATCCGGTCATAATACCTAAGTTTAGGTGACAAAAAGAAATCAAATGTTTCAATTAAAAGATACAAGGTTGCATAATGATGAATCCATGGTCTTAACTTAAATTAAGTTTGAATTTCAATGGCCAAATTCATATGATTGAAATTGACGGGCAGTTATCAAAGAAGTCCCTTCAACTTATTTGTTCAGGTATGCAATGAACTCTGGAGGCTAGGAAATTTTATTAAAACCATATTGAGATGAGTTTTGATTATTGGATGATTGCATTGGGTATTGTAGAGTCATATCTTCATAACCATGTGCAAATTACAAGATTTGGTGAGAAAAATTATGTTTTTGAAAGGCTTGTAGCTGAAGAGGGTTTCTCAATGAATCAGTGAGGGTCTTGAAAATAGGCAATGTATATTGGTTTGTTGTATTCATGAGAGATATACCTACATAGTAGAATGCATTAAGGTATGTATTGGAATTATAAGAACACAATTTTATGTAGAGATATAATGTTTTAAGAAGGCAAATTTCTCATGAGTAAGGGCATACCAAAAGGATGGATCTAGGGGATGAATGAAGAATGCATATTCATATTGATCAATTTTGCAGGTCTCTGAGGTGATATCCTATCATTCTTACGAATGGTTTTTATTAGTTTGTTGAAATCATTTTGATGCTACTTTGTAATGGTGTAAATTTAATCAAACAATATGCAAATGTTAATCATTGGTGAAATAAGGAGTTCTATGATGTTTTGTTTGATGAAGTTGTAATTCTCAATTAATGAGTTGCAGAGGCTGATGAGATCATTGTAGTATATAAATGTTTATATGCTTTTGTCTGAGAGGGTAAAAGAGTCTAGATGTTTGTTTAAGGAAGTTGTACTTGAATGATATATTGGTTGTAAACACAAGGAGGTGCAAGATTGTGAAATGTTGTTGCATTACAGAGAATTAGGGTAAACCCCTAAATCATATTTTATTTTTCATGTTCATATAATTTCCAGTTAGTCACATTTTGCCAGTGAGGCATTTTGTGTACCTAGTGAGGCATTTTCCAAGTAGTTTTCATCCCTATGAGGGTTTTCCACCCATGAAAAACATGTTATGGTTTATCTTTATGTGTGTGCCCTAATGTTTTGTCTTGGAGGTCTTGATCATAATGTTTATCATCATACTTGTGCATATGTGTTTGATATATCATTGAAGTCTCTCTCATTCTCTGTCTTGTAAGTTAAAAGGTGCAAAAGATTTTAAGGTTTATAGACCACTAATTCACCCCCCCTCTCAGTGGTCCTATACTCCAACAAGTGGAATTAGAGTGAGGTTCCCTATACAAGTCTAACAGGCTTGGGTAGGTATTGATAGTGAAGTACCATTGGAAAGTGTAAATGAAATAGAGAAAAGAAAGAAGCCAAGCAAAAGGTTGTACAACAAACCCTAGTCAAGTCATGTGATGATTTTTTGCATGAGTCTCCCCTGAATGATGATATAAAGTGTGATGAAAGAAAAGATGATTTTGCTGTTGAGATTGATGACATAGAGGGAGACCTCTTTGTGGATGAAAATGGACTGGAGTTTGATGAAGCTGATTGTGAGGTTGATTTAGAAGGTGAACTCATGTACGCCTTAGATCAGATGAAGTAACTTAGAAAGGAGAATCATAGATTAGAAGACTAGATTCAACAAGAAAAAGATTCCAAAGACAAGGTATGTTTAGATTTTGCAAAAGTTTCTTTAGAGTTTCAAGAGGCAAGAAATCAGGTTGTTAACTTAAAAAGTGAAGTTGATGTATCTAACAAACTAATTATAAGTCTAAAGACTGAAATTGAGGAAGCCAAAAGAATAATAGATGTAACAAAATCTCACCTTGAGGTGAAAAAATTGAATGTTTGAAATTAGAGGCAGAAATTGTCAACCTAAGAAAAGATTATGAAGGTCTCAAGGTTCTGTCTAAGAAATATTAGGAGTTTAAAGAAAGCACAAACAAGTTGAATGACATGTTAAGCAAACAAAAGCATTACAAGGACACTACTGGTCTAGGTTATGAAGAAGGAGAGTATTCCAAAGCAAGAAATGCACCTAGGAAGAAAATAGACTTAAGTTATCATGTTGTTGCTCCTAAAGATGAAGGAAGGAGGACAATTAGGTTCACAAAATCTCTACCTACCAGGAAATTAATAAGGTACAATTACTCTCAATTTCATGGTTATTGTTATTCATGTCATATTTATGGTCATAGAGCAAGAGATTGTGCAAGAAATTGTAGGATGTTTGAGAGACATGATCATATTAGGAATGTCAATAAGAGTTTTTATAGCATGCCTAGAAGAAATTATCCTTTCTTTGGTCTAGACAACAACATTATATGTTATAGGTGTAATGTGTTTGGACACAAAGCACAATGGTGTAGGAAAAGTGTGATTAAATCATCTAGGAGCTATATGATCAAACAAAAACAAGAGAATACCTTAAACAAGAAGAAAGAAAAACCTATATAGATTTGGAGAAAAAAACAATCTCTAGGAAAAATAAATCCTAATCTTCTGCACTCTACACAAGAGACATCTTTTGTTTCCTAAATACCATCATGGACTCAGAGGGAGATGTTTAAGGTTTTATCATTTATCCCCATGAAGATATGTTAGTATAATGTGCATTAAGTAACCATGTTTGTGTTCAGCTACTTCTATTTCCCATTAATGGTTAGCAAAAAAATGAATGGTTGCTATCAAGAGAAGATGTTTAGTACACATTTCTATTTGCTTTTGGTGCCTCTACATTTGTAGGTAAGGCTTCTCAGGTGACAATGCAAAAGAAAGGTAGTCAGTGGTCTTCATACTTGATGTGACTATACCTTCCTTGCTTGATTAGTGGTATGCAGTGATTTCATGTTCTTATGATAGTTTAACAAGACAATGTGCATATTCCTTAATCTTTGCCAGCATGTTCTTTGTTTAATCTTTTGAAATGACTATAGACATATATCCTAGTAAAATTAAAAGTGGGGTCAGACTATATAAGACTGTGAACAATGATGTAATTTTATCATTAGGAGAAGATGCTTTCCATATGTATTAGTGACCAGGGCAGAGCATTGTGTAATTGGTATAAGTGGGTAGTAATGGTCAAATACATAAGGAAGTTGCCACAGCTTTTAGCATGTCAAATATCCCATTGATGGAAGGTTTCCTTGGTTGCATAGGTGTACAAGAATATATGCATGGATTTTTATGCTACAGAAAGATCACATGCAACAAACTCTTGAGGTTGCAAGTGAACAAAGGTCAGTTTTTTGACTATCATGACATTATGCTTCAAGATCAGTTGATGGGGCTGTTATGCTTCAAGTGTACATGTTCACTTGTCCTTATATTCACTTCTTCATACATGGTACTATGTTGGTGTCAAAAGGTAGATCAGGATGTGTTATGGGTTGATATTAGTGTTTGGAGTGGCTCCATGTTTTACAAAGTTATATCAATATTGATGACTACCAGATCATTCTTGAGGAGTTGATTTTATGAGGCATTAGGTGTTTAGTAGTCATGTTAATATCCAGTGGTAGGTTTACTCATAGTGACATCAATCTATTATATCTTGGACTAGCCTTTCTTAATGAACATCTTTTACAGTTTCTGCATAATGCTAGAAGTTGATTGGTTTTCTATTAATGATCATTCTTCATGGATCAAGATAAGGTTGATTTGGTCTAAATATTTGTGTAATACAGAGTTTGTCCTGTGACTAGTCTTGTTGTTTGAAGATGATTTTCTCTTCATGTCAGACAAGGTAGTTGTGATAAAGGCACATAGAATTCTTGACAAAGGTGTACCAAGGAGATGTGGTTGAAGTTCATTGCCTTAGTGATGAGATGTTTAGTTAGTTAGGTCAAGCAAGTTGTTCCTTGCCATGATTCTTCTTTTGTCTCTTATGAATGAGGTGCAATCATTTGGTTCTTTTTGGACTTGCCGTATTTTCCTTTTGTTAGTTGGTACAATGTTCTTCATTGGTGAAATGATGTTGAAACAATGTTTTACCTTAATTGGTACAGTACAATAACATGGTTGTAGTGACATTTTTGACAATATTAGGTAGTAGTATGCCTTCATTTCATTGTAGCAGTGATTTGTTGTGATAGTTAGTGCAGTCATTAATAACTCTGAGTTTATTTGATGTGTAAGGGTGTGTGTGGGTTATGGTGAGCTAGGTAACAATTTGGAATGCTCATTGAGGTCTTTCTAGGTTGATGACAATGGCTTCTTAGTGCATGGGTTTTATAATAGTGCAAGTATCATGACAAGATATGCGGTGTTTTCATTAGTGATATTTGTTGTGTTATAAAATTCAAGAGGCTAAGTGTTTGAAGTGGTAGATTTTTCACAGTGCTCAAGGGGCAGAGTATTACAAAGTGTTTGGGGTAGGTTTATATATTGCTAATTAGCTACTTTAATTTTTGGTAATCTATTTATTTCTTGACAGTGTAGTACTCTTCCAATCATTTCATGTAGGATAGTGAAATCCTAACTGATCATGTCAACTATGGTTCCTTATTTAGTGCTTGATGGCTATACATTTGTCCACTCATAGATAGTGAAGTTTGAGGGAGATATGTTCTTAATGCTTTCTTGTTCTTATTGATGACAATAAACTATGAATGGACTATTATAGAAGTTACATCTCTATTCTATAACTGTAACAATGGCTTTGATATTATTTGTTTATAGTGATATTTGTATCCATTTATCTCTGACAATGGTTTATATAAGTGAATGAAGGTAAAATATAACTTCTTTCTACCCCATGCATTCTCTCAAACAGTGATGAGCTAGAGATAGTTTATTGATGCTTTGATAGTTGATAGGTGTAAGGTTAGACTTTGTATTCTTTGTCTGTATTCTTGTAGATAATATAATGTGAGTCTTAGAACAATCAATGCTTTGAAAGACTTGAAACATGTTGTCATGTTGGAACAATGGTTGGGAATAGTGTTGGTTGGAGCAGTAATAGTGTTAATGTCATGATAAAGCTTTGACATCTTTTAGTGGAGTTATAAGACATGGGGAGCACTTCATTCTTTGTCACTGAATGCCAAAAGGGGGAGAAGGAGTGAGCTTGTCTTTTCCATGAGTGACAAAGGGGGAGTTTGTTTCCCTATGGTGATAGTTGTCATTGATGTCAAAAAGTATGTCAGCCATGAAGGTTTGTTGATGTTGTCCATGCAGTGAGAATGTTGGATGTGTTGATGGATAGATGGAAACAATATACGAGTTGTTGATATGGATATGCTTATGTACATGATGCTAAGATCCCTATGAACATGATGTTAATTATTGTCAAAGGTGATACAATGTTATTAATAACAAAGAAGGATATCAAAGAGGATTTGTGATCAAAGTGCTCAAGATGTCTCACTTGGAAAAATACTCATCATGGGGACTGTAGAGATTTCATACAGAATGCAAGTGTGCATCAGAGTATAGAGTCTTCTTGAAGTGCAGATGTATAGAAAGATGATCCTAAATGTGACAATGGTGTTATTGAATGTAACAATGTTTGGTATGATTGTCTCTTATTTTAGTTCATGTTATTGACCTCAGTTGTTTTCCCTTCATGAGGTTTGTTGTGTGTTGTCAGAGTGTTATGATGGTCAGATACTGTTGTGATTTGGAGATGTCAACAGTATTGATGGAGTTGTGGATTTGATTTTGTATGTTTTCATTGGTGACATTGGTGTGACTTACATTGGGATCAGGATATTATGCCTCTATATGGTTTAGTGATGTTGATCTTGCTCAGTGTGTTGTTCAAGATAAATGGTGTTCATGTTAGATATGACATGGTTTAGGAGGTTTCATGTTCAGGAGTTGGTCATCTAGAGATTAGGATGTTGATTCATGGTTGATGGAATAGGTTGTCAGAAGAAGTTCATACTTGGTTCACCATAATGGAATTTGGTCTTATGTGAACATTGCTTTATTGGATGTTTCATTTAAATGGAGGTTCATGTTCTTATGTTTGAATCATTATTGGATCAGAAGATATGGGGTTGTCTTGATTTGGTCTTCTAGAGCTCATGCTTTGAGATAGTATGTTGTCTTAATAGATGACACATTTCTAAAAACATGAGAACATCCAAAATCTCAAAGTTCTTTATTTAAATCTGTCCTCTGCCAAAACTAGAGTTTGTATAAATTCATGTCAAAGATTTATGTTTTGAAGTCCTAATTTCCATCTATTCAAAACCCTAAAACCTCTAGCTAAACCATAGATATTAAATCCTTCCTAAAGTCCTAAACACTATAGAACCCGTCATTTACTTTTCTTATAAATATTAGTTGACTTACTATAACAGCTAAGTCACGTAATCTTCACTTGTTGGAGGGGTGTTTAAATGTTGGTTATGACCGGCCCATTCCTAGCTTAACCATCTTCTCCAGTCACAATACCTAAGTTTGGGTGACAGAAAGAAATCAAAGGTTTCAATTAAAAGATACAAGTGAACATAATGATGAATCAATGGTCTTAATATAAATTAAGTTTGAATTTCAACAACCAAATTCATATGATTGAAATTGACTGGCAGTTATCAAAGAAGTCTCTTCAACTTCTTTTTTCAGGTATGCAATGAACTCTAGAGGCCAGGAAATTTTATTAAAATCATCTTGAGATGAGTTTTGATTATTGGATGATTACATTGGGTACTGTAGAGTCATATCTTCATAACCATGTGTAGATTGCAAGATTTGGTGAGAAAAATTATGATTTTGAAAGGCTTGAAGATGAAGAGGGTTTATCAATGAACCAGTGAGGGTTTTGAAAATAGGCAATGTATATTGGTTTATTGTATTCATCAGAGATATACCTAAACAACAGAATGCATTAGGGTGTGTATTGGAATTATAAGAACACAAGTTTTATGTAGAGATATAATGTTTTAAGAAGGCATATTTCTCATGAGTAATGGCATACCAAAAGGAGGGATCTAGGAAATGAATGAAGAATGAAGATTTAGATTGATCAATTTTGTAGGTGTCTGAGGTGATATCCTATTAGTCTTACTAATGGTTTTTATCAGTTTGTTGAAATCATTTTGATGCTACTTTCTAATGGTGTAAATTGAATCAAACAATATAAAAATGTTAATCATTGGTGAAATAAGGAGTTCTATGATGTTTTGTTGGTTGAAGTTGTAATTCTCAGTTAATGAGTTATAGAGGCTAATGAGATCATTGCAATATACAAATGTTTATATACTTTTGTCTGAGAGGGTAAAAGAGTCCAGATGTGTGTTTAAGGAAGTTGTACTTGAAGGATATATTGGTTGTAAATAGAAGGAGGTGTAAGATTGTGAAATGTTGTTGCATTGTAGAGAATTAGGGTAAACCCCTAAATCATGTTTTATTTTTCATGTTCCTCTGATTACTAGTGACACACATTTTGCTAGTGAGGCAGTTGTATTTTCCAGTGAGGCATTTTCCAAGTGGTTTTTCATCCATATGAGGGTTTTCCACTCATGAAAAATATGTGTTATGGTTTATCTTTATGTGTGTGCCCTAATGTTTTATCTTGGAGGTCTTGATCATAATGTTTATCATGATACTTGTGCATATGTGTTTGATAGATCATTGAAGTCTCTCTTATTCTCTTTCTTGTAAGTTAAAAAGTGCAAAAGATTTTAAGGTTTATAGACAACTGATTCAACCCCCATTTCAGTGGTCCTATACTCCAACAAGTGGTATCAGAGTGAGGTTCCCTATAGAAGTCTAACAGGCTTGGGTGGGTCCTAACAGTGGAGTACCATAGGAAAGTGTAAAATAAATAGAGAAAAGAAAGAAGCCAACCAAAAGGTTGTACAACAAACCCCAATCAAGTCATATGATGAGTTGTTGCATGAGTCTCCCCTAAATGATGATATAAAGTGTGATGAAAGAAAAGATGATTTTGCTGTTGAGATTGATGACATAGAAGGAGACCTCTTTGTGGATGAAAATGGATAGGAGTTTGATGAAGATGATTGTGAGGTTGATTTAGAAGGTGAACTTGTGTGTGCCTTAGATCAGATCAAGCAACTTAGAAAGGAGAATCAGAGATTAGAAGACCAGCTTCAGCAAGAATAAGATTCTAAAGACAAGGTATGTTTAGATTTTGCAAAAGCTTCTTTTGAGTTTGAAGAGGCATGAAATCAGGTTGTTAACTTAAAAATTTAAGTTGATGAATTTGAAAAACTGATTATACAAGTCTAAAGACTGAAATTGAGGATGCCAAAAGAATAATAGATGTAAAAAAGTCTCACCTTGAGGTGAAAAGAATTGAATGTCTGAAATTAGAGGCAGAAATTGTAAATCTAAGAAAAGATTATGAAGGTCTCAAGGACAAAGACACTACTGGTCTAGGTTATGGAGAAGGAGAGTGTTCCAAAGCAAGAAATGCACGTAGGAAGAAAATATACTTAAGTTATCATGTTGGTGCTCCTAAAGATGAAGGAAGGAGGACAATCAGGTTCACAAAATCTCTACATACTAGGCAATCAATAAGGTACAATTACTCTCAATTTGATGGCTATTGTTATTCATGTCATGTTTATGGCCATAGAGCAAGAGATTGTACAAGAAATTATAGGATGTTTCAGAGACATGATAATATCAGGAATGGCAATAAGAGTTTTTATAGCATGCCTAGAAGAAATTATCATTTTTTTGGTCTAGACAACAACATTATATGTTATAGGTGTAATGTGTTTGGACACAAAGCACAATAGTGTAGGAAAAGTGTGATGAAATCATCTAGGAGCTATATGATCAAACAAAAACAAGAGAATACCTTAAACAAGAAGAAAGAAAAACCTATACAAGTTTGGAGATGAAAACAATGTCTAGGAAAAGAAAATCCTGATCTTGTGCACTCTACACGAGAGACATCTTTTGTTGCCTAAATACTATCATGGAGTAAGGGGAGATGTGTAAGGTTTTATCATTTATCCCCATGAAGATATGTCAGTATAATGTGCATTAAGTAACCATGTTTGTTTTCAGCTGCTTCTATTTCCCATTAATGGTTAGCAAAAATTGAATGGTTGCTATCAAGAGAAGATGTTTAGTACATATTTCCATTTGCTTTTGGTGCCTCTGCATTTGAAGGTAAGGCTTCTCAGGTGACAATGCCAAAAAAGGTAGTTAGTGGTCTTCATACTTGATGTGACTATACCTTCCTTGCTTGATTAGTGGTATGGATTGATTTCATGTTCTTATGATAGTTTGACAAGACAATGTGTAGATTTCTTATTCTTTGCCAGCATGTTCTTTGTTGAACCTTTTGAAATGACTATAGACATACATCCTAGTAAAATTGAAAGTGGGGTCATTCTATATAAGACTATGAATAATAATGTAATTTTATCATCAAGAGAAGATGGTTTCCATATGTATTAGTGACTAGGTCAAAACAAAGTGTAAATGATATAAGTGGTTAGTAACATGGTCAAACACATAAGGAAGTTGCCATAGGTTTTAGCATGTCAAATATCCCATTGCTGGCAAGTTTCCTTGGTTGTAGAGGAGTAAAAGAATATATGCAGGGCTTTTTATGCTACAGAGAGATCAGATGTAGCAAAACTCTTGAGGCTACAAGTGAACAAAGGTTAGTTGTTTGGCTATCATGACATTATTCTTTAGGATCAGTTGATCAGGTTGTTATGCTTCAAGTGTTCATGTTCACTTTTCTTTATATTGACTTCTTCATACATGGTACTATGCTTGTGTCAAAAGGTAGATCAGGATGTGTTATGGGTTGATATTAGTATTTGGAGTGGCTCCATGTTTTAAAAGGTTATATCTATATTGATGACTACCAAATCATTCTTGAGGAGTTGATTTTATGAGGCAGTAGGTGTTCATTAGTCATATTAATATCTAGTGGTAGGTTTACTCACAGTAACTCACAGTGACATCAATCTATTATATCTTCCTACCATACTTAATGAACATCTTTTATAGTTTCTGTATAATGTTAGAAGTTGATTGGTTTGCTATTAATGATCATTCTTCATGGATCAAGATAAGGTATTTTTGGTCTGAATGCTTGTGTAATACAGAGTTTTTCCTATGACTGGTCTTGTTGTTTGAAGATGATTTGCTCTTCATGTCAGACAGGGTAGTTGTGATAAAGGCACATAGAATTCTTGGGAAAGGCATCCCAAGGAGATGTGGTCAAAGTTCATTGCCTTAGTGATGAGATGTTTAGTTAGTTAGGTCAAGCAAGTTTTTCCTTGTCATGATTCTTCTTTTGTCTCTTATGAATGAGGTGCAATCATTTGGTTCTTTTGGACTTGTAGTATTTTCCTTTTATCAGTTGGTACAGTGTGCTTCATTGGTTCAATGGTGAGGAAATAGTGTTTTACTTTGATTGGTACAATACAATAACATGGTTGTAATGACATTTATAACAATATTAGGTAGTAGTATGCCTTCATTTCAGTGTAGCAGTGATTTGTTGTGACAGTTAGTGCAGTCATTAATAACTATGAGTTTGTTTGATGTGTAAGGTGTGTGTTGCTTATGGTGAGCTAGGTAACAATTTGGAAAGCTCATTGAGGCCTTTCTAGGTTGATGACAATGGCTTCTTATTGAATGGGTTTGATAATAGTGCAAGTATCATGACAAGATATGTGGTGTTTTGATTAGTGATATTTGTGTTGGCAAAAAAGTCAGCATCCCCCTTTGGGATTCGTGACATGGATTAACCACCTCCTGTTGGTCCTTATCTAGGATGGTAGGGGTTTCCTGATAGATGCACCTTTTGGGAGAAATGACCAGCTCAACTCCCTGCAAGTGATGTCAGAGCCGGGTCACGGGTTTGAATCCCCTTAGGTAACGCTGAGGGGGGATTGTTGGCAAAAAAGTCAGCATCCCCCTTCAGGATTCATGACATGGATTAACCATCTCCTGTTGGTCCTTATCTCAGATGGTAGTAGTTTCCTGATAGGTGCGCCTTTTGGGAGAAAAGGCCAGCACAACTCCCTACAATTTATTGTGTTGCAAAATTTAAGAGGCTAAGTTTTTGAAGTGGTATATTTTTCATAGTTCTCAAGGGGTAGAGTATTACAAAGTGTTTGGGGTAGGTTTATATATTGCTAATTAGTTGCTTTAATTCTTGGTAATCTATTTGTTTCTTAAAAGTGTAGTACTCTTCCAATCATTTCATGTAGGATAGTGAAATCTTAATTGATCATGTGGACTATGGTTCCTTATTTAGTGCTTGATGACTATACATTTATCCACTCATAAATAGTGAAGTTTGAGGGAGATATGTTCTTAATGCCTTGTTGGTCTTAATGATGACAATAAACTGTGAATGGATTGTTACAATAGTTGTATCTCTATTCTATAACTGTAATAGTGGCTTTGATATTATTTGTTTACAGTGATAATTGTATCCATTCATCTCTGACAATGGTTTATGTTGATAACTGAGAGGGGGGGGGTGAATCAGTTATCCTAATTATTTCCCTTATTAAACTTTCCTTTTAATTGAAGAAGCATAAAATCAAACACAAAACATAAACCATGAAATAAGAAACACATGACACAGTATTTTTGACGTGGAAACCCTGTTAAGGGAGAAAACCACGGGGTGATTAACCCAAGAATTATTCTCTGTTAGAAGAATAGGAAATTACAAAAATGGCACTTGCCAATTAGGGCTCACTGCCCGAGCACACTGCTCACAAGAGGCTCACTGCCTACAAGAAGACACACTGTCTTACAAAGTGATTAGAATCACAGTCTTGAACTGATTGGAAGCATCTGCATATGCTGGAGTTCAGTTCCGGTTAGGTTCAGTATACTGATCTGCTGCACTTCATCTTTCCTCTGTTCTTTAGTCTGCTGTCCTTTCACATACCGGATCTTTCTTGTTACTTCTGCTCTACTCTGGACTTGTTCGCATATCCTCACATACATTCACACCTTTTACCACTAAATCCATCCTCTATATATATCCGCACAAGTACTTTCATCATCTTTTTAGTCGGCATCCGGAACAGTCTAGTTTCTTACAAACTTAGTTCTGTCGGCTGAATCCTTGCTCACCAAGCAATGCGGATCAAGCATATACTTGTAGATATCATCAATTATGTCGGCCAAACATGATTCATGCCTCCGCAACCTTTATCATCATCTGTAACACAACCGGAAAGTAGTTTGATACTCAGTCAGTCAGTTCTTCCTCTGTTTTCACTGTCTCTCAGGAATCCGGTACTCAACTATTCATATCTTTTTCCTTGTCCATCTCCGGAGGCTAAATCCTTGGAATATACTACTCAAGATAGTCCTCTTGACTTCCCCAGATCCGCACTGCACCAAGACACTTCCTCTGAGAGATCCGGACCAATCTGTCGGACCTTGCCACATGCTCTGTTCTTGTTCACCGGACCACCACAATCTTCAATCTGACTTCCGGTAGAGACATATCATGACTTGCGGATATGTGGGATGACCTTTGTTGCCATCAATGACAACAACCATGAATCCATATAGTGTCTCTTGCCAACAATCTCCCCCTTTGGCATTGATGGCAACACTTAGTGAAAAATGACTAAGTGTTTACACTATGCTCCCCCTTTGCTGATGCTCTGTCTTTATATACAATTTCCGGAACTCCCCCTGAGTTGGATTCCTCATTTTTCACTGCTCCTCACTCCCCCTTTGACATCAATGGCAAAGGGTAGGGTCCGCACACCAAAATTTTCAAAAATTTTCTATATATAGCCGCATATTTACATACTCACATATACTGCAGAATGTCTGCAAAGGATGTCTGCAGTTGAACCATTTCAGTAGCCCAACTAAGCTTCATTCTGTCCAGGATTGAAATGTGACCACTCAGCAAAAATGCAAAAGCTTCTGCCCGCCTGAGATCTGTCGGATCTTTTGTATGGGCGGTGGTCTGGGCATCACTGATGGCCTCATGCATCGTTTCCAACTTAGGGACTATAATCCTTCTAAGTTCTCCCATCCGGTTGGTAATGTTCTTCCTCTCCTTCTCAAGATTCTTTATTTCATTCAAGACTGCAATAGTCTGACATTCTTGATTTATTATAGAGGAAGAGAGAGGATCAAAACTTTGAGATAAGCTTTGAAGCTTGTCCTGTTCCTCTTTTATTTTCTTGTCAATTGCTGCTGTTGCCTTTGACCAAGATATACAAAATTTGTAGATGTCACCGCCATCCTTAAGAGCATTTTCTAAGCTCTTTATTCCAATGCTTACAATCTTCCTATCCTTAGAGATTAAATCTAATATTTCAGAAAATCTCTTATCCAAAAATTCCTTCCGGACCTTGTCTTCAGCTGATTTTTCTAGAGAATTAAAATGTGTATCAATACTGCTGACTAAGGTTTTTAGATTACCGGAAGTGGAGGCTGTCGGATCTATTTGGATTGATGGCATGATCTTTACAAGTACTCCGGAAGCAGCCTCTATCAACTCACAGTCTTCCATATGAGACTTCAGGAGCTTTTCATTTGCCTTGGCATTTGCAAATGAAGCTATCTTCATTGTTTGTACCGGAGAGAGGGAGTCAAAATCAAATGGACCTTTTAGAAGCTCCGGTTCATCAATCTCTAGAGTTTCTTTGCTCAAAAATTGTTGAACAGTTTGTGCAGTGTCTCTTGCCGGAGACAGATGTTTCTTTTCTTCTGCAGTCTTAGAACTGTCAACCTCTTTGTCTGTCACCACTGCTTCCTTCTCCTGCAATTGCTCTTCTTCTTTGGATCCGGAGACTGTAGGGGACACCGGAGGAGAGATGCTTGCTTGTTCATGGGCCACTTCTTCTGGAGCAGAGGGTCCCAAGTCCTTACTTGTCTGTTCAGGGCTCACTTCTTCCGGAACAGAAGATTCCAAATCAGCAGCTGTTTCTGCACCTAAGTCCTCTACAACAGGAAGATTGAACCTTTTGAAGGCCTTCCGGAGGATCTCTTCTGTCTCTTGTGCCACTTTGTCAGTCTCACCAAGCATGAGCTGATTCATTCTGGCTTTACTTCTGAACTCATCTCTGCAGTCCTTGAAGATCATGTTCATTGTCTTGGGATCAATTTGAGGATATAGCTGAATAGCTATCTGCTCCCGGATCTCAAGATCTTTGGCATGAGCATTATTCTTTCTTACTTCCATTTCCTTCTCTAGGCTTTTAGGAATGAGAGATATGATCTCAATGAAAGCCTTATTGTATGTGTTCAGATATTTAACTGTGGCTTCCTGCAGAGTCTTTTGGTCTGCCTCACTGAAGTCATCATAGGATTCAGTCATTGGTTGAAGGTTTCCATCCACCGTGACCGACTTGATTATGCTCTCTAGTGACAGAGTGGGCTTTTCAACAGTTACCTCTGCCATTTCCTCCTTGTCTTGGCCTGTGGAGGGCTTACCGGATCCTTTCTTTTTCTGTTTCTTTACTTCTCTTACTCCTTCATCTGATTCTGTCTCCTCTTCATCCTTTTGGCTTTCATAAGCCCTTGATGCTTTTGTCTTGGATCTTTTACCGGATGCCTGGACTTCCGGTTTTGAGCTTTTGGTTGTGGAAGGTGCAGATCTCTTTGATGATCTGGTCCGGGTGGGGGTTTCAACCGGAGCACTTTCTTTGCTTTTCTCTTCTTCCTCAGCCTTTCTCCTCTTTTCCCGGCTGGCATCAAGTGCCTCTTTTGAGATGCCTAGGCCTTGAGCAATGTGCTCTACTTCTTTTCTCACTTTTCTTTTAATCTCAGGTTCCCTGAGTTCTACATGTAATTTCACGCTCAGCTCCTCAAAGGTTCCAAACCTTTCTGCCTTAGGATCTTTGGGCTGACTTAGCATGTGTTGAACATGCAGCTCTACTATCTGTTCATCAACTTCATACCCCATGGGCATGATCCAGACAGTCCTTGGCTCCACTGCCTCCATTAGGCACTGATCAGTGTCAACCATAAAACATACTGAGTCCTTGTATTTCTCAATGAGTGACTGGGGAATTCTCTCTCTTGCTTGCATCATGCTCTGAAAGTTTTTGAAGTATCCCCATAGAGCTGTATTTCTCGCTTTTGCATCCCCAAGTCCATGCAAATAGTCTCTTATCTGGACTGCAACAGGTTTGTCATTCTGCCATACCCATCCACTTGTTCCGGGTAGCTCATTCATGAAGTAAAAGAAGAGACATACAATGAGAGTACCATACTTAAAGGAGTTCTTCTTGTCTTTCTTGATTTTCTGTACATTTTCCATCAATTGGCTTAGTAGTAGTTCACAAAGATCATAATCTGCATTCTTTCTTAGCATTTCATATGCTGTGTATATTGCAGTTCCGGATACAGAATTCTCCCTGCTGGAGTGATAGATCTTGTATCCTATTATCATTGATGCATATTTGATATCCGGATCCGAAATATCTTCAATGGTCATTGCTCTCTTATCATATTTTGATCCGGTGGCCTCAGTTACAACGTTGTTCTTGACAGATTTGAGGATAGGTACCCCCCCGGAAGAGTATAGACCAGTTACTGCTCTAATTGCTTCTTTTGTGATCTTGCAGGGTCTATCTAGCCAAAGGAAGTTGTCATGCATCCTGCTCAGTACATACCGGACCCATTCATCTTCTTCAAAGCTAGGGAAATGAATGAATTGCTCAAATTGTTTCTTCTGGATACCCTTATACTCTGGTTTGAGCTCAAAAGCATTGTCTATCAGTTGCTTGTGATAGAGGTCTCTTAATTTGAATTCCCCAAATTCCTCAATGTTTGCGTGTATGTAAACCCTAATATCTTCAGTATGTAAGACTCCGTGGGGAACACTAGAGAAGGCTCCTAGTGGATCTACCTCCAACGATTTGTAGGGATGTTTCTTGAATGAGGGGCGAGGTCTATCAGAGATCTTAACTATGTTTGGAGTAGCCATTCTTCAAAGATTTGCAGTGAGGTAATGAAAAACGAAGAATACCTTATGCGCCTTCGGTTTGCACGGAGTGGTTGGATTGATTTCTTTATGCAATAGCTTCGGCAGGAGATCCTTGGTGTGCTTGATGAACCTTGTTGCAGAGCTCCACTATTCGCTTCTTCTCAAGTGTAGAATGAGCAGATAACTTTTGAGAAATCCCTTATATTGCTCCGCAAACCCTAATATCTGTCTGCAATAAATGCTTCACCTGCATTATTCCGGTTTACCATGTCTGGACAGCTTGGAGTATCCCGGATTAGTCCTGATCACTGAATATCATCCGGATCTTTAAATCATGAATAAATCTAGGTAACATATTACAAGAACATCCCAAACACTCTGTCCAATCCGCAAGACAAGATCGTGCACTTCCGGATCTCTCCGGACCTTTTTGTAATCCTTTATCATACCGGAGCACCTCCCTGAACAGGTCTAACTTAATCGAACACAGCTTCTTCATAACTCCATGCGGACTTCTGAAAACTTGACTGAAGCATCTCAGGACTTATATCTACAAACCCTTTAATCCGCATCTTGTGCCACATCCGGCACAACTTGTTTGGCTGGGGGAACAGAATCTTCTTTGAGTCTCCCCCTGAGCCTGAGCTCACTTTTTAATTTCTGGAAGAAATATCAGCACCAGAATCTGGTGCGGATCCAACCTCTACATTCTCTGAGCTTTTCTTCACCCAAATCTTGCTCATCTGATTCCTAACTTCATCCGCATTCATTTTTTGTTTACCCTTGTCTTGATTCTGATTATACACCGGACCTCTTTTGTCCTGATTCTTGTTTCTGCAGACTTTAGCATTATGACCGGACCTATTGCAGATTTGACAAATAACATTTCTTTGCATATTTAACTGATATCCCCTTGATCTGCATTGATTAGCCATATGACCTACTCTATTGCATGTAAAGCATCTACCTTTGAATGATTTGTTTACTTGCATAATTCTGCATTCATGGGATTTGTGTCCATACCTTTTGCAGTTGAAGCACTGTCCGGAGAAGGATGAATTAATCTGATTCATTCTCATTCTGCACTGATTAGCTTTGTGACCAAAATGGTTGCAGCTGTGGCAGTATCCATTGAAGGATGGATATTTTTGAGCATTTGGCTGTCTTACCGGAGGTCTTCTAGGCCTGCTCCTTGGATTTTCTGATCCAAGATTCTTCTGACCGGATCCGGAGCTTTCTCCTTTCTCATATCCCAAGCCATACTTGTCATCTGTCCTCTTTTGACTTCCAAGAAGAACTTCAAGTTGAGCAGAACTTATCTTGAATTTCTCTTTATATTCATTTGCTGTTTGAAGGTCTCTTTTGAGAGAGGCAATTTGATCCTCAAGTTTTCCTTCATTATCTTTGGAATCTTCAAGATCAGATTCAAGGTGTCTGATAATCCTGTCCATCTGGTGGCATTCTTCTGATTTTTCTTTAAGAGATTGTCTTAGATTGTCTTCAGCCTTTCTTTTTTCTTCAATCTCTTGAGTAAACTTTATAGTTCCTGATTCCATTTCATGTCTTAACATAATGACTTCTTTTGATAACTTTTCACATAACTTGGTTTGCTCAGTTAATTCCTCACTTGTATTGCTTTCTTCACTTTGTCTTGCCAACTGTTGAAGCAGCTCCTTTCTCTTTTTCATAGAGAGACTTAATTTGTCTTTTAATTCTCTCATGAATTCATCAGCCTGTTTGAGTCTTTCCTTTAATTCACTGACTTCAGAATTTGACTGTTCAAGATCCTCAAGGGCAGTCTTGAGTTGCTCCCTTAAACCATATGCATCCATTTGAAATCCCAGATCTTCCTCAAGCTGTTAGGCTCTATTAGGAGGAACTTGGCTCTGATACCAATTGTTGATAACTGAGAGGGGGGGGGTGAATCAGTTATCCTAATTATTTCCCTTATTAAACTTTCCTTTTAATTGAAGAAGCATAAAATCAAACACAAAACATAAACCATGAAATAAGAAACACATGACACAGTATTTTTGACGTGGAAACCCTGTTAAGGGAGAAAACCACGGGGTGATTAACCCAAGAATTATTCTCTGTTAGAAGAATAGGAAATTACAAAAATGGCACTTGCCAATTAGGGCTCACTGCCCGAGCACACTGCTCACAAGAGGCTCACTGCCTACAAGAAGACACACTGTCTTACAAAGTGATTAGAATCACAGTCTTGAACTGATTGGAAGCATCTGCATATGCTGGAGTTCAGTTCCGGTTAGGTTCAGTATACTGATCTGCTGCACTTCATCTTTCCTCTGTTCTTTAGTCTGCTGTCCTTTCACATACCGGATCTTTCTTGTTACTTCTGCTCTACTCTGGACTTGTTCGCATATCCTCACATACATTCACACCTTTTACCACTAAATCCATCCTCTATATATATCCGCACAAGTACTTTCATCATCTTTTTAGTCGGCATCCGGAACAGTCTAGTTTCTTACAAACTTAGTTCTGTCGGCTGAATCCTTGCTCACCAAGCAATGCGGATCAAGCATATACTTGTAGATATCATCAATTATGTCGGCCAAACATGATTCATGCCTCCGCAACCTTTATCATCATCTGTAACACAACCGGAAAGTAGTTTGATACTCAGTCAGTCAGTTCTTCCTCTGTTTTCACTGTCTCTCAGGAATCCGGTACTCAACTATTCATATCTTTTTCCTTGTCCATCTCCAGAGGCTAAATCCTTGGAATATACTACTCAAGATAGTCCTCTTGACTTCCCCAGATCCGCACTGCACCAAGACACTTCCTCTGAGAGATCCGGACCAATCTGTCGGACCTTGCCACATGCTCTGTTCTTGTTCACCGGACCACCACAATCTTCAATCTGACTTCCGGTAGAGACATATCATGACTTGCGGATATGTGGGATGACCTTTGTTGCCATCAATGACAACAACCATGAATCCATATAGTGTCTCTTGCCAACAGTTTATAGCAGTGAATGAAGGTAAAATATAACTTCTTTCTACCCCATGCATTCTCTCAAACAATGATGAGCTAGAGATAGTTTATTGATGCTTTGAGAGTTGATAGGTGTAAGGTTAGACTCTACATTCTTTGTTTGTTTTCTTGTAGCCAATATAATGTGAGCCTTGAATCAATCAGTGCTTTGAAAGACTTGAAACATGTTATCATGTTGGAACAGTGGTTGGGAACAGTGTTGGTTGGAGCAGTAATAGTGTTAATGTCATGATCAAGCTTTGACATCTTTTAGTGGAGTTATAAGATAGGGGGCACTTTATTCTTTGTCATTGGATGCCAAAAGGGGGAGAAGGAGTGAGCTTTTCTTTTCCATCAATGACAAAGGCCGGGAGTTTGTTGCCCTATGGTGATAGTTGTCATTGATGTTAAAACATATGTCATGCATGAAGTTTTGTTGATGTTGTACAACAGTGATAGTGTTGGATGTGTTGGCAGATAGATGGAATCAGTATATACAAGTTGTTGATATGGATATACTTGTGTACATGATGCTAAGATCCTTATGAACATGATGTTAATTGTTGTCAAAGGTGATAAAGTGTTATTAATAACAAAGAAGGATATCAAAGAGGATTTTTAATCAAAGTGCTCAAGATGTCTCACTTGGCATAATAATCCTCATGGGGACTGTAGAGATTCCATGTAGAGTGCAGGGTGCATTAGAGAATACAGTCTTCTTGAAGTACAAATGTATAGAAAAATGATCCTGAATGTAACAATGGTGTTCTTGAATGTAACAATGTTTGGTATAATTGTCTCTTGTTTCAGTTCATGTTATTGACCTTAGTTGTTTTTCCTTCATGAGGTTTGGTGTGTGTTGTCAAAGTGTTATGATGGTTAGATGTTGTGATTTGGAGATGTCAATAGTATTGATGGAGTTGTGGATTTGATGTTGTATATTTTCATTGGTGACATTGGTGTGACTTACATTGGGATCAAGATGTTATGCCTCTATATGGTGTAGTGATGTTGATCTTGCTCAATGTGTTGTTCAAGATAAATGGTGTTCATGTTGGATATGTCAACACCCTAAAATGATTGTGTCGTCGAATCACTGGCATTTCATCATCTATCAAATCACCTGCATTTCAACGTTAATTAAATAATCTAATTATTTAATTAATTTCATCAAATTCTTCCAAAATTCCAAAATTTAACATTAATTGAATAAATTGTATTTATTTAATTAATTAAATTAAATTCATCTATATTCTACCAAAATTAAATAATTTTAATTATTTAATTAAATCATTATCCTCTTTCGAATTTCAAGTCTCCATTAATTAAATAAATCCAATTATTTAATTAATTCATCCAATTCTATTTTATCTATAATTAAATAATTTACATTATTTAATTAAATCAATTGTTCTTCTAAATTTAAATAAATCATGCAAATTTATTTAAATTGTCTCAATCCCCTAAAAATAAATAAAATTAAATAAAATTAAATATTTTATTTATAATCCTTTGTTCCTCTATCATGCACAATCAAATAAATAAATTTATTTATTTAATTTCAGCTATCTTTTCAATTCCTCTTAAAATATCTTGTTAACTCATATGCACAATCAGTCTTATTTTTAGAACTCTAAAAAAGACAAAATTACAAGTTGAGTTATCTATTCAATCAATCTTGTTTTCATCATATCTTAATAAAAATATCCTTGTGGATTGAGACATGTTGTATGCACATTCATCATGGTTATTTGTTTTATCTCCTCCATTGATTCTTTTGAATTATCTGGACCGTTGACCGATCTTCCTTGAAACCTATATAAACCCCCCGCACCTCCTTCACAAATCCTCTTCGATGACTTATTCTCAGGCATACTTTACAGCGCTTTGAGCATACATCGCATCGATTGAGCACGATGTTTTGACATTGATCTTTGAGCACTTTACTTGCTTGTTGCAAACATGGTTTCACAGCACTATTGAGCAATCCACATTCATCCAAAGGGAACAATACAAATCTTGGTAAAAGCTTTCATATTTCATTGATTTATTGGTAATGGCTTTTATTTAGATTGGGTTTTTGATTTGTTAGTTTTAATTTAATCAATTTTCCTCATACACATTCTGGCACGCCCGATGGAACCCATTAGTCCTGATCTAATATCAAATTTGTGGAATTTTTAGTTTGATTTCATAGGTTTTTAACTCTTTTTTAGGAGAGATTTAAAGATGAATTTTTAAAAGAAGCTTGTTGGGAAAAAACAGACATCACAATTGCATTCGGAAGGGTCGAGAGGTGAAGAAAAATATAAAATTTGACCTATTTCGGTGCAGGTAAAAGTGAGGCAAAAACAATTTACCCCAAGCACGCGGCCCGAGGCATACTGTGCAAGTATAGTAAAAAAATTTATTTTATTTTATTTTTAAGTTTTTTGTTTCCAAAAAAAAAAAAAAAACCAAAAAAAAAACTAAAAATCAAAAAGCAAAAATCAAAAAAATAAAAACACAAAAAGCAAAAAGCAAAAATAAAAATAAAATAAAACAAAACCCCAAAAAAGAATAGTACTGCTACACAGTACCCTGCGTAGGCAGTACGTACCTGCCTAAGAGATACGTCCTCTTCAAAGAGGACAGTCCTCTTTTATTTTCTTTGCCTCATGGTGGAATGAAAAAAACTTTTATAAAAAGGTGGGTTTAAAGTTTAAAGTTTTTTAAAAAAGAAAAAACTTAAAAAACTTAAAAAGGAGAAATTTTTAAAAAACTAATTTTAGTTTTCTAAAAATAAAAGAGATTTTTTTTAGCCTCCTCCATCCCAGTAGCAGGTCACATCAGTGACCAAGAGCCAAACACAGGGGGCTAGGAAAGACCCCTCTTCATTGAGCATTTGAAACAAATAGGCAATTTTCAAACCTCGTTATCTTAGTCATACGAAGGCCAATTTGACTACTTTTTTTTTTGAATTATGCTAGAATTTTGTGATCTACATCATGGTGAAATTGGTTTTCTCTCAATATTCTCTGATGTTCTAGAAAATTAATTTTCTCACTGCTGTCTCTGTTTCGTCACAGTTTTTAGACCTTCCGAGCTTCATAACTTTCACAAACGGACTCGGATCCAGGTGATATTTTTTTTTTTAAAAGTTGATGTTTTTCTATCCTCTACATAGTGGTAATATCATTTCAATGATTTTTTGAGTTTTATATTTTAAGTCCACTCATTTGGCCCATCTTCAATCTATTACTTCAAACACTTGCTAACTTTTGAGTTTGTGTGGACCTAATATCACTTGTTGCAACTTCTTATCACTCAAATAGAGAAAATTGGTTTATCTAACATGTTCATGCATGATGAGCTTTGAAGAAATTGACAAATCTATCGCATTAAGTCTTAGAAACATATTGCTTTCTTAAGGGACAATTGAACAATCATATTTGCAATCTTAGAAAACATATTGCTTTCTTAAGGGACAAATGAACAAATCATTTTTTTGGCAATCTAGGTCTTAGGAACATACTACTTTTCTTAAGGGACAATGGACATGTATGCGAAAACACCTCAATTTTCTAAGGGACAATGGACATGAATGCCAAACACTTCAATTTCATAAGGGACAATTGACAACTACAAACGTGTGTGTGCCTAATTTAGTTGCACCTTATTTTTCTTATAACAGGACAATTGAACCTTTGTTTGACATGCTTGCTCTTACATTTCAGTACTTCCTTTAGAAGGGCCTACTTTTGGATTGCGCTTCATCCAAAAGGGACGACCCTAAGCAGAATTTTCCTTTGAACTGCTATATAAGAGGGATAAGGTGAAATCCAAGTCCTAACCGACGTCAGCCTTACCTTGTGGTGCCAAATTGAAAAGAGGTGTACTAGCTCTTTGCAGAAATAATTTTCACATTGAGCGAAGTGTTTGATACTCTTAGTAGGATTGGTTAAAGCTTTTAGTAGCTTGTCACATTGCTCGTAAGGCGTTGGTCCCTCAAAGTTACTAAGAACCATTCTAAATAGTGACTACCCGATCTACCTCCAAATGTTGCGATAATCATCAGTGCAAGGGGAATCGATTTAAGCCCTTAAGATACTCACCATTGGCTCCCTTGAGAAGAGATAGTATTCCTTTGGCCATAAAGCTCTTGTGACCTACTTGAGCTTTCCAAGGGGAGGGTGAGATATCCCTACCTATCGTCTCTCGCAAAGATACAAAATGTCTGACACCTTTATGGAATGACATTTTTATCGACAGAGTATTAAGCTGTGAGCTGATCTACTGCAATGAAACCTTGTCTCTAGGGATAAAAAGTGCTTGATATTGTTTGAAATCATCTTATACCTATGGAAACATTGGGCTTGTTGTGAGCCTCGAACATACAATATCTATTGTGTCAGTCCTTTTTTTTGCCACTTGTTTGCTGTGTTTTCTCTTGCCAAAGAAAAATCCAATCAGAACCATAACTGAATCTATCAAAAATTGCCTTTTAAAACATCAGACACTACTTCAGCACCTCTGGTATTATAGCAACTCACCTTTGGTAGTATAGTAGATCACCTTTGGTATAGTAGTACCTCGCCTCTGGCAGCCTTACTTCAGTGCCCTTGGTATAACAGTAGCTTGCTTTTGGTCACAGTAGCTCACCTTTGGTATAGCAATACCTCGCCTTTGGTAGCTTAATCCATCATCCTTAGTATTACAGTAGCACACTTTTGGTTACACAGTCTTGTGCCTCTGGCCAAACAGTATTGCACCTTTGGTCTAGTTACTTGTGCATCAGATTTTGTCTTTTCTAAAATGCAAGCAGAATCTGAGCATTACTTTTTGTCTTAGTGTATTCCATGGTAACCACTAGGCTCCAACAAACTATGAAGTCTAAGCAAGTTGTCCCTAGGAAGCGCAAATCACCTCGTCACACACCGCAATTAGGTCAACTCAACTTTACTCCTAAGGTTACTCCTAGGACACCCATGGAAAAATCTACCACTTCTCCAAATATGCCATAGCTGGACCACCCTAAAAATCCTCAAGAAGGTAGGGTCCCTTTCATAAGTACACCTCACTATACCATCGGCATGCCTCCGAATTTTGTCCCACAAGGTTATACTATTGGTCATGTCCCATCTCAAGAAGGTAGTGTCCCTTTGGTAAGTACACCTCACTATACCACTAGTATGCCTTCAGATTTTGTTCCACAAGGTTATACCATCGATCAAGTCCCATCTCAAGAAGAGTGACACTTTGAAATAGGTCAATCCTCTCAAGAAGATGGACAAGATCTTGATGAATTCATACAAGATCCTAGAGCCATAGTTGCCTTTGACAAAATTCTTAGTGAGAACCAAGATCATTTCTTTTGCTTGCTAGCAGAGCAAGGAGCCAAATTACCCCAAGGTTTTGATCTATCGAATCTTAGCGAGCCTAACAACATCCAAGACACTATAACGGAGGTCCAAACCATGTCAACAGTGACCACACCCTTACCCGAACAAAGCTCACAAGGGAGAACAATTGCACAATATGAGAATCCCCTTTATCAAAACCCAATAGGAAAGAGGGTCATATCACCGCTTTTGACTCCTATGGAGATCTACAAAAGCCAACAAGAGACTCTACATCGTCAAGCCAAACTAGCATGACAAGCCACTCTAGCAAAATCAAACATGCAAAATACTCCTAAAGTGTCCACACCAATTGCAAGTGCAATATTGGTTACCCCATCACGAAAAGGTTTCCCACCAAATTACAATCCAGGGAACAACTATGTCGCCATGCAACAAGGGTCTCAACAAATGCCAGCCCCAACCTCATTGAATCTTCATATCCCTTAACCAACCAGGGTCATGCAACCCCAACCACAACATTCTTCTATGCTCGTCCTCAATCGACCTCAACCATCGCATAACACTTCTATCTATGTTCCCCCACCACAACAATCATCAGCACTAAACTTCTTTAACACATTGCCTATCCACCCACAACACTCCCAAAATCAAACTTGCCAAAGCTATATGCCGCAATCGCAACCTAACCCAAATTTTAGCTTTCCACCACCAAACTCATATCTTCAACCTTCGCAAAGCCTACATTCTTACCTATCGCCACCCCCACCTCCTCCAAATCAAAGCATCCAATTCCAACCCAATCCAAACCCAACATACAACACACATGACCCCAACCAATCTTATGACCCTTATAACACCAATGCCCATGGCTTACACTATAATCTTTTGTATGGGCAACAACAACCACTTCTAAGACAACAGGAGATGTTTCCAACCCCTCCCACGACTATGGAGCTAAAACTTGTAGAGGTTCAACAACAACTATCTGATCTTACGTTCGGCCACACAAAGAAGACCTTCTCTTTGGAAGAGGTGTGTCCTTATCCTTTTGATCAGTCATTACCCATGATCCCTTTTCCTCAAAATTTCACTATTCCCAAATTTGATAAATACAAAGGAAAAGGTGACCCAAAAGACCATCTTAGGGAATTCTATCTTGCTTGCTTCGATGTCTCACATAATGAAACATATCTTATGTGTCTCTTTCCTTGCAGTCTTGGAGGTCAAGCTATAGAATGGTTCTCACACTTACCTACGGGTATTAAGTCTTTTAACAAGCTAGCGGAGAAATTTGCCACCCACTTCTCCTACAACACAGAGCATGAGATTTCCATGACTGATCTATGCAACAACAAATAGAAAAATGGGGAAACTTTCATTTCTTTCCTTCAAAGATGGAGACAAATGGCTAGTAAATTCCCATTTAAGATACCCAAAAAGCAGCTTGTTAGCATATTTGTGCAGAATCTCAACCAAGAATTGGGTTTCCACTTGCAAATTCTTAGTGCTACAACCTTTGACAAAATTATCTACAAGGGAATCAACATCAAAAAGGCCCTCATTGCTAAGGGTATGGTCAAAATCTTCAAAGAAATGAAAGACAATGCTCCTCATCAATAGACAAATGACAAACCAAAGTTTTGGAACAAAAATAAAAATGTGGTCAATGATGGGGTGGTCGATTCTAAACATGTCCAAACATTGCAAATGCCACTGCAGCTTTCCAAACCAAGTCAAGCTCCACCTCAACAATAGCAACAACAAAGACAACCTTATCAAAACCAACAACAGTGACAACAAGAGCGACCTTAATAAGATTACCCTCCACGGCATCAATTCACTCCCTTGGGAGAGCCCATAGAATCGGTCCTACAAAAGATTTTACACAAAGGGCTCATCACCTTACCCGATGCTCCCCCATATGGCAAACATGTTTAGAAAACTGTCCATTATAGAGACAATGAATACTATGAGTTCCATGGAGCAAAGGGCACAAAATGGCATCATGCATGAAACTCAAGCACCTAATCAAAAATCTCATGGAAGGCAACCAAATCTCTTTTGGAGATGAACCACCAGCTCAACACACGAACAAAGACCTCAACATGTACAAGGAACCATTCCCTCACCATGGTCCACCTCCTCTGCAGGATAAAGGTAAAGGTATCAATCATGTTTCCTCTTCCTTTGACTCCATTGTAGGTCATTTTGAAGAGAGTCGAGTGTCTACCCTCACAATCAAAGGCAACTCTACGGATTGCACTGTTACAACTCATCGTGGTCATGTCACTATTTGTGGTCCTACACCTAGTCTCCCAATTCAGTCTGATTATAATCTTGTCGAACATCTAGGGAAAACACCCGCACAGATCTCTATCTTGGACCTTCTACGGTTGTCACCTACACATAGAGTGGTGCTAGAAAAAGCCCTCCAAGAGTCTTCGGTTCCTAACAACATAGCGGTCGTGGATTTCCAAGCTATAGTAGGTAACATTGCTTCACCCTACAATGTGGTCTTCTCTGAGAAAGACCTCCCTTCCCATGATCTGTGTCACAATGATGCCCTTCATATTGAAGTTCTCATCCATAAGTGCAAAATTAAACGTATACTCATAGATGGTGGTGCTGGTCTCAACATCTATTCTTTAAAGTTACTTAAGCAATTGGTATACTCTGAGGATCATGTCAACATTGATCAAAGTATTACAATCAAGGGGTATGATGATGCTGAACGCCGCTCAGAAGGTGTTATCCATTTGCCTATACAACTGGGCCCTGTCATACTTGAAACTAGGTGCCAGGTCCTTGACATTGAGCTGCCTTATAGTATTATTCTAGGCCGCCGATGGATCCATGCAATGAAATTTGTCCCCTCTACATACCATTAGTCTCTAAAGTTCCCATTCAATGGTATAGAGATCACTATCCCCAGAGACCCCAATCCTTTTGAATTCTGTCGTGTCTTGCAAGGTAGTTATAAGAATTGCAACCAAGTGCCTAAAAATGAAAAAGCCCTTGAATCCCCACTATATGTTGATCCTGAAACTCTAACGCAAGCCTCTACAAGTAACCCTAATCCCCTGCCTGAAATCAAAGCTCACATCCGTGCTATAGGCTTTGGAACTTATGATATCTCAAAATCCTTTTGTGTAGGGCGGATGCCTTTATCTCCAAAATCTTACGGCCAACTGCCCATTGCCAAAGTAACCAAAAAAGTAGCTATTCCTCCCCCAACATTTCTAACCCAATTCCAACAGGGACAATTATTAGAAGAGGAAACTATTGAGGACATTTCTTCTTGGCTCTATAAAGAGAAAGAACCAATTACAATACCAGTCAAGCAATATGGCAATGGCTTAAGGATAGTCAAACACATGGGCTATAAAGGCAAAGGTGGCCTTGGGAAACATAATCAAGGAACAATGGAACCCATTATTATCATGAAGAAACTAGACAAGAAGGGTTTAGGATTTGGTAAGAAGGTACCACACGCCTTGGACATCGAGGGTATCCTTGACAAGGTGGCTAAAACTTCTATTGCTGATTCGACATTTTATGAGGATATCTTCGATGACTCTTCCCTCCATATGACTGACCTATTCACTAAATCCTCCATCTTTATGCTATCATCCGTATCCTTAATCTCCACCACAAACACCCAGAATGTAACACTTGTCTACCCTGAACTTATCGATTGGGACCAACAAGGGTCCCCCATTATAGATGTATTTTAGAATGACAAAGCTCTAGCTGAGTTCATGGAACTTTGGGATGGTATCCCTCTGGGCAATCATAAAGCAGGTTTTGTAATGGAACTAGAGCCAACAACTTATTTTGGTGAGAATGCCAAATCCTCCAGTCGCAAAAGTAAAAATAAAGAAAGATCTCTAGGTGAAAACCATACTGTGGCACCTCCTGATCACAAAATAGTAAAAACAAAGGATGTATCCAAAGGTGAAAACCCAACTGTGGCACCTAAAGATGGAGGATTTGACCTTCCCCTACCATTAAGTATCAAGAGAAGTCAGCTCTCCTAGTGGAAGATTCTACAAAGATAAACCTTGGCACAGAGAAAAATCCAAAGACCACATTCCTAGTAGCATCATTATCAGATACAGAGCACAGGAATCTTAACAAATTTTTTTTATAGAGAACCATCAACTTTGCATGGACCTATGCTCATATGCCAGGGTTAGACCCTAAGCTAGTTGTTCACTATCTCACAGCTGATCCAAAAGTGAAACCAGTCAAGCAAAAGATGAGAAAGATGCACCCACAGATAGCTCTCTTGG
Source organism: Cunninghamia lanceolata (assembly GCA_027924645.1). Classification (NCBI taxonomy): domain Eukaryota; kingdom Viridiplantae; phylum Streptophyta; class Pinopsida; order Cupressales; family Cupressaceae; genus Cunninghamia; species Cunninghamia lanceolata. The sequence continues at coordinate 726,879 of BSBN01001161.1, forward strand.
TAAAGGTGGAAATACAGAAGTTGTTAGATGCAAAGTTCATAAGACCTATTGACTATCAGATTGGGTCTCCAACATTGTACCTGTGTCTAAACCCAATGGGTGCATCTGCATGTGTAATGACTTTAGAGATCTAAACAAAGCATGTCCCAAAGATGACTTTCCATTACCAAACATTGATCTCATAGTAGACTTGACTGTGGGTTATGAAATGCTTTCTCTCATGGATGGATTCTCTAGCTATAATTAGATAAGGATAGCAGAGAAAGATCAACATAAAACAACTTTTACTTGTCCATGGGGTAATTATTGTTGGTGTGTCATGTTGTTTGGTCTAAAGAATGTAGGGGCAACCTATCAGAGAGCAATGACAGTGATATTCCATGACCTCTTTCATCATATCATGGAGGACTATGTGGATGACATACTAGCTAAATCTTCTAGGGTAGATCACATACAAGTTCTAGGACAGATCTTTGACAGGCTCGAGAAATACCAAGTGCGACTCAATCCAAAGAAGTGTATCTTTGGTGTAACATCAGGGAAGCTGTTGGGATACATTGTATCTCGTAGAGGCATCGAAGTAGATCCTGCAAAAGTAAAAGCTATAGTGGAGATGCCTCCACCAAAGAACCTCAAAGAATTAAGGAGCCTTCAGGGAAGGTTGCAGTCCATTAGGCATTTTATCTCATAGCTAGTAGATAAATGTCAACCATTTCAACACTTGCTTCGAAAGGATGTCTCATTCCAATGGGATTATAAGTGTCAAGCAGCATTTGATCAGCTCAAAGAGTATCTAGCTACACCTCCTGCATTGGTTCCACCAGTTGCTAATAAACCTTTGATATTATACATCTCAACTACAACTTTGGCCCTAGGGGCCCTTCTAGCACAAAATGATGAAATAGGAAAAGAGCATGCAATTTATTATATCAGTAGAACCTTGGTGGGATACGAACTCAATTATTCATTGATGGAAAGAGCTTGTTTAGCAGTAGTGTTCCCTTCCCAAAAGTTGTGGCAATACATGTTGAACCAACACACAAATCTTATAGCCAAAATTGATCCCTTGAAGTATCTACTAGAAAAAGTAGCTCTTACAGGCAGACTAGCTAAATGGGTCATGATACTTAGTGAGTTCGACATTGAGTATGTGGATCACAAAGCAATCAAAGGATAAGCCCTAGCAGATCAACAAGCAGAAGCACCCATGATAGATACACACCCTTGGTAGCAGACTTTCTAGACGAGAATCTCTTCACTCTTTCCAACTCAATACTATGGAAGTTGTACTTTGATGGTTCCTACACACATCATGGATCAGGGGCTGGCATCTTATTCATCACACCTCAAAATGACTATATTCCAAAGTCATATTGGCTTGAATTCCCTTGCACCAACAACATCGCCGAGTATGAAGCACTCCTCATAGGTCTTAATACAACAATTCAATGGGACATCACAAAATTACAAGTATATGGAGACTCACAACTAGTCATTCGACAAGTCACAGATGAGTACCAAACAAAAGATGAAAAGTTGGTCCCCTACAAGCAACTAGTGGATGCCTACAAACCACATTTCTCTAGCATCACATTTGAGCAAATTCCAAGAGGTCATAACAAGGCTATAGATTCTATGGCATCTATAGGGTCACTTATAGACATGCCTGCTAATACACAGAAATGTGAATTCTTGATTGAACAGTTGTTGATACCAGCCATCGATGTTCCCGTTACTGAAATCATCTGTGAACTTGTTGGTCCCAATTCCCCATGGTACGAAGATATCTATGAATACCTTAAACATAATACCTTTCCCTCTGACCTATCATCCACCCAATGCAAAACCTTTATCCGTCGATCCTCCCGTTACACCATTCTGGGTGATACACTATATCGCCAGAGTCTCAATGGTATCCTCTTACGATGTCTTAATGCGGAAGAAGCTGAAGCTACCTTATGAGACATACATGAAGGTGTCTATGGCGCACATTCTACCAGTCTGAATCTCGCTAAGAAGATACTCAGAATAGGTTATTACTAGCCTACAATAGAACAAGATGTTGCACAGTTTGCTAAGAAGTGTCTACAATGCCAGTAGCATGGAGATTTAATTCATGCACTAGCTCATGAATTACAACCTGTGATAACTCCATGGCCTTTTTTCTCAATGGGGTCTCGACCTCGTAGGATAAATCCACCCATCTTCATCTAATGGGCATAAGTTTATCATTGCGGCCACTGAGTATTTCACGAAGTGGGTTGAAGCCATTCCCATGACCTATATCACCGGTAAGCAAATAGCCAAGTTTATCCTTAACTACCTCATATGCCAGTATGGTATTCCCCAAGCCATTATCATTGATAATGGGAGACCATTCAAGAACTAAGATGTCCATGCCTTATACACACAATACAATATCCGACATCGCTTTTCAACTCCCTACTATCTGCAGAGTAATGGCCAAGCTGAGGCTTCCAATAAAACCATTCTCAAGATCCTCAAGAAAACAGTCAATGAAGCTGGTCATGATTGGCGCTTACAACTCAATCTTGCCCTTTGGGCCTACCACACTAGTATCAGAACACCCACTTGTGCCACACCATATGCCTTGGCCTATGGCTCTGAAGCCATCCTACCTATAGAGGTTGAGATCCTATCCCTTAGAGTATCCATGCAGAACCTGATTGCTGGAGAGAAGTATCGCACTTCCAGATTACCTGAGCTAGAACTACTAGATGAAAGGCGTCTTGCCATGCTTAATCATCTACATGTCTATCAAAACCGCCTCTGGCGTAATTACAACAAAAAGATCAAAGAAAGATAATTTCAAGTTGGTGATCTTGTACTCAAAGAGAATCAGAGAAATCAAGCAGATCGAGAAAAGAAGGGCAAGTTTGAGCCTAACTGGTTAGGTCCCTTCATTGTCACAATAGTATATGGATCAGGAGCTTATACTTTAGCTACACCTGATGGCATTCCTCTGGATGAGCCACTTAACAGTGTCCATCTTAAGAAGTTTTATGCCTGATCCTTAGAGTATTCCAAAAAAAATCCATCCTATGGTGAAAACCTGGCAAACAGGCGTCTTGGATAAGTACCATAGTGAAAACCTGGCAAATAGGCGCTATGTGTAGAGTCAGCATCCATCATCTATTAAGTCTTGTTCATTCCTTATCTTCATCCATCCATCCATAATAAAACCATTGACCTTGTTTGCATTTCCATCTCCCTTTCTAGTATAGCTTGGAAATTCGTCAGTGTCCATCGTCATCATCCTACTTCTTGATTTGTGTCAGCAGTTTCACTGTCTTGTCCTAATGGTAAAAGATTTCTATGTCTTCTTTGTCGGTCACCCATGCAAATTCCTCTACTGGAATGGGGGTGGCTCCTTCCTTAAACCTAGGTCTAGGAATGGATCCTTGTTCATGGTTCGCAAAGCACCTCAATCTTTCTCCTTTCCGCGGATAACACCCTTTAACAGACACGTCGCTCCTATGATAACGCTGTTATCTTCTCACCGTGTTTCTTACATCATCACCAACTAGAACTACATATTATCATCTTCTCAGTCTTAAGGTACCTTGATCCCATGGATATGGGTATGTAGGTAGTCTGGAATATGAAGGAAGTATCCAGTACTCAGGTACATAAGACCTCATCATTTCCTCTACCCCAGCTCAAACACCTTGACCCATCTCATTACTCTATCTAGAACTACATATTATCATCTTTCATCTTCCATCGTAATGTGCCTTGATCCCGTGGATACAGGGTATGTAGGTAGTCTAGAATACGAAGGATGTATCCAGTACTCAGGCACATATGATTCATCATTCTTCACCCACCTGAATCCATTAGCATGTCACCTTTCTTGTCTTCCATTTTTTAAAATCCATTCACTGCGAATTGACTAACTCAAGCGCCAAGCTAGCGCATCCTTTCAAAGCAAGAGTCCTTAACAAACTGAAGCAAAGCAGCTTTCTTCCAGAGTCGTCTACTGTCCTAACTATTCCAATTGCTAGCATTAGCTAATTCCAGCTTAACCAAAGCACCAGATCCATAGGCTTGTCTTCTGCAGAGTGTTCCATTGTCGAGACCAACACACATGTCTCCTACGACATGTGGCATTTCCGGCAGCAAGACATTGTCTTTTTAGGTAGATAGCACCCTTTAACAGACACATCGCTCCTACGATAAGGCTGTTATCTTTCCTATCCAATCTATCCTGAGCAACCTCTTTGGCAAGAGAATATGTTGGCTGTATGTTTACTTTGTAAGTCAGTCAATTTACTTTTTGGTTTATCTTTTGTTCCTTTATCCATTACCTATTCAAGGCTACCTTGATTTATCTATAATCTTGGTATGTTACGATGCAGTACGGATTGGGGGCATAGTCATTGCTTTTGTGTGCCGTGTTTGAGGAATGATCTTTAGTATCTTTCTTAGCATCATATTTGTCTTATGTGTGTTACGACCTAGCATCTTACATATTAATATTCTTCTTGCATTTACATGTATGAAAGTTTATTTTTATGTTCAAGACTATGGCTCATTCACATATTCCAACAAGGTTATATTATGTCTAAAGGATCTAAGTTCAAACCGCTTGCTTGCGGAGTCAACATCCATGCACTCGGATATCACAGCACCTTGGTCTTTTATACCTTGGTAGCAAACTATCCACGTGCTATATCAAAAATAAGGATTGCTCTTTATAAACATTTGTGAAACCATTGCAACAAGCTCATCCATTTACACCATCCATTTTTCCATGGCCTTATATAGTTTTTCAAGCAAAGATTGATCAACCGTCTTTCTCTCATGTTCTCTCCTATCTCCTTTCTTCTATCTATCATCAACCTAGTCTCGTCTGTCTCTAACCAAATCTTCTAGTTGAGCATCAACATAGTTCTTCTGTCACTTCCCTATCTTTCCTCTCAAGGGGGCATCCTATGCAAGCTAAGCTGGGGCAACTAGCTACATTGGGCCATCAAAAATTGTATCATGTCTTCAACAATCATTTTCTTTGACGCAACGCTATAAACTGGATCGCATCAAAGAGGGGCAAAATGTAGACACCCTAAAATGATCATGTCATCGAATCACTGGCATTTCATCATCTATCGAATCACCTGCATTTCAATGTTAATTAAATAATCTAATTATTTAATTAATTTCATCAAATTCTTCCAAAATTCCAAAATTCAACATTAATTGAATAAATTTTATTTATTTATTTAATTAAATTAAATTCCTCTATATTCTGTCAAAACTAAATAATTTTAATTATTTAATTAAATCATTATCCTCTTTCGAATTTCAAGTCTCCATTAATTAAATAAATCCAATTATTTAATTAATTCACCCAATTCTATCTTATCTATAATTAAATAATTTACATTATTTAATTAAATCAATTGTTCTTCTAAATTTAAATAAATCATGCAAATTTATTTAAATTGTCTCAATCCCCTAAAAATAAATAAAATCAAATATTTTATTTATAATCCTCTGTTCCTCTATCATGCACAATCAAATAAATAAATTTATTTATTTAATTTCAGTTATCTTTCCAATTCCTCTTAAAATATCTTGTTAACTCATGTGCACATTCAGTCTTATTTTTAGAACTCTAAAAAAGGCAAAATTACAAGTTGAGTTATCTATTCAATCAATCTTGTTTTCATCATATCTTAATAAAAATATCCTTGTGGATTGACACATGTCATGTGCATATTCATCATGGTTATTTGTTTTATCTCCTCCATTGATTCTTTTGAATTATCTGGACCGTTGATCAATCTTCCTTGAAACCTATATAAACCCCCCTCACCTCCTTCACAAATCCTCTTTGATCACTTATTCTCAGGCATACTTTACAGCGCTTTGAGCATACATTGCATCGATTGAGCATGATCTTTTGACATTGATATTTGAGCACTTTACTTGCTTGTTGCAAACATGGTTTCGTAGCACTATTGAGCAATCCACATTCATCCAAAGGGAACAATACAAATCTTAGTAAAAGCTTTCATATTTCATTGATTTATTGGTAATGGATTTTATTTAGATTAGTTCTCTTTATGTTATTGGGTTTTTGATTTGTTAGTTTTAATTTAATTGATTTTCCTCATACATAGGATATGACATGGTTTAGGAGGTTTCATGTTTAGGAGTTGGTCATCTAGAGATTAGGATGTTGCTTCATGGTTTATGGAACAGGTTGTCAAGAGAAGTTCATACTTGGTTCACCATCAAGGAATTTGGTCCTATGTGAACATTGGTTTATTAGATGTTTCATTCAGATGGAGGTTCATGTTCTTATGTTTGAATCTTTAGTGGATCAGAAGATATGGGGTTGTCTTGATTTGGTCTTGTAGAGCTCATGCTTTGAGATAGTATGTTGTCTTAGGTGACACATTTCTAAAAACATGAGAACATCCAAAAGATCAAAGTTCTTTATTCAAAGTTGTCCTCTTTGAAAACTAGAGTTTGTATAAATTCATGTCAAAGTTTTATGTTTTGAAGTCCTAATTTCCATCTATCCAAAACCCTAAAACCTGTAGCTAAACCCTAGATATTAAATCCTTCCTAAAGTCCTAAACACTATAGAACCTATTAGTTACTTTTGTTATAAATATTAATTGACTTGCTATAATAGGTCAGTTACTTAACCTTCGTCTATTGGAGGGGTGTTTAAACATTGGATATGACTAGCCAAATTCATATGATTGAAATTGATGAGAAATTATCAAAGAAGTCTCTTGAACTTCTTTGTTCAGGTATGCAACAAACTTTGGAGGCCAGGAAATTTCATTAAAATTATCTTGGGATGATTTTTGATTATTGGATGATTGCACATTGGATACTATAGAGTCATATCTTCATAACCATGTACAGATTGCAAGATCTGGTGAGGAAAATTATGTTTTTGAAAGGCTTGTAGCTGAAGAGGGTTTGTCAATGAATCAACAAGGATTTTGAAAATAGGCAATGTATATTGGCTTGTTGTATTCATGAGAAATATACCTACATAGCATAATGCCTTATGGTGTGTATTGGAATTATACGAACACAATTTTTATGTAGATATATAATATTTGAAGAAGGCAGATTTCTCATGAGTAAGGGCATACCAAAAGGGGGGATCTAGGAGATGAATAAAGAATATAGATTCAGATTGATCAATTTTACAGGTGTCTGAGGTGATATCCTATCAATCTTACTAATGGTTTTTATTAGTTTTTTGAAATCATTTTGATGCTACTTTGTAATGCTGTAAATTGAATCAAACAATATGCAAATGTTAATCATTGGTGAAATAAGGAGTTCTATGATGTTTTGTTTGATGAAGTTGTAATTCTTAGTTAATGAGTTGCAGAGGTTGATGAGATCATTGTAGTATATAAATGTTTTTATGCTTTTGTCTGAGAGGGTAAAAGAGTCTAGATGTGTGTTTAAGGAAGTTGTACTTGAAGGATATATTGTTTGTAAACATAAGGAGGTGTAAGATTGTGAAATGTTGTTGCATTGTAGAGAATCAATAAACCCCTGAATCATGTTTTCTTTCTCATGTTCATCAGATTGCCATTAAGGCACATTTTTTCAGTGAGGCTGTAACTAGTGAGGTTCTCTTGCCAGTGAGGCATTTTGTGTAGCCAGGGAAGCATTTTCCAAGTGGTTTTTCATCCCTATGAGGGTTTTCCACTCATGAAAAACATGTGTTATGGTTTATCTTTATGTGTGTGCCCTAATGTTTTTTCTTGGAGGTCTTGATCATAATGTTTATGATCATACTTGTGCATGTGTTTGATAGATTATTGAAGTCTCTCATTCTCTGTCTTATAATTTAAAAGTTGTAAAAGATTTAAAGGTTTATAGACCGTTGATTCACCCCCCTCTCAATGGTCCTATACTCCAACAAGTGGTATCAGAGTGAGGTTCCCTATAGAAGTCTAACATGCTTGGGTAGGTCTTGATAGTGGAGTACCATGGGAAAGTGTAAAATAAACAGAGAAAAGAAAGAAGGCAAGCAAAAGGTTATACATCAAACCCCAGTCAAGTCATGTGATGAGTTGTTGCATGAGTCTCCCCTGAATGACAATATAAAGTGTGATGAAAGAAAAGATGATTTTGCTATTGAGATTGATGATACATAAGGAGACTTCTTTGTGGATGAAAATGGACAAGAGTTTGATGAAGATGATTGTGAGGTTGATTTAGAAGGCAAACTCGTGTGCGTCTTAGATTAGATCAAGCAACTTAGAAAGGGGAATCAAATATTAGAAGACCAGCTTCAACAAGAAAAGGATTCCAAAGACAAGTTATGTTCAGATTTTGCAAAAGTTTCTTTAGAGTTTGAAGAGGCAAGAAATCAGGTTGTTAACTTAAAAAGTCAAGTTGATGAATCTGACAAATTGGTTATAAGTCTAAAGACTAAAATTGAGAAAGACAAAAGAATAATAGATGTAACAAAATCTGACCTTGAGTTGAAAAGAATTGAATGTCTAAAATTAGAGGTAGAAATTGTTAATCTAAGAAAAGATTATAAAGATCTCAAGGTTCTGTCTGAGAAATATCAAGAGTTTGAAGAAAGCACAAACAAGTTGAATGACATGTTAAGCAAACAAAAGAATTACAAGGACACTACTGGTCTAGGTTATGAAGAAGGAGAGTGTTCCAAAGCAAGAAATGTACCTAGGAAGAAAATAGACTTAAATTATCATGTTGTTGCTCCTAAAGATGAAGGAAGGAGGACAATCAGGTTCACAAAATCTCTACTTACCAGGCAATCAATAAGGTACAATTACTCTCAATTTCATGGTTATTGTTATTCATGTCATGTTTATGGACATATAGCAAGAGATTGTGCAAGAAATTGTAGGATGTTTGAGAGACATGATCATATTAGGAATGTTAATAAGAGTTTTTATAGCATGCCTAGAAGAAATTATCCTTTCTTTGGTCTAGTCAACAACATTATATGTTATAGGTGTAATGTGTTTGGACACAAAGCACAATGGTGTAGGAAAAGTGTGATGAAATCATCTAGGAACTATATGATCAAACAATAAAAAGAGAATACCTTAAACAAGAATAAAGAAAAACCTATACAGTTTTCAAGAAGAAATAAATATCTAGGAAAAGTAAATCCTGATCTTGTGCACTCTGCACAAGAGACATCTTTTGTTCCCTAAATACCATCATGGAGTCAGGGGGAGATGTGCAAGATTTTTCATTTATCCCCATGAAGATATGTCAGTATAATGTGCATTAAGTAACCATGTTCATGTTTAGCTGCTTCTATTTCTGATTAATGGTTAGAAAAAATTGAATGGTTGCTATCAAGAGAAGATGTTTAGTACATATTTCTATTTGATTTTGGTGCCTCTGCATTTGAAGGTAAGGCTTCTGAGGTGATAATGCGAAAGAAAGGCAGTCAGTGGTCTTCATTCTTGATGTGAATGTACCTTCCTGGCTTGATTAGTGGTATGCATTGATTTCATGTTCTTATGATAGTTTGAAAAGACAATGTGGAGATTCCTTAATCTTTGCCAACATGTTCTTTGTTGAACCTTTTGAAGAGACTATAGACATACATCCTGGTAAAATTGAGAGTGGGATCAATCTATATAAGACTATGAACAATGATGTAATTTTATCATCAGAAGAAGATGTTTTCCATATGTATCATTGACCAGGGCAGAATAGAGTGTAATTGGTATAAGTGGGTAGTAATGGTCAAACACACAAGGAAGTTGCCATAGGTTTTAGCATGTCAAATATCCTATTGCTGGTAGGTTTCCTTGGTTGCAAAGGTGTACAAGAATATATGTAGGGCTTTTTATACTACAAAGAGATCACAGGCAACAAATCTCTTGAAGCTACAAGTGAACAAAGGTTATTTGTTTGTCTATCATGACATTATGCTTCAAGATCAATTGATGGGGTTGTTATGCTTCAAGTGTTTATGTTCAGTTGTCCTTATATTCACTTCTTCATACATGGTACTATGCTGGTGTCAAGAGGTAGATCAGGATGTGTTATGGGTTGATATTAGTGTTTGGAGTGGCTCCATGTTTTGCAATGTTATATCTATATTGATGACTACCAGATCATTCTTGAGGAGTCAATTTTATGAGGCAGTAGGTGTTCATTAGTCCTATTAATATTGTTGCAAGTATGTGCCTAATCGATGTTGTCATTTATGTCAACATATCTTTGTTGTCATTGGTGTCAACTGTATCCTATTCGACTACTTGTTTGGAAATTTTATATGTTAAGAATATTGAGAAAATTGGCCTCTCCAGATGAATCAAGTGAGTTACAGTGAAGTACAGTATAGACAATGAGTTGTATGCTGAAGAACAGTCTGATAGATTGCTCTGCAATTCTTTCTTCTTAAAGATCTTGGTCCGTGGATTGGAAGTTATTTTAAGGGTTATCAAAAGATGCTAAATCCTGAGTTCAAGCTTTCAGTGTGAAGATTTGAGAGAGTTGAATTCACCAGAGTAAAACCTGCTCTTTCTGATTATTCTCTGGTGACAGGGAGAAAGTGCTTTGCTCTGCATTCCTCCACAATAAAGTATTTTATTCTATGGTTCTAAAGGGAATTATGGGATGATGATAATTGCCTACAATTGCAGTGGTTCATGTTTTGGTGGTCCGCAATCTATCTTTCTTTTATGAAAGTTGAAGACAGTGAAGTTCATGTGTTTAAGTGTGAAGATTCCTATGGCTAAAGTGATTAAGGTTTCTGCGGTTGCTCCTGATGATTATAACGTGCTTGTGGATGTCTCCCGATCATGTTCCTATCTTGACATTGGTCTGCATTAAGGAATTAAGATTGTATTTGAAGATTGTTCCTAGATAACATAGTGTGTAACTAGTCTTACCCAACTTGGTTAATTCCAGTAATTGCGGAGATCCCTTGAAGATCATGAAAGCATGTTGTAGCATGGAAGATCACGTTTGAGTCCCACCTAAGGCATGACGTGATCCATATACACTTTCACTTCATTTCCTCTGCAAAATGTTGTAATAGGTCAAGACCTATTTTTGTAAATGTTTGTAATGTTGACATTGTGGATTGTTCCGATGGTTGATGATTGTAATGCCAACCTTGATGATCATTCCAAGGTTGATGAAGTGTATAAATATTTGTAGTTGAGTCATGGAAAATGTGTCTGTGTCCAGAAATGGGAAGATAAGGAAAGAGGTGTGAAGGAAGAGCAGAGTAGAGGAACTATTGTGTTTCAATCTCAGGCATGAAGAAGATGTTGATCATGGAAGTGAGCTTGGTAGTGAGTTGCCAGTAGGGTTTAATAGCCCTCAAGGTTTAACAACCCTTATTGTAAACTTTCTAGATTTAGGGTTGAGGCAGTGAGCTTGCTAGACCTAGCTGTACTTCATGGTAGTGAGCCAGTATGTTCTGGGCCCATGGAGTGACCAATCCTGAACATCATTTTTCAAAGATTGCAATATATTTTGAGAGCTAATCCTCTGCATAGTTTTTCCCCACCTTGGGGTTTTCCACGTAAATCTGGTGTCTCTTATGTTTAATGTTGTATATGTGATTAAGTTTCTGATTTCATGCTTTCATTGTTAAATCATAATAATTGTGAATGAGTGATTAATGTTTAAGAGAAGAAGTGATTGTGTTTTTGTGACAACTAATTCACCCCCCTCTCAGTTGTCTGGCACATATCATCAATTGGTATCAGAGCCAAGTTCCTCAGAAGAAAGTCTAACAGTTTGAGGAAGATCTAAAATATCTTATAAGAAGGAAGCATCATATTTTGATGGGACTAATTATGCTTTTTGGAAAGAGTGAACGAAAAACCATCTTCTTTGTCTTGGTTACAAAGTATGGAAAGCTGTAGAAATAAAATACACCATGCCTCAAAATGGTCTGATGAATGAAGATGAAATCAAAGAATATGAGATGGATGTCAAAGCAAAAGATGCTCTGATAAGTTCATTAAATGATTCAATACTGACAAAAGTTGTGGATCTTGAAACTACAAATGAGGTATGGGAGAAGATAAAAAATCTATATGAAGGAGATGATTCTATGAAGGAGGCCAAGCTACAAAGTCTAAAAGTGAAATATGAAAGTTTGAAGATGAATGAAGATGAAAACATAATAGCCTTTATGCAGAGTGTTGATGAACTTGACACTGGGATAAAAGGTATGGGGGAAATCTGGGTGATAAGAAAATTGTGATGAAAATTCTCAGATCACTACCAAAATCCTGCAGTCACAAGGTAGCTACAATTGAATAGTTTATGCAAGTAAAGACTACTGATAGAGATTAGTTACTTCATAAGCTTACTGCCTTCGAAATAAGAGTTTGGAGATGCCCTAAAAAAAGTCGAGACTGCCTTCAAAGCCAGTACTTCTAGGAAAACTTCTAGATCAGAAAAGTACAAGGTAGAATGTGATGATGAGTTTGATGAAATCGAAGCTAACTTTGTGGATAGACTGCAAAGAGGATCCGGTAATTTTAAAGGCAAATTACCTTTCAAATATTTTTCTTGTGGTAAAGTAGGTCATTTTACTTCCAGATGTTTTGAAAGAATTGAAAAAAATAGAAAAAGATATGAGAACAGGCCTAGGACCCAAAATAAATGTTATTATGTTGAAGATTTTGATGACGATGAAGGAGTATTAGATAATGGTGAACTAGATAATGCTAGTACTTCTGGAAATGAATGCTTGTTTATTTCTATTAAGGAAGATGCCTACTAATCCTACTAGCTGTGTGAAGGAAGAAAAACCAGTGGAAAGTGCTTTAGCTGCTTATGTCATTAAAGACAAGGATGAATGGGTTATTGATAGTGGCTGCTCTCACCACATGACTAGTGACAAAAGTAAGTTTTTGAGTTTGGAAAGATATGATGGTGGACTGCTTAGGTTTGGAGATGATATAAATGGTAAGAATTGTGGAAAAGGACCTATTTTGTTTGATGGCAAGCATAATACTAAAGATTTCTTGTATGTGAAGGGATTAAAGCACAATATTTTGAGTGTGGGTCAGATGTGTGACAAAGGCTATGATTTAAGCTTCAAGGACAATGGATGCAAGATCAGGGAAAGCTCCGGAACAGTCATTGTAATTGGTAAGAAGACCAGAGGTAATCTATCACTTAAAAGGAACTGATAACTATTGTTTGTTGTCTCAAACTGATGAGAGTTGGCTATGGCATAGAAGGTTCTGTCACCTAAATTTTGATAACATTATGAAGATAAGTACTGCACAGGCTATTAGAGATTTTCCTAAGGTTGTGAAGCCTACTAATCCTATTTGCAAGGAGTGTCAATTTGGGAAACAAACAAGAATAGGTTTCAAAAGCAAGGACCAATCAGTTGATGGACTAGTTGAGATAGTGCATACATATTTGTGTGGACCTAGCAGAGTAAGAAGTTTCCAAGGAGATAGGTATTTCATGTTGCTTATTGATGATTATTCTAGAATGACTTGGGTTACCTTTTTGAAAGAAAAAATTGAAGCTCTAGATAAGTTCAAGGCATTTAAGGAAATGGTTGAAAATGAAATGGATTTGAAGATCAAATGTTTGAGGTCTAATATAGGAGGAGAGTTCACATCAAATAAATTCAATTTCTTTTGTGAAGAACATGGAATAAAAAGACAGTTATCTATGCCTAGAACTCCACAACAAAATAGAGTTGTTGAAAGGAAAAACAAAATAGTTCAAGAAGCTACTAGAACCATGATGAAAGAAGCTAATCTTCTGGAAGCATATTGGAGAGAGGCAATTCACACTACTATATATATCCTAAACATAGTCCAAGTAAAAGGTAATAGTTCTAAGACTCCTTATGAATTGTGGTATGGTAAAGTTCCTACTATGAAATATCTCAAAGTTTTTGGTAGCAAATGTTATATCAAAAGAGAAGAAGATCTAGGCAAGTTTGATGCTAAGTGTGATGAAGGAATCTTCCTTGGTTACTCAACCAAGAGAAGAGCCTACTGGTGCTATAATAAGAGGCTGAATAAGATCATTGAAAGTGCAAATGTTAAAGCTGATGAAAGCAAGGAAAGGTATCTAGAATTAGGTGGATATGAATCAGATGAAGAGGAACAAGCTCCAGTAAGTGCTACCAAAACTCCAAGGTATGTAAAACTTAATCATTCTAAAGATTAAATCATAGGAGATAAGAGCAAAGGGATCTTAACCAAAAGAAAAGTTGTAGAGGAACAAGCAAATTTCTATCTGATTTCCAAGATTGAACCTAAAACTATGAATGAGGCTTACAATGATGAGAATTGGATAAAGGATACGAAAGAAGAACTGATGCAAATAGAGAAGAACCAAACCTAGGATCTTGTTCCCAAACCAACAGATAAAAATGTTATTGGCACTAAGTGGGTCTTCAGAAACAAGATGAATGAGAATGGTGAAGTGGTAAGAAACAAAGCAAGGCTGGTATGCAAAGGATACTCTCAAGTTGAAGGAATAGACTTTGAAGAAACATTTGCTCCAGTGGTAAGGATTGAAGAGATAAGAATGTTTTTGTCTTTTGCTACCTACAAAGATTTCAAGGTATACCAAAAGGATGTGAAGTTTGCTTTCTTAAATGGAGAGTTGGAAGATGAAGTCTATATTGAACAACCGGAAGGGTTCCAGCCATCAGATCAGGGTGACATGGTATGTAGATTAAAGAAGACATTGTATGGATTAAAACAAACCCCCAGGGCATGGTATGCATGGTTGGATAGGTATTTGATATAGATAGGGTTCAGTAAAAGTACTATCGACAAGAATCTCTACTTCAAGATCAATGATGACCAAATCCTAATTGTTGCAGTCTTTGTTGATGATATTATTTTTGGACGCAACAAAGGAATGTACATGGTCTTTGTTGGAGAAATGCAAGGTGAATTTGAAATGTCCATGTTTGGTGAGATGAATTTCTTTTTAGGTCTACAAATCAATCAATCAGATAAAGGTATCTTATCTCTCAGTCTAAGTATGTGAAAGAGTTGTTAAAGAAATTTGGGACGGAAGACTCCAAACTAGTTTGCACACCCATGATAACTGGTTGTAAGTTGAGTAAAGATGATAACTCACCCATGGCAGACCAAAAAAGGTACAGATCTATGATTGGAGGATTACTTTATCTGACTCAAACCAGACCTGACATAATGCTTGCAGTTTGTCTTGTAGTGAGATTTCAAGCAGAACCCAAGGAATCTCATGTGATGGCAGCCAAGAGAATTCTAAGATATTTGAAAGGCACAATGTATTATGTTTTGTGGTATCCTAATAAAAATAATTTTACCCTCAGTGTATACACTGATGTAGATTGGGCCAGAGATGTGGATGATAGAAAAAGTACAAGTGGAGGTGCATTCTTCTTGGGTAAAAGTTTGGTATCTTGGTTGAGCAAGAAACATGATTCAATATCCCTATCTACTGTAAAAGTAGAATACATTGCAGTAGAATGCAACTGCACTCAAGTGTTATGGATGAAGCAGACTTTGAAGGACATCAGAGTTGTGTATGAAGATCCAATTGCAATCTTTTGTGATAACACAAGTGCCATAAACATATCAAAGAATCTAGTGATACATTCAAGGACAAAGCACATATCCATTAGGTGTCACTTTCTAAGAGAAAAGGTGGCATAAAATGAAGTCAAGTTGGAGTATGTCTCTACAAAAGATCAGATTGTAGACATTTTCACCAAGCCTCTACCTAAGGATACTTTTGAGTATCTCAAAGAAAAGTTAGGGCCTATCACCCCTCCTCTAAACTAAGATGCACAAGAGTGCATCAGCTTGGTGGTGCTCAGAGTTCTACATCAAGATCCAGATTGATGCTTTTTGGGACTACTTCTCAGGGGGAGTAGTCAAGAGGGAAGAGTTCAGAAGAAAGATTAGATCAGAGCAGAAGAGTACAAGTATGTGCCCTTTTTCATTGATGTCGAAGGAGGAGAGAAGTCATGTGAAAAACTTAGGTAGACAAGGAGTGTACATGTGTAAAGAGAAAGGGGGAGATTCTTGTCTTGATGGCTGTTGCAGTTTTTCACATCATATGTTGCCATCAATGACAAAGGGAGAGATTGTTGCAAGTATGTGCCTAATTGGTGTTGTCATTGATGTCAACATATCTTTGTTGTCATTGATGTCAACTGTATCCTATTCTACTACTTGTTTGGAAACTTTATATGTTGAGAATATTTTGAAAATTGGCCTCTCTAAAAGAATCAAGTGAGTTATAGTGAAGTGCAGTATAGACAGTGAGTTGTATGCTGAAGAACAGTTTGATAGATTTCTCTACATTTCTTTCTACTTAAGGATCTTGGTCCATGGATTGGAAGTTATTTGAAGGGTTATCTAAAGATGCTAAATCTCGAGTTCAAGCTTCCAGTGTGAAGATTTGAGAGAGTTGCATTCACCAGAATAAAACCTATTCTTTTTTATTATTCTCTAGTGATAGGGAGAAAGTGTTTTTCTATGCATTCCTCTGCAATAAAGTATTTTTCTCTGTGGTTCTAAAGGGAAGTCTGGGATGATGATAAGTGCCTACAATTGTAGTGGTTCATGTTTTGGTGGTCCGCAAGCTATCTTTCTTTTATGATAGTTGAAGACAATGAAGTTCATGTGTTCCAGTGTGAAGATTCCTATGGATAAAGTGAATAAGGTCTGTGTGGTTGCTCTTGATGATTATAAAGTACTTGTGGATGTCTCCCGATCATGTTCCTATCTTGACATTGGTCCACCTTAAGGAATTAAGATTGTATTTGAAGATTGTTCCCAGATAACGTAGCGTGTAACTAGTCTTAGCTGACTTGGATAATTCCAGTAATTGCAGAGATCCCTTGAAGATCATGGAAGCATGTTGTAGCATGGAAGATCAGGTTTGAGTCCTAGCTAAGGCATGACATGATCCACATACACTTTTACTTCATTTCCTCTACAAAATGTTGGAATAGGTCAATGCCTATTTTTGAAAATGTTTGTAATGTGGACCTTGGAGATTGTTCTGATGGTTGATGATTGTAATGCTAACCTTGATGGTCATTCCAATGTTGATGAAGTGTATAAATATTTGTAGTTGAGTCATGGAAAATGTGTCTGTGTGTGGAAATGGGAAGATATGGAAAGAGGTGTAAAGGCAGAATAGAGAAGATGAACTATTGTGCTTCAATCTCAGACATGAAGAAGATGTTGATCATGGAAGTGAGCCTAGCAATGAGTCACTAGTAGGGTTTACAAGCCCCTAGGGTTTAACATCCCTTATTGTAATCTTTCTAGGTTTTGAGTTGAGGCAGTGAGTCTGCTAGACCTAGTTGTACTTCATGGCAGTGAGCTAGTATGTTCTGGGCCCATGGAGTGACCAAGTCTAAACATAATTTTTCAAATATTGGAATATATTTTGAGAGCTAATCCTCTTCATGTTTTTTCCCCACCTCGGGGTTTTCCACGTAAATCTGGAGTCTCTTGTGTTTAATGTTGTATCTGTGATTAAGTTTCTAATTTCATGTTTTCATTGTTAAATCATAATAATTGTGAATGAGTGATTAATGTTTAAGAGGAGAAGTGATTGAGTTTTTGTGACAACTGATTCACCCTCCCCCCTCTCAGTTGTCTGGCGCATATCAACAAATATCCAATGGTAGGTTTACTCACAATGACTCACAGTGACATCAATCTATTATATCTTCCCAGCCTTTCTTAATGAACACTTTTATAGTTTTTGTATAATGTTAGAAGTTGATTGGTTTGCTATTAATGATCATTCTTCATGGATCAAGATAAGGTTGTTTTGGTTTGAATGCTTGTGTAATACAGAGTTTCTCCTATGACTGGTCTTGTTGTTTGAAGATGATTTGCTCTTCATGTCAGACAGGGTAGTTGTGATAAAGGCACATAGAATTCTTGATAAAGGTGTCCCAAGGAGATGTGGTTACAGTTTATTACCTTAGTGATGAGATGTTTAGTCAGTTAGGTCAAGCAAGTTGTTCCTTTCCATGATTCTTCTTTTGTCTCTTATGAATGAGGTGCAGTCATTTGTTTCTTTTTGGACTTGCAGTATTTTCCTTTTGTCAGTTGGTACAGTGTGCTTCATTGGTGCAATGGTGTTGAAACAATGTTTTACCTTGTTTGGTACAGTATAATAACATGGTTGCAGTGACATTTATGACAATATTATGCAGTAGTATGCCTTCAATTCAGTGTAGCAGTGATTTGTTGTGACAGTTAGTGCAGTCATTAATAACTTTGAGTTCGTTTGATGTGTAAGGGTATGCGTGGACTATGGTGAGCTAGGTAATAGTTTGGAATGCTCATTGAGGTCTTTCTAGGTTGATGACAATGGCTTCTTATTGCATGGATTTGATAATAGTGCAAGTATCACGACAAGATATGTGGTGTTTTGATTAGTGATATTTGTTGTGTTGCAAAATTCAAGAGGCTAAGTGTTTGAAGTAGTAGATTTTTCACAGTGCTCAAGGGGCCCAGTATTACAAAGTGTTTGGGGTAGGTTTATATATTTCTAATAAGCTACTTTAATTCTTGGTAATCTATTTGTTTCTTGACTATGTAGTACTCCTCTAATTATTTAATGCAAGATAGTGAAATCCTAATTGATCATGTGGACTATGGTTCCTTATTTAGTGCTTGATGACTATACATTTATCCACTCATAGATAGTGAAGTTTGAGGGAGATATGTTCTTAATGCCTTCTTATTCAAAAACATCCCTTAACCCATTCATCTTCACACACACATTTCAAATTCTAAGGGTATATCAACATTGTGAGTGTGAGTCAAGTGTGTGTCTATGTTCTCTCCAAGAAACCACAAGGTGATCTTGGAGATCAAAAGCACCATTTGACTTGTTTTTCTCACCTTTCTTAGGAGGCTTGCTTGGAGACACACCACTCCAAGGGATGACCTCAAGTTTTGTGTTTTGATAGAGTATAAAAAAAGAGGAGTGAATCGAAAGAAACACCTCTTGGAAGTTGAAATCTTGTCATTCAGGCTAAGCCGCCAAGAACTTTATACCTTGGGGAAGTGAAGGTGAAGGGTGGGTTAGCCTCTACTCCCAGTTATGTGGCATTATTTCACTTTCATTTCATATAATTGGGCCCCCCATACCTTGTGTATATTGGGGACATCCTTAGAAAACTTATTTATCCTAGCTTAAGACTTCTTGTCCATATCCATTTCACTAATATTTGTTGAAAACAAGGTAGATAACTGAGAGGGGGGTGAATCAATTATCTCAAAATTTCCTTAATTTTCTTTTCTTTCGTTATCTCAATATTCAGTGTTATATCAAAACATGAAAGCATATGTAATCATAAGAACAAAAATAAAATCAACACACATAACATAAGGATTTTATGTGGAAACCCTGTTAAGGGAAAAACCACAGGGTGACTAACCCAAGATTGTATTCTCTGTTAAAAGAATAAAGGAGTACAAAATGGCACTTGCCAATTGGGGCTCACTGTCTAAGCACACTACTCACAAGAGGCACACTACCTACAAGAGACTCACTGTCTACAGAACATACAGAAGATAATCAAGTGTTTGAACTGATGAGAAGCATCTACAAATGTAAGAGTTCAATTCCAGTTAGGCACAATATACTGATCTAATGTACTTCATTCTTCCTCTATTCAATGTTGTTATTCAGTCATATATCGGACTTGATTTGTTGTTCTCACACTTATCCCTACTTTTCTTCACACCTTATTACTTCACATCTTTGACACACCCACTTAAATGTTGGAATCCATCTGGTATATATATTTGCATCAAGGATTTTCATCAACTTTCTAGTCAGCAACAAGAACACTCAAGATATTTGCAAGTTATTGATCTATTGGCTAAATCCATGCTTGATTTGTGATGGGTATCAAAAGATTAAGCATATAAGTCATTAATCATGTCATCCGACAATGTATAATCCCACAAATTGCTTTATCAGCACCTTTTACTCATCCAGATTGAAGTCTAATACTCTGTCGGTCAGTTCTTCCTCTATCTTCTCTGCCTGACTAGAACCCAACACTCAGATGCTCATATCTTTTTCTTGCTTTATCACCGAAGGCTAAATATTTGGAATACAGTAGTCATGATACCCCTCTTGACTATACCAAGTCCGTAACTTACAAGTTACACCATCTGAGAGATCCAGACCTGATTGTCAGACCTTGTTACATACTCTGTTCTTATTCACCAGACCAAAATAATCTTCAATCTAACTTTCGGTATAGGAATATTATGTATTGTGAATGTGTGGGATAGACTTTGTTACCATCAATGGAAACACTTATGAAGCCACACAGTAACTCTTGCCAACAATCTCCCCCTTTGGCATTGATGGCAACACTTAGTGAAAAATGGCTAAGTGTTGCATTAACTCTCCCTTTGCTTGTGCTCTGTCTCTTGCACTATTTTACCATAGCTCCCCCTTTGCTGGATTCCTCATTTTTCACTACTCTTCACTCCCCCTTTGACATCAATGGCAAAGGGCAGGATCCACAAACCAAAATTGTACAAAAAGTTTCCACATAAGGCCGCATATGTACATATAATTCATATGATAAACTTATAAATACTTGGGTATGTCTGCAAAAGTAGTCTTTAGCCGTACAAACTCTGTGGCCCAACTCCTCTTCATCCTATCCAAAATGGAGATGTGACCACTCAACAAAAATGCATAAGCTTCTGCCCTTCTTAAGTCTACTAGATCACTGGTCCAGGCCGTGGTCTGAGCTTCTGTTAAGGCCTCATGTATTGCCTCTAAATTAGGGATAATTATCCCTCTAAGTTCACCCATTCTGTTCATCATGTTCTTCTTTTCTTTGTCCAGTCTCTTTATTTCATTTATTATAACAATAGCCTGGCATTCTTCATTCATTAAAGAGGAGGAAAGAGGGTCAAAATTCTGAACTAAGCTTGACATTTTTTCTTCTTGTTCTTTTACTTTCTCCTCAATGTCTTTTGTCACTTTAGGCCAAGTCAGACAAAATTTGAATAGGTCCCCACCATCTTTGAGAGCATTTTCAAGGCTCTTTATTCCAATATCTAGAGTCCACCTATTATTTGCAATAAGTCCTTGCACCTCAGTGAATCTTTTTCCTAGAAAATCCTTCCAGACCTTTGCTTCTACTGATTTCTCTAGAGTTTCAAAATGAGTGTTAACAGAATTGACTAAGTTTTTTAGATTACTGGATGGCGAGGCCGAAGGATCCTTTTGATAGGTTGGCAAAATCTTTTCCAATATCCCAGATGCACTCTCCAATAGCTTACAATCCTCCATATGTGATTTCAAAAGTTTCTCTTTAGCCTTGGCTTGGGCAAATGATGCTATCTTCATCATCTGTACTGGAGAGAGAGTGTCCAGATTTAGGGGCCCTTGAAACAACTCTAGTTAATCTAACTCCATAACCTCCTTGTTCAGGAAATTCTATACTATCTCTACAGTGTCTCTTTGAGATTCAGACTTCTTCCCTTTAGAAATATTAGGACTGCCCGGTTTGGACGTGTCATCACAAACCTTTTTTACATGCTCTTTTTCTTTAGGTTTATCCTCTTTTTCTTGCATCTCCTTCTCTTCTCTTTTTCTTTACCCTTTAGCTTCAGTGTCTGAAATGATGTCTTGGTAGTTGTGGTATCCGGAGGACTGATATCACCAGTGTTTGTTGCTTTGTAAACTTCCTCTACCAGAACAGAGGAATCTAAGTCCTCAGACTTCTCTTCATCTATTTTCTTTAATCCTTCAATATCCTTGTCAGAAAATTCTTCATTGATTACATTTAATCTGGTGCAGGAGCACCTACCTGACAGCTGGTCATGATAAGGCAGTTAGTAGTTTAGGTCCTGTTTATGTTTCCAAGAAGGTCTGTTAAGACCAGTTGCATGTAATAAGGTCATGCTGATCATGATAAGATCATGCTGACCAGGCTTTTGCTATTTTTAGCTAGTTAGTTATAACAGCTGTCATGATGTATGTTCAGTGGGATCTCCCAGCCGCATGGAGAGTTCCCAGCCGCTTGGAGTTGGGTCAGTAGTACTCATAGGGAAGTCTTTATAAGCTTGAGATTGGTTGATTGTAGATCATCGATCGGCAGTGTAGTGTTGCATCAAGTAGAGAAGTCGAGTGTTCTGTGTGAGGAACATCATATTGTATTGCATCTTTGAGTCAATAAAGATCCTGATTCGTTTTCTGTTTGTTCTCCTTCCTGTAATCGATTGCTGGTTTGAGAGGTTTTCATGGATATACTGATCCATTCCACCGGTTGACTCATCTGATCGGTGGAATGGCAATGTACAGTAGGTTAGTAGGTAGTAGTTTGTTTGTTTGCATGCAGGTGTGCAGGATCGCGGTCAAGAGATGTTGAAGACCCTAGCATCCTCATGTGCTAGGTCGAGTTGATAAGCTGACTGAGTTGGAAGATCACCCTGAGTTGGATCGGGTCATCCCTGGTGGATCGGCGAAGAGAGATTTCGCTAAGTGAAGAAGTTCGCGAAAACGGCATCATCAGGATATTTCTGCAAATATCCTTTAGTCGGGTTAGGCATCATCATCCGGATAAGTGAAGATGAACATGATGTTGTCGACTGCATGAAGTGCGAGTTCGTCGGGGTGATCATCAACAGGAGGAGCCGAGGAGCGTATCGGCATCAGGATCATCATATCGGAAGTGCCAAACATCCGCATATCGCGAGTTGATGCGGAAGAGAAAGTTCGTGTTTTTGGCTAAGTGTTGAAGAGGTCATCAGGATATTGGGTGACGTCATCGTCATCAGGACATGACGTCATCGTCATCAGGATATTGAGATATCCCCCTGTGCGAGTTTATCCTGCCGTCGTAAGGTGTTAGGGTATCGGCGGAAGTCCGTGGCAGGAAGTTGTGTTAACATCATCATCAGGAGGTTTCGAAGAGAACCGAATAATTTATATCATGATGCTATTGCTTGTATCATCGGGCAGTGGAGCGTCGAAGGAAAGGTACTGAAGGTGAACGTCATCAGGATATTTGGAGCAACCGGATGTTGAATATCCTGCTGACGAAGGAAGTGTTGCATATCATGATGCCGAAGGAGTTCGGAGCCCGATGAACAGTGCAACAGGAGGATGTGCGCGCCCGCTGAACATCATGATGATGATGTTAGAAGGAAGGCGGAGGAGGTGAACAGTAGCCGGCAGGAGGATGATTGCGAGTGTCCGCAATATGATGATGTTGTTGGTTTTCGGAAACATGATGATGATGTTGGTGGCTTTAGGTAATATGATGATGATGGCGAAGATGATGATGATGAGGTTGGTTTGCAGACATTCATGCTATATGCGAATGATATAGTGTGGATGCCTCTGCATTATAGTGGTATCAGAGCTCAGCAAAAGGTCTGGGCTGTTGTGTGTTGATTCTGTCACCGAAAGGGCAGAGGTAAGAGATAGAGTTGATTGTGTTGTGATTGAGAGGTTGACAAAATGCCTCCTAAAGGTAATGGTACTGCAAGGGAATTGCAGGAAATGAAGGAGAAACATGCTAGAGAGATGAGGAAGATGAAGGAGCTTGCTGAAGCACTTCAAGCCAGGCTGACAGCCCTGGAAAAGAACAAAAAGAGGGAAGTGGAAGACAGTGAGTCTGAAGAAGATGCAGATACTGTTGAAGAGTATGAAGAGGTAGCTGAAGATCTGGATGCTGAAGACCAGAGATTGGCAAAACTGTTAAAGGCAGTGCAGAGTGAAAAACCTAAGGTAAAGGTTGATGTTTCCAAGTATACTGGAAGCTTGAATGAAGATGAGTTGTTAGATTGGATTGCTGCACTAGATAATCACTTTGAATGTGAAGATGTAGCTGAGGATCAGAAGGTAAAGATTGCAAAGACCAAGTTAGGAGGTCATGCTTTGGTATGGTGGGATTATGTACAATCTGAGAGAAGGAAACAAGGGAAGTCTAAGATCACTTCTTGGGATAAGATGGTAGCAAGGATAAAGGGTAAATTCTTGCCAAGGGATTATGAAATCCAGATGTTTAAGAAGCTGCAATTTTTAAAGCAGAAAGACAGGGATGTGAAATCATATACTGAGGAATTTTATCTGTTGAGTATGAGGTCTGGTCATCATGAGAATGAGGTAGAAAAGGTGGCTAGGTACTTGGCTGGTTTAAGGTTTAACATACAGGATGAGTTAGTGTTAGCTAACCCTAAGAATGTGGAAGATTGTTATCAAATGGCAATCAGGATTGAAGAAAAGCTGAATAGAGGACATGATAAGTCCATGAGAGGAAGAGGAAACAACAGGGGAAGAGGAGCAGCCCCTGCACAAAAGCAAACCAATGAGGTTCAAGAAGACACTGGTAAAGGACAGGGACAGTCTGATTTCAGAGGTGGATGGAAAGGTAATAGAGGAAGATTTGGAGGTGGTAGAGGTTCTACTACATTTTCAGGAAAGTGTTACACCTGTGGAGAGTTTGGTCATCCATCTTTCAAATGTCCAGAAAACAAAGGTTCATCATCCAGAAATGATAGAACAAGTGACAAGAGAGTACAACTTGTGCAAGAAGAGAAAGAAGAAGAAAGTGCACAGAGTTCAAACAGAGGTCCTGATAATGTTGGATATCCAGAGAGTGGAGAATCACTGATGTTAAGGAGAATTAGTTTGCAGGCATCAAAGGATCTGATGCAAAGAAGAGCTCTTTTCAAGACCACATGTAAGAGCAAAGGTAAGGTATGTAAGGTTGTCATTGACACTGGTTCAACAGACAACATGGTATCTCAGGAAATGGTGGATAAACTAAAGTTGGAAAGGATTCCACACCCACACCCTTACAAGGCATCTTGGGTGAGTGATAGTCAATCACTTTTTGTCTCTGAACAGGCATATGTGGATTTCCAGATTGGACCCTATCATGATAGGATTTTGTGTGATATATTGCCTATGGAATGTTGTCACCTACTGTTAGGTAGACCATGGCAATTTGACAGAAGGGTACTGTATGATGGGTATGCTAATACCTACACCATCAAGAAGGATGGGAAGATTATTAAGTTGATGCCATTGCAGGCAAAAGCTGCAGTACAGAAGACAGCTCAAATCATTTTAATGGGAAAGAAGGAGTATGTGCAGATGCCTAGAGGAGCAAGCATGAAGGCAGTTCAGGACACTGCAGGGAAAGGAGTTGTTACAGCCAACAAGCTGAAGACAGTTTCAGTTGTGACTGACAGAGGTCAGCAGCAGGTTCAGAAACAGGGTGCAAACAGCAACCAGTTCAGAGGATTGACAAGGATGTTGTCATAGTTGGGACTATTGCTTGTCCTATGAAGATTGACAGGAAGATACAGTTGAATACCACAGAGGTAGTTCAGCCAGAGGTTCTGGTTAGGCAACCTGACAAACACAGGGTATGTGAGAAGAAGGCCTACATCACCAGGCATGATGATTTACTTGCCAGAAAGCAAGTTACAGTTCAGAAGACTCGGAGAAGCCAAGAGATAGCA
Source organism: Cunninghamia lanceolata (assembly GCA_027924645.1). Classification (NCBI taxonomy): domain Eukaryota; kingdom Viridiplantae; phylum Streptophyta; class Pinopsida; order Cupressales; family Cupressaceae; genus Cunninghamia; species Cunninghamia lanceolata. The sequence continues at coordinate 752,375 of BSBN01001161.1, forward strand.
GCAGATAAAGCTGGAGCAGGTCAGAAGACTGACAAAGCAAAGTGTAAAGGTGGAAGACTTCCACATGCTACACTCATGGGACATGAGTTCTTTTCTTTTGGGGAGTATGGTACAGGAGCACCTACCTGACAGCTGGTCATGATAAGGCAGTTAGTAGTTTAGGTCCTGTTTATGTTTCCAAGAAGGTCTGTTAAGACCAGTTGCATGTAATAAGGTCATGCTGATCATGATAAGATCATGCTGACCAGGCTTTTGCTATTTTTAGCTAGTTAGTTATAACAGCTGTCATGATGTATGTTCGGTGGGATCTCCCAGCCGCATGGAGAGTTCCCAGCCACTTGGAGTTGGGTCAGTAGTACTCATAGGGAAGTCTTTATAAGCTTGAGATCGGTTGATTGTAGATCATCGATCGGCAGTGTAGTGTTGCATCAAGTAGAGAAGTCGAGTGTTCTGTGTGAGGAACATCATATTGTATTGCATCTTTGAGTCAATAAAGATCCTGATTCGTTTTCTGTTTGTTCTCCTTCCTGTAATCGATTGCTGGTTTGAGAGGTTTTCATGGATATACTGATCCATTCCACCGGTTGACTCATCTGATCGGTGGAATGGCAATGTACAGTAGGTTAGTAGGTAGTAGTTTGTTTGTTTGCATGCAGGTGTGTAGGATCGCGGTCAAGAGATGTTGAAGACCCTAGCATCCTCATGTGCTAGGTCGAGTTGATAAGCTGACTGAGTTGGAAGATCACCCTGAGTTGGATCGGGTCATCCCTGGTGGATCGGCGAAGAGAGATTTTGCTAAGTGAAGAAGTTCGCGAAAATGGCATCATCAGGATATTTCTGCAAATATCCTGCAGTCGGGTTAGGCATCATCATCCGGATAAGTGAAGATGAACATGATGTTGTCGACTGCATGAAGTGCGAGTTCGTCGGGGTGATCATCAACAGGAGGAGCCGAGGAGCGTATCGGCATCAGGATCATCATATCGGAAGTGCCAAACATCCGCATATCGCGAGTTGATGCGGAAGAGAAAGTTCGTGTTTTTGGCTAAGTGTTGAAGAGGTCATCAGGATATTGGGTGACATCATCGTCATCAGGACATGACGTCATCGTCATCAGGATATTGAGATATCCCCCTGTGCGAGTTTATCCTGCCGTCGTAAGGTGTTAGGGTATCGGCGGAAGTCCGTGGCAGGAAGTTGTGTTAACATCATCATCAGGAGGTTTCGAAGAGAACCGGATAATTTATATCATGATGCTGTTGCTTGTATCATCGGGCAGTGGAGCGTCGAAGGAAAGGTACTGAAGGTGAACGTCATCAGGATATTTGGAGCAACCGGATGTTGAATATCCTGCTGACGAAGGAAGTGTTGCATATCATGATGCCGAAGGAGTTCGGAGCCCGATGAACAGTGCAACAGGAGGATGTGCGCGCCCGCTGAACATCATGATGATGATGTTAGAAGGAAGGCGGAGGAGGTGAACAGTAGCTGGCAGGAGGATGATTGCGAGTGTCCGCAATATGATGATGCTGTTGGTTTTCGGAAACATGATGATGATGTTGGTGGCTTTAGGTAATATGATGATGATGGCGAAGATGATGATGATGAGGTTGGTTTGCAGACATTCATGCTATATGCGAATGATATAGTGTGGATGCCTCTGCATTATAATCCTTCAACATCCATGATAGAAGGTTCTTCATCTGTTTCCTCTACAATAGGAAGATTGAATCTCTTCAAGGCATTCCAGAGGATATCTTTTGTTTCACTTGCTACTTGGTCTGTTTCTCCAAGCATGAGTTTATTCATTCTTACCTTACTCCGAAACTCATCCTTACAATCCTTGAAAATCATGTCCATTTGTTTTAGAGTGATAGAAGGGTAAAGTTGTATCATTATTTGCTCCCAAATTTCTAAGTCTTTAACCTTTGCATTCTCTTTTCTTAGCTCAAGTACCTTTTCTAGGCTCTTAGAAATCAATGATATAATTTCAATGAAAGCTTTATTGTAAATGTTCAAGTACCTGATAGTAGCCTTTTCCAGAATTCTCTTGTCAGCATCACTGTATGCATCATAGAACTTAGTCACCAGCTGCAGGTTCCCATCCACAGTAACTGCCTTGATGATGTTATCAATGGAAAGAGTGGGCTTTTCAATAAATTCCTCTGCCTTCTCTTCCTTATTTCTGCTAGCAGAGAACTTCGCAGATGTTTTCTTCTTCTTCTTCATTTTCTTGATTTCCTCAACAGATTCTGTTTATTCATCATCTTTATGGCTTGTATAAGTCCTTGTGGCTTTTCTCTTCATCCTCTTTTCTTCTTTTCTAGATGTCTTGACTTTCAGTTTGGTAGACTTTGAGCTTTTGGAAGCGACATGAGTAGAGCTTTTGGAGGATCTAGTCTGAGAGGAGGTTTGTACAGGAGCACTTTCTTTCTTTGCTTCTTGTCTTTCTTTCTCTACCCTCTCTATTTTCTCTCTCTTAGCATCTACAACCTCCTTTGATAAGCCAAATCTTTTGGCAATTTCTTCAACTTCCTTTCTTACTTTCCTCTTCATCTCTAGCTGTCTTAACCCAACATGTATTTTTATACTTAGCTCTTCAAAGGTTGCAAACCTTTCTGCTTCAGTGTCATTAGGCTGTCTCAATAGGTGTTGAATATGTAGCTCTAATATTTTTTCATCAACCTCATATCCCATAGGCATTATCCATACAGTTCTTGGCTCAACTGCCTCCATTAGGCATTAATCAGTGTAAACCATGAAGGAGACTATATCTTTGTATTTGTCAACTATTGTTTGTGGTATTCTTTCTCTGGTTTGCATTATGCTTTAGAAATTCTTAAAGTAACCCTAGAGGGCTATGTTTTGGGCTTGAGCATCACCAAGTCCATACATGTAATCTCTGATCTAAATTGCAATAGGTTTATCATTTTGCGAGACCCAACCATTTGATCCATGTAGCTCATTCATATAATAGAAGAATAGACACAGTATTAGACTACCATATTTAAAGGAATTTTTCTTATCCTTTTTGATCTTCTGCAAGTTCTCCAACAGTTGATTTAGAAGAAGCTCACATAGATCATAATCTGCATCTTCCCTCAACATTTGATATACAACATAGATTGTTGTACCAGACATAGAATTCTCCCTGCTCGAATGGTAGATTTTGTAGCCAATTATCATTGAAGCAAACTTGACATCCGGATCTGTGATGTCATCTATAGTCATTGCTCTTTTGTCAAATTTTGATCTGGTGGCTTCAGTTACCATTTGGTTCTTCATAGATTTGAGTGCAGGTAACCCACCTGATGAATGCAGTCTGGTCACTACCCTGATGACATCTTTAGTTATCTTGAATGGCCTCATTAGCCACATAAAATTATCATGCATCATACTTAGAACATACCGGACCCAATCATCTTCTGCAAAACACAGAAAATGTATGCAATGCCTGAAGTATTTATCTCAGATGGCCTTGAATTCAGGTTTGAGTTCAAAATTATCATCTATTAGTTGTTTGTGATAAATATTCATCAATTTTGAGTCTCCAAATTCTTCAATCTTTGAATGGATATAACCCTAACATCTTCTACATGCAAGACTCTGTGCAGAATGCTAGAAAACAAACACAAGGGATCAACTTCTAGAGATTTGTAAGGGTGTTTCTTGAATTTAGGTCTCGGCCTATCAGAAATATTGACAACCATTGGAGTAGCCATTTTGCAAGAGATCTGGAGAGAGTTTTCAAAAGGGAAGTACCTTTTCATTCTTTAGGGTTTGAAGCAAAAACTAGAACGATTCTCTGGTTGAATTCGATCTTCAATTAAACTTGAGTAAATTGTAGGATCTTCTTCATGGAGCTCTTCTTTTCTTCTTGGTGAGTGCAAGTGTGTAAATAATGAGTGAAAGAACCCTTTTATCCTTGCATAAACCCTAATTTCCTTTTGTAATAAATGCACAACTTAAGTCATCCAGTTAGCCTTATTTGAGAGATATTCTTGAATCATTGCACAGATCTTAAAATTATTGCCTATGAGGGTTGACAACATATCTTCACCCTTTTCAAACATATCATAGGTCCGCAGATTAAATTATTTCAGTTTTGGATCATATCGGATATATCTGTGAAATTTTGTTTTACTGGATAGCGGCCGATACAGGATCTCCTCATAACTTGTTCAAATCTGCATATGAATTTGCCAAATTTTGACTAGATGACTTTCAAGTGAATCTCCTCAAACCCTTTAAACCACAACCTCTTATTTTGACTCAATGTGCCGAATTCAAGCACTTACTAGCTAGTTGGGGGAAAAGGATCTTCTCTGTAGCTCCCCCTGAGCCAGAGCTTACCTTTTAGTTTCTGGAAGGAATATCAGCACCAGATTCCGGTGCGAATCTATCCCCAATATTTACTATATTCTTCTTTACCCAAATCTTGCTCATCTCCTTTTGAAATTCATCTGCATTCACTTTTCCTTTGCCCTTATCTTGTTTCTGATCATGTTCCACCAGACCTTTTCTATCCTAATTTTTGCTTCTATAGAATTTGGCAATATGACCGGATCTATTGCAATTGTAACATACAACATTTCTTGACTTATTTGATTGATATCCTCTTGATCTGCATTGATTAGCCATATGTCCCATTTTATTGCATACAAAGCATCTACCATTGAATGAATTGTTTATTTGCATATTTCTACATTCATGAGATTTGTGACCATACCTTTTGCAATTAAAACATTGCCTGGAAAAGGATGGATTATTCTGATTCATTCTCCTCTTGCACTGAGTTGCTTTATCACTGAAATTGATGCAATTGAAGCAGTATCCATTGAAGGATGGATATCTTTGGGCATTTGGTTGCCTTACCAGAGGTCTTCTAGGCCTGTTTCTTTGATTTCCTAATCCAAAGTTCTTCTGACCAGATCCAGAGCTTTCACTTTTCTCATATCCCAAGACATACTTATCATCTACCCTCTTTTGGCTTTCAAGAAGAACTTCAAGTTGGGCTGAGCTTATCTTGAAATTTTCTTTCTATTCATTTGCAGTTTGAACATCTTGTTTAAGAGTGTCTATCTGATTCTCAAGTTGTTCTTCATTGTCTCTAGCTTCTTCAAGATCAGATTCAAGATGCCTGATTATTCTGTCCATTTTGTGGCAGTCCTCTATTTTCTCCTTGAGGGATTGTTTTAGATTATCTTCAATCTTTATTTTTTCTTCAATTTCTTGGGTGAATCTCATAACCCCTGATTCCATTTCATGCCTTACCATAATGACTTCTTTTGATAGCTTCTCACATAGCTTATTTTTCTCATTCAGATCTTCATTAGTATCATTGACTTCACTTTGATTGGCTAATTTTTGAAGTAGTTCCTTTCTCTTTTTCACAGAGATACTAAGTTTTCCTTTTAGCTCATTTACGAAATCATCAACTTGTTTGAATCTTTCTCTCAAATTATTGACTTCAGAGTGGGATTGTTCAAGATCATCTAGGGTAGACTAAAGTTGTTCCTTCATACCATATGCATCCATTGACATTCCCAGATCTTCCTCAAGCTGTTAGGCTTTGTTCAGAGGAACCTAGCTCTGATACCAATTGTTGAAAACAAGGCAGATAACTGAGAGGGGGGTGAATCAGTTATCTCAAAATTTCCTTGATTTTTCTTTTCTTTCGTTATCTCAATATTTAGTGTTATATCAAAACATGAAAGCATATGTAATCATAAGAATAGAAATAAAATCAACACACATAACACAAGGATTTTACGTGGAAACCCTGTTAAGGGAAAAACCATGGGGTGACTAACCCAAGATTCTATTCTCTGTTAAAAGAATAAAGGAGTACAAAATGGCACTTATCAATTAGGGCTCACTATCTGAGCACACTGCTCACAAGAGGCACACTGCCTACAAAAGACTCACTATCTATAGAACTTACAAAAGATAATCAAGTGTTTGAACTAATGAGAAGTATCTACAAATGCAAGAGTTCAGTTCTGGTTAGGCACAATATATTAATCTGATGCACTTCATTCTTCCTCTATTCAATGTTGTTATTCAGTCACATATCAGACTTGATTTGTTGTTCTCACACTTATCCCTGCTTTTCTTCACACCATATTTCTTCACATATTTGACACACCCACTTACATGATGGAATCCATTCGGTATATATATCTGCATCAAGGATTTTCATCAAGTTTCTAGTCAGCAACAAGAACACTCAAGATATTTGCAAGTTATTGATCTGTTGCCTGAATCCATGCTTAATTTGTGATGGGTATCAAAAGCTTAAACATAGAAGTCATTAATCATGTCGGCCAACAATGTATAATCCCACAAATTGCTTGATCAACACCTTTTACTCATCTGGATTGAAGTCTAATACTCTGTCAGTTAGTTCTTCCTCTGTCTGCTCTGCCTGACTAGAACCCAACACTTGGATGCTCATATCTTTTTCTTGCTCTATCACCGGAGGCTAAATCTTTGGAATATAATAGTCACAATGCCCCTCTTGACTTGTCCAATTTTGTAATTTATTAAGTTACACCATCTGAGAGATCTGGACCTGATTGTCAAACCTTGTTACATACTCTATTCTTGTTCACCAGACCAAAATAATCTTCAATCTGACTTCTAGTATAGGCATACTATGTACTACAGATGTGTGGGATAGACTTTGTTGCCATCAATGACAACACTTATGAAGCAACATAGTGTCTCTTGCCAATAATATTAGGCTTGTTGATGTGTCTTCAAGTGTTTTCATAATCACAACAATCAATCTTGAAAGTCAAACTTGCCATGATGTCTTGTGTGTGTGATTTATGCATGTAAATGTGAAATCTTTTGTCTGGAAGTTGCCTAGGTCAAGATATCAACAAGTACATCTTACATCATCCTAATTGTCCTTATCATCACTGTCATCCTAATCCAAACCCTAATCATCCTAAGTATCCACCCTAGTTCTCTTAAACATCCTTGTTATCCATTTATTTATTCTAATCCTCCAATCCATATCCACATCATCATAATCCTCATCCAATCTAGTCCAACTTCTTCTAATTCTCACCACAATCTAATCCCATTCTTGAGCCCCATCTAATCCATCACTTGTCAAAATGGTTCTGATCATTAACAAGCCTAGGACAAATCAAAAATTCAAAATCTCAATCCTAGGAGGCTATCCTTCTAACTCCAATAATGGTGACCACCTTGTAGATCATGATGTCTATTTTGAGGAACAGGACAAAATACAAAGACTTAAACATATGTATCAACCCATTCTACCAATAGAAAACAAGAACCTAGAGGACGAACCCTATGGCACCCAAATAATGTTGGATACACTTAGGTGGTTATATAGAAAGGAACAAGTCACTACCCCATAACAACATCAACAATCCCAACAACAACAACAACAATTCCAAATATGACAACAATGCCAACCGCAATAACAAAAATTCCAAATACAACAACAACAACAATTCCAACCACAACCTTAACAAATTACACCTCAATCATATGTGTCACCCCCTCAACTTCATACCATCCTAATCTATCCACATATCATATCAATTCCATATCAACCTATCCCATGTATACCCAACAACATCCACCCCAAGATCATCCAACTCCTTATTCCAACATTTCAACTCATCATCAAATCCATGTACAAGAAAATTAAGTTCCTTCACAACAAGAACATGCAAGTCCAAGTTACCCTTTGCACCATGATCATGTGCCCTTAAGTCCTCATGTTACCTTTGACAAGGGAAACACCACTCTAGTTTATACATCCTATTGGTATCCTCCATCATCATCTAATCAAATGATTATCCAAGAGCCTCCTAGTCCTATCCCAACACCACCATGCAATCCATTCACCAATCCATCAACCCCTTCAATCCATTCGTTACCATCTTCCTCTAACTTTCTTAATCCTAGTCCATTAAACCCTTTCATCCCTCCACTATGGGATATTTCCAATCCTAATCCTAACCAACTAAATCTTAAGCCTAAGCCTACAACACCATCCACCATTATTATCCATCCATTATATTGTCCATCCACCCATACACTTATGAAGGATGTGATCCAATGGATATTAGCAAGGAATCAACCATCTCCATGTCATCAAACACCTATCCAAGAGCCTATCAAAGAGCCTTCAAACAACATGTCTAGTCCTCCAAATACATCATATAGTCTACAACTTGTCAATCCTACTGAAGAGTCTTTCACCATGAGTCCAAGTCTAGATCCATTGTACCTTCATGATGTTGATCATCAAGAGCCTATCAAGCCTATCCAAGAGTCTCCCACTTCCACTTCCATTCAACAAAATCAAGAGCCATGTCAAGAGTACAATCTAAATCATGTGGAAACATCAACCCTTTATCTAAATCAAGATCAAAGCACCTCCATCCTACCCATCCATAACCTATATATTTTCTATGATCAAGATATTATCCATGATAAAGTTCCTAACCATGAGCAAGCAATCGAAGTTTAACCCATCCATAACCTATATATTTTCTATGATAAAGATATTATCTATGATGAAGAACCTATACACAAACAAATTGATCCCATCTATATCACACTTAATCCTATCTATAATCAAGATCCCATCTATGATCAATATCCTATCTATGATCACGAGAACCATGATGATCCTCTTAGCCAATTTTATTCATTCCATGGTCAAAATATTATCCCGCTACCTATCCATAATCCCACACCTATCCATAAGAAAGATATCCAAACTAACCCTATCCATCCTCCACCTAGTCCTATCCATGATCCAACACCATCCACTTCCATTGATGAGACACTTGGCTCCCAAGTAAACATAGATGATCAAACAAATAGCTTGGATCTTAATGAGCACAAGGATAATCAAGATCCTAATAATCCTTCATCACCCACTATTGACCATATTTCAATCTACTATCATATTCCATTGGTCTTACCACCTTCATCCGTTAATTTTCCTCCTTTGGAAAGCAACAACCATTATCTACCACCTCACCTTCCCCATCAAATAATGAGCTAGTGTCTAGTGTCCAAAACACCTATAATCCCATTATCCATTGCATACTCCAAAAAATGAACTATCAAGGTAAAGGATTAGGCCTTCATGAACAAGGTATTTCAGAACCCATCCATGTCAAAACCTTCCACGCTCATATGGCCTTGGTTATATACCCCAATAAAAATAATCTCAAGATGTTGGTACTTCCTCCATGCCTTCTAAATTCACTCCTATCCATCATAAACCACATCGTATCCCCAAAACATATGTTGTCATTCCTCCCCCATCATCCTACAAATCCCAAAAGCATGTGACCATACACCTTCCTCCATCTACTTTACCACCACCACTTCCAAATCCTAATATCCCTCCATCCACTCTACCTCCACTTATCCCAATGCCTAATATCCCTATCATCCAATCCCCTTCTCCATTTATCCACAAATCCACTTTTAATCCCTCCATCCATAAATCCCCTCACATTCCTAATCACATTCCTAATCATGATCAACAAATGCACACATTGACCAAACATGAATCTTCCATCAAGTCCATGGGATTCACAAATAAAATTTTGGATGCCTCTACCCATAAAGAAAAAAATCATAAAAATACTTATGCCTTAGGGCATCAATGCAAAGAGTCCAACCAAAATCTATCCAAAAGGCTACCCAAGCCCATACTTTCACAAGAAAAGTCCAAAAATAAAATGGTTTGGGTCCCTAAGTGAAAAGAAATCAAGTCAAATGAAGAATCCACATCCCAAAAATTCCAAAAATCTCACTTCATCCAAAAATCTCACTTCATCCAAAAATCCCAAATTCCTTCATGCCATAAATCCCAATGCAAAAATCATAAAATCCTAAGTCTATGTGGATACCTAAATTCCTACATCAACCATCCCCTAAGAAAATAGGTCCATTACTTCCTACACCTCCTTCTAATTAAAACCTTCAAAATCTAATTTGGTGTGTGCAACTATTGGTCTTAGTCCCTTTCTATTCCACAACATTTCCACCTACCTCCATCTCACCATCTTTAATTTATTATCCCACATATTTCCCCCATCTCACTTCTATGGTCTATGATTTTGCTCCATCACCCATATATCCCTCCATATCCATTCGTCGTTCACCTCATAACCCACCATCCTTTCCATTTCCATATTCACACATCTACCAACATCCATGTGCATAATGCTACCTGATATAGTCCATGTGCAAACACACATTAAAATGATAACATACTACCTCACTATTGGAAATAGACACTTGAGTCCCTCTTGTCCATATCGACCTATTCCATCCAAATATTTTTTAAAAAATCAAAATAGTAAAGAGAAATCCTTCGTCCAATGGTGAAAACTTGGCAAACAGGTGCCTTTGATAAGTACCATGATGAAAACCTGGCAAACATGCATCATGTGTAGATTGACTGTCTATGTACCTTACACTTGGGGACATGTTGTCTCATCTCATCTTATCGCTTCCCATCATATCATCCTTATCCATTGTATATGCATACTTATCCCATTGGTCCACTTCATCCTCCTTTCCTCCTTTCGATCTTGATAAAGATAGGGATAAAATGTTGAATCAATCTTTGTATACCTCTTGTTGTATCTCATACTTCCCACCACATCCTATCAATCCTACCATCACAAGCATTGTCACGCTATATCTCAAGTCTAATATCTTGAATAAGATATGTTACTCCTATGCAACATAGTTGATGCAGATGTGACTAAACACAGACCACAAAGGGATCAAAATAACAACATAGGAGGAAGAGGATAGAGGGGATGGTAGGGAAAACAACTCTTCTAGGCCTTAGCGGACCAAACAGAAACACTTGACATCAAACAGGACAAAACTGTCCACTCACTCTCCATTGCTTCAACATAGCATAATGACACCATTTATAGGTTCATACACATGGGAACCTTCCCAAACTTTCTAGGGACCCTATACCTTCTAGGTTTGACTGTCCCAAGCCCACAAAACCATAAAAATGCCTAGGGGATACCTCCTTGTACCACCTCCTTCACAAACTGACTCACTTCCTTCTAGCCCTCTTTTTAGGACTGTTATAAAATAACTTTTGTTTCAGACCTCTTATCCAAACTATCAAGAGCTTTTTGACTACCCATTACCTTGTTCTTGAACATATTAAACATGCAACATGGGTTTCTTTGGAACACTACATCCAAAACTTGACTGTACCCTGCTATCCTAAGGGCTAATTAGGCCTCCTAGACATGAAAAAAGGCTAGAAAACTTATTTCCAATTACAAAGACCCACTCCAAGGTATCAAATAGATCATAAAAGGTCTAAATACTCTATTTTCAAAGGTTTTGTGCCAAACTTCTCCATTGCCCTTCAAAAAGCAACTCCACCTATGTTAGGACTGTCAAAACATAGTGTTATTGGACTTCAAGAAACACACAAATCTATCCTTTCCCACCAACTCCACCATTCCTGCAACACAAAAATCAGAGAAACAACAACAAAATATCTCCATATCATCCATTATTGGGTTAGAGAGTGGATGGAAATGGCTCCCAAGCCATCAATTTCTTCAGAAACCCCAGAAACTAGATTTTTGGACCAAAAATCAGAAAAATGCCAATAAAATTCTTAAACAAAAATATTAATCTACCGAATAAAATGAAAAATAGAGCTAACACAGCCCTCTTCCAGATTTCATTTTGTTCCCTGCATGAAAATTCTGTACATTTCTGTACAAGTGCTTGAAAACTAAGAAAACCACCAAAAATTGCAGAAAAAACTATATTTTTTTCTCTTTATCTCTTTTGAAAACTTTCCCCACACAAGAAAATTCTATTCTCTTCAGCTATCATATGCATATTAGATTAAAATCCATGTTTTTCTCCTCTTTCCATCATGGAAAGCCAAAAAAATAAGGTAATTAAAGCCTTCCATAAAGAAAACAAGAAGGCTGTCCTAAAATCTAGGAAAAAAAATCTGTAGGCCTATTATTAGAAATTTTCCTTTTCTAAGGCCACCACTACATGACCATGCCTTTCAAGGCTTTATTACATTTTTTTTTTCCAAAACTTATTTTGCCTTTTAACTCTAAAATTTTAAAAATTTGATTAAATGCCTATTCTAGGTGTACTGCACCATACAGCCTAACTTGAAACTTTTCCAAGTCCCTTGGAAATATTCTTGCAAATTTTCCTTCATGGCTCCATGCTTGTCTTCATCAGGTCCATGTTGCCTTGATCATTCACTGTCCTTGTTATCTTTGCTCTTGTCCTTCTTTGAAATGTGTTTCACTCTGTCATAGAGTGCTCTATCAACTTCACTCTTCTTTACCTCTGTCAACACTTTCTTCTCAATTCCTTTCTCACACCACTGTCTCATATTGTTCGTTCCACTATCATTATCTTTCTCAACCTTTGTTAGGCCTACAACTTGTGTGTTCACTATCCTAAGAACTTTGCAAACTGCTGCACTAGCTTCATTTGGTTGTCTACTCATCACTATAGGGCACATGATTGTCCCTACCAAGACTCCTTCACTCACTTCTTGCCTTACCACAGGCTCTACACTCTTATACTTCTCATTTTCACTCACCTCCTTCTTCCACATGAAGATATTTCTCCTCACAATTGGCTGCAACTCTTCTTCACACTTACTTTTTGTTGTTTCAACAACTTTATGCCTTGAAAAGGCTACATACTCCTTGTTTGCACTCTCCTCAAACATCACTGGCTCCTTCTTGCCAAACATGATCATATTTGTTGTTCTTGACTGCTCCTCTAATGGCAGTAGCACAAAAGTCTTATCATCCTTCTTGATAGTGAAGGTATTGGCTCTTCCATCATAGACTGCAAACCTATCAAATTGTCAGGGTCTTCCCAGTATCACATGACAACAATCCATAGGTAGGATGTCACAAAGTACCCTATCCTCATATGCTCCAATTTTAAACTCAACTAATGCTTGTTCAATCACTAAAATGGACTGATGATCACTCACCCAAGAAATTTTGTAGGGAACTTCCCTAGGAACTCTCTTTAACTTCAGTTTATCTACCATCTCACTTGACACCATATTATCAGTACAACTAGAATCCACTATCACTTTACATACCTTGTCCTTGCTCTTGCAAGTTGTCTTAAACAATGCTTTCCTCTAAATCAGCTCCTTCTCCCTGGAGGTCTTTAGTAGTGCTCTTTCTCTCAGCATCAATGCTTCTCCTACTTCAGCATCACACCTTGTGTAACTAGAACTACCACACTCTTCTTCTTGGACTAATTGAGTCCTTCTCTCACTCTTCCTCTCACCATCACTTGAAAAATTTTGTTTCTCAGGACACTTATATGTTGGGTGCCCAAACTCCTGGCAATTATAACATTTACCTACAAAAGTATTTGTACTCCTTCCACCACCAAATCTTCCTCTACCTCTACCTCTAAAATTTGCACTCTGTCCTTGTTTGAAATCAACACCTTGTCCTTGTGCCTTATTCATGTCTTCTTGACTCTCATTAACTTGCTTTGTATTGAAAGATCCTCTACCTCTAGAGGTATTGCCTCTGCCTCTAGCTAACTTATCTTGTCTCCTTTTCAGCTTCTCTTCCACTATAACTGCCATCTGATAACAGTCTTCAACACTCCTTGGATTTGCCAACACCAACTCATCATGCATGTTAAATCTCAAACCACCAATATACTTAGCAACCTTTTGTAGTTCAGTTTCATTTTGACCAGACCTTATACTCAGCTTATAAAACTCTTCAGTGTATGTCTTAACATCCATTTATTTTTTCCTTAAACCTTTAAGCTTCTTAAACATTTGAACTTCATAATCTTTAGGCAAGAATTTACCTTTGATTTTTGCTACCATCTTGTCCCATGAGACAATCTTTGCCTTTCCTTGCTTTCTTCTCTCTGTCTATTGATAATCCCACCATAACAAAGCATGACCTGTCAGCTTGGTCTTTGCAATCTTCACTTTCTGACCCTCAGGAAATTCTTCACACTCAAAGTGATTGTCCAATGCTGCAATCCAGTCTAACAACTCTTCATCATTTAGGCTTCCTCCAAACTTTGGAACATCTATCTTCATCTTGTGCTTATCTTCTTTTACTACCCTCAGCAACTTTACCATCCTCTGATCCTCAGGGTCTAACTCTTCTTCCACATCTTCATACTCAACTTCTTCTTCCTCAGACTCAATCTCTTCACCTAGAGCCACTCCTCTTCTTTGATTTTGTTCTAGGGTAGCCATTCTTTCCTTCAGCTCCCTCAACTCTCTAGCATGTTTCTCCTTCAACTCATTCATCTCTTGAGCCATGTTTCTTGCTTTTGGAGGCATCTTGACAAATTGCCTCTTCAACTCAACACTTCATAGACCTACTAACTGTGCTCTGATACCAATTTGATGTAGAGGTGACTAAACACAGACCACAAAGGGATCAAAATAACAACACAGGAGGAAGAGGATAGAGGGGATAGCAGGGCAAACAACTCTTCTAGCCCTCAGTGGACCAAACAGCAACACTTGACATCAAACAAGACAAGACTGTCCACTCACTCTTCATTGCTTCAACATAGCATAATGACACCATTTGTAGGTTCACACACATGGGAACCTTCCCAAACTTTCTAGGGACCTTAGACCTTCTAGGTTTGACTGTCCCAAGCCCACAAAACCATAAAAATGCCTAGGGGATACCTCCTTGTACCACCTCATTCACAAACTGACTCAGTTCCTTGTAGCCCCCTTTTTAGGACTGTCATAAAATAACTTTTGTTTCAAACCTCTTCTCCAAACTGTCAAGGGCTTTTTGACTATCCATTACCTTTTTCTTGAACATATTAAACATGCAACATGAGTTTCTTTGGAACACTACCTCCAAAACTTGACTGTACCCTACTGTCCCAAGGGCTAATTAGGCCTCCTAGACATGAAAAAAGGCTAGAAAACTTATTTCTAATTACAAAGACCCACTCCAAGGTATCAAATAGATAATAAAAGGTCTAAATACTCTATTTTCAAATGTTTTGTGCCAAACTTCTCCATTTCCCTTCAAAAAGCAACTCCACCTATGTTAGGACTGTCAAAACATAGTGTTATTGGACTTCAAGAAACACACAAATCTATCCTTTCCCACCAACTCCACCATTCCTACAACACAAAAATTAGAGAAACAACAACAAAATATCTCCATCTCATCCATTATTGGGTTAGAGTGTGGATGGAAATGGCTCCCAAGCCATCAATTTCTTTAGAAACCCCAGAAACTAGATTTTTGGACCAAAAATCAGAAAAATGCCAATAAAATTCTTAAACAAAAATATTAATCTACCAAATAAAATTAAAAATAGAGCTAACACAGCCCTTTTCCAGATTTTAGTTTGTTCCCTCCATGAAAATTCTGTACATTTCCGTACAAGTGCTTGAAAACTAAGAAAACCACCAAAAATTGTAGAAAAAACTATATTTTTTTCTCTTTATCTCTTTTGAAAAATTTCCCCACACAAGAAAATTTGATTCTCTTTAGCTATCATATGCATATTACATTAAAATCCATGTTTTTCTCCTCTTTCCATTGTGGAAAGATAAAAAAAGAAGGTAATTAAAGCCTTCCATAAAGAAAACAAGAAGGTTGTCCTAAAATCTAGGAAAAAAAATCTGCAGGCCTATTATTAGAAATTGTCCTTTTCTAAGGCCACCACTACATGACCATGCCTTTCAAGGCTTTATTACATTTTTTTTTTTCCAAAACTTATTTTTCCTTTTAACTCTAAAATTTTAAAAATTTGATTAAATGCCTATTTTAGGTGCACTGCACCAATAGTCCTTGGAGATCACATCCTGAATTCTTCTGTCTATCTATCCTTCATGTATTTCCAATCCATTATCTCCTATTGCCTATCCTTCTACCTACCTATCCATCTTACACTACCTATCCATCCATTCCCTTGTCATTGGTATCTAGTACTAAGGCTATCCAAAAGCAATCTAATGTCACCCAATAAAACTTCCAAAAAAAAATCATCAACATCATACCACCCCATATCATCATCACAAAATAAGAACTACATATTATCATAATCATCCTCAACATAATGTGCCTTGATCACATGGATACAGGGTCTGTAGGTAGTTTGGAATATGAAGGAAGTATTCAGTACTCAGGCACATACGATACACCCATTCCATTCCAATCCATAATACACTTTCATCTCTCTCTTCATCCATCTATCACAATCCATCATATCACCCTGACTTGACTAACTCAAGCAAAAAACAAACTATGTATCCTTTGAAAGATCAAGTACTTATTAAACTAGAAGTAAAAGACTACTCCTAACACAATATTCTTGCCCAAATACTGCTTACCACATCTACTACATCCATATTATCCAACAACAAAGCCTTTAACGAATATATTGTTCCTATAATAAGGCCCAATCTACCATGAGCACCCTCTTTGGCAAGAGAATATGTCGGTTGTGTTTTTGTTTTATCAGTCAGTTTATTTCTTTTTGGTTTATCTTTTGTTCCTTTTTAATACATATGTTTCCCTCTTAGGTTTATGGCACAATGACAGTTGGCTATCATGACAGTTGGGTATTTGGTTATTGTTATTTGTGACAATGAATTTGGAAGCATTTGGTTGACTTGGTATTCATGATGTTATTCATCTGACATCAGGATGGTATTCATAATGTTATTCATATGACATAGTTAATATGTTTTGCATTTGATCCAAGTTGGTGTGCTATGGTATTGGTTCTCTCATTGTAGTGGTATTGTGGTTCTTGGCATTATAGTGGGCTCAAAATTGTATAATTTTTTACAACAATCTTTTCTTGGCAATATGGTTGTGTTGCAATTGAATGAGGCACTTTGTTATCTTCTCTTGATCTTTTATGCAAGTAATGTTCATTTCTAATATGGAAGGTTTCTTGTTTAAGATTCTTTAATGTTGTGCTCACCAAGTCTTGATCATTTTTCAAAGTTGCACAAAAACTATTTGATGGCATCATTGAGGGCATTTCATTCTTGGTAATCTTCATGTGTCTTAACTTTGCAAGTCAATGTTACCAAGGCATGGAGTTATATTTGTTATAATGACATTGATCATTCCTTAACATCTCTTATCTCTTAAGGAGGTTTCATATTGTTAAAACATGTTAAGATTGTGTGAAAGTAATTATAATTTCTAACTCTAAAGTTAGTGAAAGACACCATTTGCTGAAAGGGTTTTGATTTGTCTTATACAAAAATAAAAAATAACAAAGCTTATTTTTGGGCCACTCTAGTCATGAACTTTCCTAATAGGTTTCAAGTTTCAGAAGAAGGTAAATGTTAATGGTTTTAGTCTATTGGTTATTGGGCTCTTTAGGGCACATCGGGAAAGGTGGTCAAGAGATGTATATGGTGCAAAGCTTGTTTTTGGAAGCTCATTTTGTAAGGTTAATCTTTGTAACATGTTGCTCTTGACTTAGGGTTACAGTTTTATGCAAATTATCTCAAGATTCAGTTGTGATGATGCAGATTATCTTTGAGATTTGACAAATCAATAGTGAACTTCAACTTAACAACTAGTTTTTGAACTCAAAGACTTCATTTGTCGGCACTATTCAAGTGATATTATTTTCATTTGAAGTGGTTTATTGTTAAGGGCTTTTTGAGCTATTTTATTGGTGAATGAAGCTGTTATTTGCTATGTTGACTAAGTCTATTTTACTGAAGAAAGACAACAAGAAGAGTATTCTGTTGTGTTACTTGGTTCTTAAGATGAAGTTCTTCTATTGAAGTTTTTGTTTAAGGGATTTTTACTGTGCCTTTGTGATTTCTTGGTTGGGAGGTTTCTTGACAGTCTTAAAAGCATATTTTATTTTGTTGGTTTCCTTTTCTTATGAGACTTGGGGTTTCTTTGACCCAAGAGGTCTCTCTGTCACATATATTTGAGTTTATTCTTATTTGAGATAGTGAGGTGTCAGTTTATATATATATATATATATTTCATTTATTTGTTGAAAGGTAGTTATAAATAGTTGGGTCAAACACAAAATGGTTTTAAACTATCTACCTTCATCTTGGTTAGGGTTTGCCAAGATTTGTTGATTGTTCTTTCTCTTAATGGCAGGATTTGTTAAGCATAAACTGTTAAATGTTAGAAAAAGAAATACCCACAATGACCTAAGGGTTTTTCCATGATGGCAGTTTTGATTTGATTCTTCAAAGGCTTTTCTTTATAGATTAGACAGTTTATTAACTATCTTGTTTACTACTATTGAAAAGATAGTTTAATGATTATTTTGGATAGTTGTTGTAACCAAATGGGATAAACCTTGTAATGATCTCAAACCAATTTTGCAAACGACATTATTTTACTATATGGCTCTATTAGTTATTTGTTCAAAAGGTAAATTCTATGCACAGTTAAACTGTTTCAATTACATATTCAAACTGTTTCATGAAAGAAGGAAGGCATTGAGAAAGTATAAACAGACATAAGATGTAAACACCTGATATGATCTTGATGATATTGTATTTACACTATCATTGAGACAATAGCAGTGTGTTGTAATGTAAAAATATTTCTGAGTTGATTTGCACAATTTTGGTTATGTATTCTTGAGTCTCAAATGAATGAGACTGTCAAGATCTAGATTCTAGAGAAACAGAGAAACCCCTTGTATTGTATATTTTTATCTAATCTTTGAGAAGTTGTATGTGATCATGTCAGTGAGACAATATGATCATTGCTAGTGAGGCTTATGTTGCCAGTGAGGCTCTGTAATTGGTGTTTTTGATGAATAAGTGAATGAGGCATTTACTGAGTGGTTTTTCTACCCCATGAGGGTTTTCCACTCCTAAAATCTGTGTCTTATGGTCTCACTTGTTTCATGATTCACTTGTTCATTATACTTGTTTGTTCAGTTCTTTAATGCATAATCTCTTGCATTGATAAAGCCTAAATCAACATCTACTTCTATTTTTTAAAGATTGACAATAAAAGTGAATAAACTTTTTGTTTTCTACAACACTGATTCACCCCCCTCTCAGTGTTGTCAATTACTCCAACAAGTGGTATCAGAGCCATACCCTTGTCTAAAAGGTTTAACCAACCTAAGGGATTCCCGGTGGAGTACATACCATGTCATCCCAGGAAGGTCTTTCTACTTTCAGAGCACCATTGTTTGATGGTACTAATTATGCTTTTTAGAAGTATAGAATGACTCATCACATAAAGTCTTTAGGCTTTGATGTCTGGAATGCAATTAAAACTGGTTATTTTGGTTCAGGAACACCATCTACTGCTAACAAGAAAAAAGCTTATGATTGTGATGCAAAGGCTGCAAATGCCATTTGCTATGGTCTATCCAATGACGTCTTAGCCAAAGTCATGGAATGCAAAACCACTAAGTCCATATGGGAAAAGTTGTCAAACATCTATGAGGGTGATGAGGATATAAAAGAAGTAAAACTTCAAGCTCTGAGAAACAAGTTTGAAGGCTTAAGAATGACTGATGAAGAGAAGGTAGCTAATTATCTTCAAAGAGTCCAAGAATCTGTATACACTATAAGAGGTTGAGGAGAAAAAATAGAAGAGATAATTGTTGTTAAAAAGGTGTTAAGAACCTTGTCTCCTAAATATGTGATGTAGCAACAACATACACTCAATAGAATTATGCCATTAATCATGTGTGAGAGCCAAAGATTCAAAATAATTGGAAAAATAAAAATCTTCTATTCACCAACTCTGCCACTACAATGAGAGAAAACTCTCTTATATCCAAGAAAAAAAAAAACCAAAAAATTAACTTTTTGGCAAATTTTGACAATTGTCAGATTTTACCATTTTAGGTAATTTCACATGCATATCTTTGAGAGTCCAATTTTTTTCCAAAAACTTCTTAAAACTAAGGTAGGGCAAATTTCCAACTAACATCCTAAATTTGAAACATGAGTTTCGATTTATTAATAAAAACAACTTTTAAAAAATTAGGAAAAAACACTAAATTGCCATTTTGAGGGGCAAGATGAAAGTTTCAAGCCCCAAAAAAGTACCAAAATAGGGACCAACCCATTAGGGTAAGTTGGGAATCCACATGCCATCTCATAACACATCCACCTATAAAATTTCAGCCCAAACAGACATCTGAGTCAAAAGTTATGACCTCTGGAAGTCCCTGCATCATTTTCCTCTCGTTGAAAACAATGCAGCTCCTCCAAGTGAGTGTCTTCAAACTGCTACCACTTGACTGGATCCAACCTCTGCACTTCCCACTCTGTAATCCACATTCTATCTATTGGTGGTAATCCTTTCCACTGTACTAAATACCTATTGTAATGCCCTTGCCAAGTGTAGATAGTTTTCTCATCAAGAACCTGTGCAATCTTTTCCTTCTTCTTATGGGGAATGTGGTGGTGCCATGCCACTTCTAGTTGACTATCTTTAGCATCATCCTCAACATGGAATGCATATAAATCAAAAATATTAAACATAGGAGAAATATCTAGATCATCCGGTAAACTGATCTCATATGCATTATCACTGATCTTCTTTGTAATTTTGTAAGGACCAATTTTCCTATACTTCAACTTGTGGTATGTTCCAGTAGGAAACCTCTCTTTTCTCAAATATACCATCACTAAGTCACCTTCATTGAATGTCTGATGTTGCCTACTAGCATCCACTATATTCTTGTACCTCTCATTATTGTCCTGCAACTTCTGTCTCACATCTTGATGCAACTATTGAAGGTGTTCTGCAAATGCTTCCCCATCATCACTAACTCTATCTTTCATCGGTAGCTGTACCAAATCTAGAACACCCTTAGGATTCCTTCCATACACAATCTAGAAAGGGGACTTTCCCATTGATCTGTTAACAAAACTATTATATGCAAATCCGGCCTGGGGTAATGCCATGTCCCATTGTTTTGGATTTTCTACAACAATACACCTTTACAAATTTCCTAGACTCTGATTGACTACCTCTGTTTGCAGATCCATTTGAGGATGATAGGCACTACTAAAATGTAACTTGGTCCCCATCTTCTTCCATAAACTCATCCAGAAATGACTGAGGAATTTGGTATTCCTATCAGAGGTAATAGTCTTTGGAACACCATGTAGTCAAACAACTTCTAAAAAAAATAACTCTGCTACCCTCATTACATCATTAGTTTTCTTATAGGTAATAAAATGAACCATCTTAGAGAACCTATCAACAACTACAAAAATGGAGTCATGACCTCGTTGGCTGTGTGGAAGTCCCAACACAAAGTCCATGCTCAAATCTGTACATGGTGCAGTTGGTACTGGTAATGGCATATACAGCCCTATATTTTGTGAATGTCCCTTAGCCACTTGGCAAATCCTGCACCTTATTGCATACCTAGTTATATCCCTTTTCATCTTTGGCCAGTAATATTTATCTTCTATCAAGGCTATTGTCTTGTCCTTTTCAAAATGTCCAACCAACCCACTACTATGAAATTCTCTAATAATATTTTCCCTCATAGAGCTAGCTGGTATGCATAGTTGTTTTCCTTTAAATAGATACCCAGATACTAGTGCCTTCAATTGTTCCACAATCTCCCAAAAATCATCATTAGACTCATACAAATTTTTGATGGCATCAAAACCAATCACCTCAGTTTCCATTGTGGTCAAAAGTGCAACACTCCTACTTAACGCATTGGCAACCTGATTTTGTTTTCCAAACTGATGCTTCAACACAAAATTGTAACCTTGCAAGAAAGAGAACCACTTGGCATGCCTACTATTCAACTTTTTCTATGTGTTCAAGTATCTCAATGCAATATGATCTGTAAACAATACAAACTCCCAGGGAACTAGATAATGTCTCCAATGCCTCAATGCTTGAACAATTGCATAAAATTTCAAATCATAAGTAGAATAATTCTTTCTCACTTCATTTGGTTTTTCACTAAATAAAGCTATAGGTTTTCCTATTTGGTTAAGTACAACACCTATTCCCACATGGGAGGCTTCACATTCTACTTCAAATACCTTATCAAAATTTGGCAATGCAAGTATAGGTGCTTCTATTACCTTTTGCTTCAAGTACTTAAAACTCTCCTCAGCATCCTTGGTCCATACAATTACCTTCCTTTGGTGCAATTTGTTATAGGAGCTACAATACTACTGAAATTTTGAATGACCTTTCGATAGAAAGTGGCCAAGCCATGAAAACTTCTTACCTCTGTGATGGTGCTTGGACTAGGCCATTCTAGAATTGCCCTGACCTTTTTTGGATCCATTCTAACACCATCTTTAGAAATGACAAATCCTAAAAAGACTAAACTGTCCCGCATGAACCTACACTTCTTCAAATTGGCATAGAGCTACTCCTTCCTTAACACACCAAAGATGATCCTCAAGTGTTGTAGGTGCTCTTCTTTGATGTTACTAAATACAAAAATATCATCAAAATAAACCACCACAAACTTACCAATATAAGGTTGTAGTATAGTATTCATCAATCTCATAAATGTGCTAGGTACATTTGAGAACCCGAATGGCATGACCATCCACTCATATAATCTGTCTCTAGTCTTAAAGGCTATCTTCCATCATCCCCTTCCCGGATCCAGATTTGGTGGTAGCCACTTTGTAGGTCGAACTTGCTGAAATATTTGGCCCCTGCAAGGACATCCGTCATGTCCTCCATACTAGGTATAGGAAAATGATACTTGATGGTAATCTTATTAATTTCTCTGCTATAAGTACACATCCTCCATGTTCCATCTTTTTTTGGGGTCAACAATGTAGGTACAACATATGGGCTCATGCTCTCTCTCACCACACCTTTACTTATAAGTTATGTTACTTGCTTATTCAACTCTACATGTTGTGTTGGATTCATCCTATAAGCTTCTTGGTTGGGTAGGGTTGATCCTGGAATCATATCAATATGATGCTGAATATCTCTCTTTGGTAGTAGACCATCAGGTAAGTCATCAAGAACAACATCAACAAATTCTTCCAATAGCTCTGCTACTTCTGGGGGTACTGAAATGTCTTCCTCTTCATCTTTTTTCACTACTAATGCATAACAACACCCTATCACCTTCATTTCTATAACAAGATCTCTTTCAGACAACACGGTCTCACCTTTTTCATCATCCTTGAGAGGCAACAAAATCACCTTAGAGCCATCTTTCCAAAAGGTGTATGTGTTTTTCTCTCCATCATGCATAACTTTTCTATCATACTGCCATGGCCTTCCCAATCACACATGACAGACATCCATTGGGACAACATCACACCATATCTTATCCTGATAGATCTTCCCTATGCTAAACTTAATTAGGCATCTTTTATGAATAGTGACTTCATTTCCCTTTTTAAACCATACAATGCAGTACAGATGAGGATGTTTTTCACAGTGTAAATTCGATTTTTCTACCATTTCTTTAGAAACCATATTTTCATAACTATCTCCATCAACAATAACTTGACATACCTTGCCACTTGAAGTGCATCTAGTTCTGAAGATATTGGTTCGAAGCCATGAACCATCAGAGCTTTTGGCTTGTGTTCTCTCCTTCTCTAGAATCACCATTACTCTTCTCATCATGAGAATTTCTCCCACATCTGGTGGAACCTCTAGTTCCATCCCTTCCACTTCATGCTTCATTTGAATTAGGTTCACCCTAGGTTGTCCTCCTTGATCTCTTTCTTGCATGTTATAATTTGAGAATTCAAATGCCCTATTACATTCTTCTCCACATCTGAAACAGGTGAAAGGCCTTATCTGGTTTTCCCATCCTCTATTGTTTCCACAACCTGTACCTCTTTGAAATCCCCTTCCTCATTCTTGATTTAGAGGATCTTGTCAAGTGTCTACTTGTTTTTCTAATCCATGGGATGACTCTCCCCTACCATAATTCAAACCTCCTCGAAATGCGGTTGATGTACCCCTTCTTCCTCCTCTATTCCTCTAATGGTATTGTCTGTTTTGTTTTTCTTCAGCCTTTAGAGCCAATTGGTCAGCCTCTTCCATACCATTGAGTTGATGCATGCTCAATTCATCTTGAATAGAGAATTTCAGGCCATTCACATATCTAGAAGCCATCTATTCATTAGTTTCTTGATGCTCTACACATATAGATAGTGTATAAAACTCATTTGTATAATCTTGCACAAAAGAGGGGTTCTGCTTTAAATTTTGAAACCTATGAAAAAGGGTTTCCACATAATCTATGGGCAAATTTTTTTCTCTCAACTTCTCCATTTTATTCCATGTCCTAATCTTATCCTTGCCTTTCCTTGTTCATTCCTTTTGAAGATGATCCCACCAAACCATTGCATGACCCTTTAATTTGGTGCATGTGAATTTCACCTTCTTTTCCTCATTCATGGATTTCCATTCAAAAAAAATTCTCATGTCATTCAACCAATCTATCATCTCCTCTGGTTTAAGACTACCTGCATAATTTGAAACATCAACCTTGACCCCTTCATTTTTCCCTTCTAAGGCCCTGAGCATCCTCTCTTCAAAACTCATGCTTTCTAATTCTTCTTCTTCATGTTCTGTATCTTGATATGCACCTCCTCGACCTATCTCTTCATTAGATTCATCTCCTCTTCTAGTCTTTGATTTTCCATCCGTGTTGTAAGTTTTGCAACTTGCCTTTGCAGATTTTGCATTTCTCTATGCATCTGGGCAAGACCGCCTCTTCCTCTTCCTCTCCCAGCCATCATCTCGCTCTGATACCAGATGATGTAGCCAGCAACATACACTCAATAGAATTGTGCCATTAATCATGTGTGAGAGACAAAGATTCAAAATAACTACAAGAATAAAAGTCTTGTATTCACCTACTCTATCACTACAATGAGAGAAAACTCTCTTATATCCAAGAAAAATGAAAAAACCAAAAAATTACCTTTTTTGGCAGATTTCGACAATTGTCAGATTTTGTCATTTTAGGTAATTTCACATGCATATCTTTGAGAGTCCAATTTTTTTCCAAAAACTTCCTAAAACTAAGGTAGGATGAATTGCCAACTAACATCCTAAATTTGAAACATAAGTTTCGAGTTATTAACAAAAACAACTTTTAAAAAACTAGGAAAAAACACTAAACTGCCATTTTGAGGGCCAAGATGAAAGTTTCAAGCCTTGAAAAAGTGCCAAAATGGGGACCAACCCACTAGGATTAGTTGGGAATCCACATGCCACCTCATAACGCATCCACCTATAAAATTTCAGCCCAAATGGACATCCGAGTCAAAAGTTATGACCTCCAGAAGTCCCTGCATCATTCTCCTCTGGTTGAAAAGATCACAACTCCTGCAAGTGAGTGTCTTCAAACTTCTTGTAATGTCCCCCTCATTTTTGGCTTGTGATAGTTGCTAGTTTCACATTACTCTTTGTCAGTTATGAGAGAGTTGTTAGTTCTTCCATTGCATTTAGATTGTTATAAGACATTTGAGTTATTAGGTTTATGGTTTATGCTTATTATGATCATGATGGACTATGTTCGACTGATATAGTTTTCACATGTGTTATGAGTTATGATGACATCATTGTTATTCTAGTTATGATGAGATGGACATGATAAGTGATGGTTTTATATCATCATGTTTTATGTGACTCATTGATATATGATTTTAAATATAAATGGTTATAGTCTTGTTTTAGAGGAGGGATGGTGTAGTACTACTCGTTTCGAGCACCCTACTACACCGTGATTCTCTGACTCTAGTGTGTTTGATATATATGTAGTGGATCATATACAACCTATTGTTCTTATGCAGGTTGTAGGTATCAGGCCTCGACTCCACCTGACTTAGCAGGTCTGAGCATGCCCTTACACCAATGGATAACGTTGATGGAGATAACATGAGGTTGATGCCTAGGTCAGTTCCCATTTTTAGTTGTGTCATGGGTCTTGGAATCGCTTTGAGGTTCTAGTCTTGGTTCTTCAGTTGTCATGTGGTTGGATGAGTCTTGTCGAGTTTTGTGTAGTTAAGCCTATGTGTATTTTGGAGATACATTAATGTATACTAATGTTGTTAATTAGTTAGATATAATATTATTTATTAGTTATTATTTAACAATGCGAAATTGAGAATAACATATAAGTAAATTTCAATAAAGAATAAATTATTTATTTTAATGATTTAACAAGATTTGTGTCATAATAATTTAATATCTTTTAGTAGATAGATTATGTTTTGAGAGTTGTCGAATCCCTCTCCGGAAAGTAAAATTAATTATTTTTCTATTTTTAGAGAGTAGTGGGATCTTCTGTAACAGATTTTGGGTGATATGGAATTTGTGAGACTTGGTTATTTTGGGGCTCTATGGGGGTTTTATGTTTTGGGGGGAAAAAGGGGGAGGAGAAAGGACTCTGGGTAGAAGCGGACTTTTAGAGGTTGTGCTCTGGGATTCCTCATCTTGCTTCCAGGTAGGTTTCTATATGATTTTAGTATATTTTTTTATATACATATATATATATATATATATTTTGAAAGTCGTATTTCCTGTTGAATGATCCTGAATGCAAGATTGTAGAATTTTAATCAGCGCATCCATTATGTGTTTTTTAGTACAGTCTCTGATTCTTGTATTCGACACCTCCTAAGCCTTCTTGTGGATATGACTTTCTGTCTATACCCCACAATCATAATATTCAGTGAAATGGAAAACCTTAGAGGTGATTTAATAAGTTTTATGCCAGAGCTCTTCCTCTAGGTTCTGCCTGCTCTGCTCTTAGCATTTGTGTCTGCCAGAATATTGTTAAACTTCTTTCTTCAAAGAAAACCATTCTATGTGCACCCATCAATCTCACTTATGTGAAGGACTTGAGTCTCCTTAATCCTCCAATACAGAATCTATGAGACTGCCAACCCTTGAGGTACTCGATATTTCAGCTCTTATGCCGCGACTATGATCCCACATCATACGTTCGTTGTTAAAACCTTTATCTCTCTATTATTTGCATGTTTCTTCCTTGTATATGGGTGAAATTATCAAACACCAAGATGGCCCTCCCCGCTTTTCCATTGGGTCGTTCGGTGGCTACCTTTCTAATGCATTCTTTTTACCTTTCCCTTCATGCAATTCCAGTCGCTGATAGCTTTTACTTGAAGGCTATCTCTCCTTCATTAAATCCATTTTGAGCTTGTCTGGCATTTGTTCCCAAAATCACTTTTCATGTCAACAAATCACTTGCTATATAAACCTTTTTCTTTGTTTTGTTCTTGGTAAGGCACCATGTAATGTCTTTCCTTTCTTTATGAATCGAGCGGCGCTTTATCTATGGCAACGGCCTCTGCATTAAGTAGTTGGCCTTCTATTTGAATTGGACAGTCACTATTTTCTATTTGTTTTTAAGTTGCTAAAAATTACACTTTCTTCTTTTAATGCTTAGCGTAACGATAGTAATCTATCTCTGCAGTCATCACCAAGTTATTGTCAAGTTAGATAAGCACTCTTCTTGGACAGTCTTATTTGAATTGCTCCTCAGCAATCTAATGTCATTTAATATTTTCTTTTTTTATCAAACAAAATGTGTCTCATCACCTTTAGTTCATGATTGACTTCAGACTGATTGTTAACCCTTTTCCTGTTAACTTTACTTTGAAATCTCGATGTTATAGCTAAAAGAAATCTAGTCTCTGTGACATCTGTTTCGCATAGATTTAGGAAGTTTGTTAACAGAATTGTTCATGCGCCTTTGTCAGGATAGTTAACTCTAGTTTGGAAATTTTAGTTGTCTGGCTCAGCGGTCAATGTAAATTAAATCCTGGCCGAACTAGATCTATAGTCTCTATAGGAAACCGTCCTTGGTTCGCCTTGGCTCTAATGTCTCTTTTCCTAAAGCTCAGATTTGGTATACCAATTTTTGCATTTATTATTAGTCATACTCATTTTACCTTATTAATATAAATTTGTTTTAGTTATGATTTAGTTTTTACTATCTTAGGGCAAATTGGGTTTTAATATATGAATAATAAATTAGAGATTAATTGTGATTTTATTAAATAAATAATAAATAGATATTGATGGATTTATATTTCTAGAATGGAATAGCTTTTGGATTTTATTTAAATTGAAAAAACTAATAGTGTATTTTGGTTTAAAATTATTTTATTATATTGAGTTAAAATTTTTATTGGTGTTTCTAGGTTTAAATTGTTCGATGGTCGGTTGTTTAAGTTAATATTAGATATAGTATTTGGTCATTCTTGTAATGCCATTGCCCAGTACATTTTGTCTTGCAAGGTTTGGTTTTTTGTATTTCCCTTGATATGGAGTCTTATTGTTCTAATCGATGGTAATAAACTATTAATATCATGTCATTTATACCTTGTTTCCATACCGAGAGATGTACTTTTGTAACATAGTAAAGATGTCCAAATTACCGAGTCCATAGGCTTATCTGCTTGGTTTCAACTTGTTACTTGTGTCATACTATTCCAATAATGTATTTTTTTGAGTCTTGAAGTGGATAAGGGACCTATTATGGTTGTGGTCAAGGTTTGAATGGCTTATGTAATGGGTCAGAATGTAAGAAATGGATATCTTGTAGACCCTTGTCCTTGCATGTTTTGATTTTGGATGGTTGGTTAGAGGATGCTAGTTGTAGGGAGGAGAGTGGCTTTCATGGTGGGGCTGGTGCCAAAGTGGCCGCTTAGGTAACCCCATGGAAGTTGTAAGTAAGTGATAACTTAATAATTTATTTAGGAGGGTTGGGGTAGTAAATTACATAACAAGATAAGTAAGATGCCTCACCCATGCCTTGAGTGCTCTCGCAGGCTAAGGATGGGATGAGAAGGCCTGGTTGGCAAGGCTGACCTCCTTGTCTCCATGAGAGGATATGTCAGCTACGCATGTGTCACCCTATGGGGCCGGTGCCTAGAGAGAGGCTGCCAGGGTAACCATAGATGGGTGCCGATTTCTAGTGAGAGATAGCCTGGGTAACCCATGCTAGGACCATGCGATGACACTCTCCTTACTGCAGTCTAGTTAATTCCTGCTTATCTTTTGTTGTTAACTCTAGAGTGCAGACTTGTCTTGATGGTTGATCTTATCTTGATGATTTGGCTTGTCTTAATGATTTCTCTTGTTTTGGTCGAGTGCTCTCTTGTCTATATAGTCCTATGATTTTGTTTTATCTGCATGGAGTATGTACCTTGTTGTTGTTTTCTCGGTTGTAACCTTGACCTGGTGGAACATCATTGTTATCTCCTATCTCAGAGGATTCGACTCGAGGGTTCCACATGGTTGGGAGGCAGAGCTATCCATTGGTCTTCTTGGATGTTATGGTCTGAGTTCAGTGTAGATGTGTTCTAGTTCCAGTTTTGTTCTACATCTTCAGAGTTGTAGTATGCCTTCATAATTGTCTTGTATTTTGTATGTTGTATACCGATGTGATCGGTCTTGTAATCTTGTATTGAACACTTGTAATTATTCATCTCTGTAAATGTATAATGAAATTCTCCTTTGTTGTATTATAATGTTATGCTATTAATTTATGTTTTACTGATGCAGTTATGTTTCCCTAGAGGTGTTAGTTGTACAACTTGTTTAAATGTTGCTAATGGGTGATGTTATCTACTGAATTCATGCATTTATTTGCTTAATATATATATATATATATTTCTGTTGATTTTGCTCTAGTTAGTCTAACACTCTAGGGTTACGTGACGGGGAATCACATTTGGTATCAGAGCCAAGTTTAAACACTGGGAACTCTGGTTATAATTGAGCCCATTATGTGACCTAGTGCTTAAACTCTATAGATTAACTTGCATCCCCATTACTTCCCTCTCTATGTGTAATGAATCATCCTTTGGTGTTGTAGGTAGATGCCTAGAGGTAGGGGTCGAGGTTGTGGTAGAAGTAGGGGTCGTGGGAGAGGTGGTGGTGGTACACCTCCTCTCAATTCTCCTCATGAGAGTGCCCATGAAGGCAGGGATTAGAATATGGAGGGTTAGGGCTAGCCTGAGGGAGCCCAGTTACAATAGTTACTTGAGGAGGCTCTTGCTTGATTAGGTCCTAGATAGGAGGGTGAGCAGCCTAGAGGGGGTCCGGAGGTAGACCAGCTGGAGCCTCGGGAAAGAGAGAGATCACCCGGGCATAGAGAGTTGATAGCTGAGTAGGAGGCCACACTAGCTAGCCATATTAGAGATCTTCTAAGGGCACGCCCTCCTATCTTTGATGGAGATGGTAGAGGTCTAGAGGCTAAGACTTGGTTATTAGATTTAGGCATGTGTTTCGCCATGCATCCTTATGGTAGCAACACCAAAGCCAGATGTGCTATTTTGCATCTCTGAGGTTTTTCTTCGACTTGGTGGCGGTTAGAGAAGTAGAAGCTAAACTTGGACATCAGCACTGTTTCTTGGGATATGTTCTTAGAGAGATTCAGGGCCAGTTTCCTATCAAATCATTGGAGGCAGCGTCACGCAGATGAGTTCCATGAGCTGAGGTAGATGGCCATGTCAGTTGAGCAGTATGAGCACAGATTCTATGATCTCAAGAAGTATGCGAGTATCAGAGATGATGAGTCTATGTTGGTATAGCATTTTATCAGGGGCCTGAATGTCTAAAGCAGTGGAGGGGTTTGCATCTTTGAACCCAAGACTATGGAAGTGGCAGTGGAGAATGCCTGATTAGTAGAAGAGAATCTAGAGATGGTACTTGGAGGGCATACAGGTGTGCACATTAGTAGTGTGCCTTCTATAGGTGTTGGTGGTCAGTCTCAAGCAGCCAGCTCTTCAAGAGACCATCATGCACCCGACAAAGGTGAGCGGCAACAACAACAGTGTTCTCAGTCACAACCAAAGAACACTCAGCCTCAGCAAGGTAACCAATTTCAGTCTAAGAAAGATCGGTCTTGGCAATGGAATAGGCATAACTGCTTCGATTAGCTAGCTCAGAGTACGCAGTCCACAGTAAATAGAGATAACTTTCAATAGTCTAATACTTCTTTGGGTGGTGAAGGTTTCGGTAGAGGCTCATGATGTTTCTCTTGTGGACAGTAGGGCCATATAGCTAGGCAGTATCCACAAAGGAACGCTTCAAGTTTTGGTCAGAGACCAGTAGCTTCAGAGCCGACCGTAGGTGACGTAGGGAGGTCTCATAGAGTGTTCATAGTGATTGAGCATCAAGGGATAGCTTTGGAGACCGCAGGTAGAGGACATGCAACCTTCTTTGGAGATCATGTGTGAGCTTCAGCATCGGGAGTAAACTCTCAGGGGTAGAGATGTGAAGTAGGTTAGGGTCAAGTGGGACCCTAGTGATAAGACTTCTGCTACCCGGGAGGATGCTTCCAGGGTGAGAGAGTCTTACCCTTACTTTTGTAGGCTTCCAAGAGTAATCCTGACTCTAGGGGTATAGGATGTAATGCCCCCCTCATTTTTGGCCTGTCATAGTTACTAGTTTCACATTACTCTTTGTCAGTTCTGAGACAGTTGTTAGTTCTTCCATTGCATTTAGATTGTTCTGATACATTTGAGTTATTAGGTTTATGGTTTATGCTTATTACAATCATGATGGATTGTGTTTGACTGATATAGTTTTGACATGTGTTATGAGTTATGATGACATCATTGTTATTCTAGTTATGATGAGATGAACATGATTAGTGATGGTTTTATATTATCATGTTTTATGCAACTTATTGATATTTGATTTTAAATATAAATGGTTATAGTCTTGTTTCAGAGCAGGGATGGTGTAGTACTACTCGTTTCGAGTAGCCTACTATGCCGTGATTCTCTGACTCTAGTGTGTTTGATATATATGCAGTGGATCGTATACAACCTATTATTATTATGCAGGTTGCAGGTACCAGGCTTCGACTCCACCTAACTTAGCAGGTCTGAGCGGGCCCTTACACCAATGGATAACATTGATGGAGATAACATGAGATTGATGCCTAGGTCAGTTCCCATTTTTAGTTGTGTCATGGGTCTTGGAATCGCTCTGAGGTTCTGGTCTCGGTTCTTCGGCTGTCATGCAGTTGGATGAGTCTTGTCAAGTTTTGTGTAGTTAAGCCTATGTGTATTTTGGAAATGCATTAATATATACTAATGTTGTTAATTAGTTAGATATAATATTATTTATTAGTTATTATTTAACAATACAAAATTGAGAATAACATATAAGTAAATTTAAATAAAGAATAAATTAATTATTTTAATGATTTAATAATATTTGTGTCAAAAGAATTTAATATCTTTTAGTAGATAGATTATGTTTTGCGAGTTATCGAATCCCTCTCCGGAAAGTAAAATTGATTATTTTTCTATTTTTAGAGAGTAGTGGGATCTTTTGTAATGGATTTTGGGTGATATGGAATTTGTGAGACTTGGCTATTTTGGGGGTCTCTAGGGGTTTTAAGTTTTGGGGGGAAAAAGGGGGAGGAGAAAGGACTCTGGGTAGAAGGGAACTTTCAGAGGTCATGCTCTGGGATTCCTCATCTTGCTTCTAGGTAGGTTTCTATATGATTTTAGTATATTTTTTTATATACATATATATATATATATATATATATATATATTGAAAGTCGTATTTCCTGTTGCATGATCCTGAATGCAAGATTGTAGAATTTTAATCAACGCACCATTATGTGTTTTTTAGTATAGTCTCTATTTCTTGCATTCGACCCCTCCTGAGGCTTCTTGCAGATCTGACTTTCTGTCTATACCCCGCAATCATCATTTTCAGTGAAATGGAAAACCTTAGAGGTGATTTAATAAGTTTTCTACCAGAGCTCTTCCTTTGGGTTCTACCTGCTCTGCTCTTAGCGTTTGCATCTGCCAGAATATTGTTAAAATTGTTTCTTCAAAGAAAACCATTCTATGTGCACCCATCAATCTCACTTATATGAAGGATTTGACTCTCCTTAATCCTCCAGTATAGAATCTATGAGACCGTCAATCCTTGAGGTACTCGATCTTTTAGCTCTTATGCTGTGACTATGATCCCACATCATACGTTCATTGTTAAAACCTTTGTCTCTCTATTATTTGCATGTTTCTTCCCTGTCTATGGGTGAAATTATCAGACACCAAGATGGCCTTCTCCACTTTTCCATTGGGTCATTCGGCAGCTACCTTTCTAATGCATTCTTTTTACCTTTCCCTTCATGCAATTCCAATCACTGATCGCTTTTGCTTGAAGGCTATTTCTCCTTCATTAAATCTATTTTGAGCTTGTCTAGCATTTGTTCCCATTAAGGTGAAGGGTCTTCATAAGAGAAAAATCACTTTTCATGTCAACAAATTGCTTGCTATATAAACCTTTTTCTTTGTTTTGTTCTTGGTAAGGCACCATGTAATGTATTTCCTTTCTTTATGAATCGAGCGACCCTTTATCTATGGCAACGGCCTCTGCATTAAGTAGTTGGCCTTCTATTTGAATCAGACAGTTGCTAAAAATTACACTTTCTTCTTTTAATGCCTAGTGTAATGATAGGAATATATCTCTGTAGTCATCACCAAGTTATTGTCAAGTTAGATAAGCGCTCTTCTTGGACGGTCTTATTTGAATTGCTCCTCAGCAATCTAATGTCATTTAATATTTTCTTTTTTTATCAAGCAAAACATGTCTGATCGCCTTCAGTTTGTGATTGATTTTAGACTGATTGTTAACCCTTTTCCCTTTAACTTTACTTTGAAATCTCGATGTTATAGCTGAAAGAAATCTGGTCTCTCTGACATCTGTTTCGCATAGATTTAGCAAGTTTGTTAACATTGTTGTTCATGCACCTTTGTTAGGATAGTTAACTCTAGTTTGGAAATTTTAGTTGTCTGGCTCAGCGGTCGATGCAAATTAAATCCTGGCCGAACTAGATCTATAGTCTCTATAGGAAACCGTCCTTGGTTCACCTTGGCTCTAATGTCTCTTTTCCTAAAACTCAGATTTGGTATACCAATTTTTGCTTTTATTATTAGTCATACTCATTTTACCTTATTAATATAAATTTGTTTTAGTTATGATTTAGTTTTTACTATCTTGTGGCAAATTGGGTTTTAATATATGAATAATAAATTAGAGATTAATTGTGATTTTAATAAATAAATAATAAATAGATATTGATGGATTTATATTTCTAGAATGGAACAGCTTTTGGATTTTATTTAAATGGAAAAACTTGATAGTGTATTTTGGTTTAAAATTATTTTATTATATTGAGTTAAAAATTTTATTGGTGTTTCCGGGTTTAAATTGTTCGATGGTGACTTGTTTAAGTTAATATTAGATATAGTATTTGGTCATGCTTGTAATGCCATTGCCAATAAATTTTGTCTTGGAAGGTTTGAATTTTTGTATTTCGCTTGATATGGAGTCTTATTGTTCTAATCGAAGGTCATAAACTATTAATATCATGTCGTTTATACCTTATTTCTATACCAGGAGATGTATTTTTGTAACATAGTAAAGATGTCCAAATTACCGAGTCCAGAGGCTTATCCGCTTGGTTTCAACTTGTTACTTGTGTCATACTGTTCCAATAATGTATTATTTTGAGTCTTGAAGTGGATAAGGGAACTATTATGGTTGTGGTCAAGGTTCGAATGGCTTGTTTAATGGGCGAGAATGTAAGAAATGGATGTCTTGTAGACCCTTGTACTTGCATGGTTTGATTTTGGATGGTTGGTTAGAGGATGCTAGTTGTAGGGAGGAGAGTGGCTTTCATGGTGGGGTCTGTGCCAAAGTGGCTTCCTAGGTAACCCCATGGAAGTTGTAAGCAAGTGATAACTTAATAATTTATTTAGGAGGGTTGGGGTAGTAAATTACATAACAAGATAAGTAAGATGCCTCACCCATGCCTTGAGTGCTCTCGCAGGCTAAGGATGGGATGAGAAGGCCTAGTTGGCAAGGCTGACCTCCTTGTCTCCATGAGAGGATATGTCGGCTCCACATGTGTCACCCTATGGGGCTAGTGCCTAGAGAGAGGCTGCCAGGGTAACCATAGATGGGGGCCGGTTTCTAGTGAGAGATAGCCTGGGTAACCCATGCTAGGACCATGTGATGACACTCTCCTTACTGCAGTCTGGTTACTTCCTCCTTATCTTTTGTTGTTACCTCTCGAGTGCAGACTTTTCTTGATGGTTGATCTTATCTTGATGATTTGGCTTGTCTTAATGATTTGGCTTGTTTTGGTTGAGTGCTCTCTTGTCTGTGCAGTTTTGTGATTCTTGGTTGTAACCTTGACCTGATGGAACCTCATTGTTATCTCCTAGCTCAGAGGGGTGGACCTTAGGGTTCCACACGGTTGGGAGGCAGAGCTATACATTGGTCTTCTTGGATGTTATGGTCCAAGTTCAGTGTAGATGTGTTCCAGGTCTAGGTTTGTTCTACATCTTCAGAGTTGTAGTATGCCTTCATAATTGTATTGTATTTTTATATGTTGTATACTGATGTGATCGGTCTTGTAATCTTGTATTGAACCCTTGTAATTATTCATCTCCGTAAATGTATAATGTAATTCTCTTCTGTTCTATTAGAATGTGATGTTGTAAATTTATGTTTTACTAATGCAGTTATGTTTCCCTAGAGGCGTGAGTTGTACAACTTGTTTAAATGTTGATAATGTGTGATGTTATCTACTGAATTCATGCATTTATTTGCTTCAAAAAAAAAATTATTTCTATTGATTTTGCTCTTGTTAGTCTAACACTCTAGGGTTCCATGACAAGGTATCACACTACTGCCACTTGACTGGATCCAACCTCTGCACTTCCCACTCTGTAATCCACATTCTATCTGTTGGTGGCAATCCTTCCCACTATACTAAGTACCTATTTTAATGCCCTTGCCAAGTGTAGATAGTCTTCTTATCAAGAACTTGTACAATCTTTTCATTCTTCTTATGGGGATGTGGTGGTGCCATGCCACTTTTGGTTGACTATCTTTAGCATCATCCTCACCATCGAATGCATACAAATCAGAAATATTAAACATAGGAGAAATATCTAGATCATCTGGTAAATTGACCTCACATGCATTATCATTGATCTTCTAAGTTGTAATTTTGCAAGGACCAATTTTTTTGTACTTCAACTTGTGGTATGTTCTAGTAGGAAACCTCTCTTTTCTCAAATATACCATCACTAAGTCACCTTCATTGAATTTCTGTTGTTGCCTACTAGCATCCACTGTATTCTTGTACCTCTCATTATTGTCCTACAACTTCTTTCTCACATCTTGCTGCAACTATTGGAGGTGTTCTGCAAATGCTTCCCCATTATCACTGACTCTATCTTTTGTCGGTAGCTGTACCAAATCTAGAACACCCTTAGGATTCCTACTGTACACAATCTAGAAATGGACTTTCTTGTTGATCTATTAACAAAACTATTATAGGAAAATTTGGCCTGGGGTAATGCCATGTCTGATTGTTTTGGCTTTTCTCCAACAATACACCTCAACAAATTTCCCAGACTTTGACTAACTACCTCGATTTGCCCATCTATTTGAGGATGATAGTCACTACTAAACTATAACTTGGTCCCCATCTTCTTCCATAAAGTCCTCCAGAAATGACTGAGGAATTTGGTATCCCTATAAGAGGTAATAGTCTTTGGAACACCATGTAGTCAAACAACTTCTCAAAAAAATAACTCTACTACCCTCGTTGCATCATTAGTTTTCTTATAGGCAATAAAATGAACCATCTCAGAGAACCTATCAACAACTAAAAAAATGGAGTCATTACATCGTTGGGTGTGTGGAAATCCCAACACAAAGTCCATGCTCAAATCTGACCATGGTACAGTTGGTACTGGTAATGGCATATACAACCCTGTATTTTGTGAATGTCCCTTAGCCACTTGGCAGATCCCGCACCTTGTTACATACCTACTTATATCCCTTTTCATCTTTGGCCAATAATATTTATCTTCTATCAAGGCTATTGTCTTGTCCTTTCCAAAATGTCTAGCCAACCCACTACTATGAAGTTCTCTGATAATGTTTTCCCTCATAGAGCCAGCTGGTATGCATAGTTGTGTTCCTTTTAAATAGATATGCATCTTGCATAAAATATTCACCCCTAAAGTGATCCAAGTTACCACATACTGGAACCTTCAATTATTCCACAATCTCCCATGAATCATCATCAGACTTATACAAATTTTTGATGGCATCAAAACCAATCACCTTAGTTTCCATTGTGGTCAAAAGTGTAACAAGCCTACTTAACGCATCTGCAACCTGATTTTTTTTTCCACACTTATGCTTCAACACAAAATTGTAACCCTACAAGAAAGAGACCCAATTGGCATGCCTACTAGTCAACTTTTTCTGTGTGTTCAAGTATCTCAATGCAATATGATCTATAAACAATACAAACTCTTGGGGAACTAGATAATGTCTCCAATGCCTCAATGCTTGAACAATTGCATAAAATTCCAAATCATAAGTAGAATAATTCTTATTCACTTCATTTAGTTTTTCACTAAAGAAAGCTATAGGTTTTCCTATTTGGCTAAGTACAACACCTATTCCCACATGGGAGGCCTCACATTCTACTTCAAATACCTTATCAAAATTTGGCAATGCAAGAATAGGTGCTTATGTTACCTTTTGATTCAAGTATTTAAAACTCTCCTTAGCATCCTTGGTCCATCCAAACTCCCTTCCTTTGGTGCAATTTGTTATAGGAGATACAATACTATTGAAATTTTGAATGAACTTTCGATAGAAAGTGGCCAAGCCATGAAAACTTCTTACCTCTGTGATGCTGCTTGGACTAGGCCATTCTAGAATTGTCCTGACCTTTTCTAGATCCATTCTGACACCATCTTTAGAAATGACAAAGCCTAAAAAGACCAAATTGTCCTACATGAACCTACACTTCTTCAAATTGGCATAGAGATGCTCCTTCCTTAACACACCAAAGATGATCCTCAAGTGTTGTAGGTGCTCTTCTTTGCTGTTACTAAATACCAAAATATCATCAAAATAAACTACCACAAACTTACGAATGTAAGGTCGTAGTATAGTGTTCATCAATCTTATAAATGTGCTAGGTGCATTTGATAACCCGAATGGCATAACCATCCACTCATATAATACGTCTCTAGTCTTAAAGGCTATCTTCCACTCAACCCCTTCTCAGATCCGGATTTGGTGGTAGTCACTTCGTAGGTCGATCTTGCTAAAATATTTGGCCCCTGCAAGGACATCCGTCATGTCCTCCATATGAGGTATAGGAAACTGAGACTTGATGGTAATCTTATTAATTATTTTCTATCAGTGCACATCCTCCATGTTCTATCTTTTTTGGGGGTCAACAATGTAGGTACAACACATGGGCTCATGCTCTCTCTCACCACACCTTTACTTATGCGTTCGATTACTTGCTTATTCAACTCTGCATGTTGTGTTGGATTCATCCTATAAGCTGCTTGGTTGGGCATAGTTGCTCCTAGAATCAAATTAATATGATGCTAAATATCTCTCTTTGGTGGTAGACCATCAGGTAAGTCATCAAGCACAACATCAATAAATTCTTCCAATAGCTTTGCTACTTCTGGGGGTACTGAAATGTCTTCCTCTTCACCTTTTTTCACTAGTAATTCATAACACGTTGTCACCTTCATTTCTTTAACAAGATCTCTTTTGGACAACATGGTCTCACCTTTTCTGTCATCCTTGAGAGGCAACAAAATCACCTTAGAGCCATCTTTCCAAAAGGTGTATGTGTTTTTCTCTCCATCATGCATAACTTTTCTATCATACTACCATGGCCTTCCTAATAACACATGACAGGCATCCATTGGGACAACATCACGCCATATCTCATCCTGATAGATCTTCCCTATGCTAAACTTAATTAGGCATCTTTTATCAATAGTGACTTCATTTCCCTTTTTAAACCATGCAATGCGGTATGGATGAGGATGTTTTTCACAGTGTAAATTTAATTTTTCTACCATTTCTTTAGAAACCATATTTTCACAACTACCTCCATCAATAATAACTTGACATACCTTGCCACTCGAAGTGCATCTGGTTTTGAGGATATTGATTCAAAGCCATGAACCATTAGAGCTTTTGGCTTACGTTTTCTCCTTCTCTGGAATCACCATTGCTCTTCTCATCATGAGACTTTCTCCCACATTTGCTGGAACCTCTAGTTCCATCCCTTCCACTTCATTTTGTGTTTGAATCAGGTTCACCCCAGGTTGTCCTCCTTGATTTCTTTCTTGCATGTTATAATTAGAGCATTCAAATGCTCTATGACCTTCTCCACATCTGAAACAAGTGAAAGGCCTTCTCTAGTTTTCCCATCCTCTACTGCTGCCATAACCTCTACCTCTTTGAAATGCCCTTCCTCATTCTTGATTCAGAGGATCTTGTCGAGTGTCTACTTATTTTTCTAATCCATGGGATGACTCTCCCTTGCCGTAATTCAAACCTCCTCAAAATGGGGTTGATGTACCCCTTCTTCCTCCTCTATTCCTCTGATAGTATTGTCTATTTTGTTTTTCTTTAGCCTTTAGAGCCAATTGGTAAGCCTCTTCCATACCATTGAGTCAGTGCATGCTTAACTCATCTTGAATAGAGAATTTCAGGCCATTCACATATCTAGCAGCCATTTGTTCATTAGTTTTTTGATGCTCTACATATATAGACAGCGTATAAAACTTGTTTGTATAATCTTGCATAGAAGAGAGGTTCTACTTTAAATTTTCAAACCTACGAAAAAGGGTTTGCGCATAATCTATGGGAAATTTTTTTTCTCTCAACTTCGTCTCCATTTTATTCCATGTCATAATCTTTTCCTTGCCTTTCCTTGTTCATTCCTTTTGAAGATGATCCCACCAAATCAATGCATGACCCTTTAATT
This sequence comes from Cunninghamia lanceolata, assembly GCA_027924645.1. NCBI lineage: Eukaryota > Viridiplantae > Streptophyta > Pinopsida > Cupressales > Cupressaceae > Cunninghamia > Cunninghamia lanceolata. Next base: position 792,263 of record BSBN01001161.1, read on the forward strand.
TTGTGCATGCGAATTTCACCTTCTTTTCCTCTGTCATGGATTTTCATTCAAAAAAAATTCTCGTGTCATTCAACCAGTCTATGAACTCCTTTGGTTTAAGACTACTTGCATAATCTGAAACATCAACCTTGACCCCTTCATTTTTCCCTTCTAAGGCCCTGATCATCCTCTCTTCAAAACTCATGCCTTCTAATTCTTCTTCTTCATGTTATGTATCTTGATCTGCCCCTCCTCGACCTATCTCTTCATCAGATTTGTCTCCTCCTCTACCCAGTCTTTGGTTTTCCATCTGTGTTGTAAGTTCTACCTCTTGCCTTCATAGATTTTGCATTTCTCTATGCATCTGGGCAAGACTGCCTCTTCCTCTTCCTCTCCTAGCCATCTTCCCATTCTGATACTAGATGATGTAGCCAGCAACATACACTCAATAGAATTGTGCCATTAATCATGTGTGAGAGCCAAAGATTCAAAATAACTAGAATAATAAAAGTCTTCTATTCACCAACTCTACCACTACAATGAGAGAAAACTCTCTCATATCTAAGAAAAATAAAGAAACCAAAAAATTACCTTTTTTGGCAGATTTCAACAATTGTCAGATTTTGCTATTTTACGTAATTTCACATGCATATCTCTGAGAGTCCAATTTTTTTCCAAAAACTTCATAAAACTAAGGTAGGATGAATTGCCAACTAACATCCTAAATTTGAAACATGAGTTTTGAGCTATTAACAAAAACAACTTTTAAAAAACTAGGAAAAAACACTAAATTGCCATTTTGAGGGCCAATATGAAAGTTTCAGGCCTCAAAAAAGTGCCAAAACGGGGACTAACCCACTAGGGTTAGTTGGGAATCCACATGCCACCTCATAACACATCCACCTGTAAAATTTCAGCCCAAATAGACATCCAAGTGAAAAGTTATCACCTCTAGAAGTCCCTGCATCAATATGATTCTAAGACTTCTGATGTAGAAGAAAGAGACATGAAAACATTAACTGTAGATGCTCTTCATGGTATTTTTACTACCTATGAAATAAGAAAGAGCAATGACAATCCTAACAAGGAAACTTCTTTCAAAACCATTAAAAAGGATAATGAAATAAATTCTGTGTCTGAAAAAGTGAATGAATTGAGTATGTTTTAGTAAGCAAACTAAGAAGAGGATCAGGTAGATATCAAGGGAAATTACCCTTTAAGTTTTTTAATTGTGGCAAGATTGGGCATTATGCTGCTTAATGCCCTAATAAAAAACCTTGAGTGATGAAGAAAGTAATAGAAACTGAGAAAGAAAAAAACAATATAATTTTAAAGGGAAAGATGGTTTCAAAAAGAAAAGTCTATTTGCTGATGTGACAGATAGTTGCTCAAAGTAATCTCCTGAAGAAGGGGAAGAAACCCTGTTTATGACAACAGTTATGTCTAAAAGGAGTTCAAATTCACTAAGTGGAAATTTTAGGTATATACCAAAGAGTTATAGGTCCAACCATGTTGTATAACAAAAGAAATCAAACATTCTTTCCAAAACATATTTTAATGCTGCTAAAACAAAGTTGATTTGGTAGCCATAGAAGGTTGATGAAAAGGCATAAGGTATGCTTGATCAAACATCTTTACATGCCAAGGTAAAAAATGTGTGGCTTTTAGATAGTGGATGCTCTCACCACATGACAGGTGATATAAGCAACTTTATCAAATTTGAATATTGTGATGGTGGCTTAGTGTCGTTTGGAAATGATGATTGTATCCAGATCATAGGGAAAGGTACTATTTCTTTGGATGATGACTCAACTTTGCATTATGTGACCTATGCAGAGGGTCTTAAGCATATTATTTTAAGTATAACTCAAATCTGTGATCAAGGATTTTATATTCTTTTTGATTCTCTTAGGTGTGAAATTAGAAAGAACACAGGTGAAATTGTTGCAGCAGGATTAAGAACTCAAGGAAACATTTATATTTTGCAAGAAACCAAATGCATGAAAATGGTTGGTCAGTTGAGGGAGAGATTGGATGATCTTCCTCATATTTCTCTTCATTAAATCTTTTATGTGTTATTAGGGTGCACTTCAAGTATCATCTTATATCCCTGTGGTTGTTGGCTGCATTGACTTTATGGTCTATCTTTATATTTTAGTAAGTCACAAGTGTGGCATATTTGCAATATGATTCTTAGTATTTGCAAGTTCTTGTTATGAGGTGTTTCAAATGAATTATTTTCTTCTTGTTTGAATAGTTTACAATAACATATTCTGTGTAGTATTTCAAGTGTCAAAAGATAGTGATGTTTTGACAATTACATGAGGTACACAAGGTTTGATAGACTGTTTTATCAAGGGCACTTGAATCCCCATTGGTCATTAGGTCTTTAGGAGTTTCTTATTATGAAGATCATCAGGAATTGTTCATCATGTCATGATAAAAGGGTACTTCTTTGTTGCTTCTATCTTACAAGTTACTTTTAATGTCAAGCTATAATATTACAAAGTGTTGTTGCTATCTTGTTGATCATTAAGTTTGCAAAATGATTGGTTGAATAATAATGATGTCAAGATGAGAGTGTGATCTAGGTGCATAGTTAAATTGTTTCAGTTACAGATTCAAATTGTTTCATGAAAGAAGGAATGCATTGAGAAAGTATAAATAGGCATAAGATGTAAACACATGATATGATCTTGATGATATTGTATTTAGACTATCATTGGGACAATAGAAGTGTGTTGTAATGCAAAAATATTTCTAAGTTGATGTACACAGTTTGGGTTATGTATTCTTGAGTCTCAAATAAATGGGACTGTCAAGATCTAGATTGTAGAGAAACAAAGAAACCCTCTGTATTGTATATTTTCATTTGATCTTTGAGAAGTTGTAAGTGATCATGTTAGTGAGACAATATGATCATTTCCAGTGAGGCATTTTGTAGTCAGTGAGACATAAAGGCCAGTGAGGCTCTGTAATTAGTTGTTTTGATGATTAAGCTAGAGAGACATTTACTGAGTGGTTTTTCTACCCCATGAGGGTTTTCCACTCCTGAAATCTGTGTCGTATGGTCTCACTTGTTGTATGATTCACTTGTCCATTATACTTGTTTGTTTAGTTCTTTAATGCATAATCTCTTGCATTGATAAAGCCTAAATCAACATCTGCTTCTATTTTTTAAAGTTTGACAATAAAAGTGAATAAAGTTTTTGTTTTCTACAACACTGATTCACCCCCCCTTCTTAGTGTTGTCAAGTACTCCAACAACCTATTCAAGACTACCTTGATTTTTCTATATCTTGGTATGTTGCGATGCAGTATGGATTGGGCATAGTCATTGCTTTCATATGTTGTATTTGTGGGATGAGCTTATTATCCTACTATGGCTAATATTTATCTTATTTGTGTTGGTATTAGCATCTTGCATATCATATCTTTTGCATCTATGGTTTTGTACAGGCCTTATGTGTATTAAGATCATTCTACGCCAAGACTATTTTCCATTCACATGTCCAACAAGGTTCTATTATGTCTAGTAGATATAAGTTCAAATTGTTTATTTGTAGAGTCAATGTCCTACACATTGGATACATCGTCACCTTGGTCTTCTATATCTTGGTGCATAACATCCATTGCTATATCAAATTAAGGATTTCTCTTTACATTTTATAAAGCATAACCAAAGCAACATCACCCCATCCATCCCACCCATACATCCTAATAAAATCTATAGCTTTTATGAAGATCGATCAATCTGATATCAATTCTTCTATTCTTTTTCCATTTATCTTTCATCTTTTATTTAACCTTTTCATCCACATCTCTCTATCTACTCACCCTTTTCTCTTCTTTCCTTTCAAGAGAACATTTGTGTTCTTTGAACTCATCTGTCCTCTCGAGGGGGCTGTAGACACCCAAAATTGACCTAATTATCATTAGTATCAAATATTGCATTATTTATCATCTACATTTGTCTAACACACTTGAGCAATTTCTCCATTCATCTAAATCACTTATTTCTTCTATTAATTAAATAAATCTATTTTTATTTAATTAATTCATTATCTATTTCTTCTAATCTATAATTAAATAATCTTTAATTGTTTAATTATCTCTAGTTCTATCTATTTTAATCAAATAAGTCTTATTTATTTAATTGAAATTCCTTTCATAATCCCACTTTCCAATTAATTAAATAAATTTTATTTATTTAATTAATTTCTCTTATCGTTTATCTTCATGAGCCGACATGTGTGCCTCTTTTATTTAAAAAACATGTGTGGTATTGCATCTTTTATTTAATATCTTTCACATGTAGTACTTTATATGCACACGATCACATATGAGCCTTATCTTTCCTCCACTTGTCATTTACACATTCACCTATGACTATCAATTCATCTCATCCATTCACATAGCCACCAAATCTCCAATGTTGATTGATTTTGGTTGAGGTCTATATAAACACCCTCTCATTCCATACTAAAGCTAACATCCACCATTTTTCATATAGTGTCTACATTATCATCTTGAGCATATTGATCATTTTAGCATCTATCTAGCTTATTATCATTATCATCCATCCATCATGGCAGCTTTGATCTTCATAATTGTTCATTGTTGAAGAAGGAATCCATATCACAAACAAGGAATCATACAATCTAGGTGATATTGTTCTTAAATTACATGCTTTGATTTCACTTAGATTTGATTCTTTGATGGTGGTAGGTGTGTATGAGGAAAATCGATTATGTTTAAATGACTAAATCAAAAACCCATAACATAAAGAGATCTATTTAAATAAAAGCCATTATCAATAAATTAAATGAAATAAGAAAGCTTTTACCCAAATTGTGTTGTTCTCTTTGTTCGAATGTGGATTGCTCAATAACGCTGCGAAACCATGTTTGCAACAAGCAAGTGTAGGTGCTCAAAGTGCTCAATGATCAATCTCAAAAGATTGTAAAGTGCTCAACGATGTGATGTATGCTCAAAGTGCTATAAAGGATACCTGAAAATAAGTGATCGAAGAAGATTTATGAAGGAGATGAGGGGGGTTTATATAGGTTTCAACAGAGATCGATCAACGGTCCAGATAATTCAAAAGAATCAACAAAGGAGATAAATTGAATAACCATGATGAATGTGCACATGACATGTGTCAATCCATAAGGATATTTTTATTAAAATATGATGAAAACAAGATTGATTGAATAGATAACTCAACTTCTAATTTTGCCTTTTTTAGAGTTCTAAAAATAAAACTAATTGTGCACATGAGTTAACAAGATATTTTAAGAGGAATTGGAAGATAACTGAAATTAAATAAATAAATTTATTTATTTAATTGTGCATGATTGAGGAATAGAAGATTATAAATAAAATATTTGATTTTATTTATTTTTAGAGGATTGAGACAATTTAAATAAATTTGCATGATTTATTTAAATTTAGAAGAACAAGTGATTTAATTAAATAATGTAAATTATTTAATTGTAGATAAGATAGAATTGAATGAGTTAATTAAATAATTAATTTATTTAATTAATGGAGACTTGAAATTAGAAAGAGGATAATGATTTAATTAAATAATACAAATTATTTAATTTTGAAAGAATATAGAGGAATTTAATTAAATTAATTAAATAAAGAGAATTTATTTAATTAATGTCAAATTTTTAGAGTTTTGGAAGAATTTAATGAAATTAATTAAATAATTAGATTATTCAATTAATGTTGAAATGCAAATGATTCGAAGACATGGTCATTTTATCGTGTCTACATTTTGCCCCTCTTTGATGCAATGTAGTTTACAGCGTTGCGTCAAAGAAAAAGATTGTTGAAGACATGATATAATTTATTGATGCCCCAGTGTAGCTAGTTGCCCTAGCGTATGCCCCCTCGAGTGGAAAGATAGGGAAGCGATAGAAGAACTAGGTTGATGCTCAACTAGAAGATTGCGCGACAAGTTAGCAGAAAAAAGAATGGGGCAGGAAGAAAAAAATGTGGGAGGGACACTATAAATAGGTCCCAAGGGGACCACACTCCTCATTTACACACTAAGGGTTGCTAAAAATAGAGTTTAGAGCCTCCAATCTTAGTGTGTGAGAGTTGAGTAGAGAAGGAGTTGGTAGCAAGGAGAGATGTCGATCCCAATGTACAGGCATCAGGCGGAGCTAGTGTGGACATACAAGAGACCCGCAGGAGCTCTGGCAGTGGTAAGTGTCTAAAAATCTCCTTGTACTTGATGTTTTAGGTCAATTTTAGGGTTTGGTCTAGGTAGGTCATTAGGTTAGCCAAAAGTGCTGTAGGATGCTAGGGCACGTTTGGTAGTCGGTCTAGGTGCTTTTGGCATGGGAAAGTGCTTTTGGTAGGTTAGTACAGTGCTATTGGTCACAACAAAGCACTATTAGCTTTTGGACGCCGCACCACAGTGCTGTTGGTAGAGATCCACATCGCTCTTGTTAGAGCAGGAGAGCGCAGTTAGTCAGGTAGTTAGGCAAAGTTGGCAGGGGATAATAAAAAATGAGTCACCTTTGCGAGTACAGTAAGATGCGGCTGGATGCGCAGTGTAGTCCACTTGTTAAAAATAAGTCGCTTTTGGTAGATGGTAGGAAAATGCAATTGTAGCAACAATAAGGCGCTTTAGGTAAGATAGTGCAGCATGCCAGGCTAAAACAAGGCACTTTTACTTAAGTTAGAAGAGTGAAAGGGTTAGGGGGAACAAGGAAGTAGCTAGGGATATGCTAAGTTGGGTATGGGGTTCGCTGCATAGGGTAAATGTTGGTAGGGATTTGGAGAAGTGTGTAAAAGGTCTAACAAGTGGTTTTGTGGATGTAGAGGATGATGCCGCTGCTGATGTTGAGAGAGAAACACCACATTATAGCAAAGGAAGTGGTACAGATGACGTGGGAGGAGGATGTGTTCCTAGAGTTCATGGAATTGTGGCATGTGGCAGAACTTACACACATTAGGGTAAATCTCACCCTAGTGACAGTGGTCGTGGAGAGATACCATAGTGAGACATGTTCATTTCACTTTCCAACAGGGGAGGATACAGTGACACTTGAGGATGTGTATCACATCCTTAGGATCTAGATTGATGGAGAGTGAGTTGATTTCGACCTAGTGCAGGGTGAGGCAGGCTTGATAGAGGTGTTCTGCACAGATGATCTGCAAATTGAGGACAACAAGATTCGGTGTGCAGACGTTCTGAGACTCTGCGATAGAATCAGATGGATAGTATCTTCACTGATTAGCGGCTTCCTGTGCCCAGACAGGTGATCTAGAGGATTATCTGTAGGATGGGGCACTGTACTGTCTGGGATGTTTACACATGGCATCCAGTATGCATGGGTCCCGTGTGTGCTTGGGTAGCTATATCAAGATATGCACTACTGTGTATATAGGAGAGGCTGGAGTCTCTCAACAGGGGTGACTCTACTACAGGTGTGGGCATGGGAGCACATCCCAGTGATTAGACCCATTACACAGCACCGTCGTGAGAGTGGGGAGCCCTATGCATTTCTATATGAGGGAGTTATTACACACAGGTAGCTTGGATCTATTAGCCACTGGAGGCGACAGATTGACGAGATGGATCTATTCATTTTTTAGGTCGTGGCTACTATGTGAGGAGTGAGAGGATGAGCATGAGCAGCTGATGTATTGCCAATAGGCTCTATACTTATTTGGGAGATGCACAGATATGATTGAGAGATACCTGACAAAGCAGGTACTCAGACAATTTGGACTACCACAAGGGTTACCAGTTGGGGAGGCTACCCATGTGAGGACATGGAGGGAGGTTGGGGACTAGGATGCTGAGATTCCAGTGGCTACAGCCTTGGTAGAGGTACGAGGACTTGTCCCCGTGAGATGGGACTAGGATTCAGGACTAGAAGACCCAGGTACTTTACCTAAGTACGACAGGTATTAGTAGACACATAGGCCAGTGAGACTGACTACACCAGGTGTGGTAGGAGTAGTGGGGGAGGTACTAGTCCCAGGTGTGGAGGCTAGGATGAGACGGCAGGCTAGAGAGGTGAGACATCAGGTGGGTGGAGAGGTTGGAGGCTAGCAAGCAGATGTAGAGATGGCTGAGGAGGTGGATCCAGTCGTAGAGACTGATCTACAGTGGGCAGAGTGGTTGTTACAGGAGGAGATGACACGGAGGACACATCTAGAGCTCTAGATGGTGAGGGTGAGGAGAGATAGGGATGCAGCGAGGGCAGAGGTGAGACAGGCTAAGGCCCTAGTACAGGTGCAGACACAGATAGCAGTAGTGACATAGGCCACCCTGGCAGTGACCCAGGTAGCACTGACACAGGCACAGGCAACCCTAGTATAGGCATAAGCGCAGGCACAAGTAGGTGATGATGGGCAGTTAGCCCAGAGGATGTTGGAGAGGGATGCAACAGTACAGCTATGGTTGACAGCCAAGGCCACACTCTAGAGAGTGAGACGGGTGAGAGATGAGGCATGCCATGCGTTGGGTGTCAATCAGAGGACACTATATAGTGATCTCATCCATGTGCAGGGAGAGCTAGTGTCCACAAGTAGAGAGGCTGAGTACTATAGGGGACTCTACATTGGTGCAGTGCCAGCAACTCAGTAGGTACCTAGTTACAGAGAGAGGAGTAGGTCTGGAGCATCTGGGTCATGCAGGACAGGGTAGTCAGTGTCCTTAGTCAAATGATCCTTTGTGCCACTAAGGGGAGGAGGACCAATAGGGGGACCTTCGCCAAGCACAGGCAGAGGATAGGAACCATAGCAGGAGGGCAGCTTCACCCACTAGAGCACACACATTGTACATTGTATCATTTTTGTATCATTATGGACACTTGTATATTTTGACTGATGTCTACATGCATCCTGATGTATATTTTGTGGGCTCTTGATATCCTTGATGTACTTTATTGATGTATACATATGGACTATTGATGTAGGCACATATAGTTTGTATTTTGATGACCTTCACATGATATATATGATGACATATTATGCTCACTGATGTTCATGCTTTTTTGTATGCACTTCTTGATGACATGGATGTGATGATATGTATGTATGATTATGGATTTATGTGATGGCGTAGATTGCTTATATGATGCTAATAGATGTATGATGATATAGATGCTATGACTTGCAATATCTAATATGTGGGTTTTGTAGATATGCACCAAAGAGAAAAAAAATGGAGATGGAAGAGAGAGACTATTGATCGATCATTGCTTTGAAAATGATATAAGGCCATGGGTAAATGGGTGGGTAAATGATGAGCTTGTTGCATTGGTTTCACAATTGTATATAAAGAGCAATCCTTATTTTTGATATAGCACATGGATAGTTTACCACCAAGGTATAAAAGACCAAGGTGTTGTGATATCCAAGTGCGTGGACATTGACTCTATAAGAAAATGGTTTGAAATTAGATCCCTTAGACATGATATAACCTTGTTGTACATGTGAATGAGCCACAGTCTTGAACATAAAATAAACTTTAATACATAAATGCAAGAAGAATATTAATATGTAAGATGCTAGGTCATAACACACACAAGATAAATATGCTACCAAGAAAGATGCTAAAGATCATTCCTCAAACATGGCACCCAAAAGCAATGACTATGCCCCCAATCCATACCACATCGTAACATACCAATATTATAGAGAAATCAAGGTAGCCTTGAATAGGTAATGGACAAAGGAGTAAAAGAGATAAACCAAAAAGCAAATTGACTGACTTATAAAGTAACACACAACCAACATATTCTCTTGCCAAAGAGGTTGCTCAGGATAGATTGGATAGGAAAGATAATAGTCTTATCGTAGGAGCTATGTGTCCATTAAAGGGGGCTATCTACCTAAAAAGACAATGTCTTGCTATAGGAAATGCCACATGTCACATGAGATGCATGTGTTGGTCTCGACAATGGAACACTCTACAGAAGACAAGCTTGTTGATCTGGTGCTTTGGTTAAGCTGGATTTAGTTGACGTTGGCAATCAGAATAGTAGAATAGTAGATGACTCTAGAAATAAGTTGCTTTGCTTTAGGTTTCTTAAGGACCTTTGCTTTGAAAGGATGCATTTTCTTTTTGTTTTGCTGCTTGAGTTAGTCAAGTAGAGGTGAATGGATTGTCATAATGGAAGACTATAAAGATGGAGTGTCAATGGATTGAGATGGGTGAAGAATGATGAATCGTATGTGCCTGAGTATTGGATACATCCTTCGTATTCCAGACTACCTACATACCCTATATCCACAGGATCAAGGTACATTACGATGAAAGATGAAATGATAATATGTAGTTCTGGGTAGAGTGATGAGATGGGTCAAGGTGAAAGGAGATCTTATGTACCTGAGTACTAGAAACTTCCTTCGTATTCCAAACTACCTACATACCCATATCCATGGGATCAAGGTACCTTAAGATTGAGATGAGACGATATGTAGTTCTGGTTGGTGTGATGATGTAGGAAACGCATTGGGAAGATAATAGCCTTATCGTAGGAGCGATGTGTCCATTAAAGGGTGTTATCTGCAGAAAGGAGAATGATTGAAGCATTTTTTGTGAACCATGAACAAGGAACCATTCCTAGACTTAGGTTAAGCAAATGATTGCCCCCATTCTGGGAGAGGTGATTGCATTGGTGACTGATGAAGAAGACAAAAAGTTTGACCTAGGACAAGACAATATGAACTATTGAGACAGATCAAGACATGGGATGACAATGATGGACACTGACAAATTTCCAAGTTATACTAGATAGGGAGATGGAAATGCAAACAAGGTCAATGGTTTTATTATGGATGGATGGATGAAGTGTGTTGTGAAAAAATGGAATGAACAAGACTCGATAGATGATGGATGCCAACTCTACACATAGCACCTGTTTGCCAGGTTTTCACCATAGGATGGATTTTTTTTGTATACTCTGAGGATCAGGCATAGAACTTCTTGAGATGAACACTGTTAAGTGGCTCATCTAGAGGAATGTCATCAGGTGTAGCTAAAGCATAAGCTCCTGATCCATATGCTGCTATGACAATAAAGGGACCTAACCAGTTAGGCTCAAACTTGCCCTTCTTTTCTCGATCTGCTTGATTTCTTTGATTCTCTTTGAGTACAAGATCACCAACTTGAAACCATATTTCTTTCATCTTTTTGTTGTAATTATGCCAGAGGCAATTTTTATAGACATGGAGATGATTAAGTGCAGTAAGGCGCCTCTCATCTAGTAATTCAAGCTCAGCTAATCTAGAAGTGCGATACTCCTCTCCATCGATCAGGTTCTACATGGATAATTTGAGGGATGGGTTCTCGACCTCTATAGGTAGGATGGCTTCAGAACCATAGACCAAGGCTTGTGGTGTGACACCAGTTGGTGTTCTGATACTAGTGCGGTAGGCCCTTGCAAGTGCCAATCATGACCAGCTTCATTGACTATTTTTTTGAGGATTTTGAGAATGGTTTTATTGGAAGCCTCAGCTTGGTCGTTACTCTGTGGATAGTAGGGAGTTGAAAAGCAATGTTGGATATTGTATTGTGTGCATAAGGCATGGACATCTTGGTTCTTGAATGGTCTCCCATTATCAGTGACAATGGTTTGGGGAATACCATACTAGCAAATGAGGTATTTAAGGATAAACTTGGCTATTTGCTTACCGGTGATATACGTCATGGGAATGGCTTCGACCCACTTCATGAAATACTTAGTGGCAGTAATGATGAATTTATGGCCATTGGATGAGGATCGGTGGATTTGTCCTACGAGGTCAAGACCCCATTGAGAAAAAGGCCATGGAGTTGTCACCGGTTGTAGCTCATGAGCTGGTGCATGAATCAAATCTCCATGCTACTAGCATTGTAGACATTTCTTAGTGAACTCTGTAGCATCCTATTCTATTGTAGGCCAGTAATACCCTATTCTAAGTATCTTCTTAGTGAGATTAGCACCGATAGAATGTGTGCCATAGACACCTTCATGTATGTCTTGTAAGGTAGCTTCGCCTTCTTCCGTGTTAAGACATCATATGAGGATACCATCAAGACTCTAGCGATAAAGTGTATCACCCAGAATGGTGTAACGGGAGGATCGACGGATAAAGGTTTTGTGTTGGGTGGATGAGAGTTCAATGGGAAAGGTACTATTTTTAAGGTATTCATAGATATCTTCATACCATGGGGAATTGGGACCAACAAGTTCATAGATGATTTCAATAACTAGAACATTGACGGTTGGTATCAATAACTGCTCAATCAAGAATTCACATTTCTATGTATTTGCAGGCATGTCAATAAGTGATCCTACAAAAGCCATAGAATCTGCAACCTTGTTATGCTCTCTTGGAATTTGCTCATAAGTGATCCTACAGAAGCCATAGAATCTACATCCTTGTTATGCTCTCTTGGAATTTGCTCAAATGTGATGCTAGAAAAGTGTGCCTTGTAGGCATCCAATAGTTGCTTCTAGGGGACCAACTTTTCATCTTTTGTTTGGTACTCATCTATGACTTGTCGAATGACTAGTTGTGAGTCTCCATATACCTGTAATTCTGTGATGTCCCATTGAACTGCTATATTGAGACCTATGAGGAGTGCTTCATACTTGGCAATGTTGTTGGTGCAAGGGAATGCACACTAATATGACTTTGGAATATAGTCATTTTGAAGTGTGATAAATAAGATGCCAGCCCCTGATCCATGCTATGTGTAGGAACCATCAAAGTACAACTTCCACATTATTGAGTTGGAAAGAGTGAAGAGATTTTCATTTGGAAAGTCTACTACCATAGGGTGTGTATTTGTCATGGGTGCTTCTACTAGTTGATCTGCTAGGGCTTGTCCCTTGATTGCTTTACGATCCATTTACCCAATGTCGAACTCACTAAGTATCATGACCCATTTAGCTAGTCTACCTGTAAGAGTTGCTTTTGCTAGTAGATACTTCAATGGATCAATTTTGGCTATAAGATTTGTGTGTTAGTTGAACATGTAATGCCACAACTTTTGGGAAGCGAACACTACTGCTAAACAAGCTCTTTCCATCAATGAATAATTGAGTTCGTATCCTACCAAGGTTTGACTGATATAATAAATTGCATGTTCTTTTCCTGATTCATCATTTTGTGCTAGAAGTGCCCTGAGGGTTGAAGTTGTAGTTGAGATGTATAATATCAAAGGTTTATCAACCATTGGTGGTACTAAGACAGGGGGTGTACCAAGATACTCTTTAAGTTGATCCAATGCAGCTTGACACTTATTGTCCCATCGAAATGAGACATCCTTTTAGAGCAAGTGTTGAAATGGTTGACATTTATCTACTAGCTGTGAGATGAAATGCCTAATGGATTACAAACTTCCCTGAAGGCTCCTTAATGCTTTGAGGTTCTTTGGTGGAGTCATCTCCACTATAGCCTTTACTTTTGTGGGGTCTACTTCGATGCCTCTATGAGATACAATGTATCCCAACAGCTTCCCTGATGTTACACCAAAGACACATTTCTTTAAAATTGAGGCACACTTGGTATTTCTCAAGCCTGTCAAAGATCTGTCCTAGAACTTGTATGTGATTTGCCCTAGAAGATTTAGCTTGTATGTCATCCACATAGTCCTCCATGATGTGATGAAAGAGATCGTGGAATATCACTATCATTGCTCTTTGATAAGTTGCCCCTGCATTATTTAGACCAAACAACATGACACACCAACAATAATTACCCCACGGACAAGTAAAAGTTGTTTTATGTTGATCTTCCTCTGCTATCTTTATCTGATTGTAGCTAAAGAATCCATCCATGAGAGACAACATTTCATGACCTACAGTCAAGTCTACTATGAGGTCAATGTTCGGTAATGGAAAGTCATCTTTGGGACATGCTTTTTTAAGATCTCTAAAATCATTACACATTTGGATGCGCCCATTTGGTTTAGACACAGGTACAATGTTTGATACCTAGTCTGAATAATTAATGGGTCGGATGAACTTTGCATCTAACAACTTCTGTATTTGCACTTTTACCAAGAGAGCTATCTATGGGTACATCTTCCTCATCTTTTGCTTGACTAGTTTAACTGTTGGATCCACTGTGAGATAGTGAACCACTAGCTTAGGGTTTAACCTTGTCATATCAGCATAGGTCCATGCAAAGTTGATGGTTCTTTGTAAGAAGAATTTGTTAAGATTCTTGTGCTCTGTTTCTGATAATGATGCTGCTAGGAATGTGGTCTTTGGATTTTTCTCTGTGCCAAGGTTTATCTCTGTAGAATCTTCCACTAGGAGAGCTAACTTCTCTTGATACTTAGATGGTAGGGGAAGGTCAAATCCTCCATCCTCAGGTGCCACAGTTGGGTTTTCACCTTTGGATATGTCCTTTGTTTTTACTATTTTGTGATCAAGAGGTGCCACAATGTGGTTTTCACCTAAAGATCTTTCTTTATTTTTACTTTTACGACTGGAGGATTTGGCATTCTCACCAAAATAAGTTGTTGGCTTTAGTTCCATTACAAAGCCTGCTTTATGATCACCAAGATGGATACCATCCCGAAGTCCCATGAACTCAGCTATAGATTCTTCATTATGAAATACATCTATGATGGGGGACCCTTGTTGGTCCCAATCGATAAGTTTGGGGTAGACAAGTGTTACAATTTGGGTATTTGTTGTGGACGTTAAGGATACGGATGATAGCATAAAGATGGAGGATTTGGTGAATAAGTCAGTCATATGGAGGCAAGAGTCATTGATGATATCCTCATTAGATGTCAAATCTGTGAGAGAATTTTTAGCCACCTTGTTGAGGATACCCTCGATGTCCAAGGCATGTGGTACCTTTCTACCAAATCCTAACCCCTTCTTGTCTAGTTTCTTTGTCACAATAATGGGTTCCATTGTTCCTTGATTCTATTTCCCAAGGCCACCTTTGTCTTTATAGCCCATGTTTTTGACTATCCTTAAGCCATTTCCATATTTCTTGACCGGTATTGTGACTGGTTCTTTCTCCTTGTAGAGCCAAGAAGAAATGTTTTCAATAGTTTCCTCTTCCAATAATTGTCCCTGTTGGAATTGGGTTAAAAATGTTGGGGGAGGAATTGTTACCTTTTTAGTTGCTTTGGCAATGGGCGGTTGTGTTGTGATGTTCACAACATGCCCCATTATGCTCCTTAGCAAAATGGGGACCCCTGCTGATGTTTTGCTTTTTGCTTCTGCTTGTGTTTTTTCTGCTTTCTGGCGGTTTGGTAAAAATGAAGGTCAGGTGCATCATCATCATGATATATGGTGAGGTAGGTCATCATCATGAGGTTAGTTTTTCAAAGTTCATATTTTATTGCTGTGACCTCATATTTAGAAAGAGCTTGAAATTCCATGCAGGTTTGCCTTTTGCTTCACTTGAAAATTCGTTCATATGTGGAAGTTATGCATAGTCAAAGTTTTGGTCAAACCTGATATTCGCAGGAGGATCATCATATTTTTTATATCCTAAGTCATGTTGTCAAGATCATCATGATCTTGGTCTATCACCCGATAAAAATCATGCAGTCGCAATATCTGGACGTCAATCTTAGGTGGTAGTGCCCTTTACCCGTCAAATGGCCTTATGCGCATTATGCAGCATCATGATATTTTTTAGGAGGGTCATATTTTATAAACTTGGTTTTGCTGTATGAAGAGCATCATCATCATCATATTTGAAACACCCCCCCCGATAATATCCTGAGGTTCAAATATCATGATGATATCAGCTTTAGGTCAAGGTAAGTTCCCCGTCGAGTGGTCTTTGTATAGCGAGCATCATCATGATATTTCAACATTACCTGATCTTATAATATCATGCTGATCACCCTGACTTAGAAAAATCCACCTTCGGCATATTTGCATGCGCATGTTATAATCCTGTCGCAGGGTCATCATCATGATATTTGCTGAAGTTCGAAATATGATGATGACGACTTCATATCCTCCTGATCTTTCACGGGTCATTCGCTGAAATTCGCTAAGTGATGGAGGCATCATCATCATAATTCGATGAAGAGGATCATCATATTCATATCCTCCTGATCGCCTTTTTTGCAATATCATGATGATCACCCTATCTATTAAGAACAAGTCGATATTGCATTCCTCAACAGCATGATCATATTTTACAATATCACCCTAGCGCAAATATCATGATGACCTTAACTCATCCTTGTGCTCCGAAGACAAATTATGATGATGACGTCATCTGGATAATTCGATAAGGAGGATCATCATCATATATTTTTTATCCTGTCATATCGTCAAGATCATCATGATCTTGTTTGTTCACCCGATATTTCGCAAAGTCCTCCTGCCGATGAAGTAAGACCTTTTGAAAATATCCTGATGATCCTCATCATCCTGATTTCCCTTCGGCAGGATATTTCCCAAACATGATCCGGTTGGCGAAATATCATGATGACATCATGTTTTAAGTTTAACGAAGGCTCCGGATATCATGATGACGTCATCCTGATCTGATAAACGAAGAAGCAAATATCCGGATGATGATCATCATCATCACATTTTTCCTTCAAACAGGATATTTTCAAGCACGATCCGTTTCCCGAATATGATGATGATGTCTCATTCTAAGTTCGACAAAAGCCCCAAATATGATGATGGTCATCATCATCCTGATCTTTCGAGAGGGTTACCTTGGCCGCAAAAGGATCATATTACGTTCATCATCCTGATCATGCTCCTTAGGTGACCCGATATCACAATTATCCCCTGATCTTAACTGAACATGATGATGATGTCATCCTTAGCATTTCAATGAAGCCCGAATATCATGATGACGTCACCATCATCTTCCTTTCCTCGGCAGCATGATTATATTCATATCCTCCTATTCTTCTTCAACATGATGATGATGATGATGATGTTCTTTTCCCCAATATGCAGAAGCGAAATATCATGATGACGTCATCTGGACCTTCAGAAAGGAATGCATCATATTTCCAGAGTATCATGATGATGAATTGAATGTCAACCAACATGTTTTTTGACGCGCCGATAGCGCTGGTCATGCTGATGGGCGGGAAATGAAGCGGTGGAATTTTAAAGTGTTTTTTTGGCGCCTCTGGCATTTTCCCGGTCAGCGATGGTTGACCCGTGAATCTTGAGCAGTCTGGGCGCATTTTGGACGCATTTTGAGAGGATTCTGGATCCGATTTTCTCAATCTTGCGCAGTCACCTGGATTTAAACGCTTATTTTAATTTCCTGCTATTTATGTGATAAATGAAATACTTATTGCTTGTCCTTTCTTGCAGGCTTGCAGTTGAGGAAGCAGCTGGAAAGTCAACACAGTGACCTCATGGAGGAAGAAGATCTGATCTCAGGAGCAAGAAGATAAGGATGAAATGCGAAAAGTCAAGGCCATTCAAGTGAAGAAGAAGGTTGCAGCTGGGAGTATTACTGCAACAGACAAACAGAAGTTATTACCCAGCTGCCGGAACTTCTCAGAAGGGGTAATATTTCGCCCAGATTTGACACTGCTCAGAGATATTTTTTGAGAGCTGGTTCACCTGCATTTATTGCTGTAACCAGGGGTTTGAACCA
Source organism: Cunninghamia lanceolata (assembly GCA_027924645.1). NCBI lineage: Eukaryota > Viridiplantae > Streptophyta > Pinopsida > Cupressales > Cupressaceae > Cunninghamia > Cunninghamia lanceolata. The sequence goes on from BSBN01001161.1 coordinate 809,831, forward strand.
AGGGGTTCAGTTAGGTTTTTGCTGTAGTGAGGACAATCAGAATGTCTTTATATTGTGCCTCTCTACACTGTAATATTTTACAACAGGGATTTTAGGGGTTACAACAGGGATTTTAGTGGACACACAGGGATTTTAGGATTTTGCCAGAATTGTAGAGCCTTTCTGGGCATAGTTTAGTGTAGAAGAAGGAGGTCGCCTGTTGTCTGCAGTAAGGTGCACGTGGAATGTCTAGCTGCCTTACTGTATCTGTAAAGCTTGTAAGTTCTCTGTAGTATGATCAATGAAACTAAGAGTCATTCCTACATTGTAAATCATGTATGACTATTCGTTTCTAATACAATAGAATCTGGAGTTCTGCATCTATCTTCTGAGTGTTCTCCTGCTCTTCTTTGTGTTTTGAAATATCTTCTTTGAGAGCTTGCAATTTTAAATGTATGTTTGTGAAAATGCTCAGAACTTACATTTAGGGTTTTTTACTGTGGATTTGATCAAATTACTGTGGTATTTACATAGTGCATAACAGAAACAATTAGATCCTTCGGTAGATTAAATGAGGTATAGATTAGATCTTTCTAACTTTTCCCAACCCATCTGAAATATTTAGCTGAAAACATAGAAATCTAAAGGAAATTGTCTCAAATTTGAAGAAGCATGCATAACAGAGCTATAAGTAGACAGTTTTCATAAACAGATAAAGAAGAAAGCTGCAAAAATCTAAGAAAACCCTCTGAAACTTGCAGCCCGGTAACACTTGTATGCAAATAGACAGAATACTTGTTGAAATCTATGACCTCTTTGCATATTCTTAGTCCAGTAAGCCACCAAACAAACCTAAACTACGTAAGGCCCCTTGAACATTACAGCTTCACATTGACCAACTGAACTTGACCAACCGAACCATTGTAGACTTGGGATTAGTTGAATCACCAAATGATTCCTTCTTGTCTTTCAAGTATAGTTTCAGTTCATTATATGTGAATTTTAACTTATTGTTATGATTGCATCAAAACAATCATCAACAGTTTTCTGGCGCTAGAAGGAGGGCTAGAAGGCTGTATATTGTAATCATCAATAGTTTTTGGCGCTAGAAGGAGGGCTAGAAGGCTGTATATTGTAGTCATCAACAGTTTTTTGGCACTAGAAGGAGGGCCTTCTTGAGTTAGGTTTCATTTCAAACTGGCTAACGACAGTAATAGAGTGACTAGGTCTAGGTCCAGTTCAGGAGATATATTTGTGCAACTACCTGATACAAGGCGAAGTAAAAGCCCTTTAATTTGGAATCCAAAAATATCGCAAGCAGGAAGTTCATCTGGAACACCTCCTGGGTCACCTTTTAACATCTGTAGTATTGTAAGTCCTGATAGATCACTATTCAGATCTTTAAATCTTGGTTCAGGCACTCCTGGAGGTCTCAATCCTCCTCTAAATCCTAATCCACCAATCAATCCAGGTATTTCTGCAAGTTCAAGTCAAGCTCAAACACCTGCAATGGCTTATTTCGATGTCAATTCTCCCATATTCTTCAATGATTATCATGACATGCCAAAAAATCTGGAAAAGATATGTCCCAAATACCAGTTGCATCAGGACCCAGAAGATCATATTAGAATATTTAAGGAAGCATGTTTTAGGGCTATGTTAGAGCACGAGGATGTTGTGTGTAGATTGTTTCCTTACACCTTTAATGAGCAGGCCTCTAGCTGGTACGTAAACTTACCCAATGGTTACATTTCTTCCTGGGCACTTATGGAAGAAGCATTTCTATCAAGATTTAGAGGACCCATTGACCCTTGTGCTTTGTATCATAAATTGGCTGCTATAAAACGAGGTGAGGGAGAGCTAATTGATAATTTCAATGATAGATTTCAAAAGGCCTATTCTAGGCTAGTAGCCCCTTATACCATAGATGATGCTCCCTTGTTGGCTATGTACTATGCTGCCTTGGATCCTTTAACTGCCATGTTTGTCAAAAGAAAACCTGACATAGATTCAATATCCAAAGCCTATAAAGAGGCAGGCTCAGTGAACCAAGAAATGAGACATACAACTTATAGTCCATTTGGAGGAAATTTTGGGGTGCAGAATTAGGCACACCCATGGAATGGAGTCCCTGTGCAGCATGCTCCACTAATCAATCCGGTTCCTTCTTACACACCTGTGTATAATCCTACTCCGATCCAGGCTATAACTCCTTACACGGCTAGTACTTCCAATAACAGTCAAAATAATGGTCAGCCTTTCTTCCAACTTCCTAGGGATGTAACTGTGGCAAAAGTACAAGAGGATAGGGAAGAAATCAAAGAGATTACTGCACATTTGAAAAGATTAACAACCGAAGTGACACAGCTGAGAAATGAGAACCTCTATGGAAGAAGCAACCAAAACTACAATCCACATCAAAATCACAACCAAGGCCAAAATCAGAATTATAGTCTCAACCAAAATCAGCAGTACAATCAGAACCAAAACTACAATCAGCATCAAGGCCCCAGTCAGGGGCAACCAATGCAAAATAGGGGACCAGTGATAGATAATAGGACCTGGGGCAATAATAACAAGAACCAGAATCAACCTAGGCCACCCAAGACATGGAACACTGGGCCCAACAACAGTACTCTGGCTTCTCCTTTTGAGAATACAGATAATCATGGTGCAAAACAAATAACTAGCATACAAATGGCCAATACAGCACCCAAAAATTGGTGCAAATTTCACAATACCAATGCCCATGCTGAGCATGACTGTCCACAGTTCCACTTGGCAGCTAGTATTTTCACCGTAGATGTACAGCCTCCTACCTCTGAATTTCTCATTCCTAAGGGTAATGAGGTAGTACCCTCAGAATATGACACAGCATTAGTCTTAGAAACGTTTACCTTTGCAATTGCAGAAGAGAAAGAGGATGAATTGCTAGAGGATGAACCATACTGTTGTGAAAGTCTTTATCCTGAATCAGCCTTTGTGTTAAATGCTTTTCAGTTTCCTTTTGAATCTGAAAACAAGATATTAAATGAAACGGAAGAGGTGCAGGGCTTTCAACAGACAAATAAAAGCCACACCTACAATTTGAGGAACAACCCTAGGCCGGGAGGACCTTTCACCACTTCCACTCCCCCGAATAACATCAATACACCCCCAGATCAGAATGCTAGCAACAATCCTGCCACACTCAAAGCTAGTCAGCACACAAATAACGGAACAGCAGTGCAAAAGGATCAAACAAGTAAGACAAAAACAATAGAGACAACAAGACTAATGAATTACTTATCAGAGGAAATAAAGAAAATGAAGGTCAGTGTACCTCTAAATGAATTATTGAAGACCCCAGGGATCAGAAATGCTTTTTTAAAATCCCTGGACACATCCATAACAAACAAGGTGTCTGCTGATATAACTGTTCCTAATAGTGATTCACCACCTAAGGAGAAAGGTAAGAAAGTTGAGTAGCCTTCCAATACAAATGTGGTAATACATGCGGATAAGAGGGATACTCAACCTTTCTTGTTAACTGTTAGGTTGTGTGGGAAGAATATACACAATTGCATGGTAGATTCTGGTGCTTCAGCCAACGTAATGCCCTTAGGAATATGTAAAACTCTCGGGCTAACTCCCACCAAATCTGCCAAGGTTGTCACGCAATTAGATAAGACCGAGGTTAGTGTGATAGGAGAACTCATGAACATACAAGTGCAATTAGCTTCAGACCCTAGGGTGAGCCAAATCATTGACATCCAAGTAGTGGATATACCCGTAAATTACGGAACGTTGCTAAGTAGGGATTGGTCCAAGACATTAAACGGATATATGGCTACTGACTTTCCACACATGTGGTTACCATGGAGAGGCATCCCAAACCAGATCAGAATAGGGGCAGAGCCCAGAATGAAACATATGATAACATAGTATAATCGAACTAATGAAATATTATATGCTGCTGTTGAACCAGGTGTCTATAGAATTACCAACAATGGGATGCAGATTGAAGAGATTATGATGTTAAACATTAGAAAGAAGTGTGTCAGCAATAGAACGGCACTATTCATTGAGTCTGACGGAAATTCTTCAGATGAAGAAAACAATGCAATAGACAAATTTGGTCGCGCCATTAGACGAGAGGTGGAAGAGTGCGTTACACACAATCTCCCAGTCTAATGTAAGTTATATAAAAATAGGTGTAGAGTCCATGATAGGCAACATTCTGAGGAGAATTGTGAAATATGCAAAGACATCATTGAATATGAATACAGAAAGTGCATAGGGAGGATAGAGTCACAAGAGAAAAATGAGAATCCTGATCCAGCACAGAGATATGTTCAGGATAATATGGATGCCTTGATTCCAGATTTAGGAAAATAAATAGAGGACAAGGGTAGTTATCTTTCTGAGTTGCAAACTAAAAACATACATATGCAAGATAACCAAACGGAAAAACCCATGAATAAACAAGATAACACCCCACAGGCAATAAAAGGGACAAAGTATGCCAAGGTAAAAGATCAGAAAAATAAAGATGGCATGTGGACGTTAAAATGTGATGGGTCCAAATCAAAACAGGGCGCAGGTGCAGGTATTGAACTCATAAATCCTCAAGGTAAATCACATTTGGCAGCATATAGATTACAATTTTCCTGCACTAACAATATTGCTGAATATGAGGCCCTAATTTTAGGACTTGTCATGGCCATCAAGAAAGGGGTAAAAACCATCAGAGTATTTTCAGACTCTGAATTAGTAGTCAGACAAGTGAGGAAACTATATGCCTGCAATTATAAGAAGATGATTAGTTACAGACATAGAGTATGGGGTTTAATGGATTCATTTGATGCTTTTAACATAGAGCATATTCCTAGAGAGCTAAACCACAGGCCAGATGCGTTAGCAGTTGCTTCTAGTACATTAGAACCATTGATACTGTCAGGATTAAGATGATTTGCTGTTGAGTTAGTTAACATGCCCAGTATACCAGACAATGTTACACACTTTCAGGTATTTGGAGAGGATCAGCAAATTATTAATTTTCTGACTTGTAATGAGGCATTTGAGGCCCAAATTATTGATGAACAAGAAAGGCCTGAAGTAACATGGGACGAAGAAGATATGATCAACTTAAAGAGCAACTTCTTGCCAAAAGGAGTAATTGAATTAGAACACATCTTTGACTTCGACGGAATAGTAAGACAGAAGGACTTACCCAAAATAGAAGGGGGTAAGTGTGATTTACATAACTTAGGGACTGAGCTAAATCCACAAAATGTACTAATAGGGAAGCTTGCTCTAAGAAAATCAGAAAAGAGGTTCTGGATGTTCTGAAAGAATATAAACATGTCATAGCATGGACTTATGAAGACTTGAAAACATTCAATGAGTCCATCATAACTCACGTAATACCTTTAAGAAAAGAAGTCAAACCATTTAGGCAGAAACAGAGGCCTGTAAATGCCATTCTAGAGCCTTTAATATTTGAGGAAGTTAAAAAACTACTGTCCGCTGGAATAATTTTTCTAGTTAGACATTCTGTCTGGGTAGCTAACTTAGTACCAGTGAGGAAGAAAAATGGAGACATCAGGTTGTACGTAGACTTTAGAAATTTAAACAAGGCATCTGAAAAAGATAATTATCCTTTGCCCCCAATAGACGAAGTACTGCAAGCAGTAAATGGCGCAAAGATGATGTCTTTTTTAGATGGTTTTTCAGGTTATAACCAGGTTTTAATTGACAGAGAAGATAGACTAAAAACCACCTTCACTTGCAAATGGGGAAATTATGCGTATAGAAGAATGCCTTTTGGTCTGATTAATGCAGGTGCCACTTTTCAGAGGGCCATGGACGTTGCTTTTCATGGATTATCAGGTAAATGCATTGTTGTGTATATGGATGATTTAATTGTGTATTCCAAGGATGCATCCACCCACGCTGAGGACCTCAGAAAAGTACTCCAGCGATGTGAAAGGTATAGGATTTCCCTTAATCCTAAGAAATGTATATTTGGCGTAACTGAAGGTAAATTATTAGGCCATATCATTTCTGAAAATGGAATTTCAATTGATCCGGATAGAATAGAATCCATAAAAAATTTGCAAATACCAAACAGTAGGAAAGAATTGAAATCATTTTTTGGTAAAATTAACTTTGTTCGGAAGTTTATAATAGGTTTTGCAGAGATTGTGCAGCCGTTGAATGCCATGTTAAAGAAAGATGCACAGATGGAATGGACGCCAGTAGCCAAAGCCGCATTTGAAGATATCAAGGAGGCAATTTCTAATGCCCCTGTATTGGCAAGTCCAGACTACACATGCCCGTTTTACATCTACTCCTTTGCATCTTCTCATTCTGTCACTGCTGCCTTGACACAGAAAGGTGAAAATAATGAAGAGAGGCCCATAGCATTTATGAGTGCGCCTCTGAATGATGCACAGTTGAGATATCTAGATATCGAAAGACAGGCATTTGCATTAGTAAAGGCTGTGAAAAAATTCAGACACTACATTCTGCGCAGCCAGATTAAAGCCATAGTACCAGACGCAGCAGTAAAGATGTTGCTGATGCAAAACGAGCCTGGAGAAAAAAGAGCCAAATGGATCACCACACTGCAAGAATTTGACATGGAGATCATTCCTGCAAAGCTGGTCAAAGGGCAAGCGCTAGTGCAGACAATAGCAAACATGGATCCAAATCTGATAAAACAGCAATATGTATTGAATTCCTAAGACACATCAGGCTGGTACGATGATTTAAGCACCTTCCTGATAGCTGGAAAGTACCCAAGCAAGATGAAGGCTTCTCAGAGGAGAGCTTTGAAGATTAAGGCACAGCATTATATGGTGCAAGGAGGTCTTCTATTCAGGAAGAACCATGATGGAATTTATTTGAGATGCATAAACAGAACTGAAGCTGATAAAGTGTTGACAGAACTACATGACAAGTACAGAAACGGCCATGGTTCCCATTTAGCTACAACACACAAAATACTGAGAGCAGGCTATTACTGGCCCACTATGTTCAAAGATACTAAGAGTCACATCAGAAGTTGCCACACCTGTCAGACTGCAGCAGACAAAGGGAGAAATCTGGCCAATCCACTGCAGCCTGTGATCGAGTCCAGACCGTTTGCACAATGGGGCTTGGATTTTATCGGAGTCATCAATCCCCCATCTTCTGCAGGACACAAATTTATATTGACGGTAACGGACTATTGTACAAGGTGGACTGAGGCCACCTGCTGCAAATTTTCCACGACTGAGGTAGTTATCAAGTTCCTTGAAGAAAACATTATCACCAGGTTTGGAACGCCCTATTCATTGGTATGTGATAACGGCCCTGCTTTCTCTTCTTTAAAATTTTCTAAATGGGCATTTGAATATGGGATTATTCTAAGGTTTTCTTCGAATTATTACCCTCAAGGTAATGGACTGGCTGAATCAACAAACAAAATTTTATTAGACATCATCAAGAGGTTAATTGCCAAAAGTCCTAGAGAGTGGAATACCCTATTAAGATATGCATTATGGGTAGACAGGACCAAGTTCAAAACAGCTTTAGGTAGCACACCTTATCACTTAGTTTATGGGACTGATCCCATACTTCCGGTTAATCTGAGAATACCAACCTGGAAGTTTGCCAATGAATATCTAAGCTTTGATAACCATAGGGAAGCCAGAATAGTGCAAATGTTACAACTAGAGGAGAAAAGAGGTCAAGCCCTCGAGAAGTTTGCCAAACACCAAGCAGTTGTTAAGAGGTGGTTTGACAAAAGGGCAAGAGTCAAGACATTTAGGATATCAGACTTAGTGTTGTGCTGGGACAAAGCACGTGAAAAGAAAGGAAGCCATGGAAAATTCGATAAATTATGGCTGGGTCCATTACAAATCTCAGAAATAATAGGAGATAACACCTTTAGACTTAAGACCTTGACTGGAGAAGATGTGCCATTACCAGTTAATGGCCAGCATTTGAAACACTACTTCCAGGCTTGAAGGTCAGGATGAGGCAGTCCTTTCTTTCTTAATGTAAAGTGCTGTAGATAATGTACAGTTCTGCTTTTGCTGTTTTCTTTTGGGTTGGCTATTTGTATAGCTTGTCTTCTGTTGGTTTTTACTTTTGTTTCTTTCTGTTTGTATAGTTTTTTCTTTTGTTGTGTTGTTTGTACAGCCTGTTTGTTTGGTTTGTTCGTTGTCTCCTCAGCAGGGATCTTTATTTTACTTTAGAGTATTAAGGAGCAAAACTAGCAACCATTCAAAACAGTATATAATTTAGGATATTCAGGTTAACCATTTGCAATTTACACATAACCTGTCATTGTCATGAATGTAGAGGGTTGTTCATCTTCTGAAGTTTTGTATTCAATAAACGTGATTGAGAATTCGAAGCAGGTTTCTCACGATGACACACCTAAAATCCTTGGGTTTGTTGAACCTACCAGTGTAGATATTAGGTGAAAAATCAGAGGTCACCCTTGCTACCATTACAATTCTCAGCTTAATTTCAGCAAGTGCCCACTCCTTGCATCATGAAGTTACAAATCGCTATATCTTATGAAATCTTTCAAAGTTAGAAAACAAAAATAAATAAATAAATAAAGCGGATTATACTGAAAATCCAGATTAAGCCATCTAAGTAACTCTACCGGGGCTATGGACGCTCGCCGGCAGTGGGGCTCTACTTAGGAGAATTGTAACGATAACCTTACCGGGGCTATAGACGCTCACTGGCAGCAAGGCTCTATCCGGTCGGCTATGAGGGAATATCCTCACCTACGTAGGCTAATGTCAGTCACTGGTTTGTTCAACTGATCTTCAAGATGAGGATAATTAATCACATGCACACAACTAAACTGAAAATGGAAATTCATGCATCTTTATTGAATACTTTGAGTCTCAAGCTGAATAGTAATTTGCAGGAAAGATAGTTGGAAGTTATGAGTTCATTTCATCTAGTTTCCTTGAACACTCTGAATTTAATTGTTTTGTTTTGGTTGCTAGTTGTTGTGATGTTCACAACACACCCCATTATGCTCCTTAGCAAAATGGGGACCCCTGCTGATGTTTTGCTTTTTGCTTCTGCTTGTGTTTTTTATACTTTCTGGCGGTTTGGTAAAAATGAAGGTCAGGTGCATCATCATCATGATATATGGTGAGGTAGGTCATTATCATGAGGTCAGTTTGGCAAAGTTCATATTTTATTGTTGTGACCTCATATTTAGAAAGAGCTTGAAATTCCATGCAGGTTTGCCTTTTACTTCACTTGAAAATTTGTTCATATGTGGAAGTTATGCACAGTCAAAGTTTTGGTCAAACCTGATATTCGCAGGAGGATCATCATATTTTTTATATCCTAAGTCATGTTGTCAAGATCATCATGATCTTGGTCTATCACCCGATAAAAATCATGCAGTCGCAATATCCGGACGTCAATCTTAGGTGGTAGTGCCCTTTACCCGTTAAATGGCCTTATGCACATTATGCAGCATCATGATATTTTTTAGGAGGGTCATATTTTATAAACTTGGTTTTGCTGTATGAAGAGCATCATCATCATCATATTTGAAACGCCCCCCCCCCCCCCCCCCCCGATAATATCCTGAGGTTCAAATATCATGATGATATCAGCTTTAGGTCAAGGTAAGTTCCCCGTCGAGCGGTCTTTGTATAGCGAGAATCATCATGATATTTCAACATTACCTGATCTTATCATATCATGCTGATCACCCTGACTTAGAAAAATCCACCTTCGGCATATTTGCATGCGCATGTTATAATCCTGTCGCAGGGTCATCATCATGATATTTGCTGAAGTTCGAAATATGATGATGATGACTTCATATCCTCCTGATCTTTCACGGGTCATTTGCTGAAATTCGCTAAGTGATGGAGGCATCATCATCATAATTCGATGAAGAGGATCATCATATTCATATCCTCCTGATCGCCTTTTTTGCAATATCATGATGATCACCCTATCTATTAAGAACAAGTCGATATTGCATTCCTCAACAGCATGATCATATTTTACAATATCACCCTAGCGCAAATATCATGATGACCTTAACTCATCCTTGTGCTCCGAAGACAAATTATGATGATGACGTCATCTGGATAATTCGATAAGGAGGATCATCATCATATATTTTTTATCCTGTCATATCGTCAAGATCATCATGATCTTGTTTGTTCACCCGATATTTCGCAAAGTCCTCCTGCCGATGAAGTAAGACCTTTTGAAAATATCCTGATGATCCTCATCATCCTGATTTCCCTTCGGCAGGATATTTCCCAAACATGATCCGGTTGGCAAAATATCATGATGACGTCATGTTTTAAGTTTAACGAAGGCTCCGGATATCATGATGACGTCATCCCGATCTGATAAACGAAGAAGCAAATATCCGGATGATGATCATCATCATCACATTTTTCCTTCAAACAGGATATTTTCAAGCATGATCCGTTTCCCGAATATGATGATGATGTCTCATTCTAAGTTCGAAAAAAGCCCCAAATATGATGATGGTCATCATCATCCTGATCTTTCGAGAGGGTTACCTTGGCCGCAAAAGGATCATATTACGTTCATCATCCTGATCATGCTCCTTAGGTGACCCGATATCACAATTATCCCCTGATCTTAACTGAACATGATGATGACGTCATCCTTAGCATTTCAATGAAGCCCGAATATCATGATGACATCACCATCATCTTCCTTTCCTCGGTAGCATGATTATATTCATATCCTCCTATTCTTCTTCAACATGATGATGATGATGATGATGTTCTTTTCCCCAATATGCAGAAGCGAAATATCATGATGACATCATCTGGACCTTCGGAAAGGAATGCATCATATTTCCAGAGTATCATGATGATGAAGTGAATGTCGACCAACATGTTTTTTGACGCGCCGATAGTGCTGGTCATGCCGATGGGCGGGAAATGAAGCGGTGGAATTTTAAAGTGTTTTTTGGTGCCTCTGGCATTTTCCCAATCAGCGATGGTTGACCCGTGAATCTTGAGCAGTATGGGCACATTTTGGACGCGTTTTGAGAGGATTCTGGATCCGATTTTCTCAATCTTGCGCAGTCACCTGGATTTAAACGCTTATTTTAATTTCCTGCTGTTTATGTGATAAATGAAATACTTATTGCTTGTCTTGTCTTGCAGGCTTGCAGTTGAGGAAGCAGCTGGAAAGTCAACACAGTGACCTCATGGAGGAAGAAGATCTGATCTCAGGAGCAAGAAGATAAGGATGAAATGCGAAAAGTCAAGGCCATTCAAGTGAAGAAGAAGGTTGCAGCTGGGAGTATTACTGCAACAGACAAACAGAAGTTATTACCCAGCTGCCGGAACTTCTCAGAAGGGGCAATATTTCGCCCAGATTTGACACTGCTCAGAGATATTTTTTGAGAGCTGGTTCACCTGCATTTATTGCTGTAACCAGGGGTTTGAACCAAGGGGTTCAGTTAGGTTTTTGGTGTAGTGAGGACAATCAGAATGTCTTTATATTGTGCCTCTCTACACTGTAATATTTTACAACAGGGATTTTAGGGGTTACAACAGGGATTTTAGTGGACACACAGGGATTTTAGGATTTTGCCAGAATTGTAGAGCCTTTCTGGGCATAGTTTAGTGTAGAAGAAGGAGGTCGCCTGTTGTCTGCAATAAGGTGCGCGTGGAATGTCTGGCTGCCTTACTGTATCTGTAAAGCTTGTAAGTTCTCTGTAGTATGATCAATGAAACTAAGAGTCATTCCTACATTGTAAATCATGTATGACTATTCGTTTCTAATACAATAGAATCTGGAGTTCTGCATCTATCTTCTGAGTGTTCTCCTGCTCTTCTTTGTGTTTTGAAATATCTTCTTTGAGAGCTTGCAATTTTAAATGTATGTTTGTGAAAATGCTCAGAACTTACATTTAGGGTTTTTTACTGTGGATTTGATCAAATTACTGTGGTATTTACATAGTGCATAATAGAAACAATTAGATCCTTCGGTAGATTAAATGAGGTATAGATTAGATCTTTCTAACTTTTCCCAACCCATCTGAAATATTTAGCTGAAAACGTAGAAATCTAAAGGAAATTGTCTCAAATTTGAAGAAGCATGCATAACAGAGCTATACGTAGACAGTTTTCATAAACAGATAAAGAAGAAAGCTGCAAAAATCCAAGAAAACCCTCTGAAACTTGCAGCTCGGTAACACTTGTATGCAAATAGACAGAATACTTGTTGAAATCTATGACCTCTTTGCATATTCTTAGTCCAGTAAGCCACCAAACAAACCTAAACTACATAAGGCCCCTTGAACATTACAGCTTCACATTGACCAACTGAACTTGACCAACCGAACCATTGTAGACTTGGGATTAGTTGAATCACCAAATGATTCCTTCTTGTCTTTCAAGTATAGTTTCAGTTCATTATATGTGAATTTTAACTTATTGTTATGATTGCATCAAAACAGTCATCAACAGTTTTCTGGCGCTAGAAGGAGGGCTAGAAGGCTGTATATTGTAATCATCAACAGTTTTTGGCACTAGAAGGAGGGCTAGAAGGCTGTCTATTGTAATCATCAACAGGTTGGCCGTAAGATTTAGGTGATAAAGGCATCTGCCCTACACAACAAGATTTTGAGATATCATATGTTCCAAAGCCTATATCATAGATGTGATCTTTGATTTCAGGAAGAGGATTAGGTTCACTTGCAGAGGCTTTTGTCAGATTTTCAGGATCGACATATAGTGGGGATGTAATGGATTTTTCATTTTTAGGCACTTGGTTGCAATTCTTATAGTTGACTTGCCAGACATGGTAGAATTCAAAAGGATTGGGGTTGCCTAGGATAGTTATCTCTATACCATTGAATGGGAACTTTAGAGACTGATGGTATGTTAAGGGAACAACTTTCATTGCATGAATCCATGGGTAGCCTAGGATAAATGTTGTAAGGTAGCTCAATGTCAAGGACCTAGCACCTGGTTTCAAGTATGACGGGGCCCAGTTGTATAGGCAAATGGATAACACCCTCTAAATGACGTTCAGCATCATCATACCCCTTGATTGTAATACTTTGATCAATGTTGACATGATCCTTGGAGTATCCCAATTGCTTAAGTAACTGTAGAGAATAGATGTTGAGACCAACACCACCATCTATGAGTATGCATTTGATTTTGCATTTATGAATGAGAACCTCAATACGAAGGGCATAATTATGACACAGATCATGGGATGGGAGGTCTTTCTCAGAGAAGAACACATTGTAGGGCGAAGCAATGTTACCTACTATAGCTTGGAAATCTGTGATCACTATGTTGTTAGGAACCGAAGACTCTTGGAGGGCTTTTTTGAGCACCACTTTATGTGCGGGTGATGACCATAGAAGGTCCAAGATAGAGATCTATGCTAGCATTTTCCCTAGATGTTCGACAAGATTATAATCAGATTGAGTTGGGAGACTAGGTGTAGGACTACAAATGGTGACACAACCATGACAAGTTGTAACAACATAATCCATAGAGTTGCCTTTAATTGTGAGGGTAGATACACGACTCTCTTCAAAGCAACCCAAAATGGAGTCATATGAAGTGGAAGCATTATTGACACCTTTACCTTTATCCAGAGAAGGATTCAAACCATGGTTCGGGAATGGTTCCTTGTACATGTTGAGGTCTTTATTGGTGTGTTGAGCTAGTGGTTCATCTTCAAAAGAGATTTGGTTGCCCTCAATGAGATTTTGGATTAGGTGCTTGAGTTTCATGCATGATGCGGTTCTATGCCCTTTGCTCATATGGAATTCACAATATTCATTTTCTCTGTACCATGTAGTTTTGTAAATAGGTTCGCCATATGGGGGAGCATTCGGTAAGGTGAGGAGCCCTTTGTGTAAAATCTTCTGTAGGATAGACTCTATGGGCTCTCCCAAGGGAGTGAATTGACGCTGCGGAGGGTAATCTTGTTGAGGCCGCTCTTGTTGTCATTGTTGTTGGTTTTGGTAGGGTTATCTTTGTTGTTTCTGCTGTTGAGGCGAAGTTTGACTCGGTTTGGAAAGGTGAAGGGGTGTTTGCAATGTTTGAACATGTTTAGAATTGACCACACCATCATTGACCACATTTTTATTTTTTTTCCAAAACTTTGGTTTATCATTTGTTTGTTGTTGAGGAGCATTGTCTTTAGTTTCTTTGAATATTTTGACCACACCCTTAGCAATGAGGGCCTTCTCAATGTTGATTCCCTTGTAAGTAATTTCGTTGAAGGTTGTAGTACTAAGAATTTGCAAATGAAAACCCAATTCTTGGTTGAGATTCGGCACAAATATGCTAACAAGCTACTTTTTTGGTATCTTGAATGGGAATTTGCTAGCCATTTGTCTCCATCATTGAAGGAAAGAAATGAAAGTTTCACAATTTTTCTATTTGTTGTTGCATAGATCGGTCATGGAGATCTCATGCTTTGTGTTGTAGGAAAAATGGCCAGCAAATTTCTCTGCAAGTTCGTTAAAAGACTTGATACCCATGGGGAGGTGTGAGAACCATTCTATAGCTTGACCTCCAAGACTGCGAGAAAAGAGATGCATGAGATATGTGTCATTATGTGAGACCTCGAAGCAAGAAAGATATAATTCCTTGAGATGGTCTTCTGGGTCTCCTTTTCCTTTGTATTTATCAAACTTGGGAATAGTGAAATAGTAAGGAAAAGGGATCATAGGTAATGACCGATCAAAAGGATAAAGACACACTTCTTCTAAAGAGGTCTTCTTAGTGTGGCCAAACGTAAGATCAGATAGTTTTTGTTGAACCTCCACAAGTTTTAGCTCCATAGTCGTGGGAGGGGTTGGAAACATCTCCTATTGTCCTAGAAGTGGTTGTTGTTGGTAACAAGGTAGATAACTAAGAGGGGGGGTGAATCAGTTATCGTAAATATTTAACTCTCTTTTCGTCTTTATCAATTAGTGCAGCATCAAAACATATAAACATACATAATCATGAGAGCAGAAAAGAAATCAACACACATAACACAAGGATTTTTACGTGGAAGACCCTGTTAAGGGAAAAACTACGGGGTGACTAACCTGATATTGTATTCTCTATTAAAAGAATTAGAAGTACAAAATGGCACTTGCCAATTAGGGCTCACTACCCGAGCACACTGCTCACAAGAGGCACATTGCCTACAAGAGAATTACTATCTACAAGGATATAGAAGGTAACCAGATGTTTGAATTGAAGAGAGGCATCCACATATGCTAAGGTTTAGTCCCGGTTAGGCTCAATATACCGATCTACTGCACTTCATTCTTCCTCTACTTTAGTGCTGTTGTTCTGTCACATACCAGACTTGTATTCCTATTTCCACTCTGCTCTCTACCTTTCCTCACACACTATAACAACACACACACACACTTCTTCATACCGAAATCAATCTAGTATATATATCCGCATCAAGGATTTCAACATCTTTCTAGTCGGCAACCGGAATATTCAAGATATTTGCAAGACACTGATATGTCAGCTGAATCCATGCTTGATATGTGATGCATATTCAAGACATAGAGTTAGAAGTCATCAATCAAGTGGGCTAACCATGTATGGTCTCTCAATTAGCTTGACCATCATCAATTTCTCATCCGGATTAAAGTCTGATGCTCTACCAGTCAGTTCTTCCTTAATTTACTCTGTCTATTAGGAACCCATCACTTAGATACTCATATCTTTTTACTCTTTCATCACTGGAGGCTCAATCTCTGGAATGTAGCAGTCATGGTACTCCTATTGACTTCCCCAAGTCCACACTTTACTGAGATACATCCTGTTGACTTTTTCCCAGACTGGATGCTTATTCCCAGATTTCCCTACAAGGTAGCCATCAGTGATCAACAGGATCTCTGGGCCAGGGGGTCAACAGTGTAGGAGATAGACTCTATATTTTATCTCCTCTTCTTCTTCAGGCTCTGCAAGACCTAGGGGGGTATTCCCTACTCAACATCCATGAGGATATGCATGCAAGGCTGGGATGCTGACAGAAAGCAGATGAGTCCTCCTGTAAGTAGACCAAAACTGAATGATAAGAGCAAAGGGGCTAGCTTTGGGCCTATTAGCAGTTGTAGACAGAGGACTGAGGGTCCTAAACTAATTCTAAAGTCCTAATGGTTGTTTTAGATTTTGATTTGAAGTTTAAGTGTGGATGCAAAGCTGGACATGGTTATGACACAAAACAAAGCATGATTGGTGCCTATCCAGGGCCTGGAGTCAGTAGACATACACCTGTGGATGATCAGCATGAACAGCTGAAACTGGATTTCAAGGGGATATGTGTGATACCTGCCTTACAGGCATCTCCCAATACAAAGTGTTAGGTTATCTCTACTTATGGTATCCCTACTGCAGTATATCCCTCCCAATGTTCAACCTGAAAATAGTTTAATCTACCCCTTGAGTAGAAGTTAAAAGGTCAGACAGTCAACATAGGAATTCTATGCTCTAGAATCTAAACATTACCAAACATCCAGATTCAGAAGAAGAATACATGCAATACTGGAGACAGAATTAACACAACACATGCCAAACAGCATTTCTCATATAAGTTTAATCATCAAATCAGTGGGTTCATGCCAAAAACAAACAACAGGAGATACATAAACTCACAGGTAAGCTGTACAGAGCAACCAGATCAGCTTGTTATGCATTACAGAGCCAAAATCATCAACTTTCAACAACCTTTGAAATGAGCAGCACCACCCGCTTATAACAGCCAGGTAGGTGCTCAGCAATTAATTACATTGTTGACCAAAATTTCGCCAGATACACAGTATCATGAAAATGGCGCTCAAACACAACCGGATTGGCGCCCAAACTTGAATGCAGCAGGTAGGGGAGGAGACAGGAAGATTTCTCGAGCCCTGCGCCATCATCCGCTGATTGACACCTTCAGTCGGGTACCAGATCGACCCACGCCATCGCCCATACCTCTGCAACCTTCGCCATTAATGGCGCACCAACCCGCGGCCTCGGGAAGAACATCATACAGACTATCGCAAGCATTTCCCACCGAGATTCATCATCATGATATTTGAAAATGCAGGATAACAATATCCCACATGCACCCCGCGATGACCTCAATAACACTTTATATACTAGGTCATGAGCACATATCATGTCGGTGCTTTTGCTCCTGACGACATTAGTATATAACCTCATCATCATCATCCCTCAGCAGCATGATATCCTGTTGTTCGAAATATCACCCTGACGTCATCATGATATTTGAAATATAACCTGCATGATAATCGGCACAACCTGATCCATCGGAGGAACATCCTCCTGCTGAGCTTATACCAAAAGTCTGGCCGATGATCATCCTGATGACATCATCATCATATCCTACTGATGTCATCATCATATCTGCCTACTGCACACCTCCTTATATCCGGATGACGTCATCATCATGTTTGCAAATATCAGGAAGTCTCTTCAAGATGATCAGTGTTAGAAATATGACCCCCGCGGGACCTTGATGACGTCATCATCATATTAACATCATCATGATATTCGGAAGACAACCAGATATTTGGAAATATCCTCCTGATGTTCAAATATCAGGTTGCACTGTAGCTCCTCTATAAGATCGGGGCGATAACTGAATATGATGATGCTGCTTGAAAAGATCACCCCTAGTAGATAATGCGCGAAGCTAGCAGGCGGATATCTCCTTAATATTAGCATCATCATGATGCTCGAACAAACAAACATATGTCTGGGTGATATGAAAATATCACCCCCTCCTTCGGAATATCATGATGCAGATAGGCAGAGAAAAAGATATCACCCTGAGATAAGGATGACGTCAGCATCATCAGGATGAAGAAACAATGAACAAGAAGTGATACAACATCATCAGGATGATATTGACTAAGATCATCCTGACGTTCAAAATATGATGACCCTAGTGTATCGGGTCGCACTTAGAACTCTTCAACAACATCATCAGGATGATCATAACCAAGATCACCCGATGATAAAAATATCACCCCGGCGAAATATCATGAAGGCAGAAAATATGATGACCTCCGCAAGCAGCAGGATAAAAACTGGAAATATCATGATGATGACGACCCTTAAAAAAAACAAGTTGTGTCGAGCACTTAGAGAATAACCCCTTAAGGATACCGGGGCAACATCATCATGTTTGAGCAAGGTGATAAATGAAAGATCACCGGATACTTTGAAAAATCACCCTCGCAAGCAGATGAGGGCGCACTGTAGCTCATCAGTATCATTAGGATAATAAGCAAACATCACCCGACAGTTGAAATATGATGATGACGTTGAAAAACAAGTCGACGAGGAACATGATGATGCAGATCATCATCGAAGACAAGATGATGATGATGACCTCCTCCTCAGGAAAATATGATGCTGCAGTTGAAAAATGCTGAGGAGGTCCAACACTTAGAAAAAAATGGGCAAGAAGATAAAGGCTTCAAATGAAGAAACCTCCTGATCATGACAAATCAACCCCTGGTCAAAATGAGTGTCAACAGTGGCTCCGAATGGGGACGTGCAGGTGAAAACCTGCAGCGAGAACCAGATCTCCGGGCAGACCTGACAAAAAGCCAAAAAACGCGAGCTGTACAACGCATTTACACTACATACATATTTTACAAATGTGCACAGCAACCAGTCATTATGCAAAATAGAACTTAAGGAATTGGCCATGCACAGGCAATTCCAGAATTTCACCATCTAGGGCCTGGAGGAAATAAGAATCCTCCCCATGAGTATTGCAAACCTGATATGGGCCCATCCATAAGGGTTGAAACTTACCATGTTTACCCTTTTCCTGATCTTTAGCATTCCAAATGAGCACCAGATCATTTACTTGAAACTTCCTTTTTGTAGCTCTCCTGTCAAACTGATATTTCACCCCTTGTTGTCTTTTGAGATTGATCTGGTGGGCTCTCCTTCTGTCTTCATCCAATGCAACCAGATGATTCACTCTTTCTGTCATGGGATCTTCAATCTCCTCATCATACTCTTGAATGAATCTGTAAACTGGTAGGAGATTGTTTATGGGCAGTCTAGCTGATGCACCATATACTAGCTCAAAAGGTGACTTCCCAATAGCCCTTTTCACAGTCACTCTGTCAGCCCATACTGCTAAATTCAACTTTGAGTCCCAAGCTCTCTTGTTCTTGTCCAGTATCCTCTTGACAATTTTCATGATGCTCCTATTGCTTGATTCTGCTTGACCATTTCCTTGTGGGTGATATGGTGATGTATATGACAGGCTTATCCCATACCTGTTGCAAAAATCAACAAACTCACCTGATCTAAAGCACATAGCATTATCAGTAATTATTTTAGATGGTACTCCAAACCTGATGATGATGTTCTCTAGTATGAAATCTGTCACCACCTTACTTGTAGCTCTTTTAGTTGGAATGGCCTCAATCCATTTGGTAAAGTAGTCAGTTGCCACCAAAATCCAACTGTGTCCCCCACTTGATTTGTCTGCAATTTCCCCTATAAAATCAATTCCCCATTGCTGGAATGGAGCATCCACAGGTGCAGTTCTGAGGGGTAAAGCACCATGATATTTCAGCTTTCCTGAGAATCTCTGGCAAGGGTCACACTTCCTTACTAACTTTTGTGCATCTGAAAAGAGAGTGGGCCACCAATATCCTGCCCTGAGAATTTTATGAGCTGTTGTTTGGGCAGTATAATGGCCACCACATAATCCTTTATGCATGTCAATCAAAATATTGTTAGCCATGTTCTTATCCACACATCTCAGCAGCACACCATCAGGATTTTTCCAGTACAGCTCACCTTGAACAATGACATACCTGATTGCATGTAGCTTTAGAGTCCTCTTTTGATAGTCACTGAAATGGGAAGGACAATTCAGATTTTACAAATAATAGACAATATCCTTGTACCATTCAGATCCTGATACACTTACATTCTCATCTTGGACTGCATTAACTTGGCATGCTTCCAAGTTTGACTGTGCCATCATCTTGGCTAATCCTTGTCCCCTTATCAATTTAGTAACTTGTATGTCTATGTTGAATTCCTGCAGTTTGTTTATCCATCTGCACCTTCTTCCAGTCACCTCCTGCTGAGTGAATATGTCTTTGACTGCAGCATGAGGTACATATGCAATTATATGTGACCCTACCAAGTATGGTCTGAAACTTTTAATGGCTCTAACAAGTGCATATGCCTGCTTTTCCATAATATCATACTTCAATTCAGAGGCCTGCAGGGACATACTGAAGAAAGCAATGGGCTGTTCAAAACCATCTTCATTTTTCTGTAACAAACATGCAGCTACAGTATGAAAGGAAGCAAAAGAAAACACTTGAAATGGCCTAGAAAAATCAGGAGATTTAAGAACAGGGGCCATCTTAATTGCCTCCTTGATATTCTGAAATGATTCTGCTGCTTCCCTTTCCCAGTTGACAGTTGCATCCTTCTTCATCATCTTGGAAATGTTCCTTGTGATCTCTGCAAAGTTGGGAACAAATCTTCTAACAAAGTTTATCTGTCCAAAGAAGGACTGAACTCCTTTCACAGTTTTTGGCATTTGAATCCTGTCCATGGCTGCCACTCTCTCTGGATCTATCCTGACTCCATCCTTGGAAACAATGTGTCCCAGAAGCTTTCCTTCAACTACTCCAAAGGCACACTTCTTTGGGTTTAAAGAAATACCATATTCTAGTGCTCTTATGAAGATCTGCTCCAGATGCATACAATGCTGCTCCTCTTTCTTTGAGTAGGCAGTCAGGTCATCCTGATATACTGCCAGGATTGAATCAATCAGCCCTGCAAAAGCAACATCCATTGCTCTTTGAAATGTAGCACCTGCATTTGTTAGTCCAAATGGCATTCTAACATACACATACGTTCCCCATGGAGTGGTAAAGGCAGTCTTATACTGTTCTGATTCTTTTACCTTCACCTGGTTATATCCTGAAAATCCATCCATCATGGATAGGAGTTCACAACCAGTCACTCTCTGCAACATAGCCTCCATATTAGGCAATGGATAGTTATCCTTCGAAGAGGATACATTCAAGTTCCTGAAATCAACACACAGCCTAATATCACCATTCTTTTTCCTGACTGGGACAAGATTAGATAGCCAAGTTGAATGTCTTATTGGCACAATTATTCCAGCCTCCCTGAGCCTTTTGAGTTCCTCTTGCATCTTGGGAGCTAAGGTAGGATTTATAGGCCTTTGCCTTTGTCTAAATGGCTTAGCTTCAGGCTTCAGTGGGATCTCATGTTGGAATAAGTCTTCCCTATAAGCTTTTAGGTCCTCATATGACCAAGCAAAAACATGTTTATACTTTTTTAGCAATGCAATCAGCATACTTCTTATGTGTGGTTTGAGTTGTTTGCCAATATATACCTTCTGAGGGGCCTGAGATGTCCCCAAATTTATTTCTTCTAAATCCTCCTTATTTGTGGGGGATGTCCTTGTGACCATTTTGTCTCTACTGTCAAAGGCTCTTTCCAAAGCCACTAACCCTCTAGGGATCTTGTTAGTCTTCAACTGGATGATCTCTTTTCCCACAAGGGTCTCTTTTCCATTTACAGTCTCTACAAAAGCTTGGAAATCAATCTGTTGATTCTCATACTCATCTATGCAGTGCAAAAACTTCAGCAAATCCCTATCATCATTAAAAACTTGCCAACTGCATATGTTTTCTGGTATGGCAGGCCTAATTTTAACTTCTATATCTGTGACACCTGACAGAGTGATGTCATCTGGCCTTATTGCAATATTAGCTAAGAAATCAGCCATAACATTTTTTGACCTTTCTACCCAGCCAATTGAAAATGCATCAAAAAGTTCAATAGTATCCCAAACAGCATGCTTGTATTGCTTCAGTCTTTTATTCTTTGCAGCATACTTATTTCTGATTTGGGATACAATCAGCTCAGAGTCTCCAAATACTCTTAACATTTTAATTCCATGTTTGAGAGCAATATTCAGGCCTAAAAGTAAAGCCTCATATTCTGCAATATTGTTTGTGCAATCAAACCTCAGCAAGAAAGAGGATTTGAGGAGCTTACCAGTTGGAGACAGGAAAACAACTCCAGCTCCAGAGCCTTCTTTTGCACAAGCTCCATCAAAAAACATGGTCCATAACCCTTGCTGATCCAGCTCTTCAATACAGGCATTTTTCTTTTTGTCTTCTGCATCATCTGAGACAACCCTGAAGTTATCACAGTCAGTGTCCACAAAGCATACCTGTTCATTTGCTTCTTGGTCTTCCACTGTCTCTGATGACCTTTGCTCTCTAATTAGCTTGACATCCCTGCCATTCATTGGAATCATGGCATATGACAGGTCCAGCTGCATACTTCCACCAATTAGTGCTGCCCATCTTCTTGACAGCAACATACCATACTGTGGCTTGATGTCAACCGCTGTTATATTCATCTTATATTTCTTTTCAGGAAATGCTGCCAGTTTGAAATCTACATCCTTCATGATTCCAATAACTGGTACCTCTCTGGCATCCATAGCATAACACTTCCCACATGCCTTGTCAATCTTTAATCCAGTTTGCTGCATGATAGCCAAAGGCATGACATTTGTGGATGCTCCAGAGTCAAGCATACAATTTCTAATTATTTTACCATTTATAACCAGGGAAACATAAAATGGTTCCACCTGTGAAGGACACTTTGTCATGGTCATTCCTAAATAGACTTCAGGAGTCTCATCTTCTTCATTGCACATGACCTGTTTCTCACCCTGGGTCTGATCATTTTGCTTAGCTTGAAAAGGTACCCCTGAGATTAGGGATATTGTCCTATTCTTGATCTCTTCCACTTTCATGAGTTCCATAAGTGGAACAGAGACCTTTACCTGAGAGAGGATCTGGGCTATATCAAATGGAGCATAGTTTTGTACAAAAGTTGTAGCTTGCTCCACAATCTTGCTTTTATCCTAAGCTGATTTAGTTTTCATTTTCATAGTTCCCTGATCATCATTCCTATCTTGGGAACCTCTTCTTTGATCTTCAGCCTGAGGGGTTTTGTTTTCTGGTCCTTGAGATTCAGGACCTGCTCTGTATCTAAAGTTCTGCTTATTATTTACCCACTGCCTTTTTTGTGGTTCAGTTCCTTTATGACCATGCATCAGCTGACCTGCAGAAATATCCTCTGGCTGATGTGGGCTGCCAACCTGATGTTTACCTCTGAGATTGTAGTTGCTCTTGACCTGAGCAACTACTGCAGCTGTGAAGGCTCTGATTTCCTCATCAGAAGGTCGCTGTAGGTTACTCAGAAAATTGTGTGAGTTCTGAGCATACACATAGTTATCCTCATTATCTTCATCATATGGGGACTGTTGGCAGGCTTGAACTTGATGATCTGTATTGTCATCAGCATCATACAGAGTGTATCCATTACCTATGGACATCATGTTAACATCATCATCCTGCACATGATGTGGCTCATTGCACTCATTACAAGATGTAGCATTATCATACAAAGATTGGGCAATCATGCACTGTGACTGTGAATGTGGCATCTGACAGATTATACACCACGGAGCATCATCAGCAATATTTATAGTTTTCTTTAGGGGATCAGGAGTTTCCTTGGCATGTTGAGCCCTCTGATTTGTGTTGTTACGTGAAAATACAGGCTTACCATCATGCCAATTGGTGTTATAAGGCATATCATGTAATGACGGCCTCTTTTCCTGCCTTTGATAGACTTGCCTATCAGGATCCATCCCTTTTTCACTTCTAGCTAATCTATAGCTTAGGTCCTTAACAACATTTGCCAGTTTGTCTATCTTATCTTCAGGAGCAGATGTACTACCTTGAGTGTTCTGAGGCTTGTTTGGATTCTGCAGAATTTTTACATCATCCCTTCTATTGGTCTTGCCTGATGCTTTCCTATTATTTTCAATATTTACTGCAATTCTGAAAGCATCCCTGAGAGTGGCAGGACCTTTATCTCTTAATCCATATGCAGTCTTTGCATCAAAGGCATTGATGTACAAAATTATGCACATTGGTTCATTTGGCCTCATGTGATGTGGCAGTTTGTTCAACACTTTAGTAAATCTTGTATTAAAGTCTGCAACTTGTTCATTTGACCCTTTGGTGATACTGGTGAACTCATTTACAAAGAAGCTAGGGTCAGTTTTATCACCATATTGCTCCTTGAATATCCTCTTAAAATCATCCCATGATGATATGCTCCGGTCAGGCAGATTCCTGTACCATTCTCTTGCCTCATCTATTAAGGATTGCATGAATGACTTCATGAAAACATCCTCATGCTCAACCTCAAAATTATCCATGACATTTTGGAAGGCCTTTAGGTGATCTTCTCCTGACACTGTATTGTTTCCTGAAAACTTAGGCACTTGCAGCCTCAGATGCTTGTCAATGGGGTTAGGATACCCAGGAATACCATCAAACACCAGCTGCCTGAATCTATCTAACTGCATGGGCTGTCTGTTTGGCTGATTAACATTAACATTTCTATTTGCATTTTGATTTCCTGCATTGTTCAGTGGTATCCTAGCATTATTCACATATTGTCTGTCATCATGATGCTGATGTTGCATTTCATATCTTTGCTGATGTCTTTGCATATTTGCATTCTCTAGGGTAGGAACTGAATTATTTTGGGCAGTTCTCAAGGCTTGCACTTTCTGCTGTATATCATCTCTGATTTTCATGGCTTGTAGGTATTCTAGTTCTGCTCTTAGGCTTTTGATTTCTTCAGCTAGCTGTTCATCCTTAGGTCTGGAGGTAGATGGTCTCATACCATTTGGGTCATCATCTTCATCATCCCTTAGAGACTCTGCCTCTTCAAACCTTTCACTTGGGTCTAGAAAAGGGCGTTCTTGGAACACCTCTGACCTCATTCTCATACTACCACCCTGTTGCCTCTCATATGCACCTTGGATATCAGCTTCCGCACTTGAAAAATAAGGAGCATGCTGTCCTGATGGCCTAGGGTTATCTTGTACCTCATCACTTTTTCTGGGGGAGCTCTCATGACTAGCTGAGACAGTTCCCTTTCTTCTATACATCATTCTTTTTGTTAATGGTAACTCTTCAAATAGAGGATTTTGTTGGGATCTTCTCCCCTGCATATAAATTTACCTTGACCAATTGGGAGATTACTTCGGAGTCGCCACCTATTTCTAGGAACCGTTTTCTTCTGAAAACCAGGGTTCTTTCACAAGGTTCCCCAGCGGAGTAGATTACTGTTGCTGACTCAGATGGGTCACATATATATCACTGGAGATGATTAGATAGCACTTTTACTTCTCACTCCCCAGCGGAGTCGCCAATTTCTGTTGACTTTTTCCCAGACTGGATGCTTATTCCCAGATTTCCCTACAAGGTAGCCATCAGTGATCAACAGGATCTCTGGGCCAGGGGGTCAACAGTGTAGGAGATAGACTCTATATTTTATCTCCTCTTCTTCTTCAGGCTCTGCAAGACCTAGGGGGGTATTCCCTACTCAACATCCATGAGGATATGCATGCAAGGTTGGGATGCTGACAGAAAGCAGATGAGTCCTCCTGTAAGTAGACCAAAACTGAATGATAAGAGCAAAGGGGCTAGCTTTGGGCCTATTAGCAGTTGTAGACAGAGGACTGAGGGTCCTAAACTAATTCTAAAGTCCTAATGGTTGTTTTAGATTTTGATTTGAAGTTTAAGTGTGGATGCAAAGCTGGACATGGTTATAACACAAAACAAAGCATGATTGGTGCCTATCCAGGGCCTGGAGTCAGTAGACATACACCTGTGGATGATCAGCATGAACAGCTGAAACTGGATTTCAAGGGGATATGTGTGATACCTGCCTTACAGGCATCTCCCAATACAAAGTGTTAGGTTATCTCTACTTATGGTATCCCTACTGCAGTATATCCCTCCCAATGTTCAACCTGAAAATAGTTTAATCTACCCCTTGAGTAGAAGTTAAAAGGTCAGACAGTCAACATAGGAATTCTATGCTCTAGAATCTAAACATTACCAAACATCCAGATTCAGAAGAAGAATACATGCAATACTGGAGACAGAATTAACACAACACATGCCAAACAGCATTTCTCATATAAGTTTAATCATGAAATCAGTGGGTTCATGCCAAAAACAAACAACAGGAGATACATAAACTCACAGGTAAGCTGTACAGAGCAACCAGATCAGCTTGTTATGCATTACAGAGCCAAAATCATCAACTTTCAACAACCTTTGAAATGAGCAACACCACCCGCTTATAACAGCCAGGTAGGTGCTCAGCAATTAATTACATTGTTGACCAAAATTTCGCCAGATACATAGTATCATGAAAATGGCGCTCAAACACAACCGGATTGGCGCCCAAACTTGAATGCAGCAGGTAGGGGAGGAGACAGGAAGATTTCTCGAGCCCTGCGCCATCATCCGCTGATTGACACCTTCAGTCGGGTACCAGATCGACCCACGCCATCGCCCATACCTCTGCAACCTTCGCCATTAATGGCGCACCAACCCGCGGCCTCGGGAAGAACATCATACAGACTATCGCAAGCATTTCCCGCCGAGATTCATCATCATGATATTTGAAAATGCAGGATAACAATATCCCACATGCACCCCGCGATGACCTCAATAACACTTTATATACTAGGTCATGAGCACATATCATGTCGGTGCTTTTGCTCCTGACGACATTAGTATATAACCTCATCATCATCATCCCTCAGCAGCATGATATCCTGTTGTTCGAAATATCACCCTGACGTCATCATGATATTTGAAATATAACCTGCATGATAATCGGCACAACCTGATCCATCGGAGGAACATCCTCCTGCTGAGCTTATACCAAAAGTCTGGCCGATGATCATCCTGATGACATCATCATCATATCCTGCTGACGTCATCATCATATCTGCCTACTGCACACCTCCTCATATCCGGATGACGTCATCATCATGTTTGCAAATATCAGGAAGTCTCTTCAAGATGATCAGTGTTAGAAATATGACCCCCGCGGGACCTTGATGACGTCATCATCATATTAACATCATCATGATACTCGGAAGACAACCGGATATTTGGAAATATCCTCCTGATGTTCAAATATCAGGTTGCACTGTAGCTCCTCTATAAGATCGGGGCGATAACTGAATATGATGATGCTGCTTGAAAAGATCACCCCCAGTAGATAATGCGCGAAGCTAGCAGGCGGATATCTCCTTAATATTAGCATCATCATGATGCTCGAACAAACAAACATATGTCTGGGTGATATGAAAATATCACCCCCTCCTTCGGAATATCATGATGCAGATAGGCAGAGAAAAAGATATCACCCTGAGATAAGGATGACGTCAGCATCATCAGGATGAAGAAACAACGAACAAGAAGTGATACAACATCATCAGGATGATATTGACTAAGATCATCCTGACGTTCAAAATATGATGACCCTAGTGTATCGGGTCGCACTTAGAACTCTTCAACAACATCATCAGGATGATCATAACCAAGATCACCCGATGATAAAAATATCACCCCGGCGAAATATCATAAAGGCAGAAAATATGATGACCTCCGCAAGCAGCAGGATGAAAACTGGAAATATCATGATGATGACGAACCTTAAAAAAAACAAGTTGTGTCGAGCACTTAGAGAATAACCCCTTCAGGATACCGGGGCAACATCATCATGTTTGAGCAAGGTGATAAATGAAAGATCACCGGATACTTTGAAAAATCACCCTCGCAAGCAGATGAGGGCGCACTGTAGCTCATCAGTATCATCAGGATAATAAGCAAACATCACCCGACAGTTGAAATATGATGATGACGTTGAAAAACAAGTCGATGAGGAACATGATGATGCAGATCATCATCGAAGACAAGATGATGATGATGACCTCCTCCTCAGGAAAATATGATGCTGCAGTTGAAAAATGCTGAGGAGGTCCAACACTTAGAAAAAAATGGGCAAGAAGATAAAGGCTTCAAATGAAGAAACCTCCTGATCATGACAAATCAACCCCTGGTCAAAATGAGTGTCAACACATCCTTTGAGAGATCCGGACCTGATTGTCAGACCTTGCTGCATGCTTTGTTCTTGTTCTCTAGACCAAAACACTCTTCAATCTAACTTCCAGTAAAGACATACTATGTGTTGTGGATGTGTGGAATAAACTTTCTTGCCATCAATGACAACAATCATGAAGCCACACAGTGTCTCTTGCCAATAGTTGTTGTTGCCCATATGGAAGATTGTAGTGTAAGCCATGGGCATTGGTCTTATAAGGGTCGTATGATTGGTTGGGGTCATATGTATTGTATGTTGGGTTTAGATTGGGTTGGAATTGGATGCTTTGATTTGGAGGAGGTAGGGGTGGCACTAGGTAAGAATGTAGGCTTTGCGATGGTTGAAGAAATCAGTTTGCTGGTGGAAAGCTAAAGTTTGTTGGGTTAGGTTGCGGTTGTGGAACATAGCTTTGGGAAGTTTGGTTTTGAGAATGTTGAGGGTGGTTAAGAAAGGTGTTGAAAAAGTTTAGCACTGATGATCGTTGTGGTGGGGGGACATAGGTAGATGTGTTTTGCAATGGCTGAGGTTGATTGAGGATGAGCGTAGAAGAATGTTGTGGTTGGGGTTGCATGACCCTGGTTGGTTGAGGGATACAAAGGTTTGATGATATTGGGGGTGGTGTTTGGTGAGACCCTTGTTGCATGGCTACATAGTTGTTCCCTAGATTGTAATTTGGTGGGAGACCTTCTCATGATGGGGTAGCCAATATTCCACTTGCGATTAGCGCGGACATTTTAGGAGTGTTTTGCATGTTTGATTTTGCTAGAGCGGCTTGTCTTGCTAATTCTTCTTAACGATGTAGAGTCTCTTGTTGGTTTTTGTAGATCTCCATAGGTGTTATTAGCAGTGATAAGGGTCTCTCTACCATTGGTTTTTGATAAAGGGGATTCTCATATTAGTCAATCATTTTCCCTTGTGAGCCTTGTCCATGTAATGGGATGGTCACAGTTGACATGGTTTGGACCGCTGTTATAGTGTCTTGGGTCTTGTTAGGCTCACTAAGATTGGATAGATCAAAACCTTTGGGTAATTTGGCTCCTTGCTCTGCTAGCAAGTGAAAGAAATGAACTTGGTTCTCGCTAAGGATTTTTGTCAAAGGCGGATATGGCTCTAGGATCTTGTATGAATTAATCAAGATCTTGTCCATCTTCTTGAGAGGATTGACCTATTTCAAAGTGTCTCTCTTCTTGAGATGGGACTTGATCCATGGTATAACCTTGTGGAACAAGATCCAGAGGCATGCCAGTGGTATAGTGAGGTGTACTTACCAAAGGGACCCTACCTTCTTGAGATGGGACTTGATCGATAGTATAACCTTGTGGAACAAAATCTGGAGGCATGCCGGTGGTATAGTGAGGTGTACTTACTAAAGGGACCCTACCTTCTTGAGGATTGTTTGGTTGGTCAAGCTACGACATGTTTGGAGAGTTGGTCAATCTAGCCACTGGTGTCTTGGGAGTAACCTTGGGAGTAATGTTGGATCAGCCTGATCGAGGTGTGTGAGGAGGCAATTTGTGCTTCCTCGGGATAGCTTGCTTGGTCTTCATAGTTTGCTAGAGTCTAGTGGTTACCATGGAATACACTAGGACAATACGCTGGGATTCTGCTTGAGTTTTGTAAAAGACAAATTTTGATGCACAATTTACTGAACAAAAGGCGCTGTACTATTTCACCAAAGGCGTAGGACTGTGCTACCAAAAGTGAACTACTATAATACCAAAGGTGATGGACTACGCTGCCAAAGGTGAGGTACTGCTATACCAAAGGCGAGCTACTATTACAAAAAGCAAGCTACTATTATACCAAGGGCACTGAAGTAAGCTTTCTAGAGATGAGGTACTGTTATACCAAAGGCAAGCTACTATAATACCAAAGGCGAGCTGCTGTTATACCAGAGGCGTTGAAGTAGAGTCTAATGTTTTATAAGGCAAATTTTGATAGATTTGGTTTTGGTTTTGATTGGATTTTCTTTGGCAAGAGAAAACACAACAAACAAAGTGGCAAAAAGGACTGACACAACAGATAGTAAATGTTTGAGGCTCACAAAAAGCCCAATGTTTCCACAAGCATAAGATAATTGCAAACAATATCAAGCACTTTTTATCCCTAGAGAAAAGGTTTCATTGTAGAAGATCAACTCACAACTTAATACTCCATCGACCAAATGTCATTCCATAAAGGTGTCAGACATTTGTATCTTTGTGAGAGACGATAGGTAGGGATATCTCACCCTCCCCTCGAAAAGCTCAAGTAGGTTACAAGAGCTTTATAGCTGAGGGAATACTATCTCTTCTCAAGGGAGCCAATAGTGAGTATCTTGAGGGCTTAAATCGATTCCCCTTGCACTGATGATTACCACAACATTCGAAGGTGGATTGAGTAGTCACTATCTAGGCGGTTCTTAGTAACTTTAACCAATCCTACTAAGAAATGTGACAAGATACTAAAAGCCTTAACCAATCCTACTAAGAGTATCAAACACTTTGCTCAATGTGAAAATTATTTCCACAAAGAGCTAGTACACCTCTTTTCAGTTTGGCACCACAAGGTAAAGCTGACGTCGGTTAGGACTTGGCTTTCACCTTATCCCTTTTATATAGCGGTTCAAAGGAAAGCTCCGCTTAGGGTCGTCCCTTTTGGATGAAGCACAATCCAAAAGCAGGCCCTTTTAAAGGAACAACTGAAATGTAAGAGCAAGCATGTCAAACAAAGGTTCAATTGTCCCGTTATAAGAAAAATAAGGTGCAACTAAATTAGGCACACACATGATTGTAGTTGTCAATTGTCCCTTAGAAAATTTGAGGTGTTTTCACATATATGTCCATTGTCCCTTAAGAAAAGCAATATGTTCCTAAGACTTAGATTGCCAAAGTGCTTTGTTCAATTGTCCCTTAAGAATGGCAATATGTTTTCTAAGACTTAGTGTGATAGATCGAGATTTCTTCAATGCTCATCCTACATGAACATGTTAGAAAAACCCATTCGCTCTGTGTGAGTGATAAGAAGCTGGAACAAGTCAATTAGTTCCACAAAAACTCACAAGTTAGCAAAAAAAAATCAATTTGACCAAAAGCGTTGCACTGTGTTACCAAAACTGACTTACTATAGTTCCAAATGTGCTGAACTGTGTTACTGAAGGCAAGTTGCTGCAGACCAGAGGCGATACACTATGCTACTAGAAGTGAGTTGTTGCAGATCCTCAAGTGATTTACTGTGCGGCTAGAAGCACCATCCCATGCTACCAAACGCGCAGTACAGGGCTACCAAAAGTGCCTTACTGCCTCAGATCTAGAAAAAGTTATATTTTATCAAAAAATGCCAGGTCAAACATATGATTTCATGGTTGACTTGAAGATCTAAGATGTAATAGCTGATAGATCTATAACCTGGGATCAAAAATAACTCAAAGAATGCCGCAAATAGATAGGTTAACTCAAAAATTAAAAATACTCCTAAATACGTCAGCTTAGGAAGTATAAAAGATAATTGAAAGACAAATAAATCAGCTTGTTAGTCAATCAATGATAGTTATGTGAGTTAAAACCTTGCCAATCATAAAGCAAGTTCTCAAAAACCCTAATATGTCAGAAGCGCCTTATTGATCTACAAAACGTGCTGTACTATTTTACCAATAGAGCGCTACTGTGCTACCAGAAGCACTACAGTATCTCCCAAGGGTGCTATACTATACTGCCAAAAGCGCTTTACTATACTGCCAATAGCACCTTTCTGTGTCTTTTGCACTATTCCATACTATACTTAAAAAAAATCAATTTCTCGAAGCAAACGAGGGATTAGTGGGTCCCACCAGGTGTGCCAAAATGCATATGAGGAAAATCGATTATGTTTAAATGACTAAATTAAAAACCCATAACATAAAGAGATCTATCTAAATAAAATCCATTATCAATAAATCAAATGAAACAAGAAATCTTTTACCCAGATTGTGTTGTTCTCTTTGTTCGAATGTGGATTGCTCAATAATGCTGCGAAACCATGTTTGCAACAAGCAAGTGTAGGTGCTCAAAGTGCTCAAAGTGCTCAAAGATCAATGTCAAAAGAGTATAAAGTGCTCAATGATGTGATGTATGCTCAAAGCGCTATAAAGGATGCCCGAGAATAAGTGATTGAAGAGGATTTATGAAGGAGATGGGGGGGGTTTATATAGGTTTCAATAGAGATCGATCAATGGTCTAGATAATTCAAAAGAGTCAATGGAGGAGATAAATTGAATAACCATGATGAATGTGCACACGACATGTGTCAATCCATAAGGATATTTTTATTAAAATATGATGAAAACAAGATTGATTGAATAGATAACTCAACTTGTAATTTTGCTTTTTTTAGAGTTCTAAAAATAAAACTGATTGTGCACATGAGTTAACAAGATATTTTAAGAGGAATTGGAAGATAACTGAAATTAAATAAATAAATTTATTTATTTAATTGTGCATGATTGAGGAATAGAAGATTATAAATAAAATATTTGATTTTATTTATTTTTAGAGGATTGAGACAATTTAAATAAATTTGCATGATTTATTTAAATTTAGAAGAACAAGTGATTTAATTAAATAATGTAAATTATTTAATTGTAGATAAGATAGAATTGGATGAGTTAATTAAATAATTTATTTATTTAATTAATGGAGACTTGAAATTAGAAAGAGGATAATGATTTAATTAAATAATACAAATTATTTAATTTTGGAAGAATATAGAGGAATTTAATTAAATTAATTAAATAAAGAGAATTTATTTAATTAATGTCAAAGTTTTGGAGTTTTGGAAGAATTTAATGAAATTAATTAAATAATTAGATTATTCAATTAATGTTGAAATGCAGGTGATGCGACAGACTAGATGAAATGCAAGTGATTCGAAGACATGGTCATTTTAGGGTGTCTACAGTAGGATTAGGTTTTCATTTGTAATGCTTGATCTTATTGACTTGATTTTTACCTATCACATTTTGGCATGCTTGGTGGGACACACATTGTTGATTAACTTTGTTGTTTGAAGTTGTTTTATGAAGTTAAAAATTTTTAGAGCACTTATGGCAAGTTTCATTTGTTTCTTAGTGAAAACTAGCTACGTACAGAACATATGCATCGCTTTTAAGCTAAAATTTGCCACTTTGAGCATTTTCTGGGTCACTTCTAAGCCTACAGTGGTCGATTCATGTCAAACTTGCATTGCCTTTAATCAGATCTTGGTCGCGTCTATCATAATTTGCATCACTTTTAACCTGAAACTGATTGCTTCCAGTTGTCTAGATCACTTCTTGCAATTTAGGGTTTTTTGTTAACATCTAACTTTTTGCAGAAAATTTTTATGCATTTGGTAGATTTAGGTCACTTTTGAGTAATAACAGTTCACATCTGGGTCTATCTGCATCACTTCTGACCAATAACAGTTAACTTTTATGAAAATATAGAGCACTTTTGAGCAACAGTCAGTCACCTCTTGTAACTATGTTTTGCTTTCAGTTTTATCATTTACAGTTAAGTTTTCTTGGCTAATAATCAGTTATTTGTGCAGCATCTTATCGATTGTCCAAGAAAAGGAGGTTGTGAAACTACTAACATATCTGTTGTATCTCCGATCAATCCAAGACATTGCATTTTATCACTAATTTAGGAACATTTAGGCTTGGTGCTTAAAAAGAATCATTGTTTGCTCTATGCTTGATTTATCTTTTTTGGATTGCTTGTTGTGCATGTTTGTAACCCAAATTTAATAGCAAAAGTATCCTCTCCCCTTGCCTATCAAATAGATCTTGGGTGCATGAGAACTTGTTATTATCTTTAGAGGGCCTGCCTTCCCGGTGTGAGAAGGGCTATGACCGAAGCGGTAACGGGCTAAAGCCAAGTACTTCTGAACCGCTATATAAGAAAAGTGTTTGTGTCGAAAGCCATAAACAATGGGTGTTGTTGTGTTATACTGACAACCAACCTCCCCCAAAACCCTCCAAGGCATAACCCTTGAAGACTGGGAGACTCCATAATGGAGAGTAGTGCTGCCGCACATATAGCCACTTGAACGGATGCCCTTACTAGAAAACTTGTGTAGTAGCCAAAAACCCTCTATTTGTTGATGCAAAAGGTGGGACCTTTGAAGCTACCCCGATTCTTGTGGTTCTTAGTAGAGATAGCAGGGACAATCCTAAGGTTTGGTGGGGGGACAATCCTTGGGAAACCTAGATCTTGGTATGCATGAGAAGTGAGTGCCGTGGAGGGGAGCCGGTGCTACCAAGATCCTGAAGCTATCTACTTTGAATAGGCATAGCAAGGGGACTCAACAAATACAGTCCTTTCCTAGCTTAGGTTGTACAAGCTTGTGTATGTTGTGAGTGTGAGTGACTGAAATCACTATTTTCTTGTCAAAAACATCATTCAAACATATCCTCTGTCAAACACAAATCACCTTTGAACCTTAACTACTCTCCTTCAGAAATCCAAATCTCTTTTAAATAGTAGTTGTTCGCCTTTTGCAAAAACCAGATCGCTTTTAACCAACAACTACTCGCTTCTGGCAAAAATTGTGTCACTTTTAAACAATAGTAAATCACTTTTGACTTGTAACTAATTGCCTCTAGTAAAACTGCTCACCTCTAGTCAACACTACAGTTTATCATTTGAAAAAAAAGATCACTTTTGAGCTATTATTCGTCACTTTTGGCCTTATCCAAGTCACTTCTAAGCTATTACCAGTCACTTCTGGTCAAATATCAGCAATTAGTATTAATCCAGCCCAATCAGTTGCACTTTCAGATATTCTTAGCTCTGTCATCAGCTTTTAGATAGTCTTCTGAGCATCTACAGTCACCTAAGCATTGTCTCCTATCTTGAGCATATTAAACTATTAGACTTTTGAGCTTTCATCCTTTTGAGACCCCAAAAATAACAACCAACCAGCAAAATTAGCAACCAAACATCATCCTTTTGGCTTTACCTAGCCCTAGCAATACCAGTAAACAACATTAGAAACCATCTTTTCCTTGAGTGTGAGCTATCCTCTAGGGAAGTTTATCCAACAACAACAACCAAGCAACCAAACAACAAACAACAACAACAACCAACCAACAACCAACAAAACAACCCAACAACAACAACCAACCAACCCATTAGCAAACCAAACAACTAGCAAACTAGAAAAACAAACCATCACCTTTTGGGTCTCAACCTTGACAAGCCAAGTCTAACTTTCAACATCAACCATCATGCCTCAAACTAGGACCCAATATAGAGCTGAAATGAAAGAAAAATTGCGAGCTGAGATGTAAGCCAAAATGCAACAATCTTGATCAATGCCTCTTAGAGATGCAACTCAATTCACAACCGGTATGCCTTCTTACATGTTTGTACCTGAAGCATACACCACTACACCATCATCTTCACAACAAGTGCACCCTCAAACATTTTTAGAGACCTATGAAGAGCAATCCCAAGATGACTTATTTGAGTTTAGAGATACACACACATGGGACCAAGCTGAGAAACTTATCTTATCTGATCCGGACCATCATTTCTTACAATTAGCTTGTATGGGAGCCAAGTTACCAAGTGACTTTGACCTATCTTCCATTCGCAAACAAGATTCAAATACTCTCGCTATTGTTGCAAAGGGACCATCCACTATAGTCGCACCATTTCATGACATGTCCATGCAATCTCATCCACATTCCAACCCATCTCCCTCATTTCCTATTGCTACACCATCAAGCCCACCATGTAAGGAATACATTGTAGAACATTTGATAACACTAACCGAGGTACTTCCTTTCCTTTCACAAAATTTGAGCTTTCCACCTTTCCATGTTTCACAACACACCCCTGCTTCTACCATGACTATATCTATGCCTCAAGTATCACACACTGTCCATGTTTTGCAAGTTCAAACTTCACAAGTCTCACAAGCCATCTTCATACCACAAACTCTGCAAGTTTCACAAGCTATCCCAACTTCACAAACACCGCAAGGATTACAATCCATTCCAATATCCCAAGTCTCTACTATTGTATCACATGTGGAAACCACACCCCACACTCTTATCCCTATCACCTCTAATATGGTCTCCATGATTTCCATGAATCCATCTCACACACCATATAATCCCAATGTTAGTCTCATTGACATGAGTGACCCACCTACTATATAACAAGCTAATCCTAGTACTACTGTCTCTTATGTTAATCAACTTACATCACTTCCTCCACCTCCATATAATCCTTCACAAACCATCAATCCATCTTATGCAACCCAAGGATTACCCATTTTCACCCAACACATGACATATACCAATTCTCATGTTGTCCAAAACACAAACCCAAATGTCCATCTGTCTTCATCTACTAATCCTCATGTTGTCCAAAACACAAATCCAAATGTCCATCCGTCTTAATCTACCAATCCTCATGTTGTCCAAAACACAAACCCAAATGTCCATCTTTCTTCCTCATCTACCAATCCCTCCATTGCTTACCATGTTGCAAATACAACTTCAAATCCACAACCATCGATCAACGTCAATCCATCCTCTACTTCCCATGTGATGCAAACTCTTGGAGCTAATCCATCGCAATATACCCAACCACCACTTGTGTCTCAAGGATAGCAATCTTCAAACACATATGTGTCACATACTAATCCTTTGACATACAATGTGAGCACACAACCTCAACAAATGGTCATACCTACGTACATTCTACAACATCAACCACAATATACACCATATTATGTTTCACATCCAAACTATCGACCCCCTTTACAATAACAACTATCTCAAGTGGATGTTGAACAAATGATTAACAAGGTGGTAGGACAAAACAAGAAGACATTTTCCTTAGAAGATATATGTGCTTATCCATTTGACAAGTCACTTCATATGACACCTTTTCCACCACATTTTGAAATTCCACAATTTGACAAATACAAAGGGAAAGGAAATCTGGATGGCCATCTTAGAGAATTCTATGTTGTATGTCTCCATGTCGCTCAAGATAATACATATCTCTTGAGACTATTCCCCGAAGCTTAGCAGGGCAAGCTCTTGAATGGTTCTCTCACTTACCTCTAGGAATTAAGACTTTTACAGAATTAGAGAACAAATTTTGATCCCATTTTGCTTTCAACATTAAACATGAGGTGAACATGAATGATCTTGTCAACAACAAACAACACAATGGTGAAGCTTTTTCCTCATTTACCAAACAATGGCACAACATGGCTAGCAAACTATCATGGGAAATACCTGAGAAACAACAACTTGATATCTTTGTCCAAAATCTTCATCCCGATCTTTCATTCCAACTGCAATTGTGAAGTGCTAGCATCTTTGATGAGATTATCTCCAAAGGCACCACCATTGAACAAGCTTTAATTACTAAGGGCACTATCAAGATTTTTAGAGATAACAAAGATAATCTCCAATCATCAAATGATAAATCCCTCTTTTGGAACAAGAACAAAAATGTAGTTAATGATGGTATTATGGATGCAAAGAACATACAAATAGTGAAAGCTCCTGTTAACATCCAAGCCACATCTACAGCAAATCAACCTTTTCAACACAATCAACCAAGAATAAATCAAACACCTCAATGACAATTTACTCCCCTAGGGGAACCCATGGAGGTAATCTTTCATTAGCTTCTCCAAGCAGGAGATGTCATATTACCTGAAGCACCACCCAATGATGAACCATTCTTCAGAGCTCCTTGGTACAAAGAGAATGAATATTGTGAATACCATAGGCTCAAAGGACATAAAACCAATGGTTGCATGCACTTAAAACATGTCATTAAAGATTGCATCGATCAATGTCTAATTAAAATCACACCGCCAACGTCACAACCGGCCCATCAACCAACATCAAACTATGACCTAGATGCTTTTAAAAATCTACTTCCACTACATGATAAGATGAGTAACCCCCATACTGGGAATGCTATTCATTGCAACTATGAATCATCTATGATTGGCTGCATTGACCACGCTTGCATTTCTACCATTACAATCCAAGGCAAAGCACCCGATTGCGCTGTAACTACTCAAAAGGCCATGTTATCATCCAAGGGGCACCTGTCAATCCTCCTTGACTGTCTTCTAGCTATAATATCCTTGATCACCTTAGCAAAACACCCACACATATCTCCATCCTATAATTGCTTCGTATATCCCCCGCCCACAAAGCTATCCTTGATAAAGCATTGCAAGAATCTTTGGTGCCCAACAATATCGATACCACACAATTCCAATCTATGGTAGCTAGCATTGCAGCCCCTTGCCATCTTACCTTCTCTGACAAAGATCTTTGACCATCCATCAACCCATCACATAATGAAGCCCTCCACATAGAAGTGTGTGTAAACCAATGTCGTATCAAACGAATCTTAGTGGATGGTGGAGTTGGTCTTAATATTTGTTCTTTAAAAATAATAAAACAATTAGGATACTTTGAGAAACATGTTGAAACTTCCAAAGTAATTACTATCAAAGCATATGATGATGCTGAGAGAGATACTAAAGGATTTATCCATTTGCCTATCCAAGTTGGTCTGGGCACTACTGACACCCATTGTCAAGTTCTTGATATTGACCTTCCTTATAACATTACCCTTGGCCATCCATGGATTCATATCCTCAAAGCAGTTCCTTCCACATACCATCAATGCCTCAAATTTCCACATAACGGTGTTGAAGTTACTATTCATGTTAATTCCAATCCATTTGAGTTTTGTTGTGCTTTTCAAGATAAATACCAAAGTTCTAATCGTATTCCTACCAACACCGAAGCTTATCCATCTTCGTCCTATGTTGATCCATCCGCTTTACTTGAGCCGTTGTCTAGCAAAGCCACTTCAAATCTCTGTATCAAGTACACTAAACAAGGACCGGGTGAATACACACTACAAGAAGCTTCACCTACATCTGTTTCTGATATGAGATCTAGACCTTCTTTGGTAGGAGAGACTTCTAACTCTGATATCATTGACGACTCCTCCTTTCATATCACCAACCTTTTTTAGGGAAACTCCATCTTCACGATCTCAGCTACCTCTTCATCTCCATCTAGTGATGAACTCAAGCCTAGTTCCCAAAACACTTATAGTCCCAGTGTCAATTGCAGGCCTCCCCAAGCTAAAGATGTTGGTAATTCTTCCATCCATCCTAAGT
Organism: Cunninghamia lanceolata; assembly: GCA_027924645.1. Taxonomy (NCBI): domain Eukaryota; kingdom Viridiplantae; phylum Streptophyta; class Pinopsida; order Cupressales; family Cupressaceae; genus Cunninghamia; species Cunninghamia lanceolata. The sequence continues at coordinate 849,100 of BSBN01001161.1, forward strand.
CCAGCATTTCCCGTCAAAAACCCCATCCTAAATTCCACAAGCATGTGACTGTATATCTTCCACCATCTGATTTACCTCCACTTCTTCCAACTCCCAAACTTCTACCATCAACTTTACCTCCATATCTACCACTTCCACCATCCTATAACTTGCAAAAGCATGTGACCATACGTCTTCCACCATCTGATTTACCTTTGCTTCTTCCAACTCCAAATATCCCTCCATTTTCATTACCAACACTACTACCAACACCTAATTATCCCCCTATCCATAAGCATAATTACATTCTTAATCATGACCAACATATGCACACATTGTCTAAACATAGAGCTTCCACTCCTTCCGCTAGCCCCGCTTCTATTAAATCCATGGGATTCAAAAATAAAAATTTGGATGCCTCCACCTCTAAAGCTAAAACTTCTCTCAAAAATTCTAAAGATCCTCATTCCTTAGGGCATCAAAGAAAAGATTCACACCTAAATACATCTAAAGAGCCATCTGAGTCCATAACTCCATAAGAAGAGTCCAAGACCACAATGGTTTGGGTTCTAAGCAAACAAGCAAGCAAGCTGAATGAGGCATCCTTATCCACCTTTCAAAACAATCCTAATCATCCTCTTCCACCTCACATTCTAATTCCATCCATCTAAAAACCCCACAAGTCAAATAAAAATCATAAAAATATTAAGTCTATGTGGGTACCTAAATCATTCCATCATCCATCTCATAAACAAATATCCCCATCGTTTCTTACATCACCTTTCCACCCAAATCATCAATGTTTATCACGGTGTGTGCAACCATTGGTCATGATTCCCTTCCATTCCAAAACATTTCCACACACCTCCATCTCACCATCATTCATCTATTATCCTACATATCTCCCCCATTACCCTCCTATGGTCCATGTTTTTACATAAGTCTTTCACCTATCCATCCTTGCATGAACCTTTCATAATCCATAACATAATCTACTATCCACCTGCTTCATCTCCCTTTCATGAAATCCCTTATCAAAATCTATGAGCATAATGACATGGTCCATGTGATGACATCCATCTCTAACGGGACTACCAACATCCATCGAACTAGCCACTTGAGTTCTTCCCCATTACCATGGTGAAAACCTGGCAAACAGGCACCATGTGTAATTGTCATGTGTATTCCAAAAAAAAATCCATCCAATAGTGAAAACCACCTTGTGGCACTTTGGATGACAAAAAAAATAGTACAAGATAAATACTTCGTCCTCTGGTGAAAACTTGGTAAACAGGCACCTTGGATAAGTACCATAGTGCAAACCTGGCAAATAGGCACTGTGTGTAGAGACTAGCTTCCATCATTTACTTAGTTTGTTTGATCACAGCTTTTCATAGCATCATCCACTATCTTACCTACATAATCCACATCATAATCCACTATTGTCCTCGTAACTCATTATCCTTTATCAATCCATAATAAAAGCCTTTTCGCCCTTGCCTCTGGTATGCTAGCTTTCATAGTTTGCACTTCGTTGGGGTTAAAATATCGTTTGACACCTTAGCACATTATTCGCATTAACATATCCATCATAGCATCTTCCTAATAAATTTCATCCCACACTGAGGGCACTTGCTGAGCCTTATTTGGAAGTGGATAGCTACAGCTCTAGCTCATATCATTTCAACAACCAAACACAACAAACATCTAAAACCAAAACCAAAACACAACAAACATCTGAAACACAAACCAAATCACAACAAACACCCAAAACCAAAACACTAAAAATCCAAAATAATTCAAATATTCCCAAAATCTAAACAAAAAACCAAAACATCCCAAAAATCCAAGCAATAAAGTTGATCCTTTGTCATCAACCATCAACAGATAATAAGAAAGAACTACATCATAGATCTATCGTTTAAAGCCTTGATCCCGTGGATATAGGGTATGCAGGCAATCTGAGATGGAAAGGAAGCACTTTGATTTAGGAAAAGATGATAGCCCTTTTCCCATCATCCATCTTTCTTCTTTCTTCTAATCATCCTTTGATCTTTCATCTCCCTTTCTTCTATCTTTCATCACTTACATAATCAATAAACCCAGAACTACATATTCATCGTGGCTCATCATTTATCGTAATGTGCTTTGATCTTGAGGATACAGGGTATGTAGGTAGTCTGGAATACGAAGGAAGTATCCAGTATGCAAGCACAAATGATCCACCCCATCTTCATCTTCTTCTATCTTCTATCTTCTTCTCTTTGACTAGCTTAAGCAAGAAGCTGACTGTGTATACTAAAATCTCAAAAGCACTTTAACAAATCAAGGATAAGCCAAAAGTTAATTCTCTGCATGCCTTAAGCCAACATTTGCTATAACATTTTATCAACATCTTTAGCCTTCAACAGGATGTAGCTTTCCTCTCAACAAGGTGCCAGCTTAATCCATCCAAGAGCACTTCAACTTGGCAAGAGAACATGATGACAATATCTTTTATTTTATCTTTTGATTTATCTTTTGTCCCTTCCTATGCCTAGTGAAGACTGCCTTGATCTATCATATCTTGGTATGTTGCAATGAAGTATGGAATGGGGCATGGCTGATCTTATTCTCTTCCTATGCATATTGATATCTTGTATATGTTGGGATTAGCATCTTGCATATCAATATCTCTTACATTTGAGAAGCTAAATAGTCTCTTATGTATTGAGGCTATTCTATGCTAAGATTATTTCCATACATATAACCAACAAGGTGTCATTATGTGTAGTGGAGATAAGTTCAAACCTTTGCTTGTAGCATCAAAAGTCCATCTCAAAACACTGGCTGCTATTCATATCTTGTGTATGTTGGTTCAACATTTTGACCTCATACATTTGGACAAGATTGTAGTTTGCTAGTTATGCATTGGATACCTCGACATCTTGGTCTTTTATACCTTGGTGCATAACATCCATATGCTTTATCAAACATAAGGATTACATTTCTTTACTTTTGAGCAATTACTTTAAAATTTGTCATACCATCTATCCATTCCATCATAATCCTTTATAGTCCTCAACCAACATCGATCAACCACAGCCTATTTTCTTCTCAACTTTTCCAATGTCTCCCATCCAACCCACATTTTCTTTGTGTCAACCTTGTTTCTAGCCTTTCACCTTATCGCGAGCCAACCTAGCCCTTCCTAGTTAGCCTGGCTTACCTCTCGAGGGGGCATCACCTGCCAGTTACACTAGGGCATAACCTTGTTTATTGAGCAAATTATCGTATCTTCTTTGACACAACGTTCTAACGAACATTGTATCAAAGAGGGGCAAAATGTAGACACCTAAAATTGATCTAATTATCATTAGTATCAAATATTGCATTATTTATCATCCTTATTTGTCTAACACACTTGAGCAATTTCTTCATTCATCTAAATCACTTATTTCTTCTATTAATTAAATAAATCTATATTTATTTGATTAATTCATTATCTATTTCCTCTAATCTATAATTAAATAATCATTAATTGTTTAATTATCTCTATTTCTATCTATTTTAATTAAATAAGTCTTATTTATTTAATTAAAATTTCTTTCATAATCCCACTTTCCAATTAATTAAATAAATTTTATTTATTTAATTAATTTCTCTTATCATTTATCTTCATGAGCAGACATGTGTGGTACTACATCTTTTATTTAATATCTTTCACATGCAGTACTTTTTATGTACACAGTCACATATGAGCCTTATCTTCCATCCACTTGTCATTTACACATTCACCTATGACTATCATTTCATCTCAGCCATTCACATAGCCACCAAATCTCCACCGTTGATTGATTTTGGTTGAGGTCTATATAAACACCCTCTCATTCCATACTAGATTGAACATCCAACATTTTTTATATAATGTCTACATTATCATCTTGAGCATATTGAGCATTTCAGCATCTATCTAGCTTATTATCATTATCGTCCATCCATTATGGTAGCTTTGATCTTCATAATTGTTCATTGTTGAAGAAGCAATCCACATCACAAACAAGGAATCATACAATCTAGGTGATATTGTTCTTGAATTGAATGCTTTGATTTCACTTGGATTCGATTCTTTGATGGTGGTAGGATTAGGTTTTCATTTCTAATGCTTGATCTTATTGACCTAATTTTTACCTATCACAGGGGCATCATCATCATCATTCATCTTATTGATATACCTCATCCTTTCCATACCAATCTAGCTAATCAATCTAGCCAAATTATCCAATCACATCCTTTGGTCTTGATCCTAATCTTCTTATAAATCAATCATCAATGGGATATATGCTTCCCACCGTGTATAGGTAAAATTGAGATTATAAAAGATCAAACAATGAACAATAACTCAATCCTATATAACATTAAAAGATCCATCTAAATGATAACAATATCAATGAATATGTAATTTAAACAATTGAAAGATATCACCTAGATTGTATTGATCTCTTCGATTTATGTGGATTGCTCAATACATCACATACCCATGGTTACAACAAGCAGATGTAGATAGGTGCTCAAAGTGCTCAAAGATATGATATGTGCTCAACAATATGATGAATGCTCAATCACTGTAGGAATGCAATATCTTAAATGATCGAAGAGGATTTGTGAAGAGATGAAGGGGGTATATATAGGTTTCAATAAAGATAAATCAATGGTGGAGATAAATCAATGAAATGGATCAATGAGATAAATCAAGACCTCATGATGAATGTGCACATGACATGTGTCATGAAGAAAAAACTATTTTTATTGAATTAATTACTTTTTGGCAAAAGATAGGATTTGATTATATAAATTATAATGAGTTTTTCCAATTTATGAGTTGATGATAAAAATAATAAAGATTAAAGCCAATTAACTCAACTTTAGATTTGCTTTTTGAAGTTCTAAAAATAAGACTGATTGTGCACATAGAAGAAAATGATATTTTTAGAAGAATTGGAGATAATTGAAAATGAAATAAATAAATTTATTTAATTAATTGTGCATGATTGAAGAATAGATAAGATATGGAGATAAAGGATAAATTAAACAAATAAATTGATTTAATTTATTTTCATGATGGAGGAATATAAATAAAATATTAGTTTTATTTATTTTTAGAAGATTGAGCAACTTAAATAATTTTGGATAATTTATTTATATTTAGAAGAATAATTTGCTAATTAAATAATTAAAAATTATTTAATTGTGGATAAGAGGAATTAAGTGATGAATTAATTAAATAATTATTTTATTTAATTAATGTGGATTTGAAGAATTAAAAGAAGATGATGATTTAATTGAATAATTAAAATTATTTAATTTGGAAGAGTAAAGTGGATTCTATTGGAATTAATTAAATAAAGAGGATTTATTCAATTAATGTTGAAATTAGGGAAACTAGAGGAAATTGATGAAATTAATTAAATAATTAGATTATTTAATTAATGTTGAATGTAGGTGATTTAGGAAGAAATAATGTATGAAAGTGATGCAATGTGAAGGGTCAGTTTTAGGTGTCTACATTTTGCCCCTCTTTGATACAATGCAATTTAGTATTGTTTCAATGAAAATAGTGATAACAATATTATACAATCATGCCCTAGTGTAGCTGGCGTAGGATGCCCACTTGAAAGGAAGGACAGGGAAGTGACAGAAGGATTGGGTTGACTTTTGACTAGAAGAAAAGGATAGCGATACAGTAGAAAAATGTATGGAGGCTGACATGAGGAAAACGGGATAAGGGGTGGGAAGAACTAGGGGTGTGATTCTATAAATAGGACCAAAGGGGTCCATCTCAATTCATTTGCACACCTAGAGTTCATAGAGATCAGAGCTCCTAGTGTCCTAGTGCAAAGTTGAGAGTTCATCGCTTAGAGGAGCTCAGATACTTATAGAGATGTTGATTCTAGTAGATAGACATCAATGCGAGTGTGTGAGGACATATGGGAGACTAACAGGAGCTCCAGGAACTGTAAGTAGTCAAAAACTCACTTTTTGTTGCATTTATTAAGGCTTTTAGTTTTTTAGCCAAAAGCATGCCATTAGGAATTAGGTGCATATGGTGTGATTTAAAGTGCATGTGGTGAAATAATGTGCATATGAAGCGTGCTTCCACGCTTTTGGCAGAAATAAGGTGCTTTTGGTTGCCAACAAAATGTTGTTGGTTTCGAAGTGCATGTGGTGTGCAGTCAAGCACTAATGGTAGTGAATAAGATGCTTATGGATGATAGTCAAGTGCTAATGGTAGTGAATAAGGTGCTTATGGATGACAGGCAAGTGCTAATGGTGCACAATCAAGTGCCTTTGAAAGACAATTAGGCACTTGTGGCTTTTAAAGTTTTAGTTCCATTTTGACTTAGGTTGACTTAATTTTTCCTAGGTTGACTAGGGTTTTCATAGGGTTATACACTGCTTACCTAGTGTAGACTATGTTAGACTAAGGTTTGACTAGGATTTGATGTATTTGCAAGTAGGTTGTCAATGTGTAACATAGTGTGATCACGTTTCTATAGGTTGTCCTACCACCATTGTAGTCGAGGGAGAGACATTTTGTAGATGCCGCTGAGGTGGTCCAACTTGACTGGGAGGAGGATGCCTTCTTAGAGGTTATGGGACTTTGGCATATAGCCCATTTGACACTGATTAGGGCTAATCAAGCCTTGATTACTACATTGGTTGAGAGGTGGCATCTAATGAGACATTTTCATTCCATTTCCTGACTGGTGAGACGACGGTGACCCTAGAGGATGTATGGTGCATCCTGAGGACACCTATTGATGCAACCCACATGGATTATGACACTAAGAGGGGCGAGGATGGCTTGAGAGAGGTAATCTCCATAGATGACCTTGGTGTGTAGTTTTCTGAGATCAGTTGGAGTCGAGTGCTAAGCCTCTGTGACAGGATCTGATGGATCATGGTGGCTCTGATTGGAGGCTTCTTATGCCTTGATAGACAGTCTAGAGGTTTATCAATCAGATGGAGCATGGAACTATCTAGGATGTTTACACATGGTATCAAATATGCCTGGGGAGCATGTCTTCTAGGATAGCTATATCATGATCTACATGATTGTGTCATGCCCACATTTTCCTTGTGGTCACAACACACATCGCACGTGTCATAACCACATCTGTCATGTGGTTGTGACACGAGATATGAAAAACTTTTCTCACACTGTCCTAAAAACCCCTTTCGCATGCGTACGCATGCTCAACGGTGTTCTCTCATGGCGAAACACTATACTCTTCGGCGGAATACAAGTACAATGGCGTGCATCCAGAAGCATATAGATCAACAAGAGGGTCTATACAACGCTGCTAACGTCATTGCAAGAGTGAGATTACCAAAGTTCTTAAATCGAACCCTCGGCAATGTTCGGTAGCAGAATGCCTTACGGCGTTAGTGGGAATTACGCTGCACTCATTTACGCACGTGGTTCGCTGATAGAGGAACCACTCCCCACACGCCTTGTTCTGACTAAACCGGCTAGTGATCTCCCTATTTAGTCATTTTTCAGCCAGGCACGGTTGTCTGTCTCCTCTCTTGTTTCTTGAAACATACCCCTCCTATGACTTAGCATTTTCAACAAGGCGGTTTGGTTGCCCTCTCTTCCCTTTTCACAAGTTCTTAATTCTGATTATATCTTTATCGCCCTTACCTTAACTATTTCTTAGTTCATTTAGTGTGTTTATATTTCGGTCTCTCTCTCTCTTTCATTTTCTATGCTTTCTTTATGTGCATCCTGACCTTTCTTCATGATTTACGTCAATCAGGGTTATTACTGCAGCTATTGTTGATATTAAACCTAATTTCAGGATGATCTCGGTCACAAAGGCTGGTTTACTATTTCGCTGGACTCGGTCTCCTAATCTTCCCCGATCTAGGTTCCTCCTCTTCGTAAATACTTAGTCAACTTGTTCCTAAGCAAAATTTGCAGAAGGGTCCGTCAACTTAGTTCTCTTATCCCGTGTGAGAAATGTCGCGCATTTTCTCCTCTGTGTTTTCCAATGTTAGTTTTTTTTTCCTTCTTTGGAACCTCTTACAGGTTTACATAAGAGATCGTTTGCTACAGTTGAGATTAATATGGCCACATGGATTGTCAGTGGTGGCTTCTTAAGTTTATTTCCAGTGTTCTTTTGAGCAAAGAGTTGTGTAATTTTCCTCTTCAATTTCTGGGTGATTATTAGTACGTTAATAGTTGAAACTTCCGAGAAACTCTTTCCAGAGTATCACTGCATATTCCTAAACTCTCTTTTACATTATAATTTTATTTTCTCTTGTTTAGAATTACTGTTGTTACTGTTACTCTTAATTACGATTCATACACTGATTGTGACTCGTATGACGTTGTCAATAGATGTAGGTGGTTCACCACTTTATAAAACTTTGTTCATGGTAATATATCTTCTTTGGTTGTTGTGTTCAACACTTAATAACATCTACTGTGAGAATATAATTTATATATATATATATTTGTTTTTCTCTATCCATGAGACAGTTTATAACGATTTGAAACGAGGGTCCAACAATATGGTTCATAGATTTACTCCTATCGATATGATATATATATATATATATCTATATATATATACATATATATATAATATATTTATTTTAAAGTCTATGCATAGGACGAAATTGGTTTATCACGATATATATATCTATATCTATATATATATATATAATCATTATTATATTATATATATAGCTATATACATAGACATATATAGTATATATATATGCCTATATATATAAAGCTATATAAAAAAAACTATATTTATATTACAAATACACCACTCATATGTTAGGGCCCAAGCCCTAACATTTTTTATTGCTTTAGATTCACAGCAGACGGCGGCCATGGGCGGCGGTGGCCGCAGTGACAGAGGAGCAGGGTCGGGGTGGCCGTAGAGCGGCGGACAGGATTTGCGGTGGCCGCGGAGCGGCATAAGGGATTGGGGGGGGAATGTGGAGTGGGGCGGAGCCCCACCCACATTCCCACGACGTGGGGTGTGGGTGGGGCTCCGCCCCACTCCACACCTTCATATATATGCAAGAGGGTCTGCGGTGGGGATTTTCCCCCACCGCCTATTCTAAAACCGCGACTGTCTTCTAATCCGCGGCTTAACCTATGACAGTCTTTCACAATTCGTTGATTATTATCAATAATAATATATTTTCAAATATATATATATATATATTTATATATTCATATATAAATATATATATATATATATGTATATATAACAACGATAATATATTTTTATATATATATATATATTTCATATATATATATATATATATATCCCCTTTTTTTTATATTGAATAAAACATTCAATTTCATAACAATTATAATTACTTTCAATTTCTCTATGATTCTATAAAATGATAATTACTCAAAAAGAGAAATAGAGATATTTATTTAGAAAAAAAAATATTCTTTATGTATTTGTATAATTCCAATTCCTAAAATTTCTCAAATTCACTACTTTATGCATTTTCTCCAAATCAACCTGTTATAAAGAAATTGTCATAACAATTAGATATATATATCCTAATTTCACCAAATGGTAAATAGCTATTCCCTTATTATAAGTATAAATTTCCATTTTCATAAACATTTAAGACTTCGTAAATTTACAAACAGATGATATATTTACATGCTAGATTTCCTCTAAATTATCAGAATCCTTTAAATATGAAGAATAATTCAAATATTTAAAAACTGTCTTTTCCATTTTAACATTGAAAAGAAAATTAGCATTTCAACTAGTGAAGCAATTCCAAACTTTCAATGTAAACAACTCAGATTTAGTTGCAAAAACGAACTTATTCTTTTCAGTAATACTTGAAACACAAAAAATTGCTATTGAACAAAGGTTGCAAACATCAGCTTAAAAATTTAAGCACATTCATATTACAGCTTCTCAATCATGAATACCAACTTTCCAGATATGAACTTTCTCCTCCCAAACAGTATACCACTGAAAACTTATGACAACCAATAAAAGTCCAATAATAACAAGATCAGGGAGGTGATTTTCTTCACTCCCAGAATATCATTAATTTACAACAATAACAAGAGAGGTGTTCTCTCTTCATCTCTATGAAATGAACCAGGCCTAATTCTCATGACAAGAAGATGAACTGTTTCTTCATAAATAGCCAACCAGAAGCTCCAAGAGAAAAACCTGCGTATCAAAGACAAACAAGAAGAAAAGACCACTCGTCTAGCTCTCCTCCCTACCGTAGACCCGCAAGAGGGTCACCCCCGAGCTAGGGAGACCATACTCACACCTGGGTACTCAAACACTCCACTTCACAACAGAAACAACAACAATCCCAAAGCACACATACACCCGTGGATATTTTACACAATACGGAAACTCAACTACAGTGAGTTTCATAAGGGGCAAGAGAGTGGACACACTCGACTCTAGAGTGTCACCCTGACAGATAAATGAACTCATATCAATTTCTCTTGGTCTCAACCAAGTGTGATCACAATTTGTAAGAAATCTGTATATGACTCTCAAGTCAAAAATACAGTCACAGATACATGCCCTCAAGGCTTTCAACATCCCAAAAGATGGAAACAGGTATGCACCCGAGGAGGATCTCTCCTCCCCTACCCCAAACTTGATGAGCATTTCTCCCAAGTGGGAGACGCTCTGTCAAACAACCCGACAAGAACCCCACAGAACACAAATTTAAACACATATTTCACACACATTTCAATTCTACCAAAACAAAGGTAAAATTCAGACCAACCTTGCAAAGCCCTCCTGGAATGAAGTTGTTGCAGAGTCCACGGAGTTCACTTCCAACCTTAGCCACCAACTCCCTCTCCCTTCTCTATCTTCCAAACTAACTTCTCTATTTTTGGTAAGGCCAAAATGAAAGATTTCCCCAAAATTCAACTAACTCCCTCTCATCCCAAAATTTCAAAATAAATAACCCAAAATTCTCTTTCTTTCTAATTTTGAGAAATGGGGAAGTGACACTTGTCACCTCCTCACCCTTCCCAAAAATCACTATTCTGTCCAGGTGGCTTATGTCACTCTCCATTCCCAAGGGTACTCCTTATTCCTCTCATGTGACTCCACTTTCTCATGGGAGAAATAAAAAAAGAGTTAAATGGGAACAAGACAGGTGACCCATGCCTCTTTCTCCTTTCTTCACATGGGTGTCCCCATAGTACATGGGGGAATCTTACTAAAGAAGGGGTAACTTTCACTAATGGATGGCATCTCTTATCTAGGGAAAAGTAGAGGGGATGGGTTGAGTGTTGGTACAACCCATCATGTCCCCTCCTACCTCCAATTTTCGCCACTTAACTTCAGGGGAAGGTTAAGTTGACTAGATGGAGGTTACTCAAGGGTTACCCATGCCAAATGGGCCCCTGGACCCATGGGGTAGAACCCAGGGTCAATTTTAACCCATACAAGACACCCCAGGTCAAGGTAAAGCACAAGAAAAAGGGCCTCATAAATTAAATAAAAATAGAAATTTCAAATTCAATCTCTTTACAACACTTACTTAAAAAAAAAAATGTCACATGAGGGTAACCTAACCCACTCGACCATACGAAAGACCACATTACATCATGACATCAAACACAAAGAGATCTTGGTTCCTCGTGGAACCAGATCGGCTTAACAGGGAATAACAAATAACAAGGTGTGGAATGATCTCCGAAATCTGTGGTTTGATTAGTAGTCCCTGCACACTCAATTACAAGATCAGTAACCACATAAATTCATCATAGCCGAAGCAACTTAAATAACACATGCATTCTCATGCCTTAGTACAATTTTACATAATTAAAAATCATATTACAATTTTCCATCATCCCTAATTCATTTTTCTGAAAAGTAACTTATCCAAACATCACCCAATTAGTTTTTCCGAAAACATAATAAAGTTAAATAGTCTGACAAATTTCGGGAACTGCTATCCCACAAATATGAAAGTAACAATAACAGTACTGTAAATAGTCATAACAACAGTAGTAAAAAGGGCGGTCCTCACATCCTCTCCCCCTAAGACGGTACTTCGTCCTGGAAGTCGTCAAAAAGGTGAGGATACAGGGTCTTCAATCTCTCTGCATCTTCCCATGTTGCAGTGACTTCGTCGTATAAGTCCCATTGGACTTTAACCTGGTCCAGCTCTCGACCTCGAAGGGCCAGCGTCTGACGAGCCAATATGCGAATTGGCTCCAACGCCAGTTGTCCGTCTGCCTCTACCTGAAGAGCACTCCAATCCAACACATGAGATAAGTCAGAAATATATTGACGTAAAACTGATACATGAAATACATCGTGGATACGTGACAGGCTAGGTGGCAAGGCTAGACGATAGGCTACTGGTCCTATCCGCTCCAAGATTTCGAAAGGTCCTACAAATCGAGGTGCGAGTTTAGAGCCTTTTCCGTAACGGATTGGACTTTTGTGCGGCCGCACTCTCAAAAATACTCTTTCCCCCACAGAGAAGCTTCGGTCTGTCCTTTTAGCATCGGCATACTTTTTCTGCCTGTCCTGTGCTTCCAGAAGCCTCTGTCTTATCTGTTTAACTTGCAGTTCCATATTCTGAACTATCTCTGGACCGATGACTGTTCTGTCCTCTATACGATCCCAACTCAGAGGTGTTCTGCATGGTCTGCCATATAATGCCTGGAAAGGAGGCATACCCAACGAGCTATGATGCCCATTATTGTAGGCGAACTCAACTAGATACAGGTACTCCTCCCATCTAGACTGGTGGTCCATCACATACATGCGAAGCATGTCTTCTAACACCTGGTTAACTCTCTCTGTTTGTCCGTCGGTTTCTGGATGATATGCGGAACTGAAGTTGAGCTGTGTGCCCAACGCCTGATGTAAGGCTTTCCAGAACGATGAAGTGAATACGGAGTCTCTGTCAGATATAATGCAACGAGGTACCCCATGAAGTCTAACAATCTGATCAAGAAACACCTTTGCCACTGATGGTGCATTGTATGTTGTACAAATTGGTGAAAAATGCGCCACTTTGGTTAGCTTGTCAACTGTCACCATAATAGCATCATGGCGACGCGATGACATAGGTAGACCAACGATAAAATCCATAGAAATGGTATCCCATTTCCATTCAGGTATCGCGTGAGGGTACAACAGTCCTGCTGGATGCTGATGTTCGGCCTTGACCCTCTGACATTCCAGGCAACGAGCAACAAATTCGGCAATGTCACGCCTCATCCCAGCCCAATGATAAAGCTGTCGTAAATCAGCATGCATCTTCTTCACTCCTGGGTGTGCTGCGTAGGGTGCTCTATGAGCCTCTGATAGGATTACTGTACGAAGATTACCCGCATGGGGTACATAGATGCGTTGCCGATGTCGAAGCATACCATCAGAATCAAGGGTATATCCTGTAAATTTGCCCTCAAGGGCCTTCTGATTTAGTACTGCCTGCTGCACTTCAAGAAACCATTCGTCCTCCGGCAGATGCTGTAAGATGCGATCCTTCAAGTCCATCTTCAGGGTCAGGGTCTGGATCTCGTGGCGTCTTCGACTCAAAGCATTAGCGACCACGTTCTCCTTCCCTTTTATATAATGGACATCGAAGTCATATTCGCATAGGAATTCCATCCAACGCCGTTGGCGGGCGTTCAAATTAGGCTGTGTAAAAATATACTGCAAACTATGATGGTCTGAATGGAGTTCAAAGTGTCGCCCTAAGAGAAAGTGTCTCCAGCGAACCAAGGCATGAACAACAGCTGCAAGCTCTAAGTCGTGCGTAGGATAGTTTAACTCATGTGTCTTTAGTTTCCGCGATTCGTATGCGATCGCTCGACCATCCTGCATAAGCACGGCTCCCAAACCTTCTAATGATGCATCCGTGCAAACTACAAACTCTTCTGAAGGATCTGGAACTGCTAAAATAGGAGCGCTCGTAAGACGCTCTTTGAGGTCTCCAAAAGCCTTTTCACACTGCTCGGTCCAAGTGAAACCCTTCCCTTTTCGCTGAAGGGAAGTAATGGGATGTGCTATCCTGGAGAAACCTTCGACAAACCGACGATAATACCCGGCTAACCCCATAAAGCTTCTGACCTCTGTCACGTTAGTGGGTGCCGGCCACTCCTGGATTGCTCTAATTTTAGATGGATCTACGGAGATGCCATCGCCTGACAAAATGTGTCCCAAATACTGCACCTCTGTCCTGAAGAAGGCACACTTCGCCAAGTTGCCATAAAGTTGCTATCCTCGTAATTGCTGCAAAACTTGACGCAAGTGCTCTACATGCTCCTCCTCAGTCCGTGAATAAATCAGAATGTCATCTAGGAATATGATCACGAACCGGTCTAGGTATGTACGGAACACCCCGTTCATGAGACTCATGAATACTGCAGGAGCGTTCGTCAACCCGAAAGGTACCACTGTGAATTCATAATGGCCATATCTGGTTCGAAAAGCAGTTTTATGAATATCTGACTCTGTGATGCGCAATTGATGATACCCAGATTTTAGATCGATTTTCGAGAACACTCTGGCTCCCTGCATCTGATCAAAAAGGTCGTCAATCCTAGGTAGAGGATAACGATTCTTCACCGTCACCTTGTTCAACTGCCTGTAGTCCATGCATAGACGAAGAGACCCATCCTTCTTCTTCACGAAGATCACTGGTGCGCCCCATGGTGAAACGCTAGGTCAGATGTGTCCCTTCTCAAGTAATTCTTCCAACTGCAGCTTAAGTTCTGTGAGTTCATGGGTCGTCATTCTATAGGGTGCGCGAGATATCGGTTCTGCACCTAGCACTAAGTCGATGTGGAAGTCCACTTCTCTACGTGGAGGCATACCAGGTAATTCTGGCGGGAACACATCAGCAAACTCTCTAAGGATAGGGTGATCATCTAAAGTAGCCTCAGGTTCATCCTCTGCTCTATCACTGACTGTGATGGCAAACATCTGACATCCCTTCCGCATACAGCGCTTAAGCTGTTGTGCGGATATCATACGAACCGCCGTGGGCTTTTGAATGCCCACTATCTCAACCGACGAACCATGATCGTCTAAACAGCTAATCGTTCTCTGGCGACAATCAAGCTTGGCTCTATGTGCCGCAAGCCAATCCATACCCAGAACTACTCCGTAAGACCCTAATGGCATAATCCTAAGGTCGCATGTTGTGGTGAAGGGTCCCAATGTGATCTCACAGTCTTTAACCAAGGTATCTACTGACATCCTGGCCCCTGAGGCCAACTCAACTTCCCACCTAATGTCTTGCCTAGAAGCCACCAGCCTGCAACGCTCCACTAACGATGTAGACAAAAAGGAGTCAGTAGCTCCTGAGTCAAAAAGGATCGAGATGGGAAAGTCTCTAATCGTACCTGCTGCCTCGATGACAGAAGCCTGGAAATCAGCCTGACGGTTATCAACCGCTGCAAACATGTGGTGAGATCTGCCCACGTCACCTACGGTCTGCTCAGACCCTCCGGATCGGGGCTGACCCCCTGCAGTAAATCCCTGCGGACACTCTCTAGCCAGATGCCCTGCCCCACCACATACATAACATGGTCCTCTAACCTGTAACTGCCCTGACTGTGTTCTGCCCGACTGTTGTTGCCCGGTCCGTCCGGTGGATCCCTGTGAGCCTTTGTAAGACTGCTGGGACCTTGCGGGTCCTGCCGATGAACCCTGCTGTCTCTGATCCCTGCGTGGTCCCTGCTGCTGCCATCCACGGTTCTGTCCTCCCTGTCCCCTCTGTTGAAATTTGGATTTTTGCTGATGTTGCTGTTGCTGTGGAGGCCTAGGAGGTAATGATGAAGGATTATATCCTCCTCTCTGTGTTGTGTTCTGAGGCCTTCGGAAATTTTGCTGTTGTTGGGGATTTCGTTCCTGGTACTGTGGGCGTGAATTCTGTCCTCGTCCCTGAATTTCCTCTGATATAAGGGCCTTTTCAACAGCCTCGCTCATGGTTTGGGGATTTGCCATACGAACTGGTCCTGCTATCCCGTGATTTAGCCCCCTGATGAATTTGTGTATTAAGATTTTCTCGTCATGGAGGTATTCCGCGTAACAAGAAAGCTCTATAAATCGGCTTTCATACTGAGTAACGGTGAGTCCCCTCTGCTGTAGATCATGAAACTCATCGATTCTGCGCTGTCTATAATGTTCGGACAAATACCGCGCATTGAAGCGCTCAATGAAGGTGTCCCATGTGAGTGTATCCACGGAGAGTCGGCGCTTGCACTCCTCTGTGCGCCACCAGGTGGCTGCTGCATCCCTAAGAAGATGAACTGCCACTCGTGCTTTCGTGTTGCTCTCATACGGTCGCAATGCGAAACACCTGTCTAAGCTAATTAGCCAAGCCTCAGCCACCGCTCCCTCTGTAGCTCCTGCGAAGGTGGGTGGGTTGAGCCTCAGTAGATCTCTGATAGGGTCCCCTCTGTCTCTAAGTCTCCCTAGTGGCTCTTCCACACCATCCTCATATACTCCCTGCTGAACCTGTTCTTGTCTCAAAAGTCTCGGAGGACTCCTGCTCTGTGCTCGGGAGGCCGACCCTACCTCCTCTACTGTTGTGTCAGGAATCTCAACGAAGGGCTCCACACGTATCACCTCTAGTGGATCAACGCGGGGCTCCATACATGGCTCAATACGTGACTCGGCACGTGGCTCCTCTCGCGGATCAACACGAGGCTCTATACGTCGCTCAGGAATCACTGGTGGTAACCTGTCTAACATAGTCTGTAGTGCCTGTAAGATCTGTGGACCTATATCCGATACTGGTGTCGCCTGTGGTACTAGTGGTGCTTGTGGTACAGGTGGTGCAGGTGGTGCTGCTGAATCTGCGGGTGCCAGTCCCTCGGCTGAGGAATCGCTGTGCACCTCGACTGATGCTGTGTGGCATGATCGCGCTCGTCGAACACGTCGGGGAGGCATCCTACAAAACAAGGTAGAAACTAATTAGCCAAAGTTGCGGAATAATAACGTGCCCAATTACGCCCAGTGTTTACAAACTGGGCTCTGATACCAAAATGTCATGCCCACATTTTCCTTGTGGTCACAACACACATCGCACGTGTCATAACCACATCTGTCATGTGGTTGTGACACGAGATATGAAAAACTTTTCTCACACTGTCCTAAAAACCCCTTTCGCATGCGTACGCATGCTCAACGGTGTTCTCTCATGGCGAAACACTATACTCTTCGGTGGAATACAAGTACAATGGCGTGCATCCAGAAGCATATAGATCAACAAGAGGGTCTATACAACGCTGCTAACGTCATTGCAAGAGTGAGATTACCAAAGTTCTTAAATCGAACCCTCGGCAATGTTCGGTAGCAGAATGCCTTACGGCGTTAGTGGGAATTACACTGCACTCATTTACGCACGTGGTTCGCTGATAGAGGAACCACTCCCCACGACGCCTTGTTCCGACTAAACCGGCTAGTGATCTCCCTATTTAGTCATTTTTCAGCCAGGCACGGTTGTCTGTCTCCTCTCTTGTTTCCTGAAACATACCCCTCCTATGACTTAGCATTTTCAACAAGGCGGTTTGGTTGCCCTCTCTTCCCTTTTCACAAGTTCTTAATTCTGATTATATCTTTATCGCCCTTACCTTAACTATTTCTTAGTTCATTTAGTGTGTTTATATTTCGGTCTCTCTCTCTCTTTCATTTTCTATGCTTTCTTTATGTGCATCCTGACCTTTCTTCATGATTTACGTCAATCAGGGTTATTACTGCAGCTATTGTTGATATTAAACCTAATTTCAGGATGATCTCGGTCACAAAGGCTGGTTTACTATTTCGCTGGACTCGGTCTCCTAATCTTCCCCGATCTAGGTTCCTCCTCTTCGTAAATACTTAGTCAACTTGTTCCTAAGCAAAATTTGTAGAAGGGTCCGTCAACTTAGTTCTCTTATCCCGTGTGAGAAATGTCGCGCATTTTCTCCTCTGTGTTTTCCAATGTTAGTTTTTTTTTTCTTCTTCGGAACCTCTTACAGGTTTACATAAGAGATCGTTTGCTACAGTTGAGATTAATATGGCCACATGGATTGTCAGTGGTGGCTTCTTAAGTTTATTTCCAGTGTTCTTTTGAGCAAAGAGTTGTGTAATTTTCCTCTTCAATTTCCGGGTGATTATTAGTACGTTAATAGTTGAAACTTCCGAGAAACTCTTTCCAGAGTATCACTGCATATTCCTAAACTCTCTTTTACATTATAATTTTATTTTCTCTTGTTTAGAATTACTGTTGTTACTGTTACTCTTAATTACGATTCATACACTGATTGTGACTCGTATGACGTTGTCAATAGATGTAGGTGGTTCACCACTTTATAAAACTCTGTTCATGGTAATATATCTTCTTTGGTTGTTGTGTTCAACACTTAATAACATCTACTGTGAGAATATAATTTATATATATATATTTGTTTTTCTCTATCCATGAGACAGTTTATAACGATTTGAAACGAGGGTCCAACAATATGGTTCATAGATTTACTCCTATCGATATGATATATATATATATATATATATCTATATATATATATACATATATATATAATATATTTATTTTAAAGTCTATGCATAGGACGAAATTGGTTTATCACGATATATATATCTATATCTCTATATATATATATATCTATATATATATATATATAATCATTATTATATTATATATATAGCTATATACATAGACATATATAGTATATATATATGCCTATATATATAAAGCTATATAAAAAAAACTGTATTTATATTACAAATACACCACTCATATGTTAGGGCCCAAGCCCTAACATTTTTTATTGCTTTAGATTCACAGCAGACGGCGGCCATGGGCGGCGGTGGCCGCAGTGACAGAGGAGCAGGGTCGGGGTGGCCGCAGAGCAGCGGACAGGATTTGCGGTGGCCGCGGAGCGGCATAAGGGATTGGGGGGGGAATGTGGAGTGGGGCGGAGCCCCACCCACATTCCCACGACGTGGGGTGTGGGTGGGGCTCCGCCCCACTCCACACCTTCATATATATGCAAGAGGGTCTGCGGTGGGGATTTTCCCCCACCGCCTATTCTAAAACCGCGACTGTCTTCTAATCCGCGGCTTAACCTATGACAGTCTTTCACAATTCGTTGATTATTATCAATAATAATATATTTTCAAATATATATATATATATATTTATATATTCATATATAAATATATATATATATATATGTATATATAACAACGATAATATATTTATATATATATATATTTCATATATATATATATATATATATCCCCTTTTTTTATATTGAATAAAACATTCAATTTCATAACAATTATAATTACTTTCAATTTCTCTATGATTCTATAAAATGATAATTACTCAAAAAGAGAAATAGAGATATTTATTTAGAAAAAAAAATATTCTTTATGTATTTGTATAAATCCAATTCCTAAAATTTCTCAAATTCACTACTTTATGCATTTTCTCCAAATCAACCTGTTATAAAGAAATTGTCATAACAATTAGATATATATATATATATATATATATATATATATATATATATATCCTAATTTCACCAAATGGTAAATAGCTATTCCCTTATTATAAGTATAAATTTCCATTTTCATAAACATTTAAGACTTCGTAAATTTACAAACAGATGATATATTTACATGCTAGATTTCCTCTAAATTATCAGAATCCTTTAAATATGAAGAATAATTCAAATATTTAAAAACCGTCTTTTCCATTTTAACATTGAAAAGAAAATTAGCATTTCAACTAGTGAAGCAATTCCAAACTTTCAATGTAAACAACTCAGATTTAGTTGCAAAAATGAACTTATTCTTTTCAGTAATACTTGAAACACAAAAAATTGCTATTGAACAAAGGTTGCAAACATCAGCTTAAAAATTTAAGCACATTCATATTACAGCTTCTCAATCATGAATACCAACTTTCCAGATATGAACTTTCTCCTCCCAAACAGTATACCACTGAAAACTTATGACAACCAATAAAAGTCCAATAATAACAAGATCAGGGAGGTGATTTTCTTCACTCCCAGAATATCATTAATTTACAACAATAACAAGAGAGGTGTTCTCTCTTCATCTCTATGAAATGAACCAGGCCTAATTCTCATGACAAGAAGATGAACTGTTTCTTCATAAATAGCCAACCAGAAGCTCCAAGAGAAAAACCTGTGTATCAAAGACAAACAAGAAGAAAAGACCACTCGTCTAGCTCTCCTCCCTACCGTAGACCCGCAAGAGGGTCACCCCCGAGCTAGGGAGACCATACTCACACCTGGGTACTCAAACACTCCACTTCACAACAGAAACAACAACAATCCCAAAGCACACATACACCCGTGGATATTTTACACAATACGGAAACTCAACTACAGTGAGTTTCATAAGGGGCAAGAGAGTGGACACACTCGACTCCAGAGTGTCACCCTGACAGATAAATGAACTCATATCAATTTCTCTTGGTCTCAACCAAGTGTGATCACAATTTGTAAGAAATCTGTATATGACTCTCAAGTCAAAAATACAGTCACAGATACATGCCCTCAAGGCTTTCAACATCCCAAAAGATGGAAACAGGTATGCACCCGAGGAGGATCTCTCCTCCCCTACCCCAAACTTGATGAGCATTTCTCCCAAGTGGGAGACGCTCTGTCAAACAACCCGACAAGAACCCCACAGAACACAAATTTAAACACATATTTCACACACATTTCAATTCTACCAAAACAAAGGTAAAATTCAGACCAACCTTGCAAAGCCCTCCTGGAATGAAGTTGTTGCAGAGTCCACGGAGTTCACTTCCAACCTTAGCCACCAACTCCCTCTCCCTTCTCTATCTTCCAAACTAACTTCTCTATTTTTGGTAAGGCCAAAATGAAAGATTTCCCCAAAATTCAACTAACTCCCTCTCATCCCAAAATTTCAAAATAAATAACCCAAAATTCTCTTTCTTTCTAATTTTGAGAAATGGGGAAGTGACACTTGTCACCTCCTCACCCTTCCCAAAAATCACTATTCTATCCAGGTGGCTTATGTCACTCTCCATTCCCAAGGGTACTCCTTATTCCTCTCATGTGACTCCACTTTCTCATGGGAGAAATAAAAAAAGAGTTAAATGGGAACAAGATAGGTGACCCATGCCTCTTTCTCCTTTCTTCACATGGGTGTCCCCATAGTACATGGGGGAATCTTACTAAAGAAGGGGTAACTTTCACTAATGGATGGCATCTCTTATCTAGGGAAAAGTAGAGGGGATGGGTTGAGTGTTGGTACAACCCATCATGTCCCCTCCTACCTCCAATTTTCGCCACTTAACTTCAGGGGAAGGTTAAGTTGACTAGATGGAGGTTACTCAAGGGTTACCCATGCCAAATGGGCCCCTGGACCCATGGGGTAGAACCCAGGGTCAATTTTAACCCATACAAGACACCCCAGGTCAAGGTAAAGCACAAGAAAAAGGGCCTCATAAATTAAATAAAAATAGAAATTTCAAATTTAATCTCTTTACAACACTTAAAAAAAATAATGTCACATGAGGGTAACCTAACCCACTCAACCATACGAAAGACCACATTACATCATGACATCAAACACAAAGAGATCTTGGTTCCTCGTGGAACCAGATCGGCTTAACAGGGAATAACAAATAACAAGGTGTGGAATGATCTCCGAAATCTGTGGTTTGATTAGTAGTCCCTGCACACTCAATTACAAGATCAGTAACCACATAAATTCATCATAGCCGAAGCAACTTAAATAACACATGCATTCTCATGCCTTAGTACAATTTAACATAATTAAAAATCATATTACAATTTTCCATCATCCCTAATTCATTTTTCTGAAAAGTAACTTATCCAAACATCACCCAATTAGTTTTTCTGAAAACATAATAAAGTTAAATAGTCTGACAAATTTCGGGAACTGCTATCCCACAAATATGAAAGTAACAATAACAGTACTGTAAATAGTCATAACAACAGTAGTAAAAAGGGCGGTCCTCACAGATTGCGCATACAGAGATGGGGGCAATTTAGCATTAGGAGTGACACTACTTCACGTGTGGGCTTGGGAGCATATCCCAATCATGCGACTTGTCTCTCCTCACCATCGAGAGCATAAAGAACCATATGTGTTTTTATATGATGGGTCCCTTACACATAGGAAGGCCAGTGCCATTGCATATTGGCGATGCTAGATAGATGAGATGGAGATGTTTGTATGGAGACCATGACGGGATTGTGAGTCATGGGAGGATGATGCCGAGTAGTTGGTATATTG
The DNA here is from genome assembly GCA_027924645.1 of Cunninghamia lanceolata. Taxonomy (NCBI): domain Eukaryota; kingdom Viridiplantae; phylum Streptophyta; class Pinopsida; order Cupressales; family Cupressaceae; genus Cunninghamia; species Cunninghamia lanceolata. Next base: position 871,404 of record BSBN01001161.1, read on the forward strand.
CCAATAGGCTAGATACTTGTTTGGGCATAGTATATATACCATTGAGTGATATCTAGCTAAGAGGGTGCTATGGCAGTTTGGGTTACCCTGGCTAGAACCAGTGGGGGATGTGATGCACGCGCATTCACGGAGGGAGTTCAGTGATTGGGGGCCTGATATTGTTGGGGCAATAGCCTTAGTAGATCTATAGGGACTAGGCCCAGTTATGTGGGATTTGATTTTGGGGGAGGCGAACCCTGGGACCATGCCAAAGTATGACACCTACTGGGCACAACATAGGTCAATATAGTTTATAGGTCCTGGAGTACTAGGCGTAGCTGCAAACCTGGTAGGACAGGATGCCCAAGCACACTAGGAGGCTAGAGGGAGAGGTGGAGGACATGGTTAGGGAGATGAGGAGATGGTGGATGTTGGTCAGAGACAATTCATGCTTCAGGTAGAGACAAAATTAGAGAGGGCTCAAAGATTGTACAAGGAGGAGATGGTGATGAGGACTCGCCTAGAGCTCTGATTTTCCCATTTAAGGAGAGAGATAGTTCCAAATAGGATTCTTGACAGGTCGAGTCGACCCAGGCCCAGGTGCACATGCGGGCAGTAGTAGCACAACCACCACCACCACCACCACTAGCCCCAGCACCAGTAGCTGATGGTGCATTAGCTAGAGTTACTGTAGAGAGGGATGCCACCTTTCAAACGAGGTTATCAATGGAGGCCTTAGTTCAAAGGTTGACATATGAGAGAGACATGGCAAGGAGGGCACTAGGGACAGACCAGGCCATAGTGATACTAGCCTCATAGTTGACCTAGGTATAGGGTGATCTTACCTCTGCACCACGAGGTAGAGTATTATAGAGGTTTGTACTTCAGAGCCGTACCTCTAGAGCAGCGACAAATCAGCTATAGGAGCAAATCGAGATTAGTGGCCTCCATTTCATAGAGGACTGGGTCATCGATTATGGGACCTCAAAGGAGGTCACACATAGAAGGAGTTGGACCAAGTGGAGGAGGGGCTCAAGGATCCCAACAGCCATCTAGGAGTTCAATGCATGCATCACACCAAGGCTGATTGATGTATATATTGTATCATTTTGATGTATATTGCACTACTTTGATGTATACATGATGTACTTTATTTTGATGACAATGCCTGTGAGGATCTGATGTACATTTTGAGGACTCATTGATAGCCTTGATATATCATATGACCATTGTTTATGTACATGATGTATATATGAACATTTGTATTCTTTTTATGACCTTGATGATGATATATGATATATGCGATGATCTTTATGATGCATGATAATGTTTATGGATGTTCATGCTTATGATGATGTTTGATTTCTATATTCTATGGATGTATATATGCTTATATGTGATAAGATGTTATAATTTATGTTCATGGATGTGATGACATGTACTATGATTGTGGATTCATGTGATGATGTTAATGATTATAGATATATGGATGAGATGATATTATAAGATGATCATGGGTTTATATGATGATGTTTATGCTTATAGATGTATGGATATGATGTCTAACATGTGGTTTTGCAGGTATCTAGAATACTTTGATGACAGAGAGAAGAAAATGGGATCATAATAGATAGAAAAGAAAAGAATAGATTATTGATCAATCTTTGTATGAATACCATATTGTGATTTTGGATGGATGGATGGATAAATGGATAACTTGTTGCAATGGTTACATGAATATTTATAAAGAACAATCATGGATTATAATATAGCACATGGATAGTTATGCAACCAAGGTGTTGGGATATCCAGTGCAAGGATGTTGACTCTACAAGCAAATGGTTTGAACCTATATCTACTAGACATAATATAACATTGTTGGATATGTGAATGAGCCATAGTCTTGAACATAAAATAATTTTAATATATAAATGCAAAAAGTAGAAATTATATGTAAGATGCTAGGTTGTAACACACGCACAAGATAAATATTAGCCATAGTAAGATGATAAGAACATCCCACAAACACAACTTATGAAAGAAATGACTATGCCCCAATCCATACTGCATTGCAACATACCAAGATATAGATAAATCAAGGAAGCTTTGAATAAGTAATTAGAAAGGGACAAAAGATAAACCAAAAAGAAAGCTGACTGACTTTCAAAGTAAACATACAACCATCATATTATCTTTCCAAAGAGGTTTCTCTAGGTAGATAGATAGATGAAGCCTTATTGTAGGAAAGATATATCCATTAAAGGCTATTGGTCTGATCTAGGATAGATGGATTATTATAGTAGATGTGGCAAGTGGATATGAGGGACATCATATGGCATTATGAGTAGTCATTTTTGCTTCAAGTTTAGGATAAGTACTTTAGCTTTCAAAAGGATGCATAGTTTGTTTTCTACTTGAGTTAGTCAAGTCTAGGTGGATGGATGGATTGTGATAAATGAAAGACAATAAAGGTGGAAGTGTTAATGGATTGGGATAAAGAATGATGAATCGAGTATGTGCTTGAGTACTAGATACTTCGTATTCTAGACAGCCTACATACCCTGTATCCATGGGATCAAGGCACATTACAATGAAAGATGATTATGTTAATATGTAGTTCTAGGTAGAGTAATGAGATGGGTGGAATATGATGAGAATGGTGAGGTGAAATGAGGACATCTTATGTACCTGAGTACTAGATACTTCCTTCATATTCCAGACTGCCTACATACCCATATCCATGGGATTAAGGTACATTAAGACTAAGATGAGATGATGATATGTAGTTCTAGGAGATTTGATGATATAGGATAAGATGATGTGATGGTCAATGATATAGGATAGTGATGAAGTGTGAAGTGTTTAGATTGATGTTGTCATTCCTTGATAAGGATCCATTCTTAGACCTAGGTAAAGGAACAAGTTGCCCCCATTTAGGTAGAGGTTTTATTATGGATGTTGATGGATGAACTGACATAGGATGAATTGACTTTATGGATAACAGACATGGGATGAAATGACTTAGAATGGATAAAAAGATAATGATAACTGTCACCAACAATTTCCAAGACAAAATAGATGGGGTAATGGAAATGCAAAGGTCAATGAGTTTATTATGGTGGATGAGGATTTTATTATGAGATAATATGGAATGTGATGGATGCATGACTTAATAGATGGTAGGTACTGACTCTACACATAGCACCTATTTGCTAGGTTTTCACTATGGTACTTATCCAAGGCACCTGTTTACTAGGTTTTCACCAAAGGACATATTTTTTTTGAATTTTTTAAGGATACTCTAAGGATCAAGCAAAGAACCTCTTGAGATGAACACTATTGAGTGGATCATCTATAGGGATGCCTTTAGGTGTTGATAAAGCATAGGGTCATGATCTATAGATTGCAGTGATAACATATGGTCCCAACCAATTAGGCTCAAACTTACCTTTCTTGTCTCTATCTGATTGGTTCCTCTAATTTTCTTTAAGGACAAGATCACCTATCTGAAACTCCTCTCCAAGTGATCATCTTATTGTAGTTACAACGGAGGTGATTTTGATAGACATGAAGATGGTTTAGTGTTGTTTGACTCCTCTCGTCAAGTAACTCAAGCTTAGCTAATCTAGAAATTCAATACTCCTCTCCATCCATCAGGTGCTACATAGAGACTTTGAGAGATGGGATCTTGACCTTAATGGGTAAAATGGATTCAATACCATAGACTAAGGCAAAGGGTGTAGCACCAATTGGTGTTCTAATACTAGTGCGATAAGTCCATAAGGCAGGTTGAGTTACAGATGCCAATCACAACTAGCTTCATTGACCATTTTTTTTAAGATTTTGATTATGGTTTTATTCAAAACCTCGGCTTGGCCGTTTGACCGAGGATAATATGGAGTGGAAAATTGATGTTGGATATTGTATTGTGTTTATAAGGCATGGACATCTTGATTCTTGAATGGTCTACCATTATCATTGATAATGGATTGGGGGATACCATATTGGAAAATAAGGTAATTTAGGATAAACTTGGCTATTTACCTGCCAGTGATATAGGTCATTGGAATGGCTTATACCCACTTAGTAAAATAATTAGTTGCAGTAATGATAAACTTATGGCCATTAGATGAGGATGGGTGGATTTTATCCATGAGGTCAAGTCTGTTGGCAAGAGACACTTTGGAGCTTCATGATTGTTGTCATTGATGGCAACAAAGGTTAACCCACACATCCGCAGGACATGATGAGTCTCTACCGGAAGGTAGATTGCAGAGTATTGTGATCCGGTAAGCAAGAACAGAGCATGTGGTGAGGTCTGACAGTCAGCTCTAGATCTCTTAGAGGAAGTATCTTGGTGAAGTGTAGATTTGGGGAAGTCAAGAGGACTACCTTGACTGATAGATTCCAAGGATTTAGCCTCTGGTGAGAGATGAAGAAAAAGATATGAATACTTGAGTGGCAGGTTCCTAATTGGCAGTGCGGACAGAGGAAGAATTGACTGGCAGAACATCAGACATTATTCCGGATGCGTTACTGATGATGGTAAAGATTCTTAAGGCCTAAGTTATGATTGCCCGACATGATTAATGACTTCTACAAGTATATCCTTGATCTGCATTACTTGGTAAGCAAGGATTCAGCTGACAGATCAGAGTTCATGGAAAATATTGACTATTCCAGATGCCGACTAGAAAGGTGATGAGATCACTTGTGTGGATATATATACAAGATGGATTTAGTTGTGAGAGGTGTCGTGGTTTTGGTGGAGTGTGAAGAAAAGTAGTAGAGTAGAGTGAAAGCATTAAGGCAGGTCTGGTATGTGAAAGGACAGTAGCACTAAGGAAGAGAAAGGATGAAGTGCAGCAGATCAGTGTACTGAGTTTAACCAGAACTAAACTCCAGCATATGTAGATGCTCCTTATCAGTTCAAGTATTGTATTACACTCTTTATATATTGTAGACAATGAGTCTCTCGTAGGCAGTGGGCCTCTTGTGAGCAGTGTGCTTGGGCAGTGAGCCCTAATTGGCAAGTGCCATTTTGTAATTCTATTCTTCTAACAGAGAATACAATCTTGGGTTAATCACCCCGTGGTTTTCTCCCTTAACAGGGTTTCCACGTCAAAAATATTGTGTCATGTGTATTTCCATTTCATGGTTATGTTTGCTTGTTTGAATTGATGCTGCACTAATTATTAAGAAAGTTCAGAAAGTTGAAATAATTAAGATAACTGATTCACCCCCCTCTCAGTTATCAACAATTGGTATCAGAGCTAAGTACCTCTTAACAAAGCCTAATAGCTTGAGGAATATCTAGGAATTCAAATGGATGTATATGGTGTAAGGGAGCAACTCAAGACTACCCTTGATGATCTTGAGCAGTCAAACTCTGAAGTCAATGAATTAAAGGAAAGACTCAAACAGGCTGATGATTTCATAAAAGAACTAAAAGACAAATTGAGTCTCTCTATGAAAAAGAGAAAGGAGCTACTTCAGCAACTAGCAAGTCAAGGTGAAGCCAATGATACAAATGGAGATCTAAAGGAGAAAACCAATTTATGTGAAAAGTTATCAAAAGAAATCATTATGGTAAGACATGAAATGGAATCAGGAGTTATGAAGTTTACCCAAGAGGTTGAAGAGAAAAGAAAAACTGAAGATGATCTAAGACAATCTCTTAAGGATAAATTAGAAGATTGCCACAAGATGGATAGAATTATCAGACATCTTGAATCTGATCTTGAAGATGCTAAAGATAATGAAGAAAAACTTGAGGATCAAATAGTCTCTCTTAAAAGGGATCTTCAAATAGCAAATGAATATAAAGAGAAATTCAAGATAAGCTCTGCTCAACTTGAAGTTCTTCTTGAAAGCCAAAAGAGAGTAGATGACAAGTGTGGCCTGGGGTATGAAAAAGGTGAAAGCTCTGGATTTGGTCAGAAGAATTTTGGATCAGAAAATCCAAGGAACAGGCCTAGAAGACCTCCGGTAAGGTAGCTTAATGCTCAAAGATATCCATCCTTCAATGGATACTGCCACAACTGTAATAACTTTGGTCATAAAGCTAATCAGTGCAGAAAGAGAATGAATCAGACTAATACATCCTTCTTTGGATAGTGTTTCAACTGTAAAAGGTATGGTCACAAATCTCATGAATGCAGAAATATGCAAATAAACAATTCATTCAATGGTAGATGCTTTGCATGCAATAGAATAGGTCATATGGCTAATCAATGCAGATCAAGAGGATATCAATCAAATATGTAAAGAAATTTTGTTTGCCAAATTTGTAATAGATTCGGTCATATTGCAAAATTCTGTAGAAGCAAGAATCAGGACAAAAGAGGTCTGGTATATCATAATCAGAATCAAGAAAAGGGAAAACAAAAAGTGAATGCGGATGAAGTTCAAAGTGAGATGAACAAGATTTAGGTGAGGAAAAGTATAAAGAATGTAGAGGATGGATCCACACCAGACCCTGGTGCTGATATTCCTTCCGGAAATTAAATAAGTGAGCTCTGGCTTAGGGGGAGACATAAAGAAAACCTTGTTCCCCCAGCTAGTCAATTGGTGTCGGAACTGGCACAAGAGAAGTTGTGGATTAAAGGGTTCACAAGAGAAACATCCAAATAAACTATGGTTAAGATTTGAAAGATCCACAAGATGTTTAAGATCAAGATTGATCCAGTTCTTCAAGTCATCCGAATAAGGCAAACCAGAATGACTTAGGTCAAGCATTTATTGCAACTTGACATTAGGGCTTGCGAAGCAATATAAGGTTTTCTCATTAAGCATTTATTCATTCTGCATTCAAGAAGAAATGAAAAGAGAAGCTCTACAAAAAAATTCCTCAAAGCTCATAAAAGATCATTTGCAGAAGCCAATTCATCTAGAAATTGATCTGGCTAACTCCGTGAAACCGAACGACCCAAAAGGTATTCTCCGTTATCAAATATCTCTCTACAAATCTTTGAAAGATGACTACTCCAAATATAGTGAAGATTTCTGATAGGCCACGACCCAAATTTGAGAAGCATCCATATAAATCCCTAGATGTTGATACCCTTGGCACTTTTTCAAGCATTATGCATGGGGTTCTACATGTAGAAGATGTTAGGGCATATATTCATGTGAATATTGAAGAATTTAGGGAATCTAAGCTGGCTGGTATCTATCACAATCAGTTAATAGATGATTCTTTTGAGCTCAAACCTCAGTCCAAGGCCATCCAGGATAAGTATTTTGCACAGTGCATTCATTTCCCCTATTTTGAAGAAGATGAATGGGTCCGGTATGTATTGAGTAGAATACATGATAACTTCCTATGGTTGAATAGACCATTTAAGATCACCAAAGATGCAATTAGGGTAGTAACTGGTCTGTATTCATCCGGTGGAATACCTGTTCTCAAATTTGTCAAGAATCAGATAGTGAGTGATGCAACTGGATCAAAATTTGACAAGAGAGCTATGACAATTAAAGATATCACTGATCCGGATATCAAATTTGTATCCATGATAATTGGTTACAAAATTTATCACTCCAGTAGGGAAAATTCAGTACCGAGAACTGCAGTTTATACAGCATATCAGATGCTAAAAGAAAATGCTGACTATGATCTGTGTGAACTTCTTCTAAACCAACTATTGGAGAATCTATAGAAGATCAAGAAGGATAAGAAAAATTCCTTCAAGTATGGTGGGCTGATATTGTGTCTGTTTTTCTACTTCATGAGTGAGTTACCCGGATCAAGTGGTTGGGTTTGGCAAAATGACAGACCTATTGCAATCCAAATCAAAGACTATTTGCATGGGCTTGGAGATGCCAAGATAAGAAATACAGCTGTGTGGGGTTATTTCAAGAACTTCCAAAATTTGATGCAAGCAAGAGAGAGAATTCCCAAATCTCTAGTTGAAAAGTATAAGGATACTGTTTGTTTTATGGTTGAAACTGATCAATGCCAAATGGAAGCTATGGAACCAAGGATAGTCTGGATCATGCCGATGGGGTATGAGGTGGATGAGAAACTTGTGGAGCTGCATGTCCAACACATGCTTAGTCAACCCAAGGATCCCAAAGTAGAAATATTTGGAACCTTTGAAGAATTGAGTATAAAAATTCATGTGGAACTTAGACAACTGGAAATAAAGAGGAAAGTGAGAAAAGAAGTTGAAGAAGTTGCCAAAGGCTTAGGCATCTCAAAGGAGGCACTTGATGCCAACAGGGAATAGATGGAAAGGGCTGAGGAAGAGAAGAAAGAGGCAGAAAAGGGAAGTAAGGAAAGTGTTCTAGTAGAATCTTCCACCCAGACAAGATCATCAAAGAGATCTATACCTGCCATTGCTAAAAGCTCAAGGACATCAAAACTGGAAGCAAAATCATTTGGTAGAGGAGAGAAAAGAACCAAAATAAAGGCCACAAGGTCTTATGTCAATCAGAAGGATGATGAAGAAACTGAATCAGATGAGGAGATAAAGAAAATGAAGAAGGAGAAGAAGAAAACATCTGGTGAACCCTCTACCGGTCAAGGTGAAGAAGAAAAGGTAGAAGAATTTGTAGAAAAGCCCACTCTATCTTTAGATGATGTCATCAAATCAGTCACTGTGGATGGAAACCTTTAGCCAATGGCTGAATTCTATGATGATTACAATGAAGTAGACCAAAAGCTCTTGCAGGAAGCAGCAGTTAAGTATCTGAACATATATAACAAGGCTTTTATTGAAATTATATCTCTTATTCCCAAAAGCCTAGAAAAAGAGTTAGAAATAAGAAAGAATACTACCATGGCTAAAGATCTTGAGATGCGAGAACAGATAGCCATTCAGCTATATCCTTCAATCGATTCAAAGAAAATGAACATGATCTTCAAGGACTACAAGGATGAATTTCAGAGCAAAGCCAGAATGAATCAGCTCATGCTTGGTGAGACTGACAAGATAGCCAAGGAAACAGAAGAGATCCTTAGAAATGCTTTCAAAAGATTCAATCTTCCTATTATAGAGGACTTGGGCGTTGATCCTTCGGCCACAGGTGTTGAAAAGGAATCCACTAAGGAAATGACAGAAGAACTAATGGACACCGGTGAAGATAAGGGCTTAGAATCCTCTACTCTGAAAGAGGTGGCCCATGAACAAACAAACATCACTCCTCTGGTTTCCCCTGCTGACTCCAGATCCAAAGGAGAAGAAAGAATAGAGGAGAAAGAAGCAAAGGTGAAGGAAAAAGAAGATGATAGTACCAAGGTTGTAGAAGGAGAAAAAGCTCCAAGAGATAGTTCTGAGACTGCAAAAGAGAAGAAGAATCTGTCTTCGGCAAGAGACACTGCAAAAACTATCAAAAAGTTCTTAGACAAAGAGACAATGGAAATTGATGAACCAGAACTTCTGCAAGGGCCATTTAATTTTGACTCTCTTTCTCCAGTACAAACAATGAAGATAGCTTCATTTGCTAATGCAAAAGCCAAAGAAAAACTCCTGAAGTCTCACATGGAAGACTGTGAGCTTATAGCAGCCGCATCAGGAGTGTTAGAAAAGATCATGCCATCTTTTCAAAAGGATCCCTCAACCTCCTCATCTAGTAATCTCAAATCTCTGATCAATAGTATTAGTACACATTTCAATTCTCTAGAGAAATCAGTTCAGGAGAAGGTCAGGAAAGATTTTTTGGATAAGAGATTCTCTGAGTTGCAAGGGCTAATAGCAAATGACAGGAGAGTAATGGGTATTGGGATAAAGAGCTTGGAAAATGCTCTCAAGGACGGAGGAGATGTATACAAATTTTGTATATCCTGGTCTAAGGCAACAGTGGAGATTGAGAAGAAAGTGAAAGAATAGGAGGACAAACTAACAAAACTTTCTCAAAATTTTGCCACATCTATAATAAATCAAGAATGTCAGATGATTGCAGTTTTGAATGAAATTAAAAAGCTTGAAGAAGAGAAGAAAAATAGAATCAGCAGGTTGAATGAACTTAGAGGAATAATTATCCCTAAGTTAGAGGCCATGCATGAGGCCATAAAAGAAGCCCAGATCACAGCCTGGACCAGTGATCTGACAGATCTAAAAAGGGTAGATGCGTTTGCATTCCTGTTAAGTGGTCATATATCAATTTTGAACAAAATGAAGCAAAGTTGGGCAACAAAATTTGTCCAATTGAAGACAACTTTTGCAGACATTCTTCAGTATATGTAAGAATGCCATATGTATATACTTATGTGGCCAAGTATAGTTGAAATTTTGAAAATTTTGGTGTGCAGACCCCACCCTTTGCCATTGATGTCAAAGGGGGAGTGATGAACAATGAAAAATGTTTTATCCAGCTAAGGGGGAGCTCCAGAAAATGTACATAGAGATAGAGCATTAGCTAAGGGGGAGTATAGTATAACACTTAGTCATTTTTCACTAAGTGTTGCCATCAATGCCAAAGGGGGAGATTGTTGGCAAGAGACACTTTGGAGCTTCATGATTGTTGTCATTGATGGCAACAAAGGTTAACCCACACATCTGCAGGACATGATGAGTCTCTACCGGAAGGCAGATTGCAGAGTATTATGATCCGGTAAGTAAGAATAGAGCATGTGGTGAGGTTTGATAGTCAGCTCTGGATCTCTCAGAGGAAGTATCTTGGTGAAGTACAGATTTGGGGAAGTCAAGAGGACTACCTTGACTGATAGATTCCAAGGATTTAGCCTCTGGTGATAGATGAAGAAAAAGATATGAATACTTGAGTGTCGGGTTCCTGATTAGCAGTGTGGACAGAGGAAGAACTAACTGGTAGAACATCAGACATTATTCTGGATGTGTTACTGATGATGGTAAAGATTCTTAAGGCATAAGTTATGATTTCCTAACATTATTAATGACTTCTACAAGTATATCCTTGATCCGCATTACTTGGTAAGCAAGGATTCAGCCGACAGATCAGAGTTCATGGAAAATATTGACTATTCCGGATGCCGACTAGAAAGGTGATGAGATCACTTGTGCGGATATATATACAAGATGGATTTAGTTGTGAGAGGTGTCGTGGTTTTGGTGGAGTGTGAAGAAAAGCAGTAGAGCAGAGTGAAAGCATTAAGGCAGGTCTGGTATGTGAAAGGATAGCAACACTAAGGAAGAGAAAGGATGAGGTGTAGCAGATCAGTGTACTGAGTTTAACTGGAACTGAACTCCAACATATGTAGATGCTCCTTATCAATTCAAGTATTGTATTACACTCTTTATAAATTGTAGACAGTGAGTCTCTTGTAGGCAGTGGGCCTCTTGTGAGTAGTGTGCTCAGGTAGTGAGCCCTAATTGGCAACTGCCATTTTGTAATTCTATTCTTCTAATAGAGAATACAATCTTGGGTTAATCACCCGTGGTTTTCTCCCTTAATAGGGTTTCCACGTCAAAAATATTGTGTCATGTGTATTTCCATTTCATGGTTATGTTTGCTTGTTTGAATTGATGATGCACTAATTATGAAGAAAGTTCAAAAAGCTTAAATAATTAAGATAACTGATTCACCCCCCCTCTTAGTTATCAACAAAGTCCCCACTATGAAAAAGGCCATGGAGTTGTAATAGGTTGTAGTTCATGAGCTGGTGCATGAATCAAATCTCCATCTTATTGGCATTGTAGACACTTCTTAGCAAATTGAACTGCATCTTGCTCTATGGTTGGCCAATAATAATTATCCAGAGTACCTTTTTATCTAGAGTTGGACTAATGGAATGTGATCCATAGACACCTTCATGTGTATCTCTTAAGGTAGTGTTATCTTCTTCTGAGTTAAGACATCTAAGAAGGATACCATCAAGACTCTGGTGGTAAAGGGTGTCACCCAGAATAGTGAAATGAGAGGCTCAATGAATGAAGGTTTTGCATTGGGTTTTGGATAGGTGACAAGGGTCATTGGTCCTTGGCATTTAATCATGTTTTCATGTGTCAAATCTAAGGATGTGTCCTTGGCTATCTACAATTAGGGGTCCTATAGTTGCTAATCTATTTAACTAATTCTACTAATCTTATTTTCTCTGGAAATTAATGTTGTTGATTTATTTTCTATGAAAGTAAATTCTAAGAGTACTAGAAACAAAGCTGAAATAGTAAATTGCTAATATTGACCTATTCTAATCCATACAACTGAAAAATACATTTATCTATTTGAAAGCAATAGCTATCTTCCTAAGCAGAATCTAAAACAAGATAATGAACAAACAAATACTAGCCTCCTGTCTTGATGGCAGGAGTGGGCCCTTGCTCCTCACCCTCAGGACTGAAGACTAAGGCAATAAATCAGTATAGGAATATAGTATCACAATCCTTCTCTAGTCTAATTTCATCAGTATGCTTTGTATTCAGAAAGTATATGAAAATTTGAGATTATAAAAATTATATCTATCCCCTTTATCTGCTTCTACCTTATATATCTATATATTAAATCAAGCGATGAGATATCACTTACTCTAACTATCAGTTTATCTGATATAACATCAATCTCTTATTCTATCAAATATTTAATTGCAGAGTAAAATCATGCAACTAAAATAGATTTTAGTGGTACAGTAGTCCCACTAAATCTAGAGTCTTAGCTTTAAATAACAACTGGGCAGCAAGGCCTTGAAATATAGGTACTTAATGAGTTTGTTGAGAACTCATACAAAATCAATAAAAGTGGAATTAAACTTCTAGCAGTTAACTAGAGTCTTCACTCGATCACTCAGGTGTTGGCTGAGTAATCCCTGGAGCACTCCAATTGCCACCGAAATTGTTGACTGATAGCGGCACTGGAAACTCTGCATTGTATTAAGGAGGGCTCTGAAGGTGTGTACTTTTGTCTAAAGCTCCAAAGATGTGCCTATGACTTTTGTCCTGCTCTAGAGATGATTCACCCATGGTCCTCTTAATTCAAAATCTCTCCAATCATAATGGAAAAACATCAGAGACTGGTGTAGTATCCCCTATGTCAGCTCCAGAGACTGTTAGGACCATATCTGGAGATGCTCAAAATTGCCTTTGCCCATACATCTATACCTGTAGATTCAAAAAGAGAATTTTTTACATATTTCCATTAAATTGTTGCACATTAGTCCTTCAATCAAAAATCATGACTTTTAGTAATTCATCTCTCATTAATGTAATTAGAACAAATCTTATCAGTCTACTATGGTGCAATTACCAGGACAACGGAATAAGAAGGATGGAAAAGAGAGGTAAAAGGTGTATTATTATGGGTGCTACCTAGCACTCATCAATAGGTTAAAGGGAAAGGTACCATTTCAGAGGTATTCATATATATCTTCATACCAAGAGGAATTGGGATCAACAAGTTTGTAGATGAATTCAGTTACAGGAACATCAACGATAGGTATCAACAGTTGCTTGATTAAGAATTCACATTTTTGAGTGTTGGTAGGAATGTCCACAAGTGACCCAATGGTAGCCATAGAATCAACAGCCCTATTATGTATCCATGGAATTTTCTCAAAAGAGATACAAGAGAAGTGAGGCTTGTAGGTATCAACTAGTTGCTTATTGTTTTATGTGAAAAATAGGGTTGTATGGATGGGGTTCTTAGTTTGAATCCTCCTTTCCACAAAATAGTCCAAGGGATTTTCAACTGAGTGCTTCTTCTATTGAGAGGAGAGTCATCTATCAGATTGGGTTGCCACTTGGTTTTCTATTGGGAAATTTAGAAGTTATCACACAATGTTGCTAATTAATGCTTTTATGCTCTTAAAACCCTAATTTAAGGAAAACAATAAGTAAATCCATGAATTATGACAAATGCTACTAGAATTAGACAAAGGGTAGAGAACCTTAACTAACTATTTTTCATAGTCTGGAGAAAGGAAATGTCAGGGACAATGGTGGTGGTGCCCTAGTCCAAGGTACATGTTTTTCTGCAAAGTCTTGATCTCCTTCTGACACTAATTTATGTTGTATCTTTAGTTTTTGGTGATCTGACAGTGGAGGACAATGTTGACTATGTCCTAGTCCAAGCAAGCTCCTCCTTCAGGATCTGGAATCTCCACAGTGTCCTCATGCTCCCTGCAACTCTACTTCTTCTACTTTCGCAACCTGTAACTTGCAATCACAAGGAGTCTGGGAGGGGGTTGTGGTGTTTAGAGGCTTGCCCCAGTCAAGCCTCAGAGAGACATTCAAGCCTTCTAAACACCATTGTTAGAGAGAGATTGTGTATCCTTGTGGGATAGAGGAAAAAATCCAAATGATAATGATGATAAAAGATAATAGATGTCACCTTGATGATGAAGCTCTTATGGAAGGAAGATGCTCTTCAATGCCATAAGGAGAAGATGGAATCCAACTTGCAAAAACAAACACAATAACAATGCTATTCTATGCAACACAATGATATCATAAAAATCTCAAGTATGCATAAAGTTCACCATAATCTTCTCTAGATATCTTCTAGTTTGCAAATGATAACCGAAACATGCTTATATATGCAACTATTAAGATTCCTGCCAAGAATTTCATAATTAAAACTTATGATGTCGGCTTGGGACCCAAATAATGGTCACAAACCCAACATTTGAATTTAGGGAAGACCCAAAATAGGGCTGGACTAGGGCACTAGCAGGCTTGTCCACCCCCTTGTCTTTGTTCTGGGATCATTAAATTAGCACCCCCTAGGTCCTATTTGTCACAAGATCCAAGAGTTTTCTCATCAAGAGTTTGAATTATTATGCAAGATGCTCTATATGCAATCTAAATACCTTAGAGCTAAACCTTAAAGGAAAAAGCCCCCAAGGGTACATTTTTTTGACATAAGATTTAACCCCCACTTTAGTGTATGTATTAAATGCAAGGCCAATACATGTAGTAAGGTAAGGTCAACGAACACAGCAAACACGCCAGGCACAAAGAGGACATGCCAAACACATTGAAGACAATAACATGCATGTAAAACATGGAGAAGATAGTTACAGTCACACAAAACACAGAGAAGACAACATTGAAGACACAGAGCACAGAGAATACAGTGAATGTAGTGATTATTTTCTTTTTGATTTTCCCATATGAAATGCAAAATGCAAGTACAAGGAAAGTAAACAGACAAATCCTAAAAAAATGTAGAGGAGCTATTCACCACCAGTCTTGCACTTTTTAAGAATAGACATGCCAAACAAAATCCCAAGGTGTAGAGGAGCTATTCACCACCAGTCTTGTACCTTGAGAACAAACACACCAAACAAATCCCAAAGTGTAGAGGAGCTCATTGCCACCAGTCTTGCACTTTGAGAACAAGCACGCCATACACACACACATGGAAGACATGGAGAAAACATGACAAACAAGTGATGGAGTGAAACTATTGCTAGGTTTATCACCATCTTAGGCACATTACAGGCACACACTGACGATTGGGCTTCACCACACAATTGCTGAAAACATGCTTAAGGGTTGAGTTAGTCACAGAATCGCTCCCCGCCTCGCAACGAGGACTTTTGAAAATGACAGAATAATGCAATCTCTCCCAGAAATACACCATCACCACCTCGTGATGAGGGCTTAAAATAAAAGGATATGCTCGATGTCCCACCTTCGGAGAGGGCTTAAATGATTGTGATTGATTTTTAGATTGTTCAAGCATGCTTTACTATCATCTAAAGTAGACAACTTACCTTATATATTCCCCCGCCTTAAGGTGGTTGATATCACGTACCGATATCAAGCACGTTAAGGCAGGAAGAAAAGACACAAGGGAACATGAGCTCTCGCAAAGCCCATGCCCCCCAGAGGTGACATGTACTTTATGATCGCCAAGTGTTCCCACAAACACATCCCTGGAAGAAAAGTGTTAGTGTCCAAATAATCATGATAAACAACAATGCATATGATCCACTACATGAAAGAGCCAAGAAAGGTGATATTCATGATAAACAAACTGCACAGAGCAACAGTATTGTCAAAGTGTTTGTTAGCAAGATAAGATAACATCAACATCAACATCAAGATAGAGAAATCACACAGAGTGATTCCACTAGCACAAGCATCGGATAATATGCAACAACCCCATCGTCATGTATGGACTATGTCCATTTTTTTATTACTCACTAAAGGGACACTAGGTCCACATCAGTATAATATGTTTTTCATCATCCTTTGGCTAGAAGGAAATACTAGAGGAAGGTAAACAATAAATCAGAGAGGAGAATAAGTGCCTTAGAGACAGTCATGTAAGAGGGTGCCACCAAGTCACCAACTGTAACGCTATGTTTGTAAGACACGACACACAACAATAAAATTAGAGGAGAAGCAATATAGAAGAATGGTGATACAAATAGAAGAAGGTCATGACAGAGGTGGTCTCCTAGTATCCTTAACCTTACAAGAGAATCAAGGGCCATCCTAGGAGGCCTAACAACACATAACACATCACGGGGGAAGCACAACACAGAGATAAAGGATTAGAGATACTTTCCTATAGAGAGGTTCATACTAGAAGTCATCATCGAGGAGCTCATCATCCTACCAATCTCGAATGCTAGATGAAAGTAGTGTGTAAGGTACCAAAGCCCAATTATTATTCTTGTTTTCAATGTGTTCATCTTTAAGCTCTTCTTGTTTTGTTTCAATGTTAGGTTGAATGTTCTCTTGTTCATTTGCAATCCGTTGGGCATAAGCTTGTCTTCTCCTCCTCCTTTCTTGTGCTAGTCTATTTCTTCTTATCTTATTGATTATTTCATCATTGTTATGTTTTTCCATAGTTTGCACAGTAGAGGAGGAAGCACCATGTTCAAATCTCATTGGTCTTGGTGGAATATTTTGTTACCAATGAAAGCCTTCTAATCCATGTAAGGATGATGGGGGAGGGACCTTGGCATAAATGCCATCTCTTCATGGACGAGGTGGGTTATGGGACCTTTTCTTATCCACATTTTGCATGCCAAAAATTTCATCAAAGCCATAACAATCTTGTTTTATGCTTGTTTCTTGTTCTTCTCTTATTGGTTGCAAAGGAGACCTGACCACTCGAGCTAGTTATTTTTCTTTGAATTTTCTGTATTCTATGAAAATTCTATCTCTTTGTGGCTCAGGATCTATCTCAGGTTGCGGCCAAAAGTAATCAAGAATAAAGTTCTTGTCCTTAGCTGGAGGTTGATACTCATTACGATGGATAGTATGGATCTCTCCACGCAAAGAAAATTTTATACATTTGTGAATAGTAGAAGGAATAGCATTCATAGTTTTAAGCCAAGGATGTCCAAGTTTTACATGGAAGAGGTCAGATAAGGGGTTATATCAAATAACCGATCCACAACTTTATCATAGACTGAGACTAATAGAGTTATCTTACCAATTGGTTTCATTAAAGATCCATTATGTGTTTTAATTCTCAAATCTAATAGTTCATAAGATTCTTGCATCATTTCATGTTTAAGGAGGAAATCTTTCGTGACCACTGTTAATAGAAATTGTAGTTAACAACATGAAACCATTAATAAACCAATGAACATCAATAGAAATTGTGAATAACAAGGTTGAATATATAAAAAGCACAAACCTCACAAACCTAGTTATCCTATGGCTTCCATTGTTTGCCTAGTCTTAATCGATCTTTGGTGATGAAAGTTGCCCTTAGGAAGCACACTTCCTTGCTTCATTCTTCAAGATGGCGATGGAGAAATGGCTATGATACTTTATTGCTATAAAGATGAGTTTCAAAGAAATGGTGATGATCTCAAGCAAATGGATGGTAGTGGGGGTGCCAAAGGCGCGCTAGTAATTTGATAGAGTAATTGTACTAAAAGCTTGGATTGATAGAAATGGAAGAATAAGGTTCAATTTATAGACTCAGAAGAGAAGAGATCAAAAGTTGAGAAGAAATGAGAAGATCAACCGTTGAGAAAGGTTAAGGAATGTGCACGAATAGAAAGAGGACAAGTGCCCAAGCTCTATCATGCAATAGGGAAGTTAACATAATAGATTGAAGAGTTAACAAAATAGACCAATCAGTTAAGTGAATTGATTGGAGAGTTGACTGAATTGATTGATCAGTTAACTGGGTTGATTGAGGAGTCAACATAATAAATTGACCAATGAACTCAATTGACTAATTAGTTAATTAATTTGATTGATGAGTTAACTAATTTGACTGGAGGATAAATAGGACATGTGGGTGAGGGAATATTAGCTAATTAAATATTTAAAATATTTAATTACATGTGCAACATGGTGAGGTGGAAAAGGTGAGGTGGAAAGGTGACGTGGATTGGTGAGGTGGATTTATGGAATTAGGACTTAGGATAGAGGAATTTAGATTAATTAAATAATGTAGGATTATTTAATTATGTGAGACATTAGAAGAATTCAGGGAATTTAATTAAATAAATTGATTTTATTTAATTATGCGATAATGAATCAATCAAATAAACTTAAAATATTTATTTAATTGATAGAAGAAAATAAGAATTAAGATAAATATTAAAATATTTACTTAACTCGACATGAGCCAATTTTAGGTGTATACATTTTGCCCCTCTTTGAAGTAATGTGTTTTATCACGTTGTTTCAAAGAATAAGAATTTTTCTAACAATGATACATGCCCCAGTTTTCCCCTGGTACAAGTTTGACGACAGGATGCTCCCTCAGGAGATTGGATAGGTAATCCAAGCTGGAAAGTGTGAGACGGACAATCTCACGATGAAGAAGGTGAAAAATAGGTTAGGTTTGAAGAAAAATGGGTGAAGAAAGAGCCGAATGATACATGATGCAAGATATAATGATAACACACATAAGCAAGCAAGAAAGTATGAACAAATGATACAAGAACAAACAAGGTATTGCCCCTGTCAAGTGGTAAACCAACTGATTAATTGATAACGATATATGACAGTTGTTATTCCCCAGATTTGCACCCTTTGTTGCAGTTATGAAACCTTAGCAATCTGGGGTAACATGGGAATGATCTCAAAGTGTGGGACCTTGCAATTTGAGATCAGACGTCCAGAGAAGGCTGGTTCCTTTCTCTAAGCCTATTACTTAGAGCAGTGATACTAAACCTAGTGCTAAACAACTTGCAGGGGAAAGAGTTAGAAGGAAAACTGAAAGGGAAAGGGGAAAAGGGGTGATACACCAGATTTAGTGAGTGATGGTGGTCAAGGTGTGGACACAACAACGAATCTTTTGCTACTAGGGGAGATGTCACACAGACTTAAAACTAGTTGAGGCTTTGATATGAGAGTTCAACCTGCAGAGGAGCCATTTTACCCACAGAATAGATTACAACTTCAATTAAAACACACAAACCTAGACATAAGAGAGGTGAGAAGTCAGCATCTATTAATCATGAAGGTCCAGAAAACTATTACAATATAGAAATATTTCATAGCAGGGGTATACCAACATAGCTAATTACATTCATTGGTGGATAAAAGGAAGACAACAGAGGCCAGATTCAGGCATAGTGAGTCACATTCCCATACCCTTGCAATTACACTAAGAGGTCTGACTACAAAAAAATTGGCAGCATAACAGCCCCAAAAATCAACCATCTTCTCTTGCAAAAGAGTTTACATTGTCCTTTATAGGTCAGACTCCTGCCAGAAGAGCATGGAGTCCCTGATTCACAGAATCGAGGCCATAAATTCTAGAAACGGGGGGCCTATGAGCAGAGGCATGGTGAAGGGACAGGGGCCATGCCTTAGCCAAGCCAAAGTCATAGAAAAGCCATAGCTAGGACACAGAAAGGACAAGACGTGGAGAAAGAACCTCCAAAGTCGCCGTCTAATGCTCAAGAAAATGGTCCTGAAGGACAAAAAACCCATACACCATGAATGCACCTAAAGAACTCACCAACCAGAGCCATTGTGAGGAGAAAAAATCCCCCAACGCTTCAAGACGACTGCTGAAATGTCTAATCAGCCAAAATATGCAAACCCAGATCTGGAAAATGAAGACCAGAAAAACCTCCCAAAAACCCTGTCAAATGAAAGAGGAGGCAAAAATATGCACTTTTGCCTCTTGCGGCATGTCAAAATTTTCCAGGATGGGGGAGATACGGGTGGTCAAAGTTTTGGTCAACTGCCTATATATATCACTTTACATCTGTGTATATATCGGCCTCTAAAAATACATCTGAGTCTGCCTTTGCATGTACAAAATGCTTTGTATGTCTGCCTATTTTTTGGCACCAAAAGGCCTTTGCAAACACCTTCAGAAAAATGCATTTAAAACTGTCCTTGTATGTGCAAGAGCCGTTGTATATCCATTCGCCGCTACCATGTGGCATCCTCTGATTTGCCGTTGAGTTGGGCTGAGAAGCGACGCTAAAATTGCATCTCCTCTTATATATCGCATTGTATATACAAGCATACAATTGCATGCACACATGCAAGCCGTGGACCTGAAAGATCATTAACCATTTTGTATTCTATGATAGGTTTGGCTTGTATCACCTTTCTATATGTTTCCTTGTATATCGCTATATACAAGCTGCACATGTACAAGCCGCAGACTTGAACTGCATCAGCTACATTTGATCTTTTCGTGAAATCTGGCTTGTATATAGATATGCATATTTGGTTGTATGTGCAAACATGCAACTGCGAATATGCAAGCAGTGGGCCACGGCCTTGTCTTTCTCCTTGTATCTTCTACTTGTATATCAGCACACACAACACCGATATACAAGCCGTGGACTTGATCTTTTATGAAACCAATTGAAAAGGCAAACGGGTTCGGGCTTGTATGTTAACCTTTGTATATTTGGTTGTATATGCGAATATACAACCGCATGTACAAGCCACTATAGCATCTTGCTAATAAACATTACACTGCATTTACCTTTGCACTTTGACTTGCATGCTTCCCCCCTTGTATATTACCTTGTATGTGCAAATATACAAGCCGCATATATACAATGCACTGTTCATGACATACATTAGCCTTTGTATATGCGCTCCTGCGGCGACTTTGTATATTCCCCCACTGCACTGTAGAAAATGTATATTGGCACCTTTATATGTAGAATATACAAACACAATATACAAACTCCCTTACATACAAACATGGAATCTTTGATGGAATATACCCGCAATGTATACTTTTCATTGTATATAGTCGCTTGTATGTGCGAACATACAAAGCAATATACAAGCCTTTTGATATGCAAGCACAAAATATTTTGGGGAATCTTCAATGTATATTCGCCTTCTATACTTCTTTGCATCCTTCATGCGACCCAATAGACAAACTAGGAATATTCCCAGAAACGACAACAAATTCCCTAAATGTACATGCATCTCTTTAAGCCCGATATGCATTCCAAAATGCATACAACTGTGGAATATTCCTGGGAATCTACAAAATATTCCCCCTTTGTATATGCATTTCCTTGGCCCGATATGCATTCCAAAATGCATACAACTTACTTTTTTCATTATTTTCTAAGGGCGATAGAGATTTGCAAGCCCGCCAAATGTACATTTGAACTGTATGTTGACCAAAATTTTGACCATGAATAACTTCTTTATTTGGCCAAATTTCAGGGTGGTGTAAAAAGCAAACCTGTCTATTTTTTCAAGCTCTCCCCAATGGTAAGATTCCTTAGGCAAGGTTTTTTGGGAAATTTGGCACTTTAAGCTTTATAGGAACATTTCCAAAGGATTTTCAAGGAAATACTAGGTTAACCATTTGACTCTGGGAAGAGGAAAATGGGATAACATTCTTGGCGACCTCTATGGGGTGTTTTCCTGCTAAAAATAAGATCAGTGGCCTTGTATCCATTGGGCATGGACTCAAAAGAAACTGGAAGTGTCTTGACAAACATCTTGACTCCAGAAACCCAGCATGACAACAATGAAGGACACAGGAAGACAAGGGACCAAACAAAATACTGACAGCAACCCGCAAACTATGCTAGACAACACTTAGGGAAAACAAAGAGGCATCTAGACTAATGTGAAGCAACACTTATTGAAAGCATAGAGACCTAATGTACTAATTTATAGAGCACTCATACCTCAAAACACCTCTTCAGGTGTATCCCATTGACTGGGAGAGGCAAACTTTGTCCATCCATACTTGACAACTAAAATGCATTGTGCTCCTTACATTCAGTGATGAGAAATAGGCCACTCCACATGCAATCAAATTTGGAGTGCTTCCCTGGCCTGCTTTTTAATTCATCCCACTTGATCACCAAATCACCTTCCTTAAAGTTTCTAGGAATGGCCTTCTTATCAAAAACTCCCTTGGTCTGAAGTTGATGATACTCCATAGTCTTCTTAGCTCTATCTCTAGTTTCTTCAAGCTCCATTAACTGAGCATGTCGGACAGCCATGGGGTCCTCTTCTTCTAACATCTCCAACTGGTTCATGATGTCAAGAGCTAGAAGCTCTGAAGATACAGGCAATCTTTCCTCCTTTCCATAAACTAGCATATATGGAGAGTTCCCAATGGACCTCTTAGGAGTTATTCTATCTACCCATAAAGCAGATCTTAAATTAGTATGCTAGGTCCTCTAGTTGTCTTCCACTATTCTCTTGATGATCCTTATGAGGTTTTTATTTGTGGACTCAACCAGGCCATTACCCTGAGGGTAATAATTTGATGAAGTGCCCAAATAGATCCCATTTTTCACAACCTAGTCAGTTATTTTTAATCCAATAAAAGCCAAGGCATTGTCTGAGATGATAGATTCAAGAACCCCAAATCTAGATACCAAATCACTATAAAAGTTCAACACAACACTCTCATTGGATTCCTTTAGGGGCACCACCTCAGTCCACCTTGTGAAGTAACCAGTTGCTGTAAGCACCCACCTATGGCTTGCACTGGACGGTGGGTTGATGGGGCCTATGAAATCGATACCCCACCTCATGAAGGGTTGCTCAACTTGAATTGGCTACAGGGGCAGAGCTGGCAGCCGTGATTTGCCTACAAAAAAGGCACACTTCACACATTTCCTAGCCCATGCTTGAGCATCCTTGAATAAGATGGTCCAATAATATCCAGCTCTCATAATCTTCCAGGCAGTAGTCCTTGGGGCAAAATGACCCCCTATTGCTCCATCATGGAACTCCCACAGCACTTTGTCAGTTTGAGTTTCATCAATGCATCCTAACAATACGCCATTAAAATCTTTTCAGAAAAGGATGCCATTGATTAGAATGTATGGGATAGACTATAGTCTAAAGTATCTTCTCTTGGCTCTGTCTAACCCTGCTAGACACTCACCAGTCTACAAAAAATGGATCATATTATGAACCCAACCTGTGCCCGCTGCTGCTGTATCTGTCTGATGCTCATCTTTTATGGCCAGAAACACCGCTTCTTCCTTGCTTGCTTCATTTTCTAAATGAGTAGCAAGCTATTCGTTGAGTCCTCTTCCTCAGACAAGCTTGGTTATTTTTATGTCAACGTCATACTCCATGACCCTTGTAATCCAACCAGCTCTTTTCTCATTGACATCTTTGCTCAATAGGAACTCCTTCACGCTGGGGTGAGCGACCATTAAATGTATCTTATTATTAGAAATAAGATGCCTGAATTTCTTGAGGCTCCTCACCACTGCAAGGATGTACTTCTCGATGAAGCTGTACTTCTGTTCATACTCATCTAAGCCCTGGATGAAAAAAGCAATTGTGATGCAGAGCATCTAGGATAGCAGAAGCATGTTTCAAAACTTCACATGCAAAGGCTCTCAAGATTCACTATTTTCTTTGACAGAGATCAGACTTCTCATAATGCAGGGCTTCAACACAATAACCAACTTGTTTTTGACACACAACATGAGGGACTTCAGGACACATAACCCCAAGATGCCTAGCTCCATTCAATATTTCATACAACCCACTGTGTAGGGTCTGTAGGACAGCAGTCTTGTCAAAGTCTTCAAAAGATAGTCATAACCTTACTATTCCAATGGGATAATAGTCACCATATCCTTCTCATGGTGATCTCTATTAGGACAACTCAATCTTATCCAACCTATCAAACCAATGACATGCCAACATACCTAATGCCTTCACAAATCAATAACACACCACTTACCTAGTGTCTTCCTTGTGGTGGTTGTCTCCAAGAGGACTGTCAGAGACAGCATGAGGCAGGATAGACTGTTATCTTAGAGAGATCCCTCTCTACTCCTTCTTGTCACAGGGCCATTGCTAGATCAAGAGCCCTTTGTATTGTTCTCAATGCATGGCATTCTTTGGTTGACCACTGAATACAGTCAAGGATGATCACCAAGCTGCTGCTGTCCTTCACCAAGTCTCAACACATGGTATTTGTAGAGTCATTCACATGCCCAAACTCACCCTACACCATTCACCTACCTCCATATTCCTCACAAGCCTTTGCATTAACTAGTATACAACCCATTCCATTGAGTAAAAATAGAAAAAGATCAATGGAATGGGGAGAGTTCCATCGGGTACTCAGAAGAAGCCCTAGATTAGGTTTTAAGATAGTCAACACAAAACAATGATTTTCTCACCTCTAGATTACTGTCAAGACCTCAAATAAGATTCAAATAAAAGGTGCTTCAATCCTCTAACATTCTATAACAAACATAGGCTATATCAAGTCTGTACAGGTACGGAGCATGCAAGAGAACAATGATTTTCTTACTGTGACAGTAGGATTAGAGGGCAGTGTGATATTCTACATGCATAGTATATCCTCCTTCAGTCTCAAGGGCACAAATTCACATCAATGGATAGCCAATCCTCTAATCCTCACTCCAATCATTCAACACTCCATGACAGAACCGTACAGTACAGTAGTACGGGCAAAAAAATGCATAAGAGTTCAGAAAACACAGGAAAAGGCAAGAAAAACGGTTTCTTTATCTATTTCACTTCAAAACTTCTTCCACACTTTTTTTAAATGAGAAGGTTCTTGGCCTCTTTTAAGCCTCCTCAATGCCTTACACAAGCAAGAGGGCAGTTGAACCAATGGTGAGAGAAAAGAACTACTCCCAAACCATCACTGTCGTCCTACAACTGTCTACTGATTTGTAACTGTCCAATATTGGACTGCATCGACAGTTTTGTGTTAAATGATGCTTTCAAACATTTTGATGACCTTGGACAAGGTTCCTCCATACCTTCAAAACCTTTTACATGCTAACAAACCACAAGGTTTGCTTCCTACATACCCTAGGAGGGCTACAAACTTAAAAGACTCCCTATGATTGCCTTTTTGCCACAAGACTGTCCTCTTGAGGACTACTACAAGAAAAATAGATTCTAGCTATTTGGACATAGTCCATTTACATGCATGGTTTACAATCCTTATTACAACATTTAATGGTCTCAAGGACCTTATTGAACCAGACAAAACAACTTGAAAATCAACCAAGTCCTGGATATCTTGGTGCTCCTCCACCATACTCCCCGATATGATGAAAACTCTTGTCCCAAGAGTTATGGGATCTACTCCAACCATTCTTCCATCTTGTTGGGATGTTCCTCTGACTAGGAAACATGAACTCTCCAAGAGTTATCTTCTTCCTCCTCCAACCTGCATGGCTCCTGTAAGCAATGTTAGTACCATAAAACTCATTTTGGTGTCCTTGTCTAGGACCTTGCTACTGCAATGCTTCTATTCTTCCCAACTTGAAGTTCTGATGTATTCCTCCATGTACTATTTGTTGTTTGCCTTCCTTCTTCTACCTCCTTATAGGGCAATCAATGTCCCCAATCTTGACATAACTCAAGTCCCAAACCTGCTACTCTTTAGGACTGTCATCCACCTTCTTCTGCTATAATTGTTCCTGCTGTTTACAATCATCCTTAACCTGCACATTCAACTTCAACTTCTCTCCAAAACAAATGGTAACATGTTCCCTCTTCTCTGCACAAGGTAAAGGTACTAGTTTAAACTTTCTACCATCTTTGTGCACCAAATAGTCATTAGTATAACCATCATGAATTGTCCTTCTCAAATGCTGCCATGGTCTACCCAAGATTATATGCCCACATGTCATTGAAATGACATCACACAAAACATAATCCTGATATGGACCAATGGAAAAATCAACATATGCCTTCTTATTAACAATTACTTGCTGCTCTTGACTCACCCAAGTGACATTGTAAGGATTAGGGTGATCAAATGTTTTCAATCCCAACTTATGCACCATTTCCCAAGAAACCAAATTATCATGAGAACCTGAATCTATAATCAACTTGCATATCTTTCCATGGCTTAAACAATTAGTTTTAAAAATAGATACCTATGGTGCTGGCTGCATTTTACCTTTCTCCACCATAAGCATTTCTCCAACCATCACTGGAGAGGCTGACGACATTTCTGGTTCTTCTGGCTTCTCCTCCTCTTGTGCCAAGTGAACCCTTCTATCCTTGCTCTTATCAGCATCATCCTTCTTAGGACATTTGAAAGATGTGTGTCCCACCTCATTGCAATGGTAACATCTACTTGTAAACACTCCTCTTCCTGATCCAAATCTACCTCCACCTCTATATCCACCTCTCTAATCTGCAGAAATCTCCTTACTCTTCTCATTGTTGTTCTGTACTTCATTAGTAGGTCTGCCCCTACCTCTATATCCTCTTCCACTACCTCCTTGTCTTTCTTGCTTCCTCTTCACCCTTTCTTCAACCCTTATGGCCAACTGAAAACATTCTCCAAGTGATTTAGGTACTGTCAAAGCAATCTCATCTTGCAAGTTATACCTAAGCCCATTAAGGTACCTTGCCACTTTCTCTTCTTCATCTTCCAATCCTCCTCTAATACTAAGCTTATGAAATTGCTCAGTATAGGACATAACATCCATGTCCTTTTGTTTCAGATTCTACCTCATCCTCTTTGTTTGAATGGAGTAATTAGATGGAAGGAATTGATCCTTCATCATATCCTTCATCCTACCCCAAGAAGTGATTCTTGTGCCACCTCTAGCCACTCTTTCTATTTGCACACTACTCCACCATGTAAGTGTTGTTCCTCTCAGTTTTGTTTTTGCAAATTTGATCTTCTCATCACTCATCTCCTCATACTCAAATTTTTTTTCAAGGGCATCTATCCACCCTAAGAGCTCTTCACTATCCATCTTCCCTTGATAGGTAGGTAACTCTATGTTTGCCTTTGTTCCACTTCCTTGGACTGCCTTCAGCAATCTCACAAATTTCTTCTCTTCAGCATCCAACTCATCCTCAAAAGGATTCTCATCTACCTCATCTCCTTCTTGATAATCTTTCTCGTCCCTTCTAGGATTCTTCTCTAATGCTTCCAATCTTGCCAAGATTGATGCATTCTCTCTTCTCACTTGGCTCAACTCTCTTTCCCTTGCAGCATCCTGCTCTCTTCTATCCCTCAACTCCTTTTCTCTAGCCTCTAAGGCTTCCCTCAGTTCACTATTCTCCCTATCCATCTGATTCTTTGAAGGCATCCTTACAACTCTCACAAACCCTTACTGTTTCACAAGATCTACTACTTCCTTAAAGACCTACTAGTGGCTCTAATACCAATATGATGCAGAGCATCTAGGACAGCAGAAGCATGTTTCAAAACTTCACATGCAAAGGCTCTCAAGATTCACTATTT
The DNA here is from genome assembly GCA_027924645.1 of Cunninghamia lanceolata. Lineage (NCBI taxonomy): Eukaryota > Viridiplantae > Streptophyta > Pinopsida > Cupressales > Cupressaceae > Cunninghamia > Cunninghamia lanceolata. The sequence continues at coordinate 898,905 of BSBN01001161.1, forward strand.
TCTTTGATAGAGATCAGACTTCTCATAGTGCAGGGCTTCAACAAAATAACCAACTTGTTTTTGACACACAACATGAGGGACTTTAGGACACATACCCCCAAGATGCCTAGCTCCATTCAATATTTCATACAACCCATTGTGCAGGGTCTACAGGACAACAGTCTTGTCAAAGTCTTCAAAAGACAGTCATAACCTTACTATTCCAATGGGATAACAGTCACCATATCCTTCTCATGGTGATCTCTATTAGGACAACTCAATCTTATCCAACCTATCAAACCAATGACATACCAACATACCTAATGCCTTCACAAATTAATGACACACCACTTACCTAGTGTCTTCCTTGTGGTGGCTATCTCCAAGAGGACTGTCAGAGACATCGTGAGGCAGGATAGACTGTTATCTTAGAGAGATCCCTCTCTACTCCTTCTTGTCATAGGGCCATTGCTAGATCAGGAGCCCTTTGTATTGTTCTCAATGCATGGCATTCTTTGGTTGACCACTGAATACAGTCAAGGATGATCACCAAGCTGCTGCTGTCCTTCACCAAGTCTCAACACATGGTATTTGCAGAGTCATTCACATGACCAAAATCACCCTACACCATTCTCCTGCCTCCATATTCCTCACAAGCCTTTGCATTAACTAGTCTACAACCCATTCCATTGAGTAGAAATAGAAAAAGATCAATGGAATGGGGAGAGTTCCATCGGGTACTTAGAAGAAGCCCTAGATTGGGTTTTAAGACAGTCAACACAAAACAACAATTTTCTCACCTCTAGATTACTATCAAGACCTCAAATAAGATTCAAATCAAAGGTGCTTCAGTCCTCTAACATTCTATTACAAACATAGGCTATATCAAATCCGTACAGGTACGAAGCATGCAAGAGAATAGTGATTTTCTGATTGTGACAACAAGATTAGAGGGCAGTGTGATATTCTACATGCATAGTATATCCTCCTTCAGTCTCAAGGGCACAAATTCACATCAATGGACAGCTAATCCTCTGGTCCTCACTCGCAATCATTCAACACTCCATGACAGAACCGTATAGTATAGTAGTACGGGCAAAAAAATGCATAAGAGTTTAGAAAACACAGGAAAAGGCAAGAAAAATGATTTCTTTATCTATTTCACTTCAAAACTTCTTCCACACTTTTTTTAAATGAGAAGGTTCTTGGCCTCTTTTAAGCCTCCTCGATGCCTTGCACAAGCAAGAGAGCAGTTGAACCGATGGTGAGAGAAACGAACTGCTCCCAAACCATCACTGCTAGCCTACAACTGTCTACTAATTTGTAACTGTCCAATCTTGGACTGCATTGATAGTTTTGTGTTAAATTATGTTTTCAAACATTTTGATGACCTTGGACAAGGTTCCTCCATACCTTTGAAACCTTTTACATGCTAACAAACCACAAGGTTTTCCTCCCACATACCCTAGGAGGGCTACAAACTTAAAGGACTCCCTATGACTGCCTTTTTACCACAAGACTGTCCTCTTGAGGACTACTACAAGAAAAATAGATTCTAGCTATTTGGACATAGTCCATTTCCATGCATGGCTTACAAGCCTTATTACAACATTTAATGGTCTTAAGGACCTTATTGAACCAGACAAAACAACTTGAAAATCAACCAAGTCCTAGATATCTTGGTGCTCCTGCACCAAATTGGCTGTTCAAATACTTCACTCTGTTGTTGTACCAGAATTGCAGAAATGGTATCCAGGCCGCCATAAGCATATAGAATAAAATCCTTGGAGAGATCAAGATTTACCAAAGTTGGCGCAGCTGACAACACTTGTTTTATGGAATCAAAACTAAGTCTGGCCTCTTTCGTCCAACTGAAAACTACATTCTTTTTTAACATGGACATCACCAGCTTCAGAAGATTTGCAATGTTTGATATAAACCTTTGCAGAAAATTAATTCTTCCAATAAAACTTTGAAGTCCTTTCTTGTGGCTAGGTAAGGGAAATTCTAGAATAGCTCTTACCCTTTCTGCATCAATGGTAATGCCCTCTTTTGACACGACGTGCCCTAACATCTTGCCCTCATGCATAACGAAAATGCCTTTTTTGGGATTGAGAGATGTTCTAAACTCCTTGCATCTCTCAAACACTTGCCTCAAATGAAATAAATGCTTTGACGCATTCTTGGAAAAAACTGTTATGTCATCAAGATATACCAGCACCAACTTATAAAGCAAACCTCTAAATTCCATATCCATGGCTTTTGAAAAGTTGAGCCAGCATTAGAGAGACCAAAAGGCATTCTCTTGTAGGCCATGGTGCCCCATTTGGTAGTGAAAGTGATTTTATACCGATCCTCCTCCTTTACTAACACTTGGTTATAACCCAAAAAATTGTCAAGGAGAATCTCTCTGAGCGAGCCACTACCTATAGAATTTGCTCCATTGAGGGCAGCGGGTAGTGGTCCTTTATGGATGCTCTATTTAGATCTCTGAAATCGACACACGGTCTGATCTCCCCATTCTTCTTTCTGACAGGGACAAGGTTGGAGACCCAAGAAGTATGTTTGATCAGGAAATGATCTTTCCCTCGACCAACTTGGTCAATTCTTTAATCATCAGGGGCTCAAGCTTTGGGTTTAAGGGTCTTTGCTTCTACCTCACATGTTTTTTACCTGGTTCTAATTCTATGGTATGCTAGGCAATATGAGGATCAAATCATTTTAGATCTGAATAATCATAGGCAAACACATCTTCAAATTCATGGCACAGAGCAATAAAAGCCTTTCTATCCTCAAGCAAACAGATTTTACCAATCTTGAGAAGCTTAGCCTTAAAAATTTCTAGCTCCTCATAATGCTCCCCTTTTATTTGCATGCTAGTTTTGGTCTTCTTCATTTACTCATCAGTGCCAAAAATAGACTCCAATGTTACTAGTCCCTTGGGAAGCTTGTTTGTTCTTAGCTGAACAATCTGATCATTGCCATACTGTCGTCTGAGTTTATCCTGATTTACCATAGAGAACTCATCCTCTTCTAACAAAAATCGTAGGATTTGCTCATCACTTTCAAAAACCTGCCAATGAATGTCATTGTTACGGATAGAGGCTCTATCCACTATTTTTACATGAGGCTACACATTCTACCTTTGAATATCACTAGAAATGTTGAACTGAGCCCCAATTGTAGCTAACCTATCTGCTTGGTAATTCTAATTTCTTGGGATAGATATCAGATTGAAAGCATCGAGCTCTTCAATCATGTCCCATATCCTATGCTTATAGCATTTCAAAGTATCATTTTTTGTAGCATGCAATCCTCTTACTTGATTTACAATGAGTTCACTGTCCCCGAACACTTGTAAACAGCTAATCTTCCTTTTTCTTGCCCACTGCAATCCCTGGATTAACCCCTCATATTAGACAGTGTTATTGGTGCATGAAAAGGCAAAACAAAAAGTAGAATAATATCTTTCACCCTAAGGAGACACAAGCATTGCACCGCCACCAGACCCATTCCTACTTCTAGAGCCATCAAAGTACATTTTCCATACCTGACCTTGCTCTTCCATCTGCAGCTCTGAACTCTTTACAAGGCTTGGAATTTCTGATTCAGGCTCATGCAACATGTACACTCCCATACTAGTCTCTTGAATGTGTTCCTCAGGACCATCAATGGTATTTTCCAAGGCCCATTCCTTTAACAGTACCTCTGGTATACTTTCAGTTTGCAGTTGCTGAGCATCAACAAGCTCAGGGTCATCGGAGATAATGCAATTTGCATTAACGACACTTGGAGTGTAGGGCTCTATGTGATGATCTAAAAGCAACTCAAATTTTAGGGTTACTTTGGTGCCATATCTGGTCCTGAAAAACATGTGGGACTAGTTCGAGGATAAATATCCTCCTATCTTTGCTGTGAACTCCCTTGACAAACACATGGCAAAATGAGGAGGTAGGTCTATGATGAACACTTCCTGAGTGATAGAAACGTTAGGACAGGCATGCAAGGTAAGGCTCAAGTCCTTTATCTCACCTATAGTGTTAGCATCTGTGCCATCTAGTTGGAGCACACCTATTGTTAGGGGCTGGTAGTTCAATCCTAATAGGTCTGCAATCTTCTTAGGCATCACAGAACTACTTGCACCACTATCCACCATGCAATTGTGCACTAACTTATCTCCTATTATTAATGACACATAGAATGTAAGTGGCTTGACATTCTTGCTTGGCTGTTTGCTGTTGTCCTGAGGTGAGTTGGTAAGGACAGTTCTAGTTGGGTCAATGGTAGCATCACCTGACAATTTTAAACCAGACAAAGCAAACTGCAATATGTCCTTTTGGCCTAGGATCGCCAAGGAATCCCACATGGACATTGTCACATTTGCCTTCTTTATATTCTCAATAATATTAAAAGGGGCAGCAACACTTACCTTCTGATGTGGCTTGGCAGTAGCAATATCAGCCTATAAATGAGGCTACTCTTTGGTAGTTGCTTGAGCATTCATTTGTAACACATGGGGAAATTGGGATGTAGAAGGATCAGCAGGTCCTTTTTCTTTACTTGTTGCCTGATCTATCTCATAACTTCTCCTTTTGGCTCTTGTGTTTGCGGCGACTGGAGTGTCATCTCTGTTCATGCCACAAAACTCATTTTCCTGCCAATTTAAGAATGCAGTATCATGCTGAGGTTGTTCTATCTGCCTCACAATCCCCTCATTAGATGTGCTTGGCTGTGAAACTGTAACACTTTGCACTATCAGAGCTTGATTTATGGTTCTATTTGGACATGCTGCTTGACTGTGCGACTCATTACTTGGAGAGTACCATTCATATTTAGTGGCTAGGTTGTTTTAAACAGGGACGATGTCACTAACGACACTGGTGGATGCAGGATTGTAAGGCTAGAAAGGCCTCTGGTTCATGTTCTGCCTAGTCCCCTGATAAGTGATTTGATAAGGTGGCCTATTAGCTTGGTAGGGTTGGTTCTATCCCTGATAAGGCTGGGCCTACCCTTGGCTATGTGGCTGATAAGGCTGTCTATTCTAGAATTGCTGCCTTTTCATATTTGTCAGCTCATTACCAAAAGATTGCAACAATCCCTTGATCTCTTGTAACTCGAAAGACTGATTTGGAGCAGCACTTTCTGACCTATTTGGATACACATTAGCTACTGGTAATGCTGGTGCGGTAGGTATAATGGCTATGGGAGGCACATATGTCAGGAATGGTGGCTAAATTGCGGGGAAAATTGGCAAAGGAGGCCTAGGAGCAATTTTACCAGCCTGAATGAGGTTGTTTTCAGCCCTAATGGCTATGGTATGAGGCTGTGGTAAGGAAAATCCTCCCATGGATTGAATCATGACAGAGATGTCACTATTTAATGCTCTCAAAAAATATAGGAATGCATGGTTAGCTGTAGGCCTTACCGTTGGTGGGATTATGTCCCACGTCTTTTGGAAACGGTGGTTGAAGTCTGACATGACCTCATGAGGGGCTCTTTTGATTGTAGACAGCTACTCCACCAGTGATAGATGGTCTGATTTATCCTCAAAGAAACTACACAATTCTTCTCCCAAGTGATCCTAGGAATCTATGGAATTCACTGGTAGGCTTCTAAACCACTGCAGAGCTTTCCCTTTCAAGGAGGTTGCTAATAGCCTAATTGCTACATTTTCTTCCGTCACATGATGGATAGCACATAGCTTTGCGATGTCCTTGATATGCTCAACTAGAGTAGTCTAATCTTCACCATGAAAGAATGGTAAACATTTTAGGGCAGTGAAAGGGATATCATCATGCTGAGCTAGATTCAACAGGCTGCCTTGGTTGAAAGTGACGAAGGGCTGATTTCTGGCTGCAGGGATCATTGTGACTGAGGCCCTTAGGGTAGTATAAGCTCCAACAGTAGGGGGAGTCGACTTGGCTCTCCTAGACTAGGCACATGTCTTCTTGTGCTTCTGAGCTGCTACCCCTCTTCTCCTAGGTGGGCATAATTGATGGTATTTGAAAAGTGAGGAACTGCTTCTGGTAGGTATTCTTCTCATAAGCAGAAATACATCGATTCTACTAGACCAAAGTTGGAGTCGCCAGATGTGCAAGTTCCAACCTCTTACAGGTCTAGATATCACTGGTTGCACATCAAAACTAGTAATCAAATGTAGTACTTGAACTTGTTATTCTTAATTCTTAGTCCCACCGGGCGTGCCAGAAACTGTTATCACCCAGATTTGCATCCTTTTCTATAGTTATGAAACCTTAGCAATCTGGGGTAACATGGGAATGATCTTGAATTGTGGGACCTTGCAATTTCAAATTTGACCTCTAAAGAAGGCTGGTTCCTTTCTCTAAGCCTATTACTTAGAGCAGTGATACTAAACCTAGTGCTAAACAACTTGCAGGGGAAAGAGTTAGAAGGAAAACTGAAAGGGAAAAGAGGAAAAGCGGTGATACACCAGATTTAGTGAGCGATGGTGGTCAAGGTGTGGACACAACAATGAATCTTTTGCTGCTGGGGGAGATGTCACACAGACTTAAAATTGGTTGAGGCTTCGATATGAGAGTTCAACCTGAAGAGGAGCCATTTTACCAACATAACAGATTACAACTTCAATTAAAACACACAAACCTAGACATAAGAGAGGTGAGAAGTCAGCATCTATTAATCATGAAGGTCTAGAAAACTATTACAATACATAAATATTTCATAGCAGGGGTATACCAACATAGCTAATTACATTCATTGGTGGATAAAAGGAAGACAACAAAGGCCAGATTCAGGCATAGTGAGTCACATTCCCATACCCTTGCAATTACACTAAGAGGTCTGACTACAAGAAAATTGGCAGCATAATAGCCCCAAAAATCAACCATCCTCTCTTGCAAAAGAGTTTACATTGTCCTTTATAGGTCAGATTCCTGCCAGAAGAGCATGGAGTCCCTGATTTGTGGAATCGAGGACATAAATGCTAGAAATAGGGGGCCTATGAGCAGAGGCATGGCAAAGGGACAGGGGCCATGCCTTCACCAAGCCAAAATCGCAGAAAACCTGTAGCTAGGATGCAAAAAGGACAGGATGTGGAGAAGGAACCTCCAAAGTCGTCATCCAATGCATAAGAAAATGGTCCAGAAGGACAAAAAACCCATACACCATGAATGCACCTGTAGAACTCACCAATTGGAGCCACTGTGAGGAGAAAAAACCCCCCAATGCTTCAAGACGGCCGCTGAAACGTCTAATCGGCCAAAATATGCAAAGCCAGATCCAGAAAATGAAGACCAAAAAAACCTCCCAAAAAACCTGTCAAATGAAAGAGGAGGCAAAAATATGCACTTTTGCCTCTTGTAGCATGTCAAAATTTGCCAGGATGGAGGAGATACGAGCAGTCAAAGTTTTGGTCAACCACCTATATATATCACTTTGCATCTGTGTATATATCGGCCTCTAAAAATACCTCTGAGTCTACCTTTGCATGTACAAAATGCTTTGTATGTCTACCTATTTTTTGGCACCAAAAGGCCTTTGCAAACACCTTCAGAAAAATGCATTTGAAACTATCCTTGTATGTGCAAGAGCCGTTGTATATCCATTCGCCGTTGAGTTAGGCTGAGAAGCGGCACTAAAAATACATCTCCTCTTGTATATCGCATTGTATATACAAGAATACAATCGCATGCACACATGCAAGCTGTGGACCTGAAAGATTATTAACCATTTTGTATTCTGTGACAGGTCTGGCTTGTATCACCTTTCTGTATGTTTCCTTGTTTATCACTATATACAAGCCGCACATGTACAAGCCGCGGACTTGAACTGCATCAGCTGCATTTGATCTTTTCATGAAATCTGGCTTGTATATAGATATGCATATTTGGTTGTATGTGCAAACATGTAACCACAAATATGCAAGCGGTGGGCCCCGGCCTTGTCTTTCTCCTTATATCTTCCGCTTGTATATCGGCACATACAACACCAATATACAAGCCGCGGACTTGATCTTTTATGAAACCAATTGAAAAGGCAAACGGGTCTGGGCTTGTATGTTAACCTTTGTATATTTGGTTGTATATGTGAATATACAACTGCATGTACAAGCCACTGTAGCATCTTGCTAATAAACATTACACTGCTTATACCTTTGCACTTTGACTTGCATGCTTTCCTGGTGCAGGAGCACCTTGGCAAATCAAAGTTGTCCTAGACAAATCTTTAATTTTTGGTTAAATTTGTAATGATTTAATATTGTATTGAGGTCCATCAAGTCATCTTTCATGTGTTAAGATCCTAGGAGGGGTCTAATGTTTAAGTCTTATGACAAGTTGTCATAAAAAATGGAAAATCCCTAAAAATGTATCTTTCAAAAATGTAAAATGAGGAAGGTGAAGGGTCACCTTGTTCCAATTCATTGGAAGGAAGTGGAAACTGAAGAGACAAATGAGGAATGCCTTTATTAAGGCCTTGTAACATCCAAATAAGGTGTGGGTGGTTGATTGGAAAGTTCTAATGAATAAAAAAACACTGTTTTTATTGTATTCCTTCAGAAATTTGCTGTTTTCAGTCGTTGTACGGAATTTTACGGCCAAGTACTGGTGCCAAATTGGTTGTAAGTGATAGTCCTATCAATCACCCTCCATTTCCTTTTGGTTGCATGCATTTTAGTTTCGTTTTGCTCAAGATATTGCATTTTTCGTGTAGACTGTCAAACCCTGATTTAGAGTAACCTGTTTTGGGAAAAACGCCAGAACTTTTGTTTCCACCGTTGGATCTTTATGTAACTTGGGGAAAATGACTGTAAATATGTTATCTACAATCTGACCGAAGCGATCGACCTCATTTTGTGTTTTGTGGAAGTTATGGATGACTGTTCGTGGCATTTCACAGTGACATTTCTGAGTTTGAACCCTTGTAGCAGCATTACCAGTCCGTTTTTAGAGCACATTTTCCAAGGTAACCTATACCCATCTTAGATTATGCTGTGGGGAGGCATAATGGGTATCCAATGCATGTCTTAGGTTGACATTTGAAGGTCTGTGCAAAAAGATAAGAGGACTGTTCTCTTTTTCTAGGGAGATAAGCCATTTAGAGGATTTGTGAAGCAAGTGTATGTTCCGGGAGTGATCTGCCTTAACCAATGGGTGGGATGAGTCATTTGGTACCCCAATACAACCTTTCCATGATCATACTGGAGTTTCCTTCTGCTGTTCCCACTTTTGCATAAAGGTCTTCACTTTTGGGCTTGTAGGTGAAGTAGAACCTTGGGATTTATGAAGGAAGAGTTGCCTCAAAGAGTGATAAACTTGTAAAGTGAGTTGATTGAAACCCTTTGATATGAAATATGCTATAAGGAGTTGTGTTGTTCTTTATCCTCTACATCAAATTGGTATTAGAGCTCAGAAGATTCTGAGCGTGTAGATAGAGCGCCGAAGGAGGCAATCTACACCAGGAGTTCGGGATGAGCATTGGTTTTTACTATCTGATTCTTGTTGAGAAGTTTTATGGTTGCAGGTGCAAGTTCACTCACTGCTGTAGGCAGACAGGAAGGTCTGTCAAGAGGGCCATAGGAGATGGTCCATTGGTTGTCGCCAATAGTCTTGGGGAGAGAGGCAAGAGAGGACTCCCAGGTGAGGGACAGAAGTGTTGTTGTAGCAGGAAGGAGTGGACTTCTGATGCACCTTGAAGGCAGCCAGTCAAACTCCATTAATAGGAGTCACAGTTGGAAGGTAAAGAGGAAGCAGAGGAGGCATCAAGTCAGGGTTGAAGACATAAAGAGGTAAAAGTCATTTGAAGCAGACCACACAACTCTTGGGACAAGAGTTTTCTTCATACTGAGGAGTATGGTGCAGGAGCACCTTGGCAAATCAAAGTTGTCCTAGACAAATCTTTAATTTTTGGTTAAATTTGTAATGATTTAATATTGTATTGAGGTCCATCAAGTCATCTTTCATGTGTTAAGATCCTAGGAGGGGTCTAATGTTTAAGTCTTATGACAAGTTGTCATAAAAAATAGAAAATCCCTAAAAATGTATCTTTCAAAAATGTAAAATGAGGAAGGTGAAGGGTCACCTTGTTCCAATTCATTGGAAGGAAGTGGAAACTGAAGAGACAAATGAGGAATGCCTTTATTAAGGCCTTGTAACATCCAAATAAGGTGTGGGTGGTTGATTGGAAAGTTCTAATGAATAAAAAAACACTGTTTTTATTGTATTCCTTCAGAAATTTGCTGTTTTCAGTCATTGTACAGAATTTTACGGCCAAGTACTGGTACCAAATTGGTTGTAAGTGATAGTCCTATCAATCACCCTCCATTTCCTTTTTGTTGCATGCATTTTAGTTTCGTTTTGCTCAAGATATTGCATTTTTCGTGTAGACTGTCAAACCCTGATTTAGAGTAACCTGTTTTGGGAAAAACGCCAGAACTTTTGTTTCCACCGTTGGATCTTTATGTAACTTGGGGAAAATGACTGTAAATATGTTATCTACAATCTGACCGAAGCGATCGACCTCATTTTGTGTTTTGTGGAAGTTATGGATGACTGTTCGTGGCATTTCACAGTGACATTTCTGAGTTTGAACCCTTGTAGCAGCATTACCAGTCCGTTTTTAGAGCACATTTTCCAAAGTAACCTATACCCATCTTAGATTATGCTGTGGGGAGGCATAATGGGTATCCAATGCATGTCTTAGGTTGACATTTGAAGGTCTGTGCAAAAAGATAAGAGGACTGTTCTCTTTTTCTAGGGAGATAAGCCATTTAGAGGATTTGTGAAGCAAGTGTATGTTCCGGGAGTGATCTGCCTTAACCAATGGGTGGGATGAGTCATTTGGTACCCCAATACAACATTTCCATGATCATACTAGAGTTTCCTTCTGCTGTTCCCACTTTTGCATAAAGGTCTTCGCTTTTGGGCTTGTAGGTGAAGTAGAACCTTGGGATTTATGAAGGAAGAGTTGCCTCAAAGAGTGATAAACTTGTAAAGTGAGTTGATTGAAACCCTTTGATATGAAATATGCTATAAGGAGTTGTGTTGTTCTTTATCCTCTACATCATTTCCCCCTTGTATATTACTTTGTATGTGCAAATATACAAGCTACATATATACAATGCACTGTTCATGACATACATTAGCCTTTGTATATGCACTCTTGCAGCGACTTTGTATATTCCCCCACTGCACTGTAGCAAATGTATATTGGCACCTTTGTATGTCGAATATACAAACTCCCTTACATACAAATAGGGAATCTTTGATGGAATATACTTGCGATGTATACTTTTTATTGTATATAATCGCTTGTATGTGCGAACATACAAAGCAATATACAAGCCTTTTGATATGCAAGCACGGAATATTCTGGGGAATCTTCAATGTATATTCACCTTGTATACTTCTTTGCATCCTTCATGCGACCCAATATACAAACTGGGAATATTCCCAGAAACTGTAACAGATTACCTAAATGTACATGCATCTCTTTGAGCCCGATATGCATTCCAAAATGCATACAACTGCGGAATATTCCCAGGATTCCGCAAAATATTTCCCCTTTGTATATGCATTTCCTTGCCCTGATATGCATTCCAAAATGCATACAACTTACTTTTTTCATCATTTTCTAAGGCCGATAGATATTTGCAAGCCTGCCAAATGTACATCTGAATTGTATGTTGACCAAAACTTTCACCATGAATAACTTCTTTATTTGGCCGAATTTCAGGGTGGTGTAAAAAGCAAACCTACCTATTTTTTCAAGCTCTCCCCAATGGTAAGGTTCCTTAGGCAAGGTTTTTTGGGAAATTTGGCACTTTAAGCTTTATAGGAACATTTCCAAAGGATTTTCAAGGAAATACTAGGTTAACCATTTGACTCTAGGCAGAGGAAAATGGGATAACAACAGTGTTGTCATGGCGGGGAACGATAGATCCCTAGAGCAACCTGATAGGATAGTGTCTAGTTTTAGGAAATGAAACATGTCATGTAAGAGGCATGTGTTGGTCTGATTTCGACAATGCAACATCCTGTATAAGATAATTGATTGATTATAATTGATTGAGTTGGTTTACAACTAGACAAGGATCAAGACCCCTAATTGTGATTGGATCATTTGACAAGATTGATTAACTTGATTGGTATGGACTAAGGATAGACCTACATTTGGATCACTGCTCAGAATAACAACTAGAGCTATTGACGAGAGACATAATGATAGATATAAATTTGATTTAATAGAAGAAAATGCAAATCAAGGAAGCACAAGCTTTGAATTGTAAACATTGATACTCTGCATAGAATCTCTATTGCATGGGATATGGACAAAAATGGATATGACATGGGTATGGATATGGAATGTAATTGGATATGTTATGGATATGGAATGCAAATGGATTTTGCTATCTTGATATTGCAAGTATTTTGAAGTGCTTATTTCATCATTGGGCTTTTATTATATTGTAAGAAAATACAAGCATCTAGGTATAATTGAACCAGGATGACCTGAGTATCGCTTACATGGATTTTGATTTAGCAAGTTAATACAAGCATCTAGGTATAATTGAACTGAGATGACCTGAGTATTTCTTGTGTATCAACAAGCAAGGATTGCCCCCATTCATGTTAGACCTTTAAAGTCCTCGATGATCTTTTTTCGATCATGTCGTTAGACAAGGCTTCACATTACTAAAGATTAATCCACAAACAATAGACAAAGAAAATGATTATGCCCCTATCATAGCATCTCTAGCTTTTGGCATCATCGAGTAGCATAGAAAGGCATAATAACAAAAAATCAAGACTCTCTATCTTAACCTTTTTCACAAAACATTCTTGGATTAGATGTGCTTTCTTGCTATAGTATAGAATCAGTTTGAGTGTGTTAGGTACTTGTGTGCTTTGCATTGGATAGGTTGATGTCTTGCATCAAGATTTTTGTTTTGAAAGTGGGTTTTGCTTGTGCTTGCTTGCATTTGGTGAAAGGTTCCACAATCCTTATTGATGAAATGGACCCTAAGGGACTGACCTAGTGCCTCGGGGGTGCATTCATAATGGCTTGCCTACGTGATGATGTAGAGACAACGTAGTTCGGGACATGGACCATGGATTCAGATGGACTAGATGATGGACGATAAGATATGGATTGGATGCGTAGCGGAGCCTCAGGGGCGCATTTAAAATGGCCTTGCCTACGTGATGATGTAGAGGCAATGTAGTTCAGGATAAACCTATGATAATGATGACAGACATTATGCTAGGCTGACACTATGGATAGGATATTGGATAAGACCTTAGTTGATAAGGTTGCAAAAGAGATAGAGTATCAAGCCATGATAGGATAAGGTGACATTATGGACAACCTTAATGCTAGATACTGACGACAAGGAAACATCACAGATAGGCAGATGGATGGGTGATAGTAGATATGGATGGTTAGGTATAAGGAAACAAGGATGTGATCTCCAAGGACTATGTCGCGTAAGAATAACATGTCCCATTGTAGGTAAAATACTTAGGATTTTTCATGGTGATGCTTATAAGGATAGGAGGATAAGAGGATAATGAAGGATTGGCATGGCTTGGAGGGATAATGTATGTCAAGAGACACCTAAAACATTTGTCAACATTGTGGCCCCAATCTTTATCAGGATCAAAAAATAGAGGAATGGAGGATTAGGATGGAAGGACTCGATAGTATAGGTATGCAATGGATAGAAGGATAGGATAGGAAATGGAATGGAAGGAAACTGATAGGAGAAGAGTGATATGCCGATGAGACAAGGTGCCCCCAAGTGTAGGTAACATAGAAGATCAACTTACACATGATGCCTATTTGCTAGGTTTTCATCATGGTACTTATCCAAGGTGCCTATTAGCTAGATTTTCAATGTTGGACAAAGGGATTTTTTTTGACTTTTTTTTTTTGAACATTTGGTAAGGATAGGTAGAATGGATCAGAGGGCCTCAATTGCCAAGTTCCATGAAAGGTGATAGTCCCACTAGAAAGATGTCATCATATGGACCATGTCAAGTGTTCTCATAGATGTTGGTAGGAGACTGCATGATAGTGAGATGAAGAAGGTAGACAGTGGATTGTGGAAGGTGTGATAGTGGAGGATGATGCAGAATACAGATGGAAAGCTTATGCAAAAGCATGGACCACGAGAGTAGGATGGGGAAGATATGTAGGATAATAGTGGAAGGAAGGGGAGATGGAGGTATATGGAAGTGTTGTGGAATGGAGGGGAATCATGACCACTGGTTGCACATACCATGATAAACATTGAAGCTGGTGATGGGAAAGTAGTGTAGGAAGCAACGAAGACTTTTTCTTGTGGATGAATGACTTAGGCATGTAGGGATCCACATAGACTAAGTATTTTCCTAATTTTTATTCGTCATGTGGGATGGAAGAATTTGTGACTTTTGGATGGAATGGGAGAAAGTGGATGGTTGAGATTCTTAAGAGGTGGATGCCTCATGTAACTTGAGGGATTTTTGCTTAGGTACCCAAACCATTTTTCTTTTAGATAGTACTTGTGGAGGTATGGGCTTGGGTGTATGCTGCTTTTGTGCAACTTCAGAGGTAATTATTTGTTGGATGCGAACCCACACCTTTTTCAGTTTGGCATATAGGTGTGTGGGTGGATGCAGCTCTAGAGAAGGATGTTTCTTTGATTCTTGGCTTTTGTATGCCAAGTCATGAGGACTCTTAGGATTTTTGATTTTATAGGTAGAGGCATCCTAATTTTTATTATTGAATTCTCTTGAGATGGTGGAAGTGGAGTTGGAGGACGTTCTTTGTTTAGACAACATGTGCATCTGTTGGCCCTGATTGGGATTGATAAAAGATTCATAGGTGGATGGATAAGGTGTTGGAAGAAGTGGTGGTAAAATGTATGGAAGGATATTAGGAGTTGGAAGTAGCGGAGGAAGATTGGATGGTGGAAGGTGTATGGTCACATGGTTTTGACAATTGTAGGATGATGGAGGTGGAATGGTGACATATGTTTTGCGGATATGATAGGGTTTGTGATGGAAAGTGGGGGATTTAGGAGGAGTGGAGGAAGTACCAACATCTTGAGATTGTTCACCTTGGGGTGTGTACCCAAGGCCATATGAAGGAAGATGAACATTGACATAGACGGGCTCCAAAATACCTTGTTCATGAAGGCCTAAGCCTTTACCTTAATAGTTCATATGTTGGAGCATGTGGTGAACAATGGGATTATGTATAGGTGGAACACTAGACACAAGTTCCTTATTGGATGGAGAGGGTGAGATAGAGGATAATCGTTGCTGGTGTTCTAAGGAGGAACACTCATGAATGAAGGTGGTAAGACCAAGGATATATGGTGGGGGATCTGCAACATAGTTGATAATGGGTGGTGGAGAATTATTATTGGTTTGATCTTCTATGCTTTCTTGGGAGGCAAGCATCTCGAGGAAAGTGGAGGTTGTTGGATCTTGGATAGGCCTAGATGGGGTTATAAGCTCAAGACCATGGAACACATAAAGTGGACTAAGAGGATCATCATGGTATGCTTGATCATAGGTAGGCCCTTGATTGTAGGTGGGATCTTGATCATAGATAGGTTTTAGCGTGATGGAATTAAGGTGCTCTTGTATAGGTTCTTCATCAACAACAATATCTTGATCACCAAAAGGATAGAGGTTATGGAGAGGTTGGAATTGGATCCCTTGCTCATGTATCGGATCAAGTTGCTCATGGATAGCTTCTTCATCAAACATAGTATCTTGATCATGGAAAAGATATAGGTTATGAATGGTTTGAAATTGGATTTCTTGCTCATGTATAGGTATAGGATCTTCGAAAAGACAAAGGTTATGTATGGGTCGGATGGGGGTGCTTTGATCTTGATTTAGAGAAGGGGTTGACGTTTTCACATGTTCTAAAATGTGTGCTTGACATAACGCTTGAGGTACTTGAATTGGAGTGGAGGCAAATGTCTCTTGGATAGGATCTCAGTCAAAAATCTAAAGGTACGACGGATCTTGACTTTGGCTCGTGGTAGGAGGTTCTTCGATAAGCTCAAAGGGTTGAGGATCTGACATGGCATTTGAAGAAGCTTTGGTAAGGTCAAGGACCAGAATTTGGGGACATGGCTGACTCTCTACTAGTAGTCCTTGGGTCACATCCTTCGTAGGTGTAGGAGTACATGGATGAGTGGATTTGTCTCTCTCCATATCTTTTCTTTTGCTGTATAAATTTGGAAAATCTCTTTTCCATAAATCATCTGAGGATTCCTTGGTTGTCGGTTTAGAGCTTGGGGAACTCAATGGCGGTGTTGGCGTAGGACTGGTATGTTTTGGAATATGTGTCTTAGAAGATGGTGAAGGAGGACTAGTAGACAGAGTGGTATATGATTTAGAACTTGAGGTGGTGCTTGCCTTGTCATGAGCAGCATTAAGATGGGAAAAGGATGTATGAGTTTGGGGCGAGGTGTAGCTAGTACTGGTCTGTTCAGCTTGCAAGATTGCCATTTCTTGTTGTAAGACTTGGAGCTCTTGAATAATTTCTATACAATCTTGGGGCGAGGGACCTAAGGTTATTTGTAATTGCAGGTATTGGAGTTTCTGAGCAAGTGCTTCTAATTGGTTTGTCATCTTTACATAAACTGATAGAAGGCCAAAAAGCTTACTATTTTGGATGCGTAGCTTCAGATGCACAGTTTCAGAAGGTAAATGCACGATTCTGGTAGAGGATAAATGTACAGCTCTAGTTTCTTCGAATGATTTTGTAAAGCTTTCAACACGTACTTCAATGGTTTTTTTGTTTCTTGGTTGCAAGTCAGTCTTTTGATTTTTTATTTTATCAATTATAGAAAGAAAACACAGCAAACACATTGAATGATTTCATAGTTTTTTTTTTTTAAAAATTTTGGACTCTTTTTGATTGAAAAACAAGTAAAATCCTAGGCTGGTAAAAGATAGTCTTTGTCAAATCCCCTAGCTATGCATATTCAAAGCAAATAGCTTCAGGATCTTGGTAGCACCGGCTCCTCTCCATAGCACACACTTCTCACACATACCAAGATCTGAGTTTCCTAAGGCTCATACCCCCACCGAACCTTAGGATTGTCTCTGCTATCTCTACTAAGAACCACTTGAATCAGGGTGGCTTCAAAGGTGCCACCTTTTACACCAACAAATAGAAGGATTTTGGTCTACTAAACAAAGGATATGTAATGAGGGTAGCAGTTCGAGTGGTTACCCATGCGGCAGCACTACTCTCCATTGTGGAGTCTCCTAGCCTGCAAGGGTTACAACTTGGAGGGATTTGGGGGAGGTTGGCTGTCGGTGTAACACAACTTCACTCATTGTTTGAAGCTTTCGCTCCAAACACAATTTATTTTGAGTGGCTTGGTAGGGCTTGGCTTTAGCCTGTTACCACTTAGGGTCATTCCCACTTGGACAGGCAGGCATCTAAGGGCAGGCCCCTCTAAAAGTTATACACACAAAATGACAAGTCTGGCCTTTTGGTCACCCAATAAAGGGGAGAGTACAAGTCTATTGTCATTTTGAAGACATAGTAAATAGTGATTTATCCAATCCGATTTAAAATGAGAAAAACTATATGCGTTATGCTACTTGGGCACACACACAGTTGTTAACTTTGAAGTGATTGGGAGATAGCAATGATTCTTTCCTTTGCAAGATAGCAATATTCTTAACTTAAAGAGATAGCAATATGGCAAAGATGGCAATGATTTCATTACTACCCTCCTAGTTAAACACTATGTGAGATTTGCATGCATATTTTTACTTTCCTAAATAGAGCTAGATTAAAATTGTATGCAAGTTGTATGAACAATGGTTTACTCTTGCCTAATTAGAACTAAATGGAAATTGTATGCAAGTTGCATGATAATGCCTAAATGAATCCTATTCAACACTTAGTGAAAAAAATGATTGTCTTCAGTGGACGTTCTGCGCCAAAACTAAATTAGTATTCTCCTGATATCCACATGTAGTCCATGAAAATAAAAATTGAATCAAGTTTGTAAATCAAATGTTTAGGTGAAAAACACATAATCTAGAAAATTTCATAAGAATATGATTTTTGACAACAAAATTGATATGAAAATCAGAATCTACATGAAATTCTATGTTGTTTCAAAAAATAATTCATCAAAATTCATCAAAATATGCAAAAGTTGTGGTCGTTTGAAGTTCCCAAGGTAATGTTTAACTTTGATTGATAATACTTGATTATTTTGACCTAGTGGGCTGGAAATACCTATACCATTGTGAAGTTCATTGAATTAGCTTTCCAATGGCTATAAATTTGTGAAAATCTAACATCCCTGCAAAAAGTTATGCCGAAAAGAAAAAAATGCCTATTTTTCGAACATTAACATTTTAAAAAAGAAATTAAATAAACAGATTAAAAAAAATGAAATTGAACATTAAAATTAAAAATAAAAATAAAAATAACATTATAACATAAGAAAGAAAAAAAAATCCTAACCCTAAAAAAACCTAACCATAAATTAAATGATTTTTTTTTTGTTTTTGTGATTTAATTATTTTTTATAGTTTTTGTTTGTGCTGTGTGTGCAGGTGCAAGGTGGAGGTTGAGAGATGGACAGGTTGAGTGGAGGCTATAGGCGAACGAAGTGATGGGGTGAGTGAGGGCAGCGGTAGGAGTGGCAGAAGGGGGGGGGTGGCCAGGGTAGCAGGTTGCAGAGATGGGGGAAGGGCTAGGCGGAGATAGGGGAAGGGAAGGGCAGAGGAATGAGCTGCAGAGGAAGGGTGTTTGGGAGGGTTAGGGGTGAGGGGAATAGAGGGGGGACAATGGAAGGGGGAGGTTGAAGGGAGGGATATAGTGCAGGGGAGTGGGTAGGGGAGAGGGCAGGGACGGGACAGTGGGGATTGGGGGTAGGCGTAGGGGTAGGGATCAGGAGTTGGGAGGAAGGGGGTTAGGATAGGTAGAGATAGGGTGGCACGCAGGGTGGGGTTATGGGGATAGGAGGCCTATGTGTAGGGGCTTTGGCCCTTGTAAAAATAGTTTTTTTAATTTTTGTTTAAATTTTTTTTTAATTTTTTTTTTGTACAATTAAAACAAGTAAAATGAAATAAAAGAAACTATGTATTTTTTTTTATTTTTCTTTTTTTTTGGCTATGTTTTTTTTTTTTTAAATGATATCTAAAAAAAGGTTTGTTGTTGTAAACAAAAAAATTCTGTGTTTTTGGTGTTTTTATTTTTTTATTTTTTTTATTTTTTTGCAAAAATAGGCCAAAAAGTAAAAAAAAAATTTAAAAATTTTCAAGTAACAAAAACTAGGCAAATTATATGTTATTTGTTACCCTCGAGACCTTTAGGACTCAACGGTGGGCTCAAATTTTATGTAGGAGGCCGTTTGTGAAAGTCAATTCCCAAATTTTATCTGAAACACACCAGAATCTGCAACAAAAAAACCTCTAAAATAAACACTCACAAACAAGATGGGTCAGATCACCTAAAACACTTAGGGAATAAAGTATCATCACCATTGCTTTGAAGCTCATCTTCATAGAAATAAAGTATCATAGCCATTTATCCATTTAGGATAGAAGAATTTAGGGAATTTAATGAAATGGCTATGATACTTTATTGCTATGAAGATGAGCTTCAAAGCAATGGTGATGATCTCAAGCAAATGAATGGTAGTGGGGGTGCCAAAGGTGCACTAGTAATTTGATAGAGTAATTGTATTGAAAGCTTGGATTGATAGAAATGGAAGAACAAGGTTCAATTTATAGACTCAGAAGAGAAGAGATCAACGGTTGAGAAGAAATGAGAAGATCAACGGTTGAGAACGGTTGAGGAATGTGCGCAAATAGAAATGTCCAAGCTCCATCATGCAATAGAGGAGTTAATAGAATAGATTGAAGAGTTAACAGAATAGACCAATCAGTTAAGTGAATTGATTGGAGAGTTGACTGAATTGATTGATCAGTTAACTAGGTTGATTAAGGAGTCAACATAATAGATTGACCAGTGAACTCAATTGACTAATTAGTTAACTGATTTGATTGATGAGTTAACTAATTTGACTGGAGGATAAATAGGACATGTGCGTGAGGGAATATTATCTAATTAAATATTTAAAATATTTAATTATATGTGCAACATGGTGAGGTGGATTAGTGAGGTGGATTTATGGAATTAAGACTTAGGATAGAGGAATTTGGATTAATTAAATAATGAAGGATTATTTAATTATGTGAGACATTAGAAGAATTTAAGGAATTTAATTAAATAAATTGATTTTATTTAATTATGGGATAATGAATCAATCAAATAAACTTAAAATATTTATTTAATTGATAGAAGAAAATAAGAATTAAGATAAATATTAAAATATTTACTTAACTCGACATGAGCCAATTTTAGGTGTATACAACCACAATTGTCATGCAATTAGGACATATGAGTGTTCCATGCACAGGTTGTTCCATTACCTTTACTGTGATATAAAGAGGCCCTTTGGTTTCTACCATTTCTTTGTCATGAGGTGTGAATGTTATTTCAAGCTTAGGGGCTCTTCTTTTCAAATGAGGCCTAGGAACAAACCTAGCATCATTATTATATTGAGAAGCCATTTTTAAGTTTGCAAAGGAGTGTCAAATCAGATTTTCAAGATCTTCCAAAACTTATGCCAAAGGCAAATGTTAAAGTGATGTCGAATTGCTCTAAAATGCTTGATTTTTCAACTTTTCTCAATGCAAACAAATGAAAGAAGAGGTGTTGTGAGATTTTCAAAAGGGAAAAAAAATGATATGCCTAATAATAGTCCACTAATTCAAGAATACCTTTCACAACATGCTTTTGAAGCAACTCTAGGGAGTTGATAAGCCAGAACCTATTGAAAATAGGCCAAAATATGCAATTTTTTAGCAAATCTCAATGCAAAAGAGTAGGGAAACAGATGTTGTAAGGAAAATTATGATGGACATAAACTTATGACAGTAATTACATCTACCTAATGATAAAAAATCTGTTACAACATGCCTATAGTGCCACTGTAGATCAAACCGTAGTGCAAAAATATAAAAAATATGCAAATTTTCACATATTCTTAATGCAAAAGCCCAAGAGAAAGGGTGTTGTAAGGAAATTGAGAAGGGGTAGTAGATAATAACCCTAATGACAATCAATTAGTGCAACAGAATCTCTTACAACACTCTTGGAGTGCAAATCTAACAAGACAATAAGGCTGAATCTAGTGAAAAATGCAAGTTTTCAAGCCCTAGACATGAGATTTCACAAGGAGACCACTATGATGCAACACTACAATTAGAAATCAGACCTAATGAATGCTTTGACAAGGTAGTAAAATCTGAAATAGGATTTTGACTACAACCCTAGCTCATGTAAAACTAGGTTTTCATGAAAAATCCACAATTTCAATTAATTTCTAACAAATCAAGCATGCAAATGCAATGCAAATGAATTGTAAATAATGAGTTTCTATATTTTGTATCAGATCTACTATAAATAACAGAAATTAATTTTAATTAGATGCCAAATAATTCAATTTTTATTAAAAATGCAAGTTTAATATGTCAATTTTTGCAAATTTTCCAAAATTTTCAACTTTTTTTTGTAATTTTTTAAATGCAATATTGAAAATAATGAATTGAATGATAATGAATTTCAGATATGATGAAAAAATTAGAGAATTAATTAAAAACAATTGAATGAATGCAAACTATATCAAAAATTAAACCCTAGATGCATTTTTTTCAATTTTTCTGAATATATCAATTTTTTTGTAATTTTTCAAATGCAATACAATGAATGAATGAAAATATGTGAAACACCACTCAGAAAGGTGCCTAAAAGTTCAAAACATGAGTTCACCAAAAAAATTTATGTGAAAAAGATGGTTACATGGATAGGGTTGTTAGTTTGAATCATCCTTTCCAAAAAACATTCCAAGGTCTTTTCAACCGAGTGCTTCTCCTATCGAGAGGAGAGTCATCTATCAGATTGGGTTGCAACTTGGTTTTTTGCTCAAAAATTAGAAGTTATCACACAATGTTGCTAATTAATGCTTTTATGCTCTTGAAACCCTAATTTAAGCATAATAGTAAGTAAATCCACGAATTACAATAAATGCTATTGGAATTAGATAAAAGGTAGAGAACCTTAACTCACTATTTTTCACAGTCTGGAGAACAGAAATGTCAGGGAGAATGGTGATGGTGCCCTAGTCCAAGGTACATGTTTTTTTGCAAATTTGTGATCTCCTTCTAACACTAAGTTCTGCTATATCTTCAATTTTTAATGATCTGATAGTGGAGGACAATGTTGATGGCGCCCTAGTCCAAGCAGGCTCCTTTAGGATTCAGAATCTCCATAGTGTCCTGATGTTCCCTACAACTCTACTTCTTTCGCTTTCACAACCTGTAACCTGCAATCACAAGGAGTGTTGGAAGGGGTTGTGGTGTTTAGAGGCTTGCCTTAGTCAAGCCCTGGAGAGACATTCAAGTCTTTCAAACACTGTTGTCAAAGAGAGAGAGAGAGTGCGTATCCTTGTGGGATAGAGGGAAAAATCCAAATGATAATGATGATAAAACACAATAGATGTCACCTTGATGATGAAGCTCTCACAGAAGGAAGATGCTCTCCAATGCCATGAGGAGAAGATGGAATCCAACTTGCAAAAACAAACACAATAACAATGCTATGCTTTGCAACACAATGATATCATAAAACTCTCAAGTATGCATAAAGTTCACCATCATCTTCTCTAATTATCTTCTATTTTACAAATGATAACCTAAACATGCTTATATATGCAACTATTAAGATTCCCACCAAGAATTTCGTAATTAAAACCTATAATGTCAGCTTGGGACCCAATTAATGGTTATAAACTTGACATTTGAATTTAGGACAAACCCAAAATAGGGATGGACTAGGGCGCTAGCACCCTTGTCCACCCCTGTCTTTGTTCTGGGATCATTAAATTAGCACCCCCTAGGTCTTATTTGTCACAAGATCCAAGGGTTTTCTCATCAGGAGTCTGAATTATTATGTAAGATGCTCTAAATGCAATCTAAAGACCCAGGAGCTAAACCTTAAAGGAAAAAGCCCCTTGTTGGTTGTTTTAAATTCCCAACCTAATCTCGTAGCAGATCTATAAAATAGCCACTTGTTAATGATTGATCTTCCTTGAGGGATTGGCCAACAAATAGGAAATTTGGGGGAGAGACTTTTATCAATCCCCCCTTTCTTCCTCTATACTTTAGGCTCTATGAAGCCAAGGAGGGTGTTCCTTTGCTCTTGGGGGCTGGCTTGCTTCTTAGCTGATATTTTCTTTTTTGGGGAAGGGGGGGAATCGTGTTCTACTCAAATGGATGGGGTTTCCCTGAGATATTGGCTCGACAACATTGTTCCTATCACATATATGTTCCTTGTAGATTGCTTGAAAGAATGTCTGATAAAGTAAAGAGATGGGCTAGATTCTTTAATCTCTAATCTTATTCTTTGCAGAGGAACATGTAAAACTTAACATAATTTCTAAAAATCCTATTGCTAGAAGGAAAATATTTTGATTCATTTAAAATATTGTGAGGATGATCAAAGCAGTGTAAGCTTAGTATAGTATTCATGAATAGATCAGTGTCTATCCAAGGGCCATAAAGTCAAGAAATTGATAAAAAACTAAAAGGACCATGATGTAATGAACCTCAGTTTACTGTAAAGATATAACAATGCCTTACATTGAAGATACTCTACTAATTTTGGAGTTAACCATGCTTAGTTATCCCTGTAAACCAATACTACATTCGATATTCTCTAGTAGTTGTTTTATATTACTACTTGAGTAAATGCCACAAGAAAAATATGCTAGCATAGGAAAGACTATGATGATGAATAAAAATGATCCTTAACGAAATATATATTCATAAATGTGGAACTGTATACATGAAGTAGGAGATAGTACACTCCAAGACTCAACAAGATTTGTAAAGTAAACTGTTCAGTAACTTACATCATAGCTTTAATAGCTTTATCAAGAAATCCAAAAGAAACTCAAGATGAAGACCTAAAAACGGACAACTAATTCTATTAGCAGAAAATAAACTATTTACAACTCCTCCTTGACTAGATTGATTCATATTTCAAACTAAGTCTGGAGATATGACCTCGAACCAATGATTTTCATAAGCCCTAAATTTCCTTTTATAGAGATTAGGGAGAAACAAGCTTCAGGCTTCAAGACAAAAGAAGTTACGAAATGTTTTATAACCAACAGATGCAACTGAAGAGGCCGGTGTAACCACTTCACAGCTATATGCTCTATCACTTTTGGCAGGGAAAGGAGTAAGGCTTTTGATGATTGATGCATTGTTGAATGTCGTTGGAGCCAAGCACTCCTCAAATACCCTCAAAGTATTCAATGAGAGCATTCACTGATCTACCTTTCCAAATTGCGTGCCAAAAATGAGAAAACCTACAAAGAATAATATCGAAAGGAAACCCAAGAAAACTGAACCTTCTTCACTATTTCCAGATTTCATTGTAGTGGTATGATTCCACCCTCCTAGTTAAGAAGTTTCTAGCAACTTCAACCAGGTAGAAACAAGGGGAATCCACACCTGGTTGCCTTCAAAAGTACTGGAATCCAAGCCAAGAGAACAACAGCAACAACAACAATTCTCCTTTCATCCCTTATCTATTTCATCCTGGTGCGCAATCTCCTTACACCTAGAGTTAATGCTCTATTAGGAAAATTAGATGTAAGGGAGGGGTAGAGGAAGCTAAGAAGCTTTTCTACTCCAGAAGGGAATCTACCAACTCACAAAAATAAGGAACTTTTGGAGATGGGAGATTAACCCTTAGGACCCACTGTCATATGAGATAAGAGACCAGAGAAGAAATCATAATGGTTCAATGGACACTACTGCTAATCTCTAATTTTCCCTGCACCACCTATTCCAAAGGAAATAATTCTAGGTCTTCCTAATTTTGTAAGGACAAATTAATAGCCATGAGAACAAGGAAGAAAATCCGATAGAATAGGGGAGAAAATAGAACACATAGGAATAGGGGAGAGCCATACTGTCAGAATGTTTTAAACAATATGAAGGATAACAGCAACAATTGCCTATTTATAGAAATTCCAGAATGCAAGCATACATCCACACATCTTTGGTCTCATAAATTCCAGTCACTTCAAAGCATTCCTTCCATAAATGGAAATCTTTTGAAGATTACCATAAGTGAACAGAAAGATTGGATCTCATAATTCTATGTAACTAAGAATATCACTTCTTACATTGAATTTAGCTAGGTCAAGTGTTTTGGTTTCACCAATTAGGCACTATCATCACATCAAATTTCATCACACAGCAGATGAAATGTCATTCCTGGTAGAGGCACAGATTTTCAAAGGTCAAGTTTGCATAAGCCAAATCTTTCTGTTAGTAAATTCCTTAGAAGCAGTGGCAATTGAGACCCTACACATGCCTGAGTAACTTTAATGCTTGAAATGAGGCCTCATCAGATTCAGTGCCAACAAATTCTTGTGTTATAATTTTAAATCTAGGCCATTGATCATGATCTTAGCTGGCTCAACTCGATGGTGCCGATTTGGTCTTTTTCCAATTAGGATGGTACTATTCACTTCTTTTAATAATAACCTTCCACCTGGATGGCTTTTCCCAACCATAATCCAAGAAGATGTCCCTTTCGCAGTGCAGTTAAGACAGCATCCGCAATTCTACACTTAAAGGATATGGCCAGAGATATGATCTCGGTGGAATGGGAGATGAACGTCAGATCCATTATACTCAAACATAACAACTCTCAAGAAGTAGTCACATTTCATGATATGTCAGATCCTTTCCATTAATATAGTAGTCCCATCACTTAGAAAGCCATGTGTCCAGATTATGTCATTCCACAATCGCCCAAAAAGCTCTTTGGTGAAGTTTGGTGAAATGTCAGAATTATAAAGAAATCACTTTATATTGCCTGGGACCCACCTCCTCACCTTCCTGGACTGTCCTTGACCAATTATCACCTTTTCTGCAATTCTGCAGGAGCTAATTTTATAAATATCCTTTTGCTGGTGGATTGGCAGAAACGAATCCACTAGTGCCACCTGTCAAGAAAGGGTTAGCAGGACTGGACCTTGATATATGTATTCTATTAGTATCTTTTTCCATGTAGGAAAAGGGTGGCCAATTGGGTCTATTCCTTCGTAGAATAGAGTTTTTCTAAGTGCGGACTATAGATAGTAACTGCTTGGCGAGGGGCCGGTAAAATAAGGTTATGGGAGGACTCAAGGAAAAAACTTGAATATTGGTGATAGGGGATAAATAGTCACCGAAGAATTATATCGAATGTGGCCTTTGCATTACTTCATACTATGAGGGTTTAGGGTTTTAGTAAATTTAGTTTATTCAAAGCACTTCTTCTGGCAAAAAACCCTAATCCCAGAAATCCTCTAACCAAGTGACATAAAATTGGGGACAAAATTATTAGAGATATGATAAATTTTATATGGTTCCATCACACCCAAGGGTGCATTTTTCCAACATAACACTTATATGGTATCACCTTGTCATCCTTAGTTTGGTACTCATCACTAACTTGTTTGATAACTAGTTGAGAGTCCCCATAGACTTGTAGTTCCTTGATATTCCATTCTACTACTATATGGAGACTTGTGAGAAGTGCTTCATATTCAGAAATATTGTTGGTACATGGGAATTCTAGCTGATATGATTTTGGAATGTAGTCATTCTAGGGTGTGATAAACAAGATTCTTTCCCCTGAACCATGTTGTGTCTAGGATCCATCAAAGTATAACTTCCACTCCACTGATGTAGCTAGAGTGAATAGACCTTCATTTGGAAAGTCAGAGATCATAGGATTTACATCTGTTATTGGAGCTTCAAGTAGTTGATCTACGAGAATCTATCCCTTGATGGATTTTTGATCAACATATTCTATGGTAAATTCGCTCAAGATCATGACCCATTAGTCGGCCTTTGAGGGCTACCTTGGATAATATATACTTTAATGGATCAATCTTAGAGATAAGAATGGTTGTTTGGTTTAACATATAATGTCACAACGTTTAGGAAGCAAACACTACTACTAAACATGCTCTTTCCATAGAAGTGAATTTCAGTTCATACCCAACCAAGGTGTGGCTGATATAATAGATAGCATGTTCTTTACCTGATTCATCATGTTGTGTGAGAAGAGCCCCTAATGCTGTAGAAGTAGTAGAGATATACAAAATCAAAAGCCTATCAAGTACTGGTGGTACCAAAACTATTGGATTAGCTAGATATTCCTTATGTTGATTGAATGCCTATTGACACTTGTTATCCCATCGAAATGAGACATCCTTACCGAGAAAGTGTTGGAATGGTTCACACTTATCTGCTAGCTATGAAATAAAGCATCTGATGGATTGTAACCTCCCTTGAAGGCTCCTTAGTGCTTTGAGATTCTTTGGTGGAGGCACCTCTACAATAGCCTTAACTTTTGTTGAGTCCACTTCAATTCCTCTGCGAGATACTATGTACCCCAATAGATTTTTTGAAGTGACACTGAACACACATTTCTAGGGATTTAACCATACTTGATACTTCTCTAGTCGATTGAAGATCTATCCTAGAACCTGAATATGATCTATCCTAGAAGATTTTGCCAATATGTTATCAACATAGTCCTCCATTATAGTGTGAAACAAGTCATGGAATATTATTATCATAGCTCTTTGATAAGTAGCTCCTATGTTCTTGAGACCGAAAGGCATAACTACCCAACAATAAGTATCTCAAGGACATGTGAAGGCTATTTTATGCTGATCTTCTTCTTCTATCCTAATTTGATTGTAAACTAAGATTCCATCCATAAGAGAAAGCATCTCATGACCTGTAGTCAAATCCACTATGATATCTATGTTGGGAAGTGGAAAATCGTCCTTAGGACATGCTTTATTTAGGTCTCAGAAGTTTGTGCATATGTGGATGCCCCCATTTGGTTTAGAAATGGGTACAAGATTGGAGACCCACTCTGTGTAATCAATAGGTGATATGAACTTAGCATCTAACAATTTCTCAAGCTCTGCTTTGACCAAGAGGGCTATCTAAGGGTGCATCTTGCAAAGATTCTATTTGATAGGCTTGGCATTTGGAGAGACAGCTAGGTGATGAACCGCAAGTGAAGGGTCCAACCTAGGCATGTCAGCATATGTCCAAGAAATGATAATTATTCTTTGTAAGAAGAATTTCACAAAGTCCTTATCTTGTTCTGATAATGATGTTACAAGGAATGTGACCTTAGGATTCTAAAATGTTCCTAGATTCATCTATGTTGAGTCTTCTACTAAGAGATCTGATTTTTCTTGATACTTAGATGGTAGGGGAAGGTCAAATCCTCCATCCTCAAGCACCTCAAAGAGGTTTTCACCTTCGGATACGTCCTTTATTGTTACTATTTTATGATCAAGAGGTGCCACATTGTGGTTTTCACCTAAGGATCTATTTTTATTTTCTATTTTGTGATTGGAGGATTTGGCATTCTCACCAAAAAAAGTAGCTTGATCTAACTTCATGATAAAATAAGCTTTTTGATCTCCAAGTGGAATACCACCTTGGAGTCCCATAAATTCTTCTATGGCCTCATCATTCTGAAAGATGTCTAAAACAGGGGCCTCTTATTGTTCCCAATCAATGAGTTTAGGGGACATGAGGGATAGATTCTAGGATTTCATCGTTGAAGTGAGGGAGATGGATGATATCATAAATATAGAGGTTTCTTGGAATAAGTTTGTGATGTATAGGGAAGAGTCCTCGATGGTATCCCTATTAGAGATCGAATTTGTAGGCCAAGCTTTTGTTACCTCATCGAGAATAAACTCGGTGTCCAAGGCTAGTGGAACCTCCTTACTATATCCTAATGCTTGTTGGTTGTATTTCTTAGTCATAGTAATTGGTTCCATTTGACCTTGACCATGCTCTCCTAGGCCACCTTTGCCTTTATAGCCCATGTTTTTGACAATTTTGAGGCCATTACCATACTTTTTGACAGGTAGCATGACCAATTCTTTTTTTTTTATAGATCTAAGAAGATATGTCTTCAATAGTTTCTTCTTCTAACAAGCACCCATCGATAAACTTTGTGAGAAGAGCTGGTATCCTCAATTTCTTGGAAACTTTAGCAATGGGAGGTTTTCCATAGGATTTTGGTGAGAGAGGCATCCTCCCCACACAACAAGATTTTGAGATATCATACTCACGAAATCCTATGTCTCTGATATGGACTTTGATTTCTAGGAGGGGACTGGATGTATCTACAAATGCTTTATGTAAAGTATCTAGATCAATGTATAGCGGGGATGGTTGGGTTGCATCATTGTTGGGTATTTGGTTACTATTCTTGTAACTCCCTTGTATGGCACAACAAAATTCAAATGGATTGGGATCTCTTGGGATAGTGATTTCAGTACCATTGAATGGGAACTTTAGGGATTGATGGTATGTTGAAAGTACAACTTTCATGGCATGAATCCATGGGTGTCCTAAGATGATATTGTATGGTAGCTCAATGTCTAAGACTTGGGATCTAGTTTCTAGTATAACATGGCCTACTTGAATAGGCAAATGTATCACACCATTTGTCTTGCATTTAGCATCATCATATGCTTTGACAATAATAGACTAATCTACATCTATGTGATCCTCATAGTATACTAACTATTTCAATAGTTTGAGGAAACAAATTTTAAGACCAACACCACCATCTATAAGTATGTGTTTGATTTTATATTGGTGGATGCAGATTTCGATATGGAGTGCATCATTGTGATATGGATCATGAGATGGGAGGTCTTTTTCAAAAAATACCACATTGTAAGGTGAAGCAATATTACTTATAATGGCTAGAAAATCTGTGACAACTATATTGTTGGGAATGGATGACTCTTGTAAGGCTTTTTCAAGCAATGCTTTATGAGCAGGAGATGAATTTAGAAGGTCTAGTATATATATCTATGCAGGAGTCTTCCCTAGATGATCAATGAGATTATAATCAGAAGTGACTATAGGATTGGGTGTAGCCCACGAAGGGTAACACAACCACGACAAGTTGTAATAGCACATTTAGGATTCTTGCTCTTAATGGTAAGGGTAGATACTTGACATTCTTCAAAATGGCCCATAATGGAGTCATAAAAAGAAGAGACTTTGTTAACACTTTTACCTTTATCAAGATTTTGACCTTTACCATGTTGAGGGAATGGATCCTTGTACACATTGAGGTCTTTGTTTGATGTATGTTGAGGAGGTTCGTCTAAGATGACCTCACCTCTATCAATGTGGTTTTGAATCAAGTGTTTCAATTTCATGCAAGATGAGGTTCTGTGCCCTTTTGTTCTATGGAAGTCACAATATTCGTTATCTTTGTACCATGTTGGTTTGAAAGTGGGTTCATCATATTGACATGGTTCGGGTAGCATGATGAGTTCATTTTGTATGAGTTTATTGAGGACAAATTCAATAGGCTCACCTAAAGGAGTGAACTGACGTCTTAGAGGGTAGTCTCAAGTAGTTGTTGATGTCATTGTTATTGTAGCTATTATTGTTGTTGTTGTTGTTCTCTATGAGTAGATGGGGTTACCTTTGATAGATTGATTGGTGTTTGGAGATTTTGGACATGTTTGGAATCCACAATTCCATCATTGACATTGATTTTGTTTTTGGACCAAAATTTAGGTTTGTCATTTGATTGTTGTTGACGAGGGTTGTCTTTGGTCTCTTTAAAGATTTTGACCACACCTTTTGTAATGAGGGATTTTTTGATATTAGTTCCTTTGTGAATGATCTCATCAAATGAGGTATCACTTTGTACTTGTAAATGAAACCCAAGATCGGGATTAAGATTTTGTACAAATATGCTAACGAGTTACTTTTTAGGTATTTGAAATGGGAATTTTCTAGCCATATTTTACCATCTTTGTGTGAAGGAGGTAAAGGTTTTGCCATTTCACTGTTTGTTCTTACACAAATCAGGCATGGAAATCTCATTTTCATTATTTTAAGAGAAATGGGTAGCAAATTTTTTTGCTAGTTCATTGAAATTTTTAATAACTGTGGGTAGGTGTGAGAACCATTCTATTGCTTGTCCTCCAAGACTACGAGGAAAGAGGCACATAAGATACGTGTCATTATGAGAAACCTTGAGGTAAGCAATGTAGAACTCTCTAAGATGCTCTTTAGGATCACCTTTTCCTTTGTACTTGTCAAATTTAGGTATGTCAAAGCTAGGTGGAAAAGGGATCATTGATAAAGATTGATCAAATAGATATGGACAAACCTCCTCCAATGAGAAGGTTTTCTTGTTGTGATTGTTGTCAATCAAAGTATGCACCCAATGCTAAGCTATCAACTTAGCTACCTGTTGACACATGGAAACATTCTGAGGTTGTGTGTGACCTATGGCGAGAGTGAATCTCTAGAGAGGGCTGGTGTGAGGCCTACCTTTTTTATTTCTATTCATGTGACTATTTACCTTACTATTGCTGATACTTTTATACTTGTGGGATTGTTGATCCCCGATTCCCAAACTATTAGACTTTATTATGTTAAAGGAAAATTAATTGGGTGATGTTAGATAGATGCTCTATATTAAAGGAAAACTAATTGGGTGATGTTAGATAGATGCTTGTATTAAGAGAAAACAAATTGGGTGATGCTAGATAGATGTTTATATTATAGGAAAACTAATTGGGTGATGTTAGATAGATGCTCTATATTAAAGGAAAACTAATTAGGTGATGTTAGTTAGAAAATTGTAATGTGATTTCCTTTATCCTTAAGAGAACTTGTGATATCTTATGCAAGTGCAAGTTTTAATTTGCTTCGGCTATGTTAGTGATATGTGGAATTAACTTTGCAACTGAGTGCGCAGGTATTTCTAACCAACCACAGATACTGGAGATCATCCCACACTTGATGTTGTAATCCCTTGTGAAGCTGATCTAGTTCCACGAGGAACCAAGATCAACTCTATGTATGATGTAATGTTGTAATGTTAATTTGCATGAGGTTAATTGGGTTAAGTCTACCTCTTTTAATTTGACTTATGATATGTGTTGTAAGAATTGTCTTTGAATTACATTTAAAAAAAATAAAAAATTTGGAGACCCTTTTCTTGTGTTTTAACTTGACCTGGGGTGTTCTAACTAGGCTAAACTTGACCCTGGGTTATACCCCATGGGTCTAGGGTCCCTTTTGACTTAGGTAACCCTTGGTAAACCTCCATATGGTCACCTTAACTTCACACTGAAGTTAAGTGACGAATTTGGAGGCATGGGAGGGATAGGATGAGTGGTACCAACACTCAAACCCATCCCTTTTCACTTCCCAAGGTTAGAGATGACTCCAAAACCCACCAATTGTGGAGTACTTGACTTCAAGTCTCTCTCACAATTAGTGAGAGTACCCATGGAGTTGTGTGGTCCTTCATGAGAGGAAAGGAAGGGGACACATGTGTCACCCTTTCCCTCTTTAACTCCCATTTTCTCTCCCATGTGTTGGAGAGAGGACATGTGGTAAGGGGTGAAGGAGACTTTGGGGATAGGTGAGTGACATGTGTCAACACCCATCCCTTGGGACACACTTGTAGTGGAGAGGAAGAGTGAGGAGGTGACAAGTGTCACCTCCCCATTCCTCTAAGCTCATGGTTTGGGCTTATTTTAATCCCACTTGGGATAAGGATAGGGGTTGTTGAATTTTTGAGAATTTTTATTGTTTTTGAAATTGTTTTTGGGAAAAAAGATAGGAGGAGTATTGCTGGCTTAGGTTGGAGGAGATTTTGGGAAGCTCTACATCAACTTCTTCCATAATAGGGCTTGTAAAGGTTGGTTTTCAAGGCTAAGGCCTTCCCCTTGTATTTTAATTGCTTGCTTGATGCATATGTGTGTGTTTTTTCTGCCTTGAGTGTTATTGTTATTGTGGGGAATTTTGGTTGGGTGTTGTAAGAGCCTCTCCCACTTGGGAGAGAATGCTCAACAAGTGTGGGGTAGGGGAGGAGTGATCCTCCTCAAGGTCATTACCTTGTTTGGGATGTTGAAAGCCTAGAGGGAAAATTATGTGATTTTGAGCAATTTGTTATATGGCTTGAGAGCCAAAATATGAATTCTTTTAGAAATTTTGTTAACATGTTTGCTTGAGGTGATAAGAGAAATTGTGTTGAGATATTTTGAAGGAGTGGCACTCTAGAGTTGAGTGTGTCCACTCTCCTACCCCTTTGAAACTCACCTTGGTTGAGTTTGTGTGTTGTAAATATCCATGGGTGTAATATTGTGTTTTTGGGATGTTTGTTTGTCTTGATGTGAAGTGGATTTGAGTTCCCTAGGTGTGTGGATGACCTCCCTAGCTTGGGGGTGACCCTCTTGCAGGTCTACAATAGGGAAGAGAGCAAGATGTGTGGTGTTTCTTTTCCTTGTTGTGATATGCATGGTTCTTGGACCTTTGTGTGAAGTTGAAGAAATTCTTTGTCTTGGAAAAATATTTTATTTTCCTTTACTCTTAAAGCTCTTAAGGAGAGCTTGGTCTAATTAGTAACTTCATCCTTGTTGAATTTAAAAAAAAGAGGACTTATCTCTCTCTTTTGTTGTAAAATTGTGTTTTCTAAAGTTGTGAGAAGGCCTTTTTCATTGTATGGATAGTTATAATTTGTTGATTAAATTTTACCATTTAAGTAAAGATGAAGGGAGGAAATTTGTTTTTAAAAGGATATTGCTTGTATAGAAATTCTAATACTTCTATTAGCAAAGTTGTGATTTAGTTGTTGTGGTAAATAAAGAAAATTGTAATTTTGTTACTATGGAAAGGAAGAAAAAAAAATTTGTTGTAGTTATTTATTATAGGCATTTTAAATTACTTAAATATAATTGTTTCCTCTCTTTAAAAATGTGTAAATTTTACTCATGCAATGAATAAACTTGTTAGGAAAATGAGTGTTTTGCCTTGTAGTTAAAATGATGAAAGAAAAATATAGTTACATATCTTATAAATTTGTTTAATTTTTTTTTTTTTGTAATTCTATTTACCTTGAGTATTTGAAAGAATGCATTATTTCATTTTGATATGACAAATTTTAATATTCTGCCTAAGAAAAGAAAATATATAGAAAATACATTATATATATATGTACATATATATATATATATATGTATATATGTATATATGTATATATATATATATGTATATATGTATATATGTATGTATATATATATGTATATATATTTATATGTATATATATATATTTATATTTTAATCTTTATTAACTAAGAAATTGGAATTTCTATATATATATATATATATATATATATATATATATATATATATATATATATATATATATATATATATATATATATATATATATATATATATAAATGAATCTTACATAAAATAAAAATCTTAATAAAAATAGAATGCTAAGTAAATTTTTTATAGAAAATACATTATATATATACATATATATGTATATGTATATATATGTATATGTGTATATATATATGTATGTATATATATGTATATGTATATGTATATGTATATGTATATATATATGTATATATATATACATTTATATTTTAATCTTTATTAATTGAGAAATTGGAATTTCTGCTTGTGTATATTTAATAATTAATAAACTGTGAAATTGGAATTTCTATATATATATATAAATGAAACTTACATTAAAGAAAAATATTAATAAAAATAGAATGTTGAGTAAAATTTTTACGAGGACTGTATTCTTGTTACAATTATATTTTTATTACAATGGATTCAAAAAAAAAAATATAGTGTGGTGAGGGGGTTCGAACCCCCCACCATTTGTATTACAAGGGTGTGGGGAGGGGGGCAGAGCCCCCACCCACACCCCATTGTGTGGAGTGTGGGTGGGAGCTTCGCTCCCCTCCCCACACCTCCGCTACCCTAAAACTACTGCGGTCACTGTGCAGCCCGCATTCCCTCTTCTGTTGTGCTCCACAGAACCCCTCTATAGTCTCACTCCCATCTATTGTCTTCCCTCCATGACGTAGCCTTCCCTCTCGACACTCCCCTCTGCTCTCCCTTCGTCGCTCCCTGTGGCTACCACTGCCCTCTCTCCGCTTGCAACCTCCGTTCAACACTTCGCCATCTCTGTTGCAGCCACTATCTCCACAGCCCCGTCCGCGGCCATCGACCACCACTGACTCCTCCACAACTGCTTGCGGCCACTACCCCACCTGCTCCGTCGGCCATGAACCCCACCATTGTCTTCACAGCCTTGTAGTCAAACAATTAAACATTTAAGGCTTTCACAATTTTATCATAAGCCAAAACAAAATAAAATAAATTTAAGGTTCCTAATGGTTTAAAAAAAAATAAGTGTAAATACATAGTATTTATAAAAAGAAAAATAACCTTGCTCATAAGTAAAATAAATAAATAAATATATATATATATATATATATATATATATATATATATATATATATATATATATATATATATATAAATGAAAAATAAATTCATTAGACTTATTAAAAGAAAACCTAGTGTTGTAAATACAAATAGCATATATGTGTGTGTGTGTGTGTGTGTGTGTGTGTGTGTAACTTCACATTTATTTGTAGCCATCATATGCATTTCATATGTGGCCATTTTAACTCAACCTGTAATTTGAGAAAATGACAAATTGAGAAAATGAGAGAAAAAGAGAAAGAAAGATAAAAGTGAAAACAAAGAGGAGAAAATGCACGACTTTTTCTAGAATAGGGCTAAGAGTACTAATTAAGATTTAATATTCCTTTAATCCTAATTGGGGGCAATTAAATTAACAAAATTAATTCAAACGTTGAATTAAACCTAGAACGGAGACCTAGTGAATATTGTCAAACGAAGTTAATAAATCTTGTTTATGAGATCTGATCTACCAAGAAATTAGGCATAATGTAAAGTATGCAGTGATAACTCTGATTGATAGAGAACATGAAGGAGAACAAATTAATATTAAATTTTAGAAAATGTGAAGGAGAACAAATGTTCGGACTTTGTTGAAAAATGTTTAAAATTAGAAAACGTGAAGGAGAACAAATTAATATTAAATTTCAGAAAATGTGAAGGAGAACAAATGTTCAGACTTTGTTGAAAAAAGTTAAAATTAGAGAATGTGAAGGAGAACGAATTAATATTAAATTTTAAAAAATGTGAAGGAGAACAAATTGATATTAAATTTCAGAAAACGAGAAGGAGAACAAAAGATTGGATTTTGTTGAAAAATGTTCCATTAACTTAATCAACTGTATTCCAATGCAATTAGTGAGATGTAAGAAATTTATTAACCCAAATCAGTAAACCTCTTGATTAGATAGTGTGTTAGTATAGTAAACCCTACTCACGGCCGTGAGGCATTATGCTGCTAGATTTTCCTAGAATCTAGGGTTTAGTTAGGTTAGTAAAGTTGAACCCTGTTAGCGATGTTAACCGCGTCATGATGACCCCCTTGATGGGCTTCTTGTGATTGGTATGCACACGTGTGCATATTACCCCACTTTCAACTATTTTGTGTGCTTTAAGTGTACGCCATCGAGCACACTACGCATGCGAGGGGGTTTCTAGGGAAGCAAGAAATTTTTTTTGATGTTTCATGTCATGACCACATGGTAAATGTGGACATGACATATGTGATGCATGTCATGACCGCATGCGAAATGTGGGCATGACATTTGGTATCAGAGCCCAAGTTTAAACACTGGGCATATTTGGGCACGTTATTTATTCCGCAACTTTGATTAATTAGTGCCTACCTTGTTTTGTAGGATGCCTCCCCGACGTGTTCGACAAGCGCGATCGCGCAACACGGCATCTGTTGTGGTGCACAGTGATTCCTCCACAAAGGGATAGGCACCCGCAGTCATAGCAGATCTACCAGTGCCATAGGTACCACCAGTACTAGACATAGGTCCTCAAATTTTGAAGACATTACAGGCCATGTTAGAGAGGTTACCGCCAGCTATTCGAGAGCCATGTAAGGAGCTGCATGTTGAGTCGCGTGCTGAGCCACACGTGGAGCCCCGCATCAATCCACGAGAGGTGCCACCTATGGAGCCTTTCGTAGAGATACCTGATACTATAGTAGAGGAGGTGGTTAGCCTACTGAGCATGTAGTAGGAGTCCTCCGAGACTTTCGAGACGAGATGAGACCATGAGAGTAAAGTAGATACATCATGGATCGTATGGGTATGGGTTGGATGAGCTGGTTATAGGACTTAGAGATAGAGGAGACCCTAGCAGAGACCTACTTAGGCTCAATCCACCCACCTTCGTAGGAGCTACAGAGGGAGCTGTGGCTGAGGCTTGGCATATCAGTTTAGATAGGTGCTTCGTGTTGCAACCTTATGGGAGCAACATGAAAGCACGATTGGCAGTACACCTTCTAAGAGATGCAGCAGTTACCTAGTGGCGTACTAAGGAGTGCAAATGCTAGTTATCCTTAGATACACTCACGTGGGACATATTCATAGAGCACTTTAATGCACGTCACTTATCAAATCACTATAGACAACACCGGATAGATGAGTTCCATGATTTACAGTAGAGAGGACTCCGGTTGCTCAGTATGAGAGCTAATTTATTGAAATTTCTCGTTACGCAGAGTATCTCAATGATGAGAAACTCCTAGTACACAAATTCATCAGAGGTTTCAATCACAGGATAGCAGGACCAGTGCGTATGGCAAACCCTAATGCAGAGCCATAGCCAGAAATGTGTAAATGGGTGTCAAAGTTCCTCTCCAACATACATTCTTGTATGTATGACAAAATATACATCTGCATTTGTATATCAAAATATACAAACTCCTTTGTATATACATTCACCAATGCACATACATTTCCTTTTCCTGTCGGTGTGATACATGACCATTGGCCTTACCTTTAATCCTTCCACCGACGACTGCAGTCACACCGATACATGCAAAGTTCAACCTATTAATCTGGTTCCCTTAACCCTTGCTACCGGTTATCGAGTGTATCTCTCACAATGTATGAGCGCAATGTATATTTCCAATATACAAGCGCTAGATACAAATAAACATACAACCTTTCTATTGATTGGCACTGACTCCGCTATATCAAACTCTTATATCTACCGAATGTATATTCAGACATACAACCAAATATACAATACCAAAATATGCAATCAATGAATATTCTTTAGAATATCCCTTCCACGATCCTTGACCTTTGACTTTCTCCTGTACCATTCGAATGTATATTTGCAATATACATTCACCATATGCAAACCATAAAGTGCATTTGATGTATACGCAGAGACATGCAACTGCAGTATACTCACAAAATGTATACCAAAAGATGTGTACATAGAACTTGTATAACTTGATGTCCCTCAGTGATATACACAAACTTTGTATATCTAGAATGTATATTTTCAATGTACATTTAGAATGTACAACCCTGATATGCAAACAAAAGATACATCTCCCATCTATCCTTGGCGAATGTATCGTTGACTCGCTGTTGACCCACTTGTATGTTCCAACATACAATAGTGATATGCAAATGATAGATAGACAGGATGATCCTTGGATACAAAAGCGATATACACAAGAAATGTATATCCGAACTACTTCATCTTTGTATCATCAAAACATGCATTTTTAACATGTTTTAACACCCAAACTGGTTAGCGATATACGCATAGATACAAATGTGGTATACAAATAGACTATATGCCACATACAAACACTATATATCTGTCAAATGTACATTTTGACAAAACCCTCAAAACTTCACAAATTTCACACAAAAAATACTGTGATCAGGCCGAACCATTTCCTGGGCAATCTTAACTTAGATTTTATCCTTCAAACCCTAGCACATGAGGATGCTAGGATAAATCATAGCATACTATACATTGATCCCAAAAACATGAAATGCAAAAAATAGAAAAATAGAAATGCAAACTAAACTACTGTACATGTCCATTCCACCGATTCAGAGAATCAACTGGTGGAATGGAAAACTGAATCCATTTCACCTGCAACAAGAGAATCAATACACTGATAGATCAAAAATCAAATAAATGAAACAATGGAATCTTCCTTAATTCAATAACAGAAATGCATATAGATATCACAGCCCACTATATCACAATGTTCTGTCTGATCTCCAAAAAAAACACAATGTCTCTGTTTCTCCTATGCAACAGTATCTAAAAATAAACTGATCTAGGGCATAAATAACTACTCCTCTCGAGTAGTACAGACTCGATTCCCAGTGGCTGGGAGCTTCCAAGCGGCTGGGAGGACAACTAGCATAACAAACTACAACTGTCGACCCATAAACCTAGGTTGATCCAAAACATACGAATTGGTCCAAGGGACCTTATTACATCATAAAGTCAAACATACTACAAGTAGACTTATGTTTTATTTTGAAGGGGTGCTCCTGTACCATACTCCCCAGAAGAAGAAATCTCAAGTCCACTTGAGATGAGAGTATGTAGGTCTGAACCATGTTGGTTGATCTGTTCTTCAGTCATCCACACTGCTTCAGAATTAGGTTTTCCTTGCCAAGCCACCAAATATTTCAGATATTCTTTGTTCCTTGTTTTCTTGATCACTCTTGTATCTAAAATCTTCTGCAACTGTGGTGGATCATGTTTGGGAATGTCATCAGTTGTTGTATCCTATAGTAGTTCATGTTCTCCATCTGGATTATGCTTGTATGGAGTTAAATCACATACATTGAATATAATATAGGTTATAAACCAAGATCAGAAGGAAGTTGTATCTCATAAGCATTTGGCCCACATTTCTTCAAAATTGGACATGGTCCAATCTTCCTTTGCATGAGTTTGGTATATTTACCTTTAGGAAGCCTTTCCTTTTTCAAATGAACCCATACCAAATCTCTAACATCAAACTGTATATCTTTCTTCTTTTTATCAGCATACTCCTTATACTTTAAGGTAGTTTGTTGTAGCTGGGTCTTTACTTGATCATGAACCTCTTTTATGGTTTCTACAAAAGCTTCTCCATCTGCACTAACAAAATCTCTTGTAGGCAAGTTTCTTAACTCCAAAATACCTCTTGGGTGTATACCATACACTATCTGAAAAGGTGATTTCCCTGTACTTCTGTTGACAGTATCATTGTAAGAAAATTTTTCCTGTGATAGGATATTATCCCATTTGTCTCCATGTTGTCTTGTCAAGCATTTGAACAAATTCCCTAAGGAACGATTTACCACTTCAGTCTGTCCATCCGTTTGAGGATGATATGTGGATGAGAAAGACAAATTGGTTCCAAGCTTCTTCCAAAGAGTTCTCCAGAAATGACCAATGAATTTCACATCTCTATCTGACATAATGCTCAATGGCAATCCATTTATCCTTACTATTTCTTTGAAAAACAAATCTGCAAGATATGAAGCATCAGCAGTGGTTTTGCATGGCAAGAAATGTGCCATTTTGCCGAATCTGTCCACTACAACAAAAACTCTATCATATCCTTTTCTGGTTCTGGGTAAACCCAACACAAAATCCATACTTATGCTTTCCCATGGTCTGGAAGGAATGGGTAAAGGTTGATATAAACCTACATTAGTTGATCTTCCTTTTGCTTTTTGACATATCACACATGTCTCTACAAATTTTCTGATGTCTGATTGTAACTTAGGCCAATAATAATGTCTTCTAACAAGATCAAGAGTCTTGTCCAAACCAAAATGTCCTGCCATAGCTCCACAATGTTTTTCTTTAATGATGTTCACCCTCATAGAACACCTTGGAATACATAACTGTCCACCTTTGAACAACAATCCATCCTAGATCAGAAATTTAGAGAACTCAGCATGATATTTATCTCCAAAAGAAGTACATACCTGATATATCTCTCCAAAATCTTCATCATCATCATACATGGTCTTCAATGAATCAATGCCAACACTTTCCAACTGAATCTGGTTGACTGTTAGAGCTCTCCTGCTCAAGGCATCTACTACCTTATTCTTGACTCCTTTCTTATGCTTCAATGTGAAAGTAAAAGCTTGTAAAGTTTCTACCCATTTCATATGCCTATGATTCAACTTTTCCTGGCTGTTGATAAAACTTAGAGCCTGATTATCTGTGAATACTATGAATTCTTTTGGCATCAAGTAATGCCTCCACTTCTTGAGTGACTAGACTAGAGCATACATTTCCAGATCATATGATGAATACCTCTTTTTAGCATCATTGAGCTTCTCACTAAAAAATGCAATTGGCCTACCTTCTTGGCTGAATACTGCTCCAATTGCCATGTGACTTGCATCACATTCTACCTAGAAAATTTTATTAAAATCTGGAAGTGCAAGGACTGGCTACTGTGCCACTTTCTTCTTCAATGTTTCAAAGGAATCATCTGCTTCCTTAGTCCAAGCAAATATGCACTTTTGTCCTCCTTTTATAGTATCAAGCATGGGTGCACAAATATGACTGAACCCTCTTACAAACTTTCTGTAGAAGGTTTCTAACCCATGGAAACTTCTAACATCATTCATAGTCCTTGGAGTTGGCCAAGACAATATGGCACTTACCTTCTCCTTATCCATTTGTAGCTTGCCTTGGGAAATGACAAAACCCAAATATGTGATCTCTTCCTGCATGAACAAACACTTGTCCAAATTTATCATTAGCTTCTCTTCATGTAACCTCTTGAGAACCAAATCTATATGTTTGAGATGTTCTTCCTTTGTGTTGCTGAAAATCAGAATGTCATCTAGATATACTATGACAAACTTTCTGATGAATTCTCTCAAAACCTCATTCATCAATCTCATAAAAGTACTAGGTGCATTAGACAAACCAAAAGGCATAACTTTCCACTCATACAACCCTTCATTGGTTTTGAATGTTGTTTTCCATTCATCTCCTAGCCGAATTCTGATCTGATGATAACCACTCTTCAAGTCTATTTTAGTGAAATACTTAGCACCTCCCAAATAGTCAAGTAAATCCTCTATCCTAGGTATTAGAAACCTATACCAGATTGTTATCTTATTAATAGCCCTAGAATCTATGCAAAGCCTCCAAGTGCCTTCTTTCTTTGGTGCTAGTACACCAAGTACTGCACATGGGCTTAAACTTTTGCCAATCAGACCTATGTCTAGTAATTCCTCAATTTCTCTTGCTACTTCTGCATTCTATTCTAGAGTTAGCTTATATGCTGCTTTGTTTGGAAGTGTAGATCCTGGGATTAGATCTATGCAATGGCTGATATCCCTTACAAGTGGTAGGGATCTTGGCATTCCATCAGAGATGATGCCTTTATACTTATCTAATAACTCTTGGACGGCTGGGTCTATGAACTTCTGCTTCTTCTCTTTCTTGACTTCTTGCTGCTATTCTCTATTCACTATCAGACATGGAATTAAGGCATATGCAACTGCACCTTCTTCTGCTACTTCTTTCATGAATTGTTTTCCTTCCATCAGCATTACCTTCACCTCTTTTCCTTTTGATTTCTCCTCCTTCTCTATCTGTGGGATCAACTCTATCACCATACCATTTTTGGTGATTGTATAGGTGTTCCTAACACCATCATAGCATGCCTACAAATCATACTACCATGGTCTTCCAAATAAAAGATGGCAAGCATCCATCTTAGGAATGTCAAACAACAACT
This sequence comes from Cunninghamia lanceolata, assembly GCA_027924645.1. Lineage (NCBI taxonomy): Eukaryota > Viridiplantae > Streptophyta > Pinopsida > Cupressales > Cupressaceae > Cunninghamia > Cunninghamia lanceolata. The sequence continues at coordinate 941,592 of BSBN01001161.1, forward strand.
TGTCTTTATATGCTCCAATCTAAAATTCTACCCAAGCCTGCTCTTCTACAACTATTTACTGACCTTGGATAAGCCATGAGACCTTATATGGGGAGGGTGAGGCAATCTTCTAAGCTTAAGCTTTGTGACCATTTCATCAGATACAAAATTTTCAGTAGAACCAGAATCAATTAAAACTTTACATGCCTTACCTCCTGCCTTACATGTAGTTTTGAAAAGAGACTTTCTTTGTGGGGGTTCTTTGGCAAGTACCTTCATGGTGGTCATTGTTCTTCTCATCATCAGAGATTCTCCACTCTCTGGATATCCATAATTGTCAGGAGCATTCACACTTTGAAAAGCATTTGAGCTTGTTGCACTTTGACTGTCAGGTTCTTGGATCAGATTTGTTCTCCTTTCTCCTGTTGAGCTTGTTGCCTTTTCTGGACATCTGCTAGCTATATGGCCTTCTTTATTATAGTTATAACATTTGATAGATTGTTTGCTCTAAGATCTTCCTCTGAAAGGTCTTCTGCCTCTGAAGTTTCCTTGCTGATTGTAACTTCCTCTCCGGTTTTGACTGTTATCTCCCTTACTGTTATCATGATTGGATTCTCCTTGATATCCAAATCCATGTCCTCTACCTCTGAAAGGACCTCTTCCTCCTCTTTACTATTTTCCTCTTCCTCTATTGTTCTGTTCTTGTCTTCTCTTTATCTTCTCTTCCACTTTCAATGCCAACTGAAAACATTTCTAAACTGTATATGGGTTATGCAGTTTCAAATCTTCCTGAATGTTGAACCTCAATCCATTAAGGTATCTGGCTACTTTTTCTTCCTCACTATCTTTTACTTTTGTCTTGACACAAAGCTTCATGAACTCTTCTGTATATGAGCTGACATCTAGCTCCTTCTGCTTCAAATTTTGTTTCTTCTTATGCAATTGGATGCTGTAATCCAATGGAACATAGGCTTCCTTCACTAAAGCCATCATCTTCTTCCATGTAGCAACTCTGCGCTTTCCTTCTTGTACTCTGTCATCTTGGATGAAATTCCACCAAGTTAATGTAGCCTCTTTCATTTTTGATTGTGCTATCTTTACCCTTTCATGTTCTAGTATCTCCTCTGTCTCAAAGAAATTGTTTAAGGAGTCTATCCACTCCATCACTGAATCAGGATCCATCTTTCATGTAAACACTGGCAAATCCAGTTTCACATCCATGGTTCTCCTCTCCATGGATTTGAGGGCATTAATCAAGGGTCTCTGGTCTGCAGGAATATCTTCCTCGTTCCACCTAGGGATTTATTCTTCTTCCCTATCTTCTTCTTTACAAGAACCTACACTATCCCTCAACTTCTCCAACTAATTTTTCAATGCTTGATTCTGAGCCTTCACAGCTTTGCTTTTTGCAATCTACTTCTTTACTAGAATTGCCAAATCAGTGTTGGTCATCCTTGCCGGAAACTCTGATGTTCCTTCTTCATCCGAAATCTTTTTGTCTTCAAATCTTCCCAAAAGATTCTTCCTTCACTCTGATACCACTATGATGCAGAGCCATAGCCAGAAATGTGTAAATGAGCATCAAATTTCCTCTCCAACATAAATTCTTGTATGTATGACAAAATATACATCTGCCTTTGTATATCAAAATATACAAACTCCTTTGTATATACATTCACCAATGCACATTCATTTCCTTTTCTTGTCGGTGTGATACATGACCATTAGCCTTACCTTTAATCCTTCCGCCGATGACTGCGGTCACACCGATACATGCAAAGTTCAACCTATTAATCCGGTTCCCTTAACCCTTGCTACCAGTTATCGAGTGTATCTCTCACAATGTATGAGCGTGATGTATATTTCCAATATACAAGCGCTAGATACAAATAAACATACAACCTTTTTGTTGACTGGCACTGACTTTTCTATATCAAACTCTTGTATCTGTCAAATGTATATTTAGACATACAACCAAATATACAATGCCAAAATATGCATTCAATGAATATTCCTCAGAATATCCCTTCCATGATCTGTTGACCTTTGACTTTCTCCTGTACCATCTAAATGTATATCTGCAATATACATTCACCATATGCAAACCATAAAGTGCATTTGATGTATACGCAGAGACATGCAACTGCAGTATACTCACAAAATGTATACCAAAAGATGTATACACATAACTTGTATGACCCAATGCCCCTCAGTGATATACACAAACTTTATATATCTAGAATGTATATTTTCAATGTACATTTAGAATGTACAACCCTAATATGCAAACAAAAGAAACATCTCCCATCTATCCTTGGCAAATGTATCGTTGACTCACTGTTGACCCGCTTGTATGTTCCAACATACAATAGCGATATGCAAATGACAGATACACACAAAATGATCCTTGGATACAAAAGTGATATACATAAGAAATGTATATCTGAACTACTTCATATTTGTATCATCAAAACATGCATTTTAACATGTTTTAACACCTAAACTGGTTAGCGATATATGCATAGATACAAATGCGGTATACACACAGACTGTATGCCACATACAAACACTATATATTCATCAAATGTACATTTTGATAAAACCCTCAAAACTTCAAATTTCACACAGAAAATATTGCGATCGGGCCAAACCATTTCCTAGGAAATCTTAACTTAGATTTTATCCTTCGAACCCTAGCACATGAGGATGCTAGGATAAATCATAGCATGCTATACATTGATCCCAAAAACATGAAATGCAAAAATAGAAAAATGGAAATGCAAACTAAACTACTATACATGTCCATTCCACCGATTCAGAGAATCAACCAGCGGAATGGAAAACTGAATCCATTTCACCTGCAACAAGAGAATCAATACACCGATAGATCAAAAATCAGACAAATGGAACAACGGGATCTTCCTTAATTCAATAACAAAAATGCATATAGATATCATAGCCCACTATATCACAATGTTCTGTCCGATCTCCAAAAAAAACATAATGTCTCTGTTTCTCCTATGCAACAGTATCTAAAAACAAACTGATCTAGGGCATAAATAACTACTCCTCTCGAGTAGTACAGACTTGATTCCTAGTGGCTGGGAGCTTCCAAGTGGCTGGGAGGACAACTAGCATAACAAACTACAATTGTCGACACATAAACCTAGGTTGATCCAAAACATACGAATTGGTCCAAGGGACCTTATTACATCATAAAGTCAAAACATACTACAAGTAGACTTATGATTTATTTTGAAGGGGTGCTCCTGCACCAGACCCCCAGACTATGAGTGAGGTTGTTGAAAAGGCTTACATTACAGAGGAAATTTAGGGATGAGGGCATAATTCATGCCCATAGTTTCAGGACCGTAATCACCAACAACAACAGAACTTTCAAAGACCACAATCCACACCACAGAGAGGAGGATTCAATTCTTCATCATTACCCCCTAGGCCTCCATAGCAGCAGCATCAGCAGAGGACTAGACCCCAGCAGAGGGTTCAGGGAGGACAGAACCATGGTTGGAAGTAGCAAGGCCTGCGTAAAGATCAGAGATAGCAGGGATCATCTGCGGGACCCGCGAGGTCTCAGCAATCTTACAGAGGTTCACAGGGGTCCACACGATGGACTAGACAATAGCAGTCAGGTAGGACTTAGTCATGATAGTTACAAGCTAGGGGCTCGTGTTATGTATGTGGTGGGGCAGGGCATATGGCAAGAGAGTGTCCACAGGGATACAGGGAGACAGCCCCGTTCAGGAGGATCTAAGCAGACTGTAGGTGATGTGGGCAAGTCCCACCACATGTTTATAGCAGTCAACAACCACCAGGCCAACTTCTAGGCCTCAGTTATTGAGGCAGCAGGTATGATTGGGGATTTCCCCATCTCTATTCTTTTTTACTATGGAGCTACCGACTCTTTTCTGTCTACATCATTAGTGGAACATTGTAGGCTGGTGGCTTCTAGGTAGGACATTAGGTGGGAGGTTGAGTTGGCCTCTGGGGCCAGGATGTTAGTCGATACCATGGTTAGAGATTGTGAGATCTCCTCGGGTTCCTTCACTACATCATGTGACCTTAGGGTTATGCCATTAGGATCCTACTGTGTAGTTTTGGGTATGGACTGGCTTGTGGCTCATATAGCCAAGCTAGATTGTCGCCAGAGGATGATTAGCTACTTAGATGATCATGGCTCACTAGTTGAGTTAGTGGGCATACAGAAGCCCGCGGCAGTATGTATGATATTCGTTCAGCAGCTTAAGCATTATATGCGGAAGGGATGTCAGATGTTTTCTATCACAATCAGTGATAGATCAGAGGATGAGCTTGAGGCTTCATTAGATGATCACCCTATCCTAAGAGATTTTGTTGACATATTTCCGTTGGAACTACTAGGTATGCCTCCATGTAGAGAGGTTGATTTCCACATCGATCTAGTGCTGGGTGCAGAGCCAGTGTCTCGTGCACCCTACAAGATGACTACACATGAACTTACAAAGCTCAAATTGCACTTAGAGGAATTACTTGAGAAGGGGCACATCAGACCTAGTGTTTCACCATGGGCCGCACCAGTTATCTTCGTGAAGAAGAAGGATGGGTCTCTTCGATTATGCATGGATTATAGGTAGTTGAACAAGGTGACGGTGAAGAACCGTTATCCTCTGCCTAGGATTGACAACCTCTTTGATCAGATGCAAGGAGCCAGAGTGTTCTCAAAAAATGATCTGAAATCTAGGTATCACCAATTGCACATCACAAAGGTAGATATTCATAAGACTGCTTTTTGAACTAGATATGGCCATTACAAGTTCACAATGGTACCCTTCGGTTTGACGAACGCCCCTACAGTGTTCATGAATCTCATGAATGGGGTGTTCCGCACTTACTTGGATCTATTCGTGATCATCTTTCTCGATGATATTTTGATCTATTCACGGACCAAGAAGGAGCATGTGGATCATCTGTGATAGGTTTTGCAGTGCTTATGAGAGGAGTAGCTTTATGGCAACCTGACGAAGTGTGCCTTCTTCAAGACAAAGGTACAATATTTGGGGCACATCTTATCAGGCGATGGCATCTCCATAGATCCATCAAAGATCAGAGTGATTCAGGATTGGCCAGCACCCACCAGTGTGACTGAGGTTAGGAGCTTTATGGGATTAGCCAGTTATTACCATAGATTTGTCAAGGGCTTTTCAAGATTAGCACATCCCATCACTTCCCTTCAGCGGAAAGGGAAAGGTTCACTTGGACTGAACAGTGTGAGAGGGCCTTCGGGGTCCTCAAGGAGCATCTTACCAGCACTCCCATATTAGCAGTTCCAAATCCTATAGAGGATTTTGTTGTTTGCATAGATGCATCACTAGAGGGTTTGGGAGCTGTACTTATGCATGGTGGTAGAGCGATTGCATATGAATCGCGTAAGCTCATGACACATGAGCTAAACTACCCTACTCATGATTTAGAGCTCGTAGCAGTTATTCATACTCTTGTTCATTGGAGACACTTCCTTTTGGGTTTACACAGCCAAATTTGAATGCCCTCCAGCGGCGTTGGATGGAGTTCTTATGCGAATACAACTTTGGTGTCCACTACATCAAAGGGAAGGAGAATGTGGTCACCGATGCCTTGAGTCAAAGGTGCCATGAGATCCTGACCCTGACATTCAGGGTGGAATTGAGAGAGCGTATCCTACAACATCTGCCTAAGGATGAGTGGTTTCTTGAGGTGTAGCAGGAAATCCAAAAAAAGAGGGCCCTTAAGGGCAGATTCGCAGGATATTCCCTTGAGCTTGATGGTTTGCTTAGACATCGGCAGTGCATCTATGTACCCCGTGCAGGTGATCTATGTGCAGTAATTCTTTTAGAGGCTCATAGAGCACCTTATGCAGCACACCCAAGAGTGAAGAAGATGCATACTGATTTGTGACAATTATACCATTGGGCTGGGATGAGACGAGACATTGTAGAATATGTTGCTCATTACCTTGAGTGCCAGAGGGTCAAGGTCGAGCATCAACATCCAGCAGGACTGTTGTACCCTCACAACATACCTGAGTGGAAATGGGACACCATTTCCATGGATTTTATTGTTGGTCTACCTATGTCATCACATTGCCATGATGCCATCATAGTGACAATTGACAAGTTGACCAAGGTGGCACATTTCTCACCTGTATGCACGACGTACAATGCACCATCTATGGCAAGGGTATTTTTATATCAGATTGTTAGACTTCATGGAGTACCTCACTGTATCATTTCTGACAGAGACTCAGTTTTCACTTCAACTTTTTGGAGAGCCTTACAGCAGGCGTTGGGCACTCAGCTCAACTTCAGTTCAGGTTACCATCTTGAGACCGACGGACAGACAGAGAGAGTTAATTAGGTGTTGGAGGACATGCTTCATATGTATGTTATGGACCATCAGTCTAGATGGGAGGAGTATCTGTATCTGGTTGAGTTTGCCTACAATAATGGGCATCACAGCTCATTGGGTATGCCTCCTTTCTAGGCTTTATACGACAGACCATGCAGGACACCATTGAGTTGGGATCGAATAGAGGACAGGGTCGTCATTGGTCCAGAGATAGTTCAGGATATGGAGCAGCTGGTCACACTGATTAGACAGAGAATTCAGGAGGTACATGATAGATAGAAGTATGCCGATGCTAAGATAACTGATCAGAGATTCTCACTGGGTGACAGGGTATTTTTGAGAGTACGACTGCATAAGAGTCCAATCCATTATGGAAAGGGATCTAAGGTCACACCTCAGTTTGTAGGACCTTTCAAGATCTTGGAGTGGATGGGACCTGTAGCCTATCATCTAGCCTTGCCACCTAGCTTGTCACGTATCCACGATGTCTTTCATGTTTCAGTTTTACATCGTTACATCTCTGACTTATCCCATGTATTGGATTGGAGTGCTCTTTAGGTAGAGGCAGATGGTCAGCTGGCTTTGGAGCCAATTTGCATATTGGCTCATTAGACATTGGGCCTTTGAGGTCAAGAGTTGGACCAGGTTAGAGTCCAGTGGGACATGTATCACAAGGTCACTGCGACATGGTAGGATGCAACAAGATTGAGGACTCTTTATCCTAACCTCTTTGATGACTTCTAGGAGGAAGTACAATCTTAGGGGGGGAGGATGTGAGGCCTACCTTTTTCATTTCCATTCATGTGACTGTTTACCTTACTGTTGCTAATAATTTTATACTTGTGGGACTGTTGATCCCAGATTCCTGAACTATTAGACTTTATTATGTTAAAGGAAAACTAATTGGGTGATGTTAGATAGACACTTGTATTAAGGGAAAATAAATTGGGTGATGTTAGATAGATATTTATATTATAGGAAAACTAATTGGGTGATGTTAGATAGATATTTATATTATAGGAAAACTAATTGGGTGATGTTAGATAGATGCTCTATATTAAAGGAAAACTAATTGCGTGATGTTAGTTATAAAATTGTAATGTGATTTCCTTTATGCTTAAGAGAATTTGTGATATCTTATGCGAGTGCAAGTTTTAATTTGCTTCAGCTATGTTATTGATATGTGGAATTAACTTTGCAACTAAGTGCGCAAGTATTTCTAACCAACCACAGATACTAGAGATCATCCCACACTTGATGTTGTAATCCCTTGTGAAGTCGATCTAGTTCCACGAGGAACCAAGATCAACTCTGTATATGATGTACTGTTAATTTGCATGAGGTTAATTGGGTTAAGTCTACCCTCTTTTAATTTTAATTATGATACATGTTGTAAGAATTGTCTTTGAATTACATTTTAAAAAAAAAATTAAATTTTTGGAGACCCTTTTCTTGTGTTTTAACTTGACCCGGGGTGTTCTAACTAGGCTAAACTTGACCCTGGGTTATACCCCATGGGTCTAGGGTCCCTTTTGACTTGGGTAACCCTTGGTAAACCTCCATATGGTCACCTTAACTTCAAATTGAAGTTAAGGGACGAATTTGGAGGCATGGGAGGGATAGGATGAGTGGTACCAACACTCAAACCCATCCCTTTTCACTTCCCAAGGTTAGAGATGACTCCAAAACCCACCAATTGTGGAGTACTTGACTTCAAGTCTCTCTCACAATTGGTGAGAGTACCCATGGAGTTGTGCAGTCCTTCATGAGAGGAAAGGAAGGGGACACATGTGTCACCCTTTCCCTCTTTAACTCCCATTTTCTCTCCCATTTGTTGGAGAGAGGACATGTGGTAAGGGGTGAGGAAGACTTTGGGGATAGGTGAGTGACATGTGTCAACACCCATCCCTTGGGACACACTTGTAGTGGGGAGGAAGAGTGAGGAGGTGAAAAGTGTCACCTCCCCATTCCTCCAAGCTCATGCATTGGGCTTATTTTAATCCCATGGATTGTGCTTCTTTTAATCCCACTCGGGATAAGGAGAGGGGTTGTTGAATTTTTGAGAATTTTTATTGTTTTTGGGAAAAAAGATAGAGGGAGTTTTGGTGGCTTAGGTTGGAGGAGATTTTGGGAAGCTCTACATCAACTTCTTCCATAATAGGGCTTTTGAAGGTTGGTTTTCAAGGCTAAGGCCTTTCCCTTGTATTTTAGTTGCTTGCTTGATGCATATGTGTGTGTTTTTTCTTCCTTGAGTGTTATTGTTATTGTGGGGAATTTTGGTTGGGTGTTGTAAGAGCCTCTCGCACTTGGGATAGAATGCTCAACATGTGTGGGGTAGGGGAGGAGTGATCCTCCTCGAGGTCATTACCTTGTTTGGGATGTTGAAAGCCTAGAGGGCAAATTATGTGATTTTGAGCAATTTGTTGTATGGCTTGAGAGCCAAAATATGAATTCTTTTGCAAATTTTGTTAACATGTTGACTTGAGGCCATAAGATAAATTGTGTTGAGATATTTTGAAGGATTGGCACTCTAGAGTTGAGTGTGTCCACTCTCCTACCCCTTTGAAACTCACTTTGGTTGAGTTTGTGTGTTGTAAATATCCATGGGTGTAATATTGTATTTTTAGGATGTTTGTTTGTCTTGATGTGAAGTGGATTTGAGTTCCTTAGGTGTTTGGATGGCCTCCCTAGCTTGGGGGTGACCCTCTTGCGGGTCTACGGTAGGGAGGAGAGCAAGATGTGTGGTGTTTCTTTTCCTTGTTGTGATATGCAGGGTTCTTGGAGCTTAGTGTGAAGTTGAAGAAATTCCTTGTCTTGGAAAAATATTTTATTTTCCTTTACTCTTAAAGCTCTTGAGGAGAGCTTGGTCTAATTAGTAACTTCATCCTTGTTGAATTTAAAAAAAAGAGGACTTCTCTCTCTCTTTTGTTGTAAAATTGTATTTTCTAATGTTGTGAGAAGGCCTCTTTCATTTATATGGATAGTTGTAATTTGTTGATTAAATTTTACCATTTAAGTAAAGATGAAGGAAGGAAAATTGTTTTTAAAAGGATATTGCTTATATAAAAATTCTAATACTTCTATCAGCAAAGTTGTGATTTAGTTGTTGTGGTAAATAAAGAAAGTTGTAATTTTGTTACTATGGAAAGGAAGAAAAAAAAATTGGTTGTAGTTATTTATTATAGGCATTTTAAATTACTTAAATATAATTGTTTCCTCTCTTTACAAATGTGTAAATTTTAGTCATGCAATGAATAAACTTGTTAGGAAAATGAGTGTGTTGCCTTGTAGTTGAAATGATGAAAGAAAAATATAGTTACATATCTTAGAAATTTGTTTTAAAAAAAATAAAATTTGTAATTCTATTTACCTTGAGTATTTGAAAGAATGCATTATTTCATTTAGATATGACAAATTTTAATATTTTGCCTAAGAAAAGAAAATATATAGAAAATACATTATATATATATATATATATATATATTAACTGAGAAATTGTAATTTCTACCTGTGTATATTTAATAATTAATAAACTGTGAAATTAGAATTTTTGTATATATATATATATATGAAACTTACATTTAAGAAAAATATTGATAAAAATAGAATGCTGAGTAAAATTTTTATGAGGACTGTATTATGGTTATAGTTGTATTTTTATTACAATGGATTAAAAAAAAAAATAGTGTGGTGGGGGGGTTCGAACCCCCCACCATTTGTATTACAAGGGTGTGGGAAGGGGGGCAGAGCCCCCACCCACACCCCACTATGTTGAGTGTGGGTGGGGGCTCCACCCCCCTCCCCACACCTCCGCTACCCCTAAAACTACCGCGGTCACTATGCAGCCCGCACTCCCCCTTCCGTTGTGCTCCACAGAACCCCTCTGCGTTCTCACTCTCATTTGTCATCTTCCCTTCGTGATGTGGCCTTCGCTCTCCACACTCCCCTCTGCTCTCCCTTCACTACTCCGTGTGGCTACCACCACCCTCTCTCCACCCGCGACCTCCGTTCAACACTCCGCCATCTCTATTGCGGCCACTGTCTCCATAGCCCCGTCCACGGCCATTGACCACTGCTGACTCCTCCACCATTGCTTGCAGCCGCCGCCCCTCCTCTGCTGTCGGCCATGAACCCCACCATTGACTTCACAGCCCTTCATTCAAACAATTAAACATTTAGGGCTTTCACAATTTTATCATAAGCCAAAACAAAATAATATAAATTTAGGGTTCCTAATGGTTTGAACAAAAAAAAAGTGTAAATACATAGTATTAATAAAAAGAAAAATAACCTTTCTCATAAGTATAATATATATATATACATATATATATGTATATATACATATATATACATATATATACATGTATATACATATATATACATGTATATACATATATATACATGTATATATATATACATGTATATATACATATATATACATACATATATATATATATATATATATATATATATATATATATATTAAATCAAAAATAAATTCATTAGACTTATTAAAAGAAAACCTAGTGTTGTAAATACAAATAGCATGTGTGTGTGTGTGTGTGTGTGTGTGTGTGTGTGTGTGTGTGTGTGTGTGTGTGTGTATTTATAACTTCACATTTATTTGTAGCCATCATATGCATTTCATATGTGGCCATTTTAACTCAACCTGTAATTTGAGAAAATGACAAATTGAGAAAATGAGAGAAAAATGAGAGAAAAAGAGAAAGAAAGATAAAAGTGAAAACAAAGAGGAGAAAATGCATGACTTTTTCTAGAATAGGGCTAAGAGTACTAATTAAGATTTAATATTCCTTTAATCCTGATTGGGGGCAATTTAATTAACAAAATTAATTCAAATGTTGAATTAAACCTAGAGCAGAGACCTAGTGAATATCGTCAAATGAAGTTAATAAATCATGTTTACAAGATCTGATCTACCAAGAAATTAGCAATAATGTAAAGGATGCAGTGATAACTCTGATTGATAGAGAACATGAAGGAGAAAAAATTAATGTTAAATTTCGTAAAATGTGAAAGAGAACAAATGTTCGGACTTTGTTGAAAAATGTTTAAAATTAGAAAACGTGAAGGAGACCAAATTAATATTAAATTTTAGAAAATGTGAAGGAGAACAAATGTTCAGACTTTGTTGAAAAAAGTTAAAATTAGAGAATGTGAAAGAGAACAAATTAATATTAAATTTTAGAAAATGTGAAGGAGAACAAATTGATATTAAATTTTAGAAAATGAGAAGGAGAAGAAAAGATCATATTTTGTTGAAAAATGTTCCATTAACTTAATCAACTGTATTCCAATGTAATTAGTGAGATGTAAGAAACTTATTAACCCAAATTAGTAAACCTCTTGATCAGATAGTGTGTTAGTACAGTAAACCCTACTCACGCCTGTGAGGCGTTATGCTGCCAGATTTTCCCAGAATCTAGGGTTTAGTTAGGTTAGTAAAGTTGAACCCTGTTAGTGACGTTAACTGCATCGCGATGACCCCCTTGATGGCCTTCTTGTGATTGGTATGCGCACGTGTGTGTGTTACCCCACTCTTAACTATTTTGTTTCTGCTTTAAGTGTACGCCACCGAGCACGCTCACACGTGCGAGGGGGTTTCTATGGAAGCGAGGAAATTTTTTTATGTTTCGTGTCATGACCACATGACAAATGTGGACATGACACGTGTGATGCGTGTCGTGACCACATGGGAAATGTGGGGATGACAGCTGGTTCCCCTGGCAGATCACCTAGACTAAAATGATTTATCTGAGCAAAAGGATAGAAAGATTACTTGAAAAGAAATCTAAAACCTAATAGATGATGCACTAGAACTCTATCTATTCACTAACTTGACTCACAATCAGCGTCACAAAGCCTTTTATCCTCACAATTTCACTAAACAATGCAATACATAAGTAATTTGCATGAAAGCTTGAAAGCTAGAGGTTTGCATGAAGGACAAATACAATTTTTATCACAACTTCAACCCACTAACCAGGCTAAACATAACATACAACCTGCATTACATGAAACTCCTGTACTCAATCTTGCAACAATAAGACATAGGAAAATGATTTGAAAAATGAATCACAATTGAATATCAAAGAATTGATTGCAAAAATGAAGTAGAAAACATCAAAGAGGATAACGCTGCTATTTTTATTGATCTGAAAGGAGTAGAAATTGAGTACAAAATGTTTACAAAACTCTCTGCAGGTGAACAAGAGAGGAAGAAACAATATTTTGAACTGAGAAAAAACTAATTTTTCTTCCCATATATGCCTCCAATGTTTCCAAGATGGAAAAAAGAAAAAACTCTGCAAAAATCTCTCCAAAAGCGACCTTCCAAGTGATTTTTGAGATCCATAAAAAAGCCTTAAAAATTGTGCCAAAAATGTCCCCAAACTAGGTGTAAAAGCTACCAAAATGCTATCCCAAGTGGTCCCACCAAAATCTCCTCAAAATTAGGCTTTACCGGATCAATAAAAGCTCCATTTTGCCCAACTTTTCTCTATTTCACCCAAGGAAACCAAATCTAGAAAGATATGATTTGTCTAGATTTACTTTTCTTTAACTGCATAAAAATAACAATTATTAAAGCAATTTATAAAAGCATTGCTTTAATAATGTTTTACAATGTATTTTGCAGTTTTATCTTTGATTTGGGTCTGATTTGATTCTTCACAAATAATACAAGGCTTATGTGATTATTTAGCCAAGTATGATACATTTCATTTGAGCATTTGATCATAAAACTTTGAAGGCATTATTGAAGGTTTTTGAAAAAATAAGACCCCTAGGGTCTATCCTCCATTTGGTTTGCAAAATATCCTAAGGCATAGTTGTCATTGTTATGGACTTACCTTCAAATGGCAAAGGGGCCATCAAGGTCTTAAGGCATATAACTAGGCATCAAACATGTCTAAAGGGACATAATACCTCGAGGGTATTAGCCAAAGCTTTGAAAAATCAATTCGATGTGATAAAACAGTATCAAACTAGGGCTTCAATGAAAACCCTAACACAAAACAACCCAAGCCCTAACTTTTTGGGCTCATTTTGCATTTTGACATTTTTGATTGGATGAGCTCTACCTCTGGCCACCATGGAAGCTAGGGTTTAGAGCACAAAACCCTCGATTCTTATTGTCTCTGAACACATTTTTTGGAGATTCTTGTAGAAAAATAAGAGGTAAATGCTTCTGTCACATATTTGAACCATATTTTATGCTTATCAGAGGTTTTTTTTGCTTTTAAAGCCATGACCATCATAGGTTTTTTGATGTATTTCTTTGAATCCTCACTGTGGTTTATTTTCCTCTATTTGGGAACCATCATGAATAACTGGTTGGAGCTCATTTGGAGACAATATATGAGCAAAACATCTATGGCCTCCATGTATTCATATCTTCACTCAAGAACAAAAATAAGGTAAGCTTTCATCTTTTGAGCTCTGTAAAAATAAAGTTTCATTATTGTTAAAAGCTACGGCCATGAAAGCTTAGGGTTTGATCATTTTACTATGACACTTCTATATAATTCCTTTGTTGGGGCCACAACCATACTTGGTATTCTTCTTCATTTTTTAGTGCTAACAAACCCTCATGGGATCAAACTCTCTATCTTCTCTTGTATTTGTGATTCCTCCATGAATACTGATATGGGTTTTTTTATATTTTGTGAGAAAAACTATATTCCAGGTCTTGGCTAAAAGTTTAATATTTGTATCATGAGTGCCTTCACCACTTGAAACCCTAGCTCTTCTTTTCTTGTAGCTATCTTTTTTTTCTGTTCCAAATGTGTTCTAATATATACCGTATATAGCCCCTTCATTTCACTCTGTATAGTACATACATCTTTTAGTATTGCATTTCTTTCATAGTTGAAAATATACTCTTAACACTTTCTTTTACAAATGCTACTATCCATATGGCTGAAACAATATGTCCATTTGAATAATCTTCATGTGCTACCTCATGTAGCTGTACTTGTAAATTATGACTGGCATTTACACTATATATTATGACTGATATGACAGTCGTGATGATGACTGATTTTGAATCTTTTATGGTTGTTCATGCATTGAATTATAACTTCAAACTTCATCAAATGATAAATACTTGATGTATTGTTGTCTAATTTCTTCTTTGATGATGGTTTGAATGAGTCTTGCATGTTGTCACTTGTACATTGCAATGCACACTTGGAGACTACTTCATCTAATTGCTCTTGTGAACAACATACTTCTCACTATCTCTTAATGTGCAAGGACCATGGGAAGAGTACTTTGATGAATATGTTATGATGCATCTATCATGTTGGCACTGGATGTCATTCTTTTATCAGCACAAGAGTGTTGCCCTTTAATATGTGAGCACTTTTATTAATGAAGGTTGCATTCTATCATGACCTTTATTTGAAATATTTCCTCATTTGAAAGGTTAGATCATTGGGCAGTCTTGAAAAGAGCTTAATGAATTGACTTGATGTAGTACCCCTTCAGTTGAAATGTTTCTATTTTCATTAAGAACATGAATTCCTATTTTAAACACCTCCTGAAGATTCAGGGGTAACATGCTGGGATCAACCCTTGTGGGAGCCCACTTTGCACCACATGCTGAAATGTCTTCAAACCAGCAAAATAACGTCTTCTATACCTGCACAGGAAACAAACATGTTAGTTTAAAAATAGTGAAGCTCAATGATGTTTCATTTTCAGGCTTTCTTGTGTATGGATGATCTGACTATCTGATTCGGTGCATCATAAAGAATGTATTATGTCTCTGTTTGATGAAGTACATAGGATAAATCATATCCAAAGCTCTAATATATCTCTCTCCATCATGTTGTGTGGTCACACAACACGCCCCATTTTGCCTTAGCAAAATAGGGACCCAACCTTTTTTTTGCTTTTTCTTGCTTGTTTTCTTGCTTCGGACGGTTTGGTAAAAATAAGTCATGAGGGTCACCTTTGCTGAGGTATGTGCATCATAAGGAGAGGTCAGTTGTCAAGGTTAGTATTTACTATCACAAACCCTATGGTTGGAAAGAGTACAAAATTTCGAGCAGGTTTGCCTTTTGGATCACCCTTTTGGATACCCGATACACGAACTTAAAAATTAAATAGGAACAGGTATTTACTCCCCAAGAACCTCATGTATTTGCGGGGGGGTCATATTTCCTTATATCAGTCATCTTATAGAATATCAACCCTATGCGAAAATCACCCTATGCCAGTATGACAATGATGTCATTCAGTTCCAACGAATGAAATAAATCAACTTGGTGATGACATAATCATCTCACCTGACCCACGGAGGGTCACATATCCTAATGTCTGTCATATGTCTCAATATGATGATGACATCACCAAAACATGATAACTAAAGAGCGTTGATGGCATGATGATGTCATCACAATCTAGCCCCAAGGGGGGTCACATTTTGAAGTATCCCTGATCTTAATTTGATGACCCGATCTAGCTTGGTGGTCAAAAGTTGACCATATCACCCTGATTTTTAGTAAACAATTATCCCGCGCAAAGGGGGGGTCATATTATCTGTTAGGGGTCATATTTTCAAATATCCCCGATCTTCACAAAATCACCCTCTAGCATTAAATGCAATTGAAATGGTAGATGAAGCCTCACCACTTTCAAATAAAAATTCAACACTTGGCAGCATCTATTGGTTTCATGCAAATAATCAATGGATTCAATCAAAACACTGCATATGCCCTAATTCTTTCTATCGATCTGTTTAAAAGTAAAATTCAAAGGTTATTTACATTTACCTTGCAACTAATTGAGAATTACAAAACTTTGGAAGTCAAACCTGTAAGGCCTGCCCTGGTCTCACTGGTACGTGCCAGTTCATCTTATAGCTCTAGATTAAATGATAAAATGAGTTGATTATTATGTGAAGTAATTGTATGATGGATATATACCTAGCTAGATTATGCATCCTCTTTTGGTCATTATATGTTGCTTCGGCTATGATCTCCATTGTTGGATTGATGTGTCATCTTAAGGGTACAAGATGTTCTTATACAAGTATTGACCAAAGGGTGGATGTGGAGGAGGAGACATGGAATCACTTAACCCTAGGCCACCTCACCTTACCTAGCCCTTCAGTTGAGTGGTTGACCTTGTGTTCTTGCGATATGTTAGTCTTTTAAACCACCCTATTTGGTTGTGGATAGAGGATTGGTTCTTGTGTTTGCCTTATTGCCTCTAGCTAGAATCATTGTGAGTTTTGAATCCCTGTGTTGTGCATGAACCCATTGAGTGTTGTGTCTTATGCTTGCATATAGTTGTTTGAATTCTCCTTCACTTCTTTGGTTTTATAGGATGCCTCCTTTGGATTTTTATTTGCTTGCATTGGAGTGTTTGCTAACAATCTTCATGATTTTGATATGGGATTGAATTAGTTTGATAGCTATCACGGGTCAATACTTTGCATTTTAAATGTCTTGTTATGACTTTTTGTAATGCATGCTATGGTGTGTCACTTTTATTCTTTATGCTTTTTTTTAGAGTAGTTGAATTAGTGCATCTACTTCCGTAGCGGGATTCCTTGCATTTCAATGGCTGTCTTCTTGAATTACTTTTTAGGAGTAATAGTTAGTTGGGAATAAATAAAATAGTTAAATTAGTTATCTTAATGTCAATTTAGATTAGCTAAGAGATTCTTGTTTTTTTGTAATTTGGAAATGCATAACATCCCTGCTCAAAATTGGATAGCCGAACTTGTTTGTCAAGATTCTTGTATGACAGTTATCTTTTCAAAAGGTGCCCTTAAAATACAATTGTTCTTAAATATCATCCATTTCAATAGTCAAAAGTTAATTTTGGCCAATAAAAAAATTAAGCAAATAGTTACCACTTTTTCTTGTGAATGAGGTGGATGATATTTAAGTAGAGTTAAATATTATGTCATATCTTAGTATAAGTAAAACTATATCAAAACCAAATATAATTATATCATCTTAACCTAATAAATTTGGATAGTTTGTCCAAATTCTCTCCTTTCTTATGATACAATCTTTTTAAAGATATGGATTGTATTTTGTAGCAAAATTTCCTAAATTCATGTTAGTAATATATATACATTTTGGTTAGTATTATTTCGGGTGGAAATGGGAGAAAATTTTGTTTGGTAAAACAAAATAAATAGAGGGAAAGTTTCTTTTTGACCAGGCAGCATGGTTTTGACCATTGGGGGATATAGGAGATTAGGGTTTTAAAATTGTTGAATTCACGGATGGAAAGATGCCTTTTGGGGATTTTGGGTATTCTTGCTATTTAGGGAGGAAACTTTCCTTCGATTCGGGAGAGGAGAAGGCATTCAGATTTGGAGGAGGAGAGGCACGAGGTTTGTGGGAAGATTGTGGGGCAAGTTACAAAGGGAAAATAATGAAGAAATATAAGGGTTTTCTTAGCCTCCATCACACAGGTATGTTTACAATCTCTGAGGATGTCTGTGCTTTTTCATTAATTGGAAGAAACTGTTGATTTAATTACAAGCACCATGTTGTATAAAATGATTTTTACTATTTGATAGATGATTTTGATGTTGAAAGCTTTCATGTGAGTACATTCTTTCCTAATCTTGATTTTAAATTGTATCTCTGGTCTGAATCATGAAATTTATTTCATTGATCTCATTCATCCTATTCTACAAACATCTGTTATATAATTTAGATCTCATTTTCATATTTGTAGCTGTATGCTTCTCTTGTGCCTACAAGTGGGTTAAAGATTATATTATAAATCTTTTTATTTAATTATTTGGGTCTCCCCAATGAAGGTTCCTTATGTGCAAAATTGTAGTTTATTTGCTACAGAGGAAATGATTATATGCTATCTGTGCTTTCGTGATTTGTTACTTTGTGCCCTCTGTCCCCTCAATACAATGTCAAATTTTCTAAGCAATCCTGTCTCCATTTCACCTCTATTGCATTTCAGCTAAGAATTTGTTTCAAACTTTCTTGTGCACCAAAAAAATTGTAATATGTATTTATTGTCATTTTATAGTTTTTTTGTCTTCCCCTGTGCCAGCGTGAAGTTTCATTTATCAGTTGGATTTAAATTTTTTTTAGCACTCTACCTTGTGCCATTTCAGCACTGAAATTCTATTAGTTTTAATCTTGGTTTAGAGTAAAATCTCACAAACTCTATTATGCATTTCTGGACCTCATTGATGAGTTAACTTTGCCTTTAAAATTTAGTTGCTCATCTGACTTTTTATTATCTCTCAAATGCCTTTAAAAAAAATATCATGTAGATTTCTGAGTTTTTCCTATGATCAAACTGTTATGCTTACACCTCTAAATCCCTTTAAAGAAGTCTTTTAATGATAAAATCCGGTTCCTATTCCTTTTATCAAACATGATTTTGTATTTTTACCCTACAAATAAATTAAAAAAACTATATCTTTGTTTTTATTTCTAGAGTAGAATAATCTTGAATAAGTGTTTTGAAATGAGTCTTCAATAAATTTATTATATTATATTTAATGTTAATAACTCCTGAGTGTAGAATTTATATTGATTTGATACTATAATTTGTAGCTGTTAAGAATTAATTCTGGTGAATATAGAAAATCATTGTTGAATATTATCTACAATTTAGAGCCATAATGAGGCTGATTGCTATTAATGTAACTCATTCCCTTATGAATTGTTGTAATTAAGTCAACCTAGTGGTTGCAAGCCCAGTTTCCCTAAACTACGAAGCCTCTGCGCTACGCGTACGTAGGTAAGGCCATCATTGATGAGCCCCCGAGGCATTAGGTTTGGCCCTTAGGGCCTATATTCATCTCATTTTGTACATGGATTCTTATGATGATGTTTTAATGATTATTTGAGACTAATGCTTATATCAAGTTGTGCAGATTCATGTCGGATACCTCAGCTACTATTGCTAAGATAATGTTATATGAATGTCGTAAGGAAAATTGGAAGTGCAACGTGATAATCATTTGATCATTTCATATGTAATGACCTTATTTTGAGTACTTATGTTTTTAATCCAGATATCTTAGCATAGTTGAAAGGTATATACATGTTGTAACTAACTTATGGGTGGTGTTATAGGAGTAAGTTGTCTTCTCTACTTCTTCAAGAAAGAACAAATGTAATAGAGATTTATGTACATGTAAAATAACTATTGAATTGTGTTATACATAGTAAGAAATGTTTGGGCCTTGTAATTACATCTACATAGGATTACACTATAATGTTATCAAATCTAAAGATTTGTTCATCGCACTTAAGATGAAGTATGTATTCTCAAAAAAAAAAATTGTGCTTTAATTTTAATGATATTTTAATGAGCTAAATGTTTGATAGTTTAAACCAAAGATTCTTAGATCATGCTCAGATGAAATTGTTGGGGCATGACAAAACCCTTCTCAGTCATCTGCTAATAGATTGGGACTCTTGATGGAACAGAACGATTAACCCTGCACATCTACATTTCCTCTTATTAGTCATATAATCAAAAAGGGAAAAGTGATATCAGGTAAGAAATTTAAAACCCTCTCTGTTTTCATTTTTTGCAAATATCTAGGTAAAAAGATTCTTTACTAGGTTAAATTCACATGATGATGCATGAAAAGAACTAAAATGATGAATGATAGCTAGGAGATGCATATTATTGTTGAATATTCGTACAAGCATCATAGGGTAAGACATGCATATGTCTATTGCAGGAATCAATGGTGCAGGTTAGAAGGCATAGATCTGAGGCTGAATTCTTGAAACCTATGTTAGTATGGCCTGAGCGAGTGGAGTTCAAATATGGTGTTATTAGTGACACACATCAGGGACAAACAAACTTGGATGAATGGTCAATGAAATTGGACAATGATACTGACAACCCTATAGTGGATAAGATATTTACAATAGGTATGTGGCACACAATAGGATTCCCATATTCAATGGATTCCATTGAGCTAGTAGTAGAGTGTGCCAGAAATTATAAACCAAAAACAAGGAGAGTGGAGAAACATGGTAGAGTATATGCTGACTTTTCAGTCAAGGGCATCACTGCTACATTTAACTTGCCAGTAGGGAATAAGATAGTAAGTGTAGACCTCAATAAGCTGGAGGAGTATAAAAACAATAAGAAAGAGGCTAGGAAGAGAATATATCAGTGGAGGGCAAAGAACAATACCTACAGAGCTTCAGCCAAGTTGCCAGTGTACTTATATAAGTTTGAATTTGATGATGAATATCAGTATATAATTGACTTGTTAAGCAGGATGACCGGTAGACCACATGCTGGTAACTTTGAGAACTGGATGTTTGGAATTATCCAGATGGTATTATACTTGGATAACAAGCCTCTATGGGCCAAAATCATCAGTGATTGCCTAGATGAGGGGATGAGGAAGCTAGAAGGTAAGGCATGCATATTTTACATGACCCCCTATGTTGTATATTCTTGTGCTTTTCAAGGAACATTTGATGCCTTACAAACAGTAGGCAAGGTAGGAAATAGCACTAGAGATGTGAATATTTGGGATCACTATCCCCAATTACAAAGAAAAGAATACCTCTAGGATTACAAGCTGGTAAATGATTCATTTTCAATGCATCTAGTTAGAACAATGGAGGAGGATTAAACCAAGAGATTAAGCATGGAAGCTCAAGAATTTATTTACAAATATGGAGCTTGGTTTATCCAATTCTCCAACTTTTCATACAAAGGGATTGAGGGATTTGAAGGACAACCCCTCATGTTTCCAAGATACCCCACTAATAGGGTTATTTTAATTGAGTTTGTCAGACAAATATCTACTTATGTTGAAGCTCACATGGAGAAGAAGAAGATCCCTCCTATATTATTCCCAATTTACATAGGTTGGTACTTATGCCCAGATAGATAAAGCATCAAGGATTATATCATAGGGTTGAAACTCATGTACTTGCACACATTCTCTATCGCTAGGTCATATGACCCTTATGGTAGGACGCAAAAGCTACTAGGAGAGCAAATACATCAAAGGCATCTGGAGGACTTCTGGACAGATTGTGATGATGAGGCAGAGGTTAGAAGAAGAAAATATCAAAGGCTCACCCTAAATCAAATTTGGACCTTTGACTGCATCTCAGTGCCTGCATAGGTATACCATGATGATGGGAAGATAATGCCAAATGAATATGAGGACAATAAGGTGTGTAACAACACCATTTCAACCCCTGATCGTACACAGCTGAAGGAGACCTCCTTGGACCAAATAATGCAAGGGGT
Source organism: Cunninghamia lanceolata (assembly GCA_027924645.1). Classification (NCBI taxonomy): domain Eukaryota; kingdom Viridiplantae; phylum Streptophyta; class Pinopsida; order Cupressales; family Cupressaceae; genus Cunninghamia; species Cunninghamia lanceolata. The sequence continues at coordinate 963,216 of BSBN01001161.1, forward strand.
CATTCAACTGACCCAAAGTTGGGTAGATGTAGAGATTGCCAAATTGAAGAAGGGCACGGCCCTCATACTTGATAACAAAAAGAAGAGACAAGAATTGTCAGATGAAGAACGTGATGATTTTCTTATTGAGAAGAGAAAATCTAATGGAGAGAGATTACCCATTAAAGAATAAAAGTTTCCATCCAAGGGTAAGAAGGTGGAGGATGAACAGAAAGGGGTGATTATCAAAAGGCTTACATTAAAAGGTGATGGGGCATCCATATCAGCCCATGCATCCACATCACAACCCCTCCCTGATAGACAAAAGACCAAGAGGATAGTGAAGCCTATTCCTGAAGAAGCAGAGAAGCAAGTGGAGAATGAGCCTCTATAGGAAAATCCCTTGGAGGAAGAGCAGGTAGATCTAGAACCCAGGGTTGATGATTTATTAATTACAAGGAAGAAAAGAAAGGAGGTTCTACAAACACCACCACCCAACAAGCAAAGGACTGCCATGAGGGGAGGTGTTAGCACTGACCCCATCATATTAAGAGGTATGGGTGGTTTGACCTTTAGGAGAGAGTTGCAACACCAGGTCCCCATTCCTGAGATAGTTCAGTTTAAGATTGAGAGGATGGAGGAGAAGAAAGAAAAAGAGGTACATATGGCTAGTAGGGAATCCCCTTTCCCAATAGATGACACTGTGGAATTATCAGATGATGAGATAGTTAGAGACGTGGCTATTCAACACATGGAGACCTTGGTGGCCAATACCAAGATGACCCCTCATGGGACCCCAATGGTCCAAAAGGTAGCTAACTAGGCAAGGGGTGGAAAAGATGAAAAAGAATAGGATAACCTTGAGGAGGTAGCCTAGTAGATAGGGTTAGCTAGTTTGGTTGAGCAGGTTACTAGTCCTGCAGTAGTAGACCTAACCTACCGGGGTGATATTAGCCCAGAGAAAGACAAGGAATGACCTTTGGAGCCTGAAAAGGCTGATAGTACAGTGCATACAGAAGTTGGTGAGATGACCCCCAATCTAGACAAAGGTCAAGATAATGTGCCTGTAGAACAAGAGAAGTCAGAATCACAGCCTCAGGGTAGAAATGATCAGGAAATGCTTGACAAAGATGATGGTTAGGAGCAAAGTGTTGCGCCGCCACATACTAAGGAGGGTGATCAGGGAAGTAATCCTAAAACAAAAGATAAATCATGAGATAAAGAGACCAGTGTGGGGAATGTCAGCACACCTAAAGGTCATGAATAGAATCTGACACATGACAAGGGTCTTGACAAAGAGATAGAGAAGGTGACTGAGGGTGATCTGGGTGATCTCCAAGGTACAAATACACCATCTTCTTAGGAGAACATGGTACCAAAAGACAAGCAAAGTCAAAATGTTCCTGAGGCTCCTAAAGAAAGTGCGCTGGAAGAAGTGCAAGATCAAGGTGTACACACTCCACAAGAGCCTCCTCAAAAAATAGAGATCCCCCAACAAGAGGTGCCCCAGCAAGATCCCCCTCATGAGAAGGTAAGTGAGGAAGAAATCAAGAAAGAACATTCATTGCCAAGGGTAGAATCCAATAGAGGAGCACAAGACACCCAAAATACAGAGGGTGATCATCAGGAGCCTAGGGGTGATGTACCTGATTGGTTGCAATAAGAAGTACATCTACAACAAGTTGAGGAGGTACAAGATTTTATTGTGTCTACACTATTTGCTGGGAGCATGATAAAACCTAGAAGAAAGGTCAGGTTGACCTTGGAAATCAAAAGGGACCCTACTATAGGTAGGAGAACTACACAAGTGGCCATGCCTATTGTTGAGAAAGAGAAAGGCCAGATAAGCCTTGAAGAGTTTCAGATCACTGATGTTGATCTGGGTTTTGCAAATGAAGACCAAGAAGGTCAAGAAGGAAAGGATATCATTGACTCTCTAACACAAAGGGTGAAGAGAGAGAATGAGAAGAATAAAAAAGATAAAGAGCACATTGCTCAGTTACATTCTTTTATTAAAGGATTAATTGATCCGAAGCATACACCAATTAGTGCATCCTCTCCATTAACCATCATATCCCAAGAGGAGATTATGGGATTAGACCTAATGAGGCATAAAGCACAGGTAATGGAGAAGTGGATGATGTCATCCATTTTTGAAGCTGAGGGTGTAGTGAAAACCTCTTTGGAGAGTTGGAATTCTTTGAGTGCCTTGAAAAGAAAGGTAGATAAATTACAAAATGAAGTAGGCAGGAGGTCATTTAAGCTGGAGAAGCACCTAGATGCTTTAGGTGAAATGAAGAGGATTGATACACAGATATTGATAAGTAACAATATACTATATAATAACACCTCCCAGCTGGTAAGTATCTAGTATGAAGATACCGGATTTGAATGTGATATACTAAAGAGATGGATTGAAAAGCTCAGGGATATAAGTGTCAAACTGCACAACCTAATGGCACATGAGGTAGAAACCCTAGAGGTATTGGAAGGGAAGGTAGAAGGGAAGATTGAAAACTAGGATGTAGATTTTGCTATCCAAGCCTTCCATGATAATTTCAAGAAAGTTGCAGAGGACCCCCTGGACCACCTGACAGAAGAGGTGATGAACAAGGTCATGAGAATAAAGGTCAGGGTGGAGACTTATAAGGAAACATTGAATAGTAGGAAAAGAAAGATGGATGCCCTTCAGGCTAAGTTTGATTCTTACCGGCATGTAGTATTAAAGGCCAAAGTCTAAGATGGAGGTGAGAATGACAGAGTAGTGCAATCATATGAATCCATCAGGGCAGCAATAAAGATACATATAAGAGATGATTTGCATCGAGGTGATAGTGATGATGAAGATGATGATGATGCAGAGAATGCTGAAGAAAAGGAAAGTGAAGAGGTAGAAGGAGATAAAGAGTAAGTAGAGATGCATCACAATGAACACATATGCATAGGCTACTTACAGGTAAATAAGTTTTGCTAGATAGTTGCCAGCTGGCAACTTGTGCCATAGATGAAGATGTTGACTAAGTCAATAAAGAAATGTTGACCGTTGATCTGAATAGATAAATCTTGACCATTGGTCATTTGTAACTGCCTCCTATCCTTATTCTATAAAAGGGGATGGAGTGTACTCATTTAGACAATCGAAATTTAATTGAAATTTGATTACTAAAGAATTCAAGACTGATTTCAAGGTTATTGTGAATGTACATGTTTTTGCATACTTAATGAAAGAGAAGTTGTTTGATTACAAATCATTGTAAATCTTGAGTAATCAGCGAATGAGATCTGGATATATGCATTGATTAGCTATGTCCCTTGGAGTGCTTATCAGTCTGCATGTGTTGTTTTCATTCCATGGTCCTTTGAAGTTAGCATCAACCATACCTAGTTGTGGAACATCCTAGTGAAATTATGGTTTGATTTCTTCTCTTCATGACTATATTAGGAATGTATGTGACTCAATAGCTAAAGGCTCACCAAATTTAGAAGTATTTCTTTTAATTTTCTTAAATTTCATTACAAATCACCCTCCCAATTGCAAATAATACACAATCTAAAGCAAATAAACATGAAATATGCCTATATCTCATAAATAATTGAAAATACAAAGCATATATTAAGTGAAAGCATGCCAAATTGATAAATATCATGTAGATGCAAATAAATACCCATGATAAACATATGAGTATCTACTTGTAGGCACACAATTTGAATGAATATACACTGTAGAAGTATATACAAGTCCATGACAGTAAATGTTCTGATCAAACTTATAAATATCATTATAATCTGTGGAGCATAATAGAAATAACCTTGTTTGTGAAGTGAATTTACAGGAAACATACATAAGATCGATTACTCATACAACGTAAGACCCCTTGAAATGGAAAACAACATGTCACATCAACCTCTGAGTAACATCAGACGAGCATGACCTGATCAATGGAGCCTTGGAGTCATCAATTTCTTCCAAATTGATCGTACTTTCCAAGAGAATAAAGGTTTGTTGTGCAAATTTTTATGCATGTTGTTATGACTAACAATCATCATCAACATAAATTGGTGTTAGAAGGAGGGCCTTATTTCTAATTCTAAAAGTTAATCGGTTGTGTTTGCATTTCCCTGTGTTAGAAATAAGGTAATCTTCTCAAAGTTCATCACAACCGTTCATATTCTAAGTGTTCATGCAAAGATTTTCTTGTTCTATATGTTTTCATACTTTTTCATCATCAATATTTTAGAATTGAGCATAGATATCTTGAACGTTATAGTCAATTCTTGTAATCTTTGAAAATGGAGTCGTTAATCGTGTCCTCTTGCTAAGTTTTCTGCTGTATTTTGCTTGTGTTACCTAGCATACTACCTATCCGTGTCCAAAAGCACTATACATGTTCATATTTGTAACATCTCTACAAATATTGCATAAATATCCGGTCAGTCTTAGATCCTGATCATAAATACATCCTTTACGAGAGTAGTTCTATTGATCTTTATAGAAAACTAAGTCAAATTTCCATAAATTGTAGAAATCCTAGCTCTTAGGCCAAATACTAGGTCTAGATCTAGTGGACTCTTTAAGGAACTGCCTATCCGTGGACTTAGACCTAGAACTATAGACATTCATCAGACTCTTGGTTCTAGTACATCAGAATCTTCACCAGGACATACTCCAATAACCCCTGTTGGATTGTACACGCCTATAGGACCACATGTTACTCCTCAAGTTTAGCCTCCACCAGTCACAATGTCATTCTTTGCTACAAAGTCACCTTTGAATTTCACTGCATATCATCCTTTGCCTAAAAATCCTGACAAGATTTGTCCAAAGTATCATCCATATCAGGATGCTGATGATCACATCAAAACATTCAAGGAAGTTTACTGTAGAGCAAGGATTGAACATCAAGATGTGGTATGCATATTATTTCCATTCTCCTTAGGGGAAGAGGCATATAATTGGTATGTCAGTCTTGGTGAAGGCTCAGTTGATTCCTGGCCTGTCTTGGAGAAAGATTTCAAAGATAGATTCAAGATACCTATAGATCCTTCAATGAATTATCACCTGTTTGCCACAATCAAAAGATTTGAGGGAGAGCCTATCACTAACTTTAATGCTAGATTCCAAAAGATGTTGTCAAAGCTAGTCGCTCCTTATAATGTAGTAGATGAAGCTGCTAGGAGTATATACTACTCAACATTAGATCCCTTGACCTCTATGTTCATAAGGAGGACACATCCTAATGTCACAAATTTAGCAGGAGCTTTCAAAGAAGCTATAAAAGTCAATCAACAATTGATCCCTACTCCAACACCTAATATCGCTTTCCCTACACCAAACATAACATTTCTTGCATACCCTGTATATCCTACTCAACAACAGACCAAGGGAGCCATGATGCCACCAGCTATAGTACCAAGTCCATTACAAGTACCTCCACTCAACATTATGCCACCTCCAAATGGAAATGGCTAGATAGTGCAATATCCAGGACATACACAAGTACCTCAGGATGTAGGAAAGAGTAATAACAATGGTTCTTCCTTTTTCAAACCTCAAATAGAGAATGTAGTAGCCAAATCTTAGGAAGAAAAGGAAGAGATTAAAGAGATATTAGCACAATTGAGAAAATTGACAACTGAAATCACTCATCTGAGAAGCTAGAATTTCTATTCTCAACCAAATCAAAATAGAGGATATAACAATGACAGATCTGGATATCCTGATAGGGATATAACAATGATAAAAATTACAACAATAACAATAACAGCAGTGGTAACAATAATGCCCCTAGACAGCCTAGAGTGTGGAACACTAGGCTGAATAATGGTTCCTTGTCATCACCCTTAGATAATCAGCATCCTAGTGAACCTAAGCAGACCACTAGGGTGAACCTGGCAGAAGCAGCCCTTACAAACTGGTGTAGGATTCATAACACCAATGCTCACACTGAATTGGATTGTCCTTAGTTTAGGATAGTAGCAAACATTTTTCAAGATGAGGTATCAAACACTGTAGATAACCCTCCCTGTGTTTAGGGAAATTAAATTATCCCTTGTGGATATGACTCTGCCCTTGTATTAGAAAGTTTTACTAATCGTCCTCACCATCAGGAAACTTCAACTCATGAGAATTATACTCTAGCATGTGAGGAGTCAGCCATGGGTTTTGAAACAAACTATGTTTTTCCTTTTGAGGATGAGAATGAACCATCAGTTGAACATGAGGAAGTGCATGCTTATCAGCAACAATATCAGGGTAGACATAATTATAACCTCAGGAATAGTTTAAATAGTCCTTCTGGTCCCTTCACCTCATCTTTGCCTCTAAATAATTTCAACACTCATCCTGATCCAAAGGCAAGTAATAACCCTGGATTTCCCAATGTTAATTCTCAATATTTAGCACCACAAAATGCAAGGGCAAAAACTAATAACCAACCTTCTGAGTCTGACAAATTGGTCACATACTTAGCAGATGAAATGAAAAAGGTCAAAATTAGTTTGTCATTGTCAGAATTACTTAAAACCCCAGCCATTAAGAAGGCATTCATGAAATCTTTAGATGACCCTACGTCAAAAGAGGATAGTTATCCCCTTAACTTAAGCTAGACTTTGAATAAAGATCATGTAGCTAAGGATAGTAATATCAAACATAGATCTTCAACCACTGTCCAGGCTACTGAAACTTCACATATGACTCTTTATAGAGATAAGACCGAGTCACCTCTGTTTCTTCTTACCATAAGGATGTTTAGTAAGAATTTGCATTATTGTTTAGTGGATCTAGGTGCATCAACCAATGTAATGCCATTGTCCATATGTAATGCCTTAGGGTTACATCCTACCAAGTCACTAAAGAAGGTAACACAACTAGATAAAACTGAGGTGAGTGTTATAGGAGAATTAACCCACATTCATATGTAATTAGCATCAGATCCAAGAATTCAGTACTACATTGACATCTAGGTAGTGGATATCCCTAGCACATATGCAATGTTGCTTAGCAAGGATTGGTCAAAAACACTTAATGGATACATGTTCACTAATTTCAGTCACATGTGGTTACCTTGGAAATGAATTTCTAACTAGATTCAGATAGATGTTGAACCCCATATGAAACATATGATCATCGAGTATAATAAAACCAATGAAATCATGTACGTGGATGTTGAGCCTAGAGTTTATACCATCAGACCCCAAATAGTCAAAATAGAAGAGATCCTCATGTATGATATTCATGTTGATAAGGATAACCTTCAGGATGATAGAGTAATCATAGAGTCTGACCACAGTTAAGAGGATGATAATGAAATATATCATTTTAAGAACTTCGAATTGTATTTGTCCCAAAAGATGCAACATTTCCAAATGCTAAATATGTCTAATTAAGATGTTTTGATTGAAGGATGGTGTAGGTTACATGATGAAGCACATTCTGAAAAAGCTTATGATGCCTGCTTAGACATCATGGAATTGGAACAAGCATGTAGTGATAAAGGAATATCATCACCTACGGTAAGTAGTACAAATAAGTATAGTGATACTGATTCTTGTTCATCATCTATAGATACAGAGGAAAACATATATCAAGATGAAAGTTACATTCATGATTCAAAGGAGATCCTGATGAACATTGAGAGCAATTCTAAGGATAAAAGTAACATCACACTAGGGACTGATTGTTTGATTGAATTAGATTATGAAGTATCTAATGAGGATAGAGGGAGTACTCTAACCAAGTTTGAAGAGTTTTTATCAAAAGAAATTCAGAGGATGTTGTTATAGCATACTTCCCCACATGATGTTCTAATTAAAGGTTGGTGTAGGTTACATCAAGAACCACATTTAGAGATTTCTTTCTCATTATGCCTGTACATTTTGAAGAAGCAGATGATACTTAATTCAAAGGATTGTTGTCCTGATAATAAGGAAGAAAAACAAATATCAGGTTCACAACAGTCAGAGAAAGTGAAACCAGATAAGAATAAGTCACCAAAAATGAAATGGATATCAGGTGGTATAGCTACTAGAGCTAAAAGGCAAAGAGAAGGTCCTAATAAACCTTTAACTAAACATAAGCCATGGATCCTAAGGTTTGATGGATCTAAGTCAAAACAAGGAGTTGGAGTAGGAATAGATCTCATTGATCCAGCTAGAAAGTCCTATTTAGCAGCATATAGGTTATAATTCCCATGCACAAATAATATGACAGAGTATGAAGCTTTAATTCATGGGATATTGTTTGCACTCAAGAAAAAAGTAAAGATTCTGCATGTCTATGGAGACTCAGAATTGGTGGTAAGACAAGTAAGAGGCATATTGATGCAGAGCTACAAGGGGTTAATTCCAAACCCTCAAAACTCCACAGGTAACATGCTTCCTTCTATCGGCGAGAGAAATCTATTGTCCTCCCAACATAGCCCATCAGCTAAACTTATGACTATCAGCATAAACTAATCCTCACTACCTGATAGTTATCTTCACACCGATGCTCCTAGACATGACTCATCATTGGTTGCCTATCAGAAACACATGCAATATCGGCCAACCAAAACATCTTTACTCTGATCGCATTCATTACTTTGACAGCCCTCTCTTCGCTATGACCCACTGCCATCAGCCGAGTGATCAACAGTCACTCTAATCTACTATTCTCCCCAATGAAACCTTACTCTGATACATAGCTCACCCTGATGCTTCACCTTACGCTGACTCCAAACTCCTTATCACCAAGACTCTTCCCATCGGTGTAGCTCCAACCCTTTCCACTTATGTGCCAATGAACTTCCTTCAGTGACACTTGCTAGTTGTCACCCTGACACAACCAATCAGTGAGAGCTCTATCACCGGCTCAATGCAACTCTATTCACCCGATGGCTCTTGTCACTCTGATGACCCTTTAGCACATACATAATATGACGTGTTGGCACCGGTTACCTCCACCATTCCTATTGGTCACCTTTGTATCTAATCCTTGTATCTGTGGAATGTATTTTTCCATATACATTCAAAAACATACAATGCAAAACATACATTCACCGAATATTCCTTTGGAATATGCCTTCGATGGAAGTTGACTGCTGACTTTGTTGTATATAAACCGATGTATGTTTCAACTTACATACAACCTGTGATATACAATTGACAGATACTCACAGACTGTCTTGCCCATACAATTGCAATATATACACAAACTATCTTCGACATACAAAAGACATATACTCACAAATTGTATAACCTTCATGCAAAAGCAATATACACATAAAATGCATGTATGTTGAAAACTTCACAGATTTCACAGTTTTAACCCACCTAATCTCCAGCGATGACCCGATCTGCTTCTTGGATGGTTTCTCAAGCTCTTTTCAACTTGCACAACCTAGCACATTCCCATGCTAGGGTTACTCCACACCTCTAACCTGCGATCCTACAAACATGCATGTGAACAGAAACAGAAAATACAAAACTAAACCCTAAACTACTATACATAAACATTCCACCGATTCTGTAGGAATCAATCGGTGGAATGGAATGGAAAATCCATCCAGCCACCGAAACAACAATTTGATTACATAGTGCAATTAGATGATAAAAAAACAAACAGAATCTTTATTTGCTTTCAAAAAATGCGATTACAGTGCTCTGTTTTCCAATAGCACAATACAACTTCTCAATATCACTATCTTTGCTCTGAGTTGACCTGCACTGGCATATTTATACACTTACCCATAGTAGTATAGACTTGCTTCCAAGTAGCTGGGAGGGCTAACTACCTCCATCGATCCAAAAAACTTAATTGTCCTAACAAACTACAGATCAGCAAATGATCTTGGAACTTACAACTTTGATCCTAAATATAACTAACTAAACATGCATTGGTGGCATTCTTTCTTACCATCACCTCTATCTGAACATGGACAGTGGAAACCTCATTTACTACTATGGTAGAATGTGCCTGCCTTTCAACTTTTAGAGGGCAAATAATAGTCCCTACTATGATTGCATCCTTGTCATTCCAATCAGCCTGTGACTATGTACAAACCTACTTCTGAACCTCAGTCAAAACTAAAATCTTCTCCAAACTCTTTTCTCCTTTCCTTGAGATATCCTCAACTGCCTTTGACTCTACTGTAGGCATCTTCACAAACTCTTTCTTACCTACCAAAATAATCTTACCTGTCTACTTTGCTTCAGCATCCTCCTGCATAGGTGCTAATAGAATAGTTCTCCCATCCTTCATGATGGTGTAGGTATTAGCATACCCATCATACAATGCTCTCCTATCAAATTTCCATGGCCTACCCAATAGTAGGTGACAACATTCCATGGGCAATATGTCACACAAAACTCTATCCTGATAATCTCCAATCTGAAAATCAACATATGCCTATTCATATACCAAAAGTGATTAACTATCACTTACCCAAGATGCTTTGTAAGGATTTTGATGTGGAATCCTTTCCAGTTTCAATTTATCCACCATTTCTTGAGATACCATATTGTCTATTGAACCAGAATCTATTACTACCTGGCACACTTTACCTTTGCTTTTGCAACAGGTCCTAAAAAGTGCTCTCCTTTGAAACATGTCCTTGGATGTCTTCAAGATTATTCTTCTTAACATCAATGCTTCTCCTATCTCAGGATACCCATATATGATAGTATCATTCACACTTTGATAAGTGTTTGAGCTTGGCACACTTTGACTCTTAGCTTCTTTGACTAGATTTGTCCTCCTTTCTCCTACTAAACTTGTTGCGTTTTCTAGACATTTGAATGCTGGGTGACCATATTCACCACAAGTGTAACACTTTCCTGGGAATGTATTGGAACCTCTTCCATTTCCAAACCTGCCTCTTGTGTCTTTCCATCCACCTCTGAAATCAAACTATTCTTGTCCTTTACCAGCCTCTTCTAGATTCTCATTGGCTTGCCTTGTTGTAGGAGCTGATAGTCATCCTCTAAAATTGTTGCCTCTTCCTCTCATGGGCTTATCCTATCACCTTTTCATCTTCTCCTCAATACTAATTGCCATTTGATAACAATCCTCTACACTCCTAGGGTTAGCCAAAACTAATTCATCCTATATATTCAATCTCAAACCAGCCAAATATCTAACAACCTTTTCAACCTGATTCTCATGATGACCAAACCTCATACTTAACTTGTAAAACTCCTCAGTATATGCTTTCACATCCATTTCCTTTTGTCTTAAAAATTGCAGCTTCTTAAACATCTAAATTTCATAATCCTGGGGTAAAAAATTACCTTTGATCCTTGTTACCATCTTGTCCCATGAAGTAATCTTTGACTTACCTTGCTTTCTTCTCTCTGATTGTACATAATCCCACCATACCAAAGCATGACCTCCCAATTTGGTCTTTGCAATCTTTACCTTATGCTCCTCAGGAACCTCCTCACATTTAAAGTGATTATCTAGTGCAGCAATCCAATCAAGCAACTCTTCCTCATTCAAACTTCCAGTGTACTTTGGAACATCAATCTTTACCTTTAGGTTTGTCATTCTTGATTGCCCTTAATAGTTTTGCAAATCTCTGATCTTCAGCATTCAGATCTTCATCTACCTCTTCAAATTCTTTAGCATCATCTTCTTCCTTTTCTGATTCACTTTCTTCTATTTCTCTTCTTTTGTTTGTCTCCAAGGCTGCAAGCCTGGCTTGAAGTGCTTTAGCAAGCTCTTTCATCTTCCTCATCTCTCTAGCATGGTTTTCCTTCATCTCCTGCAACTCTCTAGTAGTACCATTACCTTTCAGAGGTATCTTGTCAACCTCTCACTCCTTCCACTTCTGCACATACATAATATGACTTGTTGGCGCTGGTTACCTCCACCATTCATATCGATCACCTTTGTATCTAATCCTTGTATCTACGGAATGTATTTTTCCATATACATTAAAAAACATACAATGCAAAACATACATTCACCAAATATTCCTTCAGAATATGCCTTCGATGGAAGTTGACCACTGACTTTATTGTATATAAACTGATGTATGTTTCAACTTACATACAACCCGTGATATACAATTGACAGATACTCACAGACTATCTCACCCATACAACTGCAGTATATACACAAACTATCCTCGACGTACAAAAGACATATACTCACAAATTGTATAACCTTCATGCAAAAGCGATATACACATAAAATGCATGTATGTTGAAAACTTCATAGATTTCACAGTTTTAACCTGCCTAATCTCTAGTGATGACCCGATCCGCTTCCTGGATGGTTTCTCAAGCTCTTTTCAACCTGCATGACCTAGTACATTCCCATGCTAGGGTTACTCCACACCTCTGACATACAATCCTACAAGCATGCATGCAAACAGAAACATAAAATATAGAACTAAACCCTAAACTACTGTACATAACCATTCCACCGATTCTATAGGAATCAACGGGTGGAATGGAATGGAAAATCCATCGAGCCACCAAAACAACAATTTGATTACATAGTGCAATCAGATGATCAAAACACAAATAGAATCTTTATTTCCTTTCAGAAAATGTGATTATAGTACTCTATTTTCTAATAGCACAATACAACTTCTCAACATCAATATCTCTACTCTTAGTTGACCTATACTGGGGTATTTATACACTTACCCATAGTAGTACAAACTTGCTTCCAAGCGGCTAGGAGGGCTAACTACCTCCATTGATCCAACAAACTTAACTGCCCTAACAAACTATAGATCAACAAATGATCATGGAACTTACAACTTTGATCCTAAATACAACTAACTGAACATGCATTGGTTCAAGCTGACCTTATTACATTTAATGGTCATTTAGGACCTTATTGAAAACATAAAAATAAACATAAAATAACTAAATGCCTCATGGAGGCCACTGTAGGTTATGTGCACCTGCACGACATATACTCTTGCAATTATAAAATGTTGTCTAATTATAGACACATGGTATGGGATTTGATAGAAGACTTTGATGCATTCAACATCACCCATGTGCCTAGAGAACAAAACCATAGAGCATATGCTTTAGCTCAAGCTGCAAATACTCTGGAGCCATTATCCATATTTGGTTTAAAGAGGTTTTCAGTTGAATTAACTTCAGTACCCTTTGTGCCAGATAATGTCATTAATCTCCAAGTGTTTGATGATGACCAACACATTTTGGATTTCATATCAAATAGAGATTTGTTTGATGCATACATCATAGATGAGAGAAATGTAGAATATCATACTTGGAAAGAAGAAGAGATCATGGATCTGCCTGGCAATAAAATTCCCAAGGGGATGATAGAATTAGAAAGAGCATTTGATTTAGATAATATTCTGAAACAAAAAGATCTTCCAAGAACAGATGGAGGAGAATATTCACCAGTCAACATAGGACATAATGAAGAAAAAAGGAATGTCCTTATTGGCAATGTGTGTATAGAGGAAGAAATGGCAGGGATAACCCAAGCACTTAAGGATTACATTCATGTTATTGTCTAGACTTATGATGAGTTGAAGATTTATGATACCTCAATCATCACCCATACTATAGCATTGAAACTAGATATCAAGCCTTTTAGACAAAAATAGAGACCTGTTAATGTCTTGTTAGAACCCATCATCTTTGAAGAAGTAAAGAAATTGCTCAATGCCAGGACGATATTTCCTATGAGACATTCTACCTTTGTAGCCAATCCGGTTCCTGTCAGAAAGAAAAATGGTGATATCAGTTTATGTGTAGACTTCAAAAATCTGAATAGAGCTTCTGAAAAGGATAACTATCCTTTACCTTCACTGGATGAGGTCTTATAGATAGTAAATGGTGCACAAATGATGTCATTTCTAGATGGTTTCTCAGGTTATAACCAGGTGATGATAGATAGAATAGATAGATTAAAAACTGCATTCACTACTAAGTGGGGTATATTTGCCTATAGGCACATGCCTTTTGGATTAATAAATTTTGGAGCCACCTTTCAATGTGCAATGGATATAGCTTTCAGGGGGTTGATTGGTAAGTGTGTAATCATATACATGGATGACTTGACAGTTTTCTCCAAACAAAGGGGTGACCACGTCAAAGATCTCAAGAAAGTGCTTAAAAAGTGTGAACATTATGGTATATCCTTAAATCCCAAGAAATGCATATTTGAAGTAACCACAGGTAAGTTACTAGGTCATTTAATAACAAAGAATGGGATCATCATTGACCCTGCAAGAGTGGATTCAATCATGAAACTACATCTTCCTGGAAGCAAAAAAGAGCTGAAATCATACTTTGGTAAGATAAATTTTGTTTGGAAATTCATTACTGGTTTTGTAGAGATCATCAGACCATTGAATGTAATGCTCAAGAAAGATGCCAAAATTGAGTGGACACCTGAAGCCAGAACAACTTTTGAGGACATAAAAAAATCTATATCTGATGCCCCTATTCTGATCAGTCCTGACTATACAAGAGATTTTTACATATATTCATTTGCTTTAGAGCATACATCAGCAGCTGTATTAACACAAAGGAATGAGGCTAAAGAAGAAAAGCCTATAGCTTTCATGAGCTACCCATTCAAGGATGCAAAGCTTAGATACATGGATGTTGAGAGACAAGCTCTTTCTCTAGTTCAAGCAGTCAAGAAATTTAGACATTACATTTTGAGAAGCAAAGATAATTATTGTAGTACTAGATGCAGCAGTGAAGATGCTCCTAATGCAAAGTGAACTTGGTGAGAAGAGAGCTAAATGATAATAGTTCTCCAAGAATATGATATGGATATAATACCCCTGAAGCTAGTCAGAGGACAAGACTTGAGCCAGATGATATCATAAATTGATCCTAACATCGTGAGCCAACAATATGTGGTGAATGTCAGAGAAACTTAAGAGTGGTATTCAGACATCAAGCATGTCTTGATTACTGGGAGATGCCCATCAAAATTGTAGGCTTCATAGAGGAGAGCCTTGAAGATAAAATCACAAAAGTATATGATAAAAGGAGGAGTCCTTTTTAAAAGGAATTATGAAGGAATATATCTCAGATGCCTAGAAAGGCATGAAGAAGATAAAGTGTTAACAAAACTACATGATAAGTTTGGAACTGCACATGGATCACATCTAGCTACTGCTCATGCTAACTTGAGAGAAGGATATTACTGGCCCACTATCTTCAAAGACACTGCTGGACATATTAAATGTTGTCATACATGTCAGGTTATAGCCAACAGAGAAAGATATGCCACTCAACCCTTGCAACCAGTGATGGAGATGCGCTCATTTGCTCAATGGGGCATGGATTTCATAGGACCCATTAATCCTCCATCATCTTTAGGCCATAGGTATGTCTTGACTATTACTGATTATTGTACCATGTGGACTAAAGATGTCAGCAGTAAGACATGCAATGCCGAGGATGTGATCAAGTTATTGGAAAGCAACATAGTAACCAGTAATGGAGTTCATTACACTTTGGTATGTGATAATGGACATGCTTTTGAATCATTCAAGTTATCTAGTTGGGCTTTTGATCATGGAGTTATCTTGAAATTCTCCTCAAATTATTATCCTCAAGGGAATGGGCTAGCAGAGTCCACAAATAAGAATTTATTGAGTATCATAGAGAGATTAATAGAAAAGAACCCTAGGGAGTGGAATACCCTACTAAAGTATGCCTTGTGGGTGGATAGAACTAGGATGAAGGCTACATTGGGAAATTCTCCTTATTAGTTAGTTTATGGGGTGGATCCTATTCTCCCTATTAACCTAAAGATCCCTACATTGCAGTTTGCACAAGAATATCTAGGCATAGACATCAAACAAGAAGTTAGGTTACTTCAGCTAATGCATTTAGAAGAGAAAAGAAATAGAGCAATCTATCAGTTTACTAAACATCAGGCTATTGTCAAGTGCTAGTTTGACAAAAGAGCCAAAATTAAAGCTTTCAAGATTTTAGATCAAGTCCTTATGTGGGATAAAGTACATGAAAAGAAAGGTGACCATGGTAATTTTGACAAACTTTGGATAGGTCCTTTTCAAATTTTAGAGATCCTAGGAGACAGTACCTACCGACTTAAGACTCAAACCAGTGAGGATGCCCCATTACCAGTTAATGGACAGTTCCTCAAACATTACTTCCAAGCCTAAAATAGGGTCATGTAAGTCATTTGTATCATAATGTGTATATTGTAGAGTTATTTGTACAGTTTTGTTTTGTTTGTGTGTTTGTTTGTTTGTTTTGTTGAGTCTTTGTTTTGGTTAGTCAAGATGATGCAGTTTATCACCCTAAGAAACCAAACAAATTGTTAGGATTCAAGTGATGAGAGCAAATTCCTAGATAGGTTATGAGTCATTTTGAGGAGTAGCTTTGATCAGGTCTGTGATATCCTTTTCATCATGGTGCCTTTTCTAAATTAAGGAGATTGTCACAATGACTCACCTAATAGCCTTGGGTTTGTGGAACACATCAGTATAGGTGTTAAGTGAAAAATCTAAAGGGACTCCCTTGCTACCATTACAATCTCCAACCTAAATCAGCAAGTGACCACACCTTGCATATTGAGCTTAAATGATGATATCATATGAACAAGAAGTAAATATTGAAAATTCAAAAGAATAAAATTAGGCCATCCAAGTAACTCTACCAAGGCTATAGATGCCTGCTAGCAGTGGGCCTCTACTTAGGGGGATTGTATAGATAACCTTGTCGGGGCTATGACAGTCTGCAGGCAACAAGGCTCTACCTAGTTGGCTATGAGGGATGAATCCCAAAATATGTAGCTTAACACCAGTTACTCATGTTTTCAACTTACCTTCAAGATGAGGATAATTAATCATTTGCATACACTTGATCTCTTTCTAGCATTGTTGCAATAATGAACATCATATCATTCAGAAAGGTCATAATACTTATGCGCAGAAAGAGTTAAAATGCTATGTTACAATGTGATCCCATCACTTGAATCATTTGAATTTGATTGTTTTCTTTGGTGGCAAGTTGTTGTGTGGTCACACAACATGACCCATTTTGCCTTTGCAAAACAAGGACCCAACCTTTTTTCTATTTTTGGTTGCTTGTTTTCTAGCTTTGGGTGGTTTGGAAAAATTAAGTCATGAGGGTCACCTTTGCTAAGGTATGTGCATCATAAGGAGAGGTTAGTTGTCAAGGTTAGTATTTTCTATCACAAAGCCTATGCTTGGAAAGAGTACAAAATTTCAAGCAGGTTTGCCTTTTGGATCACCCTAATATTGTTTAAGGGAAGAAAGTTATGTTGAGTCAAAGTTTAGTCAACCCTAATATTTCACATAGGGGGTCATATTTCTAAACATTAGTCATATTTTCTTACATGACCTCGACTTAGAAAATCACCCGATAACCATTAGATACCTGATACGTGAACATCAAAATTAAATAGGAACAGGTATCTACCCATAAGGAACCTCATGTATTCGCGGGGGGGTCATATTTCCTAATATCAGTCATCTTAAAGAATATCACCCTTGCGCAAATATCACCCTACCCTAGTATGACTATGATGTCATCCAGTTCCAATGAATGAAAGAAATCATCTTGGTGATGACATAATCATCTCACCTAACCCATGAAGGGTCACATATCCAAATGTCTCATATTTCTCAATATGATGATGATGTCACCAAAACATGATAACTAAAGAGCATTGATGGCATGATGATGTCATCATGATCTAGCCCTGAGGGGGGTCACATTTCAAAGTATCCCCGATCTTACTTTGATGACCTGATCTAGCTTGGTGGTCAAAAGTTGACCATATCACCCTGATTTTTAGTAAACAAATATCCCGCACAAAGGGGGGTCATATTATCTGTTAGGGGTCATATTTTCAAATATCCCTGATCTTCAAAAAATCACCCTCTGGCATTAAATGTAATCAAAATGGTAGATGAAGCTTCGTCACTTTCAAATACAAATTCAACACTTGGCAGCATCTATGGGTTTCATGCAAATAATCGACGGATTCAATCAGAACAACGCATATGCCCTAATTCTTTCTATCAATCTATTTAAAAGTAAAATTCAAAGGTTATTTACATTTACCTTGTGACTAATTGAGAATTATAGAACTTTGGAAGTCAAACCCTTTTCAATCATCTTCTAACAGATCGTGACCCTCGCCAGAATGGAACGGTTGACCCTGCACATCTACATTTCCCCTTATCAGTCATATAATCAAAAAGGGAAAAGAGATATCAAGTAAGTAATTTAAAACCCTCTCCATTGTCATTTTCTACAAATATTTGGGTAAAATGATTCTTTACTAGGTTTTAATTTGCATGATGATGGATGAAAAGAACTAAAATGATGAATGATAGCTAGGAGATGCATATTATTATTGAATATTCGTACAAGCATCATAGGGTAAGACATGCATATGTCTATTACAGGAATCAATGGCAAAAGTTAGAAGGAATAGATTTGAGGCCAAATTCTAGAAACCTATGTTCATACGGCCTGAGGGAGTGGAGTTCAGATATGGTGTTATCAGTGACACACATTAGGGACAAACAAACTTGGATGAATGGTCAAGGAAATTGGATAGTGATACTGATAACCCTATACTAGATAAGATATTTACAATAGTTATGTGGCATGCAGCAGGATTCCCATATGCAATGGATGCCATTGAGCTAGTAGTAGAGTGTGCTAGAAATTATAAACTAGAAACAAGGATAGTGGAGAAACATGGCAGAGTATATGTTGACTTTTTGGTCAAGGGCATCACTGCTACATTTAACTTGCCAGTAGGGAATAAGATAGTAAGTGTAGACCTCAATAAGTTGGAGAAGGAGTATAACAACAATAAGAAAGAGGTCAAGAAGAGAATATATCAGTGGAGGGCAAAGAATAGTACCTACACAGCTTCAGCCAAGTTGCCAGTGTACTTATATAAGTTTGACTTTGATGATGAATATCAGTAAATAATTGCCTTGTTGAGCAGGATGACCGGCAGACCACATGCTGGTAACTTTGAGAACTGGATGTTTGGAATTATCTATATGGTATTATACTTGGATAACAAGCCTCTATGGGCCAAAATAATTAGTGATTGCCTAGATGAGGGGATGAGGAAGTTGGGAGGTAAGGCATGCATATTTTACATGACCTCCTATGTTGTATATTCTTCTACTTTTCGAGGAACATTTGATGCCTTACAAATAGTAGGCAAGGTAGGAAGCACTGTCAGAGATGTGAATATTTGGGATCACTATCCCCAATTACAGAGAAAAGCATATCTCCAGGATTACAAGCTAATAAATGATTCATTTTCAATGCATCTAGTCAGAATAATGGAGGAGGATCGAACAAAGAGATTGAACATGGAAGCTCAAGAAGTTATTTACAAATATGGAGCTTGGTTTATCCAATTCTCTAACTTTTCATACATAAGGATTGGGGGATTTGAAGGACAACCCCTCATGTTACCAAGATACCCCACTGATAGGGTTATTTTAATAGAGTTTGTTAGACAAATATCTACTTCTGTTGAAGCTCACATGGAGAAGAAGAAGATCCCTCCTATATTATTCCTAGTTTACATAGGCTAGTACTTATGCCCAAATAGACAAAGTATCAAGGATGCTATCAGAGGGTTGACACTCATGTACTTGCAGCCATTCCCTATCACTAGGTCATATGACCCTCATGGCAAGATGCAAAAGCTGTTAGGAGAGCAAATACATCAAAGGCATCTGGAGGACTTCTAGACAGATTGTGATGATGATGCAGAGGTTAGAAGAAGAAAATATCAAAGGCTCACCCTAAATCAAATCTGGACCTTTGACTTCATCTCAATGCCTGTACAACTACATCATGATGATGGGAAGATAATGTCAAATGAATATGAGGACAAGAAGGTGTATAATTACACCATTTCAACCCCTGATCTTACATGGCTGGAGGAGACCTCCTTGGACCAAATAATGCAAGGGGTCATTCAACTTACCCAAAGTTGGGTAGATGCAGAGATTGCCAAATTGAAGAAGAAGGGCATGATACTCATAGTTGATAACAAGAAGAAGAGACAAGAATTGTTAGATGAAGAACGTGATGATTTTCTTATTGAGAAGAGAAAATCTAATGGAGAGATTACCCACTAAAGAACAAAAGCTATCATCCAAAGGTAAGAAGGTGGAGGATGAATAGAAAGGGGTGAATATCAAAAGGCTTACATCAAAAGGTGAAGGGGCATCCACATCAGCCCATGCATCCACATCACAACCCCTCCCTGATAAACAAAAGACCAACATGATAGTGAATCCAGTTCCTGAAGAAGCCGAGAAGCAAGTGGAGAATGAGCCTCTATAGGAAAATCCCTTAGAGGAAGAGCAAGTAGACATGGAACCCAAGGATGATGATTTATTAATTACAAGGAAGAAAAGAAAGGAGGTGCTACAAACACCACCACCCAAGAAGCAAAGGATAGCCATGAGGGGAGGTTTTAGCATTGACCCCATCATATTAAGAGGTATGGGTGGTTTAGCCTTCAAGAGAGAGATACAACACGAGGTCCCCATTCCTAAGATAATTTAGTTTAAGACTGAGAGGATGGAAGAGTAGAAAGAAAAAGAGGTACATATGGCTAGTAGGGAATCTCCTTTCCCTCTAGATGACACTATGGAATTATCAGATGATGAGATAGTTCAAGACGTGGTTGCTCAGCACATGCAGACCTTGGTGGCCAATACCAAGATGACCCCTCATGGGACCCCAATGGCCAAAAAGGTAACTAACTAGGCAAGGGGTGGAAAAGATGAAACATAATAGGATAACCTTGAGGAGGTAGCCCAATAGATAGGGTTAGCTAGTTTGGTTGAGTAGGTTACTAGTCTTGCACTAGTAGACCTAACCTATCAAGGTGATATCAGCCCAGAGAAAGACAAGGAACAACCTTTGGAGCCTAAAAAAGGATGATAGTATAGTTCATATAGAAGTTGGTGAGATGACCACCAATCTAGACAGAGGTCAAGATAATGTGCCTATAGAACAAGAGAAGTCAGAATCACAGCCTCACGGTAGGAATGATTAGGAGATGCTTGACAAGGATGTTGGTCAGGAGAAAAGTGTTGTGACACCACATATTGAGGCAGGTGATTAGGGAAGTAATCCTGAAACAAAAGATAAATCAAGTGATAAAGAGACCAGCGTGGGGAATGTTAGCGCACGTAAAAATGATGAACAAAATCTAACACATGACAAAGGTCTTGACAAAGAGATAGAGGAGGTGACCGAGGGTGATCTGGGTGATCTCCAAGGTACAAATACACTATCTTCTTAGGAGAGCATGGTACCACAAGACAAGCAAAGTTAAAATGTTCCTGAGGCTCCTAAAGAAAGTGAGCTGGAGGAAGTACAAGATCAAGGTGTACACACTCCACAAGAGCCTCCTCCATAAATAGAGATCCCTCAACAGGAGGTGCCCCAGCAAGATCCCCATCATGAGAAGGTAAGTGAGGAAGAAATCAGGAAAGAACATTCACTGGCAAGGGCAGAATCCAACACAGGAGCACAAGACACCCAAAATATAGAGGGTGATCATCAGGAGCCTATGGGTGATGTACCTTATTGGTTGCAATGAGAAGTACATCTGCAACAGGTTGAGATGGTACAAGACTTTGATGTGTCTACACTATTTGCTGGGAGCATGATAAAACCTAGAAGAAAGGTGAGGTTGACATTGGCAAACAAAAGGGACCCTACTACAGGTAGGAGAACTGCACAAGTGGTCATGTCTATTATTGAGAAAGAAAAAGGCTGGATAAGCCTTGAAGAGTTTTAGATCACTGATGTTGATCTAGGTTTTGCAAATGAAGACCAAGAAAGTCATGAAGGAAAGGATATCACTGAATCTCTAACACAATGGGTGAAGAGAGAGAAAGAGAAGAATAAAAAACATAAAGAGCACATTCCTCAGTTACATTCTTTTATTAAAGGATTAATTGATCTGAAGCATACACTAGTTAGTGCAGCTGCTCCATTAACCATCATATACCAAGAGAAGATTACTGGATTAGACCTGATGAGGCATAAAGCACAGGTAATGGAGAAGTGGATGATGTCATCCATTTTTGAAGTTGAGGATGTAGTGAAAACCTCTTTGGAGAGTTGGAATTCTTTGAGTGTCTTCAAAAGAAAGGTAGATAAATTACAAAATGAAGTAGGCAGGAGGTCATTTAAGTTGGAGAAGCACCTAGATGCTTTAGGTGAAATGAAGAGGATGGATACATAGATATTGATAAGTAACAATATACTAGATAATAACACCTCCCAGCTAGTAAGTATCTAGTATGAAGATACCAGATTTGAATGTGATATACTGAAGAGATGCAATGGAATGATCAGGGATATAAGTGTCAAACTGCACAACCTGATGGCACATGAGGTAGAAACCCTAGAGGTATTGGAAGGGAAGGTAGAAGGGAAGATTGAAAACTAAGATGTAGATTTTGCTGTCCAAGCCTTCCATGATAATTTCAAGCAAGTTGCAGAGGACCCCCTGAACCAACTGACAGAAGAGGTGACGAACAAGGTCATGAGAATAAAGGTTAGGGTGGAGACTTATAAGGAAACAATGAACAGTAGGAAAAGCAAGATGGATGCCCTTCAGGCTAAGTTTCATTCTCATCGGAATGTAGTAGTAAAGGCCAAAGTCCAAGATGAAGGTGAGATTGACAGAGTAGTACAATCACATGAATCAATTAGGGCAACAATAAAGATACATATAAGAGATGATTTGCATTGAGGTGATAGCGACGATGAAGATGATGATGATGTAGAGAATGATGAAGAAGAGGAAGGTGAAGAGGTAGAAGGAGATAAAGAGTAAGCAGAGATACATCACAGTGAAGACATATGCATATGCTACTTACAAGAAAATAAGTTTTGCTAGATAGTTGCTAGTTGGCAACTTGTGCCACGGATGAAGATGACTTAAAGAAATGTTGACCATTGATCTGAATAGATAAATCTTGACCATTGGTCATTTGTAACTACCTCCTATCCTTATTCTATAAAAGGGGATGGAGTGTACTCTTTTAGACATTATAAACTTAATTGAAATTTTATTGTTGAAGAATTTAGGACTGATTTCAAGGTTATTGTGAATGTACATGTTTTTGCATACTTAATGAAAGAGAAGCTATTTGATTACAAATCATTGTAAATCTTAAGTAATCAGTGAATGAGATCTTGATATATGCATTGATTAGCTACGTCCCTTGGAGTGCTTATCAGTCTGCATGTGTTGTTTTCATTCCTTCTTCCTTTGAATTTAGCATCAACCATACCTAGCTGTGGAACATCCTGGTGAAATTATGGTTTGATTTCTTCTCTTCATGACTGTATCAAGAATGTATGTGACTCAATAGCTAAAGGTTCACCAAGATTAGAAGTATTTCTTTTAATTTTCTTAAATTTCATTACAAATCACCTTCACAATTGCAAATAATGCACAATCTAAAGCAAATAAACATGAAATATACCTATATCTCATAAATAATTGAAAATACAGAGCATATATTGAGTGAAAGCATGCTAAATTGATAAATATCACGCAGATATAGATATATATCCATGATAAACATATGAATATCTACTTGTAGGCACACTATTTGAATGAATATACACTGTAGAAGTATATACAAGTCCATGACAGTAAATGCTTAGAAGAATTGATCAAACTTATAAATATCATTATAATCTATGGAGCATAATAGAAATAACCTTGTTTGTGAAGTGAATTTATAGGAAACATACATAAGATTGATTACTTATACAATGTAAGACCCCTTGAAATGGAAAACAACATGTCACATCAACCTCTGAGTAACATCAGATGATCATGACCTGATCAACAGAGCCTTGGAGTCAACAATTTCTTCCAAATTGATCGTACTTTTCAAGAGAATAAAGGTTTGTTGTGCAAATTTTTATGCATGTTGTTATGACTAACAATCATCATCAACACATCACTGCAAGTTCATTCAAAGGTCAAGAGCAAAGAGGAGTTAGCTGCAACGACCTGGTCAACTCAAGACTTCAATAGGTAATGATAGATATGCCTTATCTTATCTGCTTCATTACTTTAGTTTTTCCTTAGATGCATAGTATATTCTTTCTAATGTATTGGTTCAACTACTCCCATGGATTGTGTGGGACACTTGATCTCTCTTGCTTTCATTCAATTCAAAACTTATTCTGTTGTTGTATCTCACTTGTAAAATGAATGATCATTATAATATCACATGAAATAATTCCTCACTAAAAAATATTCTGAATGATAAACTAAATTTCTTCCTTTTTGGCATAACAATCATACAACTAAACCCTTTTCTTTTCAAGCACTCTAAACTATGCAAACTAATATAGTAGACAACTATTAAAAACTTTTCATCTCAAAAATGAAATAAATGTGCTCTAGCTCTACCATTTTGAATTGTAGGTGAAAATTTGGTAACAGTGACCAAATGAAAGATCATCTAGTTGTTTTTGCATTTTAGCAAACTTAAGCTCAAAAGCTGATGGTAGTGTTGGTAAATCCAATTTTTTTTGAGTTTGGGGCAGTTGTTGCGGCTGATAAGATGTATTGGAATTCAATCTATAAGCATTAAGATTGTATGGGTCATACGAAGTTTGGGGGTTGTTTTGGGTAGGATCAATGAAGAAATTTGGAGGTTGTTGATTTTGTGGATATTGAGGGGGGTTTTGATATTGTTGTGGAGGAACGATGTATGTATTTGGATTTTGAGGTGGTTGAGATAGATTGAAATAAGAATATCATGAGTGATTGAAATGTGTAGCATTAATGTTTGAAGAATGATGAGGTGGATTGACATGTGCATAGTATTGATGTTTGAAGAATGTGGGGGTGGTGTGACATGAGTAGTATTGATATTTGAAGAATGTTGGGGGTGGTGTGATATGGATATTGCTGAGTGTTTGGTTGGGTAATGGTTGGCATGTTTGAACTTGTGACACTTGTGGTGGAGTGACATAAGCATCCATAGGTGTATAGTTGGAAGGAAAAGATGACTGTGATGGGGTAGCAAATGCAAGATTAGATATGGTCGTATGAATTTGTGATGCACATGGAGGATTTTAGGGATTGGTAGGTATGGATGTGTCTAAGAATGGGTTTGTTTGTTGAGCTTGTTTTGCTAATTTGGCTTGTCTTGCTAGTTCGGCTTGATGAGAAGCTTGATGTAGTTCCTTTTGTTGGGCATTGTAAATTTCCATGTGGGTGAGGAGAGGTTCCATTGATGTTTCTCCCATGAGATTTTCATAAAGAGGATTTACATATTCTAATGTGAAAGGATTAGATACTTACTTTTGTGAAGGTGATTTGGGAATTGGTGTAGATATGGTAGACATGGTTTGGACCAGATTTACTTGTGGTCTACCCATAGCATTAATGACATCTTGAAAGGGATCCTTCTCTTTGAGAGTAGATGTATCAAAGTCAAAAGGCAATGTGGCTCCTTTTTGATCAAGCAAATGGAAGTAGTGATCTTGATTAGAGATAATGAGTTTATCAATAGCTGCCATGATTTTGGGATCTTGCATGATTTCATCTAGATCTTGAGACCCTTCTTCTTGAGAGGATTGACCTCCTAGAAATTTTTGCTCTTCATGAGAGGGGTTTTGATTAATGGTATATCCGGTTTGAAGGAGATCATGAGGATGTAACCCTGTGGTGTACTGTATAACAACCATCTCTATGATTTTATCCTCTTGAGGATAGATTGGGATAGTGCTGTGAGGACTAGTTTGAGTGCTTGATGATGGATTGTTTGGGATGTTTTGATAGTGTTATTTAGGGGTGTTTTGCTTAGTCTCCATGGCTTGACAATATTTATGTCTAGTGGTTACCATAAGAATACTCAAATGCACTAAAACAAAGATTGGGGGATTGATTTTGGACTGATTTGATGGAGTTGAGATGACTAGTTTGATGGATTTGATATGGGTTTCTTGTAAAAGATTATAGAACTAGATCAATAGCTGGTTTGGATAAATGATTACCTATCATAGAGGTAGACTAATAACCTCAAATGAAGGCAGATAGTGTTAATGGCATAAAACCAACTCAAGAGAAGTTTATTCTCTAAGCTAATAAAAGACCAATAACAGATACTAATTCCTCTTCAAAGACCTAAGAGATGTGATCACTCTCAAATCAAAGATGAATTGGAGGATTTATGTGATCTAGAATCTATGGTGGAGACCAAATTACACAGCTAGAAAAAGTGTGAGTAAGTATTTAGTCCTATTTGGTGAAGATGGAGTAGATAGATAGTAATCTCAAGAGGATAAATGGTTTGAAAAGTCCAAGTTTTGGGTATGATAATGGATGAAATGATCTATTGGTTGATGGAATAGGTCTGACAGTACTGTAGGATGCTAGCTTAGAGTTTTATTTGACAAAAAAATGAGTTTACTATGTTCTGGGCTAAATGGATGATGGATAGCTTAACAGAGACCAAAGACACTTAACTATGGTTCAAAGGCACTTTACTGCGTGCCAAAGATGCTTGACTATGCACCAAAAGTGCAGAACTGTATGCCAAAAACACTAGACTATGGTTCAAAAGCACTGGATTGTGGTTCAAAAGCACATCAATTAGGTGCAAATGTGCATTTTTTGTGACAATGTGTTTTCAAGGTCAAATTTCATAGAGTTTGATTGGATTTCGATAGGATTGCTTTAACAAGAGAGAAAACATAGTAAACAAAGTGGTAAAGGACTGATGTGACAAATAGTGTATGTTTAAGGCTCACGAAAAGCCCAAGTTTTCATGGGTATAATACAATTGACAGACAAATCAAGAACTTTTTATTCCTAGGGACAAGCTAGGTGCTACCACAATAATGGGTTACACATTTTGGGACATCCTAATTTTTTCTGAAATCACCTATTTTTAAAAAATATAATGATTTAATCCTTGAAAGGTTCCATTTAAAGGATTTTAAATAAAGAGGGTTTGATAAAACCCCCTTAGATAGAACCCAGCTAGCTTTAAACCATACATATAATGGAATCTCCTCTACACCTATCAAAATACTGATAAAAAACCACTTTTGATTTACCTTTTAGGGGATCAAATGAATTCATTTAAAATTTATGTATTGTAAGTATGTAGTCCTTATTATAAGCTTCCCAAAAGGTATAATTTTAAATATATTTAATTTGATTATTATATTTATTTTTTATTTCTTTTGAATGTAGGTTTTTCACCAAACATCAAGTTCTTTGTTCTACACACATGGTGTTAGAGCTGATTGATGTGCCCTGATACCATGTTAGATTTGGCTATGATTGGAGCCACCTAAAATCTAGGACTTCATGAAAGCACAAGAGAGATCAATTGAAAGAATAATGTTATTCTATCAATGAATGCAAAAGATTACAAGATTACAAGTGATTACAGTAGATGAAGTAAGCCTTGCTTATGAAGTAATGCAGCCAAGGTAGAGGTCTAGTGAGGGACTATCCAACCTTGTAGCCTTAATAAATTAACACCATGATCATAATGGATATGCAACAGAAGCTAATAGTGAATCAACATAAATATAAAAGATGTATCCTAGGAAAACCCTAACAAGGAAAAACCCATCCTTCAAAGCTCATTCCTCATATATTATAACTTCAAATCAAATTACACAAGACTCAAGGGCTTTATAGATGCTAGGCCACAACCCAAGGATTACAAAACATTCATATAACAACACTCTTTCATGATCTCCTTCATCTGCTTCTCAGATCTTAGCTCTGCAACTTACTATGCTCTCTATTCTACTCTCTACTTCAATTTTTCTTCTCTTCCATGTCAAAACAACTTGTCTTTGTGCTTCTTTCTACATACACTTGATCCATGCTTAGAAACAATCCTTTAACTCTTATTTATATCTTCCACAAGCCTTCAAATCATTATCAAGTCAGCCTAATTGCAATGACTAGTTAGGTAACGTGTACATAAAATAGGTCAAGCTGAAACATAAGGCACTACTCCACAAATGCATAGAACTTCGTACAGATCTCACTAAAGGTCGCCCAGGTCCTAAAATTCATCAAAAAATGCTCCTTTTTTCTCTGCAAGTCACGAATTTGCTTTACAACCTGATTTAGACTCCACTGAACATAGTCAGCTCTGTTATGTAAAAACAGTCAATCTTTTGATAGCGATATCTCTCTGGAATCAAGGTCAAATGATCTAAATTCTTGATATATTGTAGCTTCCTATGTCTAGATGTTAAGTCTAGTTCCATAGCCTCTTATACTTAGATGTGATAAAATGCGGTATCTCCTCAGGTCACCATCTCAATATTCTGCAACTCACTATCAATTGTTTTAATTGTTTTGAATTCTTCTGGATGCTCTTGCATCAGACTCTCAGGGTTATTTCAAAAGTGAGCCTCTTCACTTTGGTCTGTATTATGCCAAAATCAAATAGGTTTGGCGATCTGTCTTTAGTTACTTGCAACTACCTCAAGGTCAGCAGTCTGCCCAAGTCCACCCTACAAAACTACCTCAAAAGTAATCTAGATTCGACAATCTATTTTTAGGTACTTGCAACTGCCTCAAGGTTAGTGGTCAACCCAAGTTCACCCTGCAAAACTACATCAAAAGTAATCTAGATTCGGTGATATGTTTTTAGGTACTTGCAACTGCCTCAAGGTCGGTGGTCTGTTCAAGTCCACCCTGCAAAACTGTCTCAAGTTCATCATCTTGTCATGGTCTAGGTTCGGTGGTCTACTTACAAGCCTTACACTACTTCAATGATCGGTGGTCTGAGAAAGTCTTTTCTACAAGTTGCCTCAAGCTCTATGTCTACTTCAATCAAATTCATTCATGCATCCTCCAGAACAATCAGTTATTTTCTGATCCAATCAATACACTTTCTTAATTTCTTTGCAACACTTTCCAAACCTAATCTTAGATACAATTTCTCTCACACACCTCAGAATCTTACATTTTCTGCTCTGCATATACTGCTTCAATACTTTTCTCTATTTCTTTATCCACATTTTCTTTACTCTGGTACACAAAATTTCTCCTCCTGTAGAATATCATGTCATTCCCTCTTTCTCTGCCACATTGTTCACACAAACTTTCTCAGATGATTTTACACAAACTTGCTCTAGTTTCTCAGATGTTCAATCTATAACACAATTCTCCTTAAGATAAATGCTTCACCTTCTTTTGGTTTCTCTATCAAATCTAATGTCTCACAAGATTCTCCTTCCTCTGCATAAATTATCTCTATATCAACAGGCTCTTCTTCTTCTGCACAAACCGTCTCTGAATTATGTACTCTTCCTTCATTAGCATCTCTGGCAACAGGTTCCTATTGAATTTTAGTGCTTGATTCTTTTCCCCTCCAAACTTGAAAACAGGTTCTTTTGAATGGTCTTCTATCAAATCCTCTTTCATTTCTTCCGTATCCTACACTATGATAAGAATTGTGACTCATGTCATCTCTCCCTCTGTAGTTTGAATTTTTTATCCTTGTTCTACTCTACGTAAGGTCTTCTTTCTCTGCATCCTAGTCCAACACATGAATACTTTAGTCTATACCTCCCTCTAAACATACAAGATGTTTCCATTCCTATCCATCAATCCATCCATAATTCTTCTGTATACATCCTTTCATAGGCTTTCTTCTTCTCATTTTATTCCAACACATATTCTTAGAATGATTCCTTAGTCCACAAAACTTACAAGGATATAGATCCCAACACAATTCCTTCCCATGTTCATGTCTATTACAATGTAAACAATACATACCTCTTCTTCCTTGATTTGCTTTGTTTGAATTTGTAATAACATCCTTATCTCTGTCATATCCAAGGCCTTCACTTCTTAATCTTATTACTAGTTCAATAGGTTCTGTAATTCCTTGCTAATGCTTTCCCAATCCTTGTCCTTCATATCCTATTTTCTACATGATTTTGAAACCAATACCATCACCAACAACTGTAGGTTCTGTCACACTATAATCTTTAATCTCACTATCTAAAGAAACTTCTGCGTTATCACACAAATCATTAGTATCACAAGAAACATCACAAAGTTCAGGTTTAGATCTCAGACTCTCATTTTCTTTTCTACATGCTACAAGTGACTGCTCCAGCTGATCCAATTATTCCTTCAATTTAGATATCTCCTTTTTCTGTAGACTATTTTCCTTTTTCAATTCTGCCAAATCTTCTTCAAGACCTCTATTCCTCTATTCAACCTTATAAAACAACTTAAATCCTTCTTCTAGTTTTGCAAATTTCTTTTCAACATCCTCAAACAATTTCAGCTCTGCTTCTATGTCTTCATTTCTATTCTTTACGTCTTCTAGTTCTTCTTCGAGGGCATCAAACTTGTCCACTCCTAGATCTTTCATCTGCTCCAACAATTCTGCATTATACTTCTTGATTTTGCACAATTCTTCTTCCAATATATCTCTTTCACATATTAGGGTTTCATTTTCTTTCTTCATCCTCTTTCCAATCTTCCCCATCTGAAAAAAATTAGATAAACAACTAAATTTGAAAAGATCACTAAATATTCCTTGCCTTGATCTTTCTTCTATGATGATTTCTATATACTTCAGGGTTTCACACTTCTTTCCAATAGATTCATCACCCTCTAACAGATTCGCAACCAGCCCAGAAAATTTAAAACTAGCTCTAATACCACTTGATGTAGCTAAGGTAGGAGGGTCTAGTAAGGGACTGTCCAACCTTATAGCCTTAATCAATTAACACCATGATCATAATGGATATGCAACAGAAGCCAATAGTGAATCAACATAAAGATAAAAGATGTTTATGAACACATAACATAAGATGTATCCTAGGAAAACCCTAACAAGGAAAAACCTAGCCTTCAAAGCTCATTCCTCATATATTATAACTTCAAATTGAATTACACATGCCTCAAGGGATTTACAGATGCTAGGCTGGAGCCCAGGGATTACAAAACATTCATATAACAACACTCTTTCATGATCTCCTTCGTCTGCTTCCCAAATCTTGGCTCTACAACTTACTTTGCTCTTTGTTTTGCTCTCTACTTCAATTTTGCTTCTCTTCTAGATCAAAACAACTCGTCTTCATGCTTCTTTCTACATACACTTGATCCCTACTTAGAAACAATTCTTTAGCTCTTATTTATATCTTCTGCAAGCCTCCAAATCATTATCAAGTCGGCCTAATTGCAATGACTAGTTAGGTAATGTGTACATAAAATAGGTCATGCCTAAACATAAGGCACTACTCCACAAATTCATAGAACTTCATCTAGATCTCATTAAAGGTCAGCTAGGTCCTAAATTTCATCGAGCAATGCTCCTTTTTGCTCTACAAGTCACAGATTTGTTCCGCAAGCTGATTTAGACTCCATTGAACATAGTTAGCTCTATTATGTAAAAATAGTCAATCTTCCGAGAGCGATATCTCTCTAGAATCAAGGCCAAATGATCTAAATTCTTGATATTTTCTAGCTTCCTATGTCTAGATGTTAAGTCCAGCTCTACAGACTCTTATACTCAGATGTAGTAAAATGTAATATCTCCTCAGGTCACCATCTCAATATTCTGCAACTCACTGTCAACTATTTTAACTATTTTGAATTCTTCTGGATGTTCCTACATCATGAAGTCAAGGTGAGAGATAGAAAGGTGGAGTGAAAGGTGGAGTGGAAAGTGGAGATATTCCTACAACATGTGACAATTAGAGGATGATAACTAATTGTTCATGTGGAGGATAAGACAACTCACTCCAACTATCAACAACTCAACACACAACTAGACTCAACTAGAAACACCTAGAAAACTTACTAAGTCAACTTAACATGTGTGAATTATGTGTGATGTGTGAATATTATTTAACTAATAAATAGTTAAATAATGTAAATTATCCACACAAGGGTAAACCAGTTAGGTGATAACCATGTTCACACCAACACCCCCCCTTAAGTGCAACTTAGGGAGTAGTTGACTAAAGTAAGATGCAATGATGGAGTGGTCCCGTCTACTAGGCCATGTTAGGTACCCATGTACAACAAATCTCAAGTGGAGAAAAGGATAAAACCTCATGGGACAAAACTCCTCTCCAAAAGTGAGAATGCATGAAACAAGAAAGTGAAAGAAGTGATAGTAGGACTCAACATGACCCTCCAATGAGAACTTCTATCACATATGTACAATCAATTAACCCCCATAGGAGAGCAATATTGAGACTATAAGTCCCCCTCATAATGAAGTAGTTCATGTGCTAATGGTGAATGCTTGAAAAAGAATGCTAGAAAGTGTCATGTACTTGCAAACAACATTTCTCCCCTTAGGAAGAAACCAATCCAAAGGCTGATGTAGAAGAAACTCCATCTCAAGGAATGAGGGAAAAAGCCTCATTATGGATGTCTCTAAAGACTGCTGAAATGTCCACATGTCAAAATCAAAGAATGCCACAATACAATGAGATGTGACAAATCCAAAACCCTGGGTAGACTCATTAAGAAAAACATCCAAAGATGAAGTAGATGGGATAACAGTTGTGCTGTAACTATCATCAAAGAGGATAGATAACATGATGCAGAGGCATCCACACTAAAACCTTGACATACAGCATGTATGTCTACAACCCATCATCATCATCATATTTTCTTTAACACTATCAGCATCATCATATTTTCTCTGCCGACCGATATCCTCCTGCAGACAAACCTTCAACCTTTCGCCTGTCAGCAGCATCATCATATCCAGCTATCGGCAGCATCATCACATTCGGCAAGCGCAAACATCCTCCTGATGTTCACTGTTCATCTTACCGCCAACCTCTATCTTCATCATCATGATGTTCAACATCATGTTCATCAGCAGGATATAGAACATCCGGTTCCTCCCATATATCCTGATGACGACAACCTCATGCACCTTTCCTTTGATGCTTACGTCACCCCGATATCCTGATGACGATGACGTCACATGCAGTTTCTTCAATATCCTGCTATCGGCCAAACTTAACTTTATCGGCCCGCGATGGTTTTATCAACCTGATCTTCTACCTTATGCCGATACGCTCCTCCTCAGCAACACCTGATGATGATCACCCCAATGCACATTCACTTTATGCAAACTACTGCATCATGCTCACCTCCATCTACTCGGATGACGCCCGAAGTAACCGCAGGATATACACAGAAATATCCTGATGATGCCGTTGTGACGAATTTCTAACCTTAGCGAATTTCAATCCGCCGAACCTCCTGAGGTGACCTGATCTACTTTCAGGGTGATCTTCCAGACTCTAACAACCAGCACGACCTAGCACATACCCATGCTAGGGTTCTCAACACCTCTTGATTGCGATCCTGCAAACCTGCATGCAAACAAACACAAAATGCAGACTAAATCCTAATCTACTGTACATGGCCATTCCACCGATTCGACGAATCAACCGATGGAATGGATCAGCGAATCCATGCAACCACCAAAACAGCAAATCGATCACACAATGGAATCCAAAACAGAGAATAGACACAAACAGGATCTCTTTATTTGATTTCAAAAGATGCAAATACAGTATTCTATCTCACTCTCTGCAAAGTCTGATCGATGATCTATGATATGCAATACCAACCGATCCTACTACATAAATAAGATTTCCTGCGAGTACTACCACTCGATTCCCAGCGGCTGGGAGCTTCCAAGCGGCTGGGAGGATCCAACCGAACATACAACATAACAGCTGTCCTAACAACCTACCTAAAAATAGTAAAGTATGGTCAACATGACCTTATTACACGCATTGGTCTTATAAGACCTTCTTGGAAACATTAACCAGACCTAAAACAAACTAACTGCCTCATGGAGGCCAGCTGTCAGGTAGGTGCTCCTGCACCATACTCCCCAACAGAAAAGAACTCATGTCCCATGAGTTAGGATGTGGAAGTCCTCCACCTTTACACTTTGTCATGTCAGTGTTCTGACCTGTTCCAGCTTTATCCTCTGCTGTCTCTTGGCTGCTCCAAGACTTCTGAACTGTAACTTGCTTTCTTGCAAGTAAATCCTCATGCCTGTCAATGTAGGCCCTTCTCTCACATACCTTGTGTTTGTCAGGTTGTCTGACCAGAACCTCTGTCTGAACTGCCTCTTGAACTTCTGCAATGTTCAACTCTGTCTTTCTTTCAACCTTTATAGGACAAACAATAGTCCCAACTATGACAACATCCTTGTCATTCCTCTCAACTGGTTGCTGTTTGCAAACCTGTTTCTGCACCTGCTGCTGACCTCTGTCAGTCACAACTAAAACTGTCTTCAATCTGTTGTCCTTAACAACTTCTTTCCCTGCAGTGTCCTCAACTGCCTTTATGCCTGCTGCTATAGGCATCTACACAAATTCCTTCTTTCCCACTAAAATGATTTTGGCTGCCTTTTGTACTGCAGCATCTTCCTGCAATGGCATCAACATAATAGTTTTCCCATCTTTCTTGATGGTATAGGTATTAGCATACCCATCATACAGTACCCTCCTATCAAATTGCCATGGTCTACCCAACAGTAGGTGACAACATTCCATGGGCAAAATGTCACACAAAACTCTATCCTGATATGCTCCAATCTGAAAATCCACATATGCCTGTTCATAGACAAAAAGTGATTGACTATCACTCACCCAAGATGCTTTGTAAGGGTGATGGTGTGGAATCCTTTCCAAATTCAGTTTATCCACCATTTCCTGAGATACCATGTTGTCTGTTGAAACAGTATCAATGACAACCTTACACACTTTACCTTTGCTCTTGCATGTGGTCTTGAAAAGAGCTCTTCTTTGCATCATATCCTTTGATGCCTGCAAACTAGTTCTCCTTAGCATCAATGCTTCTCCCTCCTCAGGATATCCATAACCGTCAGGAACTCTATCTCCTTGATAAGTGTTTGAACTCTGCACACTTTGCTCTACTTTCTCTTCTTGCACAAGTTGTGCTCTCTTGTCATTCATTCTATCATTTCTGGATGATGAACCTTTGTTTTCTGGACATTTGAAAAATGGATGACCAAACTCACCACAGGTGTAACACTTTCCTGAAAATGTAGTAGAATCTCTACCACCTCCAAATCTGCCTCTATTACCTTTCCATCCACCTCTGAAATCAGACTGTCCCTGTCCTTTACCAGTGTCTTCTTGACCCTCATTGGTTTGCCTTGTTGTAGGGGCTGCTCCTCTTCCCCTCATAATGCTGCCTCTTCCTCTCATGGACTTATCTTGTCCCCTATTCATCTTTTCTTCAATCCTGATTGCCATTTGGTAACAATCCTCCACACTCTTA
The DNA here is from genome assembly GCA_027924645.1 of Cunninghamia lanceolata. NCBI lineage: Eukaryota > Viridiplantae > Streptophyta > Pinopsida > Cupressales > Cupressaceae > Cunninghamia > Cunninghamia lanceolata. Next base: position 998,527 of record BSBN01001161.1, read on the forward strand.
GGGTTAGCTAAAACTAAGTCATCCTGTATGTTCAATCTCAAACTAGCCAAGTACCTAGCCACCTTTTCTCCCTCATTCTCATGATGACCAGATCTCATACTCAACTTATAAAACTCCTCAGTATATGCCTTCACATCCATTTCCTTCTGCCTTAAAAATTGCAGCTTCTCAAACATCTGAATTTCATAATCCATGGGCAAGAATTTACCTTTGATCCTTGCTACCATTTTATCCCATGAAGTGATCTTTGACTTCCCTTGTTTCCTTCTCTCGGATTGTACATAATCCCACCATACCAAAGCATGACCTTCTAACTTGGTCTTTGCAATCTTTACCTTCTGATCCTCAGCAACATCTTCACATTCAAAGTGATTATCAAGTGCAGCAATCCAATCCAGTAACTCATCTTCATTCAAACTTCCATTATACTTGGAAACATCAACCTTTACCTTAGGTTTATCACTCTGCACTGCCTTTAACAGTTTTGCAAATCTCTGGTCTTCAGCATCCAGATCTTCAGCTACCTCTTCATACTCTTCAACAGCATCTTCATCTTCTTCAGACTCACTGTCTTCCACTTCCCTCTTTTTGTTCCTTTCCAGGGCTACAAGCCTGGCTTGAAGTGCTTCAGCAAGCTCCTTCATCTTCCTCATCTCTCTGGCATGTTTTTCCTTCATCTCCTGCAATTCCCTTGCAGTACCATTACCTTTCGGAGGCATTTTGTCAACCTCTCACTTCTCTACCTCTGTCCTTTCGGTGACAGAATCAACTCTACCTCTGCCCTTTCGGTGACAGAATCAACACACAACAGCCCAGACCTTTTGCTGAGCTCTGATACCACTATGATGCAGAGGCATCCACACTAAAACCTTGACATCCAGCATGTATGTCTACAACCCATCATCATCATCATATTTTCTCTGCCGACCGATATCCTCCTGCAGACAAACCTTCGACCTTTCACCTGTCAGCAGCATCATCATATCCGGCTATCGGCAGCATCATCACATTCGGCAAGCGCAAACATCCTCCTGATGTTCACTGTTCATCTTACCACCAACCTCTATCTTCATCATCATGATGTTCAACATCATGTTCATCAGCAGGATATAGAACATCCGGTTCCTCCCATATATCCTGATGACGACAACCTCATGCACCTTTCCTTCGATGCTTACGTCACCCCGATATCCTGATGACGATTATCCTGATGACGATGATGTCACATGCAGTTTCTTCAATATCCTGTTGTCGGCCAAACTTAACTTTATCGGCCCGCGATGGTTTTATCAACCCGATCTTCTACCTTATGCCGATACGCTCCTCCTCGGCAACACCTGATGATGATCACCCCAATGCACATTCACTTTATGCAAACTACTACATCATGCTCACCTCCATCTACTCGGATGACGCCCGAAGTAACCGCAGGATATACACAAAAATATCCTGATGATGCCGTTGTGACGAATTTCTAACCTTAGCGAATTTTGATCTGCCGAACCTCTTGAGGTGACCCGATCTACTTTCAGGGTGATCTTCCAGACTCTAACAACCAGCATGACCTAGCACATACCCATGCTAGGGTTCTCAACACCTCTTGATTGCGATCCTGCAAACCTGCATGCAAACAAACACAAAATGCAGACTAAATCCTAATCTACTGTACATGGCCATTCCACCGATTCGACGAATCAACCGGTGGAATGGATCTGCGAATCCATGCAACCACCAAAACAGCAAATCGATCACACAATGGAATCCAAAACAGAGAATAGACACAAACATGATCTCTTTATTTGATTTCAAAAGATGCAAATACAGTATTCTGTCTCACTCTCTGCAAAGTCTAATCGATGATCTATGATATGCAATACCAACTGATCCTACTACATAAATAGGATTTCCTGTGAGTACTACCACTTGATTCCCAGCGGCTGGGAGGATCCAACCGAACATACAGCATAACAGCTGTCCTAACAACCTACCTAAAAATAGTAAAGTATGGTCAACATGACCTTATTACACGCATTGGTCTTATAAGACCTTCTTGGAAACATTAACCAGACCTAAAACAAACTAACTGCCTCATGGAGGCCAGCTGTCAGGTAGGTGCTCCTGCACCATAACACCTCAAGTATGTCCTCCAAATATGCAATATGAGACTCACAAAATAAGTCTGATATACCTACAAAGAAAGTATCCCACAAAGTTGTGTCTGAAAGACCTATATGATCCTGCTCAATTGAAGTAGAAGAAACCATGTCGATGTCAATCTCTAAAGAAGCAGGAGGATGAGGTGATGGAAGCTCAGCACTAGTCTCATGAACCAAAGTAGATGAAAGAACACCAATGTTCAAGTGACCAAACTTCTCCTCAAAAACATGATTCATACTAGATGGATGAGTGCGAATATCAATCAATGGATCTACATCATCAAAAGAAGCAAAATGGGTGAAAGTATACAAGTGAGATGCATGATCAGCCATCCCAACTGCAATGATATCTCTACTCTCCATGTCTTGTATGATCACTCAATCAAGAGTGAACTCAACTGTCTTCCCTGCACCACAATGAGTAATTTGGTAGATGAAAAGGAGATTGGATGTCAAGGAAGGTACACACAACACATTGTTGAATGTATTCTCTCTAACATCAATTCTCCCTTTACTAGTTGCATGCATGTATGTATTGTTACCCATCAAGATAGGTGGCAAAGTACACGACTCAAATGAAGAGAACATCCCTTGTGAAGATGCCATATGATGAGAAGCCCCTGAATCAAGAATCCATCTCTCTGACTGAAGAGTTCTAGAAGCAAAGAGTGCTTGTCATTTTCCTTTTTTTGTCCCATTAGCAATGCCTACTGTCCCTGTTTATGTAGATGATGATGGCATTTTTATATTGTGCTTTTGAATAATGTGAGTCAACTCATCAATTTTATTCACATAACACTTATGTTCATCATGTCCTTGTTTCTTGCAATATGCACACTTTGGTCTCTACTTCTTAGATGATTCCTCCTTGGGAGAGGATGAGGACTTAGGTGATTTTGTTGACTCTTTTCTTGCTCATTGTTCTTGAAATCCTTAGGTTTCTGTTTCTTGCCTTTGCTAGTTGAAGCCTTTTATTCCTTTGTACCTTGATTAGAAAGAAGTGCTTGAGGTTTAGGAGACTTAAATGTGCCCATGTGTACTAACTTAGCTTGCTCCCTTGTGAGGGATTAAGCAAACTTATGAAGTGAAGGCATTGTGAAAGCTTTCCCAAGTGAATCCATAGTAGCATAAAAGGTAGAAACAAAAATTGAATAGTCAGGATCAAGCTTGGCAAGGATTCAAAGAATCAATTGAGTGTCCTCTTTCTCAATTCCACATTGTTTGAGCTACAATCTAAGTGACTTTAATTTTGTGAAGAAGTCTTGGATGTTTGCAAAATTGGTTGGATTCAAACCAATTAGTTCATTCTCCAATTTGAAACCTCTCATAGTATCTTGCTTACCAAAGAGATTCTCTAAGGTAGTCCACACTTGATTAGGTGTTGTACAAGATTCAATATGAAAAAGAAGATCAGGAGAGATAGACAAGCATAGTGTTCCATAGGCTTGATCACATCTATTGTACCACTTTCTCTTTTCTGCAATGGCAGTTGGTTCAATTTTTGTACCCATTGTTACTATATGAATTTTTGAACTTTTTAAATGAATCTCCATTTTAGTTTTCCACTCATGATAGTTATATGGTGTGAGTAGAGGAAGCTTGTTTGGATCCATGATGCAAGAGTACAAAAAAGAACATAAGAACAACTCCCCTGTTACTCAATCGAAGAGATCACCCCCCCAAAATGAATGATTGTGACACTTTATACTTAGTGCGATTTACAATTGTCCTCAAGGGACCAAATTTGGGAAAGCATCAAAATCTCTTAAAACTGAGATTCAAAGGAGATTACAATAACTTACAGTGATTTATTGCAGCAAACAGATCCCTTCAAAACATGTTTCACTTCCTCAAGTGTCAAAAAGCCCAAGTTATCACTCAAAAGCCAAAAAATTGACAAATTGAATAAAATAAACCTAGGGTTAAATCTGAGAAAAGTGCACAGATGGATTTGAAGAGCATTTCAATACCTTTCTGATGCCACAAGAATCATGAAAATAAGAGATTGTGGTAGAAAGTTGTGAGCTCAGAAGTGAAAAATAAAGATCTATCTTCAAACTATTGTATCAGTCACCTACAACAGAATATCAAAAAACTATTGACACCATTGTGAAGTACTCTTAGTCATCTTTCTGATGATATCTTGTTTGCTCAATTTTGCCTCTGTGGGCAAAATTTATGCAAAAAAGAAAAAAAAAACCCTTGTTTAGGGCTTTGAGGGGCAAAAATGGCCCCTTGACATTGATGTCAGTAGAATATTCCCTTTCAGTAGAAAAGAAATACCCCTCCTCCAGAAAGCATAAAATTGTCAGAAAACAACCCATATGTGCAGAAACTGCCAATTAAAGCTGAAAACCACTTGATTGAGGTGGAAACCACTGTGTGGCTTCTGGGAAATGGTTTACAAGTGGCGAAAATAACTACTATTGGCAGTTTAGGGAATGTCGTGGTGGGCAGTTATTTGTTACCACCGGTGAGTTTGGTGACTGTTGGTCACAAAAAATGCTGAGATTTTTAGGTTGCCCACAGGTTTATTAGAAAGACCTCCTGATGATTTGAAGACTGCCAAGGACCCTTTGCTGATGACAGTTTATGTAGAGCCTACCCAGATTGTTTATTGCAGAGACTATGAATATTTTGTTTGACTGTGGATTTGGCAATGGAGGCCACGGTGGTTTATTAACTGCTGATGGATATTGCAAGGAGCCTGCATTTTACCTGCCGATTTGGAAGGAAGGCCAGATAGGATTGAAGGCTGCCAAGTAAACCTTTGAAACCACTGCAAAAAATTGTGATCCCATAGCCAAAACTGAAATGCTGACTGTTGGTGAAGACTGCGATAGGCAAGTAGTATTGAGGTTGTGGATTTTAAAAGCTTGCCGATGTGGATTCAAGGAATCTGCTGATAGGAACAATCAACAGAGTTTAGAAAATTTTCCCATTGGTAGTGGTTTATGATCACCAATGGATTAAGACCATGGAGACCGCTTACCTACCAGTGGTTGGCGGTTTAAGCCTATAAACTACCGAGGTTGGCTTTGAAGCCGACGGTAAATGCAGATAGGATCACAGAGTCAACCAGAAAGTAGATTTTGTAACTGCCACTGTGTTGAGACTACCACGGGGTATGGATTGCTGGACATGTAGATAGGAACCACAGACGAGTTTAGAGAATGTTTCGACGTGAAGTTTTTATGACGTATGACAATTCCCCACCGGTTTTAATTCTGCTTGTGTCAGTGATCTTAGATCCTTTGCTGTGTAGGTTGATTGACCACCAGTGACTGTGTAGAAATGGCCACTAACTATTTTTGGATGACTGCAGATGCTAACCATTTAAAACTTCCATCTCTAGAGCTTTAATTGGTTGAAGGGACTGTTGGGACCTGCACCAAGTGGTTCCCAGCTAAGACTTTTGTACCCTGTGCACAGGGTATGAACCTGCAAATAAAAAAAACCTGCAGATTCTTTTGAAACGCAGTCAAAGATTAATACTAGTGGATAAACAAATTACCTGGAGGATAATATTGCTAAGACCTGTGTAGTGCCTGATCCTGTTGATGCAGTACGAAGATTCTGATGCTACAAAATATTCCCTGTAGTCCATACGATAGGCTATGGGGCAATTTTTTTTTTGCGATAGTAATAGATTTCAACATTTGCACAGTCGATCCTTACTGATTTGGCTGCTTTGGATGTAATGGTAGTGTTTGATTTGGGCCAAACTATTCTAAAATTGTTGGTACCTCCCAGATCATGCCAAAGAGCCCCAAATTGAAACCCTCATCAATTTCGCCTCTGATGTCTGATTTGGATGAAACAAAAGGTGATCTTGACTATTTTGATTACTCCAGACACAATGGTGAAATCTGATTTACAACAGCACACACTGAAACATACATGTAATATAAGGGCATAAAGGGGAAACCCTCACAAATGTGGTATTTCTATCAAGTCTTTCTGATTCTCTAGGTCATCATTCAATGCAAGAGAAGAGCATACTCAACTATCAAGATCCACCATGAATTGCACTCAAGATCTCTCAAAAAATGACTAACACAATGTGATTCTTCCTAGAGCTCTAATACCATGTTAGAGCTAATTGATGTGCTCTAATACCATGTTAGAGTTGGCTATAATTGGAGCCACCCAGGATCTAGGACTTCATGAAAGCACAAGAGATCAATTGAAAGAATAATGCTATTCTATCAATGAATGCAAAAGATTACAAGATTACAAGTGATTACAATACATGAAGAAAGCCTTACTTATGAAGGCAAGGTGAGAGCTAAAAAGGTGGAGTTGAAAGTGGAGATATTCCTACAACATGTGACATTTAGAGGATGATAACTAATTGCACATGTGGAGGATAAGACAACTCACTCCAACTACCAACAACTCAACACACAAGTAGACTCAACTAGAAACACCTAGAAGACTCACTAAGTCAACTTAACATGTGTGAATTATGTGTGATGTGTGAATTTTATTTAACTAATAAATAGTTAAATAATGTAAATTATCCACACAATGGTAAACTGGTTAGGTGATAACCCTGTTCACATCAACACATGGAAAATTAGTAAATTAGTGAAAAAAGTTCTAAAAAATATCTATACCCTAGGTTTGATGTCCTTGTTTCAACAAAAAAAATGAATTTTGATACATATAGAAAAAGTTATGTTTTACAGAATACGCCTATGTCTAAATTATAATTGGTTTGACTTCAAAACTTAATTAAAAAAATATTCAACAAAACATTATAAAACCAATTGAATGACATATATATCAGTGTTACCAATCTAAATTCAAAAGAAACAGAATTTTATCCTTTGTAGAAAAAAAGTTATGTGCTACAAAATGCACATCACTTTAGAAAAATGTTGTTTACTATTAAAAATTAGTTATCAAAGGAGACACAAAAAATTTTACAATTTAACTCCAATTTTTTTTTTTTAAAATATATTTCAAATTTACAAACAAAATCTCACAAATCACTAGTTTGCATCATCTTCAAATTCCTAATGGTTTAGCAGTTATAGGTTTAAGAAAGTGAAGATTTAGTTTAAAATATTCATTTCAATGTCAAGTTTGGCCAAAAACTGTAACCCATTATTGTGGGACGACCTAACTTAACTGCAATAAATTTAGCTCACAACTTGGAATCTCCATCAACTCAAGTGTTGTCACACCTAATGTGGGTATTTACACTATTTCATCTTTGTGAGAGAGGACATATAGGGACCTCCATGACTGGAAGGGTGACCCAATCACCCTTTCCTCATAAAGCTACAAGTAGCTTATGCTAAGCCAGGAATTTTTGTCTCATGTCAAGGGAACCTTATGGTGAGTAATCTTGGGGGCGGCGTACCCTTGCACTGAAATTTATCACAATGTTTGGAGGTAGATCAGGTAGTCACTAGCTATGTGGGTTTTAGTTGGTTTGGGAGACCAATGCCTTGCGAGCATCTGGCAAGCTACTAAAAGATTTTACCAACTTTACTAGGAATGCAATATACCCTACACAAATGCAAAATTTCTTTCACAAGAGTGTTACGTACAATTCCTTTCGAGTTGGCACCTGTAAAGGGGGAAATTTCAAGGATAGTGGTGGATTTGTGGGTGTTTGATGTCTATCCTCATTTCACCAATTACATTCAAGGACCTTGAGTAGAGTGGCAAGGCACTATCAGGCCCTTGGTCACTTAGGAATGTAGGGAAGATTGGATTTTTATGATTTGATTTCCAATTATATTCAACTATGGTCAATTATACCTCAAAACCCTAATTATGCAAATACGACAATAAACAGAAAAATTATTTAGAATACTGCTACAGAGAGATGTAAAATGACAAGTGAAAGTGCACCTATTTTTGGAGTTTAAAAGTGGAATAATCAAGAACTAATGACCATGTGCCCAAGTCCAAGGCCTAGGTTTTTGTCAGGATCTGCAAACAAGATCTGTAACTTGTTCCTGTTGTACCAAAGGTTTTCCTGTCATGGAACTTCGAGGACTAATGAGTGGGTGCCCTAATATAGGGTACTAATTTCAACTCTGATCTACAAATCTGACACTCTAAGATACCCTCCTGCAACTTCACTTTTCCTATATCTTTGACCTATAACCTGTAATCATGAAAACTTTGGGAGGGGGTTGTGGTGTTTAGAGGCTTGCCTTAGTCAAGCCTTAGAGAGACATTGAAGTCTTCCAAACATCATTGTTAGATAGAGAGTGTATGCCCTTGGGAAGTATAGGCAAAAACCAAATGATAAATGCTCAAAAAAACAAATGATGTCACCTTGTAGTGAAGATCTCATGGGAGAAGGAAGCTCTTCATGCCATGAGGAGATGATTTCTCAAATATGCAAATACAAACACACAAACAACACAAATCTGCTCTTGCCACACAATGAAAGCCTTGAATCACCTTTATAATGCAAATGCTCATGCACATTTCATCTAATGATCATCTAGTTTATGAATGAATGCCTAAACATGCTTTTATATGCAACTACAAACACTCTCGCCAAGAATTTCGTAATTCAAACTTCTCATGTCAGCAAAGGACTTAACTAACAATCACAGGCCAACGCTAAAAATTTTGGACTAACCCAAAATAGGGCAAGACTAGGGCACGGGCACCCATGTCCTCCCCCCTATTTTGGTCAGGGTTAGGTTCAAGGGATACACCTAGGTCCCATTTGTCATAAAACCCAAGGTTCATTTCCTCGGGATGTTATAATATGATGCAAGATGTCCTAAATGCAGATAAAAGACCCAGGAGCTAAACCTTATAAGGTAAGAGCCCCCAAGGGGACATTTTCTGATGCTACATTTAGCCCCCACTTTAATGTATGTATAAACATGAGGTCAATACATGCATTAAAGTATGGTCAACAAACACGTCAAGCATGAAGAAGACACACCAATCATAGAGAAGATAGTAACAGGCACACAAAACACAGAGAAGACAGTTACAGTCACACAAAACATGGTTAATACACTGAATGCATAGAAGACAATAAATGCATGGAAGACACAGATGATTTCTTTTCTTTTCTTTTTCTCATATATTTATGAAATGTTGATGCAAGTACAAGAAAGTAAACACACCTCCCATAATATAGGAAGCACTCATCGCATTGGTCTTTAAATTGCATATATGGGGCAACACACACGCAAGACACACAAAACCTCCTAAAATGCAAGTAGCACTCATCGTACTGGTCTTTAGACTGCATATGGGGCAATGAACAAACCAAAAAAAGCAAGCATGCCAAACACAAACACTTTGAAGACACGGAGAAAACACGGCAGACAAGCGATGGAGTGCTCCTATTTCTAGTCTCATCACCATCTCAGGCACATTATAGGCACACATCGATGATTACACTTCACCACAACAATCGTCAAAGACAGGCTTAAGGGTTGAATTAGTCACATAACCGCTCCCTGCCTCCTGATGAGGACTTTTTGAAGATGATAGGATGTGCACTCTTTGCAAGAGATGCACCACCCCTGCCTCCATAGAGGGCTTAAGATGATTGATTGATTGATCTGCAAACAAACTCAAAATGCAGGAGGGACTCATTTCCACCAGTCTTTAAACTACACCTGAGGACAAGCACATTGCTAATATCTACAACAAACAGCGTACCTTATATATGCCCCCACCTTAAGGTGGTTGATATCACACATTGATATCAAGCACGTTAAGGTAGGAATAAAACACACAAGGGAACACAGACTTTCACAAAGCCCATGGCCCCCTACAAGAAACATGTTAGTGTCCACATAATCATGATAAATAACAACATCAATGCATATGATTAATCACACAAAGAGCCAAGGTTATACCACAAATTTAGAGATTGAGGATAATTGTGGGGCTATATCACGAAAATCTCTGAATAGAGTTCCACCAAGGCAAGATTCAAAGACAAACAAAGTGTGCAGAGCAGCAGTATCGTTAAGGTTTGTAAGTGAGATAAAGATCATCAAAATCATTACATAGAAAGCACAAGTGCTTCTACTAGCCAAGCATCGGATAAAATATACAACCCCATTGTCATATTAGGAACTAAGTCCAATTTTTTATTTCTCGCTAAAGGGACACTAGGTCCACATCAGTATAAATATTTTTCGTCATCCACCCGCTAGATAGAAACACTAGAGGATGGGAAACAATAAATAAGAGAGGAGAAACAAGTGTCTTAGGGATAGTCACGTCGGAGAGTTCCCCCAATTCACCAACCACAATGCTATGTCCGTAAGACACAACACACAACAATGAAAACAGAGAGAGAGGCAATATAGAAGAATGATGATACAAATAGAAGATGGTCACAACAGAGGTGGTCTCTTGGTATCCCGGACCTTACAAGGGAATCGGGGGTCATCCTAGGAGGCCGAAACAACACATAACACACCACAGGGGAAGCACATCAGAAGAGAGATAAAGGGTTAGAGATACTTACTTGTAGAGAGGTCCATTGTAGAAGTCATCAGCAATCAAATCATTCTCTTTCCAATTGCAAACATAAGGTATCATTTCCAAGTCTTTGTCATTATTCTTTTGTTCATTCTTAAATGCTTCTTGGTTTGACTCAATGTTAGGTGGAATGTTTTCTTATTGGAGTTCATTAGTATACTTATTCACTATCTTCTTAGGTGGTGGGAGAAGCAAATTATTTTGAGTGATCTCAACATCCATCCTTGAAGGATTTAATGTGTCACTTCTCCTCATCCACTAGTGCCACATCCTTAGTGATGTCCAAATAACTTGAATATTCAATCAAAGGAGAGAGATTAAGGGTCTTCACTTCCTTAGTGATATCCAATGTGTGTGAACAATCAACTAAAGGAGGAAAGTTGATAATATGCTTCATTGAAGTTTCATGCACTATGATAGGGAGAGTTTTTATCATTATTAGATGAAAGCTCATTATCTACCCATGGAATGTTCTTTGTTAAAGGGAGATCTTCATTCACTAATGCTTCATCTTGGCCAGGGAGAGCAGTGAAATTACTAAAGCTATCTCTAGTCTTCTCATCTAAGGTTTTTGGACATTGAACTATAGGAGAAGTATGATAACCTATGGGATCATCATCATCATGTTCTTTATCCATTGATCTCAAAGTATTAACAGAAAAATAATTTTCACTCTCATCTTTCTCATGAGTATTCCTAGAGATGAATTTGGTTAAATCTTATAATATCAAAGGATATGCTCCTGTGAGTAAAGTGAAGATACTAAAATCATGTGTATAATAAAGTAATTGCAACTCATATGTAGAACATATAGAAGCATCAATACTACTTACATAAGCTATGTGTTCTAGAACATGAGGGTTTTCATTGGTGAAATTAGAGAAATTTTCAAAGTCTAGGATATATTCATGTGCAAATATTTGCAAGAAGATTAACATGAAGATGCCATTTCATTGTTTCAATGTAAAATCAAATTTTAAAATCTTTTCAAATTTTGATGCAAAAGACAAGTGCAAAAGAATATATGAAAATGACCTAAAATGCTTTATTTTTTGTACTTTTTTAATGCAAATATATGAAAGAAAAGGTGTTGTAAGTATTTTTATCAAGGGAAGCAAATAATATGTCTGATACCATTCCAATACAGCAATAATATCCTTTACAATACACTTTTGATGCAAATCTAAGATGATGACAAGTTGAAACCTAGTAACAATGCCCTAAAATATGCAATTTTTCATAGTTTTTCAATCCCAAGACCTAATAAAAGACGTGTTGTAAGGAAATTTATGAGGTTAAGAAATTAATAACACTAATATCAGTCACCTAGAAGCATAAAATCTTTTACAACATGCTTGGAGTGCAAACTAGGCTGAACCCTAGGGCAAATATAGCAAAAATGTGCAATTTTTTGCCAAATTTTCAATACAAGAAGCCAATAACAAGGTCTTGTAAACAATTTTAGGAGGGGAAGAAGATAATAACCCTAATAATAGCTAATTAATGAAAAAATATTCTTTACAACATGCCTATAGTGCAAATCTAGAGAGTCGATAAGGCCAAATCTAGTGAAAATCTAGGTTTTTCAAGCCCTAGGTTTGAGATCTTAATGTAAAATGCTATATGAATGTTTTTAAAGCTGATGTATGATGAAAATTAAATTCTCTTAGATCTGAAAATGATTTCCAAGCCCTAACATTCAAAATGCAAGTGCAAATCTAATGAAAAATCAATGAAAATGCTAGTTTTTTGTTGAAATTTTCTATGTAAAAATGCAAATTTTTGAGATCTAAATGCAAATCTAAACTAAAATGTAACACTACATACAAATGAAAATTTGAATGACTTTATTAGGTCAGTAGAAAAATCTGAAACAAGATTTTACCTACAAACCCTAGATTTTGGAATTACTAGGTTATATGCAAAATTCACAATTCTCAACAAAACTGTAGCAATTTTATGATGAAAATGCAATGCAAGCTATTGAATTTTTGAAATTTTCTGCAATTTAACTTAGATATAATGAAAAAATAAAAAATTTAATGGAATTCAAATTAATTGATGCAATATAGAAGCCTTAGAATGCAATTTTTCCAATTTTTCCAATTTTTCAATTTTTTTGTAAGTTTTCCAATGCAATAAGATGAATGATTATATGAATGAATGAAATTAATGAAAATCTAAATAAAAACACTCAGCAAGGTGTAAACAAGTCCAACAACATGGGTTCACCAAAATGTAAAGGGGGAAATTTCATGGATAGTGGTGGATTTGTGGGTGTTTGATGTATATCCTCCTTTCACCAATTACATTCAAGGACCTTGAGTCAAGTGGAAAGGAACTATCAGGCCCTTGGTCACTTAGGAATGTAGGGAGGATTGGATTTTTATGATTTGATTGCTAATTATGTTCAACTATGTTCAATTATACCTCAAAACCCTAATTATTCAAATATAATAGTAAACAGACAAATTATTCAGAATGTTGCTATAGAGAGATGTAAATTGACAAATGAAAGTGCACCTATTTTTAGAGTTTAGAAGAGGAATAGTCAAGGACTAATGAGTGGGCGCCTAAGTCCAAGGCCTAGGTTTTTTTCAGGATCTGCAAACAAGATCTACAGCCTATTCCTGCTGTACCAAAGGTTTTCCTATCATGGAACTTTGAGGACTAATGAGTGGGTGCCCTAGTCTAGTGTGCTAATTTCAACTCTGATCTATGAATCTGACACTCTAAGATACCCTCCTGCAACTTCACTTTTCCTATATCTTCGACCTATAACCTACAATCACGAAAACTTTGGGAGGGGGTTGTGGTGTTTAGAGGCTTGCCTCAGTCAAGCCCTAGAGAGACATTCAAGTCTTCTGAACACCGTTGTCAGATAGAGAGTGAGTGCCATTGGGAGGCAAAGGCAAAAACTAAATGATAAATGTTCAAAAACACAAATGATGTCACCTTGTAGTGAAGATCTCATGGGAGAAGGAAGCTCTTCATGCGATGAGGAGATGATTGCTTAAATATGTAAATACAAACACACAAACAACACAAATCTGCTCTTGCCACACAATGAAAGCCTTGAATCACCTTTAGAATGCCAACGATCAGGTAAATTTCATCTAATGATCATCTAGTTTACGAATGAATGCCTAAACATGCTTTTATATGCAACTACAAACACTCCCACCAAGAATTTCGTAATTCAAACTTGTCATGTCAGCATAGGACCTAAACAATGGTCACAAGCCGACAATAAAAATTTGGGACTAACCCAAAATAGGGTAGGACTAGGGTATGCATGCCCAAGTCCTCCCTCCTCTTTTCGTTAGGGTTAGGTTCAAGGGATCCCCCTAGGTCCCATTTGTCATAAAACCCAGGGTTGATTTCATCGAGATGTTAGAATATGATACAAGATGTTCTAAATGCAGATAAAAGACTCAGGGGCTAAACCTTATGAGGGAAAAGCTCCCAAGGGAACATTTTATGATGTTACAGCACCATATGGCAAAGGCTAACGCTGGATAGAACTTGGCTTTTGCCTCAACCAATTTGTATAGTGGTCCAAAGGAAAAATCCTCTTAGGGTCGTCCCCTTTGGATGAAATGTAATCCAAAAGTAGGCCCTTCTAAATGATAAACTTAAAGTAAAAGATAGATGAGTCTATTTTTTTGATCACCCAAGTTTTCACAAGGGGAGAGCATATACCTATCACTTTACAAGCACGTCACACACATGTTCATTTATCCAATTAGAAAGATAAGTGTAAGTAACTAATCACACAAGATTGCAAATGATAGATATAGATTTCCTTTAAGAAATTTAGGGGTTTCTAAGACTTAGTGAAAAAGATTGCAAATCTTCAACGTTTATCCTACAAAGATATGTTAGGAAACCTATTTTCTTTGTGATGAGTGATAAGATGCTACAACAAGTTGATTAGTTCCACAAAAACCAAATAGTTAGCAAAAAATAAACCAATAGACCAAAAATGCTTAACTGTGGTTTAGATGCACTTCAAAAATTACCAGATGCGCTTAACTATGGCGTAGAAGCACTTTGTTTCAAACAAAAAGTGCTTAGATTAGGTGTAGATGCACTTTTATTTCGACCAAAAGTGCATGACTATGTTGCATATGCAGTTTGAAAAACTAAAAGCGCTTGAATTCAGTGCAGATGCGCATTTTAATATACACCTGCAAAAAATAAGGTTTTATAAAAAAAGAAAGATTGGATGATGATTTGAATGATTGTCTGATGACCTAGGATGTTGATGAATAATGAGATCTATAGCTTGCAATCAAGAACACACTACAAACACCGTGAAATGATAGGTTAGCTCAAAAAATGCAAATACTCCTAAATAAATCAACTTAGGAAGTATATAAGATGATCGAGAGACAAATAAATCAACTTGTCTAATAATACATGATTAGTATGATGTGAGAGGACCCTGCAAAAATTAGAAAAATAATCTAGAAAATCCAAACACCAAAAGCATGTTAATACTATGCATATGCACTGGACTATGACCCAGAAGCGCTTGATTGTGCACCAAAAGCACTTTTCTGTTGCCTGAAGGCATGTCAAAACTAGCCAAAAGCACTTTTTTGTTGCTCAATTGCACTTTTCCATACCTAGTTATAAAAAAATCAAATTTTATAGAAAAAATCAAGGTTAGTGGGTCCCACTGGGTGTGCTAGAATGTGTATAGGTAAATTTGAGATTATAAAATATCAAACAATGAACAATAACTCAATCCTATAACATCAAAAGATCCATATAAACGATAACAATATCAATGAATATGCAATTTAAATAATCAAAAGCTATCACCTAGATTGTCTTGACCTCGTGGATTTATGTGGATTGCTCAATACGGTGTGTACCCATGGTTGGAACAAGCAGATGTAGATAAGTGATCAAAGTGGTCAAAGATACAATATGTGCTCAACGATACGATGAATGCTAAAGCACTTAGGAATGCAAAAGCTTAAATGATTGAAGAGGATTTGTGAAGAGATGAAGGGGGGTATATATAGGTTTCAATAAAGATCGATCAACGATGGAAATAAATCAATGAAATGGATGAATGAGATAAATCAAGAGCTCATGATGAATGTACACACGACATGTGTCATGAAGAAAAAACTATTTTTATTGAATTAATTGCTTTTTGGCAAAAGATAGGATTTGATTTCATAAATTTAGAATGTTTTTTTCCAATTTACGAGTTGATAAAAAATAATAAATATTAAAGCCAATTAACTCAACTTTAGATTTTCTTTTTGAAGTTCTAAAAATAACATTGATTGTGCACATAGAAGAAAATGATATTTTTAGAAGAATTGGAGATAATTGAGAACTAAATAAATAAATTTATTTCATTAATTGTGCATGATTGAAGAATAGATAAGATATGAAGATAAATGATAAATTAAACAAATAAATTCATTTAATTTATTTTTCATGATGGAGGAATATAAATAAAATATTAGTTTTATTTATTTTTATAAGTTTGAGCAACATAAATAAATTTAGATAATTTATTTAAATTTAGAAGAATAATTTGCTAATTAAATAATTAAAAAATTATTTTATTTAATTAATGTGGATTTGAAGAATTAAAAGAAGATAATGATTTAATTGAATAATTAAAATTATTTAATTTTGAAGAATAAAGTAGATTGTATTGAAATTAATTAAATAAAGAGGATTTATTCAATTAATGTTGAAATTAGGGAAACTAGAGGAAATTGATGAAATTAATTAAATAATTAGATTATTTAATTAACATTGAATGCAAGTGATTTAGGAAGAAATGATGTATGTAAGTGATGCGATGTGAAGGGTCATTTTTAGGTGTCTACACCCACATCCTTGTGTTGATCTAGGGATATGTCGTTCCCCACAATGACAACACTATCCTTATCAATCATCATCAATTAATCATTGGTTTACAACTTGATAGGGACAATACCTTGTTTGTTTTTGAATCATCATCATTCATCTTATTCATTAACTTACCCTTATCTTTCCTTGTCACCCTCGCTTTGAGTGATTGGAGCATCAGCATGTCCAATCCAATCTTAATATTCTAACCATATTCTTCTAAATCAATCTTCTTCCATTCAAATCAAACACTATGTTTTAAATTTCTTTGAAATGTTGTTACTACGCAACACCATCTTAAAGAGGGGCAAAATGTAGACACCTAAAAATGACCTTTGCACTATTGATCTTGGATACATCACATTCTTCTAAATCACTTGCATTCTAATGTTAATTAAATAATCTAAATATTTAATTAATCTCGCCAATTTCTTCTAATTCCCCTAACTCCAACATTAATTGAATAAATTCTATTTATTTAATTATTTTCATTAAATCACCACTTTATTCTTCTAAATTAAATAATTTTAATTATTTAATTAAATTATCCACTTTCAATCTTCAAATCCACATTAATTAAATTAAACAATTATTTAATTAATTCACCACTAAATTCCTCTTATCCACAACAATTAAGTAATTCTAATTATTTAATTAACTAATTATTCCTCTACCAATGATGGCATGGTTTGGTGGTTAAGTCACTCAGGATGTAGTGGCGGCCACTAGAGTTCAAACCCCCACTGGGCCAATGAGCTCGCAAGGCTTTACACCTTCGCTGGGCCAATGAGCTCGCGGGTTTGAAGTGTTCTTCCTAGGGGATGAGGTCCCCCAGTAGTGGCCTCACCGGTTCATTGCTCCGGGCAAAAGCATTCGCATGGAGCCAGAGGGCGTGTCGCACCAGCATCGCCGGTCATGTTAAAAAGTTTACCAGGTGCATTTAAAAAAAAAAAACTAATTATTCCTCTAAAATTAAATAAATTATCAAATTTATTTAAGTTGACTTTTCCAATACCTTCTAAATAAATAAAATTAATATTTTATTTATATCTTATCCTTTCTTCCATCATGCATAATAAATTAAATAAATTTATTTATTTAATTTCTAATTATCTTCTCAAATCTTCTAAAAATATCTTTTCTTCTATGTGCACAATCAATCTTATTTTTAGCATGTCAAAAAGAAAATCCAAAGTTGAGTTAATTGGCTCTATATCATTCTTTTTATCAATCAACTCATAAAATAGAAAAAAAAATATTCTATTTTTATGAAAATCAATCCTATCTTTATCCAAAAAAGAAGTTAACTCAATAAAACATTTTTTTTATGTACGCCTGTAGTGTGCATGTTCCTTCATGATCTCTCTGTTGGCAAGCTAGTCAAGAGACACTGCTAATATGATGTTGTCATTGATGGAAACAACCTAACATGTTTAGAGACAACTCCTAAGACAAAGATGTATACAGTGTTTTGGTCTGGTAAGATTAACTTACCCAAATTGACTGAGTAGTGACAACACATTGAGATAGTGACAGTAATTCAGTTGGTACTCCTCTATAGTTGAAGATCAAGGTACGTGGTTTTGTTATGTTGTAATCAATCCCTTGGGGATGTCATGTTCCAATGTTCAAGTTCTAACTCCTTTTAGAAGTCATATTGTGAAATGCCTAAGTCCAGGTGATTAGAGTTGACCACAAATAGTGAAGAACACCTAAATATTTTGGTCCACATTCCTCCAGTATTGATTGTTTCAATGTGTAGTTTGGAGGTGTTGTAAACACATATGAGAAGTATCTAATTCTAGACTTTTAGATTCTAAATTTCACTAGAAGATCATCTACAAGCTTCCAAGTATCGACATTCAGTTTAACAGTGTTTCACAAAGATAGAGTCATCAGTTTAGAGATCCGCATCTTGTCACATAAGAATATTATGATCTATGGTTGTAGAGGTATGATTGGTGATGTCTGATGAATGTTTGATATGAATTTTGGAGTCCAGTTTGGTCCACATTACAAGTTGTGTAATGACAGTCAACAAGGTTAAGAGTATACTCAAGAATGAAGCTGACACTTAGTTGGATCGTTGTCCGGTAAAGATATACTACTTGAATCATTATTCTAAGTGGTTCTAAAATAGGTCCACATCTATATGAAGATTATTGAAGGTTTGTATTGGTCTACATAACTTTGTGTAGAGGATTCAAGATGACAAAGTATAGCTTTCTATGTACACGTTTCATCACTGGCAAGCTGACCTGGTTTTGAGTTAAATCTTGTTATGAATATATATATATATATATATACTCAATAGATTTCAGCATTGGATGTGAATATGTGTGAATATAGTGCGAATTTGAAGTATGTACAACAAGATAGTCTTGTGAACAGAAAGGAATAGTAAGGGCATAAAAATAGAGTATATGTGAAACATAGCAAAAAAGCAGGGCAGACATTATGAAGACATTTGAGTCTGTATACTAAGACATAGTTGGAATTTCACTTTGGCATTCTATAGATGCACTTGTAATAGTCTTCTCTTGGCAGTGAGCCATTCCTTCTATCTTCTCATCTCTTTCTTCAAGCAGTGAGCCTCTTGTGAGTAGTGAGCCTCTTGTAATTCAGTATTACTATTACTAATATTTTTTTGTGGGTTAACCCCCACCGTGGTTTTTCCCTTTTTGGGTTTTCCATGAAAAAATATTGTTCATGTGTTATGACTTTGTGGTTTCTCTTCTTATGCTTACTTTATTTTCATGTTATTGAAATTGGTAAATGGATTAATGAATGTGTGATAGAAAAGTTTTACAGAATATTGATTCACCCCCCCTTTCAGTATTCTTTGTATTCAACAATTGGTATCAGAGAAAGGTTTCTTGGTAGAAGCCTAACAACTTGAGGAAGATCTGGGAAGGCTTACTCATGGCAGCACAAATGTATCTCACTTATCCTGAAGTGGATCCTCCTGGCAACATTAAGATGGGTAATGAAGTATATATTGATAATGAACAATTTGAAGCAACTCTAGAAGATCTTGACAACTCCAAAGCTGATATCAAGGGTTTAGAAGAGAGCATCAAAGAAGCTGAGGTTTGCATTTTGAAATTAAAAGAATAGATTAGTAAATCTTAGGAAAGAAGGAAGGAATTATGTGAGCAACTAAAACAAGCAAATGAATTTACAGAGAGTTTTCTCAGGGTGATTGAAGAAAAAACCAAGAATGAAGAATATCTAAATCAAGTTATGAAGGACAAATAAGAGGAATGTGAAAAACTAGGGAAAGAAGTTCTGCTCTTAAAATTTGATCTAGAAGTAGCAAATAGCTATGGAGAAACATTTGAAATAAGCTCAACAAAACTTGATAATTTGCTAGCTAGTCAAAAGTATCTAGATGATAAACGAGGCTTGGGATTTGAAAAGGGAGAAAGTTCAAATTTAGGACAAGACAGATCTAGAGAAGGAAGAGGTAGAGACCATCTAGTAAGGAATCAAAGAAGAAGACCTAAAGGACCTCCGGTCAGGCAACCAAATGCTCAAAGGTACCCATCTTTCAATGGTTACTATTTTAAATGCAATAAGTATGGTCATAGGGCTATTCAGTGTAGAAGCAAAATGAATCAAAATATGCCATCCTTCTTAGGTCAATGTTTTAATTGCAATAAAATAGATTATAAACCAATTAAGTGCAGAAGTGTGTCAAGAAGGTATCCAAACAATTCAAGGATTAGTCAATCTTTCAATGGATAGTGTTTTTCATGTAATAGATTTGGGCATATGGCCAATCAGTGTAGATTAAGGCCAATTTTAAATTACAGAAGGAATCAAGGTCAATGTTGTCTACTTCAATTGCAACAAGTCCAAACACTTTGCTAGATTTTGTAGAAGTAGAAATGTAACAACAAACCATCCTATAGAGAAAGGAAAAATAGGGCAGAAAGATGTCAAGGGCAAGAACAAGGTTGATCTGATAGATACTAAGAATGAGATGAGCAAGATCTGGATTAGGAAAGATGCTAATGAAGTCAAGAATAGATCCGCACCAGTCTCTGGTGCAGATACTGTTAGAAAGAGACACATTGTAGCTTCATCATTGTTGTCATTGATGGCAACAAAGTTCATCCCACACATCCGCAGGACATGGTGTGTCTATACCGAAAGTCAGATTGAAAAGTGTTTTGGTCCGGTAGGCAAGAATAGAGCATGTGGCAAGGTCCAATAGTCAGGTCTGGATCTCTTATAGGAAGCATCTTTGTAAAGTATGGACTTGGGGAAGTCAAGAGGAATACCTTGACTAATAGATTCTAGGGATTAAGCCTCTGGTGATGAAAGAGTGAAGAGATATGAGCATCTAAGTATTGGGGTCTGGTTTGGTAGAGTAGATTGAGGAAGAACTGATCGACAGAGCATCAAAATTATTCTGGATGAGATATTGATGGTGATCAAGGTCCTTAAGGTATCATACATGATTGACCGACATGTTAGAAGACTTCTATAAGTATCTCCTTGATTCGCATCACTTGGTAAGCAAGGATTCAGCCAACAGACTAGAGTTTGGGAAAATATTGACTATTTCAGATGCTGACTAGAAAGAGGATGAAATCCTTTGTGCGGATATATATACCAGATGGATTTGGATGTGAAGGTGTGTGAAGTGTGTTGTAGTGTACAAAGCAAAGGAGAAGAGCAGTGTGGAAGTAGTAAGGCAGGTCCAGTATGTGAAAGGATAGCAGCACAAAAGAAGAGGAAGAATGAAGTATAGTAGATTAGTGTACTAAGCCTAACCAGAACTGAACTCTAGCATATGTGGATGCTTCTCATCAGTTCAAGTATCTTGTTACACTCTTTATAACTTGTAGACAGTGAGTCTCTTGTAGGCAGTGAGCCTCTTGTGAGCAGTGTGCTCGGGCAGTGAGCCCTAATTGGCAAGTGCCATTTTGTATTTATATTCTTCTAACAGAGAATACATTCTTGGGTTAATCACCCAGTGGTTTTCTCCCTTAACAGGGTTTCCACATCAAAAATATTGTGTCATGTGTACTGAGTTTATTTCTACTTTCATGTTCATTTAAGCTTATGTCTTTTGATACTGTACTAGTTGCTAAAGAAGAACAGAAAGTTAAATTAATTAAGATAATTGATTCACCCCCCCTCTTAGTTATCAACAATTGGTATCAGAGCCAAGTTCCTCCAAATAGAGCCTAACAGCTTGAGGAAGATCTGGGAATTCAAATGGATGTGTATGGTATGAGGGAACAACTTCAGTCTGCCCTAAATGATCTTGAGCAATCTAATTCTGAAGTCAATGAATTGAAGGAAAGACTCCAATAGGCTGATGATTTCATAAATGAACTAAAAGGGAAACTGAGTCTCTCTATGAAAAAGAGAAAGGATCTACTTCAGCAATTAGCAAGTCAAGGTGAAGTCAATGATACAAATGAAGTTCTGAAGGAGAAAACCAAGTTATGTGAAAAGTTATCAAAAGAGATCATTATGGTAAGACATGAAATGGAATCAGGAGTTATCAAAAGAGAAAAGACAAACTGAAGATGATCTAAGACAATCTCTCAAGGAGAAATCAGAAAATTGCCACAAGATGGATAGAATAATCAAACATCTTGAATCTGATCTTGAAGATGCTAGAGATAATGAAGAAAAACTTGAGGATCAAATTGACACTCTTAAAAAGGATCTTCAAACAACAAATGAATATAAAGAAAAATTCAAGATAAGTTCTGCTCAACTTGAAGTTCTTCTTGAAAGCCAAAAGATGGTAGATGACAAGCGTGGCTTGGGATATGAGAAAAGTGAAAGCTCTGGATCCGGTTAGAAGAATTTTGGATTAGGAAATCCAAGGAATAGACCTAGAAGACCTCCGGTAAGGCAACCCAATGCTCAAAGTTATCCATCCTTCAATGGATACTGCCAAAACTGTAATAACTTTGGTCATAAAGCTAATCAGTGCAGAAAGAGAATAAATTAGACTAATACATCCTTCTCCAGATAGTGTTTCAACTGCAAAAGGTAAGGTCACAAATCTCATGAATGTAGAAATATGCAAATGAACAATTCATTCAATGGTAGATGCTTTGCATGCAATAGAATGGGACATATGGCTAATCAATGCAGATCAAGATGATATCATTCAAATATGCAAAGAAATGTTGTTTGCCACAATTGCAATAGATCTGATCATATTGCCAAATTCTGTAGAAGTAAGAATCAGGACAAAAGGGGTCCGGTGCATCATAATCAGAATCAAGACAAAGGAAAAGGAAAAGTGAATGCAAATGAAGTTCAAAATGAGATGAACAAGATTTGGGTGAAGAGAAGTACAGAGAATGTAAGGGATGGATCCGCACCAGAATTTGGTGCTAATATTCCTTCTAGAAATTAAAAAGTGAGCTCTGGCTCAGGAGGAGACACAAGGAAAAACATTTTCCCCCAGCTAGTTAATTGGTGCCGGAATTGGCACAAGGAAAGTTGTAGATTAAAGGGTTCACAAAGGAACATCTAAATAAGCTTTGGTAAAGAGATGAAAGATCTGCAAGAAGTTTTGAATAGGTTAATCTTCCAATTTTGATCTAGTTAAATAGTCATTCAGTAAAAACATAATTTTCACAATTAGATCCGGCATGATTCGAATTTGAGGTATCTTGATTTGAGGCTAAATGGAATGATTGTAAAAGGTAGATAGATTGCTAATATCCACCGAGAGTAACTTTAAGTGCATCCTGGTGATCCAGAAAAATCTCTCAGGACAAGGAGAATAGAGCAACTGGAATAACTTAAGATATGCATTTATTGCAAACAAAATTAGGGTTTGCGGAGAGATAAAAGGATTCTTGTATTCATCATTTGTACATTTGTACTCAAGAAAAGGAGAAAAGGAGCTCTACAAACAAATTTTCTCAAGCCTCTCGAAGATAAACTACAAAAGTCATTTCTTCTAGCAATCTGATTCAGCTCATTTCGTGAAACCTAGAAGCGCAAAAGTTATTTTCTATTCTTGAATATCTTTCTGCAAATCTTCTTGGAAATGGCTACTCGAAATGTTGTGAAAATTTCTGATAGACCGCGTCCTAAATTTAAGATGCATCCATACAAATCTCTAGAAGTGGATCCCTCAGGTGCATTTTCCAACATTTCGCATGGTATTTTGCATGTAGAAGATGTTAGGGTTTACATTCATGTGAACATTGAAGAATTTGGGGAATCCAAATTAAGGGATATCTATCACAAACAATTAATAGATGATGCTTTTTAAATCAAACCATAGTATAAGGGTATCTGGGATAAACATTTTGGTCAATGCATTCATTTCCCCTATTTTGAAGAAGATGAATGGGTCTGGTATGTGTTAAGCAGAGTGCATGATAAGTTCTTATGGTTGAATAGACCATTTAAGATCACCAAGGATGCAATTAAGGTAGTAACCAATTTGTACTCATCCAGAGGGTTACCTGTTCTCAAATCTATCAAAAACCAAACTGTGAGTGAGGCTACCAGATCAAAATTTGACAAGAGAGCAATGACAATAGAAGACATCACAGATCTGGATGTCAAGTTTGCCTCCATGATAATTGGTTACAAGATATATCACTCTAACAGGGAAAATTTAGTACCCAGAACTGTAATTTACACTGCCTATAAGATGTTAAAAGAGAATGTAGATTATGATCTTTGTGAACTTCTTCTAAGTCAACTATTGGAAAACCTTCAAAAGATCAAGAAGGACAAGAAGAATTCTTTCAAGTTTGGAGGGCTAATACTATGTTTGTTTTTCTACTTTATGAATGAGCTGCCCGGATCCAGTGGTTGGGTATGGCAAAATGATAGACCTGTTGCCATTCAAATCAAAGACTACTTGCATGGGCTTGGGGATGCTAAGGCAAGAAATACAGCCTTGTGGGGTTACTTCAAGAACTTTCAAAATATGATGTAAACCAGAGAAAGAATTCCCAAATCATTGGTTGAGAAGTACAAAGATATAGTGTGTTTCATGGTAGACACTGATCAATGCCTAAAGGAGGTAGTGGAACCAAGGATAGTATGGATCATGCCAATGGGGTATGAAGTAGATGAGAAAATTGTAGAACTACATATCCAACATCTGTTGAGCCAGCCCAAAGACCCTAAGGTAGAAAGGTTTGGAACCTACCAGGAGCTGAGTGTAAAAGTTCATGTGGAACTTAGACATCCTGAAATCAAGAGGAAAGTAAGGAGGGAAGTAGAAGATCTTGCCAAGAGGCATAGAATTTCAAAGGAGGCACTTGATGCAAATAGAGAGAAGATGGAAAAGGCAGAGAGAGAAAAAGAAAAAGCAGAGAAATAAGGTGCTCCAGTGGAAGTCCCCTCCCAGACCAGATCCTCTAAGACCTCTGCACCTGCAACTACTAAAAGCTCAAAGGCATCTAAACTGAAAGCAAAATCATCCAGAAAAGTAGAGAAAAGAAATAAAACAAAGGCCACAAGGTCTTACATCAGTCAGAAGGATGATGAAGAAACTGAGTCAGATGAGGAGGTAAAGAAAATGAAGAAGAAGAAGAAAGGATCCAGTGAAACCTCCACAGGTCAAGACAAGGAAGAGATGGCAGAAGAATTTGTTGAAAGGCCCACTCTGTCCATTGATGATGTAGTCAAATCAGTCTCTGTGGATGGAAACCTAAAACTAATGACTGAATTCTATGATGATTATAATGAAGCTGACTAGAAGATCTTGCAAGAAGCTGCAGTCAGATATTTGAATATCTATAATAGGGCTTTAATTGAAATCATATCTCTCATTCCCAAAAGCCTAGAGAAGGAACTAGAAATAAGAAAGAATAATGCTAAGGCAAAGGATCTTGAGATCTGGGAACAGATAACCATTCAGCTCTTTCCTTCAATCACTCCAAAGTAAATGAATATGATCTTCAAAGATTGCAAGGATGAGTTTCGGAGCAAAGCTAGAATGAATCAGCTTATACTTGGTGAAACTAACAAAATAGAAAAAGAAACAGAAGATATCCTCTAGAATGCATACAAAAAATTCAACATTCCCATTGTAGAGAACTTAGATGATGAAACATCTGCCATGGATGACAAAGAAGAATCCACTAAGACAGTAGCAGAAGAGGCAAAGGAGACTAGTGAAGAAAAAGCTAAGGGCTTAGATTCCTCTGGTCTGGAAGAGGAAGTCCAAGGAGAAGTAAATCCAGATTCTCTAGTAGTCTATGGATCTAAAGGAGAAGAAAGAATAGAGGAGAAAGAAGAAGAAGTAAAGGGAAGAGAAGAAGGTCAAGCTGAGAAGAACACAAGTGACAGTGCAGAAAGAAAGAAAACTCTGTCTCCGGCAAGAGACACTGCAAAAACTGTCAACGATTTCTTGACTAAAGAAATGATGGAGATTGATGAACCAGAGTTACTTCAAGGACCATTTGAATTTGATTCTCTCTCCCTGGTTCCAACAATGAAGATAGCATCCTTTGCCCAAGAAAAGGCTAAAGAGAAACTTCTAAAGTCTCACATGGAAGACTGTGAGCTACTAGAAATTGCATCCGGTGTGCTTGAAAAGATCTTTCCATCCTTTTAGAAGGATTCCTTAGCTTCTTCATCTAGTAATCTCAAGTCTTTTGTTAGTTCTATCAGCACTCATTTTCAGTCTTTAGAGAAATCAGCTGAGGAGAAGGTCCGGAATGAGTTTTTGGATAAGAGATTCTTTGAGTTACAAGGCCTTATAACAAATGATAGGAGAGTTATGGATATTGGAATAAAGAGCTTAGAAAATGCTCTTAAAGATGGTGGAGATATCTATAAATTTTGTTTATCCTGTCCTAAAGTGACCAAGGATATTGAAAAGAAAGTAAAAGAGCAAGAGGATAAACTGTTAAGTTTATCTCAAAGTTTTGATCCTCTCTCCTCCTCCATAATAAATCAAGAGTGTAAGACTATTGCAGTCATAGATGAAATAAAGAAGCTTGAGAAGGAGAAGAAAAATAGAATAAACAGGTTGAGTGAACTTAGAGGGATCATCATCCCTAAGTTAGAAGCCATGCATGAGGCTCTAACTGATGGTCAGGCCATAGCCTGGACCAATGATCTGATAGATCTTAAGAAGGTAGAACCGTTTACATTCCTATTGAGTGGTCACATCTCAATTTTGGATAGGATGAAGTAGAGTTGGGCTACAAAAGTTATACAGTTAAAGAATACTTTTGTAGACATATTTAAGTACATGTAAGTACAACTTGTATATACACTTGTGCGGATATGTATAGATTGTTTTTTAAATTTTGATGTGCGGACCCTACCCTTTGCCATTGATGTCAAAGGGGGAGTGAGGAATAGTGAAAAATGTGGAATCCAGCTAAGGGGGAGCTCAAGTAAAGTGTACATTAGAACATAGCATCAACCAAGGGGGCGTATAGTATAACACTTAGTCATTTTTCACTACGTGTTGCCATTAATGCCAAAGGGGGAGATTTTTGGCAAGAGACACATTGTAGCTTCATGATTGTTGTCATTGATGGCAAAAAAATTCATCCCACACATTTGCAGGACATGGTGTGCCTATACCAGAAGTCAGATTGAAAAGTGTTTTGGTCTGGTAAGCAAGAACAGAGCATGTGGTAAGGTCTGACAGTCAAGTCCAGATCTCTTATAGGAAGCATCTTTGTAAAGTGTGGACTTGGGGAAGTTAAGAGGAATACCTTGACTGATAGATTCTAGGGATTAAGCCTCTAGTGATGAAAGAGTGAAGAGATATGAGCATCTAAGTATTGGGGTCCGGTTTGGCAGAGTAGACAGAGGAAGAACTAACCGGTAGAACATCAGAATTATTCCGGATGAGATATTGATGGTGATCAAGGTTATTAAGGTATCATACATGATTGGCCAACATGTTAGAAGACTTCTATAATTATCTCCTTGATTTGTATCACTTGGTAGGAAAGGATTTAGCTGAGAGACTAGAGTTTGGGAAAATATTGACTATTCCGGATGCTGACTAGAAAGAGGATGAAATCCTTTGTGCGAATATATATACCAGATGGATTTGGATGTGAAGGTGTGTGAAGCAAAGTAGAAGAGCAATGTGGAAGCAATAAGGTAGGTCCGGTATGTGAAAGGACAACAACACGAAAGAAGAGGAAGAATGAAGTGCAGTAGATCAGTGTGCTGAGCCTAACCAGAACTGAACTCTAGCATATGTGGATGCTTCTCATCAGTTCAAGTATCTTGTTACTCTCTTTATAACTTGTAGACAGTGAGTCTCTTGTAGGCAGTGAGCCCTAATTGGCAAGTGCCATTTTTTATTTCTATTCTTCTAACAGAGAATACATTCTTGGGTTAATCACCCAGTGGTTTTCTCCCTTTAGAAGGTTTCCATGTCAAAAATATTGCGCTATGTGTATTGAGTTTATTTCTACTTTCATGTTCATTTAAGCTTATGTGTTTTGATACTGTACTAGTTGCTAAAGAAGAATAGAAAGTTAAATTAATTAAGATAACTGATTCACCCCCCCTCTCAGTTATCAATAGATACTTCCTCCAGGAAGTAAATTGACAGCTCTGGCTCAGGGGAAGTAGTGTTAAAAATCTATATCCCCCAGCTAGAAAGTTGGTACTGGAATCCAGCATAGAGATATGTGGTAGAATCTGACATGACAGATCCTTTGAAAGAAATTTTGGAAGAAAAAGTTCTAATGCAGAGTATTGCAAAGTAATCCTAATTGACTGTATTCTATAGTGAAGAGTTTGACAACTTTTTGAACAAACATTTATGATGACTTAGGTTAAAAAAGAGCTCATTCGACATACAATTCACTTTGCATTCAAGCCATCAATGTCTAAGAGAAATTGAAGGTGAATTCCAAGTGATTTCAATGATCTCCAAGGATTCAAAGCGATACAGAGTGATTCAAGTAAACCCTAGCTTGATAAAAAAAGAGGTATTTCCAGTTGAAACCCTATTGTGAATTTGTTTAAATCTTTGCAAAAATGGCAACCCCACAAGTTGTTGATATCACTCATTTGAGAATTCAAGAAACACCCCTACAAATCAACAAAATTCAATCCAATGGGTGCATTTTTGGGTATACCACATGGTGTGATGCATGCAGAGGATGTTAGGGATTACATTCATGTTTCCCCAGAAGAACATGGTGATAGTATAATCATATATTTATACCTAAATCATCTAAGTGGTGACCAATTTGAGTTGAAGCAAGAATATAAGGTGTTGGAAGTGAAGAAATTCATTCAGTACAAAGATTTTACTACATTTATAGAAGATGAATGGGTTCAATATGTGTTGAGAAGGATCCATGATGAATTGACATGGCTCAAAAAGCCCTTCAAGATCACCAAGGATGCGATTAGGGCTATGACAGGATTAAACTCTACTGGTAGTGTGCCCCTGTTGAAAGCTGTGTAGAATAACACTATGACGGAAGCAACCGGAGCCCAATTTGACAAAAGGGCATTAATAGTAAATGATATTACAGATCATGTAGTAAGATTCACATCAATGGTGATAGGATATAAGGTCTATTTCTCCAGCTAGGAGAACTCTATCTCCGATACTACTATCTACACCGCCTATCAGATGATTAAGGAGAATGCAGACTATGACCTCTGTGAATTACTGCGACAACAACTAATGGAAAACCTTAAGAAGACAAAGGAAAGAAAATACCCCTTCAAATTTGGTAAGTTGATCATCTGCCTATTCTTCTACTTCATGCAACAATTACCCGGAATGAAAAACTTGTTCTGGTTAAACAATCAATCAGTGGCAGTGTAAATTAGGGATCATTTAAGTAGTATAGGAAGCCATGAGGATCAAACCACAACCCTATGAGGCTATTTCAAGATTTTTCAAAGAATTATGTAGTCTATGGAAAGGATTCCTAAAGTAATTATTGACAAATACAAAAATGACATTTGCTTTATTGTAACTAAAGCCCAATGCATGATGGAGGTCATTGAGCCTAGGATAGTTTGGATCATGCCCATGGGATATGAAGTGGATGGTCAAGTATTAGATAACTATGCCAAACACATGCTGGTCAAACCTAGGGACTCTAAAGAAGAGAGATTTGGAAGCTATGAGGAGTTGTCAACAAAAGTCTTTGCTAAGCAGAGAATGCCAGAAATATCAAAGAAAGCCAAGAAGATGGCAGAAGATTATGCCCTGAAAAAGGGTTTTTCCAAAGAATAAATTAGAGAAATAAGGGTAAGGGTAGAAGTAGAAAGGATGGCTAAAGAGATATAAGATGAACCTATGGAGGCTCCAAAAGAGTCTGAGATGAAATCAAAAGAGCATGCAGTTACTAAGAAGAGAACAAGAGCTTCTACTTCACAAACTACATCTAGTACTGCACCTGAATCCTCTAGTCCCACACCTTCTGCAAGTGTGGAAGCCCCTACAACAAGCCACAAAAGAATGAAGGTAAAAGAAAAAAGAATGCATGTAAGTATATGAGTTGATGAGGAAACAGAGTCTGATGAAAAGATTAAAAACATGAAGGTTAGAATAGCATAAGCCTCCAGTACTGGTCAAGGTAAGACATCAAGTAAGGGGAAAGGAAGAAAGAAGGAGAAGAAGGTAGAGCATGTGAAAGCATAGGCTACAATAACCCTGGAGGATGTATTAAAGGCCATTATAGTTGATGGCAATCTACAACCTATTGCCCAATTGTATGATGACTATGATGATGCAGACAAAAGCATCATCGAGACTGCTGTTGTCAAATACCTAGACATATACAATAGACATCTTATTGAGACAATTTTTTATCTTCCAGATAACTTGGCTAGTCTAATGTTTGCAAGAAAAGAAGTTGCTATGGCTAAGGTCATTAAGCTTAGAGAGAATACACTAATAAAGCTATGTCCTGAAATCACCTCTGAAGAGAAAACAAAAATCTCCAAAGTGCTTCATAAAGAATTTAGAAAAAAGAGGAGAATGAACACTCTAATGGTAGATGACATTGAGAAAGTAGTGAAAGAGACTGAGGAGATCACCTTAAGAGTGTTAAATGAATTCCATCTCCCAACCATATATGATAATGAAGAAACAAGTGTTGGAGATGACACATCTATTCTGGAAGTCATCATGGATCACAGCTTGGAGCAAACTGATACAAATCCTCCAGTAAAAGATAGAGTAATAGAAGAGCAAAAGGAAGAATCTAATCAAACCCCTACTACTAATGATCAAGACACTGCTAAAAATGATCAAACTTGATGAGGAGAAAATAGTCTGACTTCGCACAACTGATCAAATTTTACTTCTGGAGCCTTCGGTAAGAGTCCTTCTGTGTCACTGATCTACTATCCTACTTTTGTTATCAACTAGACATATCCCGTCAGCCACTTTATAACTTTTCACACCGAAGACTTAGTCACTCCGACATGAATCTTTAGACAGTGACTTCCATATGGTGGTTTGAACCTCTCTTCGTCTAGACTAACCTTATCACTCTGAAGTATAAATATTTTGCCGATGGCCTCTGTCTCACCGATAATGACCTCAGTAATTTTGCAACTTGACGATTTGTCTACTCTTCAACTAAACCCTAGCACATGGAGATGCTAGGAGATCTACTGTACGAAATCACCCTGTTTGGATCCTCTGCACCGTTGGACACAAAAACAAAACAAGAAACAAGAAAAACAAATAATATACAATGAAGCCATTCCACTGATTTTGATAGAAATCCTACTAGTGGAATTCTTCACATCGACATGCTGCAACAATGGAATGCACAGAAAAAACTACACTTCGAATAAAATTCTACAGTTACACAATACATAGTTATAGAGAACAGAAAATCCAAATTGATGGGACAAAACAGTTTTGTATTTATCAGATGATTTCCAAATCACAATCCTCAAATCTATTGAACCCTTTGTGTTTGCTCCTCTGTGCTTTTATTAAGCCAGAGTTGGAAGATCAACGGTTGCTCAATGGTTAGGGAAGGCCAACTGCCCTGAATCCCAACCGACTCCTGTTGATCTTTTCAGATTCTACAAAATGTGTCCATTATTTGCCAAATGGAAAACAAAACTCCTAGGTTTTTAGAAAACAAAACATGAACAAAATGACATGGCCAAATAGGCCTTATTAAAACATAGTAGATTTTACTATGGTGCCCCTGCACCATACTCCCCAGAAGAAAAAAAAATGTCTCAAGTCCTCTTAGAGACCAATTCTTATACATCTATGCCTTGCTTTAAAATGTCTTCCTCTAGCATCCATGTAGCTTCTGAATTTGGAAGCCCTTACCACTTAACTAGATGTTCAAAGTATGTTTTGTGCCTTGTTTTCCTAGCTTCTCTGCTATCCAAAATGTACTTCATTTTTAGCGGCTCACTAGAAGGTAAGTGCTTCAGCCAGTCTTCATTTTCTTGGATAGGGTCCTTTGCATTCTCCCCTATATTAGGACTTCTGTACAATGTCAAATCAGCAATGTTGAATATGGGTGAAATGGAAATATCATTAGGAAGCTCAATCTTGTAAGCATTTGGACTGTACTTCTCCAGAATCTGACAGGGTCCAATCTTCTACATCATCAGTTTACTGTGGCCTCCTTTTGGCAACTTGTTTTTGTTTAGATGAACCATGACCAAGTCACGTACTTGATACTGCACATCCCCCCTCCTTTGATCCATTTGAGCCTTTATCTTCTGACTATTCTAGTGTAAAGTATCTCTGACTTGTTGGTGTATTTCTTTCATGGCTTCTGCAAATGCATTAGCATGACCACTCCTTTTGTCTAACCCCTGGACATCTCTTAATTCAAAAATACCCCTGGGGTGACTACCATATACAATTTTAAAGGGTCTCAGACCTGTGCTCCTATTTGTCAAGTCATTATAAGCATATTCTTCTTGTGGGAGTATCACATCCCAACTGCTACCATGTTCTTTTGTTAAGCACCTAAGAAGATTGCCTAATGACCTATTCACAACCTCAGTTTGGCCATCAGTCTGAGGATGATAGGCTGAACTAAAAGACAAGTTTGTACCTAATATTTTCCATAAGGTTCTCCAAAAATGTGCTACAAATTTCCTATCCCTATTAGACACAATGCTCAAGGGTAGCCCATGAATCCTGACAATTTCTTCAAAGAACAAACCTGCAATGTAGCTAGCATCATTAGTGGTCCTACAAGGAATGAAATGAGCCATCTTGCTAAATCGGTCTACCACTACAAACACACTGTCACAACTTGCTCTTGTTTTGGGTAACCCCATCACAAAATCCATACTCAAACATTCCCAAGGCCTGTTGGGTATTGGCAAAGGTTGATACAATCCTGCATTGGTCAAGACTCCTTTTGCTCTTTGGCATACTATGCAACTTTCAACAAATTTTCTGATGTTAGACTGCATTCTTGGCTAGAAATAAAACCAATATGATGATGAGGATAAAATAGTCTGACTTCGCACAACTGATCAAATTTTACTTTTGGAGCCTTCGGTGAGAGTCTTCCTTCTATCTCACCGATCTATTGACCTACTTTTGTTATTAGCCAGACATATCCCATCGGCCACTTTATCACTTTTCACACCGAAGACTTAGTCACTCCGACATGAATCTTTAGACCGCGACTTCCATACGGTGGTTTGAACCTCTCTTTGGTTAGACTAACCTTATCGCTCCGAGGGAGAAATATTTTGCCGATGGCCTCAGTCTCACTGATAATGACCTCAGTAATTCTGCAACTCAACAATTTGTCTACTCTTCAATTGAACCCTAGCACATGCAGATGCAAGGCAATCTACTATGCGAAATCACCTGTTTGGATCCTCTGGACCGTCAAACACAAAAACAAAATAAGAAACAAGAAAAAAAATACTATACAACGAAGCCATTCCACTGATTTTGATAGAAATTGTACCAGTGGAATTCTTCACATCGACATGTTGTAATAATGGAATGCACATAAAGAACTACACTTCGAACAAAATTCTATAGTTACACAATACACAGTTACAGAGAACAAAAAATCCAAATTGACGGAACCTAACAGTTTTTTATTTCTCAGATGATTTCCAAATCACAATCCTCAAATCTACTGAACCCTTCTCGTTTTCTTCTCTATGCTTTTATTAAGCCATATTTGGAAGATCAATGGTTTCTCAATGGTTAGGGAAGGCCAACTGCCCTGAATCCCAACCAACTCCTATTGATCTTTTCGGATTCTACAAAATGTGTCCATTATTTGCCAAATGGAAAACAAAACTCCTAGGTTTTTAGAAAACAAAACATGAACAAAATGACACGGCCAAATAGGCCTTATTTCAACATAGTAGATTTTACTATCGTGCCCCTACACCAAAACTGAAAGAAGCCTTCCTCCAGAACAACAGACTGATGATCTAGAAAACGAAGAGGAAATTGATGAGCAGATCAAAGTTGATAATCAAGAACTTGATCAAGCTGAGAAGAGCCCTGCACTAGAGAAAAATATTTTTCAACAAGAGAATATGGACATGGAACCTCTAGAACAAAATCAAGAAGTGTCTAAAGAAGTGACAAGAGACACTGCTACTGCCCCAATTGATTCTGTCAAAGAACTTTTAGAGAGAACAAGATTTGGATGAGTCTGAGCTCCTACAAGGATCAATAAATTTGGCCTCAATGTCTCCTATACAAAAATTCAAACTAGTGTCAATTGTTCAAGAAAAAGACATAGAAAGAGATACTAAAGTCACACATGTAGGACAATGAACTCATTGGTGAAGCATGCGGTATCCTAGATAAGTTAATGCCTTCATACCAAAAGGACACATCTATGCCACCAACAGATCAATTCAAAGGCCTAATCAAATCTATAAGTTCTCATTTTGAGTCATTCAAAAAGTCCACAAAAATAAAACTTAGAAAAGAATATAAAGAGAAAAGGTTAGCTGAATTGAAGACCATGGTGGATAACAATAAAATTTTGCTAGACATTGGAATCAAAAACATATAGAAGGCTATCAAGCAATCACACAATATATACAAATTTTGCCTATCATGGCCGAATGTTACTGTAGACACCTAAAATTGACTTGCTCTACAAACCAATTTATCCCTCCTGTTAATTGAATAAATTCAATTAATCCCTAACCATCTATCTATCCCTTGTGATCAATTAATTCATTTAATTTATCACTAGACCTTACAACACTATCCTCATCAATTAAATAAATATTTCTAATATTTATTTTTCTTTTTGTCCATTTCCCTAACCTCTGTTAATTAGATAAATCATGCTTATCTAATTGATCTACCCTATTGATCAATCTACCCTAGCTTGCCTATCCCCTAGACCTAGGTTAATTAAGATAAACACTTAGTCAACCTCGCTTATCCCCTTCTTCCATACACCTTTAAATAAAAATCAATCTTTTATTCAAATGGTCAAATCTCCCTTACCCCTCATTTATCACCCTCTTACACATGGAAGAGTACATCTTCACATCTCCACATAAAGGTGAATTAAAAATTCACTTGTCATGTCCCCTCTTCCCAAAAATGAATCTTTAATTCATTTTTGTCCTCCACACCTTTCCCCATGTGAATTTAAAATTCACTTTTAATGAGAGCCCTCCAATCCATTGACCAAGCTTCAACCCTTGATCTCCCTCATCCACTCTCCTTGTGACACTTATCACAAGTCTATGAACCCAATCCTAACCCTAACTCTCATTGATTCCTAGCCCTTGATCTCATCTTTTAATCCTCACCCTCCATCCTCATTTTAGAAAATCAATAAATGAGACCCCTCTCTAAGCCATTGGGAGGGACTTCTTCATGCATCAAACCTCTGCCAAAATCTCTCCAAAATAACTCTAGCCATTCCTCATTCCATCAAATCCCTCAATCTATCATCCAATCTCATTTCAATCTCCATCTCACACCATTATCTCATCCTATTGTGTTGCAAGAATTGAGCAATCCACATTCTAGTCTTGGGTAAAATCTGAGGAGCTATCGGGTGCAACTCCTTCCCTCTCTTAGATTTGTGAGTCAAAATGAAGGTATAATCATTTGTATTTGCATTTGATTTCTATTAAATCTTCATTTTGTCCTCATAGATCACAATTACTAAGGCATTAGAACAAAAAATCAAGGATCTAGAACTTCAATTGTCAAATACTTCTAAGATATTGATCTGGGAGTTGAATCAATAAATAATAAAGAGATACAAATTGTAAATATCCACAATGATTTGAGTAATCTGATGAAAAAGAGGGAAGAAGTTAAAAATAGGTTGTGTCAGTTGAGAGGGCTGATAAGCCCTAAAATAGATACAATGACCAATCTTGCAAAAGAAGCTTTGAAGACAAAAGCAATAATTGATACACCCTCAGATCTGCAGAAGGCAAAAAAAATAGTCTTTTTGATAAATGGTCATATTCAAAATTTGGAAACTGCAAAGATTATATGGGATGGAGAGTTAGCTCTGATAAAGGCCATTTATAGTGATATTCTACCTCCTACAAGTAACTAATCAAGCTAAAGATTGTACCTGCACATATGCAGTAGAATATGATAGTTTTGAAGTTTTGACACAATTTTGCTACCTGTACATACACCTTTTCCATTGATGTCAAAGGGGGAGAAGAAGATCTACTGAATAATGGTTGAACATATCAAGGGAAGAAGAAAAATAGAGTGTATATAATAAGAGGGAGTAGATAAACATTTTTCACTAAGTGTTGCCATCAATACCAAAGGGGAAGATTATTGGCAAGCTAGTCAAGAGACACTGCTGATATGATGTTGTCATTGATGGTAACAACCTAACATGTTTAGAGACAACTCCTGAGACAAAGATGTATACAGTGTTTTGGTCTGGTAATATTAACATAGCCAAATTGACTAAGTAGTGACAACACATTGAGATAGTGACAGTAATTCAGTTGGTACTCCTCCATAGTTGAAGATCAAGGTACACGGTTCTGGTATATTGTAATCAACCCCTTGGTGATGTCATCCTCTAGTGTTCAAGTTTTAACTCCTTCTGGAAGTCATATGGTGAAATGCCTAAGTCCAAGTGAACAGAGTTGAGCCACAAACAGTGAAGAACACTTGAATATTTCAGTCCGCATTCCTCTGGTATTGATTGTTTCAATGTGCAGTTTGGAGGTGTTGTAAACACATATGAGAAGTATCTAATTCTAGACTTTTAGATTCTAAAGTTCACCAGAAGATCATCTACAAGCTTCCAAGTATCGACATTCAGTTTGATAGTGTTTCACAAAGACATAGTCATCAGTTTAGAGATATGCATCTTGTCACATAAGAATATTATGATCTATAGTTACAGAGGTATGATTGGTGATGTCTAATGAATGTTTGAAATGAATTTTGGAGTTCATTCTGGTTTGCATTACAAGTTGTGTTATGAGAATCAACAAGGTTAAGAGTATACTCAAGAATGAAGCTGACACTTAGTTGGATCGTTGTGTGGTAAAGATATACTACTTGAATCATCATTCTAAGTGGTTCTAAAATAGGTCCACACCTATATGAAGATTCTTGAAGGTTTACATTGGTCTATATAACTTCGTGTAGAGGATTCAAGCTGACAAAGTATAGCTTTCTGTGTACATGTTTCATCACTAGCAAGACGACCTAGTTTTGAGTTAAATCTTGTTATGAATATATATATACTCGATATATTTCAGCATTGGATGTGGAATATGTGTGAATATAGTGCGAATTTGAAGTATGTGTAATCCAAGACAGTCTTGTGACCAAAAAGGAATAGTAAGGGTAGAAAAATAGAGTATATGTGAAATAGAATAGAAAAGCAAGGCAGACATTATGAAGACATTTGAGTCTGTATACTAAGCCATAATTGGAACTGCAGTTCAACATTCTATAGATGCACTTGTAGTAGTCTTCTCCTGGTAGTGAGCCATTCCTTCTATTTTCTCATCTCTTTCTTCAGGCAGTGAGCCTCTTGTGAGAAGTGAACTCAAGGCAGTGAGCCCTAAGGTATTGAGCCTCTTGTAATTCAGTATTACTATTACTAATTAATTTATGTGGGTTAACCCCCACCGTAGTTTTTTCCTTTTTGGGTTTTCCACATAAAAATACTGGTATTCATGTGTTATGACTTTGTGGTTACTCTTCTTATGCTTACTTTATTTTCATGTTAGTGAAATTGGTAAATGGATAAATGAATGTGTGATAGAAAAGTTTTACAGAATATTGATTCACCCCCCCTCTCAATATTCTTTGTATTCAACACTCTCAAATTATCTCATCCATCCGTATCATTGAATTATCTCCACCATTGATTGATCATCCTTGAAAGCTATATATACTTTCACTCATCTCTTCAAAAATCCTATTCAATCATTAAGCTTTGGGCATTCATAAAGTACTGAGCTTTTGTTATTGTTGAGCACTCTTATCAAACCTTTGAGCACATCACCTACGTTTGCTTGTTTCAACCATGGTTATGCAATTTATTGAGAAATCCACAAAAAACCAAGGAATTCATATAATCTAGGTGATTTCATTATTTGTTTCATTTGCATTGAATTATTATTATTGTTTAGATCAATTTCTTGAAGGTTGTAGGTTTGAGTTTTGTTATTCATGCTTGATCTATCAAACTTGATTTTACCCTCACACACCATTTAGACCTTTTAGGTGCATGTGGGGTCCATCCACAACAACCTCTCTCAATTTTTGTCAGTTCCAACCCATTTGACTGTGCCAAAATTAAATTCATTCTTGTAAAATGCATAAGTGGCATTCAACATAACCTTAGTAGAAGCCATATTTCTCATTTTGTAGCTCGTGGGGCTGAACTGACTACACCAACACATCTAGGTGGGTGGATGAATGCTAGGGGAGGTATCATTTCATACCCTAAGTGTCCCAATCATTCTAAACTACATGATTCTAGAAAAGTCACTTAAGATCCCTAAGAGCAAAAAGCTACCAAATCATGATAAGTCTTCTTTTGTGTCAAAGTTTGGTAGTTTTTTTCCCTTAGGGATCTTAAATTATTTTGCTAGAATCCTATAGTTTGGAATGACTGGCACACTTTGGGTATAAAATTGTTAGAATAAATATAATATAAGGTTTACATTTGGTATATTTACATATATAGGTTAGTTTATAGTTTATAACAATAGTTAGTTTCTGGGAAGTTATTCCTGTAAGAAGTTATACACGGGAATAATAAGGCTTTAAAAAGCCATTGCATTGTATTGTAAGATCATTCGAAGACATTAATATTATATAAGTTTTGTTTCTGCAATTTTCCCTACCATAATTCAATATGGTATCAGAGCATACATATTTTTCTATGCCTATGAAGTAGGAAGGAGTCAACATAAGATGCCAGTTTATGTGAGTGCTGCACTATATGTTTGGATGCTGCAATGTGTATTTCACATGACCTTCTATTTGCATCTAATCCCTTCTTTTGGTCATAAATCTATAGCGGTCATGGTTTGTCGGTAATGGCATGGGAGAATGAGGTTCAACATATGTTATACTTGTTGAGTTGCTGCCAGAAAAGCGATTGGATTTAAGCAATTAAATAAGCAATTTGATATTGTTCATATTGACATCGAGATTACCATAGAAGAAATGTGAAGTCAATTAAGTGATTGATCTTATGAAAGTATGAGATAGTATCTCATGGAATACTAATTGATATATGTAGAAATTGTTTGCTGGTAGTAGAGAGGTAATGGTTTTCTGTTAATGTCATGGAAAGATTGCTAAAGCAAGGCATGGGCTAGAGACTAGGGCAGTTGATGACTTGTTGTAAAATGTAAAGTCAAGAAGGGAGATTTTTAATGATTGTTTACAATTTTTGAGAGACAAAAGGAAGATGCAAAAAGAGCATTTTGATTCATGATAACTAGATAATGAAAAGTAGTATTGTTGATATTATTTTTAGCCATGAAGGTTGAGGCATGAACTTAAAAGGTGTCTTGGTGAAGAAGGTAGTTGTAAAAGGCATGAAATGTATTTTGGAGGCCACAGATTGCATGGTATGACTCTCTAAATAATTCTCTTATTAATTTTTGAATCATATTTCAACAATATTTGGCAATAGAGTATTAAATCTTTTAGAATTGAGTTATTGATTGAATGATAGAAACATTGGTGATTGACTAATTGAAAATTTGGTTTTATTGCAGAAGTCAATTTCATTATATTTTACAAGTTTGATGTGTAGGACATTTTGTTAAAATTGGATTTGCATGCTTTGGAGTGATAAGGTTAAAGGTTTAATATCATATTGAAGTTATAAGGTTGAAAAATGGAAGTGATTGAATGTAACAAATGCATTGTTATGTAGTTCATTGAAAATAAAACCATAGATCCAATGTTGAAATTAGGGGTTTTATTAACAGAAAAATGCATGTAGGAGGTTTAAGTTTTGTTTTAATGGAGAAATCATATGCTCTTCCTAAATTTGAGGGTCATGAATTTCATACATGGCAAGTCAAGGTGCAACTTGTTCTAATAGAAAAAGATTTGTGGGATATTGTGAGTGGAACTATCAAAAAAACCACAAGATGTTGATGAAGCTATGAAATGGATATCAAAAGACCATAAATCCACAACATTGATTGGTCTTGGGTTGTCTGATGCATATTTGCATCATATTGATCTTTCAAAAACTTCAAAGCACATATGAGATGGTCTTAATTCCTTATTTGGCTCACAAACTTCAAGCACCAAGATGACACTAAAAAAAAACCTTTTGGGCCTAAAGATGAAAGAGGGTGAATGTGTTGTACAACATATTAGTACATTTCACTCACTTCTTAATCAACTTGTAGGTGTAAAAGCTATAGTTGATAATGATGATGCTAAAGCAATCTTAATGAATAGTATGCCTTCAAGTTTTGATCATATTGTTTTTACATTAAACAAAATTAATCCCAGTTTGGAAATTGTGATTTCTTCTTTGATTGATGAAGAAAGTAGAGTTACTAAAGGTAATTCAATTAATGATGAAACTACTTTATTTGTTAAGAAGAAATTTAACATTTTAATAGGTAAAGGGTTCAAATTCTATTATTGTCAGAAAAGTGGACATGTCCAAATGAATTTAATTAAGCAAGATAGAGATCTTATTTGTGAAAAGTTAAAAACAAACAACGCTTTGATTGTTGTTGAAGCCAAGGAAGAAAAATGTGAATTCTCAATGCATAAGGGAGAATCTTCACAACTTGATAGTGAGGAGGAATATCTTTATTAGAAGTTAAACTAATTGGAGGCAGAAGGCAATGGAGGTAGGGGGATATTTTGTCATCCCAATATAGCTTCTCACTCAAGGATGATTCATTGCATGAGGAGCACCCATTTTCAATCTGTGTCCCTTCATGGAGTAAGGGGGGCTTGGTAGTTTTTAGTAGTATGTGTGGATAGTGTAACTTCTAAAATAGGTGGAGTTAGTGTATCTACATTTACTCAGCTTATGGATAGTGTAATCTTTGAAATAGGTGGGATTAGTGTATTCACAATGGAGTTTGTGGATAGTGTAATCTTTGAAATAGGTGGGATTAGTGTATTCACAGTGCTTCAGTTGTCTTGTACATCAGAGGAGGGATTGTTTACACAGCACTGGAGGAGAGATATTGACACACTCAGAGGAGATGTGGACTCTTGAAGGGGAGTTGTTCTCTCATGTGCAACACTAGAGGAGGCATTTTGACACACTCGAAGGAGATGTGGACTTTCAGAGGAAAGTTGTCTCATTGTGCAAGGAGGTTGGGGACACTTTATGTTCTTTCATGTTGTGCAAAGTTTTATAGGTTCTATAGTTAGGAGATCCACTTATGGAGTCATTTTGGTGTTTCCAAGGTGAGTGAGGAGGATTGGTGAAGGTGCTTCATTAAAGTCTTTGAAAGGGTTTCTATGATGAACTCTTGTAGTGTTCATTCTTTGTTCAAGTGAATGTAATAAGGGGGGAATGTTGGTTTTATTACATGTAAACCTTAAGGGGGTGTTAGAATAAATATAATATAAGGTTTACATTTGGTATATTTACATATATAAGTTAGTTTATAGTTTATAACAATAGTTAGTTTTTGGGAAGTTATTCCGATAAGAAGTTATACATGGGAATAATAAGGCTTTAAAAAGCCATTGCATTGTATTGTAAGATCATTCGAAGACATTAATATTATATATGTTTTGTTTTTGCAATTTTCCCTACCATAATTCAATAAAATGAGACCTCCCCTAGCATTCACTTGCCCACCTGGATGTGTTGATGAGGCACATAACAAAAAATGTGGCTTCTAGCAAGGTTATGTTGAATGCCACTTACACATTTTGTAAGAATGCATTTAATTTTGTATTGGTCAAACAGTTTGGAGTTGACAAAAATTAAGATAGGTTATTGTGGATAGACCCCATGTGCACTTGTAGCTTT
This sequence comes from Cunninghamia lanceolata, assembly GCA_027924645.1. Taxonomy (NCBI): domain Eukaryota; kingdom Viridiplantae; phylum Streptophyta; class Pinopsida; order Cupressales; family Cupressaceae; genus Cunninghamia; species Cunninghamia lanceolata. The sequence continues at coordinate 1,040,465 of BSBN01001161.1, forward strand.
GAACGAAACATTCATAGGTTCCATATATTCTAAGAATTGCTCTATCAAAGTTTGGACATTTTTGCTCTTAGAGCTCTTAACTGAGTTTACAGGAACCCTATAGTCTAGAATAACTTAGACATTTGGACTATGAAATGAGACCTCTTCTAGCTTTCATCTTCCCATCTTCACATGTTGGCATTGTTAGGATTTAGGTACCATTAACCTTGTAAATCCTTGTAATTATTTTTCCTAATATTATTTGTAAATTACCCATAAGGGATGCACAAGTTTCATGGCAGTAAAAATTAGTTACCGGGGACAATAATTATGGAGTTACTACATCGGTAAGTTCTAGAGTTATTGGCAGTAGTTATGGAGTAACATTCACTAATTGTAATTATAAATATCAAGAGTAATTGAGGGTAGGCACCACTTTGGAGGAATCAGCTATATTTGGCTTGTATGACACACATCATAAAGTTTATAAGTGGTTGTAAGAGAATCTATGACAACTGTAAGTTGTCATAAGATTCTATGACAATATGACAATTTACGATGGATTATATGTTGTAATTTTCTATTCTTGGGTCTAAGCACCCATTTTGGGAAGATGCTATTTGGGGGGTGTTATAACAAAATCTATGATGGTTATGACAACATTTATTACACTGTAAGTGCCTATTCTTGTCCATGGACACCCAAGTTTGCATGGTTGACTATTGACTAGTGTCATGACCTTATAAGAGGTAATTTAATGTTGCATGTTCGAGTATCCAAGGTGAGAGAAAGTGGACACCTAGTTTGGGGAGTGAAATACCTCTATAAATACAGTGCCTTGTATGTGTTGTTCAATATAGTTTTCTTGTAAACAGGTTCTATTAGATTGAAGGTTGGAGAGATAGAGGAAGTGCATGTATTATTTATTTCAGATTTTGAAGATAATATAACTTGATCCTCTTTTCTTGGTGGAATTTTTACCTAAAAGGGTTTTCTCCATGTTATAGCTAGTGTTGATATGGTTTATTCTTCTATGGTGTTTATTCATATGTTGTAATTTCATTTTTGTATGCAATCTCTATTCATATTAAACTTCTTTAAGATCATAAACATATTGTAATTAGATTTCCATTTGGGTAGTTGTTGCCTTCATTTCTAACCTTTAGTAACAGAGCCTGGCCTTTTTTATTCTTGGGTGGCAGTGTGAAGATTGTTTAGCTACAGAGGGAGATTTGGTTGTTTTGTTTTGTAAATCTTGTATAGTATTCATGACTCAATCTGCTACTTCAACCTCTTGTTTGGACATTGAGAAGTTCAATGGTACAGGGTATGAATTATGGAAGATGAAGATGGAGGATTTGCTTGAGGAAAGAAACCAACAGTTGGCTATTATGAAAGACAAGAAGCCTGATGATGTGAGTACAGAAGAATGGGAAAGGTTGAATAAGAAGGAATTGGGAACTATTTGACTGCGGCATGCAGATTCTGTCCTATTGAATGTCTCAAAGGAAGAGACTACATTCAAACTCTAGAATAAATTGGGTGAGATTTATCAAGCCAAGACCATGGTAAACAAGCTTTATTTAAAGCATAAATTATTTTTTGTTAAAATGAAAGAGGGTGATTCCATTGCAGAGAATTTGAATAATTTTAATTTACTTTTGAGTCAACCTGATTTCGTAGATGCTACAATTGAAGAGGAAGATAAATATATACTTCCAGTTTGTTTTTTACCTAAATTTTGGGAGAATGTTATCCTTGCTATTACTAGTAACCTTGAAGATCTGAAGTTGGATCACCTTGTTGCAACTTTTATGGCACATGAGATGAGGAAGAAGACTTTTGAGGGTAACATTGAGGCTCTCAATGTGAGGGGAAGTTCTAAGGAAAGAGGACTAAAAGAAGATCAGAAAGGGTCTAAAGACAAGTTTAAGGGCCATTCTAAGACTCCTGGAAAGAAGAATAGAGCTAAGTGTTGGATTTGAGGAAAAAGAGGGCATGTGAAAAAGGAATGTAGAAACCCAAAGAAATAGTGGGATTTCACTAATAATAAGTCCTCGAATGCAGGTGAAGATGTTTGACTTTCTACATGTAATGTTGTTTCTAGTGATCATTGGTTGGTTGACTCAAGATGATCGTATCATATGACCCCACATAAAGAATGGTTTTCCACATACGAAGAGTATTATGGAGGTAAAGTCTACCTTGGGGACAACTCTACATATCTGATAGTTGGAAAATGTAAGGTAATATTATGTTTAAATGACGTGAGAATTAAAACTCTCCCTGGTGTTTTGCATGTTCTTAGATTGGCTAGAAATCTGATTTTAGTTTCGAATTTGAATGATTTGGGAATGCATGTAACATTTGATAAGCATGGTTGCAGATTAGTGAGAGGAAACTTGGTGGTAGCGAAGGGGAAAACATCAAGAACCTTGTTTAGGCTAGATGCTACTATAGTTTGTAATTACTCTTATATTTTTGAGGCTTTTGAAAACACTTGTATGTTGTGGCACTGTAGGTTGGGTCACACAAGTACTAATATTTTAAAAATAATTAAGAATAAAGATTTGTTGGATGGTTTCTCTTATTTTGATGAGCACTTTGATTTCTATGAGCATTGTGTGTTTGGTAAATAAAACATAACATCATTTCCTTTAGGAAGTAATAGAGTAAAAGAGAAGTTAGAGATTATTCATTCAAATGTGTTTGGACATGTGGATAATGACTCTATCAGAAAATCTCATTATTTTGTCAGCTTCATTGATGATGTATCTAGATCTAGATGGATTTATTTTATGAAACACAAATCTGAAGTTTTCACTAAGTTTAAGGATTTTAAAGTTTTATTTGAAAACCAATTGAGATTAAAGATAAAAATATTAAGATCTAACAATGGAGAGGAATATTTCTCTAAGGAATTTGATGAGTTTTTTAAGCATGCAGGTGTAATCAGATAAAAGACAACTCCATATACACCACAATAGAATGGTGTTGCAGAAAGGATGAATTGAATAATCATGGAAAGAGCCAAAAGTATGTTGAGTGATTCACAGTTGGACAAATGCTTTTGGCCAGGGGCTATGTGTACTGTTTGTTACTTGATAAATGTAATTCCTTGTAAGGCTCTTGATTTGACACCTTATGAAGTGTGGATATGTAAGAAACCTTTTGCTTAACATTTAAGGGTTTTTGGCTATGAGACTTTTATTCACGTGCCTAAAGAAAATTGATCTAGGTTGGATCCAAAAGTGCAAAAATACATCTTCATTGGATATGGTGAGAATGTTAAAGGTTATAAGCTTTGGGATCCTCTAACTAGAATTTTGTTTTCTCTAGAGATGTTATTTTTAGGGAACTTAGAGTTATTTTTAAACCTGAACAACCAAAAGAGAAAGAAAGGTTAAAGGTACTGCATTTTGATATACAACAGGAAGATGCACGACCAAAAGAACAGAATGATGGATTGGGGGGTGAAGAAGAAGAAGATTCAAGTGGAAGTAGTTCTAATGAGGAGGACTCTATTGTTACAGAAGAAGTTGAGCATCCGAAAGAACTAGAAGAGTCTCTTGCTCCACCCTTGAGGAGATCCACAAGACATCAGAACCTAGTTGACATGTATAGCCCACCAGATTTCCATTATGTGTTTTCTTTATTGAGTATTGACGATGAGCCTAGGTCCCATAGGGTAGCTATTCATGCAGATGATAGTGAGTCTTGGTAGTTAGTCATGTAGGAGGAGATGATGGATTTAGACTCTTGCAACACTTAGGATCTTGTTTGTTTTCCCAACGTAATAAAGCCCATAGGTTACAAGTGGGTCTTCAAGAATAAGTTTGGAGCAGACGGTTCATTGGAGAAGTACAAGGCTAGACTGGTAGCCAAGGGCTACTCCCACAGAGAGGGAGTTGATTTTGGTGAAATATTCTCTCATGTTACTAAATTAACTTCTATTAGATTTCTCTTATCCATTGTTGTAGCTTTTGACTGGGAAATAGAGCGAATGGATGTTAATGTGTGAGGAGGAAAAATCAAATTAATAAGATCAAGCATTACAATCAAAACCCAATCCTACCACCTTCAAAGAATCTATCTAAATGACACAAAATGAAAGCAAATCAAAGAACAATGTCACCTAGATTGTATTGATTCTTTGGTTAAATGTGGATTGCTTCTCAATAATGAACAACCATAGTTGCCAAAGCTTCCATGATAATAAATAATATGCTCAATGGATGCTCAATGGAGGTGATATGCATAAGATGATAATCTAGATGCTATGTAGATGGTGTGGGATATGAATGGAATGAGGTGAGAGGGTGTATATATAGCTCTCAACTAAGATTGATCAATGGTGGAGAAAAGGTGGCTATGTGAACGATTGAGATGATTTGAGATGCTTAGATTAATGTGTACAAGATGTGTCCATAGGGATAGATTTTATTAAATGATTGTAGTTGGCTTTGTTGATAATGATAAGATTGATTTTTTTAAAAATAGGATGCTTTTCTATTTTAAGAGTTGGAAGATGTGGATGATTGATTTTAGAACTAATTAAAATTACTTTTGTATTTTTATTTTCAACAAACTATGGACAAGGTCAACTTGTACACATAGAAGAAAGTGATAAGAGAGGGAAATGATAAGATACAAATAAATTAAACAAATAAATTCATTTAATTTATTTTTTAATGATAGAATAAAAAGCTAATTTTTAGAAAATTGAAAGAATCAATATAAATTAAATAAATTAAATATTAATTTTATTTATTTAGAAGGGGCAAATTAAATAAATTTAGAAAATTTAATTGATTTTAGAAGAATAATGAGATAATTAAATAATTAAAGAATATTTAATTATAGATAGAAAATAGATAAAATTAATTAAATAAATATAATTTATTTAATTAATGATGGAAGTAGATAGTTTAGAAGAAAATAGATGATTGATACAAGTGTGCTAGGCAAAATTGACATGCAATGGTGAATAATGCAAGAAATCAATAAGTGATGTGAATGGTCAATTTTGGGTGTCTATAGTTAAGACTGCATTCTTGCATGGAGATCTTGAGGAAGAAATTTACATACAACATCCTACAAGGATTGAGGTAAAAGGGAAAGAACATTAAGTTTGTAGATTAAAAAGGTCCCTTTATGGTTTGAAATAGTCCCCCAGAATGTGGTACAAGAAGTCTGATTCATTTGTTTTTGAAATTGGGTATTTTTAGAAGTGAGGAGGATCACTGTGTGTACATTCATTGTATTGATGATTCTATACTAATCATTGCATTGTATGTTGATGACATGTTATTTTTAAGAAATACTAAGGGTATGATCAGTGAATTAAAGCCCAATTTTAGGTGCATTCAACATGAAGGATCTTGGAGTAACCATGTATATTTTGGGTATGGAGATTAGGAGGGATAGAGGTAACAAAAATCTTTGGTTATCTCAAAGTAAGTATGTGAATACCATTTTGTAGATATTTAGCATGCAAGATTGTAACCCAATTAGAATTCCTTTGCCCATTGGAACTAAGCTTTCATTAGACATGTGTCTAGAGAATGAGGATGATTTTGAGGATATGACTAATGTGCCATATGCTAATGTTACAGGGAGTTTAATGTATGCAATGGTTTGTACTAGACCAGATATTGCCCAAGCATTGGGCAATTTGCACAGGTTTATGTCTAACCCTAGTAGACAACATTAGAATTATGAGAAGAGGGTATTTAGATATTTAGCTGGTACTTCTAATTACTATTTGGTTTGTTCTATTACTGAAAGTGTCGAAAAGACATTGGACATACATGATTTTGTTGATGCAGATTGGGCAGGTGACTTGGATAGTCAAAGGTCCACTACTAGCTATGTGTTTACATTGTTTGGAGTAGCAATAAGTTGGATGAGCAAAAGGTGGCCCACAATTGCTTTGTCCACCACCAAAGTAGAGTATATGGATTCTACTGATGTCTCTAAGGAGGTAGTTTAGTTGAGGAGATTATGTATAGGTAATTGTTTTGATTGCAGGGTCATTCAGATTGGTTGTGATATCCAGAGTGCTATTTGTTTGGCCAAGAATCATATGTATCATGCTCAGACTAAGCATGTCAATGTACAATATCACTTTGTTCAAAAAATGGTTGCAAGTGGATAGAGTGAGATGAAGAAGGTAGACACTTAGGAGAGTGTTACAGATGCTTTGACCAAACCTATGAGCATAGAGAAGTTTACTTGGTGCAGGGAGGCCATGGGCCTTGTTTCTTGTACTTAGTTGTTTTATGTTTTCCTATGGGTATTTACATTGTATAATGTCAAGTGGGAGAATGTTAGGATTTAGGTGCCATTAACCCTGTAAATTGTTGTAATTATTTTTCCTAACATTATAAGTAAATTAATCATAAGTGATGTACAAGTTTCACTAGCAATGGTAAAAATTAATTACTGGGGACAGTAATTATGAAGTTGCTTCATCGGTAAGTTTCAGAGTTATCGTCGGTAGTTATGTAGTAACATTTACTACTGGTAATTGTAAATATCAAGAGTAATTGAGGATAGGCACCAAATTGGAGGAATCGGTTATATTTGGCTTGTATGACACACATCATAAAGTTGGTAAGTGGTTGTAAGAGAATCTATGATAGCTGTAAGTTGTCATAAGATTCTATGACAATATGACAACTTATGACGGATATTTATGTGTTGTAAGTTGCTATTCTTGGCTCTAAGTGCCCATATTGGGAAGATGCTATTAGGGGGTGTTATGATAGAATGAATAATGATTATGACAACATTTATTAGCCTATTAGTGCCCATTCTTGTCCATGGGATCTCCCAAGTTTCTGTGGTTGATTATTGATAAGTGTCATGAGCTTGTTAGAGGTCATTTAATGTTGTATGTGTTACATTGTAAAATGTACACACCACCATTTTACACCTAGTTTAGCACTTGAGTAGACCTAAAATGTTTACACTTGTTAATTAGGTCCTATTATAGAACCTTTTGGACCATTCAATGTATAGTTCTTGATCCCGATACTCAAAAACTAGAAAATTAATTATAAGGTAGGGCTAAGAAAACTTTAAGCACCTTATCCTAGGAGTTTGGGGCTAAATAACCAGGGTGCCAAAGCACACTTGTCCGCTTTTCAGACTTGACCTAAATTGTGGTTTGTTGGCTTGAGTCAAGTTGTGACACCACATCAAGTATGCTAGGGTTTTCATTCTCATGGTGACTTCTTTCCTTCATGCTTTGTTCTAGCATTCCATTCTACTTTAGTTTTGTCTTTGCCCTCCTAGGGTACGTGCTCTTTATCTATCACCTTTGCTATTGTGGAGGTGGAAACATCATTCACAGAGTTTGACTAAGGTAAGCTCCTAAATAGCACCCAACCATTTTCCTTCTTGTATGTGTGTAGTTTAGATCTAGAGAAATTGCCCAAAGATAAGTTATTGAGGACAAAGGCACAAGAAGGTGAATACATCTAAGACATTAGTTTCTAATAACCCTAATCAGGGTCTGGGGTGCCCAAAATCCCTTGTACTAGGTAGTTCTATCTCTAGATCTAGGTTTTGACTTCATCCTTTATCTCTTCTATTCATTTGGTTTATGGGTTTCTGCTTCTGACAGTATGTTTTCCTTCGATCTTTGTCAATTAGGGTTTCTTGTCTTCACCCTAGCTTGATTGATTGGATTTGGTTAATTTATTCTCTATACAAAAAAATGGTAGAATCACTATAGTTTGGCTCTCCCTCCTGGGTGGAATTCAATCTTGGTTTGTGTCCTAATGTTTTGTAGAAGAGGGTTTGACCTAGTTTGATCTTTTGGACTAGTTTCACTTTTCTACGAAACATTTTGGTGAACACGTCATTTATTGCACTTTGGCATCCTTATTTCATCATATATGACCTATTTTATGCCCTATATCTAATTATATTACATTAATTCATCATATTTCATAGTTATATATTTTAATTTTGCATCATTTCATTGTTAGGGTTTGAAAAAACCTTGCTTTTTTAGAAAGTCTAGCTAATCTTCAACCTAGAGTTTGTAGATTAGTATGTTGTTTCAGATATTGTTGCATTATTGGGTTGATTAAAGGGATTTAATTTTATATACCTTATCATCCTTTCTATTTTAGAACATTCTTGTATATTTGCATTGAAAAAAGTGAAAAATCAAGCATTTTAGGCTTGCAAAAAGACATAGTTATTGCATTATTTTCATTGCATATGTTGTAGATCAGCATAGAAAGGTTTAAATTTATGATTTTACATCAGATATGATTTAAATTACAGTATATATTCATTTCATTATGTTGTATCTTGCATTTAAGGCTCTCATTTGCTAGGGTTTTGTCAAAAAGTGGCAATTTTGGAAAACCTAGTCAAATTCAAAACCTAGGGTTTGTAATCAAGATCTTGTTTCAGATTTTTCTTCTATCATTTACATTTTAAATCTGATATTTAATTGATGTATCATGTCATAAATATCATTTTTCTTCAAAAAAGAGTCCTTGCATTGAAAAATTGTGGTTTAGGAAGTAAGCATTCAAAATCTAGGGTTTTGATGGTAAACCCTAGCTAGTCTTGCATTTAGTGCATCTTTATCAAATAATTTTTTTGTAAATATTTGTTGCATTCAAGTGGATAAAAAATTTAGGTACTTATTTTTCACATACTACACATACTAGATTTGTAAGACTTAGTTGTTGTGGTTACCAAGAATATCACAATTTTTGGAAGACCCCGCTTCTCTTGCACTTGTAGGTCTCTAATTGCAATCTCATTTTCACACTGGTGGTACTTGATTAATGAATAGATATGTTTGATGTTACTTATAATATTTTCACATACTAAACAATACATTTCATTATGGACTCTTCTTGTTTGGAATCTTTGTATACATACATTACAGATTTTGAAACTTTTGTTATTCACTAATGTGCATCCTCATGTTTTAGATCACATAGAATCCATGAATAATATTGATGTTTCTAAATGGTCCATATATTAAGTCTAGGTCCTTTTGTATATATATGAATTTGATAGCTTCACAACCCTCATGGGTGTGTATCCTTCAATATTAGAAGATCTAACTGAATTCATCTCCATGAATAGTCATGAGAAAGATGATCATGGTAGTTCTTCTACTTCTACTACAAGTCATAATAATGTCATGTATATTCCCATGGATCTAATCTCTAATACATGTGATGGTGACCTAGCTTTGTCTATTTCACCCTATTATTTGGATCTCTCTCCCAAAATTGTTTCCACTTGTGAGGATATTTTGGCACAAGAGGATGAAATCATTGACACATTCCTTAACATCACTCTACCCTCTCTCCCTTCAAAAGATGAAGCATTAGTGGATGAGGGGACTTCTCTAAAAAAGGATCCTCCATGAGTAGATAATGGACATTCATCTCATCATCTTAAATCTTTTATCTCTACCATAGTACATGAGGTTTCTATGGCTCATCCTATGGATCTTCTACCTTTGGACAAATGTTCAAGTACCATGGACATCACTAAGGATGTGAAGACCCTTGATCTTCCCCCTTTGATTGAACTTTCAAGTACCTTGGATATCACTAAGGCTGTGATGACCTTAGATACTTCTCCTTTGGTTGCATGTTCAAGCCCCTTGGACATCACTAAGGACACAATCATCAACAATCATCTTAACAAAACTTTACCCTCCCTTCATTCCAATGCTCTCCCTTCAAAAGAAGAAGAATTAATGCATGCAAAAAGGTCTCTCACATTAAATCCCCCAGGGATGGATGTTGAGCTTACTTAAAAGGAAAACAATGTCAACTCAATCACCATTAATAGATTTATTTTTCCCCCTAAGGGGATAGTGAATAAGTGTAATAATGTTCCTAAAATAATTATGCATGAGGAACCCAAGATGCCTCATTATGGTTCAAAGTGATCCAACACCACCTTGACCCCTAGGTTACATCCTTAATTATGCAAAATAAATTACTCTAAGAAATCAAGGTGTTAAAAGTGTGTCACAACAATCTCACTATGATACAATTTCTCACACATACAACACCCGTATTAACAAGAAAAGTAAGCATGCACCAAGTGTGCCCATTTCTTTTCCAAATTCTCAACCTATCCTACCTCAAGCACCTCATCTTCCTCCACATATTGGTAAAGAATATGATCTTGTTGAGCAGCTCTGCACTACTCCGGCTAAGATCTCTCTATGGGATTTATACAAACATCACCTACATACCACAAAATTCTCCATGAGGCTCTACAAAAGGTAGTTGCTCCACCTTTTGCTAGACTGGATGATGTAGCATCTCTGCTTGGTGTATGCATGTGACAACATTAGATATATCATTTCAACAACATGAATTACCTCCAATAGAATTTCAAAACCAATATGAACCTCTTATGATATTCATCATGATTGGTAACACGAGGGTAAGATGCACTTCGATTGATGGTGGAGCAGGTCTCAATGTTTGTGGAATAGATTTGTTACATAAACTCAATATTGATACATCTCTCATTAAAGAAGATAAAACAAACATTCATGGCTTCAATAATGTAGATAAACAATCACTAGGTACCATCACCTTAGATATTAAGGATGGACTTGTGACATTGCCCACCATTACCAGGTCATGCCTAATGCTCTTTCATACAATCTTCTTCTTAGTAGGCCATGGATCCATGCCATGGGGGCAGTCCCATCTACCCTTCATCATTCAATAAAATTCATCTCTGAATACGAAATACATATAATTAAAGTAAGCCATTTATGGAAAGCTGCTTAAAAATAGAAGTGAGACATCAAATTCCTTTAAGTGATTTGATCCCTTCTTTAAAAGAAAAACCACTATTATCCACTACTAACAATAGTGTTGATCAAGATAGTGCCAGTCCTTCGAATGCATTTTTTGGTGATGATTAGGGTTGATTAGATTTTACACCCTCCTTTGAGGGTGAATTTAAAATCTCACCCTCACACCCAAAGACCTTGAAGGTAAATGAAATTTATTCAACAAAATCTTATACTCCTACAAAGTTTAAACTCAATTTTAATGATGATGGAACCTTTAAAATAGATGAAGATCCACCCTCTTCTATGGAAATGGTGGACATTTGTAATAAAGTACCATCTAATTCTAATGGATATCTTGGTAGTGATGAGGTCTCTTTAGATTTCAACCCCCACACGATGGTTGAAATAACATTTGACCCTCCTCACCAAGATAAAAATAATGATCCTCCTTCTTCAACACATTTCAAAAAAGATAGTCATATGACCCCTCCTCTTCCTTCAGATTTGGAGAAGCATTATGAGCTTGGATTCAAAATTCTTTCTAAACATGGATATAATGGAAATGGTTTAGAATGTAAACAACAAGGAATTAAGGAACTTCTGAAACCAACATCGCACTTGTCTAAAGTAGGTTTAGGTTTCAACTCTTCTCCTACATTCTATCCACCATTTTCATAACAAAAAGGATTACTTCCTACTCCCCCTAAATATTCTCTTATATCTCAACAAGAGTGTATTTTTCTGAGTCTACTCAAAGACTGCTTAATCACTCTTCCTACTCCAAAATACAAAAAGATTCAAAAACATAGTTATTCATCTCCTTAGTATTACACATATCATCAAGAACTTGGCCATTCCACTAATGAATACCGAGTCTTGGGTGACAAAATTCAACAACTTCGAACAAGGTTTGGCTCTAGCACTTCTAACCACGCTTGATGTAGTCCCTGGAGCACCTTGTCCTCCATCCATTTTATAATCAAGTTGGGGGAGGATAATTTGTTATAGTTCGACTCACAAGTATCATCCCCACCTCTCATTTGTGTTATGTTTGTATTGTTGGAAGATTGCAAGTGTTGTCATTGATGTCATCCTCTAGTAGATGGTTCACTTGGTTCCCAAGTGCTTTTGAGAAAATTTGAAGAAAAATATGTGCAGTGTGACAATGGTGTGTTTAGTGTTGTGCTACGCATTTCCTCATAGTTGAAGATATGCTTGTGCAATTTGGAAGTGAAGATCAGAGATGTTCAAAGATGTTATATCTAGATTTTTAGGTTCTAGATCATGTATATATGGAAGATGTATTTGACAGAGTATATGGAAGACTATTAAGGAGAAATAAGATTGCTTCGCAATTCTTCGCATTGTTCTTTCCTATCTTATAGTTTTAGGAGATTTCTTATATTATCTATATCCATCTTCCGCTAATGTTTCCAGTGTTGGGATGCTTCGCAAGTCTAGTTTTTGCATTGGTGATCAGTAACAGTGTTTCTTGATGTGCATAATGAAGACATTCTTTGTTTTATATTGTTATGGTAGTGTTGTAGAACATTATGATGAGTATTCTGGGAAGGTGTGTGAATGCTTTGGAGTTTCTCTCTCTAGTCCACATGGTGTTCTTGGACTTTGAGAAGTGTGAATATGGCCATTAGTTTAGGATTGGCTGACCTTGCTTACTAGTTCCATTTTTGGAGGTACCTCGTGGATTGTGGATGTGATAAGTAGCTTGATGATACAAATTTGAGTCCTGGTTATCCCATGACATGGTCCACTTCCACTTATTTCCACTGTAGAAGTGTTTAGTGATATAGAGCGCATAGAGGAAGTGTAAAAAATTTAACAAATGACTGTATATACTTCCGTCGACTTGCAACCACCGGTTTCCTTCACCGTCGCTGCCGATTGCCTCTTGCATTCAACACAATGTATATGCGCAATGTATATTTTCAATATACATTTAGGAGATGCATTCTCCATATACATTCAAAACATGCATTTAGAAATCGACCGTTGACCTTCCTTGTATCTCACCTGATGTACTTTCATGACATACACACGAACATACAACTGCAATATACACACAGAAAGTATAGCTAGTGAAATAACACAAATCTTACACTGATGCACTGGGTTACTCCGACTACCCTTCGGGCAGACTACTACTTCTGACTTAGCTCTTCTTTTGACAACCATCGTCTAGGCCTTCTCCGACGATTATTGTTCTATTAGTGACAAACTCTGCAATGCAGACACTCTCTGCCTTCACCGAATCCTAGCACATGGAGATGCTAGGCTCAATCAGCACATCCCACACTTGATCCCAATACTAAACATAAACAAAAACAAAAAAAGAACACTAACTATACAAATAGACCCATTCCACCGATTTCAAAGAAATCTCGTCGGTGGAATGGCTCAGTAACCCATCCGAATGACAAAATGGAACTAAGTATAGTGACATAGTGAAAGAACACAAAAAAATAGGATCTTTTATTTATCTTGGGAACTTCTACACTGAAAATAATTCTTCTATCTTCTTACTATTACTCTACCACAAATCACACCCAATTTCCATATTACTCTCCTTTTTTCTCTCCTTTTGTTCACTGAACTGTTTATACATGTTCTTGTTCTTGACAGTTTGCATCAGTGGGAATGCCAACCATTCTGCAACTATCAACATTCAGTTACAATGCGTTTGCTCTTCCACTACCAGACCCTATGACTTGTCCTATTCCACTTGGACTCACACGTGGCACTAGGCCTTACAATTGGTCATGTGGACCTTATACAACTCCAAAGCATCAAAAAGAACATGAAATTAATTAAGGTATCTAGGTGCCCCTACACCATACTCTCAGGTTGTAAAAGAACTCAAGTCCCTTGAGGAACCAAGTCAGAAACAGTAACCCCATGTTTGATGATGTCCTCCTCACTCATCCAAGTAGCATCTTCATCAAGCAAACCAAGCCATTTGACCAGATACTACTTGTAGGTTTTATGCCTGGTCTTCTTCTAAACTTTGGTGTCCAAAATACGTTCTAGCTGCATTGGCTGACTCAGTGGAAGATCAAAAATCTATTCTGCATCCCCTGCTTCTGTCACATCTGAACCAGCAATATTGTTTCCTCTGAATGGAAACAGGTCAGACACATTGAAAATGGGTGATATTGCGAAACCTAGAGGGAATTCAATTTCGTATGCATTAGGCCCAAACTTGTGTACAATCTTGTGTGGACCTGTCTTCTTCATAAGAAGCTTCATGGACTATCCCTTCGAAAGCCTTTCCTTCTTTAGATATGCCATCACCAAATCTCCAACTTTGTATTGGACATCCCTTTTCTTCTGATCAGCTCTCTCTTTGTATTTCCCTATGTTCTTCTGTATAGTTCCTCTGATAGCATCATGGATATCTTTCATACTTATTGCAAAATCTTCTCCTTGTGCACTCTTTTTCTCCATGTTCTGGAGATCCCTGAGCTCCAAAATTCCGTTGGGATGAATCCCATATACAACTTCAAAAGGACTCTTTCCTGTGCTCCTATTAACAGAATCATTATATGCAAATTCTACCTGCGAGATGATCATATCCCTTGCTTCTCCATGTTGTTGAGTCAAACACCTCAAAAGATTACCCAGTGATCTATTCACCACCTCAGTTTGTCCATCCGTCTGAGGGTGATATGCTGACATGAAAGATAATTGGGTGCCCAATTTCTTCCACAATGTGTGCCAAAAATGTCCCACAAACTTGGGATCTCTGTTAGTGACAATATTCAATGGTAAACCATGAATTCTTACTATCTCCTTGAAGAAAAGACCAATAATATGTGAAGCATCATTAGTACATTTACATGGCACAAAATGAGCCATTTTACTAAACCTGTCAACAACCACAAACACACTGTCAAATCCTCTTTGAGTCCGGGGAAGACCCAAAACAAAATATATACTGATGCACTCCCATGGCCTGTGCGGAATTGGAAGTGGTTGATAGAGACTTGCATTTGATGAAGTCCCTTTTGCCTTCTAGCAAATGTTACAACCTTCTACAAATTTCCTGACATCTGTTTGTATCTTAGGCCAGAAGTAAAGCCTTCTCACTTGTTCCAATGTCTTGTCTAGTCCAAAATGACCTCCAAGACTACTGCAATGTTTCTCTTTTATGATGTTCTCCCTCATGGAACACCTAGGTACACACAGTTGGTTGCCTTCGAATAGTAGCCCTTGTTGCAACAGATATTCAGAAAAATTAGAATGATAGGAATCTAAAAACTGTGAACAAACTACATATATCTCCTTGAAGTCCTCATCATCCTGATACATATTCTTGAGAGATTCCACTCCCACACTTTGTTACTAGATTTCCTATATAGTGCACACTCTTCTTCTCAGAGCATCTGCCACCTTGTTAGCTTGTCCCTTCTTATGTTTGATGGAAAAAGTATACACCTGGAGTTGTTCGACCCACTTCATATGCCTGTGATTTAGTTTCTCTTGCGAATTTAGAAAACTCAAAGCATGGTTGTTAGTATAAATAATGAATTCCTTGGGCAAGAGATAATATCTCCATTTTTTCAATGCTTGTACCATTGCATACAATTCTAGATCATATGTGGAATACTTCCTTTTAGCATCATTCAACTTCTCACTAAAGAAAGCAATAGGTCTGGCTTCCTAACTCAAGACAGTACCAATGGCAAGGTTACTAGCATCACATTCTACAGTGAACAACTTATTAAAATCAGGCAAAACCAAAATGGCTTTCTCTACCATTTTCTATTTAAGAATCTCAAAAGATTCATCTGCTGCTCTATTCCAAACAAACTTAATTTTCTGTCCTCCTTTTATGGTATCTAGAATGGGTGTACAAACATGACTGAATCCTCTTATGAATTTCCTATAAAAAGTTGTCAACCCATGAAAACGTCTCACATCACTTACTATCCTAGGTGCTGGCCAAGACAGAATAGCATTTACCTTTTCCGGATCCATTTTCAAATTACCCTAGGATATCACAAATCCCAGATATGTGAGTTCTTCCTTCATGAAGACACTCTTCTCCATATTGATCATCAGTTTCTCCTCATGTAGTTTCTTCAACACCTCTTCCAAATGCTGCAAATGTTCTTCCTTTGTCCTACTGAAAATCATAATATCGTCAAGATAGACAACAACAAATTTGCCAGTAAAATCTTTCAATACCTCATTCATTAGATGTATGAAAGTGCTTGGAGAATTGGACAGTCCAAATGGCATCACCACCCACTCATAAAGACCCTCATTAGTCTTAAAGGTTGTCTTCCATTCATCCCCTTGTCTAATCCTGATCTGATGGTATCCACTTTTGAGATCAATTTTAGAAAAGTACCGAGCTCCACCCAAACAATCCATGAGGTCCTCTATTCTGGGCATAGGAAACCTATATCTAATGGTGATCTTATTTATGGCTCTTGAATCAGTACATAACCTCCATTTTCCATCCTTCTTGGGAGCTAAAACTGTCGGTACAACACACGGACTAAGACTTTTCTTCACCAAGCCCTTATCCAATAGTTCTTGAACTTGTTTAGCAATCTCCTCATTCTGATTAGGTGTCATTTTATAAGCTAGTTTATTTGGCAATGTGGATCCTGGGATGAAGTCAATCTAATGACTTATATCTCTCACACGGGGTAGTGTATTGGGCATATCCTCCACCATGATACTCTTATACTTGTCTAACAATTCTTGTACTTCCTTAGGGACTTTTTCCTTGCTATTTTTAGACAAATCAGAGTTATCTTTAGGTTTCAAAATCAGAGCATACCCCTGGGTTCCCTCTTCTTTTAGAGTATGGAGAAACTCTTTCCCACTCACTAACATGATACCTGATCCTACATTCTTGTCTACACCCTCTTCTGGTAAAGGATCCATCTTATATTGTCTACCATTCTTGGTGATAACAAAAGAATTGGATTTACCATCATGTTGGGCTTGTACATCATACTGTCAAGGTCTACCTAATAGTAAATGGCATGCATCCATGGGAATTATATCACACAAAAGTTTATCCCCATATTCCCCTATCTGAAATTCTACCCAAGCTTGTTCATCAACCAAGACTTGTTGCCCTTTGTTCAACCAGGACACTTTGTATGGACTAACATGTGGCAATCTTTTAAAATTCAATTTCTCTACCATTTCTACTAAAACTAAATTTTCAGTTGAGCCAGAATCAACAATTACCTTACACCTTTTGCTAGAAACTTTACACAGAGTTCTAAATAGTGTCTTCCTTTGCAGTGGTTCTTTGTTCCGTGGTACCTTCAGCATCGTCCTTCTCATCATGAGATTCTCTCCATCTTGTGCTGGAGCTGTGCTTCCCATAGATGAGTTCACACTCTAACAATCTTCTTCTTGAATCAGCTGGCTCCTTCTATCTCCTCCATAAGAGCTTAAGGCTTTCTTCAGACACTTTCTTGCTATGTGCCCAATTTGGTTACAATTATAACATCTTCCTGTGAAGACATTAAGACCTCTACCTGGTCCACCAAATCTACCTCTTCCATTGGGTCTCCTTCCTCTGAAACCCCCTCTGGAACCAGATTCTCCACTATGTTCTTGTTGATTGAACTCTCCTTAATTCTTCTGGAACTAGTTTCTACCACAAAAACTATTTCTACCTCTGAAGTTCCTTCCACCTCTACCTCTATTCTGTTGTTCTCCTTTTCTTTTCTGCTTCTCTTCTACTCTCAGTGCCACTTGGAAGCACTTGTCCACAGTTTCTGGTGTCAAGATGGTAATCTCATCTTGTATGCTATATTTTAGGCCATTAATATACTTGGCAATTCTTCCCTTTTCATCCTCAGCAAGCCCACACCTTAGAGACAATTTGTGAAATTCCTCTGTGTAGGTGGATACATCCATGTCCTTCTGTCTGAGGTTTTGCATTTTCCTATATGTCTGCACTTCATAATCCGCTGGCAGGAACTAAGCCTTGATCCTCTCTGCCATTCGACTCCAGGATGAGATCATGCTCTTGCCACTCTTCACCCTTTCTCCCTAGGTGTAGTTCTACCACGTGAGTGCAGTACCCTTCAATTTCATCTTTGCAAACTTGACTCTTCTATTCTCTGGTACCTCCCTGTACTTGAAGTAATTGTTCAAAGCCTCAACCCATTCGATGACTTCTTCTACATCCATCTTTCCACTGAACATTAGAATCTCCATTCTTGATTCAGATAATTCCTTACCAAGTGATTTTATGGCCTCCAGAAATTGTTTCTGATCTGCAGATATATCTGTCTATCCTGAGGTTGTTTCCTCTTCCCCGTCTTCTTCTTCTTCTTCATCAGATTCATCATCTGATTTCTTTCCTATCTTTGGCTTCAACTCATCCTGGAGTGTTTCCTTGATTCCAACCTTGACTCCAACCTTGATCATTTCTTCCATCTCTTGGAACTTTTTAAGCACTTCTGTTGTCATCCCCTTTGGAGGCATGGCACTGGCCTCTCCTTCGCTCTCTCTATCTGACATAAACATTCATAGATCTGTCACACATAGAATGTCCAAAGCTCTGATGCCAAAATGATGAAGAGCACATAGAGGAAGCATCAAAAACTTAACAAATGACTGTATATACTTTTGTCGACTTGCGACCACCGGTTTCCTTCACCATCGCTACTGATCGCCTCTTGCATTTAACACAATGTATATGCGCAATGTATATTTTCAATATACATTTAGGAGATGCATTCTCCATATACATTCAGAACATGCATTCAAAAATTGACCATTGACCTTCCTTGTATCTCACCTGATGTACTTTCATGACATACACACGAACATCCAACTGCGATATACACATAGAAAGTATATCCGGTGAAACAACACAAATCTTACGCTGATGCACTGGGTTACTCCGACTACCCTTCAGGTAGACTACTACTTCCAACTTAGCTCTTCTTATTTTTTCGGCCAAACAACCATCGTCTAGGCCTTCTCCGACGGTTATTGTTCTGTCGGTGACAAACTCTGCAACGCAGACACTCTCTGTCTTCGCTGAATCCTAGCACATGGAGATGCTAGGCTCGATTAGCACATCCCACACTCAATCTTGACATTGAACATAAACAAAAACAAAAAAAGAACACTAACTATACAAACAGACCCATTCCACTGATTTCAAAGAAATCTCGTCGATGGAATGGCTCAGTAACCCATCCGAATGACAAAATGGAACTAAGTATAGTGACACAGTGAAAGAACACAAAAAAAATAGGATCTTTTATTTATCTTGGGAACTTCTACACTGAAAACAATTCTTCTATCTTCTTACTGTTACTCTACCACAAATCACACCCAATTTCTATATTGCTCTCCTTTTTTCTCTCCTTTTGTTCACTGAACTATTTATACATGTTCTTGTTCTTGACAGTTTGCATCGGTGGGAATGCCAACCATTCTGCAACTATCAACCTATTCAGTTACAATGCATTTACTCTTCCACTACCAGACCCTACAACTTGTCCTATTCCACTTGGACTCACATGTGGCACTAGGCCTTACAATTGGTCATGTGGACCTTATACAACTCCAAAACATCAAAAAGAACATGAAATTAATTAAGGTATCTAGGTGCCCCTACACCATTTAGTACCAACCTAAGTAATGTTGCATGTGTGTAATGCACATGCTTCATTAGGACTGACCTAATTGAGATAGGTCTTGGTTATAAATGGTATAAATGTAAGATGAAGTTGAATGGAGCAAGAAAGACAAGAATATGCGAATGTAAAACAAGGGCAGTGAAGTTGTGTGTGAACTTAAATGCTTATGACTCTAAAATGTAGTGAGCAGATGGTGTCTACATTTTAGTGTGCCAGAAGTTGCTAGAGATAGTTAGCCAAATATTACAGATGGCCAGGAGTGATAGTGGTGGATCTCTCCTATTGCTTTGAGATAGTGAATCTCTCTATAATAGTCTTCTTCTTTCTTCTCTCTTCTAGGCAGTGAGCCCTTGGCATTGAGCCTTTCTTCTGGGATGTGAGCCCTTGGTAGTGAGCCAATGGATTTTTGGTGTTATTATTCATATATATTGTGAGCTAATCCTCACTGTTGTTTTTCCCTTAATTGGGTTTTCCACGTAAATTTGGTGTTCTTATGTGTTTGGATGTGTTTGCATTGATGCTTCATATGTTTACATTCTACTAATGCATTATAAGTGGTTGATGTTTGAAATTGATTTGAGGGTTTAAATTTTTAACATACAACTAATTTACCCCACTCTCAGTTGTCCTATGCATTCCAATAATTGGTATCAAAGCTGTGTTCCCTAAGGAAGCTTAATTGCTTGGGGTAGATCCGGATGGTGCATAGGAAAGGTATTAAGATTCGAGTGTTTGATGGAACAAATTAGGCTTTTTGGAAGACGAGGATGGAAAGCTTTCTCATCTCATTGGGATATGGCATATGGAAGCTAGTTGAGAATAAGTATACTATACCTACTAATGGTCCAAAGGATGAACATGAAATTAAAGAATATGAGAACAATGGCAAGGCAAGAAATGCTCTTCTGAATAGTCTTTCTGATTATGAATTAGTGAAGGTAATGAGCTATAAAACTACACATGAGATTTGGGATAAGTTGGAAAGTACCTATGAAGGAGATGAAAAGGTCAAGCAAGCAAATATGCATATTTTGAAGACCAAGATTGAAACTTTGAAGATGTTAGAAGATGAAAATATTGCAAGCTACATGCAAAGAGTAGATGAAGTTGACAAATCCATCAATGGTCTAGGTGGAAAGCTAGAGGAAAGTGAAGTGATAAAGAAGGTACTAATAACTCTTCTAAAATCTTATAGTGCTAAAGTTCTTTCTATTGAAGAAACTCAAGATCTGGATAAGTATTCTAGGGATAAAATGTTTGGTACTCTAACTACATTTGAGAAAAGAGAATTTGGTCAAGAAGAATCAAGAAAGGAAATTGTTTTTAAGGCTAACAAGACAAAAAAGAAGGTTGAATCAGATCAAGATGACTTTGATGAAGTTGAAGCAAACTTTGTAAGCATATTGAAAAAGGGCTCTAAAAAATACAGAGGTAAGTTACCTTTCAAAATTTTTAGATGTGGAAAGATAGGTCATTATGCTTCAAAATATCCAATCAAAATTTCTAAGGACAAATACAAGGAGAACAAAGGTAAATCATTCAAGAAAAGTTATCATGTTAAAGAAGATGATAACATATCTGATGATGAGTCTAACTATCCAGATGATGATAGTAATAGATGTTTGTTCATGGCTTTGAATTTTGGTACTAATTCTATTAATCCTAGAAGATGTATGAAGGATATTGCTCTGAAAATAGGGCACCACATTGAAGGAGAATTGGTTACTAGTTTCCATGCAAGAGAGGAGGAAAATCTCTAGTTAATTGATAGCGGGTGTTCAAATCATATGACATGTGATAAGAATAAGTTTGTGAAGCTTGAGAAGTTTGATGGAGGTTTTGTTAAGTTTGGAGATGATGCATCTGCTAAGATCTGTGGAAGAGGTTCAATCAGTTTTGATGGCAAGCACAATACAGATGATGTCCTTTATGTCAAGGGTCTCCAACACAATCTTCTAAGTGTAGGACAAATGTGTAGTGGAGGATATAATCTTGTGTTTCAAGATGGTGGCTGTGAAATCTGTAGATGCCCAAAATTGACCCTTCACATCATTTGTCAATTTTGTCTAGCACATTTGTGTCAATCATCTATTTTCTTCTAAACCATCTATTTCTATCATTAAGCAAATAAATTATATTTATTTAATTAATTTCATCTATTTTCTTCTATTCTTTATCTCTAATTAAATAATTTTTAATAATCTATGTTATCAGAAAATTGGAATGATTATCAAATATATCAAAGTAATCCAGTAAACTTAATGAAAAAGGAAATAATCAAGATTTAAACAAAACAAAGACAAAACCTTGCAAACCTCAATACTTCATAGCTTCCATTGTTCACCTATCTCAAATGATCTTGTGTATGAATATGGGCCTTAGAAGGTGCACTTCCTTGCTATTTCCAAGATGTCAAGTGGGAATGACTATGATAGGTTTGCAATGAAGATGGAGCTTCACAACAATGGTAATGGTGATAGTAACAAGTTGATCATAAGTAATGGAGGAATTTGGTGCCAAAGGCACACTGTGATTCCTACAAAGTAACTTTACTAAAAGCTTGGATGATTAAAACTGAGGAAAAGGGTTGTACTTATAAACTTGAGAGAGAAGATCAATGGTATATAAAGGTTGAGAGATGTATGTGAATAGGAAAAAGACATGTGTCACACAAAAAAATGTTTTGTTTGAGTTAACTGCTTTCTTTTATAAAGATAAGTTTTGATTTCATAAATTAGAAAGCTTTTATCAAATTTAAGAGTTGTTGATAAAAACAAGATTGATTGAGTCAACTAACTCAACTTGTGATTTGCTTTTGCATGCTTTGAGAGAAATTAAATAATAAATTATTTAATTTTGTGTGCATGAAGAAGATTTGGAAGATTTTTGAGAAATTAGAAGATAAGAAAGCAAATTAAATAAATAAATTTATTTAATTGTTTGTGCATGATTTGGAAGAATAAATAAAATATTTTATTATATTTTATTCTTAGAGATTGAGAGAATTTAAATAAATTTGGTTGATTTATTTAAATTTGGAGGAATGAGTGATTTAATTAAATAATTAAGAATTATTTAGTTGTGGATAAGAGGATTTGGAAGAATTTAATTAAATAAAGGATTTTATTTAATTTTGACTTTAGAAGAGGTAATTAAATAATTTGATATTTAATTAATCTAGAGGAATATGAATCAAATAAATAAATTTGTTTATTTATTTATTGATAGAGGAATTAAATGGAATAAATAATAAGAATATTTATTTAGACAGAGTCGTGTCATTTTTAGGCATATACATTTTACCCCTCTTTGATGCAATGTGTTTTATCACGTTATTTCAAAGAATAGATTTTATGATAATGATACATGCCCCAGTTTGCCCCTGGTATAGGTTACACGACGGTAGGATGCGCCCTCGGGAGATTGGATGGGAAGGAAGGTTCGAGGGTGTGAGACAAACAATCTCACGATGTTTGAAGGTTGAATAATTGGGTGAAGAAATTACTTGAAGAAAGAGCTGAATGATACGTGATGCAAGATAAATTGATAACACACACAAGCAAGTAAGCAGGTATGCACAAATGATATAAGAACAAACAAAGTATTGTCCCTGTCAAGTTGTAAACCAATGATTAATCGATATTGATTGACAATAGTGTTGTCATGGCAGGGAATGATAGATCCCTAGAGCAACATGAAAGATAGTGTTGTCATGGTAGGGAACAATAGATCCCTAGAGCAACACGAAAGACAATGTTGTCATGGCGGGGAACAATAGGTCCCTAGAGAAACATGATAGGTGTGGGAAAGATACATCCCACTGATAATTAGGACTGATTGAGTTGGTTTACGGCCAAACAAGGATCAAGACCACTGATTGTGATTGGATCATTTGACAAGATTGACTTGACTTGATTGGTATGGATTAAGGATGGACTTGCATTTGGATCACTACCTGGACTGACAACTAGAACTACTGATGAGAGATACAATGATAGATAGAAGATAGATGCTTTCTGGATGCAAATGGTTTTGCCATCTTGATATTGCAAGTATTTTTGAAGTGCTTATTTCATCATTGGGCTTTTTTGTTTTTTTGTGTTTTTAAAATATTGTAAGAAAATACAAGCATCTAGGTATAATTAAACTGAGATGACCTAAGCATTGCTTACATGGATTTTGATTTAGCAAGTTTAATACAAGCATCTAGGTATAATTGAACCAAGATGACCCAAGTATTTCTTATGTATCAACAGACAAGGATTGCCCCATTTCATGTTAGACCTTTGATGTCCTCAATGATCTTTTGATGATCATGTCATTAGATAAGGCTTCGCATTACTAAAGATTGATCCACAAACAACAAACAAAGAAAATGATTGTGCCCCCATCATAGCATCTCTAGCATTTGGCATCCTTGAGTAGCATAGGAAGACATGATAACAAAAATCAAGATGATGTAACCTAACCTGATCACAAACACAAAACATTCTTGCATTTAGATGTGTTTTTCTTGCCATAATTTGGATAGAATCATTTAGAGTGCTTTAGGTACTTGTTTTCTTTGCTTTGGATAGGTTGATGTCTTGTGTCAAAACTTCTATTGGAAAGCAGGTTTTGCTTGCACTTGCTTGCTTAGTGAAAGTCTCAACAATCCTTATTGGTGAAACAAACCCTAAGGGACTGACCTAGTGCCTTGCGGATGCATTGACAATGGCCTTGCCTATGTGACAACGCAGAGGCAATGTAGTTCAGAACCTGGACTTGGATGTGGATGGACTAGAGGATAGACGACAAGGTATGAGACATACAAGAATTGGAGCCTCAGGGGTGGATTGACAATGACCTTGCTTATGTGATGACACAGAGGTAGCGTAGTTTGAGATGACCCTATGATACTGACAACAGATGCTATGCTAGGCTGACACTATGGATAGGATACTGATAAGACCTTAGTTGATAAGGTGACAAAAGGGATAGAGTATCAAGCCATGATAGGTTATTGTTAGGTTTTATTGTGAACTAGATATGGATTGGATGAGGGATGATGGAAGGAGGAATGGACACAAGGTGACTGGTTTCCCAAAGATGGAGAAAGCGGTTTATCACAAGTAGCACCTATTTACTAGGTTTTCGCAACTTGATTTTATTTGCATGGAAGCTAAAAGTACACATGATACCTGTTTACCGGGTTTTCATAATGGTAACTATCCAAGGCGCCTGTTTGCCAGGTTTTCACCAGAGGATGATTTTTTTGTTACTTTTCCATTTTTTTGACTTTTTTCTTTTTTCTGATTTTTTTTTTTTTTTTTTTTAAACTTTTGCCCCCTTACATTGGGGTTCTCTTAGGTATAGAACTGGCAAAGATGCATACTATTGATTGGGTCATCAAAAAACTCACCCTCTAATGTTGCTAACTGAAATGCTCCTGATCCATAAGTAGTAATGATTACATAAGGACCAAGCTAGTTGGTTTCAAACTTACCTTTCTTTTCCTGATCCTGCTGATTGCGAGGATTTTCCTTGAGTACTAGATCACCAACATTGAAGACCCTTGGACGGACTTTGCGGTTGTAGCTTTGTGACATCCTTTGTTGATATTCCTTGATATGGTTGAAGGCGTTATGTCATTTTTCCTCTAATATCTCTAAATCTTGTAATCTAAAAACTCTGTAGTCTTCATCAGTGATAAGACCTTTTAACGATACCCTTAGAGATGGTAACTTGACCTCGATGGGAAAAATGGCTTATGATCCATAAACAAGGGCATAAGGGGTAGCACCTATGGGAGTGTGTATGCTAGTTCAATAGGCCCAAAGAGTGGGATTCAGTTGTATGTGCCAATGAGGGCCGACATCATTGACCATCTTCTTGAGGATTTTCAAGATTGTTTTGTTGGATGCCTCTGCTTGGCCGTTGCCTTGTGGATAGTAGTAGGTGGAGAAATGGTGTTGGATTTTTAATTTGTCACAAAGCTCTTAGACATCCTGGTTCTTGAAAGGTCTTCCATTATCTGTGATGATGGATGAGGGAATTTGGTATCTGCAGATAAGGTAAATGAGGATGAATGAGGCAATTTGTTTGCCTATGACATTGGTGAATGGAATGACTTCAATCCACTTGGTAAAATATTCAGGGGCGGTTATTATGAACTTATGGCCATTGGATGATGGTGGGTGAATTTTTCCCACAAGGTCGAGTCCCCATTGACAAAAGGGCCAAGGTGTTGTTAAAGGTCGTAGCTCTTGAGCTGGTGCATGGATGAGGTTTCCATGTATCTAGCACTACTTGCATTTCTTCAAAAACTAATATGAATTAGTTTCCATGTTTGGCCAATAGTATCCCAAATGCATGAGTTTCTTAGTGAAAGAAGGATCACTCAAGTGTGTTCCACAAATTCCTTCATGTACGTCTCGTAAGGCAGTTTGAGATTCTTCACATTCTAAACATTGGAGTAAAGTACCATCCAAACCTCGTCGGTATAGGGTGTCAGCGATAATGGTGTAACGAGAGGTTTGGCGAATGAAGGTTAGAAGTTGGTTGGTAGACAAGTCAGATGGTAGGGTGTTATCCTTGAGGTAAGTGTAAATATTACCATAGAAGGGTGAATCAGATCTGACTAAGAATGGAGTTAATTTCAAGGATATCATAAGCTAGTTGCATAACTGACTCCACCAAGAACTCACACCATGACTCATTCTCTAGGATCTCGAGGAGCAAGGCAATGGTTGACATGGCATTTGCTGCTTTGTTTTCAATGTGGGGTATCTGCTCAAAGGAGATGATCACAACGTACAATTTAAAGTCATCTACCATACAATTGTATGGGATTAATTTTTCATCTTTGGTCTGATAGTCGTCATTGACTTGATTGATTACCAGTTGGGAGTCGCCATAGACATGTAGCTCCTTTATTTTCCATTCTACTACCATTTTGCGACCAATGACCAAGGCCTCATACTCTGCTATATTGTTTGTGCATGGGAATAGCAGTTGATAAGACTTAGGTATGGTGTCACCTTGAGGAGTGACCAACAAGATTCCTACCCCCGATCCATGGTTTGTATAGGATCCATCAAAGTAGAGTTTCCATGAGTGTGTTGTGACATGGAATATGGATTCATCTGGAAACTCAAATGTCATTGGTGTGGTATCTTACATTGGTGCTTTTGCTAACTGATCGGCAATGATTTGACCTTTGATAGCCTTCCTTTCTACATACTTGATGCGATATTGGCTTAACAACATTACCCACTTGGCTAGGCAGCCTGTTAGAGCTGCTTTGCTTAATAGGTATTTTAGTGGATCTATATTTACAATAAGCTTGACTAAATGTTCTATCATGTAAAGTCATAGTTTTTGGGAAGCAAAAACCACAGCAAGACATGATCTTTCTATTTGGGAATATTGCAGTTCGTAGCCTACCAACGTGCGACTCATGTAGTAGATAGCTCTTTCTTTGCCTTCATAATCATGTTGTGCTAATAGGACTCTAAGAGTTGTTGGTTTAGAAGATTTATATAGATACAGTGGCTTGCCTTGGATAGGTGGCATTGGAATAGATAGATTCATGATGTATTCCTTTAGCTTGTTAAATCCTTCCTCACACTTTTCATCCCACTGAAATGGTATGTTTTTGTGCAATAGGTGAGTAAAAGGTTGACACTTGTCTGTCAGTTGTGATATGAACCGATGGATTGCCTATAACTTGCCATGTAGAGACCGTAGTTGAGTGATGTTCTTTGGCGGTCACATTTCTATGATAGCTTTGACTTTGGCAGGATCCACCTTGATCCCATTTTCTGATACAATGAAGCCCAAGAGCTTGCCGGAGGTGACTCCAAACACACATTTCTTTGGGTTCAACCTGACTTTGAAGTGTTCCAGTCTCTGGAAGACCTTCTTGAGTACATCTAGGTGGGATTCTCTTCTTAGTGACTTTGCAAGGATGTCATCCATATAGTCCTCCATTGTGACGTGCATCATATCATGGAAGATAGTGGTCATAGCATGTTGATATGTTGCTCCTGTGTTTTTAACCCAAATGGCATGACGTTCTAGTAGAAGGTGCCTCATGGACAAGTGAAAGTTGTTTTATCTTGGTCTTCTAGTGCTATCCTCATTTGATTATATTTAGAGAAGCCATCCATAAGAGATAACATGGTGTGTCCTACTGTCAAGTCGACTATGGTATCAATGTTAGGTAATGGAAAGTCATCTTTGTGGCAAGCCTTGTTTAGATCCTGGAAATCATTGTACAATCTAACTCTGCCATCATGTTTTGATACTGGCACTATGTTGGATACCCACTCTAGATAGTCTATTGCCCTAATGAACCCTACATCCAGTAGTTTCTTGAGTTCCTCTTTTACTAGTAATGCAATGTGGGGATGCATCTTCCTAAGTTTCTATTTGACTAGTTTGACTCCTGGATCTAGTGGAAGATAATGTAGAATCAAATCTGGATCTAAACTAGGCATATCTACGTATGACCAAGCAAATTTGACTTGCTTTTTCTTGAAGAATGGTACAAATTTGGTCTTTTCCAGGGGAGATAGAGACTTTGCAAAGTGAATGATCTTAGGATTGCTCTCTGTTCCAATGTTGACAGGTTCTATAGGTTCCACAACAATCTGAGACTTCTCTTGGTACATATCATTGGGGAGTGTGTCAAGCCTTCCATCATCTAGCACCTCAGAGAGGTTTTCACCATCTGATGCGTCCTTTCTTTTTACTATTTTGGGATCTGATACTGTCGTAGAGTGGTTTTCACCATCAGATCTAGTTTTTACTTTTATGTTTTTGTGACTGGAAGGCTTGGAACCCTCTCCAAAATAAGCCATGGTGTTGAGTTCAATGGCGAAGCCAACTTTATGATCTCATGTAGCTAGGTGGTCCCTAAGTTCCATGTAGTCAATATAGGCATCATCATTTTGGAACATGTCTAGTTGTGGAGTTCCTTGTAAATCCCAGTCGATAAGTTCAGGATGTACAAGGGGGAGGGGGTTAGAAAATAGATCTAATTCATTGGGTGTGATAGTTTGAATGGATACTTGAGTAGGATTCAGATTGAGAGGGATAGGCTTTGGGATGGACTTTCCTCCAGATTATTTATTGCAATGGAACTCTGACCTTCCTCGAAAGTCATACTCTCAGGAGTTGGCGAATCACACTCTAATGGTCTATGCGTTAGCGTTTGTCCCTCATGGTAGGGGCTATAGGTTTGAACGGTGTCAACTCTTTTGTCCTCATAGGAGTGCTTTGTGATTTTATCCCACTCATATTCGTTAGAGTCTATGTCACTATCTTCTTGTAGGTTATGGATTTGTTCAACAAAACAAGCATTGGCCTTAGCTTTGCCTTTGTCCTTGTATCCTAGCCCTTTTGTATTTCTTGCCAATGAGGATGAGGAGGGTTAGATGGGTTTTGTAAGTCCTTCTTTTCTTAGGCCAATGGGACCTTGTCCTTCATAACCCATTCTGTGTAGGATAGACTCACCATGCCCATAGATTTCTATTGGGAGCTTAGGTGGTTCTTGTTGTGTGTTATCTTCTTCTGCGTAGTTCCATTGCAAGACATCTCTTTCCTCACTCTCATCTAGTAGAGTCCCCCATTTTACAAAGGGAGTTGTGGGAGTTTTAGGAGGAGCAGATGGCTTTGGAAAAGGTGTAGGACGCCAAAAGGATCTTGGAGATAGAGGCATTTTGGCTAAGTTGAGGCTTTGCTCAATGAAGTATTCCCCTACCCCTGTTTCTTTGATTATGATTTTCTTCTCTTTGGACTTGGACGAGGAAGCTTTGGAGGTAAAATCATGCTATGAGATGGGGGATGTGGAAGCTCTATTGTTGGGAATGATGCAATTAGGCTTTGAGTGGATAGAGTTGCAATGCTGAAAAGGATCCAGATCACTTTGGATGGTGATCTGTTTGCCGTTATGAGTAAATTTGTTGCATTGGTGGTAGGTAGAAGGTAGAGCTTTCATGGCATGAATCCAGGGTCTACCTAGGAGGATGTTATAGGCTAGGTCCCTATCTAGGACTTGGAAAACAATGTCCTTTATCATTGGTCTAAATTGTATCAGTAACACCACTGTTCCTTTAGTAGTTCTTTCTTCTTCATCACAGGTCTTGATAGTGGTCTTTTTCCTAGGATCCACTACACTTTCTGAGAACCCCAATGTAAGGACTAGCTTGAGCATACAAATATTTAAACCAGATCCTCCATCAATGAGAACTCTTTTGATACGGTGTTTATGAATGAAGGAAACGATATGCAAGGGTGTGCTATGAGGCTAGGATACTGAGAGGTCATCTTGTTCAGTAAACGATATGGTGCTAGAGGAGGTTAGATTTCCTACCATGGCTCAAAACTTCTCTTGGGCCAGGTTCATGGGCACAGTTGTTTCCACTAGGGCTTTATCAAAAATTTCCTTGTGGGAGTGAGACAAACACAACAACTCTAAGATAGATATGTGGGTAGGAGTTTTCTGGAGTTGGTCTATGACACTATACTAATGGGAGTTAGACAGAGAAGGTGACGACCTTGGAGGAAGCGTGTTTAATGTGACCTTACCACTGCAGGTGATGATGTTGCAATCAGTTTTGTTGGGTCCTAATTGTTAGTTGGATGTGATCACATTAACTTGTGCGATGTGCTCCAATATGCAGTTGATGATATAATTAAATGACACATTCACATAGTTAGCATTATTGTGTCTGTTGTTTTGATTCTGCCTATTGTGCTTGTTTTTGTTGTTGTTGTTGTTGTTGTTGTTGTTGTATGGCCTATAGTGGTTGAGGAGTGGATCCTTGTATGCCACATGTGTCTCATTAGAAGTATGTTCTTTAGTGCCTACTTGATTTTGGTCAAGTATGTCTTGAATGATGTGTTTCAAATGGATACAGTCATTGTTCTTATGGCCTCTTCCTCTATGATATTCATAGAAATTAGTATCTTTCCAATAGTGAGGTTTTACTTGAGGTTCATAGAGTGATCTCATTGTTGGCTAATAGATTTCTTAACACAGACTCCTGTGACTCCCCTTGTGGTGTAAATTTTCATCTAGGAGCAGCGGTGAACCATTGTTTTGGCTTGGGAGAGAAGGTTTTGTTTGGTGTAGCATTGCTTGCCTCTCCTTTGAGAGTGAAGATTGGTTGTTGTTTGGGAGCCACCACTTTGGCATCAACTACTCCATCATTGACGATATTTTTGTTCTTTGTGTAACACCAGAAAATGTCCCCTTGGGGGCTTTTCCCTCATAAGGTTTAGTTCCCGGGTCTTTAGCATGCATTTAGGACATCTTAATTCATATTTTAGCATCCTGATGGAATGAGGCCTACGTTTCATGGAAAAGTAGACCTAGGAGGACCCCTTTAGTTGTACCCTACTCAAAATAAGGGGCGAGGGCTTGGGTGCCCATGCCCTAGTTTTGCCCTATTTTGGGGCAGCCCAAATTTCTAGGTGTTAGTTTGTGAGTGTTATTTGGTCCTTTTGCCGACACGGAAGTTTTGATTTTTAAAATCTTGGTTGGAGTGCTTGTAGTTACATATATAAGCATGTTTAGGCATTCATTTGTAAACTACATTTTCAATTAGATGATCATTGTGAAATTTAGGCATTCTCAAGGTGATTCAAGGCTTTCTATTGTGTTGCAAGAGTAGACTTGTGTGTTTTATGTGTTGATATTTGTAGATTTGAGCATCAATTTCCTCATGGCATGAAAACCATCTTCCTCCCATGAGAGCTTCACTACAAGGTGGCATAATATTGTGTTTTCATCATTGATTCCTTTGGTTTTTGCCTCTGTCTTACAAGGGTATGCACTCTTTATCCGACAACAGAGTTCAAAGATTTAAGTGTCCTCCAGGGCTTGACTGAGGCAAGCCTCTAAACACCACAACCCCCAAACCAAGTCTTGTGATTGCAGGTTACAGGTGTCACATTTGGGATAAGTGGAGTTACAGGAAGGATTGGCAGGCATCAAGGATTTGGGATCTAAAGAAAATAGGGACACATGAGCACTTTCAGGACTTGGGCACTCACTCTAGTGTCCTCCACATCTAAGTTTCAGGAAACAGAAGTTACATGGCTGATCAGTGTCAGAAGGAGGTCCATATTCCATGAAGAAATAGGTACCTTAGACTTGGGCGCCCACTCCAGTGTCCCCAACTATTTCTCTTTGAAACCATAAAAATAGGTATTCTGTAATTTGGTATTTTACTCCTATCTACAAGAGCTTTTTCTACCATTCATCAGTTTGTTGTCGTATTTGCATAATTAGGGTTTTAATGGTTAAGTAGACATATGAGAAGGAAAATTAATAATTAAATTCCCTAATCCAAGTTTCCCTACATCTGTAAGTGACCTAGGGTATGATAGTGTTCATCACTTGACCCTAGATCCTTGAATGTATAGTGGAGACGCAGATTTAAACATCTAAAATATAAAACATTAACAAATCCAATTTTCCCCTAAATATTTTGGTAAACCCATGTTTTTAGACTTAAATTGCAACTTGTTGAGTGTGTGTCTTTAGATTTGGATTGATTTCATTCATTCATTTATTCATTCATTTTATTGCATTGAGAAAAATTTAAAAAAATTGAAAAATTTGGAAAATACAAAAAAATTGCATTGTTTGGCTTACTAAATTGCATCAATTATTTCTAAATTTTCCTAATTCATGATTTTTGCATGAGATCTGATATAAACTACAGAAAAATCCAAAAATTAAGAAATTTGCATTACATTTTCATCATTTAATTGCTAGCGTTTTGTGGAAATTTTGACAATTTTATATAACCTAGTAATTCCAAAATCTAGGGTTAGTAGGCAAAATATTTTTCTCATATTTTCTACTGATTTCATAGGCTCATTCAAATTCAAATTTGGCTATAGTCTTGCATTTTAGTGTAAATTTGCATTTAGATTTAAAATAATTGCAATTTTGCATAGAAAATTTCAACATAAACTAGCAATTTTGATGCATTTTCATTAAATTTGCATGGACATTTTGCACGTTCAAGCTTGAAAATTATTTTCAGATCTGAAAATATTTAATTTTTATCATAAATCAGACCCTAAAATATTTGCATAGCATTTTGTCCCAAGATCTCAAACCCTAGGGCTTTGAAAACAACGATTTTCACTAAATTTTGCCTTATCGACTTTATAAACTTGCACCATAGGTGTGTTGTGAAAGGTATTTTTACATTAATTTTATGTTATCAGGGTAATAATTTTCTTCCCCTCATAAAAATATTCACAACACCCTTTTAACGGGCTCTTGTAGTGAAAATTTGGTAAAAAAAAAACTACACATTTTGACTATTTTTGCCCTAGGGTTTGACCTAGTTTGCACTCTAAGCATGTTGTGATCAATTTTATGGATTGAGGTGACTAATATTAGTGATATTATTTGTTTTACCTCCTAAAATTCATTACAACACCTTGTTTTCTAGGTCTTGGAATTGAAAAACAGTGAAAAATAGCCTATTTTTGCTATATTTTCACTAGGGTTTTACCCTAAGAGGCACTAAAAGTGTGTTGTGTTGGGTATTTTGGAACCAAGTGGCTGTTATTACTGATATTATTTTATTTTCATCATAATTTTCCTCACAACACCCATTTTTATTCTCTTTTGCATTGAATTTTGGTGAAAAAAGTGCCAATTTTGACATATTTTCACTATATTTTGACTTGGCATTATCTTGGATTTGCATCAAGAGTTTGTTGAGAGTGATAATATTGATGTTTTGGACTGATATCAGATATATAACTTTCTGGTCATTGACTGAAATCCTTACAACATCCTTTTGTTTCATTCATTGGCATTGAAAAGAGTACAAAAAACTAAGCATTTTGGCTGTCATTCATATCCTTCTCCTAGGATTTGTTCTCTTAGTTTGTGTGTTGTGTGTTGTGTGATTTTGTATAAGATTTATGACACATTGTCCTAAAAATAATATCCCTTTGAGAAGAAGTAAAAGATTAATGGCATCTACTACTCTTGAAGAAGTTGGTACTTTGGACACCTTCTTTACAAAGGGAGAAACTCGAATTGTGCAAGATATTATACATCCTCCAACCTCAATGGAAGAACAAACTTTTCATGATGTTGATAACACTATTGAGGCAACAGGATATGTATCTGATGAGCAAATAGAAAAATTAGATAAGGAGCTAGCTGAATATCAATCATTTATGGAAAATGAGAGAATAGCTGAAGAAGTCGTCCCTACAATTCATAACATAAGAGAATTGATAAAAGAAGAACAAGATGGTGTTAATGCAATTTGTGGTCTAGAACATATTGTATAAACCAATATCATGCTAGTGACTGAATGTGCACAAATGATAAATAACGCTCCATCACCATCTCATACTCAAGTTTTGACACCTATACCGACTATGGGAATATCCACTTTTACGTCAACGATCTTAACAACTAATGTGAATGCTTGTAGTAATGCTACCACTAGTATTTGAGTATCTAATGGAACTAATTACAAAGTTGTGGGATTTAATTATCAGAATTTGGTTCCCAAAGGGACCTCCTCTATGCATAATTGTTCTCAACCTCCTATCGATTCCACTCATTTCCAGCTACCTATTACTTACAACCATCTTCCACCTATCATTATGGCCAACCACCATTAACATATTCTTAGCCTCTGCCTATTGTATCTCAAGCTCATTCACCTCCTCACCTTGGTTCTAATTCCTCACAACAAATTGTATCTCCCAATGATGCCATCCTAAACCAACTTTTACAAGGCATGATTGCTTTGCAACAAAAGGTAACAAATTTGACAAATTCTTCGTAGCCTAGTCTACCAACATATAATGCCCGTAATCCATTATCCTATGCAATCTTGAGAACTCCTATGTCTGAGAGGTTTGAGACTCCCCACTTTGAAAAATATGGTGGAAAAGGTTATCCTAATATTCATGTGGCAGCATTTACTACTATGTGTAGTGATTTTTATTTTGAAGAGGATTTGTTAGCAAAAATTTTCCCACGATCTCTCAAAGATACTGCTTTAGAATGGTTTTTCTCATTGCCTCTGAATTTAGTACATTCCTTTTCATAGTTGATTGATCAATTTTTACAACATTTTCAAGCAAATATCGGACCCCAAGTCACTATAATTGACTTGGTTCAATGCAAACAAGGTCCCAAAGAAAAGTTGACTGAATTCATTAGTCAATATCAAGGACTTTATGTACAGATTCAGTATCAGATGAAAGATGAGGATGTTTAAAAGATATTCATTACAAATCTACAACCAAATATTCGTGATAAGATTATCTTGATGAAATATAACTCCTTTCAACATTTATTCACTGCTCTTCATGATTATCAACTTTCGTCTAGTCAGTATGAAAACAAAAACTCATCAGCTCAAGTTGGTCAATCCATGGGTGGATCATCACAAAACCATTTTAAGAGAAATGATAATAGGAGTTTCATCAAGATCAATGGACCAAATACGAATGTGTCTGCTATAAATAATCCAAAGAAAACATCATATCAACCAAGAAAGTTTACTCTGATATCTGAGTCCTATCATTCTATCATAAATCAAGCTGTGAGTAATAACATTCTAAAGCTTCCCCTGATCACGCCTGTTGATCCTATTAAACAATGACCTTACTTTAATGATAATGCCTTTTGTCATTATCATCAAACACAAGGACATGACACTGAACGATGTATGCATCTTAAACATGAAATACAGGACCTTATTGATTCAAATGTCATCCAAGTACTGGGTGTGAATGGCAATGGAAATAGGTCGGTTGCTCCGCCGAATCAAAATTTACAAATCTTCACTAATCCTTTACCTAAGCATACTGAAAATAATATGGTGGAACAAGGTTTAATGGAAGTAGACGAGGATGATTACTTAGAGTACGATAGCATCATAGGAATGATTGAAGTGGATAAGAAAAAAATAAACAATCCACCTCGTCCTCAAAGAAATGGAACTTATGCTAAGGTTCCTCCTCCGTTATCCTTATATGGATCAGGAGATTATCATGATACATCTGAAAAACAAGAACAACAACCAATACAAATGAGTAAGATGGTACAGGATGATTCCCGTCCCTGTGCTAGAAAGATTCAACAATGAAAACTTGATAAAAATCAGAAAAGAACTAGACGACTGTCAAAAATTGGAGAAAATAGTGGTACCCATCCTCATAAGCAACAACAAGTTATATTTACACAAGGAGTAAAATATCAAATATCACATGACAATCAACAAAACTTTCATAAGAACCACTCAAATTTTACATTAAATATGATCGAATACCTCTCCAAGAGGCTCTTAAGCTCTAACATATAATATGAAGACCCTACAGGTAAGTATCTCTAATCATTTATCTCTCTTGTGATGTGCTTCCCCCGTGATGTGTTATGTGTTCTTTAGGCCTTTTGGAATGACCTCAAATTCTCCCATAAGGTTCAGGATACCAGGAGACTACCTCTATTGTGACCTTCTATTTGTATCATCATTCTTATATATTACCTCTCTCTCTGATTTCATTATTTTGTG
The DNA here is from genome assembly GCA_027924645.1 of Cunninghamia lanceolata. Taxonomy (NCBI): domain Eukaryota; kingdom Viridiplantae; phylum Streptophyta; class Pinopsida; order Cupressales; family Cupressaceae; genus Cunninghamia; species Cunninghamia lanceolata. The sequence goes on from BSBN01001161.1 coordinate 1,076,470, forward strand.
TTGTGTCTTATGGACATAGTGTTGCAGTTGGTGACTTGGGGGCACCCTCCTACATGACTGTCCCTAAGACACTTGTTTCTCCACTCTTATTTATTGTTTCCCTTCCTCTAGTGTTTCCACCTAGCTGGCGGATGACGACAAACATTTTTACTGATGCAGACCTAGTGTCCCTTTTGAGAGCAATCAACAAATGGACTTAGTTCCTAATATGACGTTGGGGTTATATATCTTATCCAACACTTGGCTAGTGGAAGCACTCGTGCTTTCCACATAGTAAATTTTATGATGTTTCTATCATATTTACAAACCTTAACAATATTGTTGCTCTATGCACCTTTGTTTGCCTTTGAATCTAGCCTTGGTGGTACTTGATTTGGAGAGCTTCGTGATATAACCCCATGATTATCCTTGAACTCAGAATTCATTGTATAACCTTGGCTTTTTGTGTAGTTAATCATATCCATTGGCATGTTATTTATCATGATATTGTAGACACTAACATGTTTCTTGTAGGGATGTGTTTGTGGGAACATTTGGCAATCGTAAAGTACATGTCACCTCCGGGGGGCATGGGATTTGTAAAAGTCAGTGTTCCCTTGTGTGTTTTATTCCTACCTTGACATGCTTGATATCAACCACCTTAAGGTGGGGGCATATACAAGGTAAGCTATCTGTTGTAGATGTTAGCTATGTGCTTGTCCTCAGGTACAGTCTAAAGACTTGCTCGATGAGTGCATCCTACATCTTGAGTTTGTTTGCAATCAATCAATCAATCATGTAAGCCCTCTATGGAGGTATCTTTTTTATCCTAAGCCCTCTATGGAGGTGGGGATGGTGTATTTCTCAAAGCAGATTGCATCATCTTGTCATTTTCAAAAGTCCTTTATGGAGGTGGGGAGTAGTTCTGTGACTAACTCAACCATTAAGTGTGTTTTCAGCGATTGTTGTGGTGAAGCCCAATCATCGATGTGTGCCTATAATGTGCCTGAGATGGTGTTGGACCTAGAAATTGGTACACTCCATTGCTTGTCTACCATATTTACTCCATGTCTTCAAGTGTGTGTGTGTTTTGGCGTGCTTGTTTTGTGTGGCATGTTTGTTACCCCATATTTAGTCTAAAGACTTGCTCGATGAGTGCATCCTACATTTTGGGAGGTTTTGCATGTCATAAATATAGTCTAAACACTTGCTCAATGATTGCATCTTGTATTATGGGAGGTTTGTTTACTTTCCAGTACTTGCATCTACATTTCATATATATGAGAAAAATAAAAGAAAAGATATCATTTTTGTCTTCCATGCATTAATGTGTCTTCTATGCATTGACTATCTTCTCCGTGTTCTACATGACTATAACTGTTTTCTCCATGTTTTGTGTGGTTATTACTGTCTTCTATGTGATTGGTGTGTCTTCTCCATGCTTGGTGTGTTTATTGTGTTTGTGACCTTACTTTAATGCATGTATTGGCCTCACATTTATACATACATTAAAGTGGGGGCCAAATGTAACGTTAGAAAATGTCCCCTTGGGGGCTTTTCCCTCATAAGGTTTAGCTCCCAGGTCTTTAGCATGCATTAGGACATCTTAGTTCATATTTTAGCATCCTGATGGAATGAGGCCTAGGTTTCATGGCAAAGTAGACCTAGGAGGACCCCTTGAGCTATAGCATACCTAAAATAGGAAAGGAGGACTTGGGCACCTGCGCCCTAGTCTTGCCCTATTTTGGGGTAGCCCTAATTTCTGGGTGTCAGTTTGTGACCATTATTTGGTCCTTTTGCTGACACAGTAAGTTTTGATTTTTAAAATCTTGGTGGGAGTGCTTGTAGTTGTATATATAATCATGTTTAGGCATTCATTTGTAAACTAGATTTTCAATTAGATGATCATTGTGAACTTTAGGCATTCTCAAGGTGATTCAAGGCTTTCTATTGTGTTGCAAGAGTAGACTTGTGTGTTTTGTGTGTTGATATTTGCATATTTGAGCATCAATTTCCTCATGGCATGAAGAGCATCTTCCTCCCAGGAGAGCTTCACTACAAGGTGACATAATATTGTGTTTTCATCACTGATTCCTTTGGTTTTTACCTCTGCCTCATAAGGGCATGCACTCTTTACCTAACAATGATGTTTGAAGACTTAAGTGTCCTCCAGGGCTTGATTGAGGCAATCCTCTAAACACCACAACCCCCAAACCAAGTCTTGTGATTGCAGGTTATAGGTGTCGCATTTGGGAAAAGTGGAGTTGTAGGAAGGATTGGCAGGCATCAAGGATTCAGGATCTGAAGAAAAGGACACAGGAGCACTTCTAGGACTTGGGCACTCGCTCTAATGTCCTCTGCATCTGAGTTTTAGGAAACATAAGTTATAGGGCTGATCAGTGTCAGAAGGAGGTCTGGATTCCGTGAAGAAATGGGTACCTTGGACTTGGGTGCCCACTCCAGTGTCCCTGACTATTCCTCTTCAGAACCCTGAAAATAGCTATTCTATAATTTGGTATTTTACTCCTATCTGCAAGAGCCTTTTCTATCATTTGTCAATTTGTTGTCGTATTTGCATAATTAGGGTTTTAATGGTTAATTGGACATAGTAGAAAAAAAAGTAATAATTAAATTCCCTAATCCAAGTTTCCCTACATCTGCAAGCAACCTAGTGTATGATAGTGCTCATCACTCGACCCTAGATCCTTGAATGTATAGTGGAGAGGTAGATTTAAACATCTAAAATCTAAAACATTAACAAATCCAATTTTCCCCTAAACACTTTGTCCAAAACTTTGACTTGTCCATGGTGTATTTAGAGTTAGAGGTGTCCTTGTACAACTTTATTTGCCCCTTGGTGATCATAGCTTTCTCGATAAATAATCCCATCTCAATGACTTTCGTAAATGAGGTAGGGCATTGAATTTGGATTTGGTAACTTAGATCCAGGTTAAGGTTATGGACAAATATCTCTGTCATTTGCTTCTCAGGCACGTGATATGAGCATTTGCTCATGAGTTGTCTTCACCTTTGTAAGAAGGTGGTGAAGGATTTGCCACTCTTTTGCTTTATATTACATAGGTCAAGCATGGAAACTTTTTGTTCAATGTTATATGAGAATTGTGTGATGAACTTGTTTAAGAACTCATCAAAAATTTTGATACCTAGGAGAAGTCATGAGAACCATTCCATGGCTTGTCCACCTAGAGATTTAGGGAATAGTCTCATTAGGAAAGTTTCATTGTGAGCTACTTCTAGGCATGCGGTACTAAATTCCCTAATGTGATCTCTTGGGTCTCCTTTCCCTTTATATTTGTCAAACTTAGGAACTTCAAACCAAAAGGGGAAGGGTACCATGTTCAAACTTTTGTCAAAGGGGTATGGCAATATATCCTCTAATGAATAAGTTTTAGTGGGTGGCCCCATTTGGAGATCCACCAATTTCTACATTAGGCTCTCTATTTGTTTTGTTAATGTGTCCATACGTGTATTTGAGTCTGTTGGTTTCTTACTTTTGTCTTTGTCAAGGGAGCTTTCCTCATTTGTGCTCTTTTCATGAGTTTTTTCCTCTCCTAGATCTTTTAATGCATTGATGTCAAATTCAACGGGGAGTTTAAGTCCTTGGTTTGCAAGATGAAGAAAGTACTTTTGAGGGTCCTCGTTGAGCACTTTGTCCTTCATGCATTGAAATTTTTGATCTCGGAGGGCTCCTTGGTACTCCTCGTGAGAGATTTCCTCATTGTTGTGATGAGGGGACACAATCCTATCTGATGTTCCATCCATTTCAAGTTGCTTTTGTTTTTGGGATCTAGTTAAGACCATACAAGGCGATGTGGGAAGGAGTGGGGTAAAACTAGAGATTTTGGTAAGGTGCTGGTGTAAGTTGGTGAGAAGAGGATACTTGCAGTGATGAGATTTGAACAAGGGACTCTTTTGATCAATGATTCCATGTAATTTTGTCATCACAAGGTGATAGCCACAAGTAAGGATACTCGATACTCGTTTACTATGTAGAGACTAGTCTTGTACCAAGACCACTAGTGAAGTTCTGAGTGAAAAGGATGTCTGATCCTTGATAGTGGAGACTTACTAGGTTTACATAAATCCAAAATGATCCAAAAAAGGTCTTGCACTAATCTAATATAGATACTTTTGACTTGTTTATGGGAAGACCTAGTAAAAGGTGGACAAGACGACTGACGAAGGAGAAGGTGCATTATGGAAATGGATGGAAGAGGTGACTACATGGTAAATCTGATCTCAAGAATTGGAACAAGGATGAAATGGGTACCCAGAAATGCTAAAAATTTTCTCTCAAAAGATGTGTAGAAGCTCACTGTTTTGGATGCGCAACAATAAATGTACTGAAACAAAGGACAAATGTGCAATAAGTCAAAGCAAATGCGCAGCTTTGGTAAATGACAAAAGTGCAATAATAGACAACAAATGCATAGAAAGTCGATGTAAATGCGTAGCAGGTTGACACAGATGCACAGTTCTATAGGACAAATGCGCAGCTCTGGTTTTCTTAACTATTTTTGCAATTTTCTTGGCATGTTTTTTGATGTTTTTGGTTTCTTGGCTGCAAGTTGGTCTTTTTTATCTAATTTTCTCAATTATGGAAAGACACAATAAACACAAAGAATTTTTTATGATTTTTTTTAAATCTTTTTTTGTAATTTTTGGACTCTTTCTGACTAAAAAGTAAGTACAAATCCTAAGCTGGCTGGGACAATATAAACTGAATTCTAGTTGAGGCATATTCAGGAGGTGATAATCGCCCTTCCTTGCACTGGCTTATAAAGATTTTTGGCTACTAAAAACAAAGGATGATTAGTAAGTGCAACTATTCAAGTGGTTATACGTACAACATCGCTACTCTCTGTTATGGAGTCTCCTAGCCTGTAAGGGTTACAACTTGGAGGGTTTTGGGGGAGTTGGCTATTGGTATACCACAACAACATTCATTGCTTGAATCTTTTGCTCCAAACATAATTTATTTATAGTGGCTTGGCAGAGCTTGGCTTTAGCTTGTTACCACTTAAGGTCATTCCCACTTGGATGGAAGGATATCCAAGGGCAGGTCTCTCTAAAGGTTTAACACATGTGAAATGATATGTCTGGCATTTTGGTCACCCAAGGTAGGGGAGAGCATAGGCCTAGTATCATTCCAAAACCACAAAAGACAAAGGTTCTTTTCCCCTAATTAAAATGAAAAATACTAAATGAGTTAGCTACTTGGAAACACACGCAATTTGTTAACTTTGAGAGTAAAATATCAATGGTTCAATTTTATCCTCCTAGCATTGGGACTAAATTCAAGTTGTTGATGCAACAAGATCGAATTACAATCCTCCTAGTTAGAACTAAATGAGATTTGCATGAACATGCATTTACTTTCCTTTAGATATAGAGATGAGTTAACAAATGCATCTATATGACTAAACTAGCCCCTAACCTGCAAGTAGATCAGAGAATATTCCTACGAGAAGTGTGAACGTTAGCAAAATCACAATGACAACTCAAAAGTCACTATTAGAATTAGATGCACAGCTACAGAGATCATAGGCATAGAGACAAACGTTAGATATACAAAATTACAAAAGCACTGAGATAGAGGTCAAAAGCATAGAATCAGAGAGTATGTGCGCAAAAAGAATAGATGCGCCATTTCAGAGCACAAATGTGTTGAAACAGAGCATGGATGCACCGATCTATCAAATGCATGGAAACAGAGCTCATATGTGTGTTAGAATTGATCAGATGCACAGAATCCTCCTATGTTCGGAACCTAACGCACAAAAACTCAATTTTTGGGTTAAATCAGGGCAAGGCCCATGGTGGGCAACAAAAATGTTATCAAAAAATTGGAATGATTATCAAATATATCAAAGTAATCCAATAAACTCAATGAAAAAGGAAATAATCAAGATTTAAATAAAACAAAGACAAAACCTTGCAAACCTCAATACTTCATAGCTTCCATTGTTCGCCTATCTCAAATGATCTTGTGTATGAATATGGCCCTCAGAAGGTGCACTGCCTTGCTATTTCCAAGATGTCAAGTGGAAATGGCTGTGATAGGTTTGCAATGAAGATGGAGCTTCACAACAATGGTAATGGTGATAGTAACAAGTTGATCGCAAGCAATGGAGGAATTTGGTGCCAAAGGCATTCTATGATTCCTGCAGAGTAACTTTACTAAAATCTTGGATGATTGAAATGGAGGAAAAGGGTTGTACTTATAGACTTGAGAGAGAGCAGATCAACGATATAGAAAGAACAAGAAGATCAATGGTATAGAATGGTTGAGAGATGTGTGCGAACAGGAATAAGACATGTGTCACACAAAAAGTTGTTTTGTTTGAGTTAACTCCTTTCTTTTATAAAGATAAGTTTTGATTTCATAAATTAGAAAAAATATTTATAATTTAAGAGTTGTTGATAAAAACAAGATTGATTGAGTCAATTAACTCAACTTGTGATTTTCTTTTGCATGATTTGAGAGAAATTAAATAATAAATTATTTACTTTTGTGTGCATGAAGAAGAAGATTTGGAAGATTTTTGAGAAATTAGAAGATAAGAAAGCAAATTAAATAAATAAATTTATTTAATTGTTTGTGCATGATTTGGAAGAATAAATAAAATATTTGACTATATTTTATTCTTAGAGATTGAGAGAATTTAAATAAATTTGGTTGATTTTATTTAAATTTGGAGGAATGCGTGATTTAATTAAATAATTAAGAATTATTTAGTTGTTGATAAGAGGATTTGGAAGAATTTAAATAAATAAAGGATTTTATTTAATTTTGACTTTAGAAGAGGTAATTAAATAATTTGATATTTAATTAATCTAGAGGATTATGAATCAAATACATAAATTTGTTTATTTATTTATTGATATAGGAATTAAATGGAATAAATATTAAGAATATTTATTTAGACAGAGTCGTGCCATTTTTAGGCGTATAAAATTTAATTATCTCATTATTCTTTTAAAAATAAATAAAATAAATATTTTATTTATTTCTCTTCTCATCATGCACATAAATTAAATAAATTTATTTATTTAATTTATATTGATTCTTCCAATCTAACAATTTAGCCTTTTCCTCTATCATTTAAAAATAAATTAAATGAATTTATTTGTTTAATTTATTTTATCTTATTATTTCCCTCTCTTATCACATTCTTCTATGTGTACAAGATAGGTCCTATCCTAAATAAAATACAAAAATGATTTAATTGGTTCAAAAATCAATCATCCACATCATCCAACCCTTAAAATAGAAAAGCATCCTATTTTAAGAAAATCAGTCTTACCACTACCAACAAACCAATTACAATCATTTAATAAAAGATTTCTCTATCGACACATATCTTGTACACATTCATCCAAGCTTCTTGTTTAAACTCAACCATTCACATAGCCACCTAATCTCCATCATTGATCAACCTTAGTTGGGAGCTATATATGCACCCTCTCACCTCATTCCATTCAATCCCACACAATCTACATAGCATCTAGATTATCATCTCATGCATATTGAATCCATTGAGCATTCATTGAGCACTTTGAGCATATCATCCATCATCATGACAACTTTGACAACTATGGTTGTTCACTATTGTGAAGCAATCCACCTTACAACCAAAGAATCGATACAATCTAGGTTACATTGTTCTTTGATTTAGTTTTATTTTGTGTCATTTAGATGGATTCTTTGAAGGTGGTAGGATTGGGTTTTGATTGTAATGCTTGATCTTATTAACCCAATTTTTTCCTACTAACACAAAATTAAAAAAGATGACTCTAGAACTCTGATTGTTACAAGAACAAGGACAAAAGGAAATATATATCAGCTCAAAGGTACTAATTGTGTGTGTCTTATGATTCAAATTAATGAAAGTTGGCTATGGCATAGAAGAATGTGCCACATCAATTTTGACAGCCTAGTGAAGATCAGATCTACTCAAGCTATGAGAGATTTGGCAAAGATTACAAAGTCTACCAATGCAATATATAAGGAATGCCAAATTAGGAAACAAACAAGGAAGAATTTCAAGATCAACGAGTATTCAATCACCAGACCTCTAGAGTTGGAGCATATAGATCTATGTGGACCTACAAGAGTAGGAGGCTTTCAAGGTGACAGGTATTTCATGTTGTTGATTGATGATTTCTATAGAATGACTTGGGTAACTTGTATCAAATAAAAATTAGAAGCTCTAGATAAGTTCAAAGCTTTTAAGGCTATGGTTAAAACTGAAATTGATTTGAAAGTCAAGTGTTTGAGGTCTGACAGAGGTGGTGAGTTCACCTCTGATGAGTTTAATTGATTTTGTGAAGATCGTGGAATAAAAAGGCACTTGTCAGTGCCTAGGACTCCTCAGCAGAATGGAGTTGTGGAAAGGAAGAATAGGACTATTTAGGAAGTAGAAAAGACAATGATGAAAGTAGAAAATCTACCTGATACCTATTAGAGAGAAGCCATCCACATTGCAGTCTACATACAAAATAGAATGCAAGCTAGGGACAACAGTTCAAAGACTCCATATGAACTATGGTATGGAAGAACTCCTACTATAAAATACTTTAGACTATTTGGAAGTAAATGCTACATTAGGAGAGATGAAGAAAACTTGGGAGAGTTTGATACAAGATCGGAAGAATAAATCTTCCTTGGATACTCTACAAAGAGCAAGGCATACAGGTGCTACAACAAGAGACTAAAGAGATTAGTGGAAAATGCAAATGCCAAAGTGGATGAGAAACCATACTAAAGTTTAGTGCTAGTAGAAGGATATGAATCAGATGAGAACCATTGCAAAGAAGTAGAAAGTGAGGAAGAAAATGAAAAAGAGAAGCAAGATGATGAAGAAGATGCTTTGGAAAAGATTCCCAAGACTCCTACATATTTACAGAAGAATCATTCTAAAAATTAGATCATTTGAGATAAGAACAAAGGTATTTTAACAAGAAGTATTGTTATGACAGGTGAACAGGTAAACTTGTGCTTACTATTTCAAATAGAACCAAAAAGTGACTGAAGCATGCAGAAATGAGTACTAGATCAAGGCTATGGAAGAAGAATTGATGTAGATTGAGAAGAATCAAACTAGGCAAATTGTCCCAAGACCAATAGATAAGAATGTGATATGAAATAAATGGGTCTTCTAGAAAAAATTGAATGAGAATGGGGAAGTAGTTAGAAATAAGGCCAGGCTGGTGTGTAAAGGCTACTCACAAGTGGAAGGAATAGATTATGAGGAAACATTTGCTCCAGTGGCAAGATTGGAAGTCATCAGATTGTTTTTGGACTTTGTAGCTCATAAGGACTTCAAATTCTATCAAATGGATGTGAAATATATGTTCCTAAATGGAGACTTAGAAGAGGAAGTATATATTGAGCAACAGGAAGGATTTCAGTTATTAGATGATCCCACTATGATCTACAAATTGAAGAAGGCATTGTATGGACTCAAACATGCTCCTAGAGCTTGGTATGCAAGGTTGGATAGGTATCTACTATAGGAAGGATTCAAAAAGGGCACTATGAATAGTAATCTATACTTCAAAGTTGAAGAAGATCATATCTTAATTGTGGAAGTGTATGTAGATGATATAATCTTTGGAGGAAATGAAAGTATGTGCAAGAAATTTGCAGAAGAAATGCAGAAGGAATTTGAAATGTCAATATGTGGGTAAATGAACTTCTTCCTTGGGTCACAAATCAATCAATCAGAAAAGGACATTTTCATTTCACAGTCAAATTATGCTAAGGAAATGTTGAAGAAGTTTGGAATGAAAGACTCGAAACTAGTGTGTACTCCCATGACTACTGGTTATAAGTTAAGCAAAGATGATGAATCTCCTAAGGCTGATAAGAGTAAGTATAGATCAATGATTGGTGGATCATTATACATGACTGCTACTAGACCAGATATCATGCATGTAATCTATCTTGTGGCTAGATTCCAAGTTGATACCAAAGAGTCACATGTCATAGCAATAAAGAGGATATTTAAATACCTAAAAGGCACTCTAGAGTTTTGCCTATGGTATCCCAAGGATATTGATTTCTCCTTGAGTGCATATACAGATGCAGATTAGGCAGGATGTACAAATGATAGGAGTACAAGTGGTGGTGCTTTGTTTCTGGGAAACAGACTTATCTCATGGTTAAGTAAGAAGCAAGACTCAGTGTCATTATCTACTACAGAGGCATAATATATTGTAGCAACATCTTGTTGGACACAATTGTTATGGATGAAGTAGACATTGAAGGATATCAAAGTGTCATATGATGAACCTATTCCTATCCTATGTGACAATACAAATTCTATCAACATTTCAAAAAATCCAATGATGCATTCAATGACAAAGAACATTTCAATCCAATATCAATTCTTAAGAAAAAAGGTTGTAGAGAATGAGGTAAAGTTGGAGTATGTGCCTACCAAGAATCAAGTTGTAGACATCTTTACAAAGCCTCTCCCTAAGGATACTTTTGAGTATCTCTGATAGAAGTTAGGGGTTGTTGCCCCTCCTCTCAACTAGATGCACAAATTTGTACATCTATCCAAGTAGCATTTCAAGATACACTTTTAACCCTAGATTGATGTTGAAAGCTACCTCTCAGGGGGAGTAGGTATTGATACTATTGGTTAGTGTAGTCAGATGGAGCATATATTATGATCTTAAGGGGGAGAGTGTAGAAAAGTGAGAACAATGGAGATAGAGCAGATACTTGCTGGTGTTAGAGATCTTTCCCTTTTCCATTGATGTCAAAGGGGGAGAGAGAGTTGAAGTGATTGAAAAACCATTGTGTAGAGAGGTGTGTGAAGGGTAAAAGTTATTTCTATCAGAAGGAGTATTACTAGTTGCAGAGTTGCTAATTGAGTGCTTTAGGTCTTGATGGTTTTTCAAAGAGTTGGTGTTGCCATCAATGACAAAGGGGGAGATTGTTGGAAGCTTTCTAGTCTTGTCATTGATGTCAACATCTAACAGATGGTCCACTTGGTTTCCAAGTGCTTTTGAGAAAATTTGAAGAAAAAGATGTGTAGTGTGATAGAGCTGTGTTCAGTGTTGTGCTTCGCATTTCCTCATAGTTGAAGATATGCTTGTGTAGTTTGGAAGTGATGATCAGAGATGTTCAAAGGTGTTATATCCAAATTTTTAGGTTCTGGATCATGTGGATGTGGAATGTGTGTTTGAAAGAGTATTTTCCTATGTAGAATATTGTTTGGGATAAAGAATGCTCTACAATTCTCCGCATTGTGCTTTCCTATCTTACAGTTCTGGGAGAGTTCTTATATTATCTATATCCACCTTCTGTTGAAGTTACTAGTGTTGGGATGCTTTGCAAGTTTAGTTCTTGTGTTCATGGTTGGTAATAGTGTGTCCTGATGTACATAATGAAGACATTCTTTGTTTTAGATGGTTGCGGTAATGTTGTAGAAGTTTATGATGATGATGATGAGTATTCTAGGAAGGCATGTGAATGTATTGGAATGTCTCTCTCTAGTCCACATGATGTTCTTAGACTTGGGTAAGTGTGAATGTGGCTATTAGCTCAAGATTTGCCAACCTAGCTTACTAGCGCCATTTATAGAGGTACCTCATGGATTGTGGATGTGATAAGAAGCTTGATGATACATAGTTGAGTCCTAGTTATCTCTTGACATGGTTCACTTTCACTTATTTCCACCACAGAAGTGTTTAGTGTCGACCTAAGTAATGTTGCATGTGTGTAATGCACACACTTCATTAGGACCAACCTAACTGAGATAGGTCTTGGTTATAGATGGTATAAATGTAAGATGAAGTTGAATGGAGCAAGGTAGAGAAGAATATGTGAATGTAAATCAAGGGCAATGAAGTTGTGTGCAAACTTAAATGCTTATGGATCTAAAATGCAATGAGCAGAAGGTGTCTACATTTTAGTGTGCCAGAAGTTGCTCGAGGCAGTGAACCAAAGGTTACAAATGGCAAGGAGTGGCAGCGGTGGATCTCTCTTGTTGCTTTGAGATAGTGAATATCTCTATAATACTATTCTTATTTTTTCTATCCTTTGTGTAGTGAGCCCTTGGTAGTGAGACTTTCTCTGGCAGTGAGCCTTTCTTCTGGGTAGTGAGCCTATTTATTTTTGGTGTTGTTATTCATTTATATTGTGAGCTAACATTGTGGTTTTTCCATTAAATGGGTTTTCCATGTAAATCTAGTGTTCTTATGTGCTTTGATGTGTTTGCATTGATGCTTCATATGTTTACATTCTACTAATGCATTATAAGTGGTTGATGTTTGAAATTGCTTTGAGGGTTTAAAGTTTTAACATACAACTGATTCAAAGCCCCCCTCTTAGTTGTCCTATGCATTCCAACACGTATGTACTACTATCCCATATTGTGATGGTTTGTTTATTGTTTGTTCTCCCTTGGTACCCTTGTTAGCACAAAGGTACAAAGAGTAAAGGATGTGTTGTGTCATTCCTCTATATGTATCTTTGTTCTTCTATATGTCATGATGTGTAATTTCATTATTTTTCCTTGGATGATTTATCATCCTTTCATGTTGCTTCAATTTATGTGTATGTGATCTTTCTCCCATCTATGTGGCACCTTTTTGCAATGTTTGGCATCATACCATGACTACACAAGTAATTGTGTATCATGCCTCTAAGCATCTCCTTGGTTTGCTCATCTTGGGAGAAACCCCTTGTTGCGATGAAGCTTTTAAAAACACATATCATTTGGGCATTTTCTTTTAGAAATCTCTCATGCTTGTTTTGTGTTTCTTCCTCACTTTACATCAAAGGCAATTTCTCCCTAATGGAGTTAGCAATCAGTTTAAGGTGGGGTCATATATTGTGCTATGAGCATTACTCTAATCTTTCTATTGAAACACTTGTTGATTATCTTTGTTATTACACTCTCTTGGAAAGGATTATGGTTAACATGGAAACAAGATCTTGAGTCTATCTTGTTCTCCTAAGTTGAAGCTCCTTGCATGTTTGGGAGAAGGGTTGAACCACCAACTAGAGTTTGGTAATAAGATCACTTCGCTTTCTTATTCTACAAGACTTAATGAAAATCCTCTTGTAGGAGGTAGCTTAGTGTATTCCCTTGAGTGGAAACACTTTCCTTTTAAGATGGTGTGTATGATGTGTTATGTATTCCTCTCGTGCTTCTCATTTCTAACTAACCCCTTAGCATTCTTCTTTATTGCATCTTGGGGAATGATGCATTGTGATTGAGACATCATTTAGATTGAGGTCTTTTTTGTCATGCTAACTCAAGGTCTTTTGTTATGTTTTTATTATGATTGATGTATGATGCGTGTATTCTCATATATAATTCTTATTCTCTATATGTTCTTCACACCTTGTTGGTGCCTCACATGTGTTCTCTCTATGTATTCTTTATGTATTCTCCTTAAATGCTTCACATGTATTCCATATGCCTTATGTGTATACTTCATGTCAAGCGTGTATACTTTGTGTATGACATCTATGCTTTGTGTGTTTCATGTATGCATTATAACTTCTCAAGTGTATGCCTTGTGTATGTTTTGTCTTATCTTATGTTTTCTGAGTGCTTCATATGTGAGTGAATTATGTCATGTGTTTTTTGTGTATGCCAATCATCATAGACTCCTAGGATCCTAAACTTGGGGGCTTGATTACCCCTCAATTTTGGTAACATTCTATGTCTTCTATGATCCTATGTGTTTGCAACCTTAGAATCCAAAGCTTGGGGGCTTAATCATCCCTCAATCTTGGTGAAATTCGTTGGGCTTCTATGCCTTGTGTGTTTGAATCTATCCTTAGTATGAGTTTGAATGTAAGATCATACCCACACTAAAGTGGGGGCTAAATGTTATGTCATAAAATGTCCACACCACCATTTTACACCTAGTTTAGCACCTAGGTTGACCTAAAATGTTTACACTTGTTAATTAGGACCTATTATAACACCTTTTTGAGCATTAAGCATGTAGTTCTTGATCCTGATGCACAAAACTAGGAAAACTATTTATAAGGTAGGACTAAGCACACTTTAAGTACCTTATCCATAGAGTTTGGGGCTAAAGGAATAGGGCACCTAAGCACCCTTGTCCCCTTTTTAGCCCTGACCTAAATTGTGGTTTGTTAGCTTGGGACCTCTTAAATGATTTTCAATGTCAGCCTCATGTGGATTAATTCTCCAGAAATCAATGGGAATGCATATAAATGTGAGTTAGTTTATTCATTTGAACACACCAAAGATATCCCTAACTTCTTGAAAGATTCTTCTTCTCTCTCATGCTCTCCACTCTTCACTAAAACTCCCTATTATGGTTGTTGTGACACTAACATATTGCAGCTCTTCTAAAGATCTATCTACTTCTTTGGGCTACACCAACATCTTAAGTCAAGTTGTGATGCCACATCAAGGATGTTAGGGTTTCCATGCTCATGGTGACTTCTTTCCTTCATGCTTTGTCCTAGTATTCCATTCTACTTCAAATTTGTCTTTTCCCTCCTAGGGCACGTGCTCTTTATCTATCATCTTTTCTATTATGGAGGTGGAAACATCATTCATGAAGCTTGACTGTGGTAAGCTCCTACATAGAACCTAACCATTTTCCTTCTTGTATGTGTGCAAGTCAGATCTGGAGAAATTTCCTAAAGATAAGTTGAAGAGGATAGAAGCAGAAGAAGCCAAATACATCTAAGACATCAATTTCTGTTAACCCTAATCAGGGTCTAGGGCACCCAACCACCCTTGTCCTAGGTAGTTCTACCTCCAAATCTAGGTTCTAAATTCATCTCTGATCTTTGTTGTTCATTTGGTTTCTAGGTCTCTACTTCTTGTTGAGAAATATTGCCTCAAACTTACTGACAAGAAGGCTACTGGTTTGGCATTTAGGTCCTCATTAGGCTGACAGTCTCATTTTGATGGGACAGTTTTGTTAGTCTCCTTGATAGCCTGATACAAAGCATTGGCCCTCCATAGTGTGACCTAGCATCTTCAGTGGGACTCTATCTTAATTCTCCTCAATGGTCTGATGGAGCTGTGAACTCTATGTGAAGGACTCCTATCAAAAGGAATAAAGGATGTCAAAGGGACCTTGGTTTATGTCTCTTCGACATGCCAACCCACAGTGTCTATGGTAGGACCCAAGCAGTTCCTTGTGGGGAAGTGGTAGTTGGTGTAAGTGGTAATGACATGGCAGTGGGGACCATGGTGGTGGTTATAAACTTTATCAAAAGGACATCCTTACATTGATGGTAGATAATAGGCAGTCCCCCCAATATGACCGATAGGTTTGACTTCGCAAGCCCGTAGACTCCATGGTGGGGCCCGATCAATGTCATGTGCAAGTGCACTATTGGCTGAGATCATCTTGATCTAGTGGTGCCTGCTAGACCACAGTGTCTTGGTGGGAACCAACTAGTCCTAAGTGGGAGAGTAGGGATTAGATGTAGTTGATGGAGGATGTCTGACTGGGTGAGTTGGATCACAAATATTGGTTGAATGGTGTATGTTGTTGGCTGAATGACTTGGCATGTAATATAGATGTTCAGAGGACTTTGATAGTTCAAAGAGATTGTATTTGGTGTCTCTTTGATGGCTCGAAATGTCTATGATAGTTAAATTGTATTGTGATCACTGTCTATGGAAACCACTTGTCTAGTATGGAAGTTGAAGTAGTTGTTCTTCCTAGTAAAATGAGTTGAATGTGAATGCGTTGTAAAAAAGTGAGTAGAGATCATGTGAATGTGATGAGAGGAGAAGTTGCATTCATGGGGAGATTGTGCTGCCAGACTATCTCCAGATGGAATAGGATGTAAATCTTCATGTAAAGGCTTAGAGCCTAGATTGTATTATAACTGTATTCTTTGGTTGCTGAATAATACAATGGGTCTAAGATTTTAGAGTATAGGGTTTTTAACCTAAAAGGGTTTTCCCCGTGTAAATCTGTGTGTTCATGTCTTATGTTCCATCTTTCATGTGTTATGATTCTGTTGTTGAATCTGTTTAATGCTTGTTGATGAAACTGGTTAAAACTTGCATGAACTTTTCTCAGTAGGATTAATGATGGGAAATGAACCATGTCTGATTATGCTTTGTGTCATAGTTGTACGTGTTTTTGAGGCAATCTAAAGAAATTTAAACCTACTAAAGACACTACTATTCTTAGATGTTCATTCTAAGATGATCTTATTTCCCTACAAGTGGTATTAGAGCCTTTTGCTAGGATTTGATTGTTCCTAGTGTTTCTAGTTCTAGGTATTCCTTATGTGAAGAGTTTTTAGTTTGGCAAGCTTGAGGAAATAAGAAGGAATCAGTTGATGATTGATCCTTTAGTGAGTGGAAGGTGATTGCATTTTTTTTTAGTTTCATTAGATAACATGTAGCTTCAAGGATGGTGAAGATGGAGAAACTGGAGCTAATCATATTGAAATGATGTGGTCTGAGGCTCCTAGTTGATAGTAGAGTAATCCTAATGCATGAGGTGGGATTCTTTGCTTTGTGGTTGTGTTGCAACAAAGTTTTTATATTGGGTGTCTGTGTGAGAGGCTCCCTGGTAATATGGAGAAGCTTGTGTTATTGTTTAGCCATGGAGTAATGTACTTATGATGGAAATTTATTCTCAGTATTGGAAGGCATTATTTTTGTTACCCTGATTGTATGTAGGCTATGAAGTTGATCATTGGATGATCTGAAAGCTTCGGTAATAGCCAAACTCTCTCGAATGCATGTGCATGTTGGTGGTTGTGGAGTTGGCCTACAAGTGGGCCTGGAGTTCTTGAATTGTTGTTTCCTTTTAAGGATGTTTTGTACTTGCATGTCTTAGATTCATGTTCCTTGGATTTGAGGGGTTTTATAGTTTTTCCTAAAATCTATGGTTATGCATATTCATGATAATTTGTTATTCTACTTTAACTATTATGGTGTTTTAATTTTAGACTTTTGATTCATCTAGATGTGAGGTGGGTATGGATGTGCATGGGTGTTTTTAAGACACTGTGGTTTTGTAGGTTTTACATGGTTAAGAGAAAAAACTTGTGGTTTTGTGAAGCTACAGTTAAGCTATTTTCTAGACCCTAGCTTTTAGGGTGTTTCTAGATGAGATAGTTGTAGTTTTGCATGCATGCTCTATGCATGGTGTGAGGAGGTGAGATGTTTTCTCTACATGGGAGTGCTGGTATGTAATATCTCACTTAGTATTTCTGTGGTAATGCTTTTGGATTCCTAGACTATGGTACTCAAGTTGTGGACATGTTTGGCAAATCAAATTTTTGTATGATCTGGTGTTTGAGTCATGATTATCTATAGGATATTATTCTCTTTGAAATATTAGATTTGCAATTTCTATTGTTATAGTAGGTCTACATATTATATTGATTGGATCTACAAGTTATGCATTTTGTAAATTAGCTGCCCATTGGCTATAGTGGGATGACTCGGAAGTGGACTGTCTATATCCACAAGGTTGTTTCAGTGTTGATGCAGACTTGTTAGCTGGCCTTGTCTATGGTCACTTGTGCATTGGTTTGGTTGCTTTGAGATGAGAGGATGGATGGTGTTGAGTACCTAGTTAGTTGGTTAATGGGGACCTGTAGCATGTGTATCACGATGTCATAAATAGCTTGGATACACAGTTTTGTGTAAGATTTTGACAGTGATGGTATATTTTCTGCTTAGTTTGAAGATCTTGGTGCCACTTGGTTGTACTGTCACATGGATATTTTAATGAGTGGACTTGGAGGATTTTCAAATTAAGAGATATTTAGTCATGATGCTTGGAAATCTTGGTTATCACAATTCAGTGGGAGCTTTAGCAATGACTGTGAATTCATCACTCAGTGATCGATAATCTTCTTTAGTGTTGCAAATGTTACTAGGAGGAGCTCTTAGATCCTACTGCTGTAGAAAGGTTCTTTCGTATTTGCATGGACACTATTCGGAGATGGGTCATCTTCATGATATTGAAGATATGTAACATCTTGGAGCCATGGAGGACTCATGGAGTCTTTGGTTGAGGTGTTAGTAGTGCTTGATAGGTAATGTTGGTTTAGAGTTTGGTTTGTTTTATGTCATGGTATACTCTTGTTTATGCATTAGAGTTTGGGCATGATACATTGCTCTTGAGACCATGCTATGTTAACTTGGAGAATGGAATCTCCTAAGGGGGATAGTAAGATCATGATGTCATGACAAGTTCCTGATTCAGATGATTGGAGCTTTGACATTAGTCTAGTGATTCTCTGTGTTTTGGGTGCATTGGTCATATGCTTGATAACTTCATGATGCTGCAGTGATGTATTTGGAGTTTAGCATGAGATGATTGATTGTAGGTGCTCATGGATACATGGAGAATGAGGTGAGGCTACATTTCTATTAAGATGAGAAAAGTGTTCTTGAGATGTTTACTCTTGATGAGATTTCAGCAAAAAGTCTAAAGAGCCTACACCTTGGTTGGACATGAGTTCAACAGAGACCTATGAAGAGATTGCTCTTGAAGGATATCATACATGACACAGTTGGCACTTAGAGGTGTATATAGAAGGATTTTCTATAGGTATATGATGTGCAGTGATACTCCCTTTTGTCTTTATTGTCTCCCTAGATGGTTTGTTTTACATTACATTGGTTTGACATTTGGTTGGAGCTATTGTGATCACTAGTTTGTGGTCATGTGTTTTCACTTATGTTCTTGGGTGATGAAATGGAGGTTCCTTTATCTCTTTCCTTTACTAGGTGTGGTGAACTTGGGAGAGCTCAGGATTGGTGGTGAGAATTGTTCTTACAAGTTATTTGTTTACAGGTTTTGCATATCATTGTGGACGATTCATTGGTGCTACATGATGTTGTTTACACTTTCTAAATGATGCTATTGGTAGACTTGGTACGCCTTGATATTTTTTAGATTTACATTTCCCATGCAGTGAGAGTTCCTGGATGTGTTTGGTCTTCGACTGGTTGACACATGGACCTTTTATTTGCAGTTGATGGGTTGGCTTTGTAGGTGGCATGTGTTTGCTGATGTGAATACCTTTGAGGTATAGATAGATTGGATGGATTAGCACTTGTTGTGTGTGCTATTTTCAATCATGTGGGTTTTGTTCATTTGGATGAAAGTAGTCAGTTTCCTGGTTGTTGTTCTAGCTGATGTTCTACCTTGTTTCTGGAGGATGACTTCATGATTGTGTTCAAGTTGAAACTTTGAAGTTGATGTTATTGATGCTTTTGTATAACTTGTGAGCATAATGGAGTGGTGGTAGTATGTTGTAGCCTTTACTATCAGTTAGATTTGACACCTATGTTCTTTAGACTGGTGCATATATGCCTTGTCTTGTTACTTTTCCTTTGGTGGATGGCTGGAACTATTGCCTGAGATGGTGGACATCTTAGATGTCATTGCAGGTTTCTTGGTTGGAGCATGGAAGCATTGTTTAAGATTCATTGAGATTGCATGTATGGCTGTGATGATGACTTCAAGAGTTGTTTCGGGGCCTGTAAGTTCTTCATCAAGTGGGAGAATGTTGAGAAATGGTGCCTCAAAGTTACTGGCAAGAAGGCTACTAGTTTGGCATTTAGGTCCTCGTCAAGCTGACAGTCTCATTTTGGTGGGATAGTTTTGTTAGTCTCCTTGACAACTAGATACAAAGAATTGGCCCTCCATCGGCGTGACCTAGCGTCTTCAGTGGGACTCTGTCTTGAGTCTCCTCGATGGTCTGATGGAGTTGTGAACTTTGTGTGAAGGACTCCTATCGAAAGGACTAAAGGATGTTGAAGGGACGTTGGTTTATGTCTCTTCGATGAGCCGATGTACTATTGTGTGCACCACACGCCAACCCTTGGTGTCTGTGGTAGGACCTAGGCAGTTCCTTTGTCATGCCCAAAAATAGCATGGCCAATGCACACAAAAATACTATAATTTTTTTTTGTAGTTTGATAGCTAATCCCAAACCCAACATCAAGCATATATATATATATAACACCTCAACAACTGAAGATTAAGTACCACTACACATGCAAAAGGGACATATAGGTGACTCATAGACACACATAGAGGCCTCGCTTATTCCTTCTGTTAGACAAGGGTAAAATGCACCCAAAATGACACACCCCTCCCAAAGGACTCACAATAAGACTAATTGTTACAAGGAGAACTATCATTCCTATAACTAGATAACCGATGTATGTATTGTGATGAAACAATCATACTAGGGAATTGTTAACTATAGGTAAATGACAATAACCGAAAACAACACATTGCTTCAATAACTAGGGTAAGATAAGGAGTTAAAGGTTTCAATGGTACAAGAGGTACATTATAATTATCCTTATCTAACAATTTACATTTATTCCAATTCCAACCTTTCAATACCTTATCTCCTACTTAACTAATGGTGACAAAATTGCATTAAGGAAATAATATATCTATTCTAAGCCAATTTTTAATAACCAAAAACATTGAAGATTATTCAACTGATCTAATATGATTTACTAATTACTTTATTTATTTTCAACTCCAAATCTTCCTAAAATTGATTAGTTTGAAACATTACAAAGTGTACAAGAAGTAGGATGAGATCATCTGACCAATTAAATATCTCACTAAAAAATAATTTCACTACTCACTAATTAAATCCTAAATAATGACGCAGTCCTAACAAAGATATGAAACATACTAATTTGATACCTCTAACATAAATATGATCAAGCCAGAAATGTGACCTAATATAAACATCTTAAGAAATGCACATTTCTTTCCACTATTAAGAAATTTTCCAATTTACAAAACTTTTATAATTTCGGAAGTCCCAAATTAAAATTAAATATTAAGACCTGAAAAGAAATTATCATTTCCTATGCTCTGTATTTTTATTTTTTTTAAACATTTCCTTTACAAAGAATAGCCTACAAATTTTTTAATAATAATAAAAATGAATTCTTAAATAATTTTTAAACTTTCCTAATAAGAGGCTATCTCTTATTTCCCAAAAGATTTATTTTAAAATCTATCCAAAATGAGTCTCTTTTGTTTTATAATCTAAATACTCACACGTAAGAGAGGATAGACTTTATAATTTCTTGTAATATAATGGATCAGTCACATTCATAAACATAATTTTAATACCTATAACAACGAATGGCAAAAGATTCCCCTGCGCTTCAAGAAAACTTAACGTGAGAACCTCAAATCGATTTATTCTGAGATGTCTGAAAAGATTTGTTTTAATTAGCTGAGAGGCTTTTATAAGAGAGCTTTATAGTGCTCAAATAGTCTCACGCTGGGTAATTATCTAAACTCGTCGGTTTATCTTGTCAGCCAAGCTCTTTTCCTTGACCATTTGGTTTATTTGAGACAACCGACATTAACTTCTGTCAATTATATTCTGCCACACGTAAATATATTCTTAGAGTTCCGAATATCTAACTAAAGTGCTACAAAAACAACATGCAACTTTTGGTAAACCCTAATAAAAGGCAGGTCGGCAAAACCCTCAAATTATCTTCAAACAGTTTTTAGCAAGGGGAAACAGAGGAAGAGCCGCAGAACCTCTATTCTTTTTAGTGAAAGTCTGTAACTCTTTCTGAAACATATAGTTCAGTTATTGTTCTCTCCAAGCTTGGAAGCATTTTATTGATGGTTCATTTTTTTATATGCGAGTCAGTGGGAGAGGAATAAGTAGCAGCGGCCATGGGTAAATCTGACAGAGAGAGCGAATAGTAGTGGCGGCCATGGAAGGATTGGACAGAGAGAAAGAGAACGGTAGCGGCAGCTATGGAAGGATCGGACAGAGGGAGAGAAAGGAAATAGTAGCGACGGCCAAGGAAATTTTTGACAGAGAGAGCGATAAACTGAACAAGGTGACCTCCTGTAAAACTATGGCAAACAACCAGCAATAGTTACAAGTTTTAATAACATTATTTTGATCTTTTCTTTTACTTCACACAACCCTTAGAGTACATATATTACCACAGCATTGGTGTGGTTAGAAACCCTCACACAGGCTTTGCACAAGGAGGGACGTGCTACGATAGGGGACTGCGCTCCCACAAAGGATTCAAGCCTACCATGAGATTGGCTCCACTCTAGTTATTATTGAAAAGAAATAATAGTTGAACCTTCTATAGATGTTCACCTACATAGTCAGAGGTCTATCCAAGGTGTGGAAACACACAAGGCATGGAAACTGATGCAGAGGCATCCACACTATAACCTTCGCATATAGCATGAATGTCTGCAGACCAACCTCATCATCATCATCTTCACCATCATCATCATATTCCCTAAAACTACCAACAGCATCATCATGTTCTGCGTTACACAGTCAGCATCATCATATTTCGGACGATCGCAAACATCCTCCTGCCGACTACTGTTCACCTCCTCCGCCTTCCTTCTAACATCATCATCATGACGTTCAGCGGGCGCACACATCCTCCGGTTGCACTGTTCACTGGGTTCCGAACTCCTTCGGCATCATGATATGCAACACTTCCTTCGTCAGCAGGATATTCAACATCCGGTTGCTCAAATATCCTGATGACGATCACCTTCAGTACCTTTCCTTCGATGCTCCACTGCCCGACGATACAAGCAACAGCATCATGGTATAAATTATCCGGTTCTCTTCGAAACCTCCTGATGATGATGTTAACACAACTTCCTGCCACGGACCTCTGCCGATACCTTAGCACTTTAACGACGGCAGGATGAACTCGCACAAGGGGATATCTCAATATCCTGATGACGATGACGTCATATCCTGATGACGATGACGTCACCAAATATCCTGATGACCTCTTCAACACTTAGTCGAAAAACACGAACCTTCTCTCCCGCATCTACTCGCGATATGCGGATGTTTGGCACTCCCAATATGATGATCCTGAAGCCAATACATGCACTTAGTCTATGTCCGACTTAGAACATCATGATGTTCTCGCAGCATGAAAACTCCAACAGTTTCATGACCCGATCTTCTACCTGAGGCCGATGCACTCCTCCTCGGCTCCTCCTGCTGATGATCACCCCGACGAACTTGCACTTCATGCACTCGAAAACATCATGCTCTCCTCCATTTATCCGGATGACGATATCTAACCCGACTGCAGGATATTTGCAGAAATATCCTGATGATGCCGTCTTCACGAACTTCTGCACTTAGCGAAATCTCTCTTCGCCGATCCACCAGGGATGACCCGATCCAACTCAGGGTGATCTTCTAACTCAGTCAGCTTATCAACTCGACCTAGCACATGAGGATGCTAGGGTCTTCAACATCTCTTGACCGCGATCCTGCACACCTGCATGCAAACAAACAAACTACTACCTACCCTAATGTACATTACCATTCCACCGATCAGACAGATCAACCGGTGGAATGGATCAGGAAATCCATGCAGCCACGCAAACCAGCAGATCGATTATACAAAGGAGATCAACAGAAAACGAAACAGGATCTTTATTGATTCAAAGATGCAATACAATATGATGTTCCTCACACAGAACACTCAACTCCTCTGCTTGATGCAACACTACACTGCCGATCGATGATATCTGTCTGTATGTCCAATATCAACCGATCTCATGCTTATAAAGACTTTCCTACGAGTACTACTGACCCGACTCCAAGCGGCTAGGAACTCTCCAAGCGGCTGGGAGATCCCACCGAACATACATCATGACAACTGTTATAACTAACTAGCTAAAAATAGCAAAAGCCCGGTCAGCATGATCTTATCATGATCAGCTTGACCTTATTACATGCAACTGGTCTTAACAGACCTTCTTGGAAACATAAACAGGACCTAAACTACTAACTGCCTTATCCAGACCAGCTGTCAGGTAGGTGCTCCTGCACCAGAAACTGGCTAACAAAATGCTTCAAGGTAGTCACAGATAGTTTTGAAATGTAAATAGGGCATGCGAATCTATCTATAGAATGCCTCAAAAACTAGAACTAGAACCAAAACCAGAACCACCTAGATTGTTACTGTGGTAGAATCACCAAGGAAAAGACTAGTTAAACCCTTAAATCTGTAAGCTGAGTTTAATATAAATTTGTGAATCTAATTTTTTCTTGTCTTCTAGTAATTTTGTAGATATAAAATTTACATACATAGAAGTAGTTTTATTTATACAAATACTTCAAAACCCTAAAAAAAAACTACCTACATCATACAAGGCTCCATGCTTCATCTATTATGAGGAATCAGGATAAACCAAGGGGAGTGCTCACCTCCCTCCATAGGATTGCCACCCCCGAGCTAGGAGGATCAACTAAGTCCCCAACAAGCAAGCATTCACACACACAACACTACATCTCAAGAGTCACATAAAACAAGGATGCAAAAAGAGATCTATTCTACTCACATTCAAAGGTAGATATTTGTTTCTTTCACAATAACCAATTTCTCAGCAAACAAACCCTTGGAACTTCAAATCAAACACAATATGAACACAGAAAATAAGAGGAGAGAAAGCTTACCTCTCAAGGTAAGAAAGAAGGAGATCCCAGACTATCCTTCCCCTTCAATCCTCTCTCCCCACTCTATTTTCTGCCCTCCCCAAAAAATCCCCTTTTTCCCAAAAATAATCTTCAGATGAAAAATTAGAATCCCTAGCAAAAACACACCCCCGGGCAAAAAGAATCCCCCCAAAAATTCCCCACACCCTTCCCCAAGTACCCTGCCCATAGATACTTGGGTTGGGGTCCCAAAAAATGACTTGACAATCCAAAAATTCCTTTTTTTTCCTCATGAAAAGTTGGCTGCCATTTCCATCCGAGTTTTTTTACAATTATATCCTCACTTAAACACATATCAATACACATAAACCCTAACACTATAGAAATAAAGTTACAAACAAAATAAAGAATAGTGAGGACACTAATACAATAACATTGTACATAAACACTACATACATTGAAAATAAAAATCAAGAGGAGATAAAACAAGTAGACACAAGTAACATGATAACATCATACATTAACACTAAACATTTTGAAATGAAGTTAGAAATAAAATAAAATAAAATACATAGGAGACAATTTACACAATAAGGTGGTCCACACTAAATCAAAATACACTTGGAGACCACAAGGCTCCACAAAGTGGAGTGAACAAGACAATTTAGGGGACCTGATGATTCTCCCCTTTTCCCTTGGTGTTATAACCACCTGTGCACTTAGTGAAACATTAGTATGCTTATATATATATATATATATATATATATATATATATATATATATATATATATATATATATATATATATATATATATATATATAGCCAAGTAGAAAATCATACATGAAAGCTATTTATTTGCTAATTAATTCGATCAACTTCATGTACCTTGGAAATGAAATTCATCCAACTCACATGTCGTCAACTCAACATAAACCAACACCAAAGATTAGTAAGGTTCTAACCCTCTAGTTAACATTACAAAACTCAATATCTACAATAACATTTTTCATTTATTCCAAACAAAATAAACATTGTCCTAAAATAAATTAATGGAATACTAAATATCTAAGATTACAACATTATTGATAAGAAATCCATGAGTCACAGGAGTATAAGTTGCATACCAGCCCCCAAACTAATTAGAGTTTTACCAGACATTACCCATGCATAACATGACTAGGGTTACCTAAAGGTTGGACCTCACATCCCCCACCCCTTTAAAAAGGAATTTCTCATGGAAGTCTCTAAGGTTGGGGTTAAAATACTATCGAACCACATTGACAATCCTGTAGATCCTAATTCCACTCATGGTATATTCTCACCAAGAAGAATAATGCATTAGTAATTCATCGAATTAATTATCAATACAAATGTATCCTTTCCTTTAATCTCACTTACTAAAAAAATATATCACCTTGCAAACTATACTCAATCACATAAGATCAAAGATATACAATTACTAAATTATATAACCGCCTCTTTAATTTGGTAGAATTTACAACTAATATGACTTAAGATTAAAAGGTTAAGAGACCCAATGCATAATTCACATTCATTCAGGGGTAACAATGATATTAGATGACTTTATGTGATTAGTGTTAAAATACTACAAGGTCTTAAAATAATAAATCTAGGGACAACTTTCACATCTTATCATGAGCACACACATTTTCCACATGATGTCAAGAGAGTCATCCAAAAAGTTTCTTACCAAAATCACATGTTTCATCCAATAAATCCACTAGCTAGAAAGATTAGGTTCCAACCGTAATGGGCAAGGGAGTCAAAAGAGCCATAGGTAGTGCGAGGTCTTACATCCCCCTCCTCTTAGATTAGACTTCCTCCTAGAAGTCCCTAAGGTTTGGGAAATGCAATGTCCAATGGGTGCCACATCTAAAGGTGTTGGAATTCAACAAGTTTTTTTTTTGTCGTCAAAAGGGTATAAATCATAATGTTACAAACATATAGAATAACATTCTCTCCATGGAGTGAGTAGCCACACATAAGAAATTGATAATCATTCAAGAGAGTACTTCATACATATAGTCATAGTGACTAGTATTAGGACTACCAACATAGTTCATTATTTGTTACAAGGTCAAACAAAATGAAGTTACACCCTCATACACTAGAATTACATCAAGCATTTTTTTTATCATATGTTAACAAGATTCCAAGCAATAATAATCATCATGGTTATTTCTAAAATCAACTGATACTTCAATAATAATTGTTCCAACCCACTATAACATCATGACATCACTTTAAATCATAACCCATGCAATCATTTAATTTCTTTTTATAATTGTCACTAGTCTCTAACATTTGGTTCACAAAATAATTAACACCATACTCACATGTATCAACTACATACTTCACAGTGGATTACACCTGACATACATTAGGAGGCTCACAGAATGGGCTTTACGAGGAGGACAACACCAATATACCACTGAGTAACCATAGGACATTAGGCCGTATATCCAATAACTGATTAACCATGTAAGTGTAGAACCACTGAACCATTATCTGAGTAGCCATAGAACCATATACTGTCATAACCAAATGAACCATTATCACAAGTGTCACAGTGCCATGTAACTAGTAGGAAAGATGGTCTCGAGGCCCTCTCTAAGGACCCCTCCATGCATTTCCTAGTACCTTTCTCTTGTTTGTGTAAGGGGGTTAGCCTCCAAGAAGAAGGTACATAAAAATCACACACAAAAATCTAGGGGGAATGGATTACGACCATCCCATACCAGTCCCATTTGCAGCCCCCATCCTCACAAAAATAAAATTCCCCAGGCCATCTACTCCCCCATACAACCTGTTAGGGACCCCTCTCGGATATGACAGTTTACACAAGTCACATTACTCCACACATACCAACAATTGCAACATTAGAAAGCCTCAATTCAAGAATGATTTAAGTAAAACAAGATCATAAGGTAAGTATTCAATAAAAATAAAAAAAATATATCATAAAATAAGCAAGGATCAAAAGAGAGAACTATTGCAACATTCCAAATTCAAACCAAAAGCAAGTCCTTGAGGCAAAAGGGACCATCTCAAATTTAAATGGCTAATTAGCCTAAAGCAACAAAATTCAACACTGATGGCTTAATACTTAAGTAAAACCATCAACAAATAAATAAATGATTCCATCAATTCTCATAAAGTTGCACATTACAATCACCACATGGCCTTACAACAAGGCCACCTAAGGGGAGGAGGGGAATTGTGGTCTCAAACCACATAAAGATACTAGCATGCAATATCATGGTGGTCTCAAACCACATAGAAATATATAACAATATCACGGTGGTCTCAAACCACATGAAGATCATAGAATGCAATACCATACTGAACCATCATGTATGTCACACACAACCTAGAACATGCTCTGCAATGAATGCCTTGTGCCAAGTTTTTGAAGTATCACATGTCTCACATAACCTGCAACATGCCTTGCAATATATGCCATGTACCAAGTGTCTGAAATATCACCTCTAAAAAGGTTATCTGCAATTATCCCAAGTCAAGAATAATACACCCTCATGTATACACCAATACCCATATCAAAATATCAAGTCCTCCTTGAAAGAAGGTTCCAACACAACTACTATCTCATTATACACATATTGTCACTCTATCCCCAATATCAAGCAGCTAAGAAAAATCTTTAAGCCACACCAACTCTAGTCATGTCAATCATCTCTCTGTAAGTCTTGATGAAACATTAAGTGCCAATACTAGAAATTACTAATCCCAACTTGTTCACAACTAATATCAAATTCTCGTAATCAAAGCTATAACCTTATAGTATCCAAACATAGCACTAGCATCCCATAACTGATAATATCTTCCAAACACTAGGAATTCATGCTGCCATCAAATACCCATAATTTAATAGTTGTCTCTAATGCACATGCCAATTGAACTACCAAGTATCTAAAATTAAAAGAGTGTAGAATCAAGGCTCATCAGGGTCCATCCTCTACCCATGGAACAAATAACAAGGAAAAGGTTTGCACTATGAACCAACTAGTGTGGCTCTAAAGTGTGGGGGAGTCAATAGGAACTAATGTCCATGGAAGATTACATCCTCCAATGGAGGTCCCATATCTCTCAACCCCAAGTTACACTAGCATGCTCTCATCCAACTAGAAGGATTGATGCTAGGAGTGACATTAAAACCTCACAACACATAAGAACATGGTGAATGACTTACACACCTCTCTTCAAAAGGCACACACCAATACACAATTTTTTTTTTAACACTTCCATGCTCCACAAGACTAAAACACATTTACATATATAATTATCACAAAGGGTGCCCATATGTGGAGTCACACATGATGTCCACAAAACCCTCCTCCCCAAGTTGGATACCATGTATCACATACTTGAGGTATAGCCACAACATTTACTGGTATTCACACATCACAACACTTATTAAATTACAAATATTTATCACATTGCACCCCATAAATAAGAACTCACAAATTTCACTTACTCTTACTAGGTTCATTCCTTAAGTAGTCGAATAGGTTTAATTATTTCTATAACATCCTCATATTGCAATAACTATCTCATTTCCAATCTTACACTGAACACATTTTGACCACTAATATGCCTTGTGTTTATAGTTTATCCTTGTACCATGCACTACATTTCCTATATTCCACTAGGTCTTATTTAATTTAACGTTAATGCTATTCCATTGGTAACCATACATGGTGAGTGATTGTTTTCTTCATTCAATCCTAGTTTTATCTCTTTCCTAGCATGACTAAGTTTTCTATGTTTTCAATTTATTAGCTACGTCTTCATGATATTCAAGATCAAATGCAAAGATGGTCTAAATCAACATATGTATTATCAATCACTCCTAATTGCTCAACACATGATATAATTACACAATTCATGAAGTGCATGCATCCTTAAGGGTAATATAATCAAATTATTAGATACAACACATCGTAATAGATTTCACATTTCTATATCTTAAATCTAATTCATCTAGTACCTATTACAACTCTTTTTCCTCATTGACATTTCACCTATAGTAAGGAATGCAAGCAAACACCCATGTAAGAGAACAATTTCCATAAGTGTGATTTGACTCCTAACCAATTTCAACTCACACAACAACCATACGAAATAAATTCTTACTCTTAAACACTAGCAAATAAAGAAATTCATAACATAGTGTTGACTAAATTTTAACAACCTATTCTTTCCACAATTTCCTTTTTTTTCAAATCCAAAGCCATAATGTATAAAGTAATTACATTCCATGAAGTTTTTTTTTTTTTTGTCAATTCACTATAGCACCATCCACTTATTCATAAAGGGGTTTAAATATTCACATAGTACCTACTATAAACCAATTGGAAGATATTCTTATTTACTTTAAAAACTAAACCTCATATGAACATAGCATGAAGATTTCAACAACTCATTGCAACTAGATATCTACAATTTATACTAACAACGTCAAGGGTATTAACTAAGAAAATTATGCATGTAAAGAATATACATTACAATCTCTATTGAAAATTCAAGAAATCTTAAAAGTTTGCACAACATTAACTATTTGACTTTTACATTAGTGCGTTTTGGATTATATAAGCACGATAAAATAATAGCCTCCATGTGGTAACCGTGTTCTTATAAGATCAATAATTATGTCACCTCAAGGACCATGATCACATAAAGTTAAAAGGGAAATTTTGCACTTACAAAATTTATTGAATCTACTAATGTTTCACTAGCCAAATACTTTACTCTCATTACCACACCCTCCTATTCTATTGCTAACATAATATACCAAGGCAAGGAAAGGAAACACGTCAAGTACTAATAGTTGTATAATAATTCAATTTGTATAATTGTAATGATTGATCTCATTCATTTGATATATTTACAGTTTTCACACAAAATAGAGTGTCCTTCCATTTATAACCTAATTTCCACCATTAGGTGAAATTTACGACATTAATTATTTACTTCAAACAATTAACTAACTACTATCACACAACACTGTATTAGTATTATTCTTAGACCCAAAAACTCCCAAAGCTCCCAATGTCGAAACTTCGCTCTGATACCAAGTGTCATGCCCCAAAATAGCATGGCCAATGCACACAAAAAAGACTATAATTTTTTTTTTGTAGTTTGATAGCTAATCCCAAACCCAACACCAAGCATATATATATATATATATATATAACACCTCAACAACTGAAGATTAAGTACCACTACACATACAAAAGGGACATATAGGTGACTCATATACACACATAGAGGCCTCGCTTATTCCTTCCATTAGACAAGGGTAAAATGCACCCAAAATTACACACCCCTCCCAAAGGACTCACAATAAGACTAATTGTTACAAGGAGAACTATCATTCCTATAACTAGATAGCTGATGTATGTATTGTGATGAAACACTCATACTAGGGAATTGTTAACTATAGGTAAATGACAATAACCGAAAACAACACATTGCTTCAATAACTAGGGTAAGATAAGGAGTTAAAGGTTTCAATGGTACAAGAGGTATATTATAATTATCCTTATCTAAAAATTTACATTTATTCCAATTCCAACCTTTCAATACCTTATCTCCTACTTAACTAATGGTGACAAAATTGCATTAAGGAAATAATATATCTATTCTAAGCTGATTTTTAATAACCAAAAACATTGAAGATTATTCAACTGACCTAATATGATTTACTAATTACTTTATTTATTTTCAACTCCAAATCTTCCTAAAATTGATTAGTTTGAAACATTACAAAGTGTACAAGAAGTAGGATGAGATCGTCTGACCAATTAAATATCTCACTGAAAAATAATTTCACTACTCACTAATTAAATCCTAAATAATGATGCAGTCCTAACAAAGATATGAAACATACAAATTTGATACCTCTAACATAAATATGATCAAGCCAGAAATGTAACCTAATATAAACAACATCTTAAGAAATGTACATTTCTTTCCACTATTAAGAAATTTTCCAATTTACAAAACTTTTATAATTTCAGAAGTCCCAAATTAAAATTAAATATTAAGACCTGAAAAGAAATTATCATTTCCTATGCTCTATATTTATTTATTTATTTTAAACGTTTCCTTTACAAAGAATAGCCTACAAATTTTTGAATAATAATAAAAATAAATTAAAAAAAATTCTTAAATAATTTTTAAACTTTCCTAATAAGAGGCTACCTCTTATTTTCCAAAAGATTTATTTTAAAATCTATCCAAAATGATTTTTTTTTCTTATAATCTAAATACTCACACGTAAGAGAGGATAGACTTTATAATTTCTTTTAATACAGTGGATCGGTCACATTCATAAACTTAATTTTAATACATATAACAACGAATAGCAAAAGATTCCCCTGCGCTTCAAGAAAACCTAACGTGAGAACCTCAAATCGGTTTATTCTAAGATGTCTCAAAAGATTTGTTTTAATTAGCTAAGAGGCTTTTATAAGAGAGCTTTATAGTGCTCAGATAGTCTCACGCCGGGTAATTATCTAAACTCGTCGGTTTATCTTGTCGGCTAAGCTCTTTTCCTCGACCATTTGGTTTATTTGAGACAGCCGACGTTAACTTCTGTCGAATATATTCTACCACACATAAATATATTCCTAGAGTTTCGAATATCTAACTAAAGTGCTACAAAAACAATCGGCAACTTTCGGTAAACCCTAATCAAAGGCAGGTCGACAAAACCCTCAAATTATCTTCGAACAGTTTTTAGCAAGGGGAAACAGAGGAAGAGCCATGGAACCTCTGTTCTTTTTACTAAAGTTCTGTAACTCTTTCTGAAACATATAGTTCAGTTGTTGTTCTCTCCAAGCTTGGAAGCATTTTATTGATGGTTCATTTGTTTATATGCGAGTCAGTGGGAGAGGAATAAGTAGCGGCAGCCATGGGTAAATCTGACAGAGAGAGGGAACGGTAGTGGTGGCCATGGAAGGATCGGATAGAGAGAAAGAGAACGGTAGCGGTGGCTATGGAAGGATCAGACAGAGAGAGAAAGGAAATAGTAGTGACGGCCAAGGAAATTTCTGACAGAGAGAGGGAGAAACTGAACAAGGTGACCTCCTATAAAACTGTGGCAAACAACTAGCAATAGTTACAAGTTTAAGTAACATTATTTTGATCTTTTCTTTTCCTTCACACAACCCTCAGAGTACATATATTACCACAGCATTGGTGTGGTCAGAAACCCTCACACAGGCTTTGCACAAGGAGGGATGTGCTACGGTAGGGGACTGTACTCCCACAAAGGATTCAAGCCTACCATGAGATTGGCCTCACTCTAGTTATTATTGAAAAGAAATAATAGTTGAACCTTCTATAGATGTTCACCTACATAGTCAAAGGTCTATCCAAGGTGTGGAAACACAAAAGGCATGGAAACTGGCTGACAAAATGCTTCAAGGTAGTCACAGACAATTTTGAAATGTAAACAAGGCATGTGAATCTATCTATAGAATGCCTCAAAAACTAGAACTAGAACCCAAACCAGAACCACCTAGATTGTTACTGCAGCAGAATCACCAAGGAAAAGACTAGTTAAACCCTTAAATCTGTAAGCTGAGTTTAATATAAATCTGTGAATCTAATTTTTTCTTATCTTCTAGTAATTTTGTAGATCTAAAATTTACATACATAGAAGCAGTTTTATTTATACAAATACTTCAAAACCCTAAAAAAAACTACCTACATCATACAAGGCTCCATGCTTCATCTGTTATAAGGAATCAGGATTAACCAAGGGGAGTGCTCACCTTCCTCCATAGGATTGCACTGGCAATCCACCCCCGAGCTAGGAGGATCAACTAGGTCCCCAACAAGAAAGCATTCACACACACAACACTACATCTCAAGAGTCACATAAAACAAGGATGCAAAAAGAGATCTGTTCTACTCACATTTAAAGGCAGATATTTGTTTCTTTCACAATAACCAATTTCTCAGCAAATAAACCCTTGGAACTTCAAATCAAACACAATATGAACATAGAAAATAAGAGGAGAGAAAGCTTACCTCTCAAGGTAAGCAAGAAGGAGATCCCAGACTGTCCTTCCCCTTCAATCCTCTCTCCCCACTCTGTTTTCTACCCTCCCCAGAAAATCCCCTTTTTCCCAAAAATAATCTCCAGATGAAAAATTAGAATCCCCAGCAAAAACACACCCCCAGGCCAAAAGAATCCCCCCAAAAATTCCCCACCCCAAGTACCCTGCCCATAGATACTTGGGTTGGGGTCCCAAAAAATGACTTGACAATCCAAAAATTCCATTTTTTTCCTCATGCAAAGTTGGCTGCCATTTCCATCCGATTTTTTTTACAATTATATCCTCACTTAAACACATATCAATACACATAAACCCTAACACTATAGAAATAAAGTTACAAACAAAATAAAGAATAGTGAGGACACTAATACAATAACATTGTACATAAACACTACATACATTGAAAATAAAAATCAAGAGGAGATAAAACAAGTAGACACAAGTAACATGATAACATCATACATTAACACTAAACATTTCGAAATGAAGTCAGAAATAAAATAAAATAAAATACATAGGAGACAATTTACACAATAAGGTGGTCCACACTAAATCAAAATACACTTAGAGACCACAAGGCTCCACAAAGTGGAGTGAACAAGACAATTTAGGGGACCTGATGATTCTCCCCTTTTCCCTTGGTGTTATAACCACCTGTGCACTTAGTGAAACATTAGTATGCTTATATATATATATATATATATATAGAGCCAAATAGAAAATCATACATGAAAGCTATTTATTTGCTAATTAATTCGATCAACTTCACGTACCTTGGAAATGAAATTCATCCAACTCACATGTCGACAACTCAACATAAACCAACACCAAAGATTAGTAAGGTTCTAACCCTCTAGTTAACATTACAAAACTCAATATCTACAATAACATTTTTCATTTATTCCAAACAAAATAAACATTGTCCTGAAATAAATTAATGGAATACTAAATATCTAAGATGACAACATTATTGATAAGAAATCCATGAGTCACAGGAGTATAAGTTGCATACCAGCCCCCAAACTAATTAGAGTTTTACTAGACATTACCCATGCATAACATGACTCCGGTTGCTTGAAGGTTGGACCTCACATCCCCCACCCCTTTAAAAAGGAATTTGTCCTGGAAGTCTCTAAGGTTGGGGTTAAAATACTATCGAAACACATTGACAATCCTGTAGATCCTAATTCCACTCATGGTATATTCTCACCAAGAGGAATAATGCATTAGTAATTCATCAAACTAATTATCAATACAAATGTATCCTTTACTTTAATCTCACTTACTAAAAAAATATATCACCTTGCAAACTATACTCAATCACATAAGATCAAAGATATACAATTACTAAATTATATAACCGCCTCTTTAATTTGGTAGAATTTACAACTAATATGACTTAAGATTAAAAGGTTAAGAGACCCAATGCATAATTCACATTCCATCAGGGGTAACAATGATATTAGATGACTTTATGTATTAGTGTTAAATCTAGGGACAACTTTCACATCTTATCATGAGCACACACATTTTCCACACGATGTCAAGAGAGTCATCCAAAAAGTTTCTTCAAGGTTGATTATCACAACACTATACCAGAACCAAAATCACATGTTTCATCCAATAAATCCACTAGCTAGAAAGATTAGGTTCCAACCGTAATGGGCAAGGGAGTCAAAAGAGCCATAGGTAGTGTGGGGTCTTACATCCTTGCAGGGAAGTGGTAGTCAGTATAAGTAGTAATATCATGGAAGTGGGGACCACAGTGGTGGTTATAAACTTTATCGGTAGGACATCCTTATATTGGTGGGAGATAATATGTAGTCCCCCTAATATGATTGATAGGTTTGACTTTGCAAGCCCGCAGACTCCATGGAGGGGCCCGATCAATCTCATGCATGGGTGCACTATTGGCTTAGATCACCTTGATCCAATGGTACACGTTGGATCGCTGTGCCTTGGTGGGATTCAGTCAGTCCTAAGTAGGAGAGTGGGTATTGGATGTATAAGTTCATGGAGGATGTTTGACTAGGTGAGTTGGCAATGCATATCACAAATAGTGGTTGAATGGTGTATGTTGTTGCTTGTATGACTTGGAATGTAATATGGATGTTGAAAGGACTTTGAGAGTTCATAGAGAGTGTATTTGGTGTCTCTTTGATGGCTTGAAATGTTTGTGATGGTTAAATTGTATCGTGATCGTTGTATGTGGAAGTTGAAACAAGCCGCTTGTTTGGTATAGAAGTTGAAGTGGTTGTTCTTCTTGGTAATATGATTTGAATGTTATGCATTGTAAAAAAGTGATTAGAGATCATGTGAATGTGACAAGAGGAGAAGTTACATTCACAGGGGGATTATGCTACCAAACTATCTCCAGATGGAACAGGATGTAAATCTTCATGTAAAGGCTTAGAGCTTAGATTGTATTGTAACTGTATTCTTTGGTTGCTGAATAATAAAATGGGTCTAAGCTTTTGGAGTGTTGCATTTCTTACCTGAAAGGGTTTTCCCCATGTAAATCTATGTGTTCATGTCTTCTATTCCATATTTCATGTTTTATGATGTTGTTGTTGAATCTATTTAATGCTTGTTGATGAAATCGATTAAAACTTGCATGAACTTTTCTTAATAGGATTAATGATGGGAAATGAACTATGTCTGATTCTTCTTTGTGGCATAGTTTTATGTGTCTTTGAGGCAATCTAAAGAAATTTAAACCTACTAAAGACACTACTATTCTTAGATGTTCATTCTGAGGTGATCTTATTTCTCTACACTTCTGATAGTCTAATTTTCTCTGATCTTTCTCAATTAGTGTTTCGTATCTTCACCCTATCTTGACTGATTGGATTTGGTTAATTTCTTCTCTATACAAAAATAGGGTAGAACCCCTATAGTTGCGCTCTCTTCTTGGGTAGAAGCCAAGCTCAGTTTGTGTCCTAATGTTTTGTAGATGAGGGTTTGACCTAGTTTGATCTTTTGGGCTAGTCTCACTTTTCTACAAAACAACATGTTGGAGTATCCAAGGTGAGAGAAAGTGGATGCCTAGATTAGAGAGTGAAATACCTCTATAATGAATATAGTGCCTTGTATGTGTTGTTCAATATAGTTTTCTTATACACGGGTTCAGCTGGATTGAAGGTTGTAGAGACAAAGGAAGTGCATGTATTATGTATTTTAGATTTGGAAGATAATACAACTTGAGACTCTTTTCTTGGTGGAGCGTCTACCTGAAAGGGTTTTCTCCACATTATATTTGGTGTTTATTCCTATGTTGTAATTTCATTTCTGTATGTAATCTCTATTCATATTACACTACTTTAAGATCATAAACATATTGTAATCAATTTTCCATTTGGGTAGTTGTTGCCTTCATTTCTAACAGGCATAGTTGATTCAACCCCACAAGGTGTAGAATGAAAAATATAGCTTCTTGCAAGGTTATGTTGAATGCCACTGATGCATTTTGCAAGAATGCATTTAATTTCAACATGGTCAAACAATTTGGAGTTGAAAAAACCAAGAGAGGCTATTGTGGATGGACCCCACATGTACTTGTAGGTCAAAATGGAACATTCCTAGGTTCCATGGATTTTGAGAACTACTCCATCAAAATTTGGTAGTTTTTTACTCTTAGGGATCTTAAGTGACTTTGGCAAGAGCTAGTAGTCTAGAATGATTGGGAAACTTAGGGTACAAAATGAGACCTCCCCTATCATTCACCCACACACCCTAACATGTTGGCACAACCAGTTTGGCCCCACAAGGTGCAAGATGCAAAATTTTACTCCTAACACCTTTCCACTAGATGAAATTAAAGCATTTTGGAACATTGTGTTCCTTTCCACCATAGTAAAGAAAAAATGATTAAAAAAAACAAGGTATGCATTTTTAGATGGACTTCGCATCCACCTATACATGCAAAGAAGACATTTGTAGGTGTCACAATTTGAGAGAATAGTCAGTCCAAAGTTTGGCACCTTTTTTGTCTTAGGGATATTAATAGACTATCTCCGTTTGATGTAGCCAAGAATAATCAAGAGGCTTTTCCACCAAAAAGACACCTCCCCTAGCATTAACCTACCCACCTTGACATGTTGGTGTAGTCAATTCAGCCCCATGAGATGCAAAATGTAAAATTTCACTCCTAACAAGCTTGTAAGTTGATAGTTGGTTCTTTAGCAAGAACCTACTATAAAAGTGTTCTCACTTGATCCATTGCATTCTAGAGCATCAATAAAAGGTTCTAGGGTATCAATCAATCAAAGGAAGGCATTGGAAATAAATTTGTCCTCATAGTGCTATATGTAATCTAGTGTTTAATCTAGTCTTTAAGTAGATATTTCACACCTTTGGTACATATGCAATCTAATGTTTAATCTTATTTTCATGAGTAATCTAGTTTGGATTACTCAAAATAATCTAAGCTAGGGGGCCTCTCAACTACCTCCATATCTAAATTTTTACAAGTCCTACAAAGAAGCCTTAGAAGGTGGCCTATGAATTGATCAATCCACTATTGATAGTAAAAGTAGAATGATGATGATGACAAGTTAAGCCTAAAACAAGACATGGATGATGCCCCTAGCTAGCTAGTGGAATAGGTTGATGCCCCCATAAATAAGAAAATTAGTTCTGAAGATAATTCTTCTTTTGTGCCCAAATCTACAGGTTACTAGCAATACAAATGCACAAAGGTTTTCTTAATCCCTTCCCTCCCTTGCCATTTCATGATTTCACTCCATTTAAATAACTTTAGATGCATTTTTTATCAATTTTGTGGTATCTACAAAACAAAAACTTTTTTACCTCACACCATGAAATATTCCTTCATTTTGTTCAAAATCTCCTCCATGAGAAACTTGCCTCCAAACTACATAAACACTCTTACTTGATCATAAGACATTATCATCTTTTACGTTCTATAGATTATCCTTTCATACAACTACATAAAGACAACATCCTCTTCATTCGAGATGTGTAAGCATGTTTCATGACACATAACAATGATCTCTTTGAATCATTTCCAAGGGTATATAGTCTATTTTGAAAGAGAATTTTCATCAATTGAAGGGGATATCTTTGCTAAATCCTTAATAATCTTAAACTAAATTTCAATTTCAAAGTTAAATATACTATTACAATGTTTAAAAAAGCCAAGCATTAATATCGTTTTCCATTAAAAAAGGCAAGCATTCATGACATAAAATCACATAGAACATAAAACCCTCACCATCTGATGAAGAGCAGGGGATGATGGCATTGTTACTAGGACTATTGTCTTGATAGGAGTAGCATGTTATGGACTATCCTCTACTCTCATACCTAGTTTTAAAACATGGAAAGAGTAACCCAATGTGATTTGAATGCATGGAAGGCTTATGAAATATCTCAAGCAATTGAAACCTCCTAGAAATAACTAATTTACATTCCTCAAAGATAGATCAAAAAGGATTCCTAACCCCTCCTAAGTAGATTGTCCCAACATGACAGATTTCTTCTAAAATGAACATGGTTATCAAAGAATGCAATATGCATAAATGAGGATAAGTGCATTAGACAACCTACACCATTCCTAATACACCTGTTGTCTCTCAGATTTGCACCCTTTCTATAGTTGTCAAACTTCTGCAATCTAGAGAAACATGGGAATGATCTCAAAGTGTGGGACCTTGCAAACTGAGATCAGACCTCCAGAGAAGGTTGGTTCCTCTCTCTAAGCCTATTACTTAGAGTAATGTAACTAAATCTAGCACTAATACTTGCAAGGGGAAAAGGGTTAGGAGGAAACTAAAATGGAAAGGAGTGATACACCAAATTTAGTGAGTGATGGTGATCTTGGTGTAGACACAACAATGATTTCAATGATGAAGGGGATTTCACATAGACTTATGACTAATTGAGGCTGCGGTATGAAGGTTAAACCTACAGAGGAGCTGTTTACTCATAGAACAGACTATAACTTCAAATAAAACATAGAAATCAAAACACAAGAGAGGCAAGAAGTCATGCATATATTAATCATGAAAGCCAAAAACCATTACAATGCAGAAATATTCAATAGCAGAGGTATACCAGCATAGCTAACCACATTCATTGGTGGATAAAAGGAAGATAGTAGAGGCCAAATTCAGGCACAGTGAGTCACATTCCTATACCCTTGTAATTACACTAAGAGGTCTAACTATAGAAAAATTGACAGCATAACAGCCCAAAACAAATCATCCTCCATAACTAATAAGGTTACATGCCATTTATAGGTCAGGCTCCTATGTAGAAAGGCCAGGAATCACTGCTCCATGGATCCGAGGTCATTAATGTAGGAACAAGGGCACATGGGCAGGGGTGTGGTGAAAAGATAGGGACCATACCACTACCAAGCCAAAAACTACAGAAAATAGTTGCCCGATATGCAAGATAGGACAGGGCATTGAAGAAGAAACCCTCAAAGTCACCATCCAACACATGAAGATCAACCCTGCAAGACATAGAGCCCATACGCATTGAAGAGTGAGGCCATATGCCATGAATGCACCTGTAAAATTCCCCAACCAAAGCTAATGTCAAAAGGAACAGCCTCTGCACATGCCAAAATGACCCCTGAGACGTCTTATCGGCCGAGCATGGAAAGGTAGATATAATTTGAATGTGAAAATATCCTCCCCAAAAGCCTGCCAAATGAAAGAGAAGGCAAAAACAAGCATTTTTGCCTGTTGAAGCATGTTCAAATTAGCCAGGACGAGTGAGATACAGGTGGTCAAAGTTGTGGTGAATAGCCTGTGTATATCGCTTTGCATCTGTGACCTGAATCAACATCTGAATGACCCTTTGAATCTATGTTGCATTCAGCATTTAAAATGCCCTTTGAAGTGCCTTTGTATATGCATTTGAATATGCATATGACTGCATACAAACGTGGGTCTTTATCTTTTTTGAGTCAGCCTTTGTATCGCCCATGACACATGGCACCACCTGATTCACCATCGCATTGAAGCTGGGACCCATCACTGAACAATGCATCCCCCTATCGGTCGTCAGAATGACTAAAAAAATAGATCGGTCGATGCATATTGTCTCGCTGAAATCCCTTGTATGCAAACCCTTTGTATATCAAATTGTATATGCTAACATACAATCACAAAATGCATACAATGTGGAACTCAGGAGATATCGGCCATATTGGAACTTTGCTACAGGTCTGGTCTTTGTACCCTTTCTCATTATATATCAGCATATACAAGCACCTCATCATACAAGCTGCAGAACTCAACGCTGAATTTGCCAAATTTGATTTCCCAGTTGGGTCTGGCTTGCATGTTTCCTTTGCATATCGGCACATACGTGCACCTCAAACATACAAGCTGCAAAACTCAAAATGATTATCAGCTTCTTTTGATTCTCCAGTCGCATCTAAGTTGTATGCCACCATTGTATCTAACCTTTGTATATTACATATACAATGCAAAATATATAAAGGAAAACTACATACAAACCTATACATGCAAATACTTCATCTTGGGATATACATGTGACCCCTGCATATTGCTTTGTATATGACCCTTGTATGTCTAAACATACAACGCAAACATACAAACAAAAGATACATACAATTACTTGTGCCTTATCAACTGGAATGCATATTCACTTTGGTTCCGAGACTTGTATATCAGGAATGTATATTACAATGTATATGCAGATTGTATGTTCAAAGATACAATCTCATATACATGCAAATGGTGGGCCCCATCCTTTAACCTTCTCCTTGTTTATTGACTTGTATGTCTTCCTTTGTATATCAGTCTTTGCATCTTTTCAATGTACATCCCCTTTGCATCCTTTCTTTTGTATCTTTGCCTTGTACATCTTCATTGTATGTGCGATGATGTACATTCTCTTTTGTACATTGCAAGGACCCCACTTTCCCATGTATACTCCCCCTTGTATATAGGCCTTGTATGTTCCCTTTGCTATTGCAAGGTGTGACCCTTGGTCTTCTTGTTCAGCGCTGTTCTATGGTGGTTTGTGACAAGGGCTTAACCACCTCCCATGCTTGTTAAGTCAAGTGGTTGTATCAGGCATTAATAGGTTGATCTTTTGGTGCAATAGCAACTAACAGTTGGTATCAGAGCTGAGGTCACGGGTTCAAACCCCGTACTTGCACTGGGGGGTAGATTGTTGGCAAGAGACACTATATGGATTCATGAATGTTGTCATTGATGGCAACAAAGTTCATCCCACACATCCGCATGATGTGGTATGTCTCTACTGGAAGTCAGAGTGAAGAATGCTGTGGTCTGGTAAACAAGAACAGAGCATGTGGCGAGGTCTGACACACAGGTCTAGATCTCTCAAAGGAAGTATCATGGTGAAGTGAAGATTTGGGGAAGTCAAGAGGAATATCTTAACTAATAGATTCCAAGGTTTGAGCCGCTGGTGTGAAAAGGATAAAGAGATATGAATGTTTGAGTGTCGAGTTCTCATGTGACAGTGTGAACAGAGCAAGAACTGACTGGCAGAACATCAGACATTATTCTGGATGTGTTGCTGATGTTGGTGAAGGTTATGAAGGCATGAATTATGTTTAGCCAACATGATTAATGATTTCCACAAGTATATCATTGATCTACATTACCTGGTGTGCAAGGATTCAGCCGACAGGTCAAAGTTTGTGAAAAGATTGACTATTTCGAGTGCTGACTAGAAAGGTGATGAAATCACTTGTGCGGATATATATACATGATGGATTTAGTTGTGAGAGGTGTCATGGGTGTTATTGATGTGTGAATAAAAGCATAGGAGAGCAGAAGCAGTAAGGAAGGTCCAGTATGTGAAAGGAAAGTAGCATAAGAGAAGAGGAAAGATGAAGTGCAGCAAATCAGTGTACTGAGCCTAACTGAAATTGAACTCTAGCATATGTGGATGCTACCAATCAGTTCAAGTATTGTATAACACTCTTTTGTAGACAGTGTGTCTTTTGTAGGCAGTGTGCCTCCTTGTGAACAGTGTGCTCGGGCAATGAGCCCTAATTGGCAAGTGCCATTTTGTATTTCTATTCTTCTAATAGAGAATACAATCTTGGGTTAATCACCCCATGGTTTTCTCCCCTAACAGGGTTTCCACGTCAAAAATATTGTGTCATGTGTATTTCCATTTCATGATTATGTTTGTTCATTTGGATTAATGTTACAT
Organism: Cunninghamia lanceolata; assembly: GCA_027924645.1. NCBI lineage: Eukaryota > Viridiplantae > Streptophyta > Pinopsida > Cupressales > Cupressaceae > Cunninghamia > Cunninghamia lanceolata. Next base: position 1,119,230 of record BSBN01001161.1, read on the forward strand.
TGATTATTAATAAAGTTTAAAAAGTAGAAATAATTAGGATAACTGACTCACCCCCCCTCTCAGTTATCAACAATTGGTATTAGAGCTAAGTTCCTCCTAACAGAGCCTAATAGCTTGAGGAAGATCTGGGAATTCAAATGGATGCATATGGTTTAAGGGAGCAACTCAAGACTGCCCTTGATGATTTTGAACAATCAAACTCTGAAGTCAATGAATTAAAGGAAAGACTCAAACAAGCTGATGATTTCATGAGAGAACTAAAAGACAAATTAAGTCTCTCTATGAAAAAGAGAAAGGAGCTGCTTCAGTAATTGGCAAGACAAGGTGAAGCAAATAATGCAAATGAAGAGATGAAGGAAAAAACTGAGTTGTGTGAAAAGTTATCAAAAGAAATCATTATGGTAAGACATGAAATGGAATCAGGAGTCATGAAGTTTACCCAAGAAGTTGAAGAGAAGAAAAACTAAAGATAATCTAAGACAATCTCTTAAGGAGAAATTAGAAGATTGCCACCAGATGGATAGAATTATCAGACATCTTGAATCTGATCTTGAAGATGCTAAAGATAATGAAGAAAAACTTGAGGATCAAATAGTCTCTCTTAAAAGGGATCTTCAAATAGCAAATGAATATAAAGAGAAATTCAAGATAAGCTCTGCTCAACTTGAAGTTCTTCTTGAAAGCCAAAAGAGAGTAGATGACAAGTGTGGTTTGGGATATGAGAAATGAGAGAGCTCTGGATCTAGTCAGAAGAATTTTGGATCAGAAAATCCAAGGAACAGGCATAGAAGACCTCGGGTAAGATAGTCTAATGCTCAAAGATACCCATCCTTCAATGGATACTGCCACAACTGCAATCACTTTGGTCACAAAGCTAATCAGTGCAGAAAGAGAATGAATCAGACAAATTCATCCTTCTCCGGACAGTGTTTTAACTGCAAAAGGTATGGTCACAAATCTCATGAATGCAGAAATATGCAAATGAACAAATCATTCAATGGTAGATGCTTTGCATGCAATAGAATAGGTCATATGGCTAATCAATGCAGATCAAGAGGATATCAGTCAAATATGCAAAGAAATGTCATTTGCCAAATCTGCAATAGATCTGGTCATAGTGCAAAATTTTGTAGAAGCAAGAATCAGGACAAAAGAGGTCCGGTATATCATAATCAGAATCAAGATAAGGGTAAACAAAAGGTGAATACAGATTAAGTTAAAAGTGAGATGAACAAGATTTGGGTGAAGAAAAGTACAGAGAATGTAGAGGTTGGATCCACACCAAACTCTGGTACTGATATTCCTTCTGGAAATTAAAAAGTGAGCTCTGTCTTAGGGGGAGACACAAAGAAAACCTTGTTCCCCGAGCTAGTCAACCAGTGCCAGAACTGGCACAAGAAGAGTTGTGGATTGAAGGGTTCATAAGGGAAACATCCAAACAAACTTTGGTTAAGATTTGGAAGATCCGCATGATGTTTAAAGATCAGGACTGATCTGGTTCTTCAAGTTATCTGAACAAGGCCAACCAGAATAACTTAGGTCGAGCATTTATTGCAACCTGACAATAGGGTTTGCGAAGCAATATAAGGGTTTTCTCATTAATCACTTGTTCAGTCTGCATTCAAGAAGAAGAGAGAAAAGGAGCTCTACAAAGATCAAGATGATTCTTCATACAGCTCAATCCGGATTTCATCGTGTGCCCTAAACCGCGTAAAAGGTATTCTTTGTTCTTGATATCTTTCAATAAGATTCTTTGATGATGGCTACTCTGAATATAGTAAAGATTTCTAATAGACCTCACCCCACATTTAAGAAACATCCATACAAATCCTTGGAGGTAGATCCCCTAGGAGCATTTTCCAGTGTTCAGCATGGCGTTTTGCACACCGAAGATATTAGGGTTTACATACATGCAAATATTGAAGAGTTTGGGGAATTCAAACTAAGAGATATCTATCACAAACAACTGTTAGATAATTCATTTGAGCTCAAACCCCAATACAAGGGCCTCTGGAATAAGTACTTTGCACAATACATACATTTCCCCTGTTTTACTGAGGATGAATGGGTCAGGTATATTTTGAGCAGAATACATGACAACTTTATGTGGTTAAATGGACCATTCAAAATCACAAAAGATGCCATCAAGGTAGTTACCAGATTACACTCATCCGGTGGGATTTCTATTCTTAAATCTATGAAGAATCAAACTATGAGTGAGGCTACCGGATCCAAGTTTGACAAAAGAGCAATGACAGTAGATGACATCTCTGATCCGGATGTCAAGTATGCCTCCATGATCATTGGATATAAAATATATCATTCTAGCAGTAAAATTTAGTACCTGGAACTGCCATCTACACCACTTATGAAATGCTAAGAAAGGATGTAGACTATGATCTTTGTCAGCTTCTCTTGTACCAACTCTTGGAGAATCTGTAAAAAATAAATAAAGATAAAAATAATTCATTCAGGTATGGTGGATTAATATTGTGCTTATTCTTCTACTTTATGAATGAGCTTCCCAGATCTAGTGGCTGGGTGTGGGAGAATGATAGACCAGTGGCTATCCAAATCATAGATTATTTGCATGGACTTGGTGATAACAAAGCACAAAATACAACTCTATGGGGATACTTCAAGAATTTTCATAACATGATGCAAGTAAGAGAAAGGATTCCCCAGTCTCTTGTTGAAAAATACAAAGACAGTTTGTTTTATGGTAGAGACTGATCAGTGCCTAATGGAGGCAGTAAAACCAAGAACTATATGGATCATGCCCATGGGGTATGAAGTTGATGAACAAATTGTAGAGATGCATGTTCAACACATGCCAAGTCAGCGAAAGGATCCAAAGGCAGAAAGGTTTGGAACCTTTGAGGAGCTGAGTATAAAGATTCATGTAGAACTCAAAGAACCTTAAATCAAGAGGAAGGTGAGAAAAGAAGTAGAAAATATTGCCCAAGGCCTTGGCATCTCAAAGGAGGCAATTGATACCCACAAGAAAAAGAGGCAAAGGGCTGAGGAAGAGAAGAAAGAGGTGGAAAAGAAAAGCAAGGAAAGTGCTCTAGTAGAAACCTCAACCCAGACCAGATCATCAAAGAGATATGCACCTGTCGCAGCCAAAAGCTCAAAAACATCAAAACCAGAAGTCCAGGCATCTGGAAAAGGAGAGAAAAGATCAAAGATAAAAGCCACAAGGGCTTATGCCAGTCAAAGAGATGAAGAGGAAACTGAATCAGATGAGGAGATAAAGAAACTGAAGAAGAAGAAGAAATCATTCAGTGAACACTCTACCGGTCAAGGAGACGAAGAGAAGGAAGGGGAATTTGTTGAAAAACCCACTCTATCCTTAGATGTTGTAGTAAAAGCAGTCACTGTGGATGGAAACCTGCAACCCTTAACAGAATTCTATGATGATTATAATGAAGCAGATAAACAAATTCTGGAGGAACCCACAGTTCAGTTTTTGAACACTTACAACAAAGCTTTTATTGAAATTATCTCTCTAATACCCAAAAGCTTAGAGAAAAGGCTTGAAATGAGGAAAAATAATGTTCAAGCAAAAGATCTCGAGATCCGGGAACAGATAGCAATTCAGCTATTTCCTTCAATCGATCCCAAGACAATGAAAATGGTATTCAAAGATTGCAAGGATGAGTTTCGGAGCAAAGCTAGGATGTATCAACTAATGCTTGGTGAAACTAACAAAGTGGCAAAAGAGACTGAAGAGATCCTCCAGAATGCTTTTAAGAAATTCAACATTCCAATTATAGAGGACTTGGGTACTGACCCCTCGACCACTAGTGCTATAGAACAATCTACTGAGAAAATGACAGAAGAGGTGGGCCCTGAATAGACTAACATTTCTCCTCCAGTTTCCCCTACAGCTTCCGGATCTAAAGGAGAAGACAGAATACAGGAGTGAAGGAAAAAGAAGTTGATAGTACCAAGGTTGCAAAGGGAGAGAAGACCCCAACAGAGAAAACCACAACTACTAGTGGTAAGAATGTAGAAGGAGAGAAAGCTCCAAGGGACAGCCCTAAGAATGTAGAAAAGAAGAAACATCTGTCTCTGACAAGAGACACTGCAAAAACTATCCAAGAATTCCTGAACAAAGAAACAATGGAGATTGATAACCAAAGCTTCTACAAGGACCATTTAATTTTGATTCACTTTCTCCGGTACAGACAATGAAGATAACCTCATTCACTAATGCAAAGGCTAAAGAAAAACTCCTAAAGTCTCACATGGAAGACTGTGAGTTGAGAGAAGCTGCTTCTAAAATGCTAGAAAAGATTATGCCATCATTTCAGAAGGATCCCACAACCTCCTTGTCCAGTAATCTCAAAACTCTAGTCAATAGTGTTAGCACACATTTTGATTCACTAGAGAAGTCGGCAGAAGATAAGGTCCGGAAGTACTTTTTTGCAAAAAGATTATCAAAGGTACAAGGGTTGATAAGTAATGATAGGAGAAATATGAGTATAGGGATAAAGAGCTTAGAAAATGCTTTTAAAGATGGCAGAGAAATATACAAAATTTGTTTATCATGGTCCAAAACAACAGTGGAGATTGAAAAGAAAATGAAAGAATAGGAGGATAAACTGACAAATCTTTCTCCAAAGTTTGATCCACTTACTGCTTCCATAATAAATCAATAATGTCAAATGGTTGTAGTCTTGAATGAGATTAAGAAGCTTGAAAAAGAGAAGAAAAATAGAATCAGTAGGTTGAGTGAGCTCAGAGGGATAATTGTCCCTAAGTTAGAGGCCATGCATGAGGCCATAAAAGAAGCTCAAATCACAGCCCAAACAAATGATCCAATAGATCTCAAAAGGGCAGATGCATTTACATTTCTATTGAGTGGTCATATATCAATTTTGGATAGAACGAAGCAAAGTTGCGCTATAGAATTCATTCAACTAAAAATAACTTTTGCAGACATACTATAGTATAAGTATTCCATATGTATATACTTATATGGCTAAGTATAGTAATTTTTTTGAAAATTTTGGAATGCGGACCCTACCCTTTGCCATTGAAGTCAAAGGGGGAGTTAGGAGCAGTGTAAAATGAGGAATCCAACTAAGGGGGAGCTCCAGAAAATGTATATAAAAATAGAGCATCAGCCAAGGGGGAGCATAGTATAAACACTTAGTCATTTTTCACTAAGTGTTTCCATCAATGCCAAAGGGGGAGATTGTTGGCAAGAGACACTATATGGATTCATGAATATTGTCATTGATGGCAACAAAGTTCATCCCACACATCCGCAGGACATGGTATGTCTCTACTGGAAGTTAGAGTGAAGAATGTTGTGGTCTGGTAAACAAGAACAGAGCATGTGGCGAGGTCCGATAGACAGGTCCGGATCTCTCAGAGGAAGTATCATGGTGAAGTGCAGATTTGGGGAAGTCAAGGGGAATATCTTGACTAATAGATTCCAAGGTTTGAGCCTCCGGTGTGAAAAGGATAAAGAGATATGAATGTTTGAGTGTCGGGTTCTCATGTGACAGTGTGAACAGAGCAAGAACTAACTGGCAGAACATCAGACATTATTCCAGATGTGTTGCTGATGTTGGCGAAGGTTATGAAGGCATGAATTATGTTTAGCCGACATGATTAATGATTTCCAAAAGTATATCATTGATCCGCATTACCTGGTGTGCAAGGATTCAGCTGACAGATCAAAGTTTGTGAAAAGATTGACTATTCTGGGTGCCGACTAGAAAGTGATGAAATCACTTGTATGGATATATATACACAATGGATTTAGTTGTGAGAGGTGTCGTGGGTGTTATTGATGTGCAAATAAAAGTAGAGGAGAGCAGAAGCAGTAAGGAAGGTCCGGTATGTGAAAGGAAAGTAGCATAAGAGAAGAGGAAAGATGAAGTGCAACAGATCAGTGTACTGAGCCTAACCGGAACTGAACTCTAGCATATGTGGATGCTACCAATCAATTCAAGTATTGTATAACACTCTTTTGTAGACAGTGTGTCTTTTGTAGGTAGTGTGCCTCCTTGTGAGCAGTGTGCTCAGGCAGTGAGCCCTAATTGGCAAGTGCCATTTTGTATTTCCATTCTTCTAATAGAGAATACAATCTTGGGTTAATCACCTCGTGGTTTTCTCCCCTAACAGGGTTTCCACATCAAAAATATTGTGTCATTTGTATTTCCATTTCATGATTATGTTTGTTCATTTGGATTAACGTTACATTGATTATTAATAAAGTTTAGAAAGTAGAAATAATTAGGAGAACTGATTCACCCCCCTCTCAGTTATCAACATTTGCATGTTGCCGATGTACATTTCTGGCTTGCATCCTTCAAATACAAACACCCTTTGTATCTACAACTTGTATATGAGATACAATCACCTTTGTATGTGTGAACCCCACCTTTTACATCCCCACCCTTGTATATTTTCCTTTATATGTGCGATTGTATGTTTGAACATACAATGCGAACATACATTCATCCCTGCATTCCACCCCTTGCATATGCCCTTTGTATATGGTACCTTGTATCTCACTGATGTACATTTCTTTTGCATATACGAACATATAATGGTGAATGTACAAGTGAACATACATTCAAAAATGCATATACAAATACTAAGTATAAAATTGAAATTTATCTGCGATGGAAAGCACTTGAAGACAAAGAGTTTCTGGGTTTTTCTAGGTTTTTTGCAAGGATTCCTTGTGCATGATTTTGAGATTTTTGGCAAGGCACAGCATGAGTATTTGAAGAATTTAAGCCATTTTGGGTCATTTTCTAAAGGATTTTCAAGGAAAATACAAGGTGAACTATTTAACTTAGGACAGACGAAAATAGGTCAACAATTTGGTGACTTCTATGGGATGTTTGCCTACTAAACATTAGATCAGTGGCCTTGTGCATCCATTGCGCATGGAGTCACAAGAGATTGCAACACTGGGCAAGCTACCAAGCCAAAACAAAAATCAACAAGCAAGCATGTATCTCCTAATGAGAATACAATAGAGTGTAAGGGCACTTATTGAAAGGAAACTTAAAATTGAAATAAAATCTATTCTAATCCTAAACAAACCAGTCAGAGCTGACCTTAAACAAAGCCATTAACTAGTTCTTGAAAGTAACTTCCCTTCCTTAACAATTTACAATGTTTCTCATTCATGTGGGCAGTTAAAAAGAGGTGAGGGGGGAATGGGCATATGACAAATTGATAAGACACCCCCCACAAAATGGAGATAAACTCACCTATCCACCTTGACTGATTGCTGGTGCTGCTAACTTGTGGGGAATAAATAGGCTAATCCCTTTCATTTTGATGTTCAACTTCATGCTTAGAGGTAAGCATGACAAGTGGTGACTCCTCTTGATGTGTCTCCAGCTGGGCTAGATGCCTGATTCGGTAGCCCCTTGAAGTGACATGCAAATCAACACATCTGATCTCATGTCTCTGCTCTGATTCCTTCTCTTCTTGCTCTTCATTTGGTATGATGGTGTCCTCCATTTGACTCTCATGTTGCTCTTGTGTGTGAAACAACTAACTTGGAACCTGATGGCTTTGTCCTTCTTCCTTCAAAGAAACCAAGAAGGCTGATATAATGTCATTATGGCTACATTCTTCAAACCTTTCTGCCTTTTGTTCATGGCTGTCCTGGCTCATGGCTAAGCTGGACAATAGAGAAGACAATTTGAAAGCTCAGAAATAACATCATTATCTTCACCTTGCATGATAGTTTGCCATGTTGATTCCTCCTCCATGCTCAATGGAACATCCTCTTTTATTAGGACAGCCAAAAGTTCATCAAAGCTATCAACTCTTAGAAAAACTTTATAAACAGCTGGCCCACACTCAAAATTTCCATTATTACTCAAAGAAGTGTCCTCCAAATCAAGCCTTTCCTCTTCAATAAAGGAAGGCAAATGTTCAAACAATGAGGTAGCCTCTTCCTGCAGACCTTCATTGTTCTCTTGTTGTTGCATATCCACAACCAGTTGCTCATTCAACTCGATAAAAGAAGCGAGTTCATCAAATAAAAACATGAAATCATTACTTTTGACATCTTTTTCAAGCTTCTCAACCCGTTGTCCTGAATGATCATGCTCATTTTCTTCTTGCAAGGTGCCTAATTTTTTCTTTTTTTTATCAGATATAGGTTCATGAACAGCAGGTTCTTCTTTTATCTCAGGAAACTCATTCTTTTGTCCAATAAACTAGCTATCTTGATAGACAATAGGTCTACCTGGACAAAGATGGATATTAAAAGGATAGGAAGGCTGATTTGACAAGGAAACCTAAGGAATTGGCCTGGTCTCTTGCAGACATATAGGCTACTCTTGTTTAAGTATAGGTTCCTTCAGTGGATGAGACCCTCTAAAACTTGGAATATTCAATTAAGGAGACTTAGGAGGCTCACCTTGCTTGAAGCTTGGTATTCTAAAACTGGAAACCTATTCTTCAAAGAATGGATTTGGAAAAGAAATAGTTGACTGAGTTTCCAACCTTTGAAAATGGTGCAGGAGCACCTAATCCATAGTGGCCTCCATGAGGCATTCAACTGTTTGATGTACATTTTGTTGTTTCCAATAAGGTCCTATAAGACCATTCATGTAATAAGGTCTATTTGACCAATGCATGTTATTTTAGTTTGTATCTAGGTTTATGTTGTAAGTCCCAAGGACACTTGTTGATCTGTAATCACAAGGGTTGTTAGATAGTTTGGAGGTTGTTAGGCAGTTGGAGGTTGTTAGATCTCCCAGCCGCTTGGAGTCAATTCACTACTACTGAGGGTGAGTAGATAAATTCCCAAGATCATTGAATGTAATCAGTTGTAGTCAAGAGGTAATAGAGATCAGTTCAATGTGATTTGTAATTGTGAAATAGAGTGTCTGTGTATGCACATTTTTGAAAGGCATAATAAACAAAGTTATGTTCTGTGTATCTTTCTATCATTTGATTTCCTTGGGTTTTCTCTGCGCAATCGATTTGTTGTTTTGTGGTAGAGATGGATTCTTAATCCATTCCACCAGTTAGATTTCTTCAAAATTGGTGGAATGGCTGTACAGTTCATTTTTGTGTTTTTCATTGTGTTTGTTTGTGTTTGCAGGATCACATACAAGATGCATTAATAGATCCTAGCATTTGTCATGTGCTAGTTTGGCAAAGTCTAAGATCTGTGTGGTTGTGGGGGAAACGGGTCTGTGAAGCTATAGGGTTTCCAGAGGTTCAAATCAGTGAAGATTCGTGTTGTTTCACCAGGTATACATTATGTGTGTATATCACTAATGTATGTTGAGGCACATTTCATGTGTATCTCGTAGTTGTATGTTCATGTGTATCTCATAAGTGAATATTGTGGTTTTCTGTGGTGAATGTGCATTTCATATGATACAAGGAAATTCAATGGTCAATCTCACCGAATGCATATTCTGAATGCATGTTTTGAATGTATCTTCTAAATGTATATTTAGGATATACATTGTGCATAGACATTGTGTTAGATGCAAAGAGTCTTGTCGACGAGTGTGGTTGAATGTATATTGCGAATGTATATCACAGATGCATGTGGGAATGTACATTGACAAGTGTATCTCTTGGCAGATACAAGTGTTGAAGTATCGACACATCGGCTAAGGTTTATAAGTGTTCACCGATGTGAATGGTCTTGCCGATAGGCAAGTAATGTGAAGACATACATCAGGAATGTATGTTATGGTTTGGCTCTGCATCAAATTGGTATCAGAGCCCAAAATAATTTGGGTAGCAAGTCAAATTGAGGACTTGTAGGAGTGTTGGCATTTGGGTGTTGTCTATGTATGTTTATGTTAGACAAAGAAAGTGAGACAGAGGCGGAGAGGATGCCTCCCAAAAGCATGTTGCAGGACGCCATTAAGAAGTTGATTGAGGAGATGCTTGAATCCAAGTTGGGAGAGTTCAAGCAAACCAAAATCAAAGAAAGAGAAGCTGAAAGTGACAGCGATGAAGGCGATACAAAAATGGCCAAAACTAGTAAAGAGGCAGAGGAGATACCAACAGACCTGAGGGCATTTTTAAATCCATTAAAGTTAGTCAATAGGGACACCATAGATGGGTTACCTATGTATAGTGGAAGTATGGAAGCTGAAGAGGTGATTGATTGGATTGAGGCATTAAACAATCATTTCAAATATAAATAAATCCCCAATGATAAGAGGGTTAAGTTGGCAAAGGCAAGATTACAGGGATTTGCTCTTGCATGGTGGAATTATGAACAAGGAGAGAGAGTCAAGGAGGGGAAGAATATGATAACCTCCTGGGAAAGGATGAAGACCAAACTCAACGCATAGTTCTTACCCCTGGACTATGATGTGCAAATATATAAGAAGTTGCAGAACCCCAGGTAGAGAGACCTTGATGTGAATGCATACACACAAGAGTTTCATAAACTTAGTGTCAGATCAAAGAGATAGGAAGAAGAGTCAGAGAAGGTGGCCAGGTACTTGACTAGCCTAAGGATGAACATCCAAGATGAGATCAGCATTTTAGCACCAGAAACAGTGAACACGTGCTTCGAAATGGCCTTAAGGGCTAAAGAGAAGATAAAGAGGAAGAGTGAGTAGAATGGTAGAGGAAGAGGTGACAGAAATTTTAGAGGTAGTTTTGGAGGAAGAAGTCCTAACCAAAGGTCTAGTGGTGAGTTTAGCCAAGAAGAGGCTAGTAAAGGACAAGAGCAGTTTGATTTCAGGGGTGGATGGAGAGGCACAAGAGGCAGATTTGGAGGTGGTAGATGGTCTAATGTTTTCACTGGGAGATGTTATCATTGTAATGAAATTGGTCACCTGGCATTCAAATGTCCAGAAAGGCAAGGTTCACCATCAAGAGGCAATAGGAAGAATGAAAAGAGGGTTCAATATGTGCAAGAAGAGGAGGTAGATGAAAGTGTTAACTCTCCAATTGGGAGTGCAACCCCATGTCAAGATGGAGAAGCATTAATGCTAAGGAGAACACTCTTGAAGACATCCAAGGACATGCTACAAAGGAGAGCACTTTTCAGGACCAATTGCAAAAGCAAAGGTAAACTATGCAAGGTAGTAACAGATTCTGGTTCAACAGACAATATGGTATCTCAGGAAATGGTGGATAAATTGAAAATAGAAAGGATTCCTCATCAAACTCCTTACAAAGCATCTTGGGTAAGTGATAGTCAATCACTTTTGGTATATGAACAAGCGTATGTTGATTTTCAGATTGGGAAATATCAGGATAGGGTTTTATGTGACTATTTTCCCATGGAATGTTGTCGCCTACTTTTAGGTAGGCCATGTCAATTTGATAGGAGAGCATTGTATGATGGATATGCTAACACCTACACCATCAAGAAGGATGGGAGGACTTTTGTGATGACACAATTGCAAGAGGATGCTGAAGCAAAGAAGGTAGCCAAGGTCATCTTGGTATGTAAGAAAGGGTTTGTGAAGATCAATGAAGAAGAGACAAAGAACGTTGAGGATAGCTTAGGAAGTGGGGTTGCTAAGGATCAAAGTTTGAAGGTGATTTTAGTTTTGGATGATGGAGATCAGATGGATCAGCAGAAGATCAAAGTGCAAGTTTGCAATCCACCACATGTTGATTGGAAAGATAAGGATGTTATCATAGTAGGGACCATTGTTTGTCCTCTAGAGCCAACAAGAGTTGAAAGGCCAACATATTCTGCCATAGCAGCAATAGAAGAAGCATCACCCAAGGTTTACAATACAGGTGTTCGAGCTTACAATGCTAGGCGTGAGTCTTTGATTCCATGGAAGTAGGTTGCAGCCCAGAGATCATGGGGAAGGCATGAGATAGTAAAGGCTAAAGGTAGAGCCAAACAAAGCATTAACTCATGGGGCATGAGTTCTTTTCTTGGTGGGGAGTATGGTATAGGAGCACCTAATCCACAGTGACTTCCATGAGGCATTCAACTATTTGATGTACATTTTGCTATTTCCAATAAGGTCCTATAAGACCATTCATGTAATAAGGTCTAGTTGACCAATGCATGTTATTTTGGTTTGTATCTAGGTTTATGTTGTAAGTCCCAAGGACACTTATCGATCTATAATCATAAGGGTTGTTAGACAATTAGGAGGTTGTTAGGTAGTTGGAGGTTGTTAGATCTCCCAGCCACTTGGAGTCAATTTAGCACTACTAAGGGAAAGTAGATAAATGCCCAAGATCATTGAATGTAATCAGTTGTAGTCGAGAGGTAATAGAGATCAGTTTAGTGTGATGTGTAATTGTGAAATGGAGCATATGTGTATGCACATTTCTGAAAGGCATAATAAACAAAGTTTTGTTCTGTGTATCTTTCTGTCATTTGATTTCCTTGGGTTTTCTCTGGGCAATCGATTTGCTATTTTGTGGCTGAGATGGATTCTTAATCCATTCCACCGGTTACATTTCTTCGAAATTGGTGGAATGGCTATACAGTTCATTTTTGTGTTTTTCATTGTGTTCGTTTGTGTTTGCAGGATCGCGTACAAGATGCATTGATAGATCCTAGCATTTGTCATGTGCTAGGTTGGTGAAGTCTAAGATCTGTGTGGTTGTTGGGGAAATAGGTCTATGAAGCTATAGGGTTTGCAGAGGTTTAGATTGGCAAAGATTTGTGTTGTTTCGTCGGGTATACATTTTGTGTGTATATCACTAATGTATGTCGAGGGACATTTCATGTGTATCTTGCAGTTGTATGTTCATGTGTATCTCGCAAGTGAATATTGCAGTTGTCTGTGGTGAATGTGCATTTCATATGATACAAGGAAAGTCAACGGTCAATCTCACCAAATGCATATTCTAAATGCATGTTTCTAATGTAATCTTCTGAATGTATATTGAGGATATACATTGTGCACATACATTCTGTTAGATGCAAAGAGTCCTGCCGACGAGTGTGGTTGAATGTATATTGCAAATGTATATCGCAGATGTATGTGGGAATGTACATTGAAGAATGTATCTCTCGGCAGATACAAGTGTTGAAGTATTGGCACATCGGCTAAGGTTTATAAGTGTTCGCCGATGCGAATAGTCTTGCCAATAGGCGAGTAATGTGAAGACATACATCGGGGAATGTATGTTAAGTTTTGGCTCTGCATTAGAAAAGGAGCCAACAAAAGCCTCTTTTGCTTTTCTTCTACTATTTGATTACTAGAGCATGTTTCTGTTTGCATGTTTGGTGGAGGGTCTTCACAGGGTGGAAAAGATGGCCCTTTCCAATGTAGAACCTTAAAGGCAGAAGGCTGCCTAAAACTTGGAATTACGATAAGCTTAAATTCTATAACATTTTCCTCCTCCTAATTTTGAATTGGTACGAGAGGATTGGCCTTCACAAGGTTTGGTATTTTGTAACCAGGATGCTTGGTCCAAGAAGGCTTGAGCCAGGGTACTTGAGCTAGAAACTATTTCATTTGTTTCTCCTTAGCTGCAAGTTGCATGTTCAAGTATTCCTCTTCATACACTCTTCTATTTTCTGCCTCCTGCTGGTGCAAAAAAGCTTGATATGCAAGCTCCTCTTGCTGCTTGTTATACTGTGCTTCTCTATCTATTTCTAAAATTTGCCTTTGGAAATCTATTAACAAAATCTTAATGCTACCCAAATCAGTATCATTTTGGGATTGACTAGAGAGGTTGTGTGTTTGATTTAGAGTAGAATGGTTTTCACGAGGCTGACTATAGGTATGAATAGGCTGCAAACAAGGATAAGCAAGAGTGGTTTGAAAATGCTCCTACTGGTAATGCTGATCATAATGAGGCAAACAACTATTTGGCATAAACCTAGAGGCATTTGGGGTCTTGTATTGCTGATATGGGGGCCAATAGCCTGTATTTGGATTAGGGGTAGGGGAATAGCTATGATTCCCATAAAATTCTAGCATTTTGTAGCATCTAAATGCTGGATAATCATAAAAATGTCAGAATTAGAGAAAAAAGGTGCAACCAGAGAAAAATTGGATACATACTAGAGAGGGAGTTGCTAGGTGATTGAGATGCTTCTAGAAGCTTAATAGACTAGGAAAACCACCAAAATCCTAATCTTTGATGAAATCTTAGGTGCTTGGGCTACTGAAATGCTGATTCATTCAGTAGAGTCGCCATGATGTTGTTTGTATTGCCTCCAAAGGCTGGTAATACTAGGAGAAACACCAAATCTCTTAGTATTTTGATGACAAGTTCATCGAACTTGTCCCACCTGGCATGCCAAAAACTGTTATCTCTTAGATTTGCACCCTTGCTGCAATTGTCAAACTTCAACAATCTGGAGAAACATGGGAATGATCTCGAAGTGTGGGACCTTGTGAACTGAGATCAGACCTCTAGAGAAGGCTGGTTCCTCTCTCTAAGCCTAATACTTAGAGCAATGTAACTAAATCTAGGGCTAATACTTGCAGGCAGAAAATGGTTAGGAGGAAACTGAAATGGAAAGGAGTAATACACCAGATTTAGTGAGTGAGGGTGATCTTGGTGTAGACACAACAATGATTTCAATGATGAAGGGGATTTCAAATAGACTTATGACTGATTGAGGCTTTGGTATGAAGGTTAAACCTGTAGAGCAGCCATTTTACTCACAAAACAGACTATAACTTCAAATAAAACATAGAAATCAAAACACAAGAGAGGGAAGAAGTCATGCATATATTAATCATGAAGGCCAGAAACCATTACAATGCAAAAATATTCAATAACAGAGGTATACCAGCATAGCTAATCACATTCATTAGTGGATAAAAGGAAGATAGCAGAGACTAGATTTACGCACATTGAGTCACATTCCCATACCCTTTTAATTACACTAAGAAGTATGACTACCAAAAAATCGGTAGCAAAGCAGCCTAAAATAAAACCATCCTCCATAAATAATGAGGTTACATGCGATTTATAGGTCAGGATCTTGCGTAGAAAGGCAAGGAATCAATGCTCCATAGATCCTAGGTCATTAATGCAAGAACAGGGGTGCATGGATAGGGACGTGGTGAAAAGACAGGACCATGCCACTGCCAGGCCCAAAACCATAGAAAATGGTTGCCCAAAATGCAAGATAGGATAGGGCATTGAAGAAGAAACCCGCAAAGTCACCGCCCAACACACAAATATCAGCCCTGCAAGACATAGAGCCCATACGCATTGAAGAGTGAGGCCATACGCCATGAATGCACTTGCAAAATTCACCAAATGGAGCTACTGTGAAAAGGAATAGCTTTTGCACATGCCAAAATGACCATTGAGACATCTTATTAGCCAAGCATGCAAAGCCAAATCTAAATTTGAAACTGAAAATATCCTCCCCAAAAGCCCGCCAAATGAAAGAGGAGGCAAAAACAAGCATTTTTGCCTATTGAAGCATGTTGAAATTCGCCAGGACGAGGGAGATATAGGTGATCAAAGTTGCGGTCAACTGCCTATGTATATCACTTTGCATATGCGACCTGAATTGGCATCTAAATGACCCTTTGAATCTATGCTGCATTCAGTATTTAAAATAGCCTTTGAAGTACCTTTGTATATGCATTTGAATATGCATGTGCGTGCATATGAATGTGGGTCTTTATCTTTTTTGATTCGGCCTTTGTATCACCCATGACATGTGGCACCACCTGATTCATTGCCATATTGAAGTTGGGACCCATCATTGAACAATGCATCCCCCTATCGGTTGTCGAAATGACTAAAAAAATAGATCAGCCGATGCATATCATCTCACCGAAATTCCTTGTTTGCAAACCCTTTGTATATCGGATTGTATATGCAAACATACAATCGTAAAATGCATACAATGTGGACCTCAGGAGATATCGGCCATATTGGAACTTTACTATAGGTCCGGCCTTTATATCCTTTCTCAATGTATATCGACATATACAAGCACCTCATCACACAAGTTGCGGAACTCAATGCTAAATTTGCCAAATTTGATTTCCCAGTCGGGTCTGACTTGCATGTTTCCTTTACATATCGGCACATACATGCACCTCAAACATACAAGCTGCAGAACTCAAAATGATTATCAGCTACTTTTGATTCTCTAGTTGCGTCTGAGTTGTATGTCGCCGTTGTATCTAACCTTTGTATATCGCATATACAATGCGAAATATACAAAGGAAAACTACATACAAACTTGTACATGCAAACACTTCATCTTAGGATATACATGTGACCCTTGCATATTGCTTTGTATATGACCCTTGTATTTCTAAACATACAATGCGAACATACAAACAAAAGATAGATACAATTACTTGTGCCTTATCCACCGGAATGCATATTCACTTTGGTTCTAGGACTTGCATATCAGGAATGTATATTACAATGTATATGCAAATTATATGTTCAAAGATACAATCGCATATACATGCAAATGGTGGGCCCCATCCTTTGCATCTCCTCCTTGTATATTGACTTGTATGTCTACCTTTGTATATTGACCTTTGCATCTTTTCAATGTACATCCCCTTTGCATCCTTTCTTTTGTATCTTTGCCTTATACATCTTCATTGTATGTGGGATGATGTACATTCTCTTTTGTACATTGCGCGGACCCCACTTTCCCCTGTATACTCCCCCTTGTATATAGGCCTTGTATGTTCCCTTTGCATGTTACCGATGTACATTTCTGTCTTGCATCCTTAAGACACAAACACCCTTTGTATTTGTGACTTGTATATTAGATACAATCACCTTTGTATGTGCAGACCCCACCTTTTGTGTCACCACCCTTGTATATTTTCCTTTGTATGTGTGATTGTATGTTTTAACATACAATGCGAACATACATTCATCCCTGCATTCCAACCCTTGCATATGCCCTTTGTATATGGTACCTTGTATCTCGCCGATGTACATTTCTTTTGCATATGCGAACATACAATGGCAAATGTACAAGTGAACATACATTCAAAAATGCATATACAAATACTAATTATAAAATTGAGATTTATCTGTGATGGAAAGCACTTGAAGATAAAGGGTTTCTGGGTTTTTTTTGGTTTTCTGCAAGAATTCTTTAGGCATTATTTTGGGATTTTTGGTAAGGCACAACATGAATATTTGCAGAATTTAAGTCATTTTGGGCCATTTTCTAAAGGATTTTCAAGGAAAATATAAGGTGAACTATTCAACTCTGGACAGAGGAAAATAGGTCAACAATTTGGTGACTTCTATGGGATGTTTGCCTGCTAAACATTAGATCAGTGGCCTTGTACATCCATTGGGCATGGAGTCAAAAGAGACTGCAACACTGGGCAAGCTACCAAGCCAAAACAAAAATCAACAAGCAAGCATGTATCTCCTAATGAGAATACAACAAAGTGTAAGGGCACTTATTGAAAGGAAACCTAAAACTGAAATAAAATCTATTCTAATCCTAAACTAACCAGTCAGAGGTGACCTTAAACAAAGTCATTAACTAGTTCCTGAAAGTAACTGCCCTTCCTTAACAATTTACAATGTTTCTCATTCATGTGGGCAGTTAAAAAGAGGTGAGAGGGGAATGGGCATATGACAAATTGATAAGACACCGCCCACAAAATCAAGATAAACTCACCTATCCACCTCGACTAATTGCTGGTACTACTAACTTGTGGTGAATAAATAGGTTGATCCCATTCATTTTGATGTTCAACTTCATGCTTAGAGGTAAGCATGACAAGTGGTGACTCCTCTTGATGTGTCTCTAACTGGGCTAGATGCCTGATTGGGCATCCCATTGAAGTGACATGCAAATCAACACGTCTAATCTCATGTCTCTGCTCTGATTTCTTCTCTTCTTGGTCTTCATTTGGTATGATGGTGGCCTCCATTTGACTCTCATGTTGCTCTTGTGTGTGAAACAACTGACTTGGAACCTCATGGCTTTGTCCTTCTTCCTTCAAAAAAACCAAGAAGGTTGATATAATGTCATCATGGCTGCATTCTTCAAACCTTTCTACCTTTTGTTCATGGCTGTCTTGGCTCATGGCTAAGGCTAGAAAATAGAGAAGACAATTTCAAAGCTTAGAAATAACATCATTATCTTCACCTTTCATGATAGTTTGCCATGTTGATTCCTCCTCCATGCTCAATGGAACATCCTCTTTTATTAGGACAGCCAGAAGCTCATCAAAGCTATCAACTCTTAGAAAACCTTTATAAACAGATGGCCTATGCTCAAAATTTCCATTATTACTCAAAGAAGTGTCATCCACATCAAGCCTTTCCTCTTCAATAAAGGAAGGCAAATGTTCAAACAATGAGGTAGCATCTTTCTGCAGACCTTCATTGTTCTCTTGTTGCTGCATATCCACAACGAGCTGCTCATTTAGCTCGATAAGAGAAGGGAGTTCATTGAATAAAAACATGAAATCATTGCTTTTGACATCTTTTTCAAGCTTCTCAACCCACTGTCCTAACTGATCATGCTCATTTTCTTCTTACAAGATGCCTAATTTTTTCTCTTTTTTATCACATATAGGTTCATGAACATTAGGTTCTTCTTTTATCCTAGGAAACTCATTCTTTTGTCCACTAAACCAGCTATCTTGATAAACAATAGGTCCACCTGGACAAAGACTGATTCCAAAAGGACAGGAAGGCTGATTTGACAAGGAAACCTGCGGAATTGGCTTGGTCTCTTGTAGACATATAGGCTGCTCTTGTTTAAGTATAGGTTCCTTCAGTGGATGAGACCCTCTAAAACTTGGAATATTCAATTCAGGAGACTTAAGAGGCTCACCTTGCTTGAAGCTTGGTATTCTAAAAGTAGAAACCTATTCTTCAAAGAATGGATTTGGAAAAGAAATAGCTGATTGAGTTTCCAACCTTTGAAAATGGTGCAGGAGCACCTAATCCACAGTGGCCTCCATGAGGCATTCAACTGTTTGATGTACATTTTACTATTTCTAATAAGTTCCTATAAGACCATTCATGTAATAAGGTCTTTTTGACCAATTCATGTTATTTTAGTTTGTATCTAGTTTTATGTTGTAAGTCCCAAGAACACTTGTCGATTTGCAATCACAAGGGTTGTTAGACAATTAGGAGGTTGTTAGATCTCCCAGCCACTTGGAGTCAACTTAGTACTACTGAGGGCAAGTAGATAAATTCCCAAGATCATCGAATGTAATCAGTTGTAGTCGAGAGGTAATATAGATTAGTTCAGTGTGATTTGTAATTGTGAAATAGAGCATTTGTGTATGCACATTTCTGAAAGGCATAATCAACAAAGTTCTATTCTGTGTATCTTTCTGTCATTCAATTTCCTTGGGTTTTCTCTGTGCAATCGATTTGCTATTTTATGGCCAAGATGGATTCTTAATTCATTCCACTGGTTAGATTTCTTCGAAATTGATGGAATGGTTGTATAGTATGTTTTTGTGTTTTTTGTTGTGTTCATTTGTGTTTACAGGATTGCGTACAAGATGCATTGATAGATCCTAGCATTTGTCATGTGCTAGGTTGGCGAAGTCTAAGATCTGTGTGGTTGTTGGGGAAACAGGTCTGTGAACCTATAGGGTTTGCAGAGGTTCAGATCGATGAAGATTCGTGTTGTTTCGACGGGTATACATTCTATGTGTATATCGCTAATGTATGTCGAGGGACATTTCATCTATATCTTGCAGTTGTATGTTCATGTGTATCTCACAAGTTAATATTGCGGTTGTCTGTGGTGAATGTGCATTTCGTATGATACAAGGAAAGTCAACGGTCAATCTCACCAAATGCATATTCTGAATGCATGTTTCGATTGTATCTTCCGAATGTATATTGAGGATATACATTGTGTTAGATGCAAAGAGTCCTGCCGATGAGTGTGGTTGAATGTATATTGCAAATGTACATTGAAGAATGTATCTCTTGGTAGATACAAGTGTTGAAGTATCGGCACATTGGCTAAGGTTTATAAGTGTTCACTGATGTGAATGGTCTTGTCGATAGCCCAGTAATGTGAAGACATACATCAGGAATGTATGTTAAAGTTTGTCTCTACATCAAATTGGTATCAGAGCCTGAAAAAGATTTAGGCAGAAAGTCAACTTGAGGACTCGAAGGAGTGTTGGTGTTTGGGTGTTATCTGTGTATGTTTATGTCAGACAAAGAAAGCGAGATAGAGGTGGAGAGGATGCCTCCCAAAAGCATGTCGCAGGATGCCATTAAGAAGTTAATCGAGGAGATACTTGAATCCAAGTTGGGAGAGTTCAAGTAGACCAAAAGCAAAGAAAGGGAAGCTAAAAGTGATAGCGATGAAGGCGATAGGTAAATGGCTGAAACCAGTAAAAAGGTAGAGGAGATACCATCAGACCAGAGGGCATTTTTAAATGCATTAAAGTTAGTCAATAGGGACACCATAGATGGGTTACCTATGTATAGTGGAAGTATGGAAGCTGAAGAGGTGATTGATTGGATTGAGGCACTAAACAATCATTTTGAATATAAAGAAATCCCTAATGATAAGAGGGTTAAGTTGGCAAAGGCAAGATTACAGGGATCTGCTCTTGCATGGTGGAATTATGAACAAGGAGAGAGAGTCAAGGAGGGGAAGAATATGATAACCTCTTGGGAAAGGATGAAGACCAAACTCAAGGCACATTTCTTACCCCTGGGCTATGATGTGCAGATGCATAATAAGTTGCAGAACCTCAGGCAGAGAGACCTTGATGTGAATGCATACACACAAGAGTTTCATAAACTCAGTCTCAAATCAAAGAGATAGGAAGAAGAGTCAGAGAAGGTGGCCAGATACTTGAATGGCCTAAGGATGAACATCCAAGATGAGATCAACATTTTAGCACTAGAAACAGTGAACAAGTTCTTCCAAATGGCCTTAAGGGCTGAAGAGAAGATAAAGAGGAAGAGTGAGCAGAATGGTAGAGGAAGAGGTGACAGAAATTTTAGAGGCAATTTTGGAGGAAGAAGTCCTAACTAGAGGCCTAGTGGTGAGTTTAGCCAAGAAGAGGCTAGTAAAGGACAAGAGAAGCCTAATTTCAGGGGTGGATGGAGAGGCACAAGAGGCATATTTGGAGGTGGCAGATGTTCTAATGTTTTCACTGGGAGATGTTATTATTGTAATGAAATTGGTCACCCAACATTCAAATGTCCAGAAAGGCAAGGTTCACCATCAAGAGTTAATAGGAAGAATGAAAAGAGGGTTCAATATGTGCAAGAAGAGGAGGTAGATGAAAGTGTTAACTCTCCAATTGGGAGTACAACCCCATGTCAAGATGGAGAAGCATTGATGCTAAGGAGAACACTCTTGAAGACATCCAAGGACATGCTACAAAGGAGAGCACTTTTTAGGACCAATTGCAAAAGCAAAGGTAAACTATGCAAGGTAGTAATAGATTCTAGTTCAACAGACAATATGGTATCTCAGGAAATGGTGAATAAATTGAACATAGAAAGGATTCCTCATCAAACTCCTTACAAAGCATCTTGGGTAAGTGATAGTCAATCACTTTTGGTATATGAACAAGCATATGTTGATTTTTAGATTCGGAAATATCAGGATAGGGTTTTATGTGACATTTTGACCATGGAATGTTGTCACTTACTTTTAGGTAGGCCATGTCAATTTGATAGGAGAGGATTGTATGATGGATATGCTAACACCTACACCATCAAGAAGGATGGGAGGACTTTTGTGATGACACCATTGCAAGAGGATGCTGAAGCAAAGAAGGTAGCCAAGGTCATCTTGGTAGGTAAGAAAGGATTTGTGAAGATTAATGAAGAAGAGACAAAGAACGTTGAGGATACCTCAAGGAGTGGGGTTGCTAAGGATCAAAGTTTGAAGGTGATTTCAGTTTTGGATGATGGAGATCAAATGGAACAGCAGAAGATCAAAGTGCAGGTCTACAATCAGCCACACGTTGATTGGAAAGATAAGGATGCTATCATAGTAGGGACCATTATTTGTCCTCTAGAGCAAACTAGAGTTGAAAGGCCAACATATTTAGCCATAGCAGCAGTACAAGAAGCATCACCCAAGGTTTACAATGCAGGTGTTTGAGCCTACAATGCTAGGCATGAGTCTTTGATTCCATGGAAGCAGGTTGCAGCCCAGAGATCATGGGGAAGGCATGAGACAGTAGAGGTTCAGATCGACGAAGATTCATGTTGTTTCGCCAGGTATACATTCTATGTGTATATCACTAATGTATGTTGAGGGACATTTCATGTGTATCTCGCAATTGTATGCTCATGTGTATCTTGCAAGTGAATATTGCAATTGTCTGTGGTGAATGTGCATTTTGTATGATACAAGGAAAGTCAATGGTCAATCTCATCGAATGCATATTCTGAAGGCATGTTTTGAAAGTATCTTCTGAATGTATATTGAGGATATACATTGTGCACATACATTGTGTTAGATGCAAAGAGTCCCACCGACAAGTGTAGTTGAATGTATATTGCGAATGTATATCGCAGATGTATGTGGGAATGTACATTGAAGAATGTATCTCTCGACAGATACAAGTGTTGAAGTATTGGCACATCGGCTAAGGTTTATAAGTGTTTGCCGATGTGAATGGTCTTGCCGATAGGCAAGTAATGTGAAGACATACATCGGGGAATGTATGTTAAGGTTTGGCTCTGCATCAGAAAAGGAGCCAACAAAAGCTTCTTTTGCTTTTCTTCTGCTAGCTGAATACTAGAGCATGTTTTTGTTTGCATGTTTAGTGGGGGGTCTTCACAGGGGGAAAAAGATGGCCCTTTACAACATGGAACCTTAAAGGCAGAAGGCTACCTGAAACTTGGAATTATGATAGGCTTAGATTTTACAACCTTTTCCTCCTCCTGATTTTGAATTGGTACAAGAGGATTGGCCTTCACAAGGTTTGGTTTTTTGTAACTAGGATGCTTGGTCCAAGAAGGCTTGAGCCCTTGTACTTGACCTAGAAACTATTTCATTTGTTTCTCCTTAGCTGCAAGTTGCATGTTCAAGCATTCCTCTTCATACACTCTTCTATTTTCTACCTCCTACTAGTGCAAAAAAGCTTGATATGCAAGCTCCTCTTGCTGCTTGTTATACTATGCTTCTCTATCTATTTCTAAAATTTACCTTTGGAAATCTATTAACAAACTCTTAATGCTACCCAAATCAGTATCATTTTGGGACTGACTAAAAAGGTTGCATGTTTGATTTAGAGTAGAATGGTGTTCATCAGGCTGACTATAGGTATGAATAGGCTGCAAACAAGGATAAGCAAGAGAGGTTTGAAAATACTCCTGCTGGTAATGCTGATCATAATGAGGCAAAGAGATGTTTGGCATAAACTAAGAGGCATTTGGGACCTGGTATTGCTGATATGGGGGCCAATAGCCTATGTTTGGATCAGGGGTAGGGGAATAGCTATGATTCCCATAAAATTCTAATATTTTGTAGCATCTAAATGCTGGATAATCATAAAAATGTCAGAATTAGAGGAAAAAGGTGCAACCAAAAAAAAATTGGATACATATTAGAGAGGGAGTCACTAGGTGATTGAGATGCTTCTAGAAGCTTAATAGACTAGGAAAACCACCAAAATCCTGATCTTTGATGAAATCTTAGGTGCTTGGATTGCTGGAACCAGCTAATTCATTCAGTAGAGTCACCATGACATTGTTTGTATTGCCTCCAAAGGTTGGTAATACTAGGAGAAACACCAAATCTCTTAATATTTTGATGAAAAGTTCATCAAACTTGTCCCACTGGGCATGCCAAAAACTGTTGTCTCTCAAATTTTCACCCTTGTTGCAGTTGTAAAACTTGAGCAATCTGGAGAAACATGGGAATGATCTCAAAGTGTGGGACCTTGCGAACTGAGATCAGACCTCCAGAGAAGGCTGGTTCCTCTCTCTAAGCCTATTACTTAGAGAAATGTAACTAAATCTAGTGCTAATACTTGCAGGGGGGAAATGGTTAGGAGGAAACTGAAATGGAAAGGAGTAATACACCAGATTTAGTGAGTGAGGGTGATCTTGGTGTAGACACAACAATGATTTCAATGATGAAGGGGATTTCACACAGACTTATGACTGATTGAGGCTTTGGTATGAAGGTTAAACCTGCAGAGGAGCTATTTTACTCACAGAACAGACTATAACTTCAAATAAAACATAGAAATCAAAACACAAGAGAGGCAAGAAGTCATGCATATATTAATCATGAAGGCTAGAAACCATTAAAATGTAGAAATATTCAATAGCAGAGGTATACCAGCATAGCTAATCACATTCATTGGTGGATAAAAGGAAGATAGTAGAGGCCAGATTCAGGCATAGTGAGTCACATTCCCATACCCTTTTAATTACACTAAGAGGTATGACTATAGAAAAATTAGCAGCAAAGCAGCCCAAAATAAAACCATCCTCCATAAATAATGAGGTTACATGCCATTTATAGGTTAGGCTCCTCCGTAGAAAGGCAAGGAATCAATGCTCCATAGATCTGAGGTCATTAATGCAAGAACAAGGGTGCATGGGCAGGGGCGTGGTGAAAAGACAGGAACCATGCCGCTACCAGGCCCAAAACCATAGAAAACAGTTACCTGAAACACAAGATAGGATAGGCATTGAAGAAGAAACCCCCAAAGTCATCACCCAACACACGAAGATCAGCCCTGCAAGACATAGAGTCCATATGCATTGAAGAGTGAGGCCATACGCCATGAATTCACTTGTAAAATTCACTAACCGGAGCTACTATGAAAAGGAACCACCTCTGCACACACCAAAATGATCGTTGAAACATCTTCTTGGCTGAGTATGCAAAGCTAGATCTAAATTTTTGCCTATTGAAGCATGTTGAAATTCACCAGGACAAGGGAGATACAGGCGGTCAAATTTGCAGTCAACTACCTATGTATATCGCTTTGCATCTGCGACCCGAATCGACATCTGAATGACCCTTTGAATCTGCACTGCATTCGGCATTTAAAATAGCCTTTGAAGTGCCTTTGTATATGCATTTGAATATGCATGTGCCTACATACAAACGCGGGTCTTTATCTTTTTCAAGTCAGCCTTTGTATCACACATGACACATGGCACCACCTGATTCACCGCCGCATTGAAGCTGGGACCCATCGCTGAACAATGCATCCCCCTATCGGTCGTCGAAATGACTAAAAAAATAGATTGGCCGATGCATATTGTCTCACCGAAATCCCTTGTATGCAAACCCTTTGTATATCGGATTGTATATGCAAACATACAATCACAAAATGCATACAATGTAGAACTCAGGAGATATCAGCCATACTGGAATTTTGCTATAGGTCCGACCTTTGTACCCTTTCTCATTGTATATCGGCATATACAAGCACCTCATCATACAAGCTGCAGAACTCAATGTTGAATTTGCAAAATTTAATTTCCCAGTCAGGTCTGGCTTGCATGTTTCCTTTGCATATCGGCACATACATGCACCTCAAACATACAAGCTACGGAACTCAAAATGATTATCAGTTGCTTTTGATTCTCTAGTCACATCCGAGTTGTATGCCACCATTGTATCTAGCCTTTGTATATCACATATACAATGCAAAATATACAAAGGAAAACTGCATACAAACCTGTACATGTAAACACTTCATTATGGGATATACATGTGACCCCTGCATATTGCTTTGTATATGACCCTTGTATGTCTAAACATATAGCGCGAATATACAAACAAAAGATACATACAATTGCTTGTAACTTATCCACCGAAATGCATATTCACTTTAGTTCCTGGACTTGCATATCAGGAATGCATATTACAATGTATATGCAGATTGTATGTTCAAAGATACAATTGCATATACATGCAAATGGTGGGCCCCATCCTTTGCATCTCCTCCTTGTATATTGACTTGTATTTCTGCCTTTGTATATCATTCTTTGCATCTTTTCAATGTACATCCCCTTTGCATCCTTTCTTTTGTATATTTGCCTTGTACATCTTCATTGTATGTGCGATGATGTACATTCTCTTTTGTACATTGCGTAGACCCCACTTTCCCCTGTATACTCCCCCTTGTATATAGGCCTTGTATGTTCCCTTTACATGTTGTCAATGTACATTTCTGGCTTGCATCCTTCAGATACAAATGCCCTTTGTATCTGTGACTTGTATATGAGATACAATCACCTTTGTATGTGCCGACCCCACCTTTTATGTCACCACCCTTGTATATTTTCCTTTGTATGTGCGATTGTATGTTTGAACATACAATGCGAACATACATTCATCCCTACATTCCACCCCTTACATATGCCCTTTGTATATGGTACCTTGTATCTCGCCGATGTACATTTCTTTTGCATATGCGAACATACAATGGCGAATGTACAAGTGAACATACATTCGAAAATGCATATACAAATACTAGGTATAAAATTGAGATTTATCTGCAATGGAAAGCACTTGAAGATAAATGGTTTCTGGGTTTTTCTGGGTTTTTGGCAAGGATTCTTGAAACACAATTTTTGGATTTTTGGCAATGTACAGCATGAGTATTTGAAGAATTTAATCTGTTTTGGGTCATTTTCTAAAGGATTTTCAAGGAAAATACAAGGTGAACTATTTAACTCTAGATAGAGGAAAATAGGTCAACAATTTGGTGACTTCTATGGGATGTTTACCTGCTAAACATTAGATCAGTGGCCTTGTGCATCCATTGGGCATGGAGTCAAAAGAGACTGCAACATTGGGCAAGCTACCAAGCCAAAACAAAAATCAACAAGCAAGCATGTATCTCCTAATGAGAATACAACAGAGTGGAAGGGCACTTATTGAAAGGAAACCTAAAACTGAAATAAAATCTATTCTAATCCTAAACTAACCAATAAGAGGTGACCTTAAACAAAGCCATTAACTAGTTCCTGAAAGTAACTGCCCTTCTTTAACAATTTACAATGTTTCTCATTCATGTGGGCAGTTAAAAAGAGGTGAGGGGGGAATGGGCATATGACAAATTGATAAGACACCCCCCATAAAATGGAAATAAACTCACCTATCCACCTCGACTGATTGCTGGTGCTGCTAACTTGTGGTGAATAAATAAGCTGATCCCATTCATTTTGATGTTCAGCTTCATGCTTAGAGGTAAGCATGACAAGTGGTGACTCCTCTTGATGTGTCTCTAGCTAGGCTAGATGCCTGATTGGGCATCCCCTTGAAGTGACATGCAAATCAACATGTCTGATCTCATGTCTCTACTCTGATTCCTTCTCTTCTTGCTCTTCATTTGGTATGATGGTGTCCTTCATTTGACTCTCATGTTGCTCTTGTGTGTGAAACAATTGACTTGGAACCTCATGGCTTGATCCTTCTTCCGTCAAAGAAACCAAGAAGGCTGATATAATGTCATCATCGCTCCATTCTTCAAACCTTTCTGCCTTTTGTTCATGGTTGTCTTGGCTCATGGCTAAGGCTGGACAATAGAGAAGACAATTTGAAAGCTCAGAAATAACATCATTATCTCCACCTTGCATGATAGTTTACCATGTTGATTCCTCCTCCATGGTCAATGGAACATCCTCTTTTATTAGGATAGCCAGAAGTTCATCAAAGCTATCAACTCTTAGAAAACCTTTATAAAGAGTTGGCCCACGCTCAAGATTTCCATTATTACAAAAAGAAGTGTCCTCCAAATCAAGCCTTTCCTCTTCAATAAAGGAAGGCAAATGTTCAAACAATGAGGTAGCCTCTTCCTACAGACCTTCATTGTTCTCTTGTCGCTTCATATCCACAACGAGCTGCTCATTTAGCTCGATAAAAGAAGGGAGTTCATCGAATCAAAACATGAAATC
Organism: Cunninghamia lanceolata; assembly: GCA_027924645.1. Lineage (NCBI taxonomy): Eukaryota > Viridiplantae > Streptophyta > Pinopsida > Cupressales > Cupressaceae > Cunninghamia > Cunninghamia lanceolata. Next base: position 1,146,995 of record BSBN01001161.1, read on the forward strand.
ATTGCTTTTGACATATTTTTCAAGCTTCTCAACCTGTTGTCCTAACTAATCACGCTCATTTTCTTCTTGCAAGATGCCTAATTTTTTCTCTTTTTTATCACATATAGGTTCATGAATAGAAGGTTCTTTTATCTCAGGAAACTCATTCTTTTGTCCACTAAACTAGCTATCTTGATAGACAATAAGTCCACCTAGACAAAGATGGATAGTAAAGGGACAGGAAGGCTGATTTGACAAGGAAACCTGAGGAATTGGCCTGGTCTCTTACAAACATATAGGCTGCTTTTGTTTAAGTATAGGTTCCTTCAGTGGATGGGACCCTCTAAAACTTGTAATATTCAATTTAGGAGACTTAGGAGGCTCACCTTGCTTGAAGCTTGGTATTCTGAAATTGGAAACCTATTCTTTAAAGAATGGATTTGGAAAAGAAATAGCTAATTAAGTTTCCAACCTTTGAAAAGGACCCAACAAAAGCCTCTTTTGCTTTTCTTCTGCTAGCTAAATACTAGAGCATGTTTCTGTTTGCATGTTTGGTGGAGGGTCTTCACAGGGTGAAAAAGATGGCCCTTTCAACATGGAACCTTAAAAGAAGAAGGCTGCCTGAAACTTGGAATTATGATAGGCTTAGATTCTACAACCTTTTCCTCCTCCTGATTTTGAATTGATACGAGAGGATTCGCCTTCACAAGGTTTGGTATTTTGTAACCAGGATGCTTGGTCCAAGAAGGCTTGGGCCCTTGTACTTGAGCTAGCAACTATTTCATTTGTTTCTCCTTAGCTGCAAGTTGCATGTTCGAGCATTTCTCTTCATACACTCTTCTATTTTCTGCCTCCTGCTGGTGCAAGAAAGCTTGATATGCAAGCTCCTCTTGCTGGTTGTTATATTGTGCTTCTCTATCTATTTCTAAAATTTGCCTTTGGAAATTCATTAACAAACTCTTAATGCTACCCAAATCAGTATCATTTTGTGACTGACTAGGGAGGTTGCATGTTTGATTTAGAGTAGAATGGTTTTCAGGAGGCTGACTATAGGTATGAATATGCTGCAAACAAGGATAAGAAGAGTGGTTTGAAAATGCTCCTGCTAGTAATGTTGATCATAATGAGGCAAAGAGCTGTTTGGCATAAACATAGAGCTATTTGGGGCCTAGTATTGCTGATATGGGGGCTAATAGCCTGTATTTGGATCAGGGGTAGGGGAATAGCTATGATTCCCATAAAATTTTGACATTTTGTAGCATCTAAATCCTGGATAATCATAAAAATGTCAGAATTAGAGCAAAAAGGTGTAACCAAAGAAAACCTAGATACATACCAGAGAGGAAGTCAATAGGTGATTGAGATGCTTCTAGAAGTTGAATAGACCAGGAAAACCACCAAAATCCTAATCTTTGATGAAATCTTAGGCACTTGGGCCTCTGGAACCAGCTGATTTGTTTAGTAGAGTTGCCATGATGTTGTTTGTATTGCCTCCAAAGGCTGGTAATACTAGGAGAAACACCAAATCTCTTAGTATTTTGATGAGAAGTTCATCGAACTTGTCCCATCGGGTGTGCCAAAAATTGTTGTCTCTTAGATTTGCACCCTTGCTACAGTTGTCAAACTTCAGCAATCTAGAGAAACATGGGAATGATCTCGAAGTGTGGGACCTTGCAAACTGAGATCAGACCTCCAGAGAAGGCTGGTTCCTCTCTCTAAGCCTATTACTTAGAGCAATGTAACTAAATCTTGCGCTAATACTTGCTGGGGGGAAAGGGTTAGGAGGAAACTGAAATGGAAATGAGTGATACACTAGATTTAGTGAGTGATGGTGATCTTGGTGTGGACACAACAATGATTTCAATGATGAAAGGGATTTCACACAGACTTATGACTGATTGAGGCTTCAGTATGAAGGTTAAACCTGCAGAGGAGCCGTTTTACTCATAGAACAGACTATAACTTCAAATAAAACATAGAAATCAAAACACAAGAGAGGCAAGAAGTCATGCATATATTATTCATGAAGGCCAGAAACCATTACAATGATAAAATATTAAATAGTAGAGGAATACCAGCATAGCTACTCACATTCATTGGTGGATAAAAGGAAGACAACAGAGGCTAGATTTAGGCACAGTGAGTCACATTCCCATACCCTTGTAATTACACTAAGAGGTCTGACTACAGAAAAATCAGCAGCATAACAGCCCAAAATAAAACCATCCTCCATAAATAATGAGGTTACATGCCATTTATAGGTCAGGCTCCTGTGCAGAAAGGCAAGGAATCGCTGCTCCATGGATCTGAGGTCATTAATGCAGGAACAAGGGCGCATGGGCAGGGGCGTGGTGAAAAGATAGGGACCATGCCACTGCCAGGCCCAAAACCACAGAAAATGGTTGCCTGGAATGCAAGATAGGATAAGGCATTGAAGAAGAAACTCCCAAAGTTGCTACCCAACACATGAAGTTCGGCCCTGCAAGATATAGAGCCCATACACATTGAAGAGTGAGGTCATATGCCATGAATGCACCTGCAAAATTCACCAACCAGAGCTACTGTGAAAAGGAACAACCTCTACACATGCCAAAATGATTGCTGAGATGTCTTATCAGCCAGCATGCAATGTTAGATCTAAATTTGAGAGTGAAAATATCCTCCCCAAAAGCCCGCCAAATGAAAGAGGAGGCAAAAACAAGCATTTTTGCTTGTTGAAGCATGTTGAAATTTTCTACGAGGGAGATACAGGTAGTCAAAGTTGCGGTCAACTGCCTGTGTATATCACTTTGCATCTGTGACCTGAATCAGCATCTGAATGACCCTTTGAATCTGCACTGCATTTGGCTTTTAAAATGGCCTTTGAAGTGCCTTTGTATATGCATTTGAATATGCATGTGTCTGCATACAAACATGGGTCTTTATCTTTTTCGAGTCAGCCTTTGTATCACCCATGACACATGGCACCATCTGATTCACGCCGCATTGAAGTTAGGACCCATCACTGAACAATGCATCCCCCTATTGGATGTCGAAATGACTAAAAAAAAATAGATCGGCTGATGCATATTGTCTCACTAAAATCCCTTGTATGCAAACCCTTTGTATATCAGATTGTATATGCAAACATACAATCGCAAAATGCATACAATGTGGAACTCAGGAGATATTAGCCATATTGGAAATTTGCTACAGGTCTGGGCTTTGTACCCTTTCTCATTGTATATTGGCTTACACAAGCATCTCATCATACAAGTTACAGAACTCAACGTTGAATTTGCCAAGTCTAATTTCCCAGTCGGGTCCGGCTTGCATGTTTCCTTTGCATATCAGCACATACATGCACCTCAAACATACAAGCTGCGAAACTCAAAATGATTATCAGATGCTTTTGATTCTCCAGTCACGTCTGAGTTGTATACCACCATTGTATCTAACCTTTGTATATCGCATATACAATGCGAAATATACAAAGGAAAACTACATACAAACCTGTACATGCAAACACTTCATCTTGGGATATACATGTGACCCCTACATATTGCTTTGTATATGACCCTTGTATGTCTAAACATACATACAAGTACTTGTGCCTTATCTACCAGAATGCATATTCACTTTGGTTCCGGGACTTGCATATCAGGAATGTATATTACAATGTATATGCAGATTGTATGTTCAAATATACAATCGCATATACATGCAAATGGTGGGCCCCATCCTTTGCATCTCCTCCTTGTATATTGACTTATATGTCTGCCTTTGTATATCAGTCTTTGCATCCTTTCTTTTGTATCTCTACCTTGTACATCTTCATTGTATTTGTGATGATGTACATTCTCTTTTGTACATTGCGCGGACCCCACTTTCCCCTGTATACTCCCCGTTGTATATAGGCCTTGTATGTTCCCTTTGCATGTTGCTGATGTACATTTCTAGCTTGCATCCTTCAGATACAAACACCCTTTGTATTTGTGACTTGTATATGAGATACAATCGCCTTTGTATCTATGGACCCCACCTTTTACGTCACCACCCTTGTATATTTTCCTTTGTATGTGCTATTGTATGTTTGAACATACAATGCAAACATACATTCATCCCTGCATTCCACCCCTTGCATATGCCCTTTGTATATGGTACCTTGTATCTCACCAATGTACATTTCTTTTGCATATGCGAACATACAATGGCGAATGTACAAGTGAACATACATTCAAAAATTCATATACAAATACTAAGTATAAAATTGAGATTTATCTATGATTGAAAGTACTTGAAGACAAAGGGTTTTTGGGTTTTTCTGAGTTTTCTGTAAGGATTCTTTAAGCGTGATTTTGGGATTTTTGGTAGGGAATAACATGAGTATTTGAAGAATTTAAGCCATTTTGTGTCATTTTCTAAAGGATTTTCAAGGAAAATACAAGGTGAACTATTTAACTCTAGACAGAGGAAAATAGGTCAACAACACCTTAAACCACCTTGTCTTGATAGACTTAGATCACTAAAATCCTTCAAGAAGTTTGACTATGTGTTCCTTAAGGTGTTCCTTTGTAATAGTCCTAATTGCTTCTAGCCCTAGAAATGAGGTTTTAGGAGCATAACTTGAAGACACCAAGACAAACCCATGAACAGAATAGATTTTTGGACACCCATTATGGAGTTACACAACATATTCAACATGTAGTAGGGATTTTTTTGTAGTAAAAAATTGAATGTCTTTGCTATTATAGCCCTAATTAGGCCACCTGTCACAAGACAGTTAATGGATGGATCAGCTCCCAACTTCCTTAACTCACTCTAGGGCATTAGGTGGATTGTAAATGAGTAGAATATTCTAGTTTTAGGGTTCTATGACCATCACACATCAAACATGCATCCTTCTACCACCTTACCAATGCTCAAAGACCTAATACATGAAGATATTAGGTGTAAATGACCTCAAACTCTGTCCTCTTCTAGTCCCCTGCTCCTGCAACACAAAAAACAAGTAAATATAACCTACCTAAGCCCATTCCATCCATTTTTGGCCTATGAAACAAGAGGAAGGGAGTAAAAACTCATCGTTTCTCCTAAAACCCTTAAAACTAGGGTATGACAACTAGTTTCAAAAAATCACCTCTAGAATGCTTTGAAATCAATGAAAATCCTCCCAACATGACTAAAATGGAATTTAACAACCTCCTTCAAACATTTTTAGACATTTTTAACATTGACAGTATAGTATGGATTGGATAGGGACAAGAGAACAATCAAAAGATAGTAAAAATGCAGCAACAAAGTAAGAAATTTGTATTTTCTTCTCTCAAACTTACATATCTTCTCTTCCATGAGTAAAGAAAGGTAAATATATCTAGTTTCAATGAGAATCCACATTCTCCACATCCCCATCATGGGAAAGCCACTCATAAAAGCAGAAAACTAACTATTTTTTCCATAAAAGACTGACTGTCTATAATAGACTGTCCTAATTTTTAGGGAAACTAAAGACTCCACTACAAAAATACCTTTTCTTAGACCACCACTACATGATCAAGGATTTATTACATTATTTTAAAAACTAACACTACTTAGTCTCTCATTAATGAGACCACACAAAATAAAAATTCAAGAAAAATAGACTTGAAAATAACCTAGGTGCCATGCACCGTAGACCCAAGGGGAATAGATTTCAGGGACCTCTTGAAATCAGATCAATTACTGTAGTGCCATGTTTTTCAATGTCTTCAGCTATCATCCAAGTGGCATCCTCATGAGGGAGACCTGGCCACTTCACAAGGTATTCATTGCAAACTTTGTGTCTTGTTCTTTTGACCTCCTTGGTGTCTAGAATGGCTTCAAGTTTAACTAGAGCAGCATGAGGAAGATCTTTAACCTAATCAACATCATCTCCTTCATGAAAACCTATACCTATATCCAAAGACTCCTTTAAAGGATATAAGTGAGCAATATTAAAGATTGGTGAGATAGCAACTCCAGGAGGGAGTTCTATCTCATATGCATTTTCATCAAACTTGTGGACCACCTTGCATGGCCCAATCTTCTTCATCAACAACTTAGTGTATTTGCCCTTAGGTAACCTCTCTTTCCAGAGATGTGCAAGTACTAGATCTCCAACTTTGAAGTAAACATTCCTCCTCCTCAAATCTGCATGTTTCTTGTAAGTTTGAACACTCTTCTTGAGTTGCTCTCTAACTTGATCCTGGATGTCTTTCATGGCCATAGAAAACTCCTCTCCTTTAGCACTTCTCTTCTTTACTTCTCTCAAATCTCTTAACTCAAAGATACCTCTTGGGTTCAATCCATACACTACCTCAAAAGGGCTCTTACCTATGCTCCTGTTAATGGAGTCATTGTAAGCATACTTTGCCTATGGGATGACAAGATCCCATTGTTGTCCATGTTCTTTTGTAAGACATCTAAGTAGATTCCCCAATGATCTATTCACTACTTCAGTCTGCCCATCTATTTGTGGGTGATAGGCAAAGTTGAAAGTCAAGTTTGTTCTAAGTTTTCTCCATAATGTCCTCCAGAAGTGGCCTATAAACTTTGAATCTCTGTCAGAGACAATGGTGAGGGACAATCCATGTATTCTAACTATCTCCTTGAAGAATAGACTTGCAATGTCAGATGCATCACTTGTGCACTTGTAAGGAATAAAGTGTGCCATCTTTCTAAATCTATCCACAACTCTAAAAACACTATCAACTCCCCTCTAAGTTTTGGGTAGGCCTAACACAAAATCCATGCTAAGATGCTCCCGAGGTCTGCTAGGAATTAGAAGAGGCTAATATAAGTCTGCATTGGAACTAGAGCCCTTGGCTCTCTGACAAACTCCACAAGACTCAACAAATTTTCTGATATTAGTATGCATCTTAGGCCAAAAGTAAAACCTTCTTACCTGATCAAGTGTTTTGTCTATGCCAAAGTGTCCTCCAAGACTTCCACAGTGCTTCTCCCTTATAAGATTTGTCCTCATAGAGCATCTAGGGATGCATAACTAAGCTCCCTTGAATAACATTCCTTCTTGTGGCAGAAAATATGGAAATTCTTCATGAAAAGTACCTTGGAATTGGTGGCAAGTGGAGTAGGCATCCTTGAAATCTAGATCAGCAGCATACATGTCCTTTAGTGCTTCCAAACCAATACTCTAAAATTGTATTTCATGCACTAGGACTGATCTTCTACTTAGTGCATTAGCTACCTTGTTTACTTCACCCTTCTTATGATTGATTGTGAAAGTGTAACTTTGCAAATAATCCACCCACTTGATGTGCCTATGACTTAACTTGTCTTGGATGTTCAAGAAACTCAATGCATGATTGTCTGTGTAGACTACAAATTCTTTGGGTAAGAGGTAATGTCTCCACTTCCTCAAGGACTGTACTAATGCATAAAGCTCTAGATCATATGAAGAGTACCTCCTCTTGGCCTCATTGAGATTTTCACTAAAGAAAGCTACTGGCCTGCCCTCTTGGCTCAGGACTGCACCTATGGCTACTCCACTGGCATCACATTCTACTGTAAAGACTTTGTCAAAGTCAGGTAAAGCAAGTATGGGCTGTTGTGCTACTCTCTTCTTCAGGTATTTAAAACTTTCTGCTGCCTCTTCAATCCATTGAATCTTTCTTTTCTTATCTCCCTTAATGGTGTCAAGAATAGGAGAACAAATATGACTAAATTTTTTGATAAACTTCCTATAAAATGTAGCCAAACCATGAAAACTTCTTACCTCTCCTACTAATTTTGGAGTTGGCCAGCTAAGAATAGCTTCAACTTTGGAAGGATCCATCTTCAATGTGCCTTTAGAGATGATAAAACCAAGGTGGACTAGCTCTTCTTTCATAAACTCACACTTCTTGAGGTTTATCATCAGTTTCTCCTCATTCAACCTCTATAAAACCTTGTCAAGGTGGTGCAAGTGCTCCTCTTTTGTCTTACTGAACAGAAGGATATCATCTAGATAGACAACTACAAACTTCCCAATAAAAGGTTTCAGGACCTCATTCATTATCCTCATGAATGTACTAAGAGCGTTGGAGAGTCCAAAAGGCATTACCATCCATTCATAGAGTCCCTCATTAGTTTTGAAGGCAGACTTGCATTCATCTCCTTCCCTTATCCTAATTTGGTGATATCCACTCTTGAGATCAATCTTGGAAAAGTAGCATGTACTTCCTAAGCAATCCATTAGGTCCTCAATTCTTGGGATTGGGAACTTGTATCTGATGGTGATCTTGTTTATGGTGCTTGAGTCAATACACATCCTCCAATCTCTACCTTTCTTCAGTGATAAGACAGTAGGAACAACACATGGACTTAAAATCTCCCTGATAAGTCCTTTATCTAACAATTCTTGGACTTGTGCTTTGATCTCTTCATTCTACTATGGAGTCATCTTGTATGTAACCTTATTGGGCAAATTAGCTCCAGGGATCAGGTCTATATGATGGCTGATATCTCTCATGAGAGGCAATGAACTTGGCAGCTCATCTACCACTATGTCCTTATACTTGTCCAACAAAGACTAAACTTCACTAGGTATCTTTTCTACCACATTTGCTCCTGCATCAGACCTAGTCTTAGGTCTAATCACTATGACAAATCCTTTCCCTTCATCTTTCATTGTTTATAAAATCTCCTTCTCTCCTACCACCATGATGCTAGACTCAATTTGCTTATCAAATTCTTCTTCAGGAAGGGGTGTTAATGAGAATGAGACTCCATCCTTCTCTATCACATAAATGTTCTTTTGACCATCATGCTTTCTCTTTCTGTCATGTTGCCAGGGTCTTCCTAGAAATAGGTGACAAACATCCATAGGGATGACGTCACAAAGGATCTTATCCTTGTAACCACCAATGTTGAACTCCACCCATGCCTATTCATTCACTAAGACTTGCTGCCCCTTATTCAACCATGACACCTTGTAAGGTGTGGGGTGAGGAATCTTCTTCAAATTCATCTTTTCTACCATTTCCAAAGAGACTAGATTATCAGTGGATCTTGAATCAACAACTACCTTACATACCTTGCCATGTGACTTGCAAGTTGTCCTAAACAATGACTTCCTCTGTGAAGGCTCCTTGGCTGCTGGTACCTTGAGGAGTGTCCTCCTTAACATTAATGCAACACCCCTCTTAGGAGCAGCAGGTTGGAGTGGTAAATTAACACATTCTCTATCTTTTTCATGCACTATTTGGGTCCTTTGTTCAACTCCTTGAGAACTTGATGCTTGGTTCTCTGGGCATTTGAATGCAGGATGTCCAAACTAATGACAGTTGTAACATTTTCTTGATAAAGTGTTTGATCCTCTACCTTGGCCACCAAACCTTCCTCTACTATTTGATCTCCTTCCTCTAAAGCTGTCTCTTTCACCTGACTCACCTGTTGGTTCTTGATTCTCTTTATTGTTGCCACTTGATTCTCCTTGTTGTTTCTGGGACTGTCCTCTTCCACCAAAGTTCCCTCTACCTTTGAAACTCCTTCGTCTACCCCTAATCTACTGATCTTGTCTTCTTTTTATCTTTTCTTCTGCCCTCACTACAAATTGGAAGCATTCTTCCACATTTCTAGGGGTGGCAAGACTGATTTCATCCTAAATATTGAGCCTAAGTCCATTGATATACCTAGAAATTTTCTCAACTTCATCTTCAGTGTGCCCTGTCCTCATGGTGAGCTTGTGAAATTCTTTAGTGTAGGCTATAACATCCATGTCTTTCTATTTTAAATTATGTAGTCTCCTAAAAGTTTGAATTGCATAGTCCTTAGGAAGAAATTGACTCTTCACCTTGGACACCATCTGGTCCCATGAACTAATTTTTGCTTTTCCTTGCCTTAACCTCTTTGATTGAACATAATTCCACCATGTCAATGCTAGCCCCTTCAAATTGGTCTTAGCCAATTTGATCTTCTACTCTTCTGGCATCTCCTTGTACTCAAAGTAGTTATCCAAGGCATCAATCCAATCTAATACTTCCTCACTGTTCATTTTTCCTTCATACATGGGCAACTCCATTTTGACATCAGTGCCTTCTCCTTTCATAGTCTGTAGCATATTCATAAACCTTCTATCATCTGGATCCATCTCTTCCACATTGGATCCCTCTTGAGGGCTTGTATTTTCACCCTCATTCTCTTGGTCACTATCTTTCTAAATGACCCATCTCTTCTCCGGTTGCTTCAATGGCTGCAAGTCTAGCTAGAACTCCTTCTTGAGATTCCTTCATCATTCTCACTTCTCTAGTCAGGATTGGATTGGCTCTTGGAGGCATCTTGTACTATACTTCAACTTCCTTCTTTCTTCCCAAATAGAACCTGTCATAGGCTCTAGTACCACTTGATGCAGAGAAAGGGATGATGTCACTATTATTAGGACTGTTGGCTTGATAGGAGCAACATGTTATGGACTGTCCTCTACTCTCAGACCTAATTTTAAAACTTGGAAAGAGTAACCCAATGTGATTTGAATGCATGGACGGCTTATGAAATCTCTCAAGCAATTGAAACCTCCTAGAAATAAATAATTTTCACTCCTCAAAGATAGATCAAAAAGGATTCTTAACCCCTCATAAGTTGACTATCCCAACATGACAGATTTCTTCTAAAATGAACATGGTTATCAAAGAATGCAATATGCATAAATGCAGATAAGTGCACTAGCCAACCTACACCATTCCTAATACACCTTATACCACCTTGTCTTGACAAACTGAGATCACTAAAATCCTTCAAGAAGTTTGACTCTGTGTTCCTTAAGGTGTTCCTTTGTAACAGTCCTAATTGCTTCTAGCCCTAGAAATGAGGTTTTAGGAGCATAAATTGAAGACCCCAAGGCAAAACCCTAAATAAAATAGATTTTTGGACACCCATTATGGAGTTACACAACATATTCAACATGCTGTAGGGGTTTTTTTGTAACATGACCCTCAAAACTTGATTGTCTATGCTGTTATATGCTTAATTAGGCCTCCTGTCACAAGGCAGTTAATGGATAGATCAGTTCCCAACTTCCCTAACTCACTCCATGGCATAAGATGGATTGTAAATGAGTAGAATATGCTAGTTTTAGGGTTCTATGGCCATCACACATCAAACATGCATCCTTTTACCACCTTACCAATGCTCAAAGACCTAATACATGAAGATATTAGGTGTAAATGACCTCAAACTCTGTCCTCTTCCAGTCCCCTACTCCTGCAACAAAAGAAGCAAGTAAATCTAACCTACCTAAGCCCATTCCATCCATTTTTGGCCTATGACACAGGAGGAAGGGAGTTAAAACTCATCGTTTCTCCTAAAACCCTTAAAACTAGGGTATGACAGCTAGTTTCAGAAAATCACCTCTAGAATGCTTTGAAGTGAATGAAAATCCTCCCAATATGACTCAAATGGAAGTTAACAACCTCCTTCAAACTTTTTCAGACATTTTTAACATTGACAATATAATACGGATTGTACAGGGACATGAGAATAGTAAAAAGATAGTAAAAATGCAGCGACAGAGTAAGAAATCTATATTTTCTTCTTCTCAAACTTATATATCTGGTCTTCTAGTAAAGAAAGGTAAATATATCTAGTTTCAATGATAATCCACGTTCTCCACATCCCCATTGTGGGAAATTAACTCATAAAAGCAAAAAACTAACTATTTTTTCCATAAAAGACTGACTGTCTATAATAGACTGTCCTAAGTTTTAGGAAAACTAAAGACTCCACTTCAAAAATGCCTTTTCTTAGACCACTACTACATGATAAAGGCTTTACTACATTATTTTAAAAACCAACACTACTTAGTCTCTCATTAATGAGACCACACAAAATAAAAATTCAAGAAAAATAGACTTGAAAATAGCCTAGGTGCCCTACACCACCATCAAATTTAGCATAAAACATAATTGAAAAACACACCTTAAAGAATGTGCTACTACAATCACATGTAATGGTTATCAATCTAGGGCTATTCTTCTAAGGGTGATAATTCAAATCTATAACTAATGCCAAATGATTCAAGGCATCTACAACTCATACTAGAAGGAAACAAACCTCCTCAAGACTATGATAAAAAATACACAATGCTTGTAAACCTCCTAAAAACCTACAATGTAACCTCCAAATTTTAATTAAAATAAGAGTGGATGGGACTCGGACCATGATCGTTTGAGGGGATTGCTCTTAAGCAATAGGAAATAATACAACATTGAAATTGAGATGGTCAAGGAAGGAAAATCCTAAAGAACCAAAAAGAATCATCTTTAGGACCTCAACAAATTCAAATTGATAGTATGAAGAAAGAAGAGTGATGGAGGTTGAAATTTATGACTGTTAGCATCATGATGGTGGGATGTCCTCTATTTTTCTATTGCAAGTATGTTCTAATCAGTGTTTTCATTGGTGTCAACTATGTCAATTGATAGTATAAAGAAAGAAGAGTGATGGAGGTTGACATTTATGACTGTTAGCATCATGATTGTGGGATGTCCTCTATTTTTCTATTGCAAGTATGTGCTAATTAGTGTTGTCATTAATGTCAACAATCTTGTGTTGTCATTGGTGTCAACTGTGTCTTCTGATGAAGTTGTTGTTGTATGATTAAATTGTCTTGCTAAAGGTGATTTGGTTACTTTGTAGAGGTGTTGAAGATGTTTAGGATATGCTTCTATTGTTGAATTTTCAAGTGCTTTTGAGAAAATTTAATTAATAAAGGAAATAGTGTGTTGAAGATGTGTTCTGGCTTACTGAATGATGTTCATGTTTTTTCTCTACATTTCTTTTATGTTGGAGATCTATGTGTGTGGTTTGTATATGTCATTTATAAGTGTTTGAAGATGCTAAATCTAGAATTTGGTGTTTCGGATCATTGTGCAGTTAAAGTTGTGTTCACCAGTTTGAGAATAGTGTTTGACAGTGTTTACAACATGTCTGGGAGAAAGTGTTTTTCTCTGCATTTCTCCACAAAGTGGTTTCAGGTGTTATGGTTCTGGATGTGTGCTTAGAAGGTCCTTATATATGTTCAATCTAGAAGGTTTGTGATTTGATGCTCTGGAAAGTGGTTTCTTGTGTAGCAGAGTTCAATATTGTTGTTTATAAGCAGATTGTGAACTTTCTTTAGGTGAGAGTTGTTGTGGTTGAATTTATTGGTTTTCAGATGAATTCAAGATGTTCGTGGATGTTTCTAGATTGTGTTAAATCCTATGTAAGATCTGAGAGGTGTGTTTACTTTTGAGGAAGAGTGTGCTTAATAGTTCATAGTGTTTACACAAGTTTGGCCGACTTGGTTGTTTACACTAATTGTGGTTGTGCTTCGTTGATTGTGAAAGCGTGATGAAGTAGGTAAGAGTGGATTTACATCCATGCTAAGGTGTGATGTGGTCTACATTCATTCCTTTCCTCCATGGGAATATTTTGGTCTAGACCTAATTTAAATTTTATGGGTTATGATGTGTTATTGACCTTAGAGAATGATTTCATGATTGATGGTGGTATAAATAAGTGTCAAGGATTTGTGTGTGTGTGTGTGCAATGGATATGATGTTAGTGATATGAATTTGATTAGTACAGTGAGAGCTTTCATGTGTTAGGATACTGGATGCAGTGAACAGAAGGTGTCTACTATTTTTTAGTGTTGCTGTGAAGGTGTTGTTTATGTTGTGACTATTGAACTTCATTAGAACTAAACTCCATGCGTAGGTTAGATGCAATTATATAAGTTCAAATCCTAACAATGAGACACTCTTCTCTTCTCTCTTTCTTTCTTAGTGGCTAGTGAGTCCAAATGCACTGAACATTCTTTATTTTGGGTAGTGAGCCTTTTGTAATTTGGTATTTCTACTACATTATATTGTGAGCTAATCCTCACCATGGTTTTTCCCTTCCTGGGTTTTCCACATAAAATCTAGTGTTGTCATGTGTTTGGTGAGCTGTTATGATTCAGTTTCTATTATTTTCTTTTCATGCTAAAACATCATAACAAGTTTAAAGGTTAATGTGGATTTGAATGTTTGTGAGGGTTTGAATTTTTTTGATACAACTGATTCACCCCCCCTCTCAGTTGTCTTGTGCATTCAACATTTTCATCTTACTTATAAGTGTTATGGCTTTCTTTAGACCATGATAATCATCAACTTGATAATGGAACTAGTACCCATGAGTTTTCTAACAAATGGACCAATGCTTCTTCTAGGGATAATGGTCCATTATTAGTCCACGTTGTTGTTCATAACAACCATAAGGTAGTTTGACAGTCCAAAAGCTTATAATAATCCTCTTGGTTTTGACTATCTTTTTCACCATTTTTCAACATCTTTTCCAATAACTAGGACTTCTATAGTATTTATCACATGAATATCTTGAAAAAATTTAATAGTTAAGACATCCTTTGTACTATACCTAGTGACTACCATATAGATTTATTTAATTTTTCTAGTTACTAGGTACTAGGGATCTCTCATATCTTTGTGCCACTCCTTGAAGAATGGAATAGACACCAACTAATGTAATGGTTGTATAAAAAGAGTATAGGGTGGTTGCAGTATGAAAAGATAATGAAATAGAAGTAGGGACTATTGTATGGACTATGACAATCCCTCTTACTTCAACTTTGAAATGATCATCATGTGAATGTTGAAAGTGGCCCCTTAGAATATGGCAGTCATGAATGATGCTAATTTCATACCCTAATAACACTACAACCTTAAGGTTTTAGTTTATAACATAAACAATGCTCCTAAATGAATTATGGTAGCCTATCATTGTGACAACACAATAAAGATAAGTTTGATAAACCTTCAAAACCACAAGGTATGCAAGACAAATGAGTACAATGGTGATTTTTTTTATAAATCAAGCATTCTCAAACAAAACCAGGAATTTAAAAGATAGGAATCAATTCACAAACCCCTACATGATGCAAAACCTTCAAAAAATGTTATAATATACAAAAGTATTTCAAATAATCATAAACCTTAAGCCTTAAACAGCAAGTAAAAAGAGAAAATGATATCTTCCAAACCCAAAACGATGTTATAATATACCTCTACTTGGTCACATGTGTGGGGCCACTTATACAATCAACATAGGCACCAAAAACTTGTCCTATAATTGTCTAAAGGAGTAAAAATTTTAAAAGTAGCTATCATAAGGATTGAAACATCTACAAGCAATTGCACAAAAGGTCCTAAGGATTAAACACATCATCATGGAAGGCTTGTCAAAATGACTACACCAACATGACTAAATGAGACAATACCATCAAAATCTCCCCACACAAGCCATGAAACTAGGTGAAAACATGAAATAGAACCGCAATCCAGAGAAGACTGTTCAAGAAAACATTGTTGATATGTGCCAGACAACTGAGAGGGGGGGTGAATCAGTTGTCTTAAAAACTCAAATACTTCTGCATTAAAACATTTAACACTTATCTGTAATGATTAAGATTTAACCATGAAACCACAAAATAAAAACTTTAACCACATGTGCAGCAACAAACACAAAAGACACCAAATTTACATGGAAAACCCCAAGGTGGGGAAAAACCATAGAGAGGATTAGCTCTCAATATATATTATAATCTTGAAATAATTATGATTAGGCTTGGTCACTCCATGGGGCTAATCATATTGACTCACTATCATGAAGAACAACTAGGTCTAGTAGGCTCACTACCGCAACCCTAAACCTAGCAAGATTACAATAAGGGCTGTTAAACCCTACTGGCAGCTCATTGCCAGGCTCAGTACCATGATCAACACCTTTTTATATTTATCATTGAAGTACAATTTCTTCACTCTACTCTACCTCTTCTCTGCTCTTCCTCTTCTTTATTCTGCCTTTGGACCTTTCTTAGAATCTTATCATTTCCACTCAAGGACAACTTTTCCTTGATTCATTTACAAGCATTTATACACCACATCAACCTTGGAATGATCATCAAGGTTGGCATTACAATCATCAACCATTGGAACAATCTCCAAGGTCAACATTACAAATATTTACAAAATAGGTCCTAACCTATTACAACATTATGAGAGGGAAATGAAATGTGGATCACACCATGCCTTATCTGGGACTCACACACAATCTTCCACGCTTCCACAAATTTCTAGAGATCTCTACAATCATTGGAATCAACTAGGTTGGCCAAGTGGGTTACATAACACACTACCCAGAAGTAATCTTCAAAACACCTTCACAACTCTTTCATGTGGACCAATGTAATGATGGGAACATGATTAGGAGGTAACCACAAGCATGTTATAATCATTAGGAGCAACCACACAATCCTTAGCCACTTTGTCCATAGGAATCTTTTCACCAAAACACATGAACTTCTCTATCTTCAACTGTCATAAAAGAAGAATAGCTTGTGGACCACCAAAACATGAACCACTGCAATTGTAGGCACTTATCATCATCCCAGACTTCCCTCTAGAACTGCAGAGAAAAATACTTTACTGCAGAGGAATGCGGGGCATATTACTTTCTCCCTATCCCAACTGATCTTCCAGAAAAGGAAAACTTTACTCTGGTGAATGTAACTCTTTCAATTCTTCATACGAGAGGCTCAAACACAGGATTCAGCAAATTCAGACATCCCTTTGAATAACTTCCAATCCACACAGCAAGATCTTCACCCAAAGGGAAATGTGGAGCAGTCTAGTAGGTTGTTCTTCAACATGCCACACACTGTCTATTCTGTACTTCACTGTAGCTTACTTGATTCTTCCAGAGAGGCCAATTTTCTCAATATACTCAACATGTAGAGCTTCCTAACATGTGATAGAATAAGATACAATTGACACCAATGACAACAAAGATATGTTGACATCAATGACATCACCGAGTAGGCACATACTTGCAACAAACATAATTTCATGACCTTTTAAGTGAATGAACAATCATCAAATTAACTCCAAAGGACATATCATATCAAATGAAAGCATTCAAAGAATGACACTCAACCAAGACTTAGTTTGATCAAACCAACTCACCAATCAAGACCCTTAGGAATATCCAAATGCATCAACAACCATGTCAATTAGTCACGATATCTATAATCAAACCAAGTTGATCAACCAAGACCAAGGAGAACATTGTTGATAACTGAGAGGGGGGGGGGTGAATCAGTTATCCTAATTATTTCCCTTAATGAACTTTCCTTTTAATTGATGCAGCATAGAATCAAACACAAAAACATTAATCATGAAATAAGAAACACATGACACAGTATTTTTGACGTGGAAACCCGGTTAAGGGAGAAAACCACGGGGTGATTAACCCAAAATTATTCTCTGTTAGAAGAATAGGAAATTACAAAAATGGCACTTGCCAATTAGGGCTCACTGCCCGAGCACACTGCTCACAAGAGGCCCACTGCCTACAAGAAGACACACTGTCTACAAAGTGATAAGAATCACAGTCTTGAACTGATTGGAAGCATCTGCATATGCTGGAGTTCAGTTCCGGTTAGGCTCAGTACACTGATCTGCTGCACTTCATCTTTCCTCTGTTCTTTATCCTGCTATCTTTCACATACCGGATCCTTTTTGCTACCTCTGCTCTTATCTGGACTTATTCACATATATCTCCACAACATCACACACTTTCACAACTAAATCCATCCTCTATATATATCCGCACAAGTAATTTCATCACTTTTCTAGTCGGCATCCGGAACAGTCTAGTTTCTTACAAACTCTTGTTCTGTCGGCTGAATCCTTCCTCACCAAGCAATGCGGATCAAGCATATACTTGTAGATATCATTAATCATGTCGGCCAAACATGATTCATGCCTTCACAACCTCTGTCATCAATAGTAACACATCCGGAAAGCAGTCTGATACTCTGCCAGTCAGTTCTTCCTCTGTTTTCACTGTCTCTCAGGAATCCGGTACTCAACCATTCATATCTTTTTCCTTGTCCATCACCGGAGGCTAAATCCTTGGAATATACCACTCAAGGTAGTCCTCTTGACTTCCCCAAATCCGCACTGCACCAAGACACTTCCTCTGAGAGATCCGGACCAATCTGTCGGACCTTGCCACATGCTCTATTCTTCTTCACCGGACCACAACATTCTTTATTCTGACTTCCGGTAGAGACACATTATGACTTGCGGATATGTGGGATGACCTTTGTTGCCATCAATGACAACAACCATGAGTCCATATAGTGTCTCTTGCCAACAATCTCCCCCTTTGGCATTGATGGCAACACTTAGTGAAAAATGACTAAGTGTTTTCACTATGCTCCCCCTTTGCTGATGCTCTGTCTTTATATACAATTTCCGGAACTCCCCCTTAGTTGGATTCCTCATTTTTCACTGCTCCTCACTCCCCCTTTGACATCAATGGCAAAGGGTAGGGTCCGCATATCAAAATTTTCAAAAATTTCTTATACTTAGCCGCATATTTACATACTCACATATATTGAAGAATGTCTGCAAAGGATGTCTGCAATTGGATCATTTCTGTAGCCCAACTTTGCTTCATTCTATCCAAAATTGAAATGTGACCACTTAACAAAAATGCAAAAGCTTCTGCCCGCTTGAGATCTATCGGATCTTTTGTTTGGGCGGTGGTCTGAGCATCACTGATGGCCTCATGCATAGTTTCCAACTTAGGGATTATAATCCTTCTAAGTTCTCCCATCCGGTTGGTGATGTTCTTCCTTTCCTTCTCAAGATTCTTTATTTCATTCAAGACTGCAATAGTCTGACATTCTTGATTTATTATAGAGGAAGAGAGAGGATCAAAACTCTGAGATAAGCTTTGTAGCTTATCCTGTTTCTCTTTTATTTTCTTGTCAAATGCTGCTGTTGCCTTTGACCAGGATATACAAAATTTGTAGATGTCACCGCCATCCTTAAGAGCATTCTCTAAGCTCTTTATTCCAATGCTTACAATCTTCCTATCTTTAGAGATTAATTCTAATATTTCTGAAAATCTCTCATCCAAAAATTCCTTCCGAACCTTTTCTTCAGCTGATTTTTCTAGAGAATCAAAATGTGTATCAACACTGCTGACTAAGGTTTTTAGATTACCGGAAGTGGAGGCTGTCGGATCTATTTGGATTGATGGCATAATCTTTACAAGTACTCCGGAGGCAGCCTCTATCAACTCACAGTCTTCCATATGAGACTTCAGGAGCTTTTCATTTTCCTTGGCATTTGCAAATGAATCTATCTTCATTGTTTGTACCGGAGAGAGAGAGTCAAAATCAAATGGGCCTTTTAGAAGCTCCGGTTCATCAATCTCTAAAGTTTCTTTGCTCAAAAATTGTTGAACAGTTTGTGCAGTGTCTCTTGCCGGAGACAGATGTTTCTTTTCTTCTGCAGTCTTAGAACTGTCAACCTCTTTGTCTTTCACCACTGCTTCCTTCTCCTGTAATTGCTCTTCTTCTTTGGATCCGGAGACTGTGGGGGAAACCGGAGGAGAGATATTTGTCTGTTCAGGGCTCACTTCTTCCGGAACAGAAGATTCCAAATTAGCAGCTGTTTCTGCACCTAAGTCCTCTACAACAGGAAGATTGAACCTTTTGAAGGCCTTCCGGAGGATCTCTTCTGTTTCTTGGGCCACTTTGTCAGTCTCACCAAGCATGAGTTGATTCATCCTGGCTTTGCTTCTGAACTCATCTTTGCAGTCCTTGAAGATAATGTTCATTGTCTTGGGATCAATTTGAGGATATAGCTGAATAGCTATATGCTCCCAGATCTCAAGATCTTTAGCATGAGCATTATTCTTTCTTACTTCCAATTCCTTTTCTAGGCTTTTAGGAATAAGAGATATTATTTCAATGAAAGCCTTATTATATATGTTAAGATATTTTACTGTGGCCTCCTGCAGAGTCTTTTGGTCGGCCTCACTGAAGTCATCATATGATTCAGTCATTGGTTGAAGGTTTCCATCCACCGTGACTGACTTGATTATGCTCTCTAGAGACAGAGTGGGCTTTTCAATAGATCCTTCTGCCATTTCATCCTTGTCTTGGCCTGTGGAGGGCTTACCGGATCCTTTCTTCTTCTGTTTCTTTATTTCTTTAACTCCCTCATCTGACTCTGTTTCCTCTTCATCCTTTTGGCTTCCATAAGCCCTTGTGGCTTTTGTCTTGGATCTCTTACTGGATGCCTGGACTTCTGGTTTTGAACTTTTGGTTGTGGGAGGTGCAGGTCTCTTTGATGATCTAGTCCGGGTGGGAGCTTCAACCGGAGCACTTTCTTTACTTTTCTCTTCTTCCTCAGCCTTCCTCCTCTTTTCCCGACTGGCATCAAGTGCCTCCTTTGAGATACCTAGGCCTTGAGCAATGTGCTCTACTTTTTTTCTTACCTTTCTTTTAATCTCAGGTTCCCTGAGTTCTACATGTATTTTTACACTCAGCTCCTCAAAGGTTCCAAACCTTTCTGCCTTAGGATCTTTGGGCTGACTTAGCATGTGTTGAACATGCAGCTCCACTATCTGTTCATCCACTTCATACCCCATGGGCATGATCCAGACAGTCCTTGGCTCCACTGCCTCCATTAGGCACTGATCAGTGTCAACCATAAAACACACTGAGTCTTTGTATTTTTCAACAAGAGACTGGGGAATTCTCTCTCTTGCTTGCATCATGCTCTGAAAGTTTTTGAAGTATCCCCATAGAGCTGTATTTCTCGCCTTTGCATCCCCAAGTCCATGCAAGTAGTCTCTTATCTGGACTGCAACAGGTTTGTCATTCTGCCATACCCATCCACTTGTTCCGGGTAGCTCATTCATGAAGTAGAAGAATAGACATACAATAAGAGTACCATACTTAAAGGAATTCTTCTTATCCTTCTTGATTTTCTGTATATTTTCCATTAATTGGCTAAGCAGTAGTTCACAAAGATCATATTCTGCATTCTTTCTTAGCATTTCATAGGCAGTGTATACTGTAGTTCCGGATACAGAATTCTCCCTGCTGGAGTGATAGATCTTGTATCCTATTATCATTGATGCATATTTGATATCCGGATCCAAAATATCTTCAATGGTCATTGCCCTCTTGTCAAATTTTGATCCGGTGGCCTCAGTTACAATGTTGTTCTTGACAGATTTGAGGATAGGTACCCCTCCGGAAGAGTATAGACCAGTTACTGCTCTAATTGCCTCTTTTGTGATCTTGCAGGGTCTATCTAGCCATAGAAAGTTGTCATGCATCCTGCTCAGTACATACCGGACCCATTCATCTTCTTCAAAGCAGGGGAAATGAATAAATTGCTCAAATTGTTTCTTCTGGATATCCTTATACTCTGGTTTAAGCTCAAAAGCATTGTCTATCAGCTGCTTGTGATAGAGGTCTCTTAATTTGAATTCCCCAAATTCCTCAATGCTTGCATGTATGTAAACCCTAATGTCTTCGGTATGTAAAACTCCGTGAGGAACACTAGAGAATGCTCCTAGTGGATCTACCTCCAATGATTTGTAGGGATGTTTCTTGAATGAGGGGCGAGGTCTATCAGAGATCTTAACTATGTTTGGAGTAGCCATTCTTCAAAGATTTGCAGTGAGGTAATGAAAAACGGAGAATACCTTATGCGCCTTCGGTTTGCATGGAGTGGTTGGATTGATTTCTTTATGCAACAACTTTGGCAGGAGATCCTTGGTGTGCTTGATGAACCTTGTTGCAGAGCTCCACTTTTTCGCTTCTTCTCGAGTGCAGAATGAACAAATGACCTTTGAGAAATCCCTTAAATTGCTCCGCGAACCCTAATATCTGTCTGCAATAAATGCTTCACCTACATCATTCCGGTTTGCCTTGTCTGGATAGTTTGGAGTATCCCGGATTAGTCCTGATCTGTGGATATCGTCCGGATCTTTCAATCATGAATAAATCGAGGTAACATATTACAAGAGCATCCCAAACACTCTGTCCAATCCGCAGAACAAGATAGTGCATTTCCGGATCTTTCTGGACCTTTTTGTAATCCTTTATCATACCGGAGCATCTCCCTGAACAGGTCTTATTTGATCGATCACAGCTTCTTCATAACTCCATGCGGACCTCTGAAAACTTGACTGAAGTATCTCAAGACTCATATCTACAAACCCTTTGATCCGCATCTTGTGCCACATCCGGCACCACTTGCTTGGCTGGGGGAACAAGATTTTCTTTGAGTCTCCCCCTGAGCCTGAGCTCACTTTTTAATTTCCGGAAGAAATATCAGCACCAGAGTCTGGTGCGGATCCAACCTCTACATTCTCTGAACTTTTCTTCACTCAAATCTTGCTCATCTGATTCCTAACCTCATCCGCATTCATCTTTTGTTTACCCTTGTCTTGATTCTGATTATACACCGGACCTCTTTTGTCCTGATTCTTGTTTCTGCAGACTTTAGCATTATGACCGGACCTATTGCAGATTTGGCAAATAACATTTCTTTGCATATTTGACTGATATCCTCTTGATCTGCATTGATTAGCCATATGACCTACTCTATTGCATGTGAAGCATCTACCTTTGAATGATTTGTTTACTTGCATAATTCTGCATTCATGGGATTTGTGTCCATACCTTTTGCAGTTGAAGCACTGTCCGGAGAAGGATGAGTTAATCTGATTCATTCTCATTCTGCACTGATTAGCTTTGTGACCAAAGTGGTTGCAGCTGTGGCAGTATCCATTGAAGGATGGATATCTTTGAGCATTTGGCTGTCTTACCGGAGGTCTTCTAGGCCTGCTCCTTGAATTTTCTGATCCAAGATTCTTCTGACCGGATCCGGAGCTTTCTCCTTTCTCATATCCCAAGCCATACTTGTCATCTGTCCTCTTTTGACTTCCAAGAAGAACTTCAAGTTGAGCAAAACTTATCTTGAATTTCTCTTTATATTCATTTGCTGTTTGAAGGTCTCTTTTGAGAGAGGCAATTTGATCCTCAAGTTTTCCTTCATTATCTTTGGCATCTTCAAGATCAGATTCAAGATGTCTGATAATCCTGTCCATCTGGTGGCATTCTTCTGATTTTTCTTTAAGAGATTGTCTTAGATTGTCTTCAACCTTTCTTTTTTCTTCAATCTCTTGAGTAAACTTTATAGTTCCTGATTCCATTTCATGTCTTAACATAATGACTTCTTTTGATAACTTTTCACATAACTTGGTTTGCTCAGTCAATTCTTCATTTGTATTGCTTTCTTCACTTTGTCTTGCCAACTGTTGAAGCAGCTCCTTTCTCTTTTTCATAGAGAGACTTAATTTGTCTTTTAATTCTCTCATGAATTCATCAGCCTGTTTGAGTCTTTCCTTTAATTCACTGACTTCAGAATTTGACTGTTCAAGATCCTCAAGAGCAGTCTTGAGTTGCTCCCTTAAACCATATGCATCCATTTGAAATCCCAGATCTTCCTCAAGCTGTTAGGCTCTATTAGGAGGAACTTAGCTCTGATACCAATTGTTGATAACTGAGAGGGGGGGGTGGAATCAGTTATCCTAATTATTTCCCTTAATGAACTTTCCTTTTAATTGATGCAGCATAGAATCAAACACAAAAACATTAATCATGAAATAAGAAACACATGACACAGTATTTTTGACGTGGAAACCCGGTTAAGGGAGAAAACCACGGGGTGATTAACCCAAAATTATTCTCTGTTAGAAGAATAGGAAATTACAAAAATGGCACTTGCCAATTAGGGCTCACTGCCCGAGCACACTGCTCACAAGAGGCCCACTGCCTACAAGAAGACACACTGTCTACAAAGTGATAAGAATCACAGTCTTGAACTGATTGGAAGCATCTGCATATGCTGGAGTTCAGTTCCGGTTAGGCTCAGTACACTGATCTACTGCACTTCATCTTTCCTCTGTTCTTTATCCTGCTATCTTTCACATACCGGATCCTTTTTGCTACCTCTGCTCTTATCTGGACTTATTCGCATATATCTCCACAACATCACACACTTTCACAACTAAATCCATCCTCTATATATATCCGCACAAGTAATTTCATCACTTTTCTAGTCGGCATCCGGAACAGTCTAGTTTCTTACAAACTCTTGTTCTGTCGGCTGAATCCTTCCTCACCAAGCAATGCGGATCAAGCATATACTTGTAGATATCATTAATCATGTCGGCCAAACATGATTCATGCCTTCACAACCTCTGTCATCAACAGTAACACATCCGGAAAGCAGTCTGATACTCTGCCAGTCAGTTCTTCCTCTGTTTTCACTGTCTCTCAGGAATCCGGTACTCAACCATTCATATCTTTTTCCTTGTCCATCACCGGAGGCTAAATCCTTGGAATATACTACTCAAGGTAGTCCTCTTGACTTCCCCAAATCCGCACTGCACCAAGACACTTCCTCTGAGAGATCCGGACCAATCTGTCGGACCTTGCCACATGCTCTGTTCTTCTTCACCGGACCACAACATTCTTTATTCTGACTTCCGGTAGAGACACATTATGACTTGCGGATATGTGGGATGACCTTTGTTGCCATCAATGACAACAACCATGAGTCCATATAGTGTCTCTTGCCAACAAACATATAATAGGCTAAAAAACTATAAAATCTAGGAAACTCACCAAATGACCTAGGATAGTGTCCTTAAATACACAACACTAGACACAATTCAAAACATTTGGCATGCATGCCGATGGGTAGTTATCATATTATAGGGTTTTTAGATTTAGAAACTAT
The DNA here is from genome assembly GCA_027924645.1 of Cunninghamia lanceolata. Lineage (NCBI taxonomy): Eukaryota > Viridiplantae > Streptophyta > Pinopsida > Cupressales > Cupressaceae > Cunninghamia > Cunninghamia lanceolata. Next base: position 1,171,627 of record BSBN01001161.1, read on the forward strand.
AAGTTTTGAATTTCAAACTAGACGGACAAGACTAGACACTTGGTCAAGTCAAAAGGATGAGAGTAAATATCATAAGGAACATGGAATGATCATGTTATGATATGAGGAATAAAATTTTATCAATGATAAGGGGATCGGTAGAAAACTACTAATAGAAAAAGTAAGAATCAAGAAAGGATATTATGGGGATTCAATTCAAAACATCTTCCTTGTCAATATATGGTAATTTGTCTTTTTATCGGGTCTCATAGGAATAAATTTTGGAAGAAAATAGTGGTGGATTTACAAAACAAAATATCTTCATGGAAGGGTCATTAGATTACATTGGTAGGTAGAATTATAATGTTTAAGGTAGTATTATCAACAATACCAATCTATATGATGTCCATCTTGAAAATTCCAAAAGAAATTGTGCATGATCTTGAAAGAAGTATGTGGAGATTTCTTTGGAGTGGGTCAAAAGAGAAGGATAAGAAAACTTATTTGGTTGCTTGAGACAAGTTTTGTACCTCTAAACTTGAGGGTGGAGGAATTCATAATATTCAAGCTCATAACAGAGCTCTGAGAGCAAAGCTAGTCTGGAAGATGTATTTGAAGCCTTAGTCAAAATGGTGTCAGATTATGCAATATAAATATTTAGACTTGGTTTCTCCCAAACAAGTCTTTTCAGTCTCTAATCCAAGAGTGGGGTCTAAGATGCGGAATTTTATTGTAGAATATAGAGAGGTCATCTTGCCCCATCTTTCTTGGGTAATTGTGGTGAAACAACCTCCTTTTGGGATGATTCTTGGAATATACATCCCCTATTGAGCCAAATTGAGTCTCTAGATTAGTTCTTTTAGAACATTGGGTAGACAAAGTCAAAGATTACTTTTTCATAATCAAGGATCTAATTTCAACTAGAATTAAATGGAAGGATTTTGTTGCACATATGTTACCTAAGGTTGTTACTGTTATGGTTGTCATTGATGTCAACACTCAGTTTGGGTTGTCATTGATGCTTATGCTAATGATGTACCAACTATGATGTTGCTGATGTTCATGGTTGGATGTCATGTCTTATTTAATATCCTGAGTATGCTTGTGTATCAGCAGAGATGATATCATGATGATATATTAAAATGGGAATTAGAAGCATTAAGATGAGAATTAGAAGCTAAAAAATGAGGATTAGAAGTAATGTTAATGTTGGGGAGATGTTGTTGATGGTCTATGGCTTGTTGTATGATCTCTCTTATTGTTCCTAAGGAAGTATGTGTTGCTTCAAAGTGGCTCTGGTCTCCGGATGTTGGCAAAGGTTTCTATTGCAGGAAGTTGCCTTGAAGACTGTTTCATAGAATGCTCTACATTACTCTGCCTTTGAAGATATGGTCATGTTGTTTAGGAGTTAAGTTTAGAGGGTTGTAGAGGTGCTACATTCAAAGTTTCACATCATTTGTTCCTCTGTAGAAAAAGTTGTACGTAACAGAGTGTAGGACTATATTGTCTGATGGCTAGTTACGATGTATGTTGGCTTGCACCAACTTACTACTATATAAAACGGTCAACTAGCTAATCGAGAATGATCTTGATGATCTTGTGATGTTTCTGTAGTTAGGGTAAAATTGCAAATCAAGGCAAATGAAATAAACAGCAATAATAAAAACCCTAGCAATGCACAATGAAGCACAAGACAACATGAAAATCAAAATAACAAATGTAAATGCAAACTGATCTCCATGCTATGCTCGATTTATCTCCATTGCTCTTCTCCACCTCGCATGAGCATACAAGATTTTGAAGAATTATTGTTGGAAGAATGTTGGGTGCTCACTTCTGCAACATAACATTGATAAGGATGCAAAGGCTCTAATGATATTTCAACAGCATGTGGATACTTGAGGATCAATGCATTATAGAAAATCTGGCAGAACAAGGGTACTTGAGGCTCAATGCATTCTAGAAAATTTAGCAGAATAATGGTACTTGAGGCTCAATGCATGCTAATGGCTTATGAGAGGGTTGATTTATAGAATTGGCTTGGTTCAAATGGATGGCTAGGATCAATTAGGGCTTTAGATGAAATGGATGGATAGGATTAAGTTAGGTTTCCTTGCACATTAAGAAATTGTAGTCAATTGACATGTGGCAAGGGAAGATAAAGCTTAGGTGTGCTTGTGTAGATAAATACTAAAATTAGGTCCCATTAGTTGTGCATGTGAAGAATATGAATGAAAGTTGTATAACAACACATGATTGACTGGACAAGTGTTGGAATGTGATGAAAGATCATGTGACTTAATTCAAATAAAATATTTGAATTAGTTGGGATATAGTTGGAAATTAATTAAATAAATAAAATTTATTTAATTAATTGGGACGAGGATAGGATAAATGGGATTATGCATGTGAAATTAATTAAATAAATAAAATTTATTTAATTAATTGGCTAAGTAGGATGAGGATGGGATTGAATGGGATTTTAATTAAATAAATAAAATTTATTTAATTAATTGGCTAATGGATAAATGGGATTAAGAGTGGGATTTAGGACAAAAATGGCTTATGATGTTTAGGATAATATTTTAACAAGGTGTTGTAGGACATGGACAAAGTTGGGACAAATTTGGGTGTCTACATTTTGCCTCTCTTTGAGATGATGTTCGAGATGATGAGATTTATGTCGAGTAACATCATTTCAAAGAAGCTATGGTATGGATAATTGATAGGGATGCTGATGATGATGATGATGATGATGATGATGATGATGATGATAGAAAGATAGGATGATGATGCCCCCTTGAGAGGATAGGCGGGTTGGACAAACACGGGTAGGCTCTCGAAAAGAAATGGCTTGGTTGCAAAAGAAAGATAAGGGGATAGATAGAAGAAATAGAGATGTGTTATGCTGCAATGACGGTGAGCAACCATGATGTTTGATATAGCACTAGACGTTATGTACCAAGGTATAAGGACCAGGGTGACGATGTGTCTTGTGCCCCAGCATAATACAACCTTGTCTAACGTATGAGGAAGTAAACTTAGAGAATTAAAGTCCTAATGCACAAAAGGTATGATATGACCTTAGATGCAAAGGATAGTGCAAAAAGCTATTCCAACATACACAAGATATGAATATTAGCTGGAAAGTTATAGATGTGATACAAATGTAAGATAAAATGATAACACACACAAGCAAGCAAGCAAGCATGCACAAATGATTCAAAAACAAACAAGGTATTGCCCCTGTCAAGCTGTAAACCAATGATTAATTGCTGATTGTTTTGTTGATGATAGTTGAGAGTGTTGTCATTACAGGGAAAGCTATATCCCTAGATCAACACAAGGTTGTTTGCTGAGTTGGTTGGCTAGTTGGCTGATTGATTTGATTTGGCTTACAACAAGGCTAGGATCAAGACCATTGATTGTGATTGGATAACTTGGCTTGATTGATTAACTTGATTGGTATAGCTTAATGATGACTTGCATTTAGATCATTGCTTTGAATGATGTGAAGCTGATGAAATGGTGGATGAAGATTGATGAAAATGTTGATGATTGATGATATGTGATGGATTGAGCTACTTTTGATTTGATTTTGATTGGATTTGTTTTGATTGGAGTTGATGTGATTGAGTTGATTTGCTTTGGTGTTGATGCCGATGATTGATAGGCTTTATTTTGAATGATGATAGTGATGGGGTGATGATTAGAGTGTCCACTCAATCTACGCATAAGCAAGTGTTCTCAGTATGCTCAAAGGATGTAAAACGAACAAGGCGTTGCCCTTGTCAAGTCATAAACCAATAATTTATTGTTTGTTTGATGATGATAGATAGTGTTGTCATTGCCGGGAAAGCTATATCCCTAGATCAACACAAGGATGCTTGATGATTGATGATGATTGATTGGGCTCATGACAAGATTAGGATCAAAACTTGTTGATTTGATTGGATAATGTTCCTTGATTGATTAGCTTGCTTGATATGGATTAGTGTGACTTGGATTTAAGATCATTGCTTAGATTGATTTGATTGACATGATTAGAAGAAGTGATTGATTGAAATGGATGAATGAATGTTATTGATGATGATGGTTTGATTTTGATTGAATGTTGATGGAGTGGATTGTTTTGGATTGATGATGATTGGTTTTATTGCTTGGATTTTTTGTTGGATATGTAATTTTTTGGATTTTGTTGACATATTTTGATTTTGATTTTTTTTTTTTGGGATATTTTGATTTTTTTATGTTTTTGAATGTTTTGGAACATCAATGGATTTACAATTTGGGTAGCCTTGAGCTTGATACCAATGACAAGGGAGAAAACCAAGTCTAGGTGCAAGGATGGATGTAGGATGGATGGATAAAAAGATGGGCTCATAGTAAATGGGATGAAAGGCTCATGATAGATGGATAGATAAGAGGATAAGCCGTATAAGGTATGTATGCATGCCTCATGAAAAATGGATAGGTAGGCTATAGTGGAAAGCTCATGATAAATGGATGGGGATAAGCTATAAGATGGAAAGCTCATGATAAGGATATGCCATAGTGGATGGATCATAAGGGAGCTAGGATGTGATCTCCAAAGGCTATGTTGCATAGGAAGAACTTGCCCCATTCTAGGTGGTAATGCTTAGGATTTTTACATGACAAAGTTCATGACCAAGGGATGACATGATGGATTGGTTTAAATGGGATGGATGAATGGTCAATGGATAGGACTTGGTTTGGAAAGAAGGTATGCCAAGAAATATCCAAACATATTTCAACATTGTGCCCCTATGTTTTCATCAAGATCAAATGATGGAAGGATGGATAAATGAGTTCAATAAGATAGGTATATGGATGTAATGGCTAAGGATGGTAGGATGGTATGGTAATGGTAGGATAGGATAGATAGTTTGGAAATGGATAGGTTGGATGAGACAATGTGCCCCCAAGTGTAAGTGACATAGAAGATCAATCTACACATGATGCCTGTTTGCCAAGTTTTCATCATGGTACTTATCCAAGGCACCTGTTTACCAGGTTTTCACCATTGGACGAAGGGCTTTCTCTTTACTTTTTTTAATTTTTTTTTCTTTTGCTTTTTTGTGTTTTGGGATAGTTAATTACACATGGCGCTTGTTTGCTAGGTTTTCACCATGGTAATAGATAGAAGGGACTCAAGTGGCTAGTGCTATGAGAGGTGATATTGTCCCAGTAGAGATGGATGATGTCTTCGCATGGACCATGTCATTATGCTCATAAATGTTGATAAGGGATTGCATGGATGGGAGATGGAGTAGGTAGATAGTGGATGATGAAATGGATTATGGAAGGTTCATGCAAGGATAGATGGATGGGGATAGTGGACTATGATGTGGATTATGTAGGACTTAGGCAAAAGCATGGACCATAGGGATAGCATGGGGGAGATATGTAGGATAATGGATGGAAGATGGGGAGATGTAGTTATGTGGAGGTCCTGCAAAGTGGAAGGGAACCATGACCAACAGCTGCACACAGCATGATAAACATTGAAGCTTTTGGTGAGATGGTGGTGTAGGAAGCAATGGAGATTGCTTAGGGGATGGCTAATGAAGTGATTTAGGAACCCACATAGATTTAGTATTTTTAGTGCTTTTGTTTTGCTTGTGGGATTTTTGAAGGGAATGGAAGTTTTGGATGGAAATAGGCTCTTGGATGGATATAGGTGATTGGGATTCTTGAGATGTAGAGGAGGATGCCTCATTTGACTTGCTAGCTTTTTGCTTAGGAACCCAAACCATTTTGCTTTTAGGCTTTGCTTTTGGAGGTAAGGGTTTAGATGCCTGCTTAGATGAACTTGTGGGGGACCGACACCCCACGAGCAAGGTGTTTTCTAGTTTCTCTGGAACAGGCTATGGTCTAGAATAAAGGTGTTGTTAGGTTATGCTTTTGCCTAGCCAACTGAGGAATGTTTAAGGTGTTCACCACAAAGTCCTTGTTGTGTAGAGTTCAAGGAGTATTTGGATATGTTTTGTGGGTCATGCCACCTCATCTTGGAGAAGCACAAGTAATTTTTAATCTTCCAAGAGTACCACCAAGTTGTAATGGATGATATGCTACAAGCTTCATGTTTTATTTCTTAAGGCCAATATACTTCAAATGTATGAAACATGCAAATGTTATTCTTTGAAGGATGATGCTATGAATGATGTTTAGGAATAGGTTAAGCATGTGTTGGAGTTTGTAAGGTGTGTTCCTCTTCCTAGAGCTGCATGTAGCTCATTTTAGGGCTTGCCCTCTATTGAATGTGCAAGACAACTGAGAGGGGGGGTGAATCAGTTGTATCAAAACTTTAAACCTTCACAAGTATAATCAGATTCACTTCAATTAATTTAAGCCCTAAATTTTATTATGAAGATTAAACATGAAAATAGATAATAGAAATTTAATCACATCAACACCATGCACAAGAGAACACCAAATCTTTACATGGAAAACCCTAAAAGGGAAAAACCACGGTAAGGATTAGCTCACAATATATAGTAGTATCAATACCAAATTACAAAGAGGCTTATTGCCAAAGAGCTCACTTCCCAAGGACTCACAGTCCAAAGAAATGCTCACTACAATAGGCTCAATGCCAATAGGGCTGACTACCAATAGGGTTCACTACCAAAATGGTTCACTGCTATGAATTGATATAATAGCATCTACCACATGCCTAGCTTTAATTCCATTGAAGTATAGTATATCTCCTTTCTTAGCCTCACAACACACACATCCTCATCTTCACATCCTTGCACATTTACACAAATTATTTACACTTATATATATCAATCATCAACCTTGGAACATACATCAAGGTCAGAAACACAATCTACAACCTTTGAAACAACCTTCAAGGTTAGAAAACATACATAATTCAAATTAGGTCTGGACCTAAACAATCTTGTGAATCAAATGAATGAAGGTAGAAGACTTCATGGCTTAGCTTAGACCCAAATACATCTCCACATACTTCAACACGCATCTACAATCAATGAAACACATATGCAAAGAGTGTTAGCACCCAAGTCGGCCAAACTTGTGGAAACACCAAGAATACTTAGGCACATGCTTCCAAGAACTCAATCATAGCTTGCAAATCAAGCACAAGTCTTCAACACATTTTGGAGACATCCACAAAAAACATAAAATCACTTGGGAGCCAACAAATCTAGCTGCAACAAATCTCAATTGAAGACAACAAATATCACTTGAAGACAAATCACAGACTACTCATAAGAAACACTATCAAACTCTGCTACACAATAAATTAATTTCTAGAGAATCAAATCACAAATTCTTTGGCATGAAGATAGATAAGGATCTTATAAACATATGTCCAAAATTGTAGTACCTAAAACTACTCTGCAGAGAAATGCAAAGAAAAATACTTTCTCCCAAACACCTCTGCACAACTCATAAACTCTGTCAATTATAGTATTCAAACTGGTGAGCATTACTTCTACTACACAGTGATCCAGAACACCAAATTCTAGATTTAGTATCTTCAAACACTTCTCTAAAATATATCCAAAACTCACACTTCAATCTTCTACATAGAAGAAATGTGGAGCAAAAGCTCATACAGTATCCTACAAGCCATAATACTCTGCAACACATTGTTTCCTCTAGAAATCAAATTTTCTCAAAAGCACTTGGAAACTCAGCAACAAGAGCACTATACCAACATCATCAACACTTCTATAATGCATTCAAATCACTTTAACATGACAAATCAATCAAGCAATAATCAGCAATATCAAAAGACACAATTGACACCAATGACAACACAAGCATGTTGACATCAATGACAACACCGGTTAGCACATACTCGCAACAATCTCCCCCTTTGTCATTGATGGCAACATATGATGTAAAAAACCATCATGAAACAATTCTACACTAATCTCATTCTCCCCTTTCTTTTATACATCTTACTCTTTGTTTATTTTTCACATGAACTCTCTCCCCCTTTGAGATCAATGGCAAAGTGTAACAAACCTTCTTCAATCTTTCTCCCTCTGAGTGTGATACTTCACATACTTGCACTGATCTTCCACTATTCTGAATACCTCCTCCCACTAGTAGAATTTGGGAAAATAAATAACTACGTGACTAAAACTTTTAGTCATGAAAATTAAAAATGACTAAATTATAATCATTTTTTGCAACACAGCTATAAATGATTAATTTGATTGTCGGGTAAAATCACAACTATAAATGACTAAATAAATGACTAAATAATTAGTCACACAAATAAAAATTAGATAATATGATATTAAAGTGGGTAATTAGAAAAAATATGGGTGCCAAAAGTGAAAAGGATGGGTCAAAAGTAAAAAAGGATGGGTGCCAAAAGTGAAAAGGAGTTTTTTCCACGTTTGACCTTGCGAGACCCACACATCACAAAGGGCTAGGGTTTCCTAGTTTTGGTGTGAAAGGAGCTCCAATGTTGATATTGAAGGAGTTTAAAGATTTTTGTCACCACATTGTAGAAGTTCGGGAGAGATTCTTGGACCACATTGTTGGTTGAGAAGGAGGCATTGATATTGGTAGCTTGAAGGAAGTTATTAGTTTTAGAGGTCCAGGGATTTCAGGCATTCATCAATACTAGTGATTGGTTATTAGGCATCCTCCATGGAAGTTGTTCAGGGTTATTAGTGGGCATTTGGGATGGGTGAGGTCTATTTCTTTTGATCATACTAATGAGTGGTTCTGTACTAGTTCAGCTAATCAAACAATAAAGATTTGGGAAACAGCCATAGGAAAACTCAAGATTACATTAATTGGACATATTGAGTAGATAAGAAGTTTGGCTGTAAGTTCTTGATACCCTTACATATTTTCTACTAGAGATGATAATCAAGTCAAATGCGGGGATCTTGAGTATAACAAGGTTATTCTTTCTTATCATGGGCATAAGAGTGGTGTTTATTGTCTAGCACTTCATCCAACATTGGATATTCTCTGTAGTGGAGTTTGTGATTATGTGTGCAGAGTATGGGATATATGCCCTATAACCTAGATAAATGCACTTAGTGGTCATCAAGATACTATGTGTTCAATTTTCACACAAGGAATAGATCCACAAGTAGTGACTGGATCCCATGATACTATGATCAAGTTATGGGACCTTGTTGTGGGGAAATCAATGTCCACTCTTACATATCACAAGAAATCTATTCAAGAACTCGTAGTGCACCCTTCTGAGCACAATTTTGCATCAAGATTTTCTCATAATATAAACAAGTTCAAACTCCCCTAGGGAAAATTTTTGCACAATATGATGTCACATCTAGAGACAACCATAAATACGATGGTTGTAAATGAAGATAATGTGCTTGTCTTTAGAGGAGACAATGGGAGCTTATGATTCTATGATTGGAAGAGTGGTCACAATTTTTAGCAGGCTAAAATAATTGTGCAGCCTGGATCATAGGATAGTGAAGCTAGAATATATGCATTCTCATATGACATGACTGGATCTAGGCTTGTTACCTATGAGGCTGACAAAACTATCAAAATGTGGAAAAAAGATGATACAACCACTGCTGAAAGTCATCCATTAAATTTTAAACCACCTAAAAAGAGTAGGCACTTTTAGTATTCATCAATTATTTGTAGTTTGTTTTAATTTTGGTGCAGCTTAAGTTTTATAAATTGAAAGTATTCTCTATATTTTGCTTCATTCTGAAGTTATTTAGAGGTCGTGTCACCTGAAAGATGTGCCAAGAGCGAAGTCTAGGTTGTATCTGAAGTGAAGCAAGTACTTGCACTTTTTGCACACAAAGCTACATTATTTATGGTTTTATCATCCACAAAATAGGGCTTTTCATGCACAGGAATGGCTTTTAGTTTTTTATCTTACTATTTTGTAACCTAATCTTGTAAATTTTTCCCTTCCCATTTATGAAAACTCACCCATAGTCCAAATTACAGATCGGGAGATTCTTGGACCACGTTGCTGAGGTCCAGGGATTTCAAGCATGTTGCAGGTGGAGTGTTGGATTTCATAGTATGACAGGTATGCCCTATTTTGCCCAAATATTAAATCTCTAATAAGAAATGCAAATAATATCTTTGTTAAGAGTTTAAAACCTTTTGTGTCATTTAGGGCAGTCGCCACATGCTACAAACACAATTGCACTATCTTATGAACATTCCCATGTATTATATGCACAGAAATGAAAGCCTTTTTGTTAAGTTTGAAGCAAAGTTTTTGGGATTGTCACAGAACCTCATAAATTTTTTCTCATTTCTTCACTACAAAACTACACTATTCTTAGGGTTTATTGCTTGGTTCTTTGTGGGAATGCATGAGAAGAATGTGAGTTACTACAATACCACACCATGTTTGGGGATTTTCGCTTGGTCATTGCAGTGAGGTGGGAAATGCCTTCTCATTGCCTTCTCCACAATTTGTAGTGAATGGCAGTGCACTGGAGGGTAGAGAAGGCATTTGAGATTCAAAGTGGGGTCGTAGGAATTGGAGAGTCACAAATTGCATTGGCATATGATATGGGCTACACATTTTTAGATCTATTTTAATTTATTGCAAATGAAATATTTTACCATTTATCTTTATCTATTTGAATTGCAGTACTGTTGATTTCAAAATGTAGGTGGCAAGCAATAGATTTTGTGACTCTTAAGTGGAGTATTGTTTGATTTTTTGATATTGAGAAACCACAAACTATAATTTCTCACTGGTCATGAGAAAAAATAAAGGCTACAAAGGTAGTACTACTTCGGGGTACTGTTATTGTGTCGGTTATGGTTCCATTACCACGTATTATACTTCCACAAGGGAATATTAAAGTTATAATATTTGTTGTCATTCACTAGCAAATAAATAGAAGAAGTTGAAATCTGTATTTGGGAAATAAAAATAAATAAATAAAGTTCCTCAACAGGTTGGCAAGGGCTTATCTAAGGATGACAAGGCACGAAAACTAGCTTTCTAGCATTACCTTGAGGCTATAAGTTTTTAATCCCTATGGAAACTCTAAATTCGTTACAAGAATCTACTTTTGGATAGGGGAAGCATGGGTTTACTTGTGTTGAAATGTAGAGATGGGGCAACTCATGAACCCATCAGGTCAAGGCAAATAACATTTTGTTCAATGGTCTAAGGGCTACAAGATATGTTCCAGAGTGCTTCATTAATTCAAATATTTTGAGAGCATCCTTGCAAAATCCATTTTGTGCATATCCTGCAATCATTGCATACTAAGAGATGACATCTCTTTGAACCATTCCATCAAACAATTCACATGCCTTATCTATACTTCCACATTTTGCATACATGTCTACCAGAGCATTTCCAACTATAATATCTGACAACAATCCCCCTTCCATTATGCTATGATTGATGTCTATAGGGTATTCCAAAGCCCCCATTTTGGCACAGGCAGGGAGGATGTTGGCAAAGGTTGTCAAATTTGGATTTACAACTACTAATTTCATTTTCTTGAAAGTTTCTAAAGCCTTTTCAAAAAATCCATTTTGTGTATATCCCGCAATCATTGTATTCCATGAGGTGACATCTCTTTGATGCATTCTGCCAAATAGTTCACATGCCTTGTCAACGCTTCCACATTTTGCATACATGTCTACCAAGGTAGTTCAAACTACAACATCTAACAAAATTCCTCTATCCATTACTTTTTTATGGATGTCCATACCTTGTTCCAATGCTCCCAGTTTGGCGCAGGCAGGAAGGATGCTGGCAAAGGTTGTGGAATTTGTCTTTACACATGCCAATTGCACACGCTTGAAAGTTTGTAAAGCCTTTTTAACAAATCAATTTTGTGCATATCCAGAAACAATTGTAGTCCAAGATATGACATTTCTTTGAGGCATTCTGTCCAACTATAATATATGACAAAAATCCCCCTTCCATTATACTTTGATGGATGCCCATTCCTTGTTCCAAAGTTTCCATTTTGGAACAGCTAGGGAGGATGGTGGCAAAGGTTGTGCAGTATGGATTTACACTTGCTAATTGCATTTGCTTGAGATTTTCTAGAGAATTTTAAAAAAATCCAATTTGTGTGTATCGTGCAATCATTGCAGTCCATGAGACCACATTTTTTTGAGGCATTCTATCAAATAGTTCATGTGCCTTGTCCATGGTTCCACATTTTGCATACATGTCTACCAGGGCAGTTACAACTACAACATTTGATAAAATTCCTCTATCCTTCATGCTTTGATGGATGTCCATACCCTGCTCCAAAGATCCCATTTTGGCACAGGCAGGGAAGATGTTGGCAAAGGTTGTGGAGTCTGGATTTACACCTACCAATTTTGCATTTTCTTGAAAGTTTCTAAAGTCTTCTCAAAAAGTTCAATTTGTGCATATCTCACAATCATTGCAATCCATGAGACCACATTTCTTTGAGGCATTTTGTCAAACAATTCACGTGCTTTGTCTATGTTTCCACATTTTGCATATATGTCTACCAGGGCAGTTGGCACTACAACATATTGCAAGCCTATTTTATATTTCTTCATTTAGCATCACCAATCATCTCCTCAAGAACATTGTCCCTATTTAAAATGATGGAAATAGTTTGCATCTATCACAACAATTTCTCCTACAATGAACTTGGAGATAAATTTTGTAGTGTGGCAATCAGGACATACTTGAAAGTTCTTACAACTCTAGAAGTTGTTCTAGGAGGTGTGTTTAACAAGCCAAATGCAACTGCCACCTTCTCACTCTGGTGGCAGAGATAATTATTTTTCCTCCTCTTCAACATCATTTAGTAAATGCCCTGAATCTAGAAAATGCCCTCTTGCCTTCATCTCCCAATCCAATTTCTCCAACTTTGCATAGATCCCATGTCTATGGATGTGATCTATCTCCCACATAGAAAGAATTTACCATTTTATGGCCTTCAATCCAACTACATATAGGAATCGTTTTAACTCCTCTATCTTTCATCAATCTTCTTAACATTTAAACCTCACCCCACCTGCCCACTTCTGCATGGATGTTTGAGAGAAGAGCATAAGTCATAGCATTTTTAGGATCAAAATAAAAAAGTTGGGTCACTATAAATACTCCTAACCCTACATTCATATGTGATCTACATGCAACAAGAAAACACATCCACACAACCATAATAGATTTAAATGATATCTTAATGATATAGTTTCGAGTGTCCTCAAGATAACCAACACAAGAAAAAGGGTCAACCATGCACACATAATGACCAATTGTAGGTGTAATGTAATAAGGGTTACTAATTTGATTGAAGTATGTACAACCCTCATCCACTAAACCGGCATGGCTGCATGCACATAGAACACAAGCAAAGTTTACAATGTTAGGATATGTTCCAGAGTGCTTCATTAATTCAAATATTTTGAGGGCATCCATGTAAAATTCATTTTGTCCATATCATACAATCATTGCATTCCAAGAGATGACATCTCTTTGATCCATTGTATCAAACAGTTCACGTGCCTTATCTATACTTCCACGTTTTGCATACATGTCTACTAGAGCATTTCCAACTATAATATCTGACAAAAATCCCCCTTCCATTATGTTATGATGGATGTCCATACCCTGTTCCAAAGATCCCATTTTGGCACAATTAGGGAGGATGCTAGCAAAGGTTGTCGATTTTGGATTTACACCAACTAATTATATTTTCTTGAAAGTTTCTAAAGCCTTTTCAAAAAATCCATTTTGTGCATATCCCGCAATCATTGCATTCCATGAGATGACATCTCTTTGAGGTATTCTGCCAACCAGTTCACATGCCTTGTCAATGCTTCCACATTTTGCATACATGTCTACCAGGGCAGCTGAAACTACAACATCTAATAAAATTCCTCTCTCCATTACTTTTTGATGGATGTCCATGCCTTTTTCCAATGCTCCCATTTTGGCACAGGAAAGAAGGATGTTGGAAAAGGTTGTGGAATTTGGTTTTACACCTACCAATTGCATTTTCTTGAAAGTTTTTAAATCCTTTCCAATAAATCCTTTTTGTGCATATCCAACAATAATTGTAGTCCAAGAGATGACATCTCTTTGAGGCATTCTGTCCAACTATAATATTTGACAAAAATCCCCCTTCCATTATACTTTGATGGATGCCTATTCCATGTTCCAAAGATTTCATTTTGGAATAGGTAGGGAGGATGCTAGCAAAGGTTGTACAGTTTGACTTTACACCTACAAATTTCATTTGCTTAAAATTTTCTAGAGCATTTTCAAAAAATACAATTTGTGCAATCATTGCAGTCCATGAGACCATTTTTTTAGGCATTATATCAAATAGTTCATGTGCCTTGTCCATGGTTCCACATTTTGCAGACATGTCTACCAGGGCAGTTGCAACTAAAACATCTGATAAAATTCCTCTATCCTTCATGCTTTGATGGATGTCCATACCCTATTCCAAAGCTCCCATTTTGGCATAGGCAGGGAGGATCTTGGAAAAGGTTGTGGAGTTTGGCTTTACACCTACCAATTGCATTTGCTTGAAAGTTTCTAATGTCTTCTCAAAAAGTTCAATTTGTCCATATCCTACAATCATTGCAGTCCATGAGACCACATTTCTTTGAGGCATTTTGTCAAACAGTTCACGTGCTTTGTCTATGTTTCCACATTTTGCATACATGTCTACCAGGGAAGTTGCCACTACAACATCTGACAAAATTTCTCTATCCTTTATGCTTTGATGGATTTCTATACCTTGTTGCAAAGCTCCCATTTTGTCATAGGCTAGGAGGATGCTGGCAAAGGTTGTAGAATTTGGCTTTAGAACTGCCAATTGCATTTGCTTGAAAGTTTTGAAAGCCCTTTCAACAAATCCATTTTGTGAATATCCTACAATTATTGCATTCCATGAGATTACATCTCTTTGAGGCATTTTGTCAAACAGTTCACGATTTTTTTCTATGCTTCCACATTTTGCATACATGTCTACCATAGTATTTCCAACTACAGTATTGGACAAAAATCCCCATTTCATTATGATTTGATAGAGGTCCATACTGCATTCCAATGTTCCCATTTTAGCACAGATAGGGATGATGCTGGAAAAGGTTGGGAAGTCTAGCTTTACACATGCCATTTGCATTTG
Source organism: Cunninghamia lanceolata (assembly GCA_027924645.1). Lineage (NCBI taxonomy): Eukaryota > Viridiplantae > Streptophyta > Pinopsida > Cupressales > Cupressaceae > Cunninghamia > Cunninghamia lanceolata. Next base: position 1,186,734 of record BSBN01001161.1, read on the forward strand.
CTTGAAATTTTCTAAATCTTTTTCAAAAATTTTGTTTTGTGCATATCCTGCAAATCTTTGAGGCATTTTGTCAAACAGTTCACATGCCTTCTCTATGCTTCCACATTTTGCATACATGTCTAGCATGGCTATTGCAACTACATCTGTCAAAATTCCTCTCTTTTATGCTTTGATGGATGTCCAAACCCTCTTCCAAAACTTCCATTTTAGCACAGGCTAGGAGTATGCTAGAAAATATGAACTGATCAAGATGGACACCTGTTTGTTGCATTTGGTGAAATAGTGGGACTGCCTCCTAAGGATACCCACATCTTCTATATGCTGCAATAATCGTATTCCATGAGAGTCAAACACTTTTCAAGAATCCACCAAATGTCTGCACTTGACATACGTGTAAATAAGTTTATTATGAAAAGTTGTGCATTTGGATATGCAAATCACCTAAGAGTGATGAAAGAGTGTACTCTTTTCCCTTGTGAAATTGTGTTCTTGGGAATGCAGGTCTACAATAATTGAAGATATGCAGAGGAGTTTAAAGCAGCTTGTGTCTAGTAAGCATAATGTGCAACATTTCCTTCAACTGGATGACAATGACATTTTATGATTGTGGAAAATGTGCAGTGTTATTTGGTCTATGTCTTCAGCAATGACATTGCCAATGGTTAGAAATTAATTTACTATGGCTGAAAAAACAATTTACTATGTTTTGGTGCATTTTGGGAATTTTGCCGTGATGGCAACTCCTTGGGACAAGGCTCTGCTAGTTCTTGCATTCAATTTATTACTTTCTTGTTTTTCTTCTTGAGTTTACTCAAGTTATTTTCACATCAGTTGTTGTAGGCTGAAATTATTTATGTATGTCTAGTATTTGAAGTGGCATTATATCATTGTTTGTTTATGTCCTCTTTTTGCTTTATTTTTTAAGTTGTATGACTAGTTTGAAGGAATATAGCAGCAATTGGAGCATTTATAAAGGTGGTTTGAATAGAAAGATGACATGTGTAAGCATCTAGGAGCATATAATAGTTGAAAAGATCAACTTGTCTTTTTCCAATGCTACCAAGAAGTTTCCAAGCATTCAAAGCATGAGTCAAAGGCAGTTTCAAGTGACCAAGGTTCAAGGAAGCAGCCAGTAATATTCATAAAGGAAACATTTAATAAATTTTAAACCTGTCCTACTTTTCCTCTAGCGTAGGATAGTCAAAATAAGAGTTTACTTTCATTTTTCCTCAGTTCTTTTCACTTTTGGAAAAGCATTATAAGTTGAAACAATCTTCTTTCTATCTTTTTGTGCATTAGAAAATCAATTTCTTATTCATTCTTTGAGCTATGTATTGTAACCATGAAGGTTTTTTAGCAAAGAGAAAGCATTGTAACTTATTTTCAGATCTATATGCTGATTGTAAGAATTTTTTATCAATAAAACAAGTTGTTTTTACCTTCTCAAAGCTATTTCATTATGCAAGCTTCAAAATGGTTGATGTGATCTTATGGTGATGCTTCTTCCCCTTGATTAAAATGACTAAATATACTACTAATTGACATCAATTAATAATTAAATTGAATAAATATACTACCAAGTGACATAAATCGGTGAATAAACATGACTAAATATATGACCACTTGATGACAAAATAATGATTAAAATGACTAAATATACTACCAATTGACAACAATTAATGATTACAATGACTAAATAAATGACTACCATGACTAAATAAATGACCAATTAACAACAATCAATGACTAAATTAATGACGAAATATACTAGCAAATCGATCAATCAAAACAACCAACAAATGAATAAAAATGGTTTAGTCATCAATTCAATCACATTATAAATAACTGGCAATAAACTAATAATGGTTACGTGACCATGTTTAGTCATTTATAAGCATTTTTTGTAGTTTTCTAATCATATATTGTTGTTTCTTTACTAGTGTCTTGACTACAACACTCTTCAATGTCACTACCTGCTCTCCTTGAGAGGTAGCCTCCATAATCTGTCCAGAAAAGAAATGACTCATGAATCATACTGGACTAATGCATTTAATTATGCATCTATTTCAACAAAGGAGGGGAAATAACCCATATCTTTTTCTGGAGATACTCAAATGTGTCCTTAGGAAGAGCTTTAGTGAATATGTTAGCAATCTAATCTTTTTTAGGCACATACTCAAGCTTCATTTCTTTCTCTGTAACCTTCTCTCTTAGAAAGTGATACCTGATAGAAATATGCTTTGTCCTTGAATGCACCACAAGGTTCTTTGAAATATTAATGGCATTGGTGTTATCACAGAAAATAGGAATTGGATCCTCATACTCAACTTTGATATCCTTTAGAGTTTGTCTCATCCATAGAACTTGTGTGCAACATGATGCTGCTGCAATGTACTGTGCCTCAGTAGTAGATAAGGATATTGAATCTTGCTTCTTGATTTTTCATGCCACAACTCTATCTCCAAGAAAGAACACACCACCACTTGTATTTTTCCTATCATCTACACATCTAACCCAATCTACATCTGTATAGGCACTTAGGTTGAAGTCATTGTTATTTTAAATTTAAATCAATTCTTCTTCAATTACCTTGACCCAATGTTCATCTTTACATGCTTCAGAGATAGTTTTAGGTTCAATCTTTGAAATTAAATAGATATTTACCTATTCTTCTGCAACTTTTCTTCTTGTCAGAACTCCTTTGTTTTTGTCACCAATGATTTGATCCTCTGAGTGATTCTTTTGCACATACTTGGGGGTTTTAGGAACTCTTTCCAAAGCTTCTTCTTCATCAATCTGAGCATCCTTGTCTTTGTCTTCCTCAACTATTTCTCTATCAACAGACTCATCTGACTCATATCCATCAGTCTCTAAGATTTTTTGAATATCTTCATCTACCTTTACAATTGCACTTTCAATAATATTCCTCAACCTTTTGTTATAGCACCGGTAGGCTTTTCTTTTAGTAGAGTACCCAAGGAATATGCCTTAATCACATCTAGCATCAAACTTTCCCAACTCTTCATTTCTTCTGATTCAACATTTGCTTCCAAAAACTTTGAAATACCTGACCATAGGAGTTCTTCCATACCACAACTCTAAAGGTGTCTTTATTCCATTTTCTTTGACTTGCACTCTATTATGAATGTAGACAGCAGTATGAATATCTTCTTTCTAATATACTTTCAGAAGGTTAGCTTCTTTGATCATTGTTCTAGTAGATTCCTGAACTATTCTATTATTCCTTTCAACTACTCCATTATGCCGAGGAGTTCTAGGGGTATACAATTGTCTCTTTATCTCATGTTCTTCAAAAAAAACATTGAATTCATTTGAAGTAAACTCACCACCTCTGTCAAACCTTAGACACTTGATCCTCAAATCCATTTCATTTTCAACCATTACTTTAAATGCGTTGAACTTGTCTAGGACTTCTAATTTTTCTATAAGGAAAGTAACCCAAGTCATTCTTGAATAATCATCAATAAGAAGCATAAAATACCTATCACCTTGTAGACTTCTTGTTCTTGTAGGACCACACAAGTCTGTATGCACCAACTCTAGCAAATTAGTAGAGGATTTTTCCTTTCTCTTGAAACTTGTCTTTGTTTTCTTCCCAAACTATCATTCTTTGCAGATGACATTAGTAGGATTCACAATCTTAGGTAGGTCTCTTACAGCTTGGACCAAGCTTATTCTCACCAGATTATCAAAGTTAATATGACACATTCTCCTATACCTTAACCAACTTTCATTTGTCTGAGCCAACAAACAACAATTGTCAGTACCTTTCAAATGATAAACATTACCATGAGTCTTCTTACTAGCATCAATTATAGTTCTGGAGCTTTTCCTTATCTCACATCCATTGTCCTTAAACATCAGATTGAATCCTTTCTCACACATCTATCCAACACTTAGAAGATTGTGCTTTAAGCCTTTGACATAAAGAAAATCATTTGTATTATGCTTACCATCAAAAGTAATTGGCCCCTTTCCACAAATATTACCAGCTGCATCATCACCAAATCTAACTAGTCCTCCATCATACTTTTCCAACTTGGAAAACTTACTCTTATCTCCTATCATATGATTTGAGCATCCATTGTCAATGACCCATTCATCCTTATCCTTTCTAGGATGAAATGCAGACATCTCCTTTCCTTTTTCTAGACTTACCTCCTTCACACAACTTGCAAGGTTAGCAGAAACAAGTTCTTCTTTTATAGCAATAAATAAGCATTCACTAGCATTACCATCTTCAAAATCAGCTTCTTCATCAGTTACACCTTCATCATCTTTAACATAGTAATATTTCCTTACCATCTTACCTCTACCTTCTCTATTCCTGATCTTCAATGTTGTATTAGGACATCTTGAATCGTAATGGCCAATCTTACCACAACTAAAACATTTGAAAGGTAACTTACCTCTAAACTTTCTAGTTCCCTTCTTCATTCTATTTACAAAGTTTGCCTCAATTTAATCAAAGTCTTCCTCATCTGATTCCATAGCATACTTATCTGATCTAACTATCTTTTTTGATTTAGCTTTAAAAGAAGTCTCAACTTTGTTAGGACCATCAGTAGTACCAAATTCTCTCCTCTCAAAAGCAATCAGTTTACCAAGCAATTGATCTTTTGAAAGCTTGCCTGTATCTTGCAATTATTCAATGGAAGACATTTCGTGACTATAAGATTTGGGAAGTGTTCTGAGTACCTTATTCACAACTTCTTCATCAGTCAGAGTTCCACCAAGACCTTTGATGCCATTGACAACTTCATCAACCTTCTGCATATAGCTTGTTATGTTCTCATCTTCAGACATTTGCATAGTTTCATAGCTTGGCTTCAAGTTTTCCATCTTGGATTTCTTAACAGATTTATCACCTTCATAGATACTCTTCAATTTTCATAGATCTCATGAGCAGTTTCCAGATCCAAATTTTTCACCATTTTGGTGTTAGATAGAGCACTTAATAAGGCATTTCTAGCTTTTCCATTAGTCTCGTATGCCATTAGTCTCATATGCCCTAATCTCTATTCTAGTCTCCAAACCATTATTAGGTATAGTGTATTCATTTCTAACTATACTCCACACATTGTAACCAAGAGAAATAAGATAGCTTTGCATTCCTACCTTCCAGAAGGCATAGTTAGTTCCATCAAAACTAAGGAATGTCTTTCTTGTGCACCATCCTAGATCTACCTTAAGCTGTTAGGATTTCTTCCAAGGAACCATTGCTCTTATACCAATTTTTGAATGCATAAGACAACTTAGAGGGGGGGGGGTGAATCAGTTGTATCAAAACTTAAAACCTTCACAAGCATAATCACATTCACTTCAATTTACTTAAGCCCTAAATTTTGTTATGAAGATTAAACATGAAAATAGATAATAGAAACTTAATCACACCAACACCATGCACAAGAGAACAACAAATTTTTATGTGGAAAACCCTAAAATGGAAAAACCACAGTGAGGATTAGCTCACAATATATAGTAGTATCAATACTAAATTAGAAAGAGGCTCACTGCTAAAAGGCTCACTATCCAAAGAAATGTTCACTACAATAGGTTCACTGCCAGTTTAGGGCTCACTACCAATAGGGCTCAATAGTAATAGGGCTCACTACCAAAATGGCTCACTGTCATGAACTGATATAATAAAATCTACCACATGCCTTAGTTTAGTTCCATTGAAGCATAGTTTATCTCCTTTCTTAGCCTCACAACACACACATCCTCATCTTCACATCCTCACATATTTACATGAATTCTTTACACTTATTTATATCAATCATCAACCTTGGAACATACACCAAGGTTGGAAACACACTCTACAACCTTTGAAACAACCTTCAAGGTCAGAAAACATATATAATTCAAATTCGGTCTAGACCTAAACAATCTTGCAAATCAAATGAATGAAGGTAGAACACTTCACAACTTTTCTTAGACCCAAATACATCTCCACATGCTTCAACATGCTTCTACAATCTACGAAACACATCCACAAAGAGTGTTAGCACCCAAGTTGGCCAAACTTGTGCAAACACCAAGATTACTTAGGAACACGCTTCCAAGAACTATATCATAGCCTGTGGATCGAGAACAAGCCTTCAACACATTCTAGAGACATCCATGAACTTGACATAAAATCACATGGAAGCCAACAAATCTAGCTGCAACAAATCTCACTTGAGGACAACAAATATCACTTGAAGACAAATCACAGACTGCTCACAATAAACACTATCGAACTCTGCTAAACAATAACTTTCTTTCCATAGCACAAAATCACACATCCTTTAGAGTGAAGATATCTAAGGACCTTATAAACATATGTCAAAAACTGTAGCACCTAAAACTACTCTACAGAGAAATGCGGAGCAAAATACTTTCTCCCAGACACCTCTGCACAACTCAGAAACTCTGTCAATTATAGTCTTCAAACTGGTGAACATAACTTCTACTGCATAGTGATCTAGACCACCAAATTTTGGATTTAGCATCTTCAAACACTTCTTTAAAACATATCCAAAACTCACACTTCGGTCTTCAACATAGAAGAAATGCGGAGCAAATACTCAGATAGTATCCTACAAGCTAGAATACTCTGCAACACACTGTTTCCTCTGGAGATCAATTTTTCTCAAAGGCACTTGGGAACTCAGCAACAAGAACACTATACCAACATCATCAACACTTCTATAATGCATTCAAATCACTTTAACATGACAATTCAATCAAGCAATAATTAGCAATATCAAAAGACAAAGTTGACACCAATGACAACACAAGCATGTTGACATCAATGACAAGACCAGTTAGCACATACTTTCAACACCCTCTACATGTTTCATTTTGTTTGATATCTGGCTAACTTGTAATTGTAATATCCTTGTTGTCTCTGTCTAGCATGTAATGTAGTCAATAATATCAGGTATATATTGTAAACCTAGTTGATCTAGGTGAAGTGTGATTGCGAGTGTGAGTGAAAGGAGCCAAATATGGATGTGTAATGCATTATGATGTGTGACTAAAGGAGAAAGAGCATAAGAAATAATATTCCATCTAGATTCATCTTGATATTTTTGAGATAGTAGGGAAGTGAAGAGTGTGCCAAACTGATTGTTGAAGGTAGTGAGCCAAAGGCAAAACTTCTTGAAGGCTGAAAGTAGTGAGTCAATAAGCTGTAGAGAAGACATTTGAAGAAGTTGCAGAAGTTGTCAAAGAAGAAGAGCAATCATCAAAAGAGGAGTTGAAAAGTAGAATTACAATCATCAAAAGAAGTGAGCTTCATTATCATTTTCAAACAGTAGAAGGATTGTCATGCTGTAATCTTTTTTGAGTTTGTTCTCAGTTCAGGGAGTAGTTGCTTCCTTGGGTTGAAGCCCTAAAACAAAGTCTGTAGGGAGTTGTAGCTTCCTTGGGTTGTAGCCCCAAAACAAAGTTGTAACTGTGATTCATTTTTTAGGCTAGATTAGGATAGTAAATCCTAGCATCTTTTCTCACTATGGTTTTTCCCCTTTGAGGTTTTCCATGTATATCTAGTTTTATGTGGTGTTGTGCATTATGTTGATCTTTTATGCTTATGTTAATGCTATAAAGATTAATTTTTAGTTTTATCTAAAGGGTTGAAATTGTTTTGAATACTAATTCAACCCCCCTCTCAATATCTAGTTGTGTTCAACAATTGCTATCAGATCCAAGTTCCTCAGAAGGAGCTTAACCACTTGAGGAAGGTCCGAGATGACATATGATGGATCTAGCAAGGCACCTAAGTTTGATGGAAGAAATTACTTGTTTTGGAAGCTAAGGATCAAAACTATCTATCACCTATAGGGTTTGGTGTTTGACAATCTATCTAGGATGTTTAGACTACTCATGTTGATGATCCTATAGATTCAGCTGAGATCAAGTTGTACGATAACAATGCCAAGGTAAAGACTATTATCATGAGTGGGCTAGATGATTCAGAACTTCTGAAGGTAATGAGTTGCAGTTCTACTAAGGATGCCTAGGTAAAACTTAACAACATTTATGAAGGAGACAGTAAAGTGAAGCAAGCCAAGATGCAAATATTCAAGAGCAAATTTGAGAGTCTGAGGATGACAAAAGATGAAGACATTGCTAGTTATATGCTCTAAGTGGATGAAATAGTTAATGACATCAGAGGTGTTGGTGGAACAGTGAAAGAAGATGAGATTGTGAAGAAGGTTTTGAGATCTCTCCCTAAATATTATAGTCATAAGGTATTTACTATTGAGGAGACTCAAGACTTGGGTCACTATACAATAAATCAATTGTTTGGATCTCTCACAGCCTTTGAAATGGGAGAATTTGACAAAGGTGTTCCAAAGAAGGAAACAATATTCAAAGTAAGTAAGAAGGCACAAGATGAAACGACTAATCAAGATGGTGAACTTGATGAGGTAGAAGAAAACTTTGTGAGAAAATTGAAGAAGGACATTGGTAAATAAATAGGTAAGTTACCTTTCATATGCTTCAATTGTGGGAAAATTGGTCATTTTTCCTCTAAATGTTCTTTTAAAGAATCAAAACATAGCAAAAAAAGAGAGAAGTCCAAAAGAAGTCTTTATTCCATGGAGAACAACTACTCTTCAGAATATGAGGATCATGATGATTCAAATGATGGAACACTTTTCATGGCTTTGAAAGTTGGTGACAAAAAGGGTGATGTTGGAAAATGTAAAAAGTCTGATACCTTGAAGAATAACAAAGATAATGAAAAATCAATGGTTGTGTGGACTACCTTTCATCAACCTTATAGGAACAAAGTGGGTGTTCTAGAACAAACTGAATGAAGATGGTGAAGTTATGAGGAATAAATCAAGATTGGTGTGTAAGGGTTATTCACAAGTTGAAGGTATTGAATTTGAGGAGACTTTTTCTCCAGTAGCTAGAATAGATGCAATTAGGATGTTTCTTGCCTTTTCTACTCACAAGAACTTCAAGGTCTATCAGATGGATGTCAAGTCAGCCTTCTTGAATGGTGATTTAAAGGAAGAGGTCTACATTGAGAAACCAAATGGTTTCTATCTATCAAAAAATCTAGACATGGTGTGCAGACTCAAGAAAGATTTGTATGGACTCAAGGAAGCTCCTAGAGCTTTGTATGCTTGGTTGGATAAGTACCTACTTTAGCAAGGTTTCAAGAAAGGTACTACAAATAGTAACCTTTACATTAAGGAAGAGGGAGACAAGATTTTGATAGTTGTTGTATATGTTGATGAAATCATCTTTGGTGGAGATGATAGTATGTGTAAGAGGTTTACAAAAGAGATGCAAAAAGAGTTTGGAATTTCTATGATTGGTGAGATGTGTTTCTTTCTTGGGCTTCAAATTGTTCAACTAGATGATGGTATCTTTGTTTCTCAAGCTATGTATGTTAGATAGATGTTGAAGAAATTTGGTATGGATGATTCCAAACTAGTAAGTACTCCTATGGTTATTGGTTGTCACTTGAGCAAGGTTGATGAGTCACCTGAGGTTTATCAAACTCTTTATAGATCTATGATTGAAGGATTATTGTACTTGATTGCTTCTAGACCTGATATTATGCATGCAGTATGTTTGGTTGCTAGACATCAAGCTAATCCTAAGAAAACTCAGGAGAAGGTAGTAAAAAGAATATTTAGATATTTGAAGGGAACTCCAAATTATGGCTTATGGCATCCAAGAGGTAATGACTTTGATATGAATGCTTACACTAATGTTGATTAGGCTGGTTGTGTTGATGATAGAAGAAGTACAAGTGGTGGTGCTCTAGTTTTAGGAAGTAGATTGGTTTCATGGAATAGTAAGAAACAAGATTTAGTACTTTATCAACTACAGAGGTAGAGTATATTGTTGTAGCTTCTTGTTGTACACAAGTGTTGTGGATGAAGCAAACATTGAAGGACATTAAGATACAATATAATGAGACTATTCTTATTTTGTGTGATTATACTAGTGCTATCAATATTTCCAAGAATCCAGTGATGCATTCTAGAACCAAGCATATATCAATCAGGCATCACTTTTTGAGAGCGAAGGTTGCAGATAAAGAAGTGAAGTTGGAATGTGTTCCAACAAAGGATTAGATTGTAGATATTTTCACAAAGGCTCTTGCAAAGGATACTTTTGAGTATCTCTGGCAGAAGATAGGGGTAATTTCCCCTCCTTCTTGCTAGATGCATAGTTGGTGTATCTATTTAGTGGGAGTAATTCTTGTTACATTTTTTTTCTAGATTGATGGAGGCTACCTCTCAGGGGGAGCAGATTGTGGTTGTTACTAATAGGGGAAGTCTCTAGGTTGAAAAGGAGAGTTTGTTCCCTAAGGAGGATAAGTAGTTTCTCTTTATCCTTGATGTCAAAGGGGGAGAATGAGCAGGTGTGTGTTTCCATCGATGCCAAAGGGTAATATTGTTGCACATATGTTAATTAAGGTTGTCAATGTTGTAGTTGTCATTGATGTCAACACTCAATTTGGGTTGTCATTGATGATTATGTTGATGGTGTGCTAACTGTGATGTTGTTAATGTTCATGGTTGGATTTCATGCCTTATTTAATGTCTTAAGTATGATTTTAATTGACAAAGATGATATCATGATGATATATTAAGATACAAAGTAGAAGCATTAATATGAGAATTAGAAGCATTAAAATGAGGATTAGAAGTAATGTTGATGTTGGGGAGATGTTGCTGATGGTCTATGGCATGTTGTATGATCTCTCTTGTTGTTCCTAAGGAAGTATGTGTTTCTGCAAAGTGGCTCTAGTCTCTAGATGTTGGTGAAGGTTTCTCATGCAAGGAAGTTGCCTTGAAGACTATTCAGGAGAATGCTCTGCATTCCTCCACCTTTGAAGATATGGTCATGAAGTTTAGGAGTTAAGTTTAGAGGATTATAAAGGTTCTGCATTCAAAGTTTCACATCATTTGTTCCTCCATAGAGAAAGTTGTAATAGATTGCAAGACTGTATTGTTTGGTAGCTAGTTTTAGTGTCTGTTGGCTTGCGCCAACTTGTTGCTATATGAAATGGTGAAGTGGCTAATGGGGAACTATCTTGATAATCTTGTAATGTTTCCTATTGCTACAAAAGGTGTTTTTTGGTTTCTCTAGAATAGGTTGTGGTCCAAAATGAAGGTGTTGGGTTACGCTCTTGCTTGGTCGATTGAGGTATGTTAAAGGTGTGTGCCACAAATTCCTTGTTGTGAGGAGTTCAAGGAGTGTTTGGAGATGTTGTGTGGCTCATGCTGATTCGTCTAAGAGAATTAGAAGTAATGTTTAATCTTCCAAGAGTACTGCCAAGTTGTAATGGCCGATATGCTACAAGCTTCATGTTTTTTTTCTTAAGGTTGACCTACTTGAAATGTGCAAAGCGTGCAGATGTTATTCTTTGAGGGATGATGCTATGAAGGATGTTTAGGACCAAGTTAAGCATGTGTTGGAGATTGCAAGGTGTGTTCCTCTTCCTAGTGTTGCATGTAGTTCATTTTAGGGCTTGCCCTCTACATGTTTTGTGTTGTTTGATTTCTAGCCAACTTGTAATTGTAGTATTCTTGTTGTCTTTAGCTAACATGTAATGTAATATCATGTATATTGTAAATCTAGTTGATCTAGGTCAAGTGTGATTGTGAGTGTGAGTGCAAGGAGCCAAATATGGATGTGTAATGCATTATGATGTGCGACTAAAGGAGATAGAGTATAAGTAATAAGATTTTGTCTGGATTCATCTTCAAGATATTATGGAGTCAACATGGAAATGAAGAGTGTGCCCAACTGATTGCTAGAGGCAGTGAGCCAAAGGAAAAACTTCTTGAAGGCTAAAAGTAATGAGTTAGTAACCTGTAGAGAAGACATTTGAAGAAGTTGCAGAAGTTGTCAAAGTAGAAGTGCAATCATCAAAAGAGGACTATCATTGTTAGTTTTAGATAGTAGAAGGACTATCATGTTGTAATATTTTCTAAGTTAGTTCTTAGTTTAGGGAGTAGTTGCTTCCTTGGGTTGAAATTGTAATGGTTAAAGTCTAAATATGCAAACAAGATGAAAACAATATGAAATACAATGCAAGTTACCTTTCAAACACACACAAACAAACCATATGGATGGAGCGTAATGAGGTAGCACCCAAACCTCAAGTTGATTGTTCTTTGCTCTTTGATTATGTGGATTGCTTAGTTTGTCAATATAACTTTGTGATGTGAGGATGATGAGATCTAGAATGATTTTTGCAGCGTGATGTTGTATAAAGATCGGAGAGGATTAGATGGTTTAGAGAACATTTTATTTATAGACCCTCAGGGATGAAGATCAATGGTTGTAGATGATCTGAGAGATTCAATGGCTAAGAATGGTTGAGAAGATGTACATAAATGAGAGAGTGACAAGTGTCCTTGTCCTCTCATGCATCACAAGAGTTATAAAATTGACTGGAGAGTTGACTGAGTTGATTGCTTAGTGAACTCAATTGATTGATCAAATGACTGAATTGATTGGGTAGTTGACTAGATTGACTAACTTGTTAATTGATTTGATTGATTTAGTTAACTAATTTGATTGAGTAGTTATCTAAACTGATTGAGAGTGAATTATGGTGGAGAGGGAATAATAGGAAATTAAATAAATAAATTATTTAATTTCATGCACATGGATAAATAAATAAATATTGAATTTTGTTTATTATGAAGAAATGGAATATTAACTTTAATTAAATAAATTATTGAAATTTATTTTAATTAATGTGTGGAGGAAAATTGATTTAATTAAATAATTGGAATTATTTAATTAATATGGAGGATAAATTGATTTAATTAAATAATTAGAATTATTTAATTAATATGGAGGATAAATTGATGGATATTGATAGATGAATTTAATCAAATAATTAAGAATTATTTAATTAATGAAGTATGATAGATAAAAGCCTTATCTGGGAATAGGTCAATTTTAGGTGTCTACATTTTGCCTCTCTTTGATATGGTGTTTCAAAGTAACATCATTTCAAAGAAGTTTAAAACATAGTGCTATATTGGATAAAAGAAGATATTGTTTTAGGAGAACAATATGATTGGACTAGAAATGATGATGCCCTAATCAGGTAAGAGAAGTATGTAGTAGATTAATTAATAGGCTGAACAATGCCCCCTTGAGAGGACAGATGAATTGGCAAAATAAGGGCATGCTCTCAAAATGATGGATGTGAAGAATAGAGGGAGATAATTGACAGAAAATTGGTGGAAGGAGAAGTTAGAAAGGTGGATGAGGATTGATGGATTTATGAGGAGTAGTTATGCTAACTTGAGTAGAGCAATCCTATTGTTTGTTATAGCACTAGACATTATGCACCAAGGTATAAGGACCAGGGTAATGAAGTGTCTTGTGCACCCAACATAATACAACCTTGTTAAGACATATGAGGAAGGATACTTAGAGCATTAAACTCCTAATGCACAGAGGGTATAATATGACCTTAGATGCAAAGGATAAGGCAAAAATGCTATTCCAACATACACAAGATATGAATATTAGCTAGAAAGATATGGATTTGATACAAAAAGATAAAATGATAACACACACAAGCAAGCAAGAAAGCATGCACAAATGATACAAAAACAAATAAGGTATTGCCCCCATCAAGATGTAAACCGATGATTGATGCATTGATTGATTTGATGATAGTGTTGTCATTGTGGGGAATGATATATCCCTAGATCAACACAAGGATATGGGAATGATATATCCCATTGATGATTGATTGATGATTTAGTTTACGACAAGATCAGGATCAAGACCTTGGATGTCATTGGATGATTTGGCTAGATTGGTTGACTAGATTGGTATGGATTAAAGATGACTTGCATTTGGTTTATTGCTTGGATTTTTTGAATATTTGAGTTTGTTTTGTATTTTTGAGATTTTTTTAATTGTTTTTGGATATTTTTGAGATATTTTTATTGTTTTTGGATATTTTTGAGATTTTTTTATTGTTTTTGGATAATTTTGTGATTTTTTAATTGTTTTTGGATATTTTTGTGATTTTTTTATTATTTTTGGATATTTTTGTGATTTTTTTTATTATTTTTGGATATTTTTTATTATTTTGGGATATTTTGTGACTTGTTTATTATTTTTGGATATTTTGGTGGTTTTTTTAATTATTTTTTGATATTTTTTATTGTTTTGGGATATTTTGTGATTTGTTTATTATTTTTGGATATTTTGGTGGTTTTTTTATTATTTTTGGATATTTTTACTATTTTTTAAATTATTTTTGGATATTTTTGTTTTATGGGATGGCATTGTATTGGAGCTTGGATAGCCTTGTTGCTAGATACCAATGACAAGGGAAAACCAGGTCTAGATGCAAGGAGGAAGATGAGATGAGATAAGTGAACAAAAGGATGGGTGATAACAAAGGTGATGGAAGACATGATAATGGGATGTATAAAAGGGTAGGCAATAGTGTGTGGGATGGAAAGCTCATGATAGCTGGATGGAGAAAAGAATAGACAATAGTGGATGGAATGTATGTATCATAGGTGAGCTAGGATGTGATCTCTAAAGAATATATTACATAGGAATAATATGCCCCATTCTAGGTAGTATATGTAGGATTTTACATGACAAAACTTAGGACAAGAGGATGATTGGATTAGTTGAAAAGGATGAGGTATATCAAGAGATTTTCTAAAGAATTTTCCATCATCTTGCCCCTATGTCTTTATCAAGATCAAAAGGAGGAAGGGAGGATGGATGGATAGATGGGATAAGTATGTTGGTATAATGGCTAAGGATGGTAAGATAGGATATGATAGGATGAGGTAGATAGGAAGGAAATGATAGGTTAGATGAGACAACGTGCCCCCAAGTGTAAGACACAGATAATCAACCTACACATGACACATGTTTTCTAGGTTTCCATCATGGTACTTATCCAAGGTGGATGTTTACCAGGTTTTCACCATTAGATGAAGGGATTTTTCTTTACTTTTTTTTCATTTTTTTTCATTTTTTTTGCTTTGTATATTTGGATGTAAAGGGTGGATATGGACAAGAAGGACTCAATCATCTAGTTCCAGGAAAGGTGATAGTTCCATTTAAAGATAGATGACGCATATGGACCATGTCTAATGTCATTATGCTCATAAATGTTGGTAGGGGATTGCATGAGAGGGAGATGGAGTATGTGGATAATGGCTTATGATGCAGATTATGTATGGAAGGATAGAGGATTATGATCTAGATTATGTATGGAAGGATAGAGGATTAGGATGAGAGATAGTAGATTATGAGGTGGATTATACAAAAGCATGGACCATAGGGATATGATGGGTGAAATATGTAGGATAATGGATTAAAGATGGGGAGATGGAGGTATGTGGAGATGTTGTGGAATGTAAAGGAACCAAGACAATGGTTGCACACACTATGATAAACATTGAAGATTTTGATTAGAAGGAGGTGTAGGAAGCAATGGATGCATTTTTGGAGGGGATGGTTAATGTGGGAATTTAGGTACCCACACAAACTTAGGATTTTGATGATTTTTGTATTGGGATTTATGGGATGCAGGAATTTGGGATTTTTGGATGAAGTGATATTTTGTGATTTTTGGGATGAATGAATTTGAGATTTTTGGATGAAGTGACCTTTTTGGGATATTTGGGATGTGGATGCTTCACTTGACTTGATTTCTTTTTGCTTAGGGACCCAAACATTTTATTTTTAGACTTTTCTTGTGAAAGTATGGGCTTGGGTAGCCTTTTGGATAGATTATGCTTTGAATTTTTGTATTGATGCCCTAAGGCATGAGGATCTTTAGGATTTTTGGATTTATGTGTAGAGGCATCCAAAAGTTTATTTGTGAATTGCATGGACTTGGTGGAATCTTCATATTTGGTCAATGTGTGCATTTGTTGATCATGGTTATGAATGTGAGGGGATTTATGGATGGAGGGATTAAAAGTGGATTTATGGATAAATGGATAAGGGGATTGGATGATAGGGATATTAGGCATTCAGATAAGTGGAGGTAGAGTGGATGGAGGGATATTAGGAGTTGTAAGTAATGGAGGTAAAGTGGATGGAGGGATATTGGGAATTGAAAGTAATGGAGGTAAAGTGGATGGGGTAATATTAGGAGTTGGAAGTAGTGGAGGTAAAGTGGATGGAGGAAGGTGTATGGTCACATGCTTTTGGGATTTGTAGGATGATGGGTGAGGAATGGCCACATCTATTTTGGGGATATGATGTGGTTTATGATGGAAAGGAGTGGATTTAAGAGGCATGGAGGAAGTACCAAAATCTTGAGATTTCTTTTCTTGGGCAACATAACCAAGGTCATATGATTATGGAGGGACTTTGGCATGGATGGGTTCCAAAATACCTTGTTCATGAAGGCCTGAGCCTTTACCTTGATAGTTCATTTTTTGGAGTATGCGGTGGACAATAGAATTATGGGTGATTTGGACACTAGATGTGAGCTCATTATTTGATGGCGAGGATGAGGTGGTGGATAATGGTTGTTGCTTTCCTAAGGAGGAATATTCATGGATGAAGGTAGTTAGACCAAGGGCATATGATGGTGTATTTTCAATATGGTCAATTTTGGAGGACAAAGTATCAATAGGATCTTGATTATCATTATGCTCATTAAGATCCATGTTATTTGTTTGGTCTTCTATGTTTGCTTGGGAGTCAAGTGTCTCATCAAGGCAAGTGGTGTTGTTGGATCATGGATAAGACTAGGTGGAGGATGGATGGGAGGAGTGTGGAGAGCTTGTTCATGGATAGTTGTGGGATTATGGATAGGATAAATTTTCTCATAGATAGGCTCATGGTCATGGATAATATCTTGATCATAGAAAATAGAAAGGCTATGGATGGGTTGAACTTCAATCACTTGCTCATAGTTAGGAACTTGATCATGGATACTATCTTGATCATAGAATAGATATAGATTATGGATGGGTTGGATGGAGATTCTTTGATCTTAATTTAGAGAAAGGGTTGATGTTTCCACATGCTCTAGATTATATGCCTTACATAGCTCCCAATTTTCTTGAATGGAAGTAGAAGTGGAGACTCTTGGGTAGGCTTGATAGACTCTTGATGGTCAACAACATGAAAGTACAATGGATCTAGACATGGATGCATGGTTAGAGACTCTTCAATAGGAATTACAAGTTGTAGACTATATAATGTATATGGAGGACTAGAAATATTGTTTGAAGGCTCTTTGATAGGCTTTTGGATAGCTATTGGATGACATGGAGATGGTTGATTCCTTGCTAATAGACATTAGATCACATCCTTCATAAGTGTATGGGTGGATGGGAAATATATTGGATGAATAATAATGATGGATGGTATTGGAGGCTTAGGATGAGGATTAGGTGGATGAATTATAGGGGTGGATGTTGTAGGCTTAGGATGAGTATTTGGATTGGATGGTTTTCTTGGGGGTAGCTCAAGCAATGTTTTTTGGATCAATTGTCATAGGATTATCTCCAAGTGATCCTTTTGTGGAAGATTGGAGGGACATGGAGACAAAGGTAATGAAGAGCTTGATGGATTAGAAGGTTGATGGACCAATGGACTATGATAGGGACTACATGGTGATGTTGGGATAGGACTAGTAGGCTCATGTATGGGTATTTGACTGGATGATGAGGTAGGGTACCCATAGGATGCATAAGATAGAGTGGTGTCCCCCTTGTAAAAGGTATCATAAGGACTTAAGGACACTTTATTTTGGTGCATAGGGGAACTTAGACTTGCATTCTATTGTTGTGAAGGAACTTCATATCATTGTGAATGGATTTGGTGAGCAGGTAAAATGTTAAGATAAGGAGTTTGATGTTCTTGAGGTATGGATTGATATAGACAATAGTTAAAATTGGAAGAAATGGGATAGGTTGATGTAGGGGTAACATGATGTGTGGTTGGATTAGGTTGGGTTAGATGTTCTTGAGGTATGGATTGATATAGATAGTGCTTAACATTGGAAGAAGTTGGATAGGTTGATGTAGGCATAACATGATGTGTGCTTGGTTGGTATGAAGTTAAGGGGGATGACACATAAGATTGAGTGGGAATTTGTTGGTGTTGTATGGGTGATGGTATAGTGGATGATGTGTTATATGAAGGTTGTGGTTGTTGATATTAGTTTGGTGGTTGTTGGTATTGAATTGGGGGTTGTTGAGAATGGTAGGGTGTTTGTTGGTATTGAGTTGGTGGTTGTTGATATTGAGTTGGGGGTTGTTGAGATTGGTTGGGTGGTTGTTGGTTTTGAGTTGGTGGTTGTTGATATTGAGTTGGCCCAGTTGTTGATATTGGTTGGGTGGATTTTGGTATTGACTTGGTGGTTGTTGATATTGGTTTGGGGGTTGTTGAGATTGGTTGGGTGGTTGTTGGTATTGATTTGGTGGTTGTTGATATTGGTTTGGGGGTTGTTGAGATTGGTTGGGTGGTTGTTGATATTGAGTTAGTGGTTATTGATATTTAGTTAGGGGTTGTTAAGATTGGTTGGGTGGTTTTTGGTATTGATTTGGTGGTTGTTGATATTGGTTTGGGGGTTGCTGAGATTGGTTGGGTGGTTGTTGGTATTGAGTTAGTGGTTGTTGTATGAATTGGTGCTCTAGGACTTGTTGGAATTGTTGGTGTTATTGTTGGGATTGTAGGTGTTGTTGCAAGGTAGTGACTTGTTCATTTCTATATAACCACATAATTTGAGATTTTTTTTAATACCATAACAATCTTGCTCTAGTTTCATGTTTATGATTGGTGGAATGGGTTGATACAAATGTTTAAGTCTTTGTATTTCAGCTTGTTCCTTAAGATATGCCTCATAATCTACAAGGTTTTCATGATCATTATTAGATCTAGAAGAAGGGACTCCTCGAAGTGTGATTTTGGGTTTTGGATTTGACCTAGGTTTGTTGATGATCAAAACCATTTTGTCAGGTGATGGATTAGATGGGGTTCAAGAATGGGATTAGATTGTGGTGAGAATTAGAAGTTGGATTGGAATGGATGATTAGTATGATGATGTGGATATGGATTGGCTAATTAGGATTTGGATTAGGATGAACATGATGAAAAGGATACTTAGGATGATGTAGAATGCAGTTTATGTTGAAGGCTTGACTTTTGCAAGTTCAAACAAAAGATTTCACATGTACATGCATGAATCACACACACAAGGTAAGCTTTGAAGAAAAATATCTAGTCTATCTTATTCTCTTAAGCTGAAGCTCCTTGCATGTTTGGGAGAAGGGTTACGCCACCTACTAGAGTTTGGTAGTAAGGTTGCTTCACCTTCTTTCTATAAGGCTTCATATAATTCCTCTTGTGGGAGGTAGTTTGTGTATTCCCTTGAGTAGAAACACTTTTTCCTGATGTGGACTATATGTTCAATGTGTTTGTACTCCTCTTGTGCTTCTCATTTATAACTAACACCTTAGCATTATTCTTTATTGCATCTTGGGGAAAAATGCATGATGATTGAGACAACATTTAGATTGAGGTCTCCTTTGTCATGATGACTCAAGGTCTTCCATTATGTGCTTTTTATTATTGATGTATGATGCATGTATTCTCCTCATATATTTTTATTCTCTATATATCTTCTTCATGCCTCATGTGTGTCTCACATGTATTCTCTTTATGCGCTCCTTATGTATTCTTCTTGAGTGTTTTACATGTGTTCCATGTGTGTTTCATGTGTATTCTATGTATATTTTATTCTTTATGTGTATTATTTGTGTCAAGTATGTATGATGTACATGAATGGTGAGCATACTTTGTCTATTTCATGTATACTTTGTGTATGACATCTATGCTTTGTGTATTGTGTGTATGCATTGTGATTTCTCAAGTGTATGCCTTGTGTATGTCTTGTATTATCTCAGTGATTCATATATGAGTGAGTTATGTTATGTGTCTTATGTGTATGCCAATCATCATAGACTCCTAGAATCCTAAACTTGGGGGCTTGATCACCACTCGATTTTGGTGACATTATATGGTTTCTATGTTTTTGTGTTTGAAATTTGTCTTCTCCATCCTTTAATGTGAGTTCAAATGTAAGTTCATATCCATGCTAAAGTGGGACCTAAATGTAAGGTCATAAAATGTGTACACTAGCATATTACACTTAGTTTAGCACCTGGGTGGACCTAAAATGTTTACACTTGTTAATTAGGACCTTTTATAACACCTTTTTGAGCATTAAACATATAATTCTTGATCCTGATGCACAAAAATTGGAAGAGTAATTATAAGGCAGTGATAATAGCACTTTAGGTGCCTTATCTCGAGAGTTTGGGGCTAAAGGACTAGGATGCCCAAGTGCCCTTGTCCCCTCTTTGGCCTTGGCCTAATTAATGGCCTTTCAACTTGGGACCCCTTAAATGATTACTAATGTTGACCTCATTTGGTTTACTTCTCTAGAAATCAATGGGATTGCATATAAAAGCAAGTTAGTTTATTCATTGGAACATATCTCTCTAATCTCTAACTTATTGAAGGATTCTTCTTCTCTCTCATGCTCTCTATTGTCTAAAGCTCTCTACTGTGGATTATTATTGCAGCACTAACATATTTTAGGTCTGGTGAAGTTTTTTCTACTTCTTTGGGCTACACCAACTTCTTGAGTCAAGCTGTAATGCCACACCAAGAATTATAGGGTTTCCATGCTCATGGTGACTTCTTTCCTTCATGCTTTGTTCTAGCATTCCATTCTACTTCAGATTTGCCTCTTCCCTCCTAGGGCATGTGCTCTTTATCTATCATGTTTTCTATTGTGGAGGTGGAAAGACCATTCATAGAGCTTGACTAAGGCAAGCTCCTAGATAGCACCCAATTATTTTCATTTTTATGTATGTGTAGGTCAGATCCAGAGGAATCAGTCAAAGACAAGTTGTAGAGAATAGAAACATAGGAAGGCAAAGACATTGGAGTTACCAGTTTCTGTGAACCCTAGTCAAGGTATAGGGCACCCAAGCACCTTTGTCCTAGGTATTTCTACTCCCAAATTTAGGTTCTAACTTGATCCCTGATCTCTATTGTTCATTTGGTTTATGGGATTCTACTTCTGATAGTCTGTTATGCTCTAATCTTTGTCAACTAGGGTTTCATATCTTGGCCTTAGCTTGATTGATTAGATTTGGTTAATTTCTTCTCTATACAACAAAAGGGAAAAACCTGTGTAGTTTGGCTCTCCTCCTTGGGTAGAAGCCAAGCTTAGTTTGTGTCCTAATGTTTGTAGAGGAGGGTTTGACCTAGTTTGATATATTGTGCTAGTCTCTCTCTTTTGCACTACAAGAACATTTCCACATAACCCCATGAGAGATAAAAATGCAACAAAATATAAACATGATAAACTAGAATCCACCATACAAAAAAATAGACAATCATACCACAAGGTGACACAAGATGTATCCTAGGAAAATCCTCAAGAATTAAAAACCTAGCCTCCAAAAGCATCCACACTCAATGTATTATTTAGCAACGAAACATTACATATACTTACAGAGTTTCCATGAATACTTCTAAAACATCAAGCTCCTCCAATGCATCCTCCATGTATCCAAGCATGTGACAACATATTCCATGCCCTACTTCACATATGCACTCACAAGAGAAACTCAATGCAATGACACCCCACTCAACTAGCCAACGAGCCAACCCAAACCACTAACCATGTGCTTGCTTTTATAGACTCAAGATCACACAAATACAACTTGTGTTATTAGGTAAAACCATGTGACTAAAAATCATGAGTTCACAATCCATTGACCCATCGTTTAGTATTTGTAACTAAGTTTTCACTTTATGATACTAAACTTTCCAAATATTAAATATTTGTCTTATGTCTCCCACACATAAAATATTTGACCAATGTTACATACAACTTTTGCAAGTGGCCCCAAATAAATATTAAATGTGGCTAAACACATCAATTAAGATGCACCACAAATAAATATTTATTTTACATAATTTAAATAATCCTTTTTATGCAAGGTGTACAATGCACCTTTTTCCTAATAGGGTATAGGTTGACCCTTTGAACCTTAGGGATCTCATATGATCACGATTCTACCATTTATCATTATTCCCCTGTTTACACTTCCCCTTGATTTTGATTAAAACCTAGATCTTAGCTTTACACCAATCCCAATCTTAATTAATCATGTTGTTAAGTCTATGCAAGGTCAGTATTCAAAACTACAGTACCCAATATAATATTGCAAGTAGACCTTCCCCATTTCTCGTTAGTATGAGGGAAGTCCAATTGGATAGTGAAAATTTTTGGTGGCACTCACCCCCTTATCTCTCTTGGACAAATATGCTAGGAAGATCATAACTCTATAGGAAGCAATCAAAAAAATATGAGTGAATACAAAAAATGAGTGATCAAAAAAATAAGAGTGTGAGAAAAATAGAAATCATAGGAAAGAAAACACCAAAGCAACAAAGTATCAAAATACCAAAAAATACCATGCAAAAGAAAAAGATTCAAGACATTGGAAAATACAAAAAAAATACACAAAAAATGAGATAAAAAAAAGAATGAGAAAATATTACTGATGTCCATACTCTCAAGTGGAGATAAGTCTAATCTTGAAGCTATGATAGTGACATCTATCAAAGACAATAAAAAAAAGAATGGTACAAAGCACACACATGCACTAGTTGAGTAAAGCCAAGAGTTTAACTATCTTTAGGGCCATCTTCTGTTCGGGAGTCTTTCCTTTACCCCAATTCTATCTTGTTGGCCATCTTTGATCTAAGTCTAGAAGGTACTAATAAAATATGTTGCTTGTCTAAGTTGCAATCTTGTCAATTTGTTTGGCCTAGATAAGGATCATTGTTTAGCCTTTTGCAAAGCCAAAATAAAGAACATTCCACCTCCTTCCCATTCCCACTTGAGTCCCTAATTCTATCCCAAAGATCAATGAGTCTCTTTATACCAAGTCAACTCATAATCCCCTAAGTCAATATCCTACTTAAGAGCTATCACATTGTTTGTCTCATATGCATACATGCCAAATATATATATATATATATATATATATATATATATATATATATATATATATATATATATATATATATATATATATATATATATATATATATATATATATATATATATATATATATATATATATATATATATATATATATATATATATATATATATATATATATATATATATATATATATATATATATATATATATAAGAGTCTCTTTATACCAAGTCAACTCATAATCCCCTAAGTGATAGCTCTTAAGTAGGATATTGACTTGCATCCATTGACACTTGCATATTCACACATAAAGCATTTAAAAACACCTAAGACATAGCATAATCATTTCTTTCTTGCATTAGTGTTAAAGTTATAGGGATCAAATAATAAAGGTTCTAAACTATCCATATGCACAAGAGATGAGAAAATCAATAGTTGAGATCATAAGAGCAATTCCATCAACATTATCAAAAGATTGAGTACAAGTCATTACATAAAGCGAGAGTCAAGAGCTAGAGGACAAAATGCTCTTAAGATATACATATCTCCCCATACAAGGGGGAAAATAGAAAGAACTTATAACTTTAAGGATGACACTGACTAATGGAGCCCTTGAGGCTCCTGCTCTTAGCACTCCTTCGAGAACCTAAACCTCCTTTGTTTTTGTGAGAACAAGGAACCCTACTAGTAGCCCATGAGTGGGAAGGCCCATTTGTTGCAAATATTTGTCTAAGTGATGTTGTCATTGACGTCAACATATTCTTGTTGCCATTAGTGTTAACTGTATCCTATTTTACTATCTGTGTAGAAGACTGGATTGTTGAGGATATTGAGAAAATTAATAACAATCAATGCATATGGATCAAGTGGACATGTAGAGGATTGTCATAGGTTGATCCAGTTAATATTTAAGAAGTTTGCATGAAGATCTGAAGGAGTTATGGCCATCTGAGTAGAACCAGTTCTTGCA
The DNA here is from genome assembly GCA_027924645.1 of Cunninghamia lanceolata. Taxonomy (NCBI): domain Eukaryota; kingdom Viridiplantae; phylum Streptophyta; class Pinopsida; order Cupressales; family Cupressaceae; genus Cunninghamia; species Cunninghamia lanceolata. Next base: position 1,210,751 of record BSBN01001161.1, read on the forward strand.
ATACTCAAGTATGATAGAGTGACAGGAAAGAGCTCAGGATTGCTCTGGTAATATAAGATTATGATCTGTAGATCTAAAGGCATGTTTGAGAAGTTAGTGTGTATCATCAGCTCCAGTGGTTTGTGGTTTGGAGTTCTGTAAGCTATCCTTCTAGTCTGATAGTCATGGCAGAATGTGTTCTTGAGGTTCTGAAGGAAGATTCAAATGTTTCTAACAATATGGTTTAGAGTCAATGTTATTGGTGATTCCAATGTGCTTGTGGAGGTCTCTGGATTGTGTAGCTACTATGTTGGAAGTCCGCATTGAAGTTTGAGCTTGTTGATTGAAGATTTCTTCTTGAGGTTAATGTTTTTCCTAGTCTTGGCCGATCGGATGTTCCTAGCCTATTGCGGATGCCTTAAACACATTTCTATGAAGCATGAAATGGTTGTAGAAGTAGATTCAAGTCTCAATTGTATTTGGCCGATAGAGTGATGATCCGTGTCAAGTCTAGCCAACCTTGTTGATCATTCCAAGGTTGATGAAGTATATAAATACTTGTTGAAGAAGTATCGAAATCATCCTTGTGCGAAACAGATAAAATCCATAAGAAGGATCAGGACCAGAGTAGAGAAGGAAAGGAGCAAGAGAAGCAAAGAGTGTGAAGAAGAGTTTGAGACAAAGAAAAAGTTCTTGAGCATTCATTGAAACTGAATCAGACATGAAATAGATCCTAATTCTCAATTAATTCTTTCTAAATAAATTTTGTAGGCAGTGAGCCTCTCGTTTTGAGCAGTGAGCTCTGGATAGTGCACCCAAAGGCATGTGACTTCTATTTTTCTAAGTACTTTTAATAGGGTACGCATTTTGTGGGTTAACCCCCACTATGGTTTTTCCATTAACCGGGTTTCCACATCAAAATCTTGGTGTCAAATGTGTTGATTATGTTTCTGCTCTTATGTTATTGATTCATGCTTAAATGCTTACATTACTAATTTGATAGTAAGATAATAAAGAAGGCTAAAGGAAGAAAAAGTTTTTAAGGGACAACTAATTCACCCCCCCTCTTAGTTGTCTAGTTCCAACAATTGGTACCAGAGCCAGATCCTCACATAAAAGCCTAACCGCTTGAGGAGATCTAGGATGTCAACCTACAAGAAGGATAGTCCAAGATTTGATGGAACAAATTACTCTATTTGGAAAGATCGCATGGAGTGCCATTTGCAATGCATGGGCGATGCCTATTGGGTAATAACTAGTGTTGAGTATAAACCTCTGGAGAAAGGTCCTTCAACTCCTGATCAAGTCAAAGATGCTAAAAATAATCTTTGAGCTAAAGAAGCCTTGTTGAGTGCCCTGACTGATTCAGAACTGACAAATGTCTTTGGTCTAAAAACTGCTTATCAAATATGGAAAAAGTTGGAGTATCTATATGAAGGTGACAAATATGTCAAATGTGCAAAACTGCAAAGTCCAAGAGGAAAACTTGAAACTATAAGGATGAGTGAAGATGAAAACATCACAATCTACATGCAAAAGATAAATGAACTTGTGTGTGGCATCAAGTGTGCTAGTGGAGTTTTGGAAGAATTAGAAATTGTATCAAAAGTACTCAGATCTTTACCAGATTCTTACAAACATAAGGTTACAGCTATAGAAGAAATTGGGACAGTTTTAGAGGTTACAAGAGATCATCTGGTTGCAAAATTTCAGCCTTCGAGTTAAGTGTGTTTGGTGATTCTCTTCCCAAGTCAGAATCTGCATTTAAAGCCAGTGTGTATGGAAAACAAAGATATGATCTAGGTGAAAGCTCTTCTACAAGATCAAACAGACTTACAAAGATAAGAAAGGATCTTGAAGATGTTGAGATAGAAACAACAGACCTTGAAGATCTTATTGCCAAAAGAATGCCAAGAGGATCCAGTAAGTATGAAGGAAAATTGCCACTCAAATGTGTTTCTTGTAACAGGATTGGTCATTTTGCCTCAAGATGTCTGGAAAGGTTTTCAAAACCTAAACCTAATAGGTTTAAAGGTCAAAAGAAATGTTACTATGTCCAAGAAAATGGAGAAGAAGGGGTAACAGATGATGAATCTGATCATGGAGGCTCCTTTGAAAATGATTGGGTGTTTATTGCTATCAAAGAAGAAGATCTGGTGTCTACTGAATATGCTAGCTATGAAAATGTGGAAAGTGCCTTGGTTGCTCAAGTTATTGAAAGGGATGAATGGGTGATTGGTAGTGGATGCTCTCATCACATGACTGATGACAAGAGTAAGTTTGTGAAACTTGAAAACTATGAAGGAGGCCTTGTAAAAGTTGGAGACAACTAAGCTGGTAGAATCCTTGTCAGAGGATCCATCTCTTTTGATGGTAAGAATTACACCAATGATGTTCTGTATGTGGAAGGACTAAAACATAATCTTCTCAGTGTTGGACAGTTGGTTGACAAGGGTTATGATCTTTGGTTCAAGGATGGAAAATGCAGAATCTTGGAAAGCTCTGGAACTAAAATTGCATCAAGTACTCAAACCAGAGGTAACATATTTCACTTAAGTAGTTCTAGTAAAAGTTGTTTGATTGCTTAGACAGATCAAAGTTGGCTATGGCATAGGAGGATGTGTCATGTGAATTTTGACAACATTGTCAAAATAAGTTCCACTCATGCTGTAAGAGATCTTCCAAGACTTGTGAAACCTAATAACATATGTAGAGAATGTCAATTGGGCAAGTAGAACAAAATTTCTTTTAAGAGTAAGGAACAAGGTTCAAGTGAAAGATTGGAACTAGTACATACTGATCTCTGTGGTCCTACTAGAGTTAGGAGTATGTAGGGAGACAAATATTTCATGTTGCTAATTGATGACTACTCTCGGATGATGTGCGTAACTTTTCTGAGAGAAAAATTAGAAACCCTTAACAAGTTTAAGGTGTTCAAGATGATTGAAGATGAGATGGAAAATTAAAGTGTCTGAGATCTGACAGAGATGGAGAATTTACCTCTAGTGAGTTTGATGCTTTCTGCAAAAAGCATGGAATAAAAAGATAGTTATCTACTCCTAGGACTCCTTAGCAAAATAGAGTTGTGGAAAGAAAGAACCAGACCATTCAAGAAGCTGCTAGAACCATGATGATGGAAATAAATGTTCCTCAAATTTACTAGAGAGGCTATGAGTACTATTGTCTACACTCTTAACTAGATGTAGATCAAAGGAAATTCTATTAAGACTCCTTATGAACTTTGGTTTGGTCATTCTCCTACTGTGAGATACTTCAGAGTCTCTGGTAGTAAATGTTATATCAAAAGAGATGAGGACTTAGGTAATTTTGAGGTAAGAAGTGATGAAGGAATATTTTTGGGATACTCAACTCAAAACAAGGCCTACTGATGCTTCAATAAGAGATTGAAGAAGATTGTTGAAAGTACAAATGTTAAAGTTGACGAGAGTAAAGAAGGACATTCCAGATACTCTGGATATGACTTAGATGATGAAATTCAAAAAGGGCAAGTTCAAGTTCAGACCTAGATTCAGTTTGAACTAGTGACTCTAGAGGTTAACACAGATGATGAGGAACAAGTTCAAGAAATAGAAGCTCAAACAATTTCCAAAACTCCCAGGTATGTAAGGTTAAATCATCCCGAAGACTAGATCATAGGAGATAAGAGTAAAGGTGTTCCAACTAGGAGAAAAATGTTTGAAGATCAAGAAGAGATTTGTTTGATTTCAAGGATTGAACCTAAATCGATAAGTGAGGCTTACAATGATGAAAATTGGATTAAAGCAATGGAAGAACAATTGATGCAAATTGAAAAGAATCACACATGGGATCTAGTTCCTAGACTCGAGGACAAAAATGTGATTGGAACCAAATGGTTCTTCCAGAATAAACTAAATGAAGATGGTGAGGTAGTAAGGAATAAGGCAAGATTGGTATGTAAAGGTTACTCTCAAGTGGAAGGAATTGATTTTGAAGAAACTTTTGCTCTAGTGGCAAGGATAGAGGTAGTTAGATTATTTTTTTATTTTCTACCTTCAAAGATTTTAATGTATATCAAATGGATGTGAAATCAGCGTTTCTAAATGGAGATTTGGAGGAAGAAGTCTACATTGAGAAACCAGAAGGTTTTCAGTTGTCTGATCAGGGAAATATGGTTTGTAGATTGAGAAAAGCCTTATATGGACTCAAGCAAGCTCTAAGAGCTTGGTATGCTAGATTGGATAAGCATTTACTTAAGCTAGGATTTAGCAAAGGTACTACTGATAGTAATCTCTACTTCAAAATTGATCATTAGGACATTTTAATTGTTGAAGTTTTTGTTGATGATATCATTTTTGGTGGAAATGAGTGTATGTGCAAAGCATTTTCTGATTAGATGAAAAGTGAGTTTGAGATGTCAATGTTTGGTGAGATGAATTTATTCCTAGGTCTATAAATCATTCAATCAGACAAAGGTATCTTCATATCTCAGTCCAAGTATGTAAAAGAATTGCTAAAGAAATTTGGAATGGAAGACTCAAAGCCAGTAAGTACACCTATGGTAACCGGATGAAAGCTAAGCAAAGATGATGATTCTCCCAAAGAAAATTAGAAAAGATATAGATCAATGATTGGAGGACTACTTTATCTAACTCAGACCAGATCTAATATCATGAATGTAGTTGGACAGCTTGTTGCCAAATTTCAAGCTGATCCAAAAGAATCCCATGTTATGGCAGTCAAAATAATCTTCAGATATCTCAAAGGGACAATTGATTATGGATTTTTGTATCCAAAGGACAATAACTTCACTCTTCATGCATATACAGATGTTGATTGGGCAGGAGATGTGGATGACAGAAAAAGTACTAGTGGTGGTGCATTCTTCTTGGGGAGAATATTGGTCTCTTGGTTAAGCAAAAAACAAGAGGCAATATCTCTGTCTACTGCAGAAGCAGAGTACATAGTAGTAGCAAATAATTGCACTTAGGTTTTGAGGATGAAGCAAATGTTGAAGGACATCAGAATTGTGTTTGAGGAGCTAGTCACAATTTTCTATGATAATTCTAGTGTAATAAGCATCTCAAAGAATCTAGTGTTGCATTCAAAGACAAAGCACATATCTATCAAGTTTTATTTCTTGAGAGAGAAAATAAATGAGAGTGAAGTCAAGTTGAAGTTTGTGCCTTCCAAAGATTAGATTGTAGACATCTTCACCAAGCCTCTTCCCAAGGATACCTTTGAGTATCTCAAAGAGAAGTTAGGGGTTATTACCCCTCCTGAGCAGAACTAAGATGCATTAAGGTGCATCAGTCTGATGGGATTCACATCCATATCTTGTGATCCAGATTGATGTCAAGAAGGTACTACTCAAAGAGGGAGTAGTCAATATGCAAATTTTGGGATTAGTCTGAAGCAAAAAGGGAGAAAAGATAGAAAATATGTGCCCTTTTCCATTGATGTCAAAGGGGGAGAGAAGTCATGTGAAAAACTAGTTGCTGATGTAAGGGGGAGTAATAAAGAAAGTAGTTGTAAAACTGAGAAGAGAAAGGGAGAGAAGTTTTTGTCTTAATGGTTATATTTAGTTTTTCACATCACATGTTGCCATCAATGACAAAGGGGGAGATTGTTGCAAATATGTGTCTAAGTGGTGTTGTCATTGATGTCAACATATTCTTGTTGCCATTAGTGTCAACTGTATCCTATTTTGTTGTCTGTGTAGAAGACTAAATTGTTGAGGATATTGAGAAAATTAATAACAATCAATGCATGTGGATCATGTGGACATGTAGAGGATTGTCAGAGGTTGTTCTAGTTAAGATTTAAGAAGTCTGCATGAAGATCTGAAGGAGTTATGGCCATCTGAGTAGAACAGGTTCCTACAATACTTAGGTAAGATAGAGTGACAGGAAAGAGGTCCAGATTGCTCTGATAATATAAGATTATGATCTGTGGATCTAAAGGCATGTTTGGGAAGTCAGTGTGTATCATTAGCTACAGTGGTTTGTGGTTTGGAGGTCCACAGCCTATCCTTCCAGTCTGATAGTCATGGCAAAATGTGTTCTTGAGGTTTCGAAGGAAGATTCAAATGTTTCTAACAATATGGTTTAGAGTGAATGTTATTGGTGATTCCAATGTGCTTGTGGATGTCTCTGGAACATGTAACTACTATGTTCAAAGTCTGCATTGAAGTTTGAGCTTGTTGATTGAAGATTTCTTCTTGAGGTTAATGTTTTCCCAGTCTTGGCCGACTAGATGTTCCTAGCCTGTTGCGGATGCCTTAAACACATTTCTATGAAGTATTAAGTGGTTGTAGAAGTAGATTCAAGTCTCAGTTGTATTTGGCCGACAGAGTGAAGATCCACGTCAAGTCTAGCTGACCTTGTTGATCATTCCAAGGTTGATGAAGTATATAAATACTTGTTGAAGAAGTATCAAAATCATCCTTGTGCAAAACAGATAAAATCTGAAGGAAGGATTAGGAGTAGAACAGAGATGGAAAGGAACAAGAGCAGCGTAGAGTGTGAAGAAGAGTTTGAGGAAAAGAAAAAGTTCTTGAGCAATCATTGAAACTGAATTAGGCATGAAATAGATGTTAATTCTCAATTAATTATTTCTAAATAAATTTTGTAGGTAGTGAGCCTCTCCTTTTGAGCAGTGAGCTCTGGGCAATACGCCCGAAGGCATGTGCCTTCTATTTTTCTAAGTACTTTTAACAGGGTACGCATTTTGTGGGTTAACCCCCACCATGGTTTTTCCCTTAACTAGGTTTCCACATCAAAATCTTGGTGTCAAATGTTTTGATTATGTTTCTTCTATTATGTTTTTGATTCATGCTTAAATGCTTGCATTACTAATTTGATAGTAAGATAATAAAGAAGGCTAAAGGCAAAAAAATTTTTTATGGGACAACTGATTCACCTCCCCCCTCTCAATTGTCTAGTTCCAACACCATTTGTACTAGTCTGTGAATTAGGCCTATGAATTCCTAGCCAAGCATCTCTCGAAGAACTGCATTCTCACCCTCAAGTATGTTATTCCTAGCTCTTGAAGCAAAAACCTCTTGGAAATAGTGATATGTCAAAGAAAAGATGTTAGTATGATGATTGCCCATGGCAAGAAAGTGTGCATCAATGAGTAGTCTCTGATTTGAGTAACCTTTGGTAGAGGCTACCAAATCTAGTGAAGTGTTTCAAACAAGATCCCTCAAATCCTCAGCACTACCTACAAAGTGATGGTTTGTGTTGAAGTTTTTGAATCCATGGTCAAAAAATCCCTAGTTTTCCTTATATTTTGAGGTTTTTAGAATTCTTTATAGAATAATTTTCATGCCTAGAATCAAAATCCTAAGACTTGAGCCCTAAACCCTAAGCCTACACTTTATTGTTATATTTTTGCATTGACTTACTAATCCTGATCCTTGATCTTTTAAGTCACAACTTAAGCCCTTAAGTGTTATGTTTTACTAGCCCCTTGAGCCTAATAACTAACTCGTCCTGTCATCCTAATGTTCCCTAAGTTTGAGTATTTATTTGTTAAAGAAAGATCAATGGTTGTCACTGCATCACAAGTTCCAAATCTATCAAATCTATTAGAGTTGTACTGACGTGCTAGCCATTGATCTCAAATTAGATGGATCTAAGGTTTTCCTAGTTGAGTACCCCTTGACATATTCACTCCTTATTAGATCACAAGAGTACATCGCCAAGAAGATTCCAGGGATATCCTTTGCACTAATGTGACATCATGACACATGGCATGTAGGTCTTGGTCTTATCCAAGTAAGCTAAAGGCTTAGTGTGTGAGTGCAAGTGTGGTGGTGTGGGTCCCTTCCAAGCCTATGTTGTTGCAATGGGGCAATGCATGGGTCAAAAATTGAAGACTAATGCTAAGTTGGAAAATTTTCATTGGTCGATGGTTTTTTTCAATGCTATAGTGGATAATTTGACTCTCCTAGACTAATCTCAACTACTCATTCTCCCATGACAAGCTGCATTGATGATCCTTGTTCAAATTTGAAGATTTGCTTGTTGCATGCGGCCAAATTGAGTACATAGGCACTGGTAATAGAACAACTGTTGCATGAATTCTCTTGCATGGATCTCAAAGTTTTAAGCTATGTGGTTTGAGTTGGTGAAGTAGGAGTTTGCACCATAAAGGATCATAATTTGACACCAGGTACATCTTTCCAGTAGATCATGATCTCCAGTTAGATTTTGATGAGAAGATTGGACATTTTCTCTATGAAGAGTTCATAGGCAAGTTCTAAGGAGTTATAGGTATTTTGTGCCTCCATTTACTACTTTGGGGGTTGTGATGGATTTTCAGAGATATCCAAATAAGAAGTGTGCGAAGTATGTAGACACTTGATATAGCGTTATGGGAGTTGTTGGAAAGTAGAAAGTACTTGGGTGAAGAGCCTTCTTCCATTTTTTCTATAAATAGAAGTGTTTCCATAATCAATTTGTATCATCTTTTAGCATGGGTATAGTTTTGATTATTTCCCTTCTAGTATTGCTTCTTGTGTCTTCTACTTCCCAAAAAGGCATACCCCTATTTTCTTGGCTAAAAATTTGTCCATTCTGAATTAAGGATAGGGTAACTATTGACTAGGAAATGGGAGGATCTGGTAAAAATAGGAGTCTTTGGCATCAACATCCTTGCTGGTCCCTCGTACTCACTAACGTGTAGTGTCATTCTGGTAAGGGAGGGCTTAGGTTGTTTGGAGGCTCTAGTTGAATATAGTTGTGTAGATGGAGTAGATTGAATTGTTGTAATTCCAGTGACCTTGGTTGCATTTTTGGATCAGACGCTCAGGCAAAGAGGTGACATTATGCTCTCACCCCTTCTCTAAGATAAATGGAATTCATCAGAGTCATAGTTGTAACAATGGAACAATATCATACCTAGGTGGCCTAATTGGTGATGAAGAATTTGGATTCTACTAATAGAGTTAGAGATGAAAATGTCTAGATGATGGTGATGCCTACAACAGTTTCCTCTCAAGGGTAGTTAGGATTGTCTTCTAGTCTAACTACTAATGGTTACCTCAACAGTCCTAGGAGATCTAATACTTGGGGGTTTAAAATTAAAAGATGGGGAGTCATGTGTGTTAGAACACACTAATATACTGAGAGGAGGGTGAATCATTATATGCCAAAACTTAATCCAAATGAACTTTATCAACAAAACTTTCTACTTCCTTAAATAGATGATACAACAAATTAAGCAATTCAAAGCACAACACATAAGCACATAACCATAACACTAGATTTACATGGGAAACCCTAGGAGGGAAAAACCATAGTGAGTAAGCTACTTGGATCTACTGTCCAAATCCAACCTCACAAATAAAAATAGGATTACAATAGGTTTTACAGGCTACAACCCAAAACAAGCATCATCTCCCTAATATATTGTTTTATGAGCACCAACCTAAAGGAAAGATGAATTCCCTAAACACATTTTTTATGGCACCAACCTATTGTCATATTTTGCCTAGGTCTAAATAGCCCAAAAATTCCTTCTCCCATCAAAAATATTTGATCTAAGAAAGCCTAAATGGAAGAAGTCTCCCTTCAAAAAATTCCAAAAAATTCTAAGTACTTTGCCTTGTTTTCTCTTCAGTTGATAAAGTTTGAGGTTTGTGAACCTCTTTGTTCACCAATCGACAGGTTCACTGGTCAGAGAATTCACCGACTAAGGGACTAGTAGGTGGGAAAAATTCCAAGGAAAAAAAGGGATAAATGAGTTCTTTATTGGCAAAGTTGAAGGTTTACAAACCTCTTGGTTCACCGATTGACAAGTTCACTGATCGACAAATTCACCGACTAGGCAAGGCAAAGGGGCAGTTGGAACAATTTCTTCAAAGGGAAGTAGTCAAGAAAAGAAAAAGAGTTTTCCCTTATTGGAAAACTTAAGGTTTGACAAACCTTAAGTTTGTCAATTAGCAAGTTCATTGATCGGCAACTTCGTCGACAAAAGAAAAAGGGTGAATACAAAGACATAGTGGTTCGTGAAGATGAAGATTCACCAATAAGGTGAAAGGTAAAGCAAAAGACTAATTAAAGGGGTTGCCATCAGGGAATCAGTAAAAAGAAAAACTCACTATCTAGTTCATGATTTATAAAGTTCACTGATAAGGTGATTTGTCAATAAGACAGAAAGAAACAAGCAAGTCGAAGACCGAACGAAGGAGTTTGTTAGGAGGTTGGGGAATTAGCAAAATGGAAAACTTGTTGAAAAGTTCATGATTTTTAGGATTCACCAATAGGGCAACTAGGAAGACAAAGACAAGGAGTTGAAGAAATGAAGAAGGCCCGATGGTTCTTGAGAGAGAGATTTCTTTGACCAAAGGAATTATAAGCAAGCGACGATGAAGGATGTTTAATCAAATGAGGATTTCATTGATAAGGTAAAAATAAGAGAAAGAAAGGGAGATGAAGCCAAGGAATTAAAGAGTGATAAGAGGCCAAGTTTGGCTTGAGACAACTTCACTGACAATGAATAATTAAGTGGTACAAAAGGTAAAATTTAAAAGGTTCAACACTTTAAAGTGTTGTAAAAGCTTGTAGATCCCATTTTCTATGTATCATGCCATTGTTACAAAAGGGATTTAATTCTTGAAGTACAAATGCTATAGAAAGGTCAAATTTAGGTGCTTTAAATAGTTAAAATCTTAAATGTGAATGTACAAAGAAGGGACAAAATAAATTTGTAGGTACATAAAAGAATTTCAGACCTTCCATTTTCAATGCACCTAACACTATGCGTGTGGGTAATCTTCCTCTACAAAGTTTTCAAGCCTGTTAGAGCATGGCCACCGTTCCAATATTGTAGGTTTTCTAACAAAACAATTAGGCCAAATTAAATGTAGCATGGGTGCACAATCAAATTGATTGACTAATTTTCAGCACTTGTAATTGCGTACAACAATTTTAAAAGATATATATACATGGAAAAAGATGTAGTCGATGTTAACTATTTTTCTGGGTCATCACATAAATGGAGGAGTTTATTGTAGAACCGGTCAAATTTGATGTATTGTGCTTGAATCTAGGCCTTTAAAGTCATCGATTATGGTTCACCAATGAATGTAATTAGTTACTTTATGTCTTTTCCTTCTGCAGCAAATTGTTCTACTTTTGTAATGGGTTTCTAGCCTTCATGATCAATACAAACTATAATTTTGCCTCTCTCTGTAAATTTACACCATGTTTATTTGAGAATGGTATGCTTGGATTGTGGATAGAATGGTCCCTTTGATAGCTTCAATTTTGTACTTGAACCTCTATGATGGTTTATATGATTTTGTGTGAGTTTATTGTAGTTTTGAGTTCATTGTTGTGTTAATTCTGGCATAGTTAAGCATATTAAATCTAGTGCATCACCCACTTTTTAATTATAGTATTCTTTCTTTCCCTTTTCCTTGTGAGCGTAGCATTATATTTAGTTGAATTCTCTAGACCTTAAGTCTAGAAAGAGGAACCAACCTTCTCTAGAGGTTTGATCTCATTAGCAAGGTCCAACACCTTGAGATCATTCACATGTTTACTAAATTTGTGTTGGGAATTAAGGTGTTTTAACCTTTGCAAGTTCCTAGCATTTATTATTTAATTGTATATTTATTTTATTCTATTATTGTAATTTGTATGCAAATCTTATTTTGTCACCTTGTGGGAGTTGGCACAGTGATGTGGCATCCTACATGGAAGGTGACTAAGTGTATTTTTGTTCTCATATCAGGAGATAGGTGTCCCACTTTGTGGTAGAAGGCTTTTGCCATGTGTTAACATCTTTTGGGTGTTGTAAGAGGTTTATGATGCATAAGAGTTATGACAGATTCCTATGATAGAATATATGACATGTAAGAGCTAGAAATAGAAGATTCTATTATAGCTAAAGACAAGTGTTAGAAAGCATCTTGCATGGAGGAAGTAGGCGCCCAAGTTTGACTATGATAGGGTGTAAGAGAATCTACTATTAATAGTCAGTTATGACATATTCTCTTACAGTTGTAAGAGTTGTCATATATGACAGATTTTATGACATTGTAAGAGCATCTATCATACCTTAATTGGGCAAACTGGTGGCACCCAAGTTGGGGGGTTGTAAGGGATGAAAGAGAATCTCTTACAAGTGTCACACACATTTTTTATGGCCTTGGAAATTAGGCCACATGGATTTGGACTAGTTCCTTGTGTGACTTGCTCTAGAAGCTTCCTCTATTCATAGTACTCCTCTATATATACATTTTCTCAAAGTTGGATTTGTATGGTTCATTTGCAGGTATCGTTATGCTACTAAAATTACTCTAGACTTGACATTGTGACAACTCCTAGAAGAACTTGCATTGCAAGTGTGTCCTAATCTCCTTTAGATTTGATAATACATCATGCAGGTTTTGGAGTGTGGGGTTTTTTACTTGAAAGGGTTTTCCCCACATATATCTTGTGTCATTGCATTTATACTTGTTTGTCAATGTGTGTAAATCTAACTAGTAATGTGAAACATAACTATAATTGTAAAGATCTAAGAAAATTTTGCACTACTATCCTATTGATGATTGTTTCGAGACAGTCATAATAATAGTTAAAATTCACATAAAATGAACCAAAACTGACTTGAAAGATATGAAGGAATCGGTTAAGATTTGCTTAATCCCAAGTTTAATATGGTCAGGTCTTGACTTGTTGGGCAAATTTAGTTGGTCGAAGTGAAGCTGTAATGTTCAAGGGGCCTTACGTAATTAAGGGTTTCCTATTGGTTAACTGGACTCAAACCTATGCAAAGAGACTATGAATATCAGTGTGTTGTTCATTCCTTTTTTTGCATAAAAGTGTTACTGTACTTACAAAGCTTTAAATGATTTATATTACTGCAAGCTTTGTCCTCTTCAATATTGTGAAAACTATCTACTTTCGAACTCCGTTATTCATGCCTTTCAAATATGAGACAATTTCCTTTAAATTTTTGTGTTTTAGCTAATTATTTTGAGATGGGTTGGGAAAAGTTAGAAAGATCTACTTTAAACATCATTCATTCTACCAAAGGATCTAATTGTTCTGTTATGCACTTTGTAAATCATACAACAATTTGATCAAATCCATAGACTAAAACCTTAAATGTAAGTTCTGAGCATTTTCACTAAGATACACTTAAGATTGCAAGCTCTAAGAGAAAATGTTTCAAACACAATGAAAAGCAAGAAAACACTCAGAAGATAGAGGCAGAATTCTAGATTCAATTGTATTAGAAATAGACAGTCATATAAAATTTACAATGTGTGAATGACTCTTAGCTTCATTGATCAAACTATAGAAAACTTATAAGCTTTATAGATATAGCAAGGAGGTAGGATGTTCCACATGCTCCTTGTTGCAGATACATTCGACCTCCTTCTTATACTCCTAAACTAAAAGGTCCCTCTATCCTAAATGTTATGATTTACAAATCTATGCTGCTACAAATCTCTATGTAGCCCCTGTGTAAAGTTTTACAGTGTATAGAGGCACAATATATAGATTTTTTGATTGCCCTCAATACACCTCAAAACCTTAGTTAAGCAATGGTTCAAACCTCTGGTTATAGTAATAAATGTTGGAGAACAAGTCTCCCAAAATATCCTTGAGCATACATCAAATCCGGGTGAAATATGCCCTTCTGGAAACCCTAGCAGCTAAATAATAACTTCTGTTGTCTGCTGCCATAATGTCTTCAGCTATATTTTGTCTTCATCATTGATGGCCCCTGACTTCCTCGCTCTTCATCCTTATCTTCCTCTGCTCCTAAGATAGGATCTCCTTTCTATGACATCATCACCATCAAGTTTCAGCTCCCTCTTCAACTGCAAACCTACAAAAATAGACCAACAATAAGTATCATTATTTAATAAACCTGTAGGAAGAAAAATAGCTGTTAAATCTGTTCATGACTATGTGAATACAAAAATTAGGCCTTAAATCTGTGAAAAAATGCAGGTCCAAAATGCATCTTCAACGTTAAACTGGTCAGGTCAACCATCGTTGACCAGAAATATGCATTCGGGCCCTAAATTAGCCTCAAAATTTCATTGCCTTGGTCTCCTGCTCATTTCTTTGTTTAAACTTTTGTATTTTCTGATATACAAGCTGGGCGTGATACATTCATTTAATCAGATTTCAATCCTTTTCAATTCCACGGCTTGTATGCATGCCATGCACATCGGCTTGTATATCGCAATATAAAAACACAAAAATATACAAGCACTTAACTCCAATTTATAACCTTTCAATTCTGCTTCAAATAAAGCAATGTATAAAACATTGTATACAACCTTCAGACCTATCGCTATTATAAACGGCAATTTATAACCTATCGAATCCACAATGTATCTATTGATATGCAAATCAGATGTGATACATAGGATAAATTTGACTTTATATTCATTTGGATTCTAGCTTGTATATCAACTTTGCATATCAGTTTGTATATCGCAATATACAAATGCAAAAATATACAAGCACTTTCACTTTTTTAATTTCTCTTTCAAGTCCGCACTATGTATGCTATTTTGTATCTTTCGATATGCATTATTTATATTGAATTTAAAACCTCTCAGAAATCTGCCTTGTATATACCAAAATGCATATACCTTAACATACATACAAGCGAGAAATATACAAGGACTTAACTTCATCCCATAATGTTTTCGATTCCGGTAGTTGTATGTAAAACAATGTATCTTGCAAAAAATATACAACCCAAAATCAAACAACGATTTAGCTCCCCTTAACTTTCCTTCACATCCACACAATGTACATTTGTATTGTATGTTCTAATATGCAAAGCATAAAAGATACAATGATTTAACTCTGTTTAACAACCCCTTAATGTCCGCCATTGTATATTTTGTTGTATGTTACTCAAACATAGAAGCCCGCAGACATACAATAAATTAACCATGTTTCATAAAATTAACCATGTTTCATAACATTTGAATTCTGCGCGTTGTATATTGCCAATGTATATTTTACCTTGTATATTTTGACCTGCCAAACATACAACGTAAGATATATGCAACAGATCTATCTTGTATGTATACATAAAGCTTTTATCTAAAATGCATACAAGGAAAAAAAGACATACAATCAGCGTTGTTTATGAAAGTGATATACAAGGGGCATTATATGTACATTTCAAACAACCCAACCATGCGGGAAACCCTACCATATGAACTCGACCACAAATGCAACTAAGTATAAAATGACTTTGCACATACAAAGGACTTTGTATATGCAAAGCGATACACAAACCTGAATGTGCATTTTACGAAAATGATCATAACTTACAAAATATGGTGAATTTTAAGATGGTTCAAAAAGCAACCCTAGCTCATTTTTCACAAGGAATCCAACCATATTATGCCCTGGTACTGAAAAATGTATTTTTTTTCTATTTTTAATAAAGTTTGCAATTTTAACCCTTTTTTCCCCTTACCACCAAGTAGACTCACACAAACAAAAGCAAAAGCAATAGCCATAGCAGGGGTCCTCATTTTGCTAAGGAGTAAAATGGGGCGTGTTGTGAACATCACAACAACTAGCAACCAAACAAAACAATTAAATTCAAAGTTTTCAAGAAAACTAAATGAAATAAATCCATAACTTCCAACTATCTTTCCTGCAAATTATTATTCAACTTGAGACCTAAGGCATTCAATAAGGGTGCATGAATTTTTATTTTCAGTTTAAGTGTGTGCACGTGATTAATTATCCTCATCTTGAAGATTGGTTGAACAAACCAGTGACTGATATTAGCCTACGTAGTTGAGGATATTCCCTCATAGTTGACCAGATAGAGCCTTGCTGCCAGTGAGCGTCCATAGCCCTGGCAAGGTTATCGTTACAATTCTCCTAAGTAGAGCCCCACTGCCAGCGAGTGTCCATAGCCCCGGTAGAGTTACTTAGATGGCTTAATCTAGATTTCTAGTATAATCCACTTTATTATATTTTTACATCTTTATATTTTATTGATTTTTTTATGTTTGATAGAAATTTCACAAGATAAAGCAATTTGTAACTTTATGATGCAAGGAATGAGCACTTGTTGAAATTAAGCTGAGAATCGTAATGGTAGCAAGGGTGACCTTAGATTTTTCACCTAATATCTACACTGGTAAGTTCAACAAACCCAAGGATTTTAGGTGTGTCATCATGAGAAACTTCCCTTGAACACTCAACTCACTTTTATTGAATACAAAATTTTAGAAGCTAAACAACTCTCTACATTCATGAGAGTCACAACAAGTTATGCATAGATTTCAAATGATTAACTTGAATATTCTAAATTTTATACTATTTTCAATGGTTGTTAGCTTGATCCTTAATACTCTAGAGAAAAACAAAGATCCCTGCTAAGGAGACAACAACAAACTAATAACAGACTGTATAAGAAAAAACAAAAAAACAAAGCCAAAGAAGACTGTACAAACAGCAAGACAAAAAACAACAAACTATACACTACTTACACTATATTACACAAAAAAAACTGCCCCTTTACCTCAAGCCTAGAAGTAGTGTTTCAAATGTTGTCCATTAACTGGTAATGGCACATCTTCTCTAGTCAAGGTCTTGAGTCTAAATGTGTTGTCTCCTATTACTTCTGAGACTTGCAATGGACCTAAGCATAGTTTGTCAAATTTTCCATGACTCCCTTTCTTTTCATGTGCTTTATCCCAGCACAACACTAAGTCTGATATTCTAAATGTCTTGACTCTTGCTCTCTTATCAAACCACTTCTTAACTACTACTTGGTGTTTTGCAAATTTCTCGATGGCTTGACCTCTTTTCTCATCTAATTGTAGCATTTGTACTATCTTGGCTTCCCTATGGTTATCAAAACCCAAATACTCATTGGAAAACTTCCAGATTGGTATTCTCAGATTTACTGGAAGTATGGGATTAGTCCCATAAACTAAATGATAAGGTGCACTGCCTAAGGCTGTTTTAAACTTGGTCCTATCTACCCACAATGCATATTTTAACAAAGTATTCCACTCTCTAGGACTCTTTGCAATCAGCTTATTGATTATATCTAATAAAATTTTGTTCGTAGACTCAGCTAATCCATTACCTTGAGGGTAATAATTTGAGGAAAACTTTAAAACAATCCCATATTCAAATGCCCATTTAGAAAAATTTAAAGAAGAGAAAGCAGGGCCATTGTCACATACCAATGAATAGGGAGTTCCAAACCTGGTTATGATTTTCTCTTCAAGAAACTTGATGACTACCTCAGTTGTGGAGAACTTGCAGCATGTGGCCTCAATCCACCTTGTACAGTAGTCCGTCACCATCAATATGAACTTGTGTCCTGCAGAAGATTGAGGATTGATGACTAATGAAATCCAGGCCCCATTGTGCAAATGGTCTTGATTCAATCACAGGTTGTAATGGGTCAGCCTGATTTCTTCCCTTATCTGCTGCAATCTGACAGGTGTGGCAGCTCTTGATGTGACTCTCTGTATCTTTGAACATGGTGGGCCAGTAATATCCCGCCCTCAATATTTTATGTGTTGTAGCTAGATGGGAACCATGGCGAGTTCTGTACTTGTCGTGTAGTTCTGTTAACACCTTATCTGCCTCAGTTCTGTTTAGACATCTCAAATAAATTCCATCATGGTTCTTCCTAAATAGAAAACCTCCTTGCACCATATATTTTTGTGCTTTAATCTTCAAAGCTTTCCTCTGAGAAGCATTCATCTTATTAGGGTACCTTCTAGATATTAGAAAATTGTTTAAATCGCCATACCAGTCTGATGTGTACTGGGAATTCAGTACCTACTGCTATTTTATCAAATCTGGGTCTGTATTTGCTATTGTTTGCACCAATGCCTGCCCTCTGACTAGCTTCATGGGAATGATTTCCATGTCAAACTCTTGCAGTGTGGTGATCCATTTGGCCCTCTTTTCCCCAGGTTCATTATGCATCAACATCTTCTTTACTGCTGCCTCTGGCACTATGGCCTTGATCTAGCTATGCAGAATATAATGCTTGAATTTCTTCATGGTGTTTATTAGTGCTAATGCTTGTCTTTCAGTGTCTAGATACCTTAGCTATGCATCCTTCAGAGGCGTGCTCATAAATGCAATGGGTTTTTCTTCATTGTCTTCACCCTTCTACGTCAGGGCAGCTGCGACTGAATGGGAGGATGCAAATGAATAAATATAAAACAGCTTTGTGTAATTTGGGCTCGCCAGTATAGGGACGTCAGAAATGACCCTCTTAATATCTTTGAATGCAGCCCTAGCCATAGGCATCCACTCCATCTACGCATCTTTCTTCAACATGGCATTTAACGGATGCATGATTTATGCAAAACCCATGATAAACTTCCGAACAAAGTTAATTTTACCAAAAAATGATTTCAACTCTTTCCTACTATTTGGTATTTGCAAATTTTTTATTGATTCTATTCTATCTGGGTCAATCGATATTCCATCTTTAGAAATGATATGCCCTAGTAATTTACCTTCAGTTACCCCAAATGAACATTTCTTAGGGTTAAGAGAAATTCCATACCTCTCACATCACTTAAGTATTTTCCTGAGATCTTCAGCATGAGTGGATGCATCCTTGGAATACATAGTTAGATCGTCCATATACACAACAATGCACTTACCTGATAATCCACAGAATGCAATGTCCATGGCTCTCTGAAAAGTGGCACTTGCATTGATCAGACCAAAAGGCATTCTCCTATATGCATAATTTCCCCATTTACAAGTGAAGGTGGTTTTTAACCTATCATCTTTATCAATTAAAACCTGGTTATAGCCCAAGAAACCATCTAAAAAAGACATCATCTTTGCCCCATTCACTACTTGCAGCAATTTATCTATTGGAGGCAAAGGATAATTATCCTTTTCGGATGCTTTATTCAAATTTCTAAAATCTGCGCACAACCTGATGTCTCCATTTTTCTTCCTTACTTGTACTAAGTTAGCTACCTAGACTAAATGTCTGACTAGGAAAATTATTCTAGCCGACAATAGCTTTTTCACTTCCTCAAATATCAAAGGTTCTAAAACATTCACAGGCCTTTGCTTTTGCCTAAATGGTTTGATATCTGGCTTTAAAGGTATCACGTGAGTGATGATGGATGTATCGTATGTTTTCAAGTCTTCATACGTCCATGCTATAACGTGTTTATAATCTTTCAGAGCATCTAAAATTTCTTTTCTTATTTTCTCAGGGCAAGCCTTCCCGATTAGCACATTTTGTGGATTTTTCTCTGTCCCTAAATTGTGTAAATCACACTTACCCCCTCCTGTTGTGGGCAAGTCCTCTTGTCTTATTACTCCATCGAAGTCAAAAATATGTTCTAATTCAATTACCCCTTTGGGTAAGAAGTTGCTCTTTAAGTTGATTATATCCTCTTCGTCCCATGTTATCTCAGGCCTTTCTTGTTCATCGATGATCTGAGCCTCAAATACCTCATTACAAGTCAGAAAATCAATAATTTGCTGATCCGCTCCAAATATCTAAAAATGTGTAACATTATCTGGGATACTGGGAATATTAACTAATTCAACAGCAAATCATCTCAGACCTGACAGTGTCAAGGGTTCTAATGTGCTAGCAGCAACTGCTATTGCATCCAACCTATGGTTCAGTTCTCTGGGGATATGCTCTATGTTAAAAGCATCAAATGAATCCATTAAACCCCATATCCTATGTCTGTAACTAATCATTTTCTTGTAGTTGCAAGCATATAGTTTCCTTACTTGTCTGACTACTAGTTCAGAGTCTAAAAATACCTTAATCGCTTTTACCTTTTTCTTGATGGCCATCACAAGTCCCAAAATTAAGGCTTCATATTCAGCAATATTGTTAGTACAGGAAAACTACAGTCTATATGCTGCGAGATATGATTTACCTTGAGGATCTATGAGTTCAACACCTGCACCCACACCCTATTTTGATTTGGACCCATCACATTTTAGTGTCCACATGCCATCTTTACTTTTTTGACCTTTTACCTTGCCATGCTTTTTCTCTTCTATTACTTGTGAGGTGCTGGTCTGTTTATTCATGGGTATTTCTATTTGGTCAATTCACATATGTATATTTTTAGCTTGCAAATCAGAAAGACAACAACCCTTTTCCTTTATTCCCTCTTCTAAATCTAAAATCAGAGCATCTGCATTACTCTGAAAGTATCTCTGTGGTTGATCAGGGTTCACACTTCCCTCCTGCAACCCTACCCTCTTCGTGCATTTTTTGCATTCATATTCAATGATGTCTTTGCACATTCCACAATTCTCCTCAGAATGTGGCCTATTGTGAACTCTACATCTATCCTTAAACAATTTACATTGGACTGGTAGATTTTGTTTAATGCACTCCTCCACCTCTTGTCTAATGGCAAGACCAAATTTGTCCATTGCACTATTTTCTTCATCTGAAGAATTTCCATCAGACTCAATGAATAATGTTGTCTCCCTGCTAACATGTTTTTCTTTTAAGTTTAACATCATGATCTCTTCAATTTGTACCCCATTGTTAGTAATCCTATAAACACCAGGTTCAACAACAACATATAATATTTCATTTGTTCAATTATACTCTATTATCATGTGTTTCATCCTGGGTTCTGCCTCTATTCTAATCTGGTTTGGGATGCCTCTCCAAGGTAGCCACATATGTGAAAAATCAATGGCCATATATCCATTTAATGTCTTGGACCAATCCCTACTAAGCAACATTTCATAATTCATGGGTATGTCCACTATTTGAATGTTAATGAATTGGCTTACCTTGGGGTCTGAAGCTAATTGCATTTGAATGTTCATTAGTTCTCCTATCACACTAACCTCAGTTTTATCTAACTATATGACAACCTTGGCGGATCTGGTGGGAATCAGCCCCAGAGTTTTACATATCCCTAAGTGCATTATGTTGGCTGATGCACCAGGTTCTACCATGCAATTGTGTATGTTCTTTCCACACAATCTAACAGTTAATAAGAAAGGAGGAGCATCCTTCTTATCAGCATACATTACTACATTTGTATTGGAAGGCTGCTCAACTTTCTTACTCTTCTCTTTAGGCGGTGAATCTCTATTAGGAACAGCTATATCAGTAGCAACCTCCTCTGTCATGGATGTATCTAGAGATTTTATAAAAGCATTTCTAATCCTTCAGGTTTTCAATAATTCATTCAGAGGCATACTGACCTTAATTTTCTTTATTTCTTCTAACAAGTAGCTCATTAATCTTGTTGTCTCTATTGTTTTAGTTTTACTTGTTTGGGCCTTTTGTACTATTGTTCCATTGTTTGCATGAGGATTAGCTTTAAGTATGGCAGGATTATTGCTAGCATTCTGATCTGGGGGTGTATTGAAGTTGTTAGGAGGAATGGAAGTGGTGAAAGGTCCTCCTGGCCTAGTGTTGTTCCTTAAATTGTAGGTGTGGTTTTTATTTGTCTGTTGAAAGGCCTGCACCTCTTCTGTCTTAGTTAATACCTCATTTTCAGTTTCAAAAGGAAACTGAAAAGCATTTAACACAAAGGCTGATTCAGGATAAAGATTTTCACAAAAGTATGGTTCATCCTCTAACAATTCATCTTCTTTATCTTCTGTAGTTGTAAAGTGTTATGTGGTTGCACAACATGCCGCATTTTGACTTGACAAAATAGGGACCCAACTTCTTGCTTGGCTTGGCTTGTGTTTTCTGCTTGCTGGTGGTCTGCTAAAAGTAAGTCATGTAGATGATCCTGCATAAGGGGACTGGGTAAGTCATCATGATGAGGTTAGTTTTTCAAAGTTCATATTTCATGTCAATAACCTCATAGTTCGATAGAGTGCAAAATTTCATGCAGGTTTGCCTTTTGGATCACCCTGATATTCCTCAGGGAATGAGAGTTATGGTGAGTCAAAGTCCTGGTCAAACCTTATATTCCGGAGAGGGGGTCATATTTCTCAACATCAGTCATCTTATGAAAGATCACCCTGATCCAATTTTATCACCCGATAAATCATTTATCCATAGATCTGAATGTCAATTTTAGGTGATAGAAGCATTTGCCCATCGAAAAACATCATATATTTTGCGGGGCTCATATTCCTAATATCACCTGATATTCAGAATATCACCCGATATTCCTAATATCACCTGATATTTAGAATATCACCCGATATTCTGAATATCACCCTATCTCTTGAATATCACCCCATCGTAAAATATCACCCTAAAGAAAATATCGTGATGACATCATATAATCCCTATAAACAAATAAAATCACCCTAATGATGGCGTCATCATCATTTTTACCTTGCGGAGGTATATTTCAAATAGCGACCCTTTCTACATAACATGACGATGACATCATAGTGCAACAACGATAAACTAAGTCATTATCCTGATGATGTCATCCTGATATTTCCCAATATCACCTGACATTTTAAACATGACCTGATATTTAGAATATCACCAGATATTCTGAATATCACCCCGCTCCTCTTGTCACGCAGCATTAAATGCCATAAATGTAGTAGGTGGATTCCTGTCGATTACGAATGCAATCCAGACACTTGGCAGCATTCATGAATTAATGACAGGAGATCAATGGTTAAGATTGAATAAACCCTGTGTTGCCCTAAAATTGCCCTAATAAGGAGGATAAAATGAATTTACATTGTCATTTTTACACTTACCTTGTGATAAAACTAGTTTTTACAGAGCACAGAGCTTTCAAACCCCCATACGACCTACCTGCGGACACACACGGCTTGCAACAGAATAGGACACGTGATTATCACTGGTATCTGAATCTCTTTCATATAATCATCAACATAATCAAGGAGTTAAACGCTATCAAGTAAGTAATTAAAACTCTCCTATCATTTTCTGCATATCCAGGTAGTATGCTTTTGCTTGTTTGAGGATATATGTTATGCATATCATGAGGAAGCAATGATTAATTAATATAGTGTGCATCATGCTGTAAAGATGTAATGTTGTGTGCATGTATGTGAGGTATTGTATGGTAAGACTGGTCCTATTTATTGCAAGAAACCATGGCAGACAAGAGGTTGAGCAAATCTGATGCTGAATTTCTTAAACCAATGTTCGCTCAGCCTGAAGGTGTACGGGTCAAGGATGGCATCATCACAGACACACACCAGGGAAGCACTGATTTGGTCACTTGGTCATCCAGAATGCATGATGACAAGAATAATGCCCTGTTGGATGCCGTTTTCATGTCAGGAATGTGGAACACAGCTGGATTTCCCTATTCTATGGAGACTTCAGAATTGATTATTGAATGTGCCAGAAATTACAATCCACAAACAAGGAAAGTAGAAAAGCATGGTCGAGTGTATGCAGATCTATCCATCAGGGGGATTGTGGCCACTTTCAATTTACCATTGGGAAAGAAGGTTGTCAACATGGATCTGAAGAAACTGGAAACTGAATATGTAAACAACTGGAAGGCTGCTAGGAAGAGAATGTATCAATGGAGGGCAAAGAATAGTCCCTATACTGCAGCTGCCAAACTACCAGTGCATATGTACAAGTTTGACTTTGATGATGAATACTAGTATATGATAGCCCTACTTAGTAGAGTGATAGGCCAGCCTAATGCTGGGAGTTTCAAAGACTAGATGTATGGGGTTATCTTGATGTGTCTGTATATAGACAACAAGCCATTATTGGCCAAAATGATAAGTGATGCCCTAAATGAGCAACTCATGAACCTAGGAGGCCTAGAATGTTCATTTCATATGACTTCATTTGTGGTATGCTCATGTGCATACAAAGGTACATTCAATGCACTTGCAACAGAAGGAAAGATTGGAGGCACTACAAATGATGCTCACATTTGGGATCATTATCCCCAATTACAAAGACAAAATTATCTTCCAGATTATAAATTAGTGAATGATGCATTTTCTATGCATCTAGTTAGGACAATGGAAGAAGATAGGACTAAAAGACTAAGCATGGAAGCTCAAGAGGTCATATACAGGCATGGTGCCTAGTTTATACAATATACCATTCTCTTATATCAGAATAGAGGGCTTTGCAGGACAACCCCTCATGCTCCCAAGATATCCTACTGATGCAGTTGTTTTGATGGAGTTCATGAGATAGATATCCATAATACTGGATGCTTATAAAGCCAATAATAAGATTCCACCAGTACTATTTCCAGTAACAATGGGGTGGTATATATGCTAGGATTCTGATAACATTAAGAAGGCCATAGCTGGTCTAGACATGATGAAGTTACAACCATTCCCATTGGTGAGATCATATGATCCATATGGGAGGATGCAGAAAATCATGGGGAAGCCCTTCCATTAGAAGCACTTAGAGGATTTGTGGACAGATTGTGAGGATGAAGTTGAGGCTAGAAGAAGAAAATACCAAAGGCTGACTCTCAACCAGATCAGAACTTTTGATTGTATCCCAATGCCTACTCAGTTGAAAGGGGATGATGGCAAAATAATGGCTAATGAATATGAGGAAAAGAAGATATATAATAACACAATCTTAGCACCTGATCTTACACAATCTGAGGATATTTCATTAGATTAATTTACAGGTAGGGTGCTGCGAATAACCTAGTCTTGGGTAAATGAACAAATAAATGCACTAAAGAAGAAGGGTGTGGCTCTTACAGTTGACAATAAGAAGAAGAGGCAGGAGCTTCCTAACAATGAATATGATGACTTTCTGATTGAAAAGAGGAAATCCAAAGGAGAAAGAGCACTGCCTCAAGAGAAAAACAAAAGACCCCCCAGAGGTAAGAAAACTGATAATGAACCTAAAGGGGTAATAGTTGAAAGAATGATTATAAAAGCTGAGGATGCATCCACATCAGGACAGGCATCAACCTTATCAGCACCGCCTCCTATAGATAAACAAAAAGCTAAAAAGATCTAGAGGCCAGCTGTTGAAACTACTGAAACATATGAGGAGGGTCAAGCATCACAAAAACAAAAAGAAAAGGATGTTATTCTTGATGAAGAGCTTGTAGAGGAAGACCCTATGCCCCCCATAAGAAAAAGAAAAGCACCTCAGGTGATGGTATCCACACCTAAGAAACCAAGAACATCCATAAGAGGTTAAATAAAATATGACCCCATAGTATTGAAGGGAGCTGGTGGAGAAGTATTCAGAAAGGAACTGCAACACAATGTACCACTTCCCACCATTGTTCAGTTTAAGATTGAACAAGCTAAAGAACAAATGAAAGAAGCCTCTAGGCCAATTCAAAGTGGTCTTGTCTCACTGGAGGAGATAGTTAACTTATCTAATGATGAGGTAGTAAAATATGTTTCTTTTCAAAAAATGGAAACCCTTGCTGCTAACACCCGCATAACTCCACAAGGAACTCCATCAGTACAGGCGGTTGTGTTAGAAGAACTAAAGCAAGTGGAACAAGAAAAGGAAAACAACCCAGAAAGGATTCCACAACAAATAGGGCTTGATAAACTAGTGGATCAGGTGACTAGCCCCGAAGTGATATATTTAACATACAGGGAGGATGTAGCACATCCTAAAAATCTAGTGGGTACACCTGAAAGAACAGAAAATGTTGAAGAAATTAAGTTGATAGAAACAGAAGGACATACTACAGATATGGGTCAACAACAACAATATATATCAAATGAGCCCAAAATAGTTAAAGTACAAGAAAAGGGTGGAAATGAAAAGGTTATATCAAGTGAAGAAGTATCCAGGATTCAAGAGGCCTTTGGTGAAAAGGACACATCAGGTCAGGATGACCTAAAGACTCAAGAGATAGATACTACAGGTGCGGATCAGAATGTGATCCAAAATTAGGTAGAGGCACCTAGGGTAGATACAATGACATGTACAGATACAAATGTACCTCATAATGAGGAAATTCCCAAAGGGGATAAAACAAAAAATGATGAAGTACAGGACCAACTACAAGGTCATCATGTGGATGCATCACAAGATCCTCCACAACAAGAAGAAGTTCCTCAACAGGAGGAAGTACCCCAAGATCACCCTCATGAAGAACATCATGAGGATGAAATAAGGAGGTCACCATCCCCAACAAAAATAGATGCAATTACTACAAAGCAAGGTGATCAACATGATGATGGTGGATGCCAAAGATCTAAAGATCAAATTCCTCCATGGCTTGAGAAAGAAATAGATATAGAGTCAGGTTTGGAAATTTGAGAGTTTGATGTGTCAACCTTATTTTCAGAGACCATCATGAAGCCAAGGAGGAAGGCCAGGTTAACCTCGGCCATAAAAAGAGATCCTACTATGGGCAGAAGGACTGCTGAGATAGCACTTCACACAGTAGAGAAGGAGAAAGGCAAGATCACCTTAGAAGAATTCTAGATTACTACTGTTGATTTAGGGTTTGCCAATGAAGACCAGGAAGGTCAAGAGGGAAAGGATATAATTGATTCTTCGACACAAAGGGTAAAGAAGGAAAAAGAGAAAAATAAGCAGCATAAAGAGCACATTGCTCAACTGCACGCCTACATAAAAGGGTTAATTAACCTTGATGATACTTCAAATTCAGAGGCAGTCCCATTGACTTCAATTTCTCAAGAAGAGGTCAACAAGCTAGACCTTATGAAGCATGAATCGGTAATAATGAGAAGGTGGATGTTATCTACACTCAGCGGAGCAGAAGAAGTAGTGAAGGCCTCTTTATAGAGGTGGAATTGTTTAAGTATCTCTAGAAGAAAGGTTGATAAGTTGCAAATGGAGGCCGGCAAAAGGTCATTCCAATTAGAGAAAGCCTTGAGTGCCTTAGATGAAATGAAGAGGATTAATCCTCAAGTTCTAATAAATAAACAGGTGTTGAATAGTAATACCACCATACTGATGGATATCTGGTATAAGGATATCAGATTTGAAAATGATGTATTAAAAAGATGCAATAGCAAGTTAAGAGACATCAGCATGAAGCTGCATGACATGATGTCATTTGAAGCAGAGATCCTGGAGGCCCTAAAGGGGAAGGTAGAAGGAAAGATTAAGAATCAAAATGTAGATTTTGCAGTAAGGCTCTGCATAGCAACTTCTAGCTGATAACTGATGACCCTCTTAACCACTTGACAGAAGAAGCCATAGACAGGATCATGAGGATCAAGGTCAGGGTGGAGAATTATAATGAAACATTAGGCAGTAGGAGGAGCAAATTGGAGTCTCTTCAAGATAAATATCAGGCCCACAAGTACGCCATTGTCAAAGAAAAAACTTAGGATGGCGGAGAAGTTGAGCGAGTAGTGGGAGCATATGAAAGTGTCGGGATAATCATGCAGGCTCATATACAAAGCAATGTTCATCAAGATGATGCAGATATGGAAAGTGATGATCCGGATACACCTAACAATGAGGATGAAGAACCTGAAAAATGAAGACTAGATGAAGATGTAATACCAAAGAAGGCATAAGCATCTAACATTTGGAGGAAATGAGTAATTCAGATGGTTGCCAGCTGGCAACCTGTGCCATGTGAAATGTTGACTAAG
The DNA here is from genome assembly GCA_027924645.1 of Cunninghamia lanceolata. Classification (NCBI taxonomy): domain Eukaryota; kingdom Viridiplantae; phylum Streptophyta; class Pinopsida; order Cupressales; family Cupressaceae; genus Cunninghamia; species Cunninghamia lanceolata. The sequence goes on from BSBN01001161.1 coordinate 1,238,227, forward strand.
TCAAGATGAATATCCACCATAGATGTTAATAGATAAATCTTGATCATAGATCATGTGTAACTGCTCCCTCACCTTGTTCTATAAAAGGTCCAGGGATGCCTTATTTTGAACATTGGAAACTTAATTAAAATCTGTTTGCTGAAATATTCAGGGCTTATTTCAATGTTGTTGTATACATATATGTTCTTGCATACTTAATGAATGAGAAGACTATTTTGATTACAATCCATCATAAATCTTGAGTAATTAGTGTATGAATTCTTGATACATGCTTTGGTTTGTTGCGTCCCTTGGAGTGCATATCATTTTGCATGTGTTGTCTTCATTCCTTTCCTTTGAAGTTAGCATCAACTGTATCTAGCTGTGGAATGTCCTTGTGAACATATGGTTTGATTTCTTCTCTTCATGACTGTATCTGATGTGTATGTAGTTCAATAACTAAAGGTTCATCATTAATTGAAGTATTCTTTTCAGTCTCTTTTAATTTCAGAGTAATTCACCATCGTAATTGTAATAATAAAAAATCAGAAGCAAATATTAATAAATATGTGGATATGTCAAGGATAATTGAAAATCAGTAGCATATTTGAGTTAAAGCATGTCAAATTAACAAATATCATGCAAATATTTAAGCATAAATATATCATCTGGAGAAATATACTATGAAATAATGTTTCTTTGTAGCATCTTATCAGATCCTGTTGATGAATGTAAGGCCCCCAAAATGGAAAACAGCAATGCACATCAACCACTGAGTAACGTCAGTAGGTTATGAACTAATCCATGGAGACTTGGGATCATGAATTCTCTGAATTCGTTGTATCTTTCAAGATGAGTAAAGGTTGTTGTGCAATTTTTATTCTATGTTTACTTATGACTAATAACATGATCAACATAAATTGGCGCTAGAAGGAGGGCCTAACATTGTGGAAGATCATCATCAATAGTTCAGGTGATGATAAATATCGTAAGGTAACACTCAGACACCGCCAAATTTTTGATTAGACACAAATATTTGTTGTTGTAAGCTTGTGTATGCTAATCCTATGTGAAGTTTTCAAAGTTAACCATAAATATTGCAAAGCTTTACAGCTGATCATCATGAATTTGCGGAAATAAGCCTTGTCTCATGTAAATTTGCCCAAATCTTTGAGGTAGTTAGCTTGAAAACTTGATATCCTATCGTCTGTGGTACAAAACTTTAAATATTACCTCATATTCGTAGTATCTCTGCAAATATTTCACAAATATCAAGTCAGTAATCGTCCTTGACCATAAATACAACCTTTGCTAGTAAATTTCAGCCAATCTTTACATTTATCCTGCTAATTTGCTTAAATTTGAGACATCCTGGCTCACAGGCCAAATATCAGATCCCGATCTGGTGGAATCTTTGAAGAATTACCTGTCAGGGGATTTAGACTAAGAACTATTGATATTCATCACTCTCCTGATCCCGGTGCATCAGATGTTTCACCAGAGCCTCCTCCTGTAACTCCTATTGGTTTGAGAATACCTTCAGGATTATCTGTGACACCTCCTCAGCCTTAGCCTCAACCCCAGGTCCAGCCTCAACCTTTCATACCTCAGGGTTAGCCACCACCGGTGGCAATGTCTTTCTTTACACTGGAGTCACCTTTGACCTTTAATGCATATCATGCTTTGCCAAAGAATCTGGACAAAATCTGTCCAAAGTATCATCCATATCAAGATGCGGATGATGATATCAGAACTTTCAAGGAAGCCTGTTGTAGGGCCAGAATAGAGCATCAGGACATTGTATGCAGATTATTTCCTTTCTCCTTAAGGGAAGAAGCCTATAATTGGTATATTAGCCTTGGTCAAGGTTCTGTCAGATCATGGGCTATTCTAGAAAAAGCTTTCATTGATAGGTTCAAAATACCAATAGATCCTTCAATGAACTATCATTTATTTGCTACAATCAAAAGATTTGAGGGAGAGCCTATTGCCAACTTTAATGCTAGGTTCCAAAAAATACTATCTAAGTTAGTTGGCCCCTATATTGTGACTAATGAAGCTACCAGGAGTATCTATTATTCAACTTTGGACCCATTGACTTCCATGTTCATCAGGAGAGCACATCCTGAAATCACAACTTTGATAGGAGCTTTTCAAGAAGCTATCAAAGTTAATCAGTAGCTAGTACCTGCTCCAACACCAAACATAGCCTTTCCTACACTGCCTGGATATCTTACATATCTTGTACAATATCCTAATGGAGCTACGATACCTCTAGCAGTCATGCCAACACCACTACAGATATCTCCACTAAGTATCATGCCTCCTCCTCCTAATGGAAATGGCCAAATGACAGAGTATCCAAGTCAAACACAAGTGCCTCAGGGTGCTGACCAGTCCAACAATAGCCCTAGATCTTCTTTTTTCAAACCTCAAACTGAAAATGTAGTAGCCAGGGTCCAAGAAGAGAAAGAGGAAATCAAGAAAATATCAGCCTAGCTAAGGAAACTTACTACTAAGATTACTCACTTGAGAAGCCAAAAATTCTATTCTCAGCCTAATCAGAATAGAGGCTATACCAATGACAGACCTAGTTATCCTGACAAGGGGTATAACAACAATAATTACAACAATAACACTGGCAACAACAATCCTCCTAGGCAGCCTAGAGTATGGAACTCTAGACCAAATAATGGCTCCTTACCATCACCTTTAGATAACCAGCCTCCTAGTGAAGCTAAACAGACTACTAGAGTCAATCTTGCTGAGGTAGTCCTCACTAATTGGTGTAGGATACACAATACTAATGCTCATGTAGAGTTAGATTGCCCACAATTTCAAATTGCTGCAAGTATTTTCCAAACTAAGGTATCCAATACTGCAGGAAATTCACATCATGTAGAAGGCAATGAGCTTGTTCCTTGTGGATGTGATTCAGCTTTAGTACTAGAGAGTTATACTGATCAGCCTTATCAGTAGACTGTGTCATCTCATCAACATTATACCCAGACATGTGAAGAATCAGCTATGGTTTTTGAGTCAAATTATATTTTTTCCCTTTGAGGATGATAATGAGCCATCAAATGAACATGAGGAGGTACATGCTTACCAACAACAGTACTAGGGTAAGCATAACTATAACTTGAATAATTCTAACAGACCTACTGGTCCATTGACCTCTTCTTTACCTCTGAATAATTTCAACACACCTCCTGATCCCAAAGCAAGCAACAACCTGGGATTTCCAAAGGTCAATGCTCAGTATTTGGCATCACCAAACACAACATCAAAATCTTTGAATATGCCTCATGAGTTTGACAAGTTAGTCACCTATTTGGCAGATGAGATGAAAAAGACCAAGATCAACCTATCACTATCAGAGTTGCTAAAAACTCCAGCCATTAAGAAAGCATTCATGAAATCACTAGATGATCCTGCTCCTAAAGAAGATAGCCATACCTCAAGTCAGTCTGGAGGTAAGGATCATGCCGTCAGAGATAATAATGTTAAAAATAATGTCCCAGCTATTGTTCAAGCTGCAGAGACCTCTCACATGACCTTGTACAGAGATAACAGTGAATCACCTCTATTTCTCCTTACCATACGAATGTTTGGTAAGAATTTACATAACTGTTTGGTAGATTCAGGGGCATCCACCAATGTCATGCCCTTGTCCATATGCAATGCTTTAGGCTTGCATCCTGCTAAATCTTTGAAGAAGGTAACCTAACAAGACAAAATAGAGGTGAATGTAATAGGAGAATTAACTCACATTCACATGCAGCTTGCATCTGACCCCAGGATCAATTACTATATTGATATTCAGGTAGTTGACATACCTAATACATTTGGGATGCTACTTAGTAGAGATTGGTCCAAAACCCTCAATGGATATATGTCCACCGACTTCAGTCATATGTGGCTACCTTGGAAGGGGATACCAAACCAAATAAGGGTAGATGCTGAACTAAGAATGAAACGCATGATCACCGAGTACAACAAAACAAATGAGGTCATGTACATGAATGTTGAACCCAGAGTTTACTCCATTAGACCTCAGACTGTCAGGATAGAGGAGGTCCTGATGTATGATTTTTATGATGATCATGATCTCAATGATCATCCTTAGGATGATAATGCTGTAGTTTTTGGATTTGATCATGATCATGGAAACAAAACAAAAATAGATCATTTCAAGAGTTTTGAAATATACTTGTCCAAATAGGTAAAACGCTGTCAATTATTAGATATACATGTTCACAATATTTTGATTGATGGTTGGTGCAGATTACATGATGAAGCACATTCTGAGAAAACTTGTGAAGCCTGCATTGACATGATGGAGCTTAAGCAAACATGTGGAGAGGCGTCATCATCATCAGAGGTAAGTTCCACACATAGTGATGATGATCATACTGATCTTTGTTTGTCTTCCGCAGGAATAGGAGAAGACATGAGTCAAGATGAGGACTTTATCTAGACAACAGAAGAAATTCTGGTTCGCAATGAGAATAAGGGTAAAGAAAATAATAAGATCACCCCAGGGAGTGATTGTTTGATGGAGTCAGATTATGAGTTATCTAATGATGACAGAGGCAGTAACTTGACCAGATTTGAGGAGTTTTTATCAGAAGAAATTAAAAAGATGATAGAACAAGAGAGACCTCCACAAGATGCACTGACTGAAGGATGGTGCGGGTTGCATGAAGCACCTCACTCAGAGACTACTTGTTCACTGTGTTTACATATTTTAAAGAGACATTTAGTGCCTAGTCCAAAAAATCATCCTCCTGATGATGAAAAGAAGGAAGAGACCTTAGCTTCACAAAAGAAAGAAAAGAGGAAATCTAAGAAAGTTGAAATATCTAAGATAAAATGGATATCAGGGGGAGTAGCTACCAAAGCTGCAAAGAAGAAAGAAGGCTCAAGTAAGAATTCTGCTGAAGATAAACTGTGGATCCTTATATTTGATGGATCCAAGTCAAAACAAGGTGCCAGAGTAGGGATTGATGTCATTGATCCATCAGGAAAATCCCACCTAGCAGCCTACAGACTGCAATTTCCCTGTACTGACAATGTAACAAAGTATGAGGCTCTAATACATGGGATATTGTTTGCCCTTAAGAAGAAAGTAAAAATTCTGTATGTCTATGGAGACTCATAACTAGTAGTGAGACAAGTGAGAGGACTTTACTCTTGCAATTACAAAAAACTATCTAATTACAGACACAAGGTGTGGGACCTGATTGAAGATTTCGATGCATTTAATATCACCCACATACCCAGAGAATAGAACCATAGGGCAGATGCTTTAGCCCAGGCTGCTAGTACTTTAGAGCCACTGTCTATTTTTAGTTTGAAGAGGTTTTTAGTAGAACTGATATCGGTGCCTTTACTACCTGATAATGTTACTAATCTCCAAGTCTTTGATGACGATCATCATATCTTAGATTTCATATCCAACAGGGATGTAATTGATGCCCAGATCATAGATGAGAATAATATAGAAGATCATGTATGGGAAGAAGAAGAAATTTTAGAATTGCCTAGCAACAGGATTCCCAAGGGAATGACTGAATTAGAAAGAGCCTTTGATCTAGACAACATGTTGAAGTAGAAAGATCTTCCAAAAGCTGATGGGGGAGAATATTCACAAGTGAATATTGGACAAAATGATGATAAAATGAATGTTCTGATAGGAAAGTTTGCACAGAAGAAGAGTTAGAAGGAATAACTTAGGCACTAAAAGATTACATCCATATCATTGCATGGACTTATGATGAGTTGAAAACATATGACACATCAGTAATAACTCACACCATACCCCTCAAGCCAGATGCCAAGCCTTTCAAATAGAAGCAAAGGCCAATCAATGCCTTGCTGGAACCTATAATTTTTGAGGAAGTTAAGAAACTGTTAAATGCCAGGATTATATTTCCTATGAGACACTCCACTTGGGTGGCTAATCTAGTGCCATTAAGGAAGAAAAACAGTGACATCAAGCTATGTGTAGACTTTAGGAACCTAAACAGAGCTTCAGAGAAAGATAATTATCCTTTACCCTCTCTAGATGAAGTTCTACAAATTGTAAATGGAGCAAAAATGATGTCATTTCTAGATGGTTTTTCTGGTTATAATCAGGTAATGGTTGACAAAATTGATAGATTTAAAACTGCCTTCACCACAAAGTGGGGGATATTTGTTTATAGATGCATGCCATTTGGGATGATAAATGTTGGAGCAACATTCTAGCGCACAATGGACATAGCCTTCAGAGGCTTAAAAGGAAAATGCATAGTCATATGCATGGATGACTTAACAGTATTCTCTAAAGATAGAGGAAACCATGTAGAAGATCTCAGAAGGGTATTGAAAAAATGTGAACAGTATGGGATATCCCTAAACCCCAAGAAATGTATATTTGGGGTAATAACTAGAAAGTTATTGGGTCACCTGATAACTGAAAGTGGGATTATCATTAATCCTAATAGGGTGGAGTCTATTATGAAAATACAGCGTCCTGGAAGCAAGAAAGAGCTCAAATCTTACTTTGGTAAGATAAATTTTGTAAGGAAGTTTATCATTGGCTTTGCTAAAATAGTTAGACCTTTAAATGCTATGCTGAAAAAGGATGCAAAGATTGAGTGGACACCAGAGGCTAGAGCAACATTTGAAGGCATAAAGAAAGCTATATTTGAAGCCCCAATGTTGATTAGTCCAAACTACACCAAGGACTTCTATATTTACTCATTTGTTTCAGAGCATACCTCTGCAGTAGTGTTGACACAAAGAAATGAAGAAAAAGAAGAAAAGCCTATAGCATTCATGAGCTACCCTTTTAGAGATGCAGAACTCAGGTACATGGATGTAGAAAGACAAGCCCTTGCTTTGGTTAGAGCAATAAAGAAATTCAGGCACTATATCTTGAGGAGCAAGGTGATCGCTGTGGTACCTGATGCAGCAGTGAAGATGTTATTGGTGCAAAGCGAGCTAGGTGAAAAGAGGGCTAAGTGGATCACTGTCCTACAAGAATATGACATGGATATCATACCCATGAAATTAGTAATAGGATAGGCTTTAATCCAGATGATATCAGAGATTGACCCAAATATCACAAGTCAGTAGTATGTTATTAATGGGAAGAATAGTGGAGAATGGTACTTAGACATCAAGCATATCTTGAAGACTAGAAGATGTCCTCCCAGGTTGCAGGCTTCACAAAGGAGAGCCTTAAAAATAAGATCCCAGAAGTACATGATGAAAATAGGGGTACTTTTCAAGAAAAATTATGAAGGAATATACTTAAGATGCCTAGAAAGGCTAGAAGCAGACAATGTGTTGTCAGAATTACATGACAAATTTGGGACAGCACATGGGTCATCCTTAGCCACAGCTCATTCTATTCTAAGGGCAAGGTATTACTCGCCTACAATTTTTAAAGACACTGCTGAACATATTAAATGCTGCCATATATGTCAGGTTGCTGCCAATAGAGAGAGATATGCTGCTCAACCCTTGCAACCAATGATGGAGATGCGCCCATTTGCACAATGGGGCATGGATTTCATAGGACCAATCAATCTGCCATCATCATCTGGTCATAGGTACGTTTGAACAATTACTAATTACTGTACCAGGTGGACTGAAGTTATCAGCACCAAAACCTGCAATGCTGAAGATGTCATCAAATTTATGGAAAGTAATATAGTTACTAGGTATGGGGTTCCCTATGCTCTGGTAAGTGATAATGGTTCTGCTTTTGCTTCAACCAAATTGTCAAGTTGGGCCTTTGACTATGGGATCATACTGAAGTTCTCATCCAATTATTATCCTCAAGGGAATGGATTGGCAGAATCCACTAATAAAAATTTGTTGAATATCATAAAGAAGTTAATAGAAAAGAACCCTAGGGAGTGGAATACCCTACTGAAGTATGCCTTGTGGGTAGACTGAACTAGAATGAAGGCTGTACTAGGAAATACACCTTTTCATTTAGTGTATGGGGTGGATCCCATCCTCCCTATTAACCTGAAGATTCCTACCCTGCAATTTGCCCAAGAGTACCTAGGCATAGACAATAACCAAGAGGTCATGTTGCTTCAGCTGATGCACTTGGAAGAGAAAAAAGTTAGGCAATTGATCAATTTGCCAAACATCAGGCTATTGTCAAATGCTGGTTTGACAAGAGAGCCAAAGTTAAAGCCTTCAGGATATCCGATTTAGTCCTAATGTGGGACAAAGCCTATGAGAGGAAAGGAGACCATGGTAAGTTTGATAAATTATGGATAGGTCCCTTCCAAATTTTTGAGATATTAGGAGACAACACTTTCAGGCTTAAACACTTGACATGAGAGGATGTCCCATTACCAGTTAATGGGCAGTTCCTCAAACATTATTTCCAAGCCTAAGTAGCTTCATATCAGTCATGTGTATCATAGAGTATCTTTGTATAGTTGTTTGTACAGTGTTGTGTTGTTTTTGTTTTTGCTTTGTTTGCTTGTTGAGTTTTTGTTTTGGTTAGTCAAGATGATGTAGCTCATCACCCCAGAAACTAAAAAAATTGTTAGGATTCAAGTGATGAGAACACATTCATATATAGGTTATGACTCATTTTGAGAAAGAACTTATGATCAGGTCTATCATATCTTTTCATCAGGGTACCTTTTCTTAACCAAAGTGATTTTTTCACAATGACTCACCTAACAGCCTTGGGTCTGTTGAACACACAAGTATATGTGTTAAGTGAAAAATCTAAAGGGACTCCATTGCTACCAATGCAATCTCCAACCTAAAACAGCAAGTGACCATACCTAGCACATTGAGCTTACATGATGACATTAGATATATAAAGTATAAATGTTAAAAAATCCAAAATATAATAAAATTAGGTCATCTAAGTAACTCTACCAGGGCTATAGACGCCTGCTGGCAGTGGGGCTCTACTTAGGGAGATTGTATAGATAACCTTGCCAGGGCTATGGACGCCTACTAGCAGCAAGGCTCTATCCAAGTTGGCTATGAGGGATGATCTCCAACTATGTCGCTTAACATCAGTTACTCATGTTTTCAACTTGATTTCAAGATGAGGATAATTAATCATTTGCACACTACTAATCCTTTGTGAGCATTGTCACCATGAGGACATTTTATCATTCAGAAAGATTATGATACTTATGCTTGAAGAGAGTTATAATGCTATGTTAGAATGTGTTCACATCACTTGAATCATTAGAATTTTGGTGTTTTTTTTGGTGGCAAGTTGTTGTGTGGTTGCACAACACGCCCCATTTCGACTTGACAAAACAGGGACCCAACTTCTTGCTTGGCTTGGCTTGTGTTTTCTGCTTGCTAGCAGTCTGGTAAAAGTAAGTCATGCAGATGATCCTGCATAAGGGGACTAGGTAAGTCATCATGATGAGGTCAGTTTTTCAAAGTTCATATTTCATGTCAATAACCTCATAGTTGGATAAAGTACAAAATTTCATGCAGGTTTGCCTTTTGGATCACCCTAATATTCCTTAGGGAACGAGAGCTATGGTGAGTCAAAGTCCTGGTCAAACCTTATATTCCGAAGGGGGGGTCATATTTCTCAACATCAGTCATCTTATGAAAGATCACCCTAATCCAATTTTATCACCCGATAAATCATTTATCTGTAGATCTAGATGTCAGTTTTAGGTGATAGAAGCATTTACCCATCAAACAACGTCATATATTTTGCAAGGGTCATATTCCTAATATCACCTGATATTCAGAATATCACCCGATATTCTGAATATCACCCCGTCGTAAAATATCACCCTAAAGAAAATATCATGATGATATCATATAATCTTGATAAACAAAGAAAATCACCCTGATGATGGCGTCATCATCCTTTTCACCTCGTGGAGGTATATTTCAAATAGCGACCCTTTGTACATAACATGACGATGACGTCATAGTGCAACAATGATAAACTAAGTCATTATCCTGATGACGTCATCCTGATATTTCCCAATATCACCCAACATTTTAAACATGACTTGATATTCAGAATATCACTCGATATTCTGAATATCACCCCGCTCCTCTTGTCACGCAACATTAAATGCCATAAATGCAGTAGGTGGATTCCCGCCGATTGTGAACGCGATCCAGACACTTGGTGCCATTCATGAATTAATGACAGGAGATCAATGGTTAAGATTGAATAAACCCTGTGTTGCCCTAAAATTGCCCTAATAAGGAGGATAAAATGAATTTACATTGTCATTTTTACACTTACCTTGTGATAAAACCAGTTTTTACAAAGCACAGAGCTATCAAACCCCCATATGACCTACTTGCAGACACACACGGCTTGTAGCAGAATAGGACATGTGAATATCACTGGTATCTAAATCTCTTTCATATAATCATCAACATAATCAAGGAGTTAAACACTATCAAGTAAGTAATTAAAACCCTCCTCCTGTCATTTTCTGCATATCCAGGTAGTATGCTTTTGCTGGTTTAAGGATATATGTTATGCATATCATGAGGAAGCAATGATTAATTAATATAGTGTGCATAATGCCATAAAGATGTAATGTTGTGTGCATGTATGTGAGGTATTGTATGGTAAGATTGGTCCTATTTATTGCAGGAAACCATGGCAGAAAAGAGGTTGAGCAAATCTGATGCTGAATTTCTTAAACCAATGTTTGCTTAGCCTGAAGGTGTACAGTTCAAGTATGGCGTCATCATAGACACACACCAGGGAAGCACTGATTTGGTTGCTTGGTCATCCAGAATGCATGATGACAAGAATAATGCCCTGTTGGATGCCATTTTCATGTCAGGAATGTGGAACGCAGCCATATTTCCCTATTCTATGGAGACTCTGGAATTGATTATTAAATGTGCCAGAAATTACAATCCACAAACAAGTAAAGTAGAAAAGCATGGTCGAGTGTATGTAGATCTATCCATTAGGGGGATTGTGACCACTTTCAATTTACCATTGGGAAAGAAGGTTGTCAACATGGATCTCAAAAAACTGGAAATTGAATATGTAAACAACAGGAAGGCTACTAGGAAGAGAATGTATCCATGGAGGGCAAAGAATATTCGCTATACTGCAGCTTCCAAACTACCAGTACATATGTACAAGTTTGACTTTGATGATGAATACCAGTATATGATAGCCCTACTTAGTAGAGTGACAGGCCAGCCTGATGCTGGGAGTTTCAAAGACTAGATGTATGGGGTTATCCTGATGTGTCTGTATATAGAAAACAAGCCATTATGGGCCAAAATGATAAGTGATGCCCTAAATGAGCAACTCATGAACCTAGGAGGCCTAGAATGTTCATTTCATATGCCTTCATATGTGGTATACTCATGTGCATATAAAGGTACATTCAATGCACTTGCAATAGAAGGAAAGATTGGAGGCACTACAAATGATGCTCACATTTGGGATCATTATCCCCAATTACAAAGACAAAATTATCTTCCAGATTATAAATTAGTGAATGATACATTTTCTATGCATCTAGTTAGGACAATGGAAGAAGATAGGACTAAAAGACTGAGCATGGATGCTCAAGAGGTCATACACAGGCATGGTGCCTAGTTTATACAATATACTACAATCTCTTATATCAGAATAGAGGGCTTTGCAGGACAACCCCTCATGCTCCCAAGATATCCTATTGATGCAGTTGTTTTGATGGAGTTCATGAGACAAATATCCACAACACTGGATGCTTATAAAGCCAATAATAAGATTCCACCAGTACTGTTTCTAGTAACAATGGGGTGGTATATATGCCAGGATTCTGATAACATTAAGAAGGCCATAGCTAGTCTAGACATGATGAAGTTACAGCCATTCCCATTGGTGAGATCATATGATCCATATGGGAAGATGCAAAAAATCATGGGGAAGCCCATCCATTAGAAGCACTTAGAGGATTTGTGGATAGATTGTGAGGATGAAGCTGAGGCTAGAAGAAGAAAATACCAAAGGCTGACTCTCAACTAGATCAAAACTTTTGATTGTATCCCAGTGCCTACTCAGTTGAAAGGGGATGATGGCAAAATAATGGCTAATGACTATGAGGAAAAGAAGATTTACAATGACACAATCTCGGCACCTGATCTTACACAGCCTGAGGATATTTCATTAGATCAATTTACAGGTAGGGTGCTACAATTAACCCAGTCTTGGGTAAATGAACAAATACATGCACTAAAGAAGAAGGGTGTGGCCCTTACAATTGACAATAAGAAGAAGAGGCAGGAGCTTCCTGATAATGAATATGATGACTTTCTGATTGAAAAGAGGAAATGCAAAGGAGAAAGAATACCGCCTCAAGAGCAAAGCAAAAGACCCCCCAGAGGTAAGAAAACTAATAATGAACCTAAAAGGGTAATAGTTGAAAGAATGATTGTAACAGCTGAGGATGCGTCTGCATCAGTACATGCATCAGCCTCATCAACACCACGTCCTATAGATAAACAAAAAGTTAAAAAGATCTAGAGGCCAGCTATTGAAACTATTGAAACATATGAGGAGGGTCAACCATCACAAAAAAAAAAAGAAAAGGGTGTTATTCTTGATGAAGAGCCTATAGAGGAAGACCCTATGCCCCTCATAAGAAAAAGAAAAGCACCTTAGGTGATCGTATCCACACCTAAGAAACCAAGAACATCCATGAGAGGTGAAATAAAATATGACCCCATAGTATTGAAGGGATCTGGTGGAGAAGTATTCAGAAAGGAACTGCAACACAATGTGCCACTTCCCACCATTGTTCAGTTTATGATTGAACAAGCTAAAGAACAAATGAAAGAAGCCTCTAGGCCAATTAAAAGTGGTCTTGTCTCACTGGAGGAGACAGTTGACTTATCTGATGATGAGGTAGTAAAAGATGTTGCTTCTCAAAAAATGGAAACCCTTGCTGCTAACACCCGCATAACTCCACAAGGAACTCCCTCAGTACAGGCGACTTTGTTAGAAGAACTAAAGCAAGTGGAACAAGAAAAGGAAAATAGCCTAGAAAGGATTGCACAACAAATAGGGCTTGATAAACTAGTGGATCAGGTGACTAGCCCCAAAGTGTTAGATTTAACATATAGGGAGAATGTAGCACATCCTGAAAATCCAGTGGGTACACCTGAAAGAATAAAAAATGTTGAAGAAATTAAGTTGACAGAAACAGAAGGACATACTGCAGATATGGGTCAACAACAACAATATATATCAAATGAGCCCAAAATAGTTGAAGTACAAGAAAAGGGTGGCAGTGAAAAGGTTATATCAAGTGAAGAAGTACCCAGGATTCAAGAGGCCTTTGGTGAAAAGGATACATCATGTCAGGATGACCTAAAGACTCAAGAGATAGATACTACTGGTGCGGATCAAAATGTGATCCAAAATCAGGTAGAGGCACCTAGGGTAGATACAATGACATGTACAGATACAAATGTGCCTCATAATGAGGAAATTCCCAAAGGGGGTAAAACAAAAAATGATGAAGTATAGGACCAACTACAAGGTCATCATGTGGATGCATCGCAAGATCCTCCACAACAAGAAGAAGTTCCTCAATAGGAGGAAGTACCCCAGGATCACCCTCGTGAAGAACATCATGAGGAAGAAATAATGAGGTCACCATCCCCAACAAAAATAGATGTAGTTACTGCAAAGCAAGGTGATCAGCATGATGATGGTGGATGCCAAAGATCTGAAGATCAAGTTCCTCCATGGCTTGAGAAAGAAATAGATACAGAGTTAGGTTTGGAAATTCAAGAGTTTGATCTTCAACCTTAATTTTGGAGACCATCATGAAGCCGAGGAGGAAGGCCAGGTTAACCTCAGCCATAAGAAGAGATCCTGCTATGGGTAGAAGGACTGCTGAGATAGCACTTCCCACAGTAGGGAAGGAGAAAGGCAAGATCACCCTGGAAGAATTCCAGATTACTACTGTTGATTTAGGGTTTGCTAATGAAGACCAGGAAGATCAAGAGGGAAAGGATATAATTGATTCTTTGACCCAAAGGGTAAAGAAGGAAAAAGAGAAAAATAAGCAGCATAAAGAGCATATTGCTCAGCTGCATGCCTACATAAAAGGGTTAATTAACCCTAATGATACTTCAAATTCAGAGGCAGTCCCATTGACTACAATTTCTCAGGAAGAGGTCAATAAGATAGACCTTATGAAGCATGAATCAATAATAATGAGAAGGTGGATGTTATCTGCACTTAGCGGAGCAGAAGTAGTGAAGCCCTCTTTACAGAGGTGGAATTCTTTAAGTATCTCTAGAAGAAAGGTTGATAAGTTGCAAATGGAGGCCAACAAAAGATCATTCCAATTAGAGAAAGCCTTGAGTGCTTTAGATGAAATGAAGAGGATTAATCCTCAAGTTCTAATAAATAAATAGGTGCTGAATAGTAATATCGCCATGCTGATGGATATCTGGTATAAGGATATCAAATTTGAAAATGATGTATTAAAAAGATGCAACAACAAGTTAAGAGATATAAGCATGAAGCTGCATGACATGATGTCATTTGAAGTAGAGATCCTGGAGGCCCTCGAGGGGAAGGTAGAAGGAAAGATTGAGAATCAAAATACAAATTTTGTAGTAAAGGCTTTGCATAGCAACTTCCAGCTGATAGCTGATGACCCTCTTAACCACTTGACAGAAGAAGCCTTAGATAGGATCATGAGGATCAAGGTCAGGGTGGAGAATTATAATGAAACATCAGGCAGTAGGAGGAGAAAATTGGAGTCTCTTCAAGATAAATTTTAGGCCCACAAGCACGTCATTGTCAAAGAAAAAACTCAAGATGGCAGAGAAGTTGAGAGAGTAGTGGGAGCATATGAAAGTGTCAGGATAATCATGCAGGCTCATATACAAAGTAATGTTCATCAAGATGATGAAGATACAAAAAGTGATGATCCGGATACACCTGATGATGAGGATGAAGAACCTGAAAAATGAAGAGTGGATGAAGATGTAATACCAAAGAAGGCATAAGCATCTGACATTTGGAGAAAATGAGTAATTCAGATGGTTGCCAGCTGGCAACCTGTACCACGTGAAATGTTGACTAAGTCAAGGATGAATATCCACCGTAGATCTTAATAGATAAATCTTGATCGTAGATCATGTGTAACCGCTTCCTCACCTTGTTCTATAAAAGGTCTAGGGATGCCTTATTTTGAACATTGGAAACTTAATTGAAATCTGTTTGCTAAAATATTCAGGGCTTATTTCAAAGTTGTTGTATACATATATGTTATTGCATACTTAATGAATGAGAAGACTATTTTGATTACAATCCATCATAAATCTTGAGTAATCAGTGTATGAATTCATGATACATGTTTTGGTTTGCTGCGTCCCTTGGAGTGCATATCAGTTTGCATGTGTTGTCTTCATTCCTTTCCTTTGAAGTTAGCATCGACTGTATCTAGCTGTGGAATGTCCTTGTGAACATATGGTTTGATTTCTTCTCTTCATGACTGTATCTGATTTGTATGTAGTTCAATAACTGAAGGTTCATCATTATTTGAAGTATTCTTTTCAGTCTCTTTTTAATTTCAGAGTAATTCACCATCACAATTGCAATAATCGAAAATCAGAAGCAAATATTAATAAATATGTGGATATGTCGAGGATAATTGAAAATCAGTAGCATATTTAAGTTAAAGCATGTCAAATTAACAAATATCATGCAAAGATTTAAGCATAAATATATCATCTGGAGAAATATACTGTGAAATAACATTTCTTTGTAGCATCTTATCAGATCCTGTTGATGAATGTAAGGCCCCCAAAATGGAAAACAGGAATGCACATCAACCACTGAGTAACGTCAGTAGGTTATGAACTAATCCACGGAGACTTGGGATCATGAATTCTCTGAATTAATCTTATCTTTCAAGATGAGTAAAGGTTGTTGTGCAATTTTTATTCTATGTTTTCTTATGACTAACATCATGATCAACACAAAGGTAAAGGTTTCTAAAACTAAAGTTGTATCATACCCTGAGGGTACTACCTCATTACCCTTGGGAATGAGAAATTTAGAAATAGGAGGCTGCACATCTATATTAAAAATGCTGGCTGCTAAATGGAACTGTGGACAGTCAAGCTCAGCAGGGGCATTGGTATTGTGAAATCAGCACCAATTTTTTAGTGATGTATTGGCCATTTGGATGCCAACTGTTTGTTTTGCATCATGATTGTCTATATTCTCAAAAGGAGAAGCTAGAGTACCATTTTTTGGTCTAGTGTTCCATGCTTTAGGTGGCTTAGGCTAGTTCTAACTTCTATTATGGTTACCCCAGGCCCTATTATCTACCACTGGTCCTCTATTTTGCATTGGTTGCCCTTGGTTATGACCTTGATGCTGATTATAGTTTTGACTCTAATTTGAACATTGGCTTTGGCTGTTATTTTGGGTATGGCTCTGATTATAGTTCTAATTATGATACTGATTTTGATTTGAACTATAGTTCTGATTTTGGCCTTGATTATAATTCTGATTTTGATTGAATCCTTGGTTGCCTCTTCCATAAAGATTCTCATTTCTTAGTTGTGTCACTTCGGTGATCAATCTTTTCAAATGTGTAGTGATCTCTTTGATTTCTTCCCTTTCCTCTTGTGCCTTTGCCACAGTTGTATCTCTAGGAGGTCAGAAGAAAGGCTGATGATTATTTTGACTGTTATTAGTAGTGTTACCTATGTAAGGAGTTATGGCTTGGGTTGGGGTAGGACTATACACAAGTGTGTATGAAGGAACCAGATTTAATAATGAAGTGTGGTGCATAGGGACTCCATTCGAAGGTTGTGCCTGGTTTTACATCCCAAGATTTCCTCCATTAACAAATGGACTATAGGTTGTATGCCTCATCTCTTGGTTTACTTAGGATGCCTCTTTATAGGCTTTGGATATTGAATCTATGTCAGGTTTTCTTTTGACAAACATGGCAGTTAAAGGATCCAAGGTATCATCATCCATGGTGTAAGGGGCTACCAACCTAGAGTAGGCCTTTTGAAATCTGTCATTGAAATTATCAATCAACTCTCCCTCACCTCTTTTTATGGTAGCCAATTTATGATACATGATGTAAGGATCAATGGGTCCTCTAAATCTAGACAGAAATGCTTCTTCCATAAGTGACTAAGAAGAAATGTAGTCATTGGGTAAGTTTACATACCAGTTAGAGGCTTGTTCATTAAAGGTGTAGGGAAACAATCTACACACAACGTCCTCATGTTATAATCTGGTCCTAAAGCATGCCTCCTTGAATATTCTAATGTGGTCTTCTGAGTCTTGGTGTGACTGGTATTTGGGACATATTTTTTCCAAATTTTGGGGCATCTCATTATAATCATTAAAGTGTATGGGAGAGTCTGCATTAAAATAAGCCATCGTAGGTACTTGTGCTTGACCTGGACCTGTAGGAATACCTAGATTTCCTAGGGGATTAGGATCTCTAGGAGGACTAGGACCTCTAGGAGTACCTGAAGCAAGATTTAAAGATCTGAATAAAGATCTGTCAGGACTCACAAAGTTATGGATAATATAAGGTGATCCAGGGGGTGTGTTAGATCAACTTCTTGGGTGTGTTATCTTAGGGTTCCAAATCAAAGGACTTCTACTTTGTCTTATATCAGGTAATTGTACAAATATATCCCCTGAACTGGATCTAGATCTAGTCACTCTACCACTGTTGTTAGCTAGTTTTTTCTTGAAACAAAACCTAACTCAAATCAGGACCTCCTTCTAGAACCAAGAAATTGTTAATAATTGTTTTGAGACAGTCATAACAATAGTTAAAATTCACATAAAATGAACCAAAACTAACTTGAAAGATATGAAGGAATCGGTTAAGATTCGCTTAATCCCAAGTTTAATATGGTCAAGTCTTGACTTGTTGGGCAAATTCAGTTGGTCAATGTGAAGCTGTAATGTTCAAGGGGCCTTACATAATTAAGGGTTTCCTATTGGTTAATTGGACTCAAACCTATGCAAAGAGACTATGAATATCAATGTGTTGTTCATTCCTTTTTTTGCATAAAAGTGTTACTATACTTACAAAGATTTAATTGATTTATATTATTGCAAGCTTTGTCCTCTTCAATATTGTGAAAACTATCTACTTTCAAACTCTGTTATTCATGCCTTTCAAATATGAGACAATTTCCTTTAAATTTTTGCATTTTAGCTAATTATTTTGAGATGGGTTGGGAAAAGTTAGAAAGATCTACTCTAAACATCATTCATTCTACCAAAGGATCTAATTGTTCTGTTATGCAATTTGTAAATCATACATCAATTTGATCAAATCCATAGACTAAAACCTTAAATGTAAGTTCTGAGCATTTTCACTAACATACACTTAAGATTGCAAGCTCTAAGAGAAAATGTTTCAAACACAATGAAAAGTAAGAAAACACTTAGAAGATAGATGCAGAATTCCAGATTCGATTGTATTAGAAATAGACAGTCATATAAGATTTACAATGTCTGAATGACTCTTAGCTTCATTGATCAAACTACAGAAAACTTACAAGCTTTATAGATACAACAAGGAGGCAGGATGTTCCACACGCTCCTTGTTGCAGACATAGGTGATCTCCTTCTTCTACTCCTAAACTAAAAGGTCCCTCTATCCTAAATGTTATGATTTACAAATCTCTGCTGCTACAAATCTCTATGTAGCCCCTATGTAAAGTTTTACAGTGTATAGAGGCACAATATATAGATTTTTTTGATTGCCCTCAATATAGCTCAAAACCTTAGTTAAGCAATGGTTCAAACCTCTAGTTATAGTAATAAATGATGGAGAACAAGTCTCCCAAACTATCCCTGAGCATACATCAAATCCAGGTGAAATATGCCCTTTTGGAAACCCTAGCAGCTCAATAATAACTTTTGTTGTTTTCTGCCATAATGTCTTTAGCTATATTTTGTCTTAATCATTGATGGCCCCTAACTTCCTCGCTCTTCATCCTTATCTTCCTTTGCTCCTGAGATCAGATTTCCTTTCTATGATGTCATCACCATCAAGTTCTAGCTCTCTCTTCAACTGCAAACCTGCAAAAATAGACCAGCAATAAGTATCATTATTTAATAAACCTGTAAGAAGAAAAACACTTGTTAAATCTATTCATGATTGTGTGAATGTAGAAATCGGGCCTTAAATCTGTGAAAAAACGTGGGTCCAAAATGCATCTTCAACATTAAACTGGTCAGGTCAACGATCATTGACTAGAAATATGCATTCAGGCCCTAAATCGGTCGCAAAATTTCATCACCTTGTTCTCCCGCTCATTTCTTTGTTTAAACCTTTTAATTTTCAGATATACAAGCTGGGTGTGATACATTCGTTTAATCAAATTTCAATCCTTTTCAGTTCCGCGGCTTGTATGCATTCCATGCACATCGGCTTGTATAACGCAATATACAAATGCAAAAATATACAAGCACTTAACTCCAATTTATAACCTTTCAATTCCACTTCAAATAAAGCAACGTATAAAGCGTTGTATACAACCTTCGGACCTTTCACTATTATAAATGGCAATTTATAACCTATCGAATCCGCAATGGATCTATTGATATGCAAATCAGACGTGATACATAGGATAAATCCAACTTTATATTCGTTTGGATTCTGGCTTGTATATCAACTTTGCATATCGGTTTGTATATCACAATATACAAACGCAAAAATATACAAGCACTTTCACTTTTTTAATTTCTCTTTCGAGTCCGCACTATGTATGTTGTTTTGTATCTTTCGATATGCATTGTTTATATTGAATTTAAAACCTCTCAGAAATCTGCCTCGTATACACCAAAATGCATATACCCTAACATACATACAAGCAAGAAATATACAAGGACTTAACTTCATCCCATAATGTTTTTGATTCCGGCAATTGTATGTAAAACAATGTATCTTGCAAAAAATATACAACCTGGAATCAAACAACGATTTAGCTCCCCTTAACTTTCCTTCGCGTCCGCACAATGTACATTCGCATTGTATGTTCTAATATGAAAAACATAAAAGATACAACGATTTAACTCTATTTAACAACCCCTTCATGTCCGCCATTGTATATTTCATTATATGTTACTCAAACATACAAGCCTGCGGACATACAATAAATTAACCATGTTTCATAACATTTGAATTCCACGTGATGTATATTGCCAATGTATATTTTACCTTGTATGTTTTGACCTGCCAAACATACAACGTAAGATATATGCAACGGAACTCAAATATCAATTCATTTCAACTCTGAGTTATTTTAGATCCATCTTGTATGTATACATAAAGCTTTTATCTAAAATGCATACAAAGAAAAAAAGACATACAATCGGCTTTGTATATAAAAGCGATATACAAAGGGCATTGTATGTACATTTCAAATGACCCAATCATGCGGGCAACCCTAGCATATGAACCCGACCACAAATGCGACTAAGTATAAAATGACTTTGCACATACAAAGGACTTTGTATATACAAAGCGATATACAAACCTGAATGTACATTTTACCAAAATGATCATAACTTGTAAAATATGGTGAATTTTAAGATGGTTCAAAAAGAAACCCTAGCTCATTTTTCACAAGGAATCCAACCATATTATGCCCTGGTACTGAAAATGTATTTTTTTCTCTATTTTTAATAAAGTTTGCAATTTTAACCCTTTTTTTCCCTTACCACCAAGCAGACCCACACAAATAAAAGAAAAAGCAATAACCACAGTAGGGGTCCTCATTTTTCTAAGGAGTAAAATGGGGTGTGTTGTAAACATCACAACATATCCCTCATTAGATTGGTGTAGGAATTTGTTTTCTCTTACCTTGCTTCCTTTCAGTTGGTATCAAAGCCTAGCTAGTTTTGGTCCTAGCTATTGGGTAGAGGGTTTTTTGTACTAATATTTGATTAAATGGGAGTCTTGTAGAGCATTTTGTGGTCTTGTTGCAGTGAGAAGATGGCAAGCACATTTGGGAGATTCAATATCAAAAAATTCAATGGAGATAACTTGAAGTTGTGGAAACTCAAGATGGAGGATATACTAGTGGATAGAGATTTATAGCTCATGATATCTTATACCAAACCCCAGAGCATGAAACAAGAAGATTGGGATCAGATGGATCAGAAGGCCAAGGGTCTCATAAGGCTCTGTTTGGCTAATTTTGTGCTCCTGAATGTCCACTTGGAGAAAACTACAAAAGAGTTATGGAAGAAGCTTGGCTATGTTTATCAGGCTAAGTCCTTGGTAAACAAGCTATTCCTAAGAAAAAATCTATACTCTCTGAGGATGGAATATGGAGGATATGTGGAAGATCATATTAATTCTTTTAATATGCTTGTTGCTCAGTTGACCTCTATTGGTGTGAATATGGAGGTGGAGGATTGATTCATGACATTGTTGTGTTCTTTACCAAATTCATGGGACCACCTTGTGATGGCCATTGGGAGTACCACTACCACCTTTAAAATGGATGAAGTGGTTTCTTCACTATTGTTTGAAGAAATCTAGAGAAAGTCTTCCGAAACGGCTAAGGAGGCTCTTATGGTTCATGGTAGGTCCAAGGAAAAAGGAAAGGACAAGAAGAAAGAAGACAAAGGAAGATCCAAATCCCATGGGAGATCAAAGTCTCCTAGAAATTCCAAGGCCTTATGTTGGAACTGTGGAAAACTTGGTCATTTCTACAAGGATTGCAAGGAGGAGAAAAAGAAGAAGAAGAAAAATTATGATTCTGACTCTGACAAGTCCTCTCAAGATGATGGAGAAGCATTTGTCGCTGCCTTGGCAACACATGCATCTGAGGATGTGTCGTTAATTGATTATGGTGCATCATTTCATATAACATCCCACAAAAACTAGTTTTTGAAGTATGAATAGTTTAATGGTGGGAAGGTGTACCTAGGTGATGACTCTCACCTAGAAATAGTTGGCCATGGAAGAGTCCTGATCAGATTCCCTGATACTTGAGTGAAGGGGATCAATGGTGTACTATATATCCATGGGTTCATACGAAACCTATTATCTATAAGCACACTGAATGATGTGGGTATGCAGGTTGTTTTCTCAAATGGAGGATGCAAGATGATGATAGGAGCTATGGTGTTGGCTAAGGGTGTTTGGATTGGCATTTTGTTTCAGCTTGATGCATATGCGGTTCAATGCAATAGTGTCTTTGTTTCAAAGAAGAGAACTTTAGATTCTTCATCCTCACCATTGGAACTAGTAACCAAGAAGACTGTATCATCTACTTCTGATGGTCGTGCTTTCTGGTTACCCAAGAGTGCTTATTCTATGGAGATGAAACTTCCTACTAAGAAAAAAATGTTATGGCACCAAAGGCTTGGCCATATTGGTGAAAAGGGTTTGAGGACCCTAAAAAACAAAAACCTCATTGAGGGTATGAATGATTGTAACCTTGAGTTCAATTTCTACAAACACTACATATATGGAAAACAAAATCATGTTCAATTTTACCATAGTTCTTATAAATCTTTTGAGCTGTTGGATCTAGTTCACTCTGATGTTTTTAGTCCTGTTAATGTTCCTTCAATTTCAAGATCTATATATTTTGTTTTATTCATTGATGACTACAGTAGAAGGACATGGGTATATTTCCTTAGGAGTAAATATGAAGTTTTTGCAAGATTCAAAGAGTTTAAGGCTCTTTTTGAGAATCAAAAAGATAGAAAGATTAAATGTTTGAGAACTCATAATGGTCGTGCATTTTACTTAGCAAATTTCAACAAGTTCTGTAAAAAATAAGGTATTGAGAGGCATAAGACAACGTTGTTTACTCAGCAAAATGGAGTTGCAAAAATAATGAATAGAATGTTGATGGAGAGGGCTAGGAGCATGTTAAGTGGAGCTTGCCTAGAACAAAAGTTTTGGGATGAAGCTGTTGCTACTGCTTGTTACCTAGTTAATAGGTCTCCTACATCGATGCTTGTTAACAAGACCTATATGGAGGCATGGTCTTGTAAGAAGCCTTCATTAACACACATTTGAGTATTTGGTTGTGAGGCATATGCACATGTGCCTAAGGAGAAGAGGTCCAAGTTGGAAAACAAGATAGTTAAAAGTATCTTCATCAGTTATGGCATCAGTGTGAAAGGGTACAAGCTATGGGATCTAGTGGCCAAATTTTTTTTGTATAGCAGAAGTGTGATCTTCAAAGAGCTCAATCCTTCTGTTGTTCTATGGCTAGAGAAATAAGAGAAGAAACATGACATGGTTCAACTTCCTTCCATCCCTGAGAAAGTTGAACTAAACACATCAATTGGATTTGATGCTGAGGAGAGCTATAGAAGCTCTGAAAGTTTAGAAGAGGAAGATGATGAAGAACCTCAACCTCAACTTGTGAGGAGGTCCATGAGAATAAGGCGAGAACCTGAAAGGTTTGGTTATTTGTTACATGATTCCAGTTGTATTTTTTATTTGATTTCTATTGTTCATGAGCCTAAGACCATAAGGGAGGCTATGGGTATGAAAGATGCAAGCTCCTGGAAGGAGGCCATGGAAGAAGAGATGGCTTCTTTGGAAAATAATAATAGTTGGGACTTGGTGCCTTTTCCTGAAGGAAGAAAGCACATTGGATGAAAATGGGTGTTTAAGAAGAGGTTTGGTTTATATGGTAGCATTGAGAAATATAAGGCAAACTTGGTCATGAAGGGGTATTCACAGGTGGAGGGAATTGACTATGGTGAGATTTTCTCTATAGTTGCAAAGTTGACATCTATTTAGTTTCTATTATCTCTTGCAGTAGAATATGACTTAGAGGTGGAGCAAATTGATGTGAATACAACATTCCTTCATGGTGACTTGGAGGAGGAGATTTATATGTCACAGCTAGAGCAATACATTGTGAAAGGTAAAGAAAATTTGGTTTACAAGTTGAAAAAGTATTTGTATGGTCTTAAGTAATCTCCTAGGATGTGGTACCAAAAGTTTGATGCCTTTTGTGTTGAGTATTGGATTTCTGAGATCAAAATTGGATCATTGTGTTTACTTTAAGTTTGATAATGATCGCATTCTCATTATAGTGTTGTATGTCAATGATATGTTGTTAATTGGGAATGGTAAAGGTTTGATTTCTGATTTGAAGTCTCAGTTGTTAGCATAGTTTGAAATGAAAAATTTAGGGGTAGCTAGGTACATTCTAGGAATGGAGATCAGAAGAGACAGAGCAAACATAAAACTTTGGTTAAGCCAAAGTAAGTATGTGAAGACTATGTTGGAGAGATTCAACATGGCAAATTGTAGACCTTTGACTGTTCCTGTTACAATGGGGATAAAGTTATCTATTTTAGATTGTCCAAACTCTCCTTTTGAGATGGATGATATGACCAGAGTACCTTATGCTAGTGTGGTTGGCAGTCTGATCTATACAATGGTCTATACAAAACCAGACATTGCCTAACCAGTGGGAGTCCATAGCTGATTCATGGCTAATCTTGGACGAATACATCAGGATGCGGTAAAGAGAGTTTTTAGATATCTACAAGGTAATTCCAAGTATGCCTTGTGCTATCATGGTTATCCTACTAGTTCTCAAGATTCTATGAGTATTCATGGATTTGTGGATTTATGGTGCAGTGCACCTAGAATAAGTTTTAAGGCAATATTTGAAAAATTTTAGTGTTAAAGATTAAATGAAGTTTTAGGAATATTTTTTTAAATGTAATAAAGCCATTAAGGCATGATATAGAGTGGAGGCCAAGTTTAGGCAAGTATCTTTAGTGGTCTGTAGTTTACTAAAGAGTATGACAGTCTAATAATAAAAAATAGTTTTTATGAAAAATCAGAAGTTTAGGCTATTTTGAGCCTTATTCCCATGATGGGAATCTTGTAGGAGGATACAAAAACAATTGGAAAAGCATTGTAAGGGGGATGTATGGTTGAATTTGGAGATTTGGTTGAAGTTTGAAGAGAAATGAAATAAAAGTTTAGTTTTCTGCATTTTTTACTATTTTTTTGCTATTCCCAAGGCTGGTACAGCCCTGTATAGAATTAAAATGGCATAAAATTAGACTTTTTGGAAATATCTCTAAGTCTTCTTTCTTTTGGTGTTGGTTGCATCAATTTTTATTATGTTCTGTGAAAGTTATGATGAATTTAGTGATTGACACTTCTAGTTTTTTTCACTGTAACAGTCATTTTGTTTGGAATGGTACGAATTGTACGGATCAATTACAGGTCTAAAACTAATGGGAAAAGATGGAAATATGAGTCTAGTTTCATATTCTTTTAGTTTGGCCAATTTTCATAAGAATTGAGTGAGTTATGACATTTTTGGTGAGGACAGGTTTGTGATCTACAAGGGTTTCCATATCTGTAACAGTCCATTTTTTAAGCATACTTTCAAACGTAACCCCTACCCATTTTTAGATATGTTAAACAAGGGCCAAATGGGTATTTTAATCAGGTTTTATTTGTTGGAGATCAGTTCTAGGTCAAAAATTATGGCCAAGAAAAACCTATTTGGTGCTCTATTTCAAAACCTAGGGAAGAGTAGAATAGTCACCTTTTGAGGCATATGTCCAAAAACAACCTATGTTGCATGTGAGATATTTTGTGTAAGAGGAAAAAGGGTACCCAAATCAGTTTTCAGATCATGGGTTTGAGTTGTATTATAAAAATTATGTCGAATTTACCTTATTTGCTGCTCTCATCAAAACATAGTGGAAGTTTGTGAGTTTTGGGTGAATCCTCCATGCCTCTACATCAAATTGGTATCAGAGCACAATTAGTAGGTCTGTGAAGTGTTGACTTGAAGAGGTAATTTGTCAAGATGCCTCCAAGAGCAAGAAACATGTCCCAAGGGATGAATGAGCTGAAGGAGAAGCATGCTAGAGAGTTGAGAGAGTTGAAGGAAAGAATGGCTACCCTAGAACAAAATCAGAGAACAGGAGTGGCTCTAGGTGATGAGATTGAGTCTGAGGAAGAAGAAGTTGAGTATAAAGATGTAGAAGAAGAGTTAGACCCTGAGGATCAGAGGATGGTAAAGTTGCTGAGGGCAATAAAAGAAGACAAGCACAAGATGAAGATAGATGTGCCAAAGTATGGAGGAAGCCTGGATGATGAAGAGTTGTTAGATTGGGTTGCAACATTGGACAACCACTTTGAGTGTGAAGAAGTTCTTGAGGATTATAAAGTGAAGATTGCAAAGACCAAGCTGACTGGTCATGCTTTGTTATGGTGGGATTATCAGCAGACAGAGAGAAGAAAGCAAGGGAAGGCAAAGATTGTTTCATGGGACAAGATGGTAGCTAAGATCAAAGGTAAATTCTTGCCTAAAGATTATGAAGTTCAAATGTTTAAGAAGCTTCAAGGTTTAAGGCAAAAAGAAATGGATGTTAGGTCATATACTAAAGAGTTTTATAAGCTGAGTATAAGCTCTAGTCAAAATGAAACTGAAGTGCAAAAGGTTGCTAGGTATATTGGTGGTTTGAGATTTAACATGCAGGATGAACTAGTGTTGGCAAATCCAAGGAGTGTTGAAGATTGTTATCAGATGGCAGTTAGAGAGGAAGAGAAGCTGAAAAGGAGACAAGATAAGTTAGCTAGAGGTAGAGGCAATACCTCTAGAGGCAGAGGATCTTTCAA
The DNA here is from genome assembly GCA_027924645.1 of Cunninghamia lanceolata. Taxonomy (NCBI): domain Eukaryota; kingdom Viridiplantae; phylum Streptophyta; class Pinopsida; order Cupressales; family Cupressaceae; genus Cunninghamia; species Cunninghamia lanceolata. The sequence continues at coordinate 1,264,851 of BSBN01001161.1, forward strand.
CACAAAGAAAGTTAGTGAAAGTCAAGAAGACATGAACAAGGCACAAGGACAAGGTGCTGATTTCAAACAAGGACAAAGTGCTGATTTCAGAGGTAGATGTTCTAGAGGAAGATTTGATGGTGGAAGAAGTACAAATACCTTTGTAGGTAAGTGTTATAATTGTCAAGAGTTTGGGTACCTAGCATATAAGTGTCCTGAGAAACAAAATTTGTCAAGTGATGGTGAGAGGAAGAGTGAGAGAAGGACTCAATTAGTCTAAGAAGAAGAATGTGGTAGTTCTAGTTACACAATGTGTGATGCTGAGGCAGGAGAAGCATTGATACTAAGAGAAAGAGCATTATTGAAGACTTCCAGGGAGAAGGAGCTGATTCAGAGGAGAGCATTGTTTAAGACTTGCAAGAGTAAGGACAAGGTATGTAAAGTGATAGTGGATTCTGGTTATACTGATAATATGGTGTCAAGTGAGATGGTAGATAAACTGAAGTTAAAGAGAGTTCCTAGGGAAGTTCCCTACAAAATTTCTTGGGTGAGTGATCATCAGTTCATTTTAGTGATTGAGCAAGCATTAGTTGAGTTTAAGATTGGAGCATATGAGGGAAGAGTACTTTGTGACATCCTACCTATGGATTGTTGTCATGTGATACTTGGAAGACCTTGGCAATTTGATAAGTTTGCAGTTTATGATGGAAGAGCAAATACCTTCACTATCAAGAAGGATGAGAAGACTTTTGTGCTATTGCCATTAGAGGAGCAGTCAAGAATAGCAAATATGATCATGTTTGGCAAGAAGGAGCCAGTGCTGTTTGAAGAGAGTAAAAACAAGGAGTGTGCAGCCTTTTCAAGGCATAAAGTTGTTGAAACAACAAAAAGTAAGTGTGAAGAAGAGTTGCAGCCAGTTGTGGGAAGAAATATCTTCATATGGAAGAAGGAAGTGACTGAAGATGTGAAGTGCAAGAGTGTAGAACCTGTGGTAAGGCAACAAGTGAGTGAAGAAGTCTTAGTAGGGACAATCATGTACCCTGTAGTGATGAGTAGACAACCAAGTGAAGCTGGTGTAACAGTTTGCAAAGTTCCTAAGATAGTAAACAAGTTGGATAAAGGTCTCATAGAGGTTGGTAAAGGTGAGATGACAATGGACAGTGGAAAGAAGAGTAGTATGAGACAGTGGTATGAGAAAGGAGTTGAGAAGGAAGTGTTAGAAATAGAGGTAAAGAAGAATGAAGTTGACAGAGCACTCTATGACAGAGTGAAACAAATTTCAAAGAAGGACAAGAGAAAGGATAACATAAATAGTGAATAATCAAAGCAAAATGGACCTATTGAAGGCAAGTACAAAGGTCAAAGTGTTGAAAAGCTGCAACAAACTGTCCAAGAGACTTGGAAACATTTCAAGCCTAGGTGTATGGTGCAGTGCACCTAGAATAAGTTTTAAGGCAATATTTGAAAAAAATTAGTGTTAAAGATTAAAGAGTTTTAGAAATATTTTTTTAAATGTAATAAATCCATTAAGGCATGATATAGAGTGGAGGCTAAGTTTAGGCAAGTATCTTTAGTGGTTTGTAGTTTACTAAAGAGTATGACAGTCTAATAATAAAAAAATAATTTTTATGAAAAATCAGAAGTCTAGACTATTTTGAGCCTTATTCCCATGATGGGAATCTTGTAGGAGGATACAAAAACAATTGGAAAAGCATTGTAAGGGAGATGTATGGTCGAAGTTGGAGATTTGGTTGAAGTTTGAAGAGAAATGAAATAAAAGTTTAGTTTTTCATATTTTTTTTACTATTTTTCACTGTTTCCGAGGCTGGTACAGCCATGTACAGAATCTAAATGGCATAAAATTAGATTTTTTAGAAATATCTCTGAGTATTCTTTCTTTTGGCATTGGTTGCATCAATTTTTATTATGTTGTGTGAAAGTTATGATGAATTTAGTGATTGACACTTCTAATTTTTTTCACTGTAATAGTCATCTTGTTTGGAATGGTACGAATTGTATGGATCAATTACAGGTCTGAAGCTAATGGGAAAAGATGGATATGTGAGTCTAGTTTTATATTCTTTTAGTTTGGGCAATTTTCATTAAGAGTTGAGTGATTTATGCCATTTTTGGTGAGGACAGGTCTGCCATCTACAAGGGTTTCCATATCTGTAACAATCTATTTTTTAAGCATACTTTCATATGTAACCCCTACCCATTTTTAGATATGTTAAGCAAGGGCCAAATGGGTATTTGAATTACGTTTTATTTGTTAGAGATTAGTTCTAGGTTGAACATTATGGCCAAGAAAAACTTATTTGGCACTCCATTTCAAAACCTAGGGAAGAGTAGAATAGTCACCTTTTGAGGCATATGTCTAAAAACAACCTATGTTGTATGTGAGATATGTTGTGTAAGAGGAAAAAGAGTATCCAAATCAGTTTTCAGATCATGGGTTTGAGTTGTATTCTAAAAATTATGTCAAATTTACCTTATTTGCTGCTCTCATCAAAACATAGTGGAAGTTTGTGAGTTTTGGGTGAATCCTCCATGCCTCTGCATCAATTTAGATTGGGCAGGTGACATTGACAGTAGGAGATCCATCAGTGCTTAAGTGTTCACTATGTTTGGTGGTGCTATTAGTTGGATGAGTAAGTGGTAAGTTGTGGTCACTTTATCCACAACTGAAGCAGAGTACATGGAAGCTACTCATGCTTGTAAGGAAGCCATTTGGCTTAAGAGATTGTGTTCTGATATTGGGTTTGATGCATGGAAGATTACCATTTATTGTGATAGCCAAAGTGCCATATGTTTGGTCAAGAATCCTACTTTTCATGTGAGGACCAAGCACATTCATGTGCAGTACCACTTTGCATGTGATATGGTAGAGGATGGGAAGGTGAATTTGGAGAAGGTTGATACTTTAACAAATGTTGTAGATTCCTTAATGAAGCCCCTGAGTACAGAGAAGTTTAGATGGTGTTTGGAGTCTATGGGCCTCTTAGCCCCTAGTAGTTAAATCATGTCATTCTATTGGCTCTTGAAAGGTGTTCAACAAGTGGGAGAATGTTGGGAATTAAGGTGTCTCAACTTTTGCAAGTTCCTAGCATTTATTACTTAATTATATATTTATTTTAGCCTATTATTGTAATTTGTATGCAAATCTTATTTTGTCACTTTGTGGGAGTTGACACGGTGATGTGTCATCCTACATGGATGGTGACTAAGTATATTTTTGTTCTCATATGAGGAGATAGGTGTCCCACTTTATGGTAGAAGGCTTTTACCATTTGTCAGCATCTTTTGGGTGTTGTAAGAAGTTTATGATGTGTAAGAGTTATAATAGATTCCTATGATAGAATCTATGACATATAAGAGCTAGAAATAGAAGATCCTATGATAGGTGAAGACAAGTGTCAGAAAACATCTTGTGAGGCCTACACTTTTTCATTTCTATACATGTGACTATTTAGCTTACTGTTGTTGGTATTTTTATATTTATGTGACTATTGTTCCCAGATTTTTAAACTATTAAAATCTTATTATGTTAAAGGAAAACTAATTGGGTGATGTTAGATAAAAAATTGTCATGTGATTTCATTATATTTATAAGAACTGTGGTATATTTTAGAAATGCATGTATTAAATTTGCTTCGGCTATGATATTTATATGTGGAATTAACTTTGAAATTGAGTGTGTAGGTATTTTTAACAAAACTACAAATACAGAAGATCATCCCATACCTATGTTGTATCCCTTGTGAGCCGATCTAGTTCCATGAGGAACTAAGATCAACCTCATGTTTTAGAAAAATGTTGTAATGTGTTAATGTTGCATGAGGTCAAGGGAATAAGGGCTATCTTCTGATTTACTTTTATTATGATAAGTGTTGTAAGTAATGTTGTTTTAAATCTTATTTAAACTTTATTTCTTTTTGACCCTCTTCTTGTGTTTTTACTTGACTCTGCGAGTCATAACTAGGTTTAAATCAACCCTAAGTTATGCCCTATGGGTCTATGGACCTTTTTAACTAGGATAACCTTGGATTAACCTCCATATGGTCACTTCAACTTCAGGGTGAAGTTAAATAACGAATTTGGAAGCATGGGGACAATGGGATGAGTGGAATCCACACTCAGGCCCACTTCCAAGTCATGGAGCAACTCCATGATCCCCTAATAATGGAGTGCTTGTCTCCTTGTGCCTCTCGTTTGGTGGGGTTCCCCTTAATGAGGGTGGTGTGTCACCCACTCTCTCTTATTTTAGTTTACTTATTGTATTTTATTTCTACATGTAGGCTATAATGGGGGACCTCTTGAGTGGGGTTAATTGTTTTAAGTCCATTAGGGATAATGGATAATGAGTGGGTTTATTTTATTAATTTCACTTGGGATAGTGGGGATATTTTATTAATTCCACTTGGGATAGTGGGGTTATTTAAATATTACAATCTTAAAACAATAAATTTTTAATTCATCCACTATGAATTTAAAATTCACAAATAATGTGAGCCCTTGATCTCAACTCTTGATCCTCACCTTCCATTCACTTCTCAAAAAATCTATATATGAGACCCTTCTCTAAGCAATTGAGAGACATGATTTTGTAGGGGAACTTCATTTTTTGTGCAAGGGAACTTCATTCTTGCAGGAGGGGACTTCATTCTTGCAGGGGGATTTCATTCTTACATTCTTATCATACCTAAATTCCTCTAGGAAATCTTCTTCTGGCATCCTCATAATGCCCAATTCTTTCTCTACTCTTCTCTTCATAGCCTCATAATGCCGAAATTATTCTAGCCATTCTATATCCTCCATTCTTTATCCCTTGCTTGTGATCATAGAGATTATTTATGGGGTTGGATTATTGAGGAAAGAAGGAGAATTTTGGAGGAGGCTAGAGTGGAGCTCTTCATCAACTTTCATTCCATAATTGGGCTTTGAAAGGTTGGTGAATCAAGTCTACTCTCTTGTGTATCTGTTGTTTTATATGTATGTTTGTTTCTTGTTTATTGAATAAGTTTGTAAATGTCTTTTATGAGTATTCTGTTATTGTTTTAGGGTTTTGTGTGTTGGGTGTAGAAAGAGCTCCTTCCAGTTGGAAGGCAATGCTCATCTTGTATAGGGAAGGGAAGGTGTGACTCTCCTCAGGTGTCATCTTGGTTCTTGTTATAAATGCCTTGAGGGCATGTTGGTACTTTTGAGCCTAGAGGGCTTTATGGCTTTGAGAGCCTATTAGGATATCCCTGGTAATTGATTCATTGGAAGGATTGAGGCCTTGTGGAAGAATAAATTTTTGGCTTGAGGCCTTGTGATAAGTTGGCTTGAGGCCTTGTGATAAAAAGTGATAAAATGTGAACAGATGACACCTAGAGGTAGAGATGTCTACTTCCCTACCCTCCCTGAACTCACCTAAGCTAAGTCTTTGTATTGTGAGTCAAACCTTGAGGGTGTGTGTATTATTTGATTTGTTGTTGCTGTTTAATGTTGTGATGTGTATAGCCTATTTTACCCTGGGTATGTGGATGATCTCGCTAGCTCGGGGGTGACCCTCTTGTGGGTCTACGGTAGGGAGGAGAGCAACTTGTGTGGTGTTTCTTCCCTTGTGTGATATGTAGGTTTTCTGGGAGCTTATTATAAAGCTTGGAGAAGATTATTGGATCTTAGAAAATATTTTATTTTCCTTAAGTCTTAAGGAGAGCCTGATCTTTTAATAGCTCCTTGTCGATTTTCTAAAAGGAGAAAATTATCTCCCTATTGTTGTATAAATTGTTATTTTTGGAGTTGTGAGGACATCCTCTCTGTTCTTGGGCTAATAGTTATAATTTTCTTATTCATTAAGTTTTACCATTTAGAAATAAGAAAAGGAAAAGAAAATTTGTTTTAAAAAAGGATATTAAAATTATCTAGTTCCTTCTTCTACTTACAACGTTGTGAGTTAGTTGATGTTTAAATTAACTTTGTAAAAGTATTAAAAAATATCCCCACCATGAAATAAATGATATTTGGGTTGCAGTATTGCTTTGAAATTACTGCCACCTTGAGGGTCTCATCATAGGATGGGGACCTTTTCACTTTTTACTATGCACTTTTACTATTCACTATTCACTGTCACTATTCATTTTTACTATTGACTTTTCACTATTTACTATTCACTTTTCACTTTTCACTATTCACTATTCACTTGTACTATTCACTATTTACTTTTATTATTCACTTTTCACTATTCATTTGAAGGCAAACTATATGTAGTTTAAAACATTTGACTTGAAATAGAAATCTTAAATCAAGGAAAGCATGATTTATGTATGCATAATGTATAATACGAATTAAATAGATGCTTAAACTCAGAGTTGCAATTCAAAAATACATTATTTATACAATTACAATTTAAAAAGAGCATAGGTAAATATATTTTAATTTTAAGGAAGAGTTTATTGGAAGTTTTGACAATTATTCTAAATTAAATGACAGGAAAATGAAGAGGAAAGTATGATCCCTTCATTTACAAAGGACACTAAAAATAAATGCAAACAAGCCATCATAGGCATTTCATGAGTGGCCATTTTAAACTCAACTGTAGATTTAGAGAATAAACGTTTAATTAAAATAGAAAAGAGATAAAGAGAAAGAACAACTAACCTTGGAAAATAAAGAGGAGAAAATGCGCAGCATTTCCGAACAGGGCTAAGAGAACTAAGTAAGTTAACCTACCATTAATCCTGTTTAGGAACAGATTGATTATTAAAATTAATTCAAATGTTGAACTAAAACCTAGAGCAGAACCCTAGGGGGACTGAGTCAAGTGAAGTTAACCAACCCTGTGTAAGTGATATGGTTTACCAAGAAATTAGGAATAATGTAAAGGATGTAGTGTTATTACTGTTCGATAAAGAATGTAAAGAAAAAAAATAGGATAACATAAGAAGATCTTGCACAACAGGAAGGAGAATGAGATAGAAATACAATCAAAATTAAATTCCAAGAAAAGGAAGAAAGGGCAAATGAACAGATGATCGTGCTTTGTTGAAAAATGATCTATCATCTAAAACAATTTTGTTGAAATATAATTCGTGAGATTAACCTAAGTCAAGGAAAAATGCATTTCCTTGTTTAGGGTGTGCATACATGTATTTGGTACACCGCCATCAACTGTATTGCTTTTGCCTTAAGCATGCACCACCGAGCACGCTTATGCATGCGAGGGGGTTTTCAGAGTAGTAAGGGAAAATGTTTGATAGTTCGTATCATGACCACATGACGCATGTGGACATGACATGCGTGAATGCATGTTGTGACCACATGGAAAATATGGGCTTGACATTTGGTATCAGAGCACATGTTTCAACATTGGGAGCTCTGGGGTTTGCATGTTGTTTAGACCGACATGGAGTGGGTTGAGTATGGTTTGACCCTTGTCTTACTACATGTAGCTACGAGAGAGTGAGGTTGTGGTTTGTCGACTAACCTTCACCTTGGAGGAATACCCATCCTCTTGTTTTGTCATCATGATGGCCTTGTCACCTGAGTATCGAAGTCTTCCACTTGTGTTTTGTGGTGGTTGTGATCCTCTTGGTCGATTGTCCTCTTGAGTCAGTTGGTCTAGGTGGTGAGGTTTGTGTTGGACTCTTCCTCACCCTTGTGTATCTTGTGGAGTATAGTGATATACTCTGCACTTTCTTGGATTGCGATTATTTCTTTCGGTTGTTTGGTGACCTTTTTGTATTTTGGTTGTGTGGACCAGCCTTGTTATTTTATCTTGTCTAAAAGTAGCTTAGCCACAACTTTTAATTTTTCTTTTTTCGCGTAACTCCTATGGTTACGTTGTTTTAATGTTGAAATTACACGCATTTATTCATTTATTTATTCTAATTTGGGTTTTGGAGACTTCTCCTCTTAGTTTTTGTGTTGGCTAAGCTAGGTTCTTTCTATTTTTCTAGTGTTGGTCTTGTGTTGTGTTGTTCTTCTTGCCATGTCGATGGAGTGACCTCTACTGGAGTGTATATAAGAAAGCAGACATGGGAAACTTGTGAGGATGGGGGTAGATGTGGACTAGTATGGGCTGGTCATTATCAACTTACCTTCCTAGTGATCTTGTTCTTATATTGGTTATCTCTTGGAGGCTAAACACTTATACAAATAAGAGGTAGGCCATTGTGGAATGTATGGTGAGGCTCCTAGGTGCGTGGCCCTGAGACCATCATTCTACCTAGTTCTTGAATCTTTGGCACTAGTTATTAGTTACTTGGTTCTATGATGAGACTATGACATCCCCCTAAACCTTTATGTGAGCCTTGTGAAGTTAATTCCTGTAATGTGGATAAATGAAAATATGTGTTTAGATGTAAGAACTATAATTGATGTATCTATATATGAGTTGATGTTCTATATAAGCAGGTTATACGATGTGTTAATTCCTTATGCATGTGTGATAATGATTGATGAACATGAAATTTCTTATGATAATTTCAATCAATACAGTACGCTTTGTGAATAGGATTATGCCTTTATAACATTTAGTTATCATACTTATAATCTTATGAGTTCCTTTTATCCTCACCTCTTTGATGACTTCCAGGAGGAAGTACAGTCATAGGGGGGAGTATATGAGGCCTACACTTTTTTATTTCCACACATGTGACTATTTAGCTTACTGTTGTTGGTATTTTTATATTTATGGACTGTTGTTCCCAGATTTTCAAACTATTAAAATCTTATTATGTTAAAGGAAAAATAATTGGTGATGTTAGATAGAAAATTGTTATGTGATTTCATTATGTTTATAAGAACTGTGGTATGCTTTAAAAATGCATGTATTAAATTTTCTTTGGCTATGATATTTATATGTGAAATTAACTTTGAAATTGAGTGTGCAGGTATTTCTAACAAAACTACAAATACAGGAGATCATCCCATACCTATGTTGTATCCCTTGTGAGCTGATCTAGTTCCATGAGGAACTAAGATCAACCTTGTGTTTTAGAAAAATATTGTAATGTGTTAATGTTGCATGAGGTCAAGGGAATAAAGGCTATCTTTTGATTTACTTTTATTATGATAAGTGTTGTAACAAATATTGTTTTAAATCTTGTTTAAACTTTATTTCTTTTTGACCCTCTTCTTGTGTTTTTACTTGACTCTGGAAGTCCTAACCAGGTTTAAATCAACCCTAGGTTATACCCTATGGGTCTAGGGACCTTTTTGACTAGGATAACCTTGGGTTAACCTCCATATGGTCACTTCAACTTCAGGGTGAAGTTAAGTGACGAATTTGGAAGCATGGGGACAATGGGATGAGTGGAATCCACACTCAGGCCCACTTCCAAGTCATGGAGGAACTCCATGATCCCCTAATAATGGAGTGCTTGTCTCCTTGTGCCTCTCTTTTGGTGGGGTTCCCCTTAATGAGGGTGGTGTGTCACCCACTCTCTCTTATTTTAGTTTACTTATTGTATTTTATTTCTACATGTGGGCTATAATGGGGGACCTCTTGAGTGGGGTTAATTATTTTAAGTCCATTAGGGATAATGGATAATGAGTGAGTTTATTTTATTAAATCCACTTGGGATAGTGGGGTTATTTAAATATTACAATCTTAAAACAATAAATTTTTAATTCATCCACTATGAATTTAAAATTCACAAATAATGTGAGCTCTTGATCTCAACTCTTCATCCTCACTTTCCATTGACTTCTCAAAAAATCTATAAATGAGACCCTTCTCTAAGTAATTGAGAGACAGGATTTTGCAGGGGAACTTCATTTTTTGTGTAGGGGAACTTCATTCTTACAGGAGGAGACTTCATTCTTGCAGGGGGATTTCATTCTTACATTCTTATCATGCCTAAATTCCTCTAGGAAATCTTCTTCTGGCATCCTCATAATGCCCAATTCTTTCTCTATTCTTCTCTTCATAACCTCATAATGCCAAAATTATTCTAGCCATCCTATATCCTCCATTCTTTATCCCTTGCTTATGATCATAGAGAGATTATTTATGGGGTTGCATTATTGAGGAAAGAAGGAGAATTTTGGAGGAGGCTAGAGTGGAGCTCTTCATCAACTTTCATTCCATAATTAGGCTTTGGAAGGTTGGTGAATCAAGTCTACTCTCTTATGTATCTGTTGTTTGATATGTATGTTTGTTTCTTGCTTGTTGAATGAGTTTGCAAATATCTGTTATGAGTATTCTATTATTGTTTTGGTGTTTTGTGTGTTAGGTGTAGAAAGAGCTCCTTCCAGTTGGAAGGCAATGCTCATCTTGTATAAGGAAGGGAAGGTGTGACCCTCCTTTGGTGTCATCCTGGTTCTTGTTGTAAATGCCTTGAGGGCATGTTGGTACTTTTGAGCCTAGAGGGCTTTATGGCTTTGAGAGCCTATTGGGATATCTTTGGTAATTGATTCATTGGAAGGCTTAAGGCCTTCTGGAAGAATAAATTTTTGGCTTGAGGTCTTGTGATAAATTTTTAGTTTGAGGCCTTGTGATAAAGTTGGCTTGAGGCCTTGTGATAAAAAGTGATAAAATGTGAAGGGATGACACCTAGATGTAGAGATGTCTACTTCCCTACCCTCTGTGAACTCACATAAGCTGACTCTTTGTATTGTGAGTCAAACCTTGAGGGTGTGTATTATTTGATTTGTTGTTGTTGTTCAATGTTGTGATGTGTATAGTCTATTTTGCCTTGGGTATGTGGATGATCTCCCTAACTCAGGGGTGACCCTCTTAAGGGTCTACAGTAGGGAGGAGGGTAGCTTATGTGGTGTTTCTTCCCTTGTGTGATATGCAGGTTTTCTGGGAGCTTATTGTGAAGCTTGGAGAAGATTAGTGGATCTTAGAAAATATTTTATTTTCCTTAAGTCTTAAGGAGAGCCTAATCTTTTAATAGCTCCTTCCTTGTCGATTTTCCAAAAGGAGAAAATTATCTCCCTATTGTTGTATAAATTGTTATTTTTGGAGTTGTGAGGAAATCCTCTCTATTCTTGGGCTAATAGTTTTAATTTTCTTGTTCATTAAGTTTTACCATTTAGAAATAAGAAAAGGAAAAGAAAATTTGTTTTTAAAAAGATATTAAAATTATCTAGTTCCTTCTTCTTCTACTTACAACGTTGTGAGTTAGTTGATGTTTTAATTAATTTTGTAAAAGTATTAAAAAATATCCCCACCATGAAATAAATGAAATTTGGGTTGCAGTATTGCTTTGAAATTACTACCACCTTGAGGGTCTCATCCTAGGATGGGGACCTTTTTCACTTTTACTATGCACTTTTACTATTCACTATTCAATATTCAATATTCACTATCACTATTCATTTTTACTATTCACTTTTCACTATTTACTATTCACTTTTCACTATTCACTATGCACTTGTACTATTCACTATTTACTTTTATTATTCACTTTTCACTATTCATTTGAAGGCAAACTATATGTAGTTTAAAACATTTGACTTGAAATAGAAATCTTAAATCAAGGAAATTTGGATTTATGTATGCATAATGTATAATAAGAATTGAATAGATGCTTAAACTTAGAGTTGCAATTCAGAAATACATTATTTATACAATTACAATTCAAAAAGAGCATAGGTAAATATATTTTAATTTTAAGGAAGAGTTTCTTAGAAGTTTTGACAATTATTCCAAATTAAATGACAACAAAATGAAGAGGAAAGTATGATCCCTTCATTTACAAAGGACACTGAAAATAAACGCAAACAAGCCATCATAGGCATTTCATGAGTGGCCATTTTAAACTCAACTGTAGATTTAGAGAATAAATATTCAATTAAAACAAAAAAGAGATAAAAAGAAAGAATAGCTAACCTTGGAAAACAAAGAGGAGAAAATGCACGGCATTTCCGAATAGGGCTAAGAGAACTAAGTAAGTTAACCTACTGTTAATCCTGTTTAAGAACATGTTGATTATTAAAATTAATTCAAACGTTGAACTAAAACCTAGAGCAGAACCCTAGGGGGACTAAGTTGAGTGAAGTTAACCAACCCTATGTAAGTGATATGGTTTACCAAGAAATTAGGAATAATGTAAAGGATGTAGTGTTATTACTATTTGATAAAGAATGTAAAGAAAAAAAATAGGATAACATAAGAAGATCTTGGACAATGGGAAGGAGAATAAGATAGAAATACAATCAAAATTAAATTCTAAGAAAATGAAGAGAGGGTAAATGAACAGATGATCGTGCTTTGTTGAAAAATGATCTATCACCTAAAACAACTTTGTTCAAATATAATTCATGAGATTAACCTAAGTTAGGGAACCACGGGTTTCCTTGTCTAGGGTGTGCACACATGTATTTGGTATGTTGCCATCAACTATATTGCTTTCGCCTTAAGCATGCACTGCTGAGCACGCTTATGCGTACGAGGGAGTTTTCAGAGTAGTAAGGAAAATTTTTTGATAGTTCGTATCATGACCACATGGCGCATGGATAGTAAAAGTGAAAAGGTCCCCATCCTAGGATGAGACCCTCAAAGTGGCAGTAATTTTAAAAGCAATACTGCAACCCAAATTTTATTTATTTTATGGTGGGGATATTTTTTAATACTTTTACAAACTTAATTAAAACATCAACTAACTCAAAATGTTGCATGTAGAAGAAGAAGGAACTAGATAATTTTAATATCCTTTTAAAAATAATTTTTCTTTTTCTTTTTTTAATTCTAAATGGTAAAACTTAATGAACAAGAAAATTACAACTATCAACCCAAAAACAGAGAGGATTTCCTCACAACTCCAAAAATAACAATTTATACAACAATAGGGAGATAATTTTCTCCTTTTGAAAAATTGACAAGGAAGGAGCTATTAAAAGATCAGGCTCTCCTTAAGACTTAAGGAAAATAGAATATTTTCTAAGATCCTATAATCTTCTCCAAGCTTCACATTAAGCTCCCAGAAAACCTACATATCACACAAGGGAAGAAACACCACACAAGCTGCTCTCCTCCCTACCGTAGACCTGCAAGAGGGTCACCCCTAAGTTAGGGAGACCATCCTCATACCCAGGGTAAAATAGACTATACACATCACGATATTGAACAACAACAACAAATCAAATAATACACACACCCTCAAGGTTTGACTCACAATAGAAAGACTCAGCATACGTGAGTTCAGGGAGGGTAGGGAAGTAGACATCTCTACCTCTAGGTGTCATCCTTTACACATTTTATCACATTTTATCACAAGGCCTCACGCCAACTTTATCGCAAGGCCTCAAGCCAAAAATTTATCACAAGGCCTCAAAAATTTATCACAAGGCCTCAAGCCAAAAATTTATTCTTACACAAGGCCTCAAGACTTCCAATGAATCATTACAACAATACAACATTACAACAATTTACCAAACACAACACTTATTACAATATAATTAATTCAGCAGATAGAACTATTTCCCTTAACCTCATGCAACATTACAACAATACAACATTACAACAATTTACCAAACACAAGGTTGATCTTAGTTCCTCGTGGAACTAGATCGACTCACAAGGGATACAACATAGGGTGTGGAATGATCTCCTATATTTGTGGTTTTGTTAGAAATAATTGGACACTCAATTCTAAAGTTAATTCCACATATAAATATCATAGCTGAAGCAAATTTAATACATGCATTTCTAAAGCATACCACAGTTCTTATAAACATAATGAAATCACATGACAATTTTCAATCTAACATCATCCAATTAGTTTTCCTTTAACATAATAAGATTTTAATAAGGTTAACCTCTATATGGTCACTTCAACTTTAGGGTGAAGTTAAGTGATGAATTTGGAAGCATGGGGATAATGGGATGAGTGGAATCCACACTCAGGCCTACTTCCAAGTCATGGAGCAACTCCATGATCCCCTAATAATGGAGTGCTTATCTCCTTGTGCCTCTCTTTTGGTGGAGTTCCCCTTAATGAGGGTGGTGTGTCACCCACTCTCTCTTATTTTAGTTTCCTTATCGTATTTTATTTCTACATGTGGGCTATAATAGGGGACCTCTTGAGTGGAGTTAATTGTTTTAAGTCCATTAGGGATAATGGATAATGAGTGGGTTTATTTTTGGCTTGAGGCCTTGTGATAAATTTTTGGCTTAAGGCCTTGTGATAAAGTTGGCTTGAGGCCTTGTGATAAAAAGTGATAAAATGTGAAGGGATGACACCTAAGGTAGAGATGTCTACTTCCCTACCCTCCATAAACTCACCTAAGCTGAGTCTTTGTATTGTGAGTCAAACTTTGAGGGTGTGTGTATTATTTGATTTGTTGTTGTTGTTCAATATTGTGATGTGTATAGTCTATTTTACCCTAGGTATGTGGATGATCTCCCTAGCTTGGGGGTGACCCTCTTGCGGGTCTACGGTAGGGAGGAGAGCAACTTGTGTGGTATTTCTTCTCTTGTGTGATATGCAAGTTTTCTGGGAGCTTATTGTGAAGCTTGGAGAAGATTATTAGATCTTAGAAAATATTCTATTTTCCTTAAGTCTTAAGGAGAGCCTGATCTTTTAATAGCTTTTTCCTTGTCAATTTTTTAGAAGGAGAAAATTATCTCCCTATTGTTGTATAAATTGTTATTTTTGGAGTTGTGAGGAAATCCTCTCTGTTCTTGGGTTAATAGTTGTAATTTTCTTGTTCACAACAAGCATTCATGAGTATCATGTCCACATGCGTCATGTGGTCATGATACGGACTGTCAAAAATTTTCCTTTACTACCCTATAAACCCCCTCGAATGCGTAAGCGTGCTCGGCAACGTACGCTTAAGGCAAAAATAATATAGTTGATGACAGCGTACCAAATACATGTGCGCACACCCTAGACAAGGAAACACGTGGTTCCCTGACTTAGGTTAATCTCATGAATTATATTTGAACAATAGTTGTTTTAGGAGATAGATCATTTTTTAGTAAAGCACGGTCATTTGTTCTTTCCATTTTCTAGAATTTAATACTAATTTCTCCTCCTTCAGACTTAGCATTTTCAACCAAGCCCATTCATTTGCCCTCTCTTCCTTTTCTTAGAATTTAATTTTGCTTGTATTTCTATCACATTCATTTTACCGTTTCTCTGAAATTTAATTTATATATATATATATATACTGCCATTATCTCAGTTCACTTAACTCTCAATTTCATTAATAAGTTCCTTAACTATAAAGAAAGTATAGAATAATTCATTAAAAATAGAGCAATAAGTTAGTTTTATTTTTGTAAATATAAATATTGTATTTCCAAATTGCAACTTTGAGTTTAAGCATCTATTCAATTCGTATTATACAATATGCATAAATAAATCGCACTTTCCTTGATTTAAGATTTCTATTTCAAGTCAAATGTTTTAAACTACATATAGTTTGCCTTCAAATGAATAGTTTGTTAATTTATCACAAGGCCTCAAGCAAAAAATTTATTCTTCCACAAGGCCTCAAGCCTTCCAATGAATCAATTACCAGGGATATCCCAATAGGCTCTCAAAGCCATAAAGCCCTCTAGGCTCAAAAGTACTAACATGCCCTCAAGGCATTTACAACAAGAACCTAGATGACACCCGAGAAGGGTCACACCTTCCCTTCCCTATACAAGATTAGCATTACTTTCCAACTGGAAGGAGCTCTTTCTACACCCAACACACAAAACCCCATAACAATAACATAATACTCATAGAAGACATTTGCAAACTCATTCAAGAAGCAAGAAACAAAAATACATATAAAACAACAGATACACAAGAGAGTAGACTTGATTCATCAACCTTCCAAAGCCCAATTATGGAATAAAAGTTGATGAAGAGCTCCACTCTAGCCTCCTCCAAAATTCTCCTTCTTTCCTCAATAATCCAACCCCAAAAATAATCTCTCTATGATCATAAGCAAGGGATAAAGAATGGAGGATATAAGATGGCTAGAATAATTTTGTCATTATGAGGCTATGAAGAGAAGAATAGAGAAAGAATTAAACATTATGAGGATGCCAGAAGAAGATTTCCTAATGGAAATTAGGCATGATAAGAATGCAAGAATGAAGTCCCCCTACAAGAATGAAGTCCCCTCCCGCAAGAATGAAGTTCCCCTGCACAAAAAATGAAGTTTCCTTGCAAAATCCTATCTCCCCAATTGCTTAGAGAAGGGTCTCATTTATAGATTTTTTGATAAGTGAATGGAAGGTGAGGATCAAGAGTTGAGATCAAGGGCTCACATTATCTGTGAATTTTAAATTCATAGTGGATGAATTAAAAATTTATTGTTTTAAAATTGTAATATTTAAATAACCCCACTATCCTAAGTGAACTGAGATAATGGCAGTATATATATATATATATAAAATTTTAGAGAAACGGTAAAATGAACATGATAGAAATACAAGCAAAATTAAATTCTAGAAAATGGAAAGAAGAACAAATGACCATGCTTTATTGAAAAATGATCTATCTCTTAAAACAACTATTGTTCAAATATAATTCGTGAGATTAACCTAAGTCAGGGAACCACGCGTTTCGTTGTCTAGGGTGTGCGCACTCATAGATACGTGTAGGAGGACAAGGGTCAAACCATGCTCAACCCACTCCATGTTGGTCTAAACAACATGCAAACCCTAGAGCTCCCAATGTTGAAACATGTGCTCTGATACCAAATTAATAATGTGATCCCTTGATCTCAACTCTTGATCCTCACCTTCCATTCACTTCTCAAAAAATTTATAAATGAGACCCTTCTCTAAGCAATTGGGGAGACAGGATTTTGCAAGGGAACTTCATTTTTTGTGCAGGGAACTTCATTCTTGCAAGAGGGGACTTCATTCTTGCAGGTGGACTTCATTCTTGCATTCTTATCATGCCTAATTTCCTTTAATAAATCTTCTTCTGGAATTAATAAAATAAACCCACTATTCCAAGTGGAATTAATAAAATATCCCCACTATCTCAAGTGGAATTAATAAAATATACTCACTCATGAGGTCCCCCATTATAGCCCACATGTAGAAATAAAATACAATAAGTAAACTAAAATAAGAGAGACTAGGTGACACACCACCCTCATTAAGGGGAACCCCACCAAAAGAGAGGTACAAGGAGACAAGCACTCCATTATTAGGGGATCATGGAGTTACTCCATGACTTGGAAGTGGGCCTGAGTGTGGATTCCATTCATCCCATTGTTCCCATGCATCTAAATTCATCACTTAACATCACCCTGAAGTTGAAGTGACCATATGGAAGTTATCCGAAGGTTATCCTAGTCAAAAAGGTCCCTAGAGGTAGAGATGTTTACTTTCCCTACCCTCCCTGAACTCACCTAAGCTGAGTCTTTGTATTGTGAGTCACACCTTGAAGGTGTGTGTATTATTTGATTTGTTGTTGTTGTTTAATGTTGTGATGTGTATAGTCTATTTTACCCTGGGTATGAGGATGGTCTCCCTAGCTCGGGGGTCCCATGCGGTCACAACACGCATTCACGCATGTCATGTCCACGTGTATCATGTGGTCATGATATGAACTGTCAAAAATTTTCCTTTACTACCATGTAAAACCCCTCGCATGCGTAAGCATGCTCGACGGCATACGCTTAAGGAGAAAACAATATAGTTGATGGCAGCATATCAAATACATGTGCGCACACCCTAGACAAGGAAACGCGTGGTTCCCTGACTTAGGTTAATCTCATGAATTATATTTGAACAATAGTTGTTTTAGGAGATAGATCATTTTTCTGTAAAGTAAGGTCATTTGTTCTTCTTTTCATTTTCTGGAATTTAATTTTGCTTGTATTTCTATCACGTTTATTTTACCGTTTCTCTAAAATTTAATTTAAATATATATATATATATATATATATATATATATATATATATATATATATATACCACTATTATCTCAGTTCACTTAGGATAGTGGGGTTATTTAAATATTACAATCTTAAAAAAATAAATTTTTAATTCATCCACTATGAATTTAAAATTTACAGATAATCTGAGCCCTTGATCTCAACTCTTGATCCTCACCTTCCATTCACTTATCAAAAAATCTATAAATGAGACCCTTCTCTAAGCAATTGGGGAGAGAGGATTTTGCAAGGAAACTTCATTTTTTGTGCAGGGGAACTTCATTCTTGCGGGAGGGGACTTCATTCTTGCAGGGGGACTTCATTCTTGCATTCTTATCATGCCTAATTTCCTTTAGAAAATCTTCTGCTGGCATCCTCATAATGCCCAATTCTTTCTCTATTCTTCTCTTCATAGCCTCATAATGCTGAAATTATTCTAGCCATCCTATATCCTCCATTCTTTATCCCTTGCTTGTGATCATAGAGAGATTATTTTTGGGGTTGGATTATTGAAGAAAGAAGGAGAATTTTGGAGGAAGCTAGAGTGGAGCTCTTCATCAACTTTCATTCCATAATTGGGCTTTGGAAGGTTGGTGAATCAAGTCTACTCTCTTGTGTATCTGTTGTTTTATATGTATGTTTGTTTCTTGCTTGTTGAATGAGTTTACAAATATTTTCTATGAGTATTCTATTATTGTTTTAGAGTTTTATGTGTTGGGTGTAGAAAGAGCTCCTTCCAGTTGGAACGCAATGCTCATCTTGTATAGGTAAGGGAAGGTGTGACCCTCCTCGGGTGTCATCTTGGTTCTTGTTGTGAATGCCTTGAGGGCATGTTAGTACTTTTGAGCCTAGAGGGCTTTATGGCTTTGAGAGCCTATTGGGATATCCCTGGTAATTGATTCATTGGAAGGCTTGAGGCCTTATGGAAGAATAAATTTTTGGCTTGTGGCCTTGTGATAAATTTTTAGCTTGAGGCCTTGTGATAAGTTGGCTTGAGGCCTTGTGATAAAATGTGTAAAAGATGACACCTAGAGGTAGAGATGTCTACTTCCCTACCCTCCTTGAACTCACCTAAGCTAAGTCTTTGTATTGTGAGTCAAACCTTGAGGGTGTGTGTATTATTTGATTTGTTGTTGTTGTTTAATGTTGTGATGTGTATAGTCTATTTTACCCTGGGTATGAGAATGGTCTCCCTAGCTTAGGGGTGACCCTCTTACGGGTCTACAGTAAGGAGGAGAGCAGCTTGTGTGGTGTTTCTTCCCTTGTGTGATATGCAAGTTTTCTAGGAGCTTATTGTGAAGCTTGGAAAAGATTATTAGATCTTAGAAAATATTTAATTTTCCTTAAGTCTTAAAGAGCACCTGATCTTTTAATAGCTCCGTCCTTGTCGATTTTCTAAAAGGAGAAAATTATCTCCCTATTGTTGTATAAATTGTTATTTTTTGGAGCTATGAGGAAATCCTCTTTGTTCTTGGGTTGATAGTTGTAATTTTCTTGTTCATTAAGTTTTACCATTTAGAATTAAAGAAAAGGAAAAGAAAATTTGTTTTCAAAGGATATTAAAATTATCTAGTTCTATCTTCTTCTACTTACAATGTTGTGAGTTAGTTGATGTTTTAATTAAGTTTGTAAACGTATCAAAAAATATCCCCACCATGAAATAAATAAAAATTTGGGTTGCAGTATTGCTTTTGAAATTACCGCCACCTTGAGGGTCTCATCCTAGGATGGGAACCTTTTCACTTTTACTACGCACTTTTACTATTCACTATTCACTATTCACTGTCACTATTCACTTTTCACTATTCACTATTCACTATTTAATTTTATTATTCACTTTTCACTATTCATTTGAAGGCAAACTACATGTAGTTTAAAACATTTAACTTGAAATAGGAATTTTAATCGAGGAAAGTGGGATTTATTTATGCATATTGTATAATACAAATTGAATAGATGTTTAAACTCAGAGTTGCAATTCAGAAATACAATGTTTATATTTTCAAAAAAAATAAAATGAACTCATTGCTCTATTTTTAATGAATTATTCTATACTTTCTAGTTAAGGAACTTATTAATGAAATTGAGAGTTAAAGTGAACTGAGATAATGGCGCTATATATATATTTAAATTAAATTTAAAAGGAGAAATATAATTATAATATAAAAAGAGCATAGGAAAATATATTTTAATTTTTAAGTAAGAGTTTCTCGGAAGTTTCAACAATTCTCACAAATTACTTAATAGGAAAATGAAGAGAAAAATATGATCTTTTCATTTACAAAGGACACTAAAAATAAATGCAAACAAGCCATCATAGGCATTCCATGAGTGGCCATTTTAAACTCAACTATAGATTTAGAGAATAAACATCCAATTGAAAAAAAAGAAAGAGAAAGAGAAAGAACAGCTAATCTTGGAAAATAAAGAGGAGAAAATGTGCGGTATTTCTGAACAGGGCTAAGAGAACTAAGTAAGTTTAACCTATCGTTAATCCTATTTAGGAATATGTTGATTATTACAATTAATTCAAACGTTGAACTAAAACCTAGAGCAGAACCCTAGGGGGGCTGAGTCACGTGAAGTTAACCAATCCTGTGTAAGTGATCTGGTTTACCAAGAAATTAGGAATAATGTAAAGGATGTAGTGTTAATACTGTTCGATAAAGAACATAAAGAAATAAATAGTGAATAGTGAAAATTACTATGATATCCCTGGTAATTGATTCATTGGAAGGCTTGAGGCCTTGTGGAAGAATAAATTTTTGGCTTGAGGTCTTGTGATAAATTTTTGGCTTGAGGCCTTGTGATAAAGTTGGCTTGAGGCCTTGTGATAAAAAGTGATAAAATGTGAAGGGATGACACCTAGAGGTAGAGATGTCTACTTCCCTACCCTCCCTGAACTCACCTAAGCTGAGTCTTTGTATTATGAGTCAAACCTTGAGGGTGCGTGTATTATTTGATTTGTTGTTGTTGTTCAATGTTGTGATGTGTATAGTATATTTTATCCTGGGTATGTGGATGATTTCCCTAGCTTGGGGGTGACCCTCTTATGGGACTACGGTAGGGAGGAGAGCAGCTTGTGTGGTGTTTCTTCCCTTGTGTGATATGCAAGTTTTCTGGGAGCTTATTGTGAAGCTTGGAGAAGATTATTGAATCTTAGAAAATATTCTATTTTCCTTAAGTCTTAAGGAGAGCCTAATCTTTTAATAGCTCCTTCCTTGTCGATTTTTCAAACGGAGAAAATTATCTCCCTATTGTTGTATAAATTATTATTTTTGGAGTTGTGAGGAAATCCTCTCTATTCTTGGGTTATAGTTGTAATTTTCTTGTTCATTAAGTTTTACCATTTAGAAATAAGAAAAAAGAAAAGAAAATTTATTTTTAAAAGGATATTAAAATTATCTAGTTCCTTCTTCTTCTATATGCAATGTTGTGAGTTAGTTGATGTTTTAATTAAGTTTGTAAAAGTATTAAAAAAGAACCAAGTAACTAAAAATACAGGAGATCATTCCACACCCTATGTTGTATCCCTTGTGAGCCGATCTAGTTCCACGAGGAACTAAGATCAACCTTGTGTTTGGTAAATTATTGTAATGTTGTATTGTGGTATGTTGTATGAGGTTAATGGAAATAGTTCTATCTTTTGAATTCATTATATTGTGATAAGTGTTGTAAGAAATGTTGTTTTGAATCTTGTTTTAACTTTATTTCTTTTTGACCCTCTTCTTGTGTTTTTACTTGACTCTGGGAGTCCTAACTAGGTTTAAAACAACCCTAGGTTATACCCCATGGGTCTAGGAACCTTTTTGACTAGGATAACCTTGGGTTAACCTTCATATGGTCACTTCAACTTTAGGGTGAAGTTAAGTGATGAATTTGGAAGCATAGGGACAATAGGATGAGTGGAATCCATACTCAGGCCCACTTCCAAGTCATGGAGCAACTCCATGATCCCCTAATAATGGAGTGCTTGTCTCCTTGTGCCTCTCTTTTGGTGGGGTTCCCCTTAATGAGGGTGGTGTATGACCCACTCTTTCTTATTTTCGTTTACTTATTGTATTTTATTTCTACATGTGGGCTATAATGGGAGACCTCTTGAGTGGGGTTAATTATTTTAAGTCCATTAGGGATAATGGATAATGAGTAGGTTTATTTTATTAATTCCACTTGGGATAGTGGGGTTATTTAAACATTACAATCTTAAAATAATAAATTTTTAATTCATCCACTATGAATTTAAAATTCATAGATAATGTGAGCCTTTAATCTCAACTCTTGATCCTCACCTTCCATTCACTTCTCAAAAATTTTATAAATGAGACCCTTCTATAAGCAATTGGGGAGACATGATTTTATAGGGGAACTTCATTTTTTGTGCAGGGAAACTTCATTCTTGCAGGAGGGGACTTCATTCTTGCATTCTTATCACGCCTAAATTCCTCTAGGAAATCTTCTTCTGGCATCCTCGTAATGCCCAATTCTTTCTCTATTCTTCTCTTTGTAGCCTCATAATATCAAAATCATTCTAGCCATCCTATATCCTCCATTCTTTATCCCTTGCTTGTGATCATAGAGAGATTATTTATGGGGTTGGACTATTGAGGAAAGAAGGAGAATTTTAGAGACAGAGGCTAGAGTGGAGCTCTTCATTAACTTTCATTCCATAATTGGGCTTTGGAAGGTTGGTGAATCAAGTCTACTCTCTTGTGTATCTGTTGTTTTATATGTGTGTTTATTTCTTGCTTGTTGAATGAGTTTGCAAGGCCCCTAGACCCATGGGGTATAACCTAGGGTTGTTTTAAACCTAGTTAGGACTCCCAGAGTCAAGTAAAAACATAAGAAGAAGGTCAAAAAGAAATAAAGTTAAAACAAGATTCAAAACAACATTTCTTACAACACTTATCACAATATAATTAATTCAGCAGATAGAACTATTTCCCTTAACCTCATGCAACATTACAACAATACAATATTATAACAATTTACCAAACACAAGGTTAATCTTAGTTCCTCCTAGAACTAGATTGGTTCACAAGGGATACAACATAGGGTGTGAAATGATCTCCTGTATTTGTGGTTTTGTTAGAAATACCTGCACACTCAATTCCAAAGTTAATTCCACATATAAATATCTTAGCCGAAGCAAATTTAATACATGTATTTCTAAAGCATACCACAGTTCTTATAAACATAATGAAATCATATGACAATTTTCTATCTAATAGCACCCAATTAGTTTTCCTTTAACATAATAACATTTTAATAGTTTGAAAATCTGGGAACAACAGTCCCATTAATATAAAAATACCAACAATAGTAAGCTAAATAGTAACATATATGGAAATGAAAAAGTGTAGGCCTCACATACTCCCCCCCTAAGACTGTACTTCCTCCTGGAAGTCATCAACGAGGTGAGGATAAAAGGAACTCATAAGATTTTAAAGTATGATACTAAATGTTATAAAGGCATAATCCTATTCACAAAGCACACTGTATTGATTGAAACCAACATAAGGAATTTCATGTTCATCAATCATTATCACACATGCGTAAGGAATTCACACATCGTACAACTTATTTATATAGAACATTAACTAATATACAGATACATCAAATATAGATTTGACATCTAAACACATATTTTCATTCATCCACATTACAGGGATTAACATCACAAGGCTCACATAAAGGTTTAGGGGGATGTCATAGTCTCGTCATAGAACCAAGTAACCAATAACTAGTGCCAAGTAACCAAAGATCCAAGAACCAGGTAGAATGATGGTCTTAGGGCCATGCGCCTAGGAGCCTCGCCATACATTCCACAATGGCCTGCCTCTTATTTGTATAAGGGTTTAGCCTCCAAGAGATAACCAATATAAGAACAAGATCACTAGGAAGGTAAGTGGATAATGACTAGCCCATATTAGTCCACACATACCCCCATCCTCATAATTTTCCCATGTCTGCTTCCTTATAAACACTCCACCAGAGGTCACTCCATCGACATGGCGAGAAGAACAACACAACACAGACCAGCACTAGAAAAAATAGAAAGAACCTAGCTTAGCCAACACAAACATCCAGAAAAGCCAAGAGGAGAAGTCTCCAAAACCCAAATTACAATAAATAAATAAATATATAAATGCGCGCAAGTTCAACATTAAAACAACATAACCATAGGAGTTACACGAAAAAGGAAAAGAAAATTTATTTTTAAAAGGATATTAAAATTATCTAGTTCCTTCTTCTTCTACTTGCAACATTGTGAGTTAGTTGATGTTTTAATTAAGTTTGTAAAAGTATTAAAAAATATCCCCACCATGAAGTAAATAAAAATTTGGGTTGCCGTATTGCTTTTGAAATTACTACCACCTTGAGGGTCTTATCCTAGGATGGGGACCTTTTCACTTTTACTATGCACTTTTACTATTCACTATTCACTATTCACTGTCACTATTCACTTTTACTATTCACTATTCACTATGCACTTTTACTATTCACTATTTATTTTTATTATTCACTTTTCACTATTCATTTGAAGGCAAACTATATGTAGTTTAAAACATTTGACTTGAAATAGAAATCTTAAATCAAGTTAAATGGAATTTATTTATGCATAATGTATAATACGAATTGAATAGATGCTCGAACTCAGAGTTGCACTTCGGAAATACAATGTTTATATTTGCAAATACAAAATTAACTCATTGCTCTATTTTTAAATTATTCTATACTTTCTTTATAGTTAAAGAACTTTTTAAAGTTAATTCCACATATAAATATCTTAGCCGAAGCAAATTTAATACATTCATTTCTAAAGCATACCACAGTTCTTATAAACATAATGAAATCACATGACAATTTTCTATCTAACATCACCCAATTAGTTTTCCTTTAACATAATAAGATTTTAATAGTTTGAAAATCTGGGAACAACAGTCCCATAACTATAAAAATACCAACAACAGTAAGCTAAATAGTCACATGTATGGAAATGAAAAAGTGTAGGCCTCACATACTCCCCCCCAAGACTGTATTTCCTCCTGGATGTCATCAAAGAGGTGAGGATAAAAGGAACTTATAAGATTTTAAAGTATGATACTAAATGTAATAAAGGCATAACCCTATTCACAAAGCACACTGTATTGATTGAAATCAACATAAGGAATTTCATGTTCATAGATCATTATCACACATGCATAAGGAATTCAGACATCGTACAACCTGTTTATATAGAACATCAACTGATATACAGATACATCAATTACAGATCTGTCATCTAAACACATATTTTCATTCATCCACATTGGGAGCTTTGGGGTTTGCATGTTGTTTAGACCGACATGGAGTGGGTTGAGCATGGTTTGACCCTTGTCCTACTACATGTAGCTATGAGAGAGTGAGGTTGCGGTTTGTCGACTAACCTTCACCTTGGAGGAATACCCATCCTCTTATTTTGTCATCATGATGGCCATATCATATGAGTATCAAAGTCTTCTGCTTGTGTTTTTTGGTGGTTGTGATCCTCTTAGTCAATTGTCCTCTTGAGTCAGTTGGTTTAGGTGGTGAGGGTTGTGTTGGACTCTTCCTCGCCCTTGTGTATCTTGTGGAGTATAGTGATGTAATGTGCACTTTCTTGGATTGCAATTATTTCTTTCGGTTGTTTGGTGACCTTTTTGTATCTTGGTTGTGTGGACTAGCCTTGTTATTTTATCTTGTCTAAAAGTAGCTTAGCCACAACTTTTGATTTTTTCTTTTTCGCGTAACTCCTATGGTTACATTGTTTTAATGTTGAAATTGTGCGCATTTATTCATTTATTCATTTATTCTAATTTGGGTTTTGGAGACTTCTCCTCTTGGCTTTTCTAGATATTTGTGTTGGCTAAGCTAGGTTCTTTCTATTTTTCTAGTGCTGGTCTTGTGTTGTGTTGTTCTTCTCACCATGTCGATGGAGCGACCTCTGGTGGCGTACGCTTAGGGTGAAAACAATATAGTTGATGGTGGCATACAAAATACATGTGCACACACCCTAGACAAGGAAATGCGTGGTTCCCTGACTTAGGTTAATCTCACGAATTATATTTGAACAATAGTTGTTTTAGGAGATAGATCATTTTTCAGTAAAGCACGGTCATTTGTTCTTCTTTCCATTTTCTGAAATTTAATACTAATTTCTCCTCCTTCAGACTTAGCATTTTCAACCAAGCCTATTCATTTGCCCTCTCTTCCTTTTCTTGGAATTTAATTTTGCTTGTATTTCTATCACGTTCATTTTACCATTTCTCTGAAATTTAATTTATATATATATATATATATATATATATATATATATATATATATATATATATATATATATATACACCGCCATTATCTCAATTCACTTAACTCTCAATTTCATTAATAAGTTCCTTATCTATAAAGAAAGTATAGAATAATTCATTAAAAATAGAGCAATGAGTTAATTTTGTTTTTGCAAATATAAACATTGTATTTCTGAATTGCAACTCTGAGTTCAAGCATCTATTCAATTCATATTATACATTATGCATAAGTAAATTCTATTTAACTTGATTTAAGATTTCTATTTCAAGTCAAATGTTTTAAACTACATATAGTTTGCCTTCAAATGAATAGTGAAAAGTGACTAATAAAAATAAATAGTGAATAGTGAAAAGTGAATAGTGAATAGTGAAAAGTGAATAGTAAATAGTCAAAAGTGAATAGTGAATAGTAAAAGTGCATAGTAAAAGTGAAAAGGTCCCCATCCTAGGATGAGACCCTTAAGGTGGTAGTAATTTCAAAAACAATACTGCAACCCAAATTTTCATTTATTTCATGGTGGGAATTTTTTTAATACTTTTAGAAACTTAATTAAAACATCAACTAACTCACAACGTTGCTAGTAGAAGAAGAAGGAACTAGATAATTTTAATATCTTTCTAAAAATTAATTTTCTTTTCCTTTTCTAATGTCTAAATGGTAAAACTTAATGAACAAGAAAATTACAACTATCAACCCAAGAACAGAGAGGATTTCCTCACAACTCCAAAAATAACAATTTATACAACAATAGGGAGATAATTTTCTCCTTTTAAAAAATTGACAAGGAAGGAGCTATTAAAAAATCAGGCTCTCCTTAAGACTTAAGGAAATTAGAATATTTTCTAAGATCCAATAATCTTCTCCAAGCTTCACAATAAGCTCCCAGAAAACCTACATATCACACAAGGGAAGAAACACTACACAAGCTGCTCTCCTCCCTACCGTAGACCCGTAAGAGGGTCACCCTCGAGCTAGGGAGACCATCCACATACCCAGGGTAAAATAGACTATACACATCACAACATTGAACATCAACAACAAATCAAATAATACACACAACCTCAAGGTTTGACTCACAATACAAAGACTCAGCTTAGGTGAGTTCAGGGAGGGTAGGGAAGTAGACATCTCTACCTCTAGGTGTCATCCTTTACATATTTTATCACATTTTATCACAAGGCCTCAAGCCAACTTTATCACAAGGTCTCAAGCCAAAAATTTATTCTTCCACAAGGCCTCAAGCCTTCCAATGAATCAATTACTAGGGATATCCCAATAGGCTCTCAAAGCCATAAAGCCCTTTAGGCTCAAAAGTACTAACATGCCCTCAAGGCATTTACAACAAGAACCAAGATGACACCTAAGGAGGGTCACACCTCCCCTTCCATATACAAGATGAGCATTGCCTTCCAATAGGAAGGAGCTCTTTCTACACCCAACACAAAACCCCAAAACAATAACAGAATACTCATAGAAGACATTTGCAAACTCATTCAACAAGAAGTAAACAAACATACATATAAAACAACAGATACACAAGAGAGTAGACTTGATTCACCAACCTTCCAAAGCTGAATTATGGAATGAAAGTTGATGAAGAGCTCCACTCTAGCCTCCTCCAAAATTCTCCTTCTTTCCTCAATAATATAACCCTAAAAAAATAATCTTTCTATGATCACAAGCAAGGGATAATGAATGGAGGATATAGGATGGCTAGAATAATTTCGGCATTATGAGGTTATGAAGAGAAGAACAGAGAAAGAATTGGGCATTATGAGGATACCAGAAGAAGATTTCCTAGAGGAAATTAGGCATGATAAGAATGCAAGATTGAAGTCCCCCTGCAAGAATGAAGTCCCCTCCTGTAAGAATGAAGTTCCCCTAC
The DNA here is from genome assembly GCA_027924645.1 of Cunninghamia lanceolata. Lineage (NCBI taxonomy): Eukaryota > Viridiplantae > Streptophyta > Pinopsida > Cupressales > Cupressaceae > Cunninghamia > Cunninghamia lanceolata. The sequence continues at coordinate 1,292,869 of BSBN01001161.1, forward strand.
ACAAAAAATGAAGTTCCCCTGTAAAATCCTGTCTCTCAATTGCTTAGAGAAGGGTCTGATTTATAGATTTTCTAAGAAGTGAATGGAAGGTGAGGATCAAAAGTTGAGATCAAGGGCTCACATTATCTGTGAATTTTAAATTCATAGTGGATGAATTAAAAATTTATTGTTTTAAGATTGTAATATTTAAATAACCCCATTATCCCAAGTGGAATTAATAAAATATCCACACTATCCCAAGTGGAATTAAAAAATATTCCCACTATCCCAAGTGGAATTAATAAAATAAACCCACTCATTATACATTATCCCTAATGGACTTAAAATAATTAACCCCACTCAAGAGGTCCCCCATTATAGCCCACATGTAGAAATAAAATACAATAAGTAAACTAAAATAAGAGAGAGTGGGTGACACACCACCCTCATTGAGGAGAACCCCACCAAAAGAGAGGCACAAGGAGACAAGCACTCCATTATTAGGGGATCATAGAGTTGCTCCGTGACTTGAAAGTGGGCCTGAGTGTGGATTTCACTCGTCCCATTGTCTCCATGCTTCCAAATTTGTCACTTAACTTCACCTTGAAGTTGAAGTGACCATATGGAGGTTAACCCAAGGTTATTCTAGTCAAAAAGGTCCCTAGACTCATGGGGTATAACCTAGGGTTGTTTTAAACCTAGTTAGGACTCCCAGAGTCAAGTAAAAACACAAGAAGAGGGTCAAAAAGAAATAAAGTTAAAACAAAATTCAAAACAACATTTCTTACAACACCTATCACAATATAATTAATTCAGCAGATAGAACTATTTCCCTTAACCTCATGCAACATTACAACAATTTACCAAACACAAGGTTGATCTTAGATCCTCGTGGAACTAGATCGGCTCACAAGGGATACAACATAGGGTGTGGAATAATCTCCTGTATTTGTGGTTTTGTTAGAAATACTTGCACACTGAATTTCAAAGTTAATTCCACATATAAATATCATAGCCGAAGTAAAGTTAATACATGCATTTTTAAAGCATACCACAGTTCTTATAAACATAATGAAATCACATGACAATTTTCTATTTAACATCACCCAATTAGTTTTCCTTTAACATAATAACATTTTAATAGTTTGAAAATCTGGGAACAACAGTCCCATAAATATAAAAATACCAATAACAGTAAGCTAAATAGTCACATGTACAGAAATAAAAAAAGTGTAGGCCTCACATACTCCCCCTCTAAGACTGTACTTCCTCCTGAAAGTCATCAAAGATGTGAGGATAAAAGGAACTCATAAGATTTTAAAGGATGATACTAAATGTTATAAAGCCATAATCCTATTCACAAAGCACACTGTATTGATTGAAATCAACATAAGAAATTTCATGTTCATCAATCATTATCACACATGCATAAGGAATTCACACATCGTACAACTTGTTTATGTAGAACATCAACTCATATACAGATACATCAATTACAGATATGACATCTAAACACATATTTTTATTCATCCACATTACATGGATTAACTTCACAAGGCTCACAGAATGGTTTAGGGGGATGTCATAGTCTCATCAAAGAACCAAGTAACCAATAACTAGTGCCAAGTAACCAAAGATCCAAGAACCAGGTAGAATGATGGTCTCAGGGGCACGCACCTAGGAGCCTCACCATACATTCCACAATGGCCTACCTCTTATTTATATAAAATCTTAAATCAAGTTAAATTAAATAAGTTAAGAGAACTAAGTAAGTTTAACCTACCGTTAATCTTGTTTAGGAACAAGTTGATTATTAAAATTAATTCAAATGTTGAACTAAAACCTAAAGCAGAACCCTAGGGGGGACTGAGTCGAGTGAAGTTAACCAACCTTGTGTAAGTGATCTGGTTTACCAAGAAATTAGGAATAATGTAAAGGATGTAGTGATATTACTGTTAGATAAAGAACGTGAAGAAAAATAATAGGATAACATAAGAAGACCTCGCACAATGAGAAGGGAAATGAGATAGAAATACAATCAAAATTAAATTCCAAGAAAAGGAAGAGAGGGCAAATGAATAGTTGATCGTGCTTTGTTGAAAAATGATCTATCACCTAGAACAACTTTATTCAAATATAATTCGTGAGATTAACCTAAGTTAGGGAACCACGCGTTTCCTTGTCTAGGGTGTGCGCACATGTATTTGGTACGCCATCGTCAACTGTATTGCTTTCACCTTAAGTGTGCACCACTGAGCACACTTATGCGTGCGAGGGGGTTTTCAAAGTAGTAAGGGAAAAAATTTTATATTTCGTATCATGACCATATGACGCATGTGGACATGACACGTGTGTAAGGCATGTTATAACTGCATGGAAAAAGTGGTCATGACATTTGGTATCAGAGCACATGTTTCAAAATTGGGAGCTCTGGGGTTTGCATGTTGTTTAGACCGACATGGAGTGGGTTAAGCATGGTCTGACCCTTGTCCTACTACATGTAGCTGCAAGAGAGTGAGGTTGTGGTTTGTCGACTAACCTTCACCTTGGAGGAATACCCATCCTCTTGTTTTGTCATCATGATGGCCTTGTCACATGAGTATCGAAATCTTCCGCTTGTGTTTTCCATGGGATCAATCCGGTAGGCTAGTTACAATCAAAAGATTTTATTCAGATTTGCCCCTCTCTAGTGATTCAGATTTGATAAGATTTTGACAGTACATAGGTAGCACGAAAAAATGCCCTCCCACAAAATGCCCTCCAACAATCCAAAATGCCCTCCAACCAACCCTCCAACCTTTAAGGTCCTCCCAATATCCAACAACTGGAAGGAAGGTAAAAATGCCCTATTGTTTATTTAGGCAACGGTAAAAGTGAATGGGGGTGAGTGAAGTGGGGGTTTTGCGGGGCTATTTAGCTTTGGAAATGGCAATGAGTGGAGTTGCTATGAATAGTGAACTGTATTGCTTTCACCTTAAGTGTGCAATTCAGAAATACAATGAAATCACATGACAATTTTCTATCTAATAATCTTCTATCTAATAGTGAAAATTTTCTATAAGCATACCACGGTTCTTATAAACATAATAAAATCACATGACAATTTTCTATCTAATATCACTCAATTAGTTTTCATTCTTGCAAGGGGACTTCATTCTTGCATTCTTATCATGCCTAATTTCCTCTAGGAAAATCTTCTTCTGGCATCCTCATAATGCCCAATTCTTTCTCTATTCTTCTCTTCATAGCCTCATAATGCCGAAATTATTCTAGCCATCCTATATCCTCCATTCTTTATCCCTTGCTTGTGATCATAGAGAGATTATTTTTGGGGTTGGATTATTGAGAAAAAAAGAAGAATTTTGGAGGAGGCTAGAGTGGAGCTCTTCATCAACTTTCATTCCATAATTGGGCTTTGGAAGGTTGGTGAATCAAGTCTACTCTCTTGTGTATCTATTGTTTTATATGTATGTTTCTTTCTTTCTTGTTATTCTTTTGGGGTTTTGTGTGTTGGGTGTAGAAAGAGCTCCTTTCAGTTGGAAGGCAATGCTCATCTTGTATAGGGAAGGGAAGGTGTGACCCTCCTCGGGTGTCATCTTGGTTCTTGTTGTAAATGCCGTGAGGGTATGTTAGTACTTTTGAGCCTAGAGGGCTTTATGGCTTTGAGAGCCAATTGGGATATCGCTGGTAATTAATTCATTAGAAGGCTTGAGGCCTTGTGGAAGAATAAATTTTTGGCTTGAGGCCTTGTGATAAAAAGTGATAAATGTGAAGGGATGACACCTAGAGGTAGAAATGTCTCCTTCCCTACCCTCCCTGAACTCACCTAAGCTGAGTCTTTGTATTGTGAGTCAAACCTTGAGGGTTTGTGTATTATTTAATTTGTTGTTGTTGTTCAATGTTGTGATGTGTATAGTCTATTTTACCCTAGGTATGTGGATGATCTCCCTGGAGGATCACACCTTCCCTTCCCTATACAAGATGAGCATTACCTTCCAACTAGAACGAGCTCTTTCTACACCTAACACACAAAACCCCAAAACAATAACAGAATACTCATAGAAGATATTTGAAAACTCATTCAACAAGCAAGAAATAAATATACATATAAAACAACAAATACACAAGAGAGTAGACAAGCCCAATTATGGAATGAAAGTTGATGAAGAGCTCCACTCTAGCCTCCTCCAAAATTCTCTGTCTTTCCTCAATAATCCAACCCCAAAAATAATCTCTTTATGATCACAAGCAAGGGATAAAGAATGGAGGATATAGGATGGCTAGAATAATTTCGGCATTATGACGCTATGAGGAGAAGAATAGAGAAAGAATTGGGCATTATGAGGATGCCAGAAGAAGATTTTTCTAAAAGAAATTAGGCAAAATAAGAATGCAAGAATGAAAGTCCTAACTAGGTTTAAATCAACCCTAGGTTATACCCTATGGGTCTAGGGACCTTTTTGACTAGGATAACCTTGGGTTAACTTCCATATGGTCACTTCAACTTCAGGGTGAAGTTAAGTGACGAATTTGGAAGAATGGGGACAATGGGATGAGTGGAATCCACACTCAGGCCCACTTCCAAGTTATGGAGCAACTCTATGATCCCCTAATAATGGAGTGCTTGTCTCTTTGTACCTCTCTTTTGGGGGGTTTCTCTTAATGAGGGTGGTGTGTCACCCACTCTCTCTTATTTTAGTTTTACTTATTGTATTTTATTTCTACATGTGGGCTATAATGGGGGGACCTCTTGAGTGGGGTTAATTGTTTTAAGTCCATTAAGGATAATGGATAATGAGTGGGTTTGTCATGCCCACATTTCCCATGCGGTCACAACACGCATTCACATGTGTCATGTCCACACGCGTCATGTGGTCATGATATGAACTATAAAAATTTTCCCTTACTACTCTGAAAACCCCCTCGCATGCATAAGGGTGCTTTGGCAGTGCATGCTTAAGGTGAAACTAATACAGTTGACGGCAAGTGTACCAAATACAACGTGCGCACACCCTAGACAAGGAAATGGTGTGGTTCCCTGACTTAGGTTAATCTCAAGAATTATATTTGAACAAAGTTGTTTTAGGTGATAGATCATTTTCTCAACAAAGCACGATCATCTGTTCATTTGCCCTCTCTTCTTTTTCTTGGAATTTAATTTTGATTGCATTTCTATCTCATTCTCCTTCCCGTTGTACAAGATCTTCTTATGTTATCCTATTTTTTTTTTCTTTATGTTCTTTATCGAACAGTAATAACACTACATCCTTTACATTATTCCTAATTTCTTGGTAAACCAGATCACTTACATAGGGTTGGTTAACTTCACTCGACTCAGTCCCCCTAGGGTTCTGCTCTAGGTTTTAGTTCAATGTTTCAATTAATTTTAATAATCAACCTATTCCTAAATAGGATTAACGGTAGGTTAACTTACTTAGTTCTCTTAGCCCTGTTCAGAAATGCCGCACATTTTCTCTTCTTTGTTTTCCAAGGTTTAGCTGTTCTTTCTCTTTATCTCTTTTCTAATTTAATTGAACATTTATTCTTTAAATTTACAGTTGAGTTTAAAATGGCCACTCATGAAATGCCTATGATGGCTTGTTTGCGTTTATTTTCAGTGTCCTTTGTAAATGAAGGGATCATACTTTCCTCTTCATTTTCTTGTCATTTAATTTGGAATAATTGTCAAAACTTCTGAGAACTCTTCCTTAAAATTAAAATATATTTTACCTATGCTCTTTTTACATTGAATAGTAAAAGTGAATAGTGAATAGTGAAAAGTAAATAGTGAAAAGTGAATAGTAAAAGTGAATAGTAATAGTGAATAGTGAATAGTAAAAGTGAAAAGGTCCCCATCCTAGGATGAGACCCTCAAGGTGGTAGTAATTTCAAAAGAAATACTGCAACCCAAATTTTCATTTACTTCATGGTGGGGATATTTTTTAATACTTTTACAAACTTAATTAAAACATCAACTAACTCACAATGTTCCAAGTAGAAGAAGAAGGAACTAGATAAATTTTAATATCCTTTTAAAAATAATTTTTTTTTCCTTTTCTAATTTCTAAATGGTAAACTTAATGAACAAGAAAATTACAACTATCAACCCAAGAACAGAGAGGATTTTCTCACAACTCCAAAAATAACAATTTATACAATAATAGGGAGATAATTTTCTCCTTTTGAAAAATTGACAAGGAAGGAGCTATTAAAAAATTAGGCTCACCTTTAAAACTTAAGAAAAATAGAATATTTTCTAGGATCCAATAAATAAACTCCAAGCTTTACAATAAGCTCCCATAAAACCTGCATATCACACAAGGGAAGAAACACCACACAAGCTGCTCCCCTCCCTACCATAGACCCCGCAAGCAGGGTCATTCCCGAGTTAGGGAGACCATTCTCATACCCAGGGTAAATAGGACTATACACATTCACAACATTGAAGAACAACAACAAATTCAAATAATACACACACCCTCAAGGTTTGACTCACCAATACAAAGACTCAGCTTAGGTGAGTTCAGGGAGGGTAGGGAAAGTAGACATCTCTACCTCCAGGTGTCATCCCTTCACATTTTATCACTTTTTATCACAAGGGCCTCAAGCCAACTTTATCATAAGGCCTCAAGCCAAAAATTTATCACAAGGCCTCAAGCCAAAAATTTATTCTTCCACAAGGCCTCAAACCTTCCAATGAATCAATTACCAGGGATATCCTAATAGGCTCTCAAAGCCATAAAGCCCTCTAGGCTCAAAAGTACTAACATGCCCTCAAGGCATTTACAACAAGAACCAAGATGACACCCAAGGAGGGTCACACCTCCCCTTCTTTATACAAGATTAGCATTGCCTTCCAACTAGAAGGAGCTTCTTCTACACCCAACACAAAACCCCAAAACAATAACAGAATACTCATAAAAGACATTTGCAAACTCATTCAACAAGCAAGAAACAAACATACATATAAAACAACAGATACACAAGAGAGTAGACTTGATTCACCAACATTCCAAAAGCCCAATTATGGAATGAAAGTTGATGAAGAGCTCCACTCTAGCCTCCTCCAAAATTCTCCTTCTTTCCTCTATAATCCAACCCCAAAATAATCTCTCTATTATCACAAGCAAGGGATAAAGAATGGAGGATATAGGATGGCTAGAATAATTTCGGCATATGAGGCTATGAAGAGAAGAAATAGAGAAATAATTAGGCATTAAAAGAGAGAGAGAATAGAGAAATAATTAGGCATTATGAGGATGCCAGAAGAAGATTTTCCTAGAGGAAATTAGGCATGATAAGAATGCAAGAATGAAGTCCCCCTGCAAGAATGAAATTCCCTGCACAAAAAATGAAGTTCCCCTACAAAATCCTGTCTCTCCAATTGCTTAGAGAAGGGTCTCATTTATAGATTTTTTAAGAAGTGAATGGAAGGTGAGGATCAAGAGTTGAGATCAAGGGCTAACATTATCTGTGAATTTTAAATTCATAGTGGATGAATTAAAAATTTATTATTTTAAGATTGTAATATTTAAATAACCCCACTATCCCAAGTGGAATTAATAAGATATCCCCACTATCCCAAGTGGAATTAAAAAATATCCCCACTATCCCAAGTGGAATTAATAAAATAAACCCACTCATTATCCATTATCCCTAATGGACTTAAAACAATTAACCTCACTCAAGAGGTCCCCCATTATAGCCCACATGTAGAAATAAAATACAATAAGTAAACTAAAATAAGAGAGAGTGTGTGACACACCACCCTCATTAAGAGGAACCCCACCAAAAGAAAGGTACAAGGAGACAAGCACTCGATTATTAGGAGATCATGGAGTTGCTCCATGACTTGGAAGTGGGCCTGAGTGTGGATTCCACTCATCCCATTGTTCCCATGCTTCAAAATTCGTCACTTAACTTCACCCTGAAGTTGAAGTAACCATATGGAAGTTAACCCAAGGTTATCCTAGTCAAAAAGGTCACTAGACCCATAGGGTATAACCTAGGGTTGTTTTAAACCTAGTTAGGACTCCCAAAGTCAAGTAAAAACACAAGAAGAGGGTCAAAAAGAAATAAAGTTAAAACAAGATTCAAAACAACATTTCTTACAACACTTATCACAATATAATTAATTCAGCAGATACAACTATTTCCATTAACCTCGTGCAACATTACAACAATACAACATTACAACAATTTACCAAACAAAAGGTTGATCTTAGTTCCTCGTGGAACTAGATCGGCTCACAAGGGATACAACATAGGGTGTGAAATGATCTCCTGTATTTGTGGTTTTGTTATAAATACCTACACACTCAATTCCAAAGTTAATTCCACATATAAATATCATAGCTAAAGTAAATTTAATACATGCATTTCTAAAGCATACCACAGTTCTTATAAACATAATGAAATCACATGACAATTTTCTATCTAACATCACCCCAATTAGTTTTCCTTTAACATAATAACATTTTTAATAGTTTGAAAATTTGGAACAACAGTCCCATAAATATAAAAATACCAACACAGTAAGCTAAATAGTCACATGTACGGAAATGAAAAAGTGTAGGCCTCACATACTCCCCCCCTAAGACTGTACTTCCTCCTGGAAGTCATCAAAGAGGTGAGGATAAAAGGAACTCATAAGATTTTAAAGTATGACACTAAATGTTATAAAGGCATAATCCTATTGACAAAGCACACTGTATTAACTGAAATCAACATAAGAAATTTCATGTTCATCAATCATTATCACACATGCATAAGGAATTCACACATCTTACAACCTGTTTATATAGAACATCAACTGATATACAGATACATCAATTACAGATCTGACATCTAAACACATATTTTTATTCATCCACATTACAGGGATTAACTTCACAAGGCTCACATAAAGGTTCAGGGGGATGTCATAGTCTCATCATAGAACCAAGTAACCAATAACTAGTGCCAAGTAACCAAAGATCCAAGAACCTGGTAGAATGATGGTCTAAGGGCCATGCTCCTAGGAGCCTCGCCATACATTCCACAAGATACACAAGGGCGAGGAAGAGTTCAACACAACCCTCACCACCTAGACCAACTGACTCAACAGGACAATCGACCAAGAGGATCACAATCACCACAAAACATAAGCGGAAGACTTCGATACTCAGGTGACAAGGCCATCATGATGACAAAACAAGAGGATGGGTATTCCTCCAAGGTGAAGGTTAGTCGACAAACCACAACCTCACTCTCTAGCAGTTACATGTAGTAGGACAAGGGTCAAACCATGCTCAACCCACTCCATGTCAGTCTAAACAACATGCAAACCCCAAAGCTCCCAATGTTGAAACATGTGCTCTGATACCAAATGTCATGTCCATATTTCCCATGCAGTCACAACACGCATTACAGACATGTTATGTCCACATGCGTCATGTCGTCATGATACGAACTGACAAAATTTTTCCTTTACTACCCTGTAAAACCCCTCGCATGCGTAAGCGTGCTCGGTGGTGCATGCTTAAGGTGAAAGCAATACAGTTGACGGCGGCATACCAAATACATGTGTGCACACCGTAGACAAGGAAACACGTGGTTCCCTGACTTAGGTTAATCTCACGAATTATATTTAAACAAAGTTGTTTTAGGTGATAGATCATTTTTCAACAAAGCATGATCATCTATTCATTTGCCCTCTCTTCCTTTTCTTGAATTTAATTTTGATTGTATTTCTATCTCATTCTCCTTCCCGTTGTGCAAGATCTTCTTATGTTATCCTATTTTTTCTTTACGTTCTTTATCGAACAGTAATAACACTACATCCTTTACATTATTCCTAATTTCTTGGTAAACCGATCACTTACACAGGGTTGGTTAACTTCACTCGACTCAGTCCCCCTAGGGTTCTGCTCTAGGTTTTAGTTCAACGTTTGAATTAATTTAAATAATCAACCTATTCCTAATCAGGATTAACGGTAGGTTAACTTACTTAGGTCTCTCAGCCCTGTTCGAAAATGTCGCGTATTTTCTCCTCTTTGTTTTCCAAGGTTAGCTATTTTTTCTCTTTATCTCTTTTCTATTTTAATTGAACATTTATTCTCTAAATCTATAGTTGAGTTTAAAATGGCCACTCATGAAATGCCTATGATGGCTTGCTTGCGTTTATTTTCAGTGTCCTTTGTAAATGAAGGGATCATACTTTCCTCTTCATTTTCCTATCATTTAATTTAGAATAATTGTCAAAACTTCCGAGAAACTCTTCCTTAAAATTAAAATATATTTACCTATGCTCTTTTTTAGATTGTACTTGTATAAACAGTGTATTTCTGAATTGCAAACTCTGAGTTTAAACATCTATTCAATTCGTATTATACATTATGCATAAATAAATCCCACTTTCCTCACTTAAAATTTCTATTTCAAGTCAATGTTTTAAACTACATATAGTTTGCCTTCAAATAAATAGTGAAAGTGAATAGTAAAAGTAAATAGTGAATAGTACAAATGAATAGTGATTAGTGGAAAGTGAATAGTAAATAGTGAAAAGTGAATAGTAAATAGTGAATAGTAAAAAGTGAAATGGTCCCCATCTTAGGAAGAGACCCTCAAGGTGGCAGTAATGTTAAAAGCAATACTGCAACCCAAATTTTATTTCTTTCATGGTAACAAAATTTAAAACTAATATTTCTACTAAGCTTGCACAGAAAGAATACTTTACAAATTAATTAAGACATCAACTAACTCTCAACTTTGCAATTAGGAGAAGGTACTAGACAATTTTAATATCCTATTAAAAATAATTTTTCTTTTCCTCTTCTCATTTCTAAATGGTAAAACTTAATGAACTGTAAAATCACAACTAACAACACATTAAGAGAGGACTTTCTCACAACTTCCAAATACCAAATTATTAAAGGAAAGAGAGAGAATGTTCTCCTCTTGTAAAATCAACAAGGATGAAGCTATTTAAAAGACCAAGCTCCCTTAAGACTAAAGGAAAATAAAATATTTTCTAAAACTGAAAAACTCTTCAACTCCACTTTAAGCTCCATGAAACCCTGCATGACACACAAAAAAGAAAACACCACACAAGTAGCTCTCCTCCCTGCCGTAGACCCGCAAGAGGGTCACCCCCGAGCTAGGGAGACCATCCACATACCCAGGGTAGAATAGACTTAAACACATCACAACATTGAACAACAACAAATTAAATAATACACACACTCTCAAGGTTTGATTCACAATACAAAGACTCAGCTTAGGTGAGTTCAGGGAGGGTAGGGAAGTAGACATCTCTACCTCTAGGTGTCATCCTTTACATTATTTATCACATTTTATCACAAGGCCTCAAGCAACAATTTATCTTTCCACAAGCCTCAAGCCTTCCAATTAATCAAATTACCCAGGATTTCCCAATAGGCTCTCAAAGCATATGCCCTCTAGGCTAAAAAAATACCAACATTCCCTCAAGGCATTTCTTACAACAAGAACCAAGATGACACCCGAGGAGGGTCACACCTTCCCTTCCCTATACAAGATGAGCATTGCCTTCCAACTAGAAGGAGCTCTTTCTACACCCAACACACAAAACCCTAAAACAATAACAGAATACTCATACATTTGCAAACTCATTCAACAAGCAAGAAACAAACATACAGATAAAACAACAGATACACAAGAGAGTAGACTTGATTCACCAACCTTCAAAGACCAATTATGGAATAAAAGTTGATGAAGAGCTCCACTCTAGCCTCCTCCAAAATTCTCCTTCTTTCCTAATAATCCAACCCCAAAAATAATCTCTATGATCACAAGCAAGGGATAATGAATGGAGGATATAGGATGGCTAGAATAATTTCAGCATTATGAGGCTATGAAGAGAAGAATAGAGAAAGAATTGGGCATTATGAGGATGCCAAAAGAAGATTTCCTAGAGGAAATTAGGTATGATAAGAATGCAAGAATGAAGTCCCCTCCTGCAAGAATGAAGTTCTCCTGCACAAAAAATGAAGTTCCCTTGCAAAATTCATGTCTCTCAATTACTTAGAGAAGGGTCTCATTTATAGATTTTTTGAGAAGTGAATGGAAGGTGAGGATCAAGAGTTGAGATCAAAAGGCTCACATTATCTGTGAATTTTAAATTCATAGTGGATGAATTAAAAATTTATTATTTTAAAGATTGTAATATTTAAATAACCCACTATCCCAAGTGGAATTAATAAAATATCCCCTATATCCCTAGTGGAATTAATAAAGTAAACCCACTCATTATTCATTATCCCTAATGGACTTAAACAATTAACCCCACTCAAGAGGTCCCCCATTATAGCCCACATGTAGAAATAAAATACAATAAGTAAACTAAAATAAGAGAGTGGGTGACACACCACCCTCATTAAGGGGAACCCCACAAAAGAGAGGCACAAGGAGACAAGCACTCCATTATTAGGGGATCATGGAGTTGCTCCATGACTTGGAAGTTGGCCTGAGTGTGGATTTCACTCATCCCATTGTCCCATGCTTCCAAATTCGTCACTTAACTTCACCCTGAAGTTGAAGTGACCATATGGAGGTTAACCCAAGGTTATCCTAGTCAAAAAGGTCCCTAGAGCCATGGGGTATAACCTAGGGTTGTTTTAAACCTAATTAGGACTCACAGAGTCAAGTAAAAACATAAGAAGAGGGTCAAAAAGAAATAAAGTTAAAACAAGATTCAAAACAATATTTCTTACAACACTTATCACAATATAATTAATTCAGAATATAGAACTATCTCCCTTAACCTCATACAACATTACAATAATACAACATTACAACATTTTTCTAAAACACGAGGTTGATCCTACTTCCTCATGGAACTAGATCAACTCACAAGGGATATAATTTCTCCTTTTGAAAAAATGACAAGGAAGGAGCTATTAAAAGATCAGGCTCTCCTTAAGACTTAAGGAAAATATAATATTTTCTAAGATCCAATATCTTCTCCAAGCTTCACAATAAGCTCCCAGAAAACCTGCATATCACACAAGGGAAAAATACTACACAAGCTGCTCTCCTCCCTAACGTAGACCCGCAAGAGGGTCACCCCGAGCTAGGGAGATCATCCACATACCTAGGGTAAAATAGAATATACACATCACAACATTGAAGAACAACAACAAATCAAATAATACACACACCCTCAAGGTTTGACTCACAGTACAAAGACTCAACTTAGGTGAGTTCAGGGAGGGTAGGGAAGTAGACATCTCTACCTCTAGGTGTCATCCCTTCAAATTTTACAACATTTTATCACAAGGCCTCAAGCCAACTTTATCACAAGGCCTCAGCCAAAAATTTATTCTTCACAAGGTCTCAAGCCTTCCAATGAATCAATTACCAGGGATATCCCAATAGGCTCTCAAAGCCATAAGCCCTCTAAGCTCAAAAGTACTAACATGCCCTCAAGACATTTACAACAAGAACCAAGATGACACCCGAGGAGGGTCACACCTTCCCTTCCCTATACAAGATGAGCATTGCCTTCCAACTGGAAGGAGCTCTTTCTACACCCAACACAAAAAACCTTAAAACAATAATAAAATACACATAGAAGACATTTGCAAACTCATTCAACAAGCAAGAAACAAATATACATATAAAACAACAGATACACAAGAGAGTAGACTTGATTCACCAACCTTCCAAAGCTCAATTATGGAATGAAAGTTGATGAAGAGCTCCACTCTAGCCTCCTTCTCCAAAATTCTCCTTCTTTCCTCAATAATCCAACCCCAAAAATAATTTCTCTATGATTACAAGCAAGGGATAAAGAATGGAGGATATAAGATGGCTAGAATAATTTTAGCATTATGAGGCTATGAAGAGAAGAATAGAGAAAGAATTGGGCATTATGAGGATGCCAGAAGAAGATTTCTTAAAGGAAATTAGGTATGATAAGAATGCAAGAAAGAAGTCCCCCTACAAGAATGAAGTCCCCTCTTGCAAGAATGAAGTTCTCCTACACAAAAAATAAAGTTCCCCTGCAAAATCCTGTCTCCCCAATTGCTTAGAGAAGGGTCTCATTTATAGATTTTTTGAGAAGTGAATGGAAGGTGAGGATCAAGAGTTGAGATCAAGGGTTCACATTATCTGTGAATTTTAAATTCATAGTGGATGAATTAAAAATTTATTGTTTTAAGATTGTAATATTTAAATAATCCCACTATCCCAAGTGGAATTAATAAAATATCCCCACTATCCCAAGTGGAATTAAAAAATATCCCCACTATCCCAAGTGGAATTAATAAAATAAACCCACTCATTATCCATCATCCCTAATAGACTTAAAACAATTAACCCCACTCAAGAGGTCCCCCATTATAGCCCACATGTAGAAATAAAATACAATAAGTAAACTAAAATAAGAGAGAGTGGGTGACACACCACCCTCATTAAGGGGAACCCCACCAAAAGAGGCAAAAGGAGACAAGCACTCCATTATTAGGAGATCACAGAGTTGCTCCATAACTTGGAAGTGGGCCTGAGTGTGGATTCCACTCATCCCATTATCCCCATGCTTCCAAATTTGTCACTTAACTTCACCCTAAAGTTGAAGTGACCATATGGAGGTTAACCCAAGGTTATCCTAGTCAAAAAGGTCCCTAGACCCATAGGGTATAACCTAGGGTTGATTTAAACCTAGTTGGAAACCTACAGTCAAATAAAAACATAAAAAGAGGGTCAAAAAGAAATAAAGTTTAAACAAGATTTAAAACAACATTTCTTACAACACTTATCATAATAAAAGTAAATCATAAGATAGCCCTTATTCCCTTGACCTCATACAATATTAACACATTACAACATTACAACATTTTTCCAAAACATGAGGTTGATCTTAGTTCCTCATAGAACTAGATCAGCTCACAAGGGATACAACATAGGTATGGGATGTCTCTTGTATTTGTGGTTTTGTTAGAAATACCTGCACACTCAATTTCAAAGTTAATTCCACATATAAATATCATAGCCGAAGCAAATTTAATACATGCATTTCTAAAGCATACCACAGTTCTTGTAAACATAATGAAATCACATGACAATTTTCTATCTAACATCACCCAATTAGTTTTCCTTTAACATAATAAGATTTTAATAGTTTTAAAATCTAGGAACAACAGTCCCATAAATATAAAAATACCAACAATAGTAAGCTAAATAGTCACATGTATGGAAATGAAAAAGTGTAGGCCTCACATTCTCCCCCCTAAGACTGTACTTCCTCCTGGAAGTCATCAAAGAGGTGAGGATAAAAGGAACTCATAAGATTTTAAAGTATGATACTAAATGTTATAAAGGCATAATCCTATTCACAAAGCACACTATATTGATTGAAATCAACATAAAGAATTTCATGTTCATCAATCATTATCACACATGCATAAGGAATTCACACACCGTACAACCTGTTTATATAGAACATCAACTCATATATAGATACATCAATTATAGATCTGACATCTAAACACATATTTTCATTCATCTACATTACAGGGATTAACTTCACAAGGCTCACATAATGGTTTAGGGGGATATCATAGTCTCATCATAGAACCAAGTAACCAATAACTAGTGGCAAGTAACCAAAGATCCAAGAACTAGGTAGAATGATGGTCTCAGGGCCACGCGCCTAAGAGCCTCGCCATACATTCTACAATGGCCTACCTCTTATTTGTACAAGGGTTTATCCTCCAAGAGATAACCAATGTAAGAAAAAGATCACTAGGAAGGTAAGTGGATAATGACCAGCCCATACTAGTCCACACCTACCCCCATCCTCATAAGTTTCCCACGCCTGCTTCCTTATATACACTCCACCAGAGGTCACTCCATCGACATGGTGAGAAGAACAACACAACACAAGACCAGCACTAGAAAAACAAAAAAGAACCTAGCTTAGCCAACACAAATATCTAGAAAAGCCAAGAGGAGAAGTCTCCAAAACCTAAATTAGAATAAATAAATAAATGAATAAATGCGTGCAATTTCAACATTAAAACAACATAACCATAGGAGTTATGCGAAAAAGGAAAAATCAAAAGTTGTGGCTAAGCTACTTTTAGACAAGATAAAATAACAAGGCTAGTCCACACAACCAAGATACAAAAAGGTCACCAAACAACCGAAAGAAATAATCGCAATATAAGAAAGTGCACATTACATCACTATACTCCATAAGATACACAAGGGCGATGAAGAGTCCAACACAACCCTCACCACCTAGACCAACTGACTCAAGAGGACAATCAACCAAGAGGATCACAACCACCACAAAATACAAGTGGAAGACTTCGATACTCATGTGACAAAGCCATCATGATGACAAAACAAGAGGATGGGTATACCTCCAAGGTGAAGGTTAGTCGACAAACCATGACCTCACTCTCTTGCAGCTACGTGTAGGAGAACAAGGGTCAAACCATGCTCAACCCACTCCATGTCGGTCTAAACAACATGCAAAGCCCAGAGCTCCCAATGTTGAAACATGTGTTGTGATATTCTATTTTCCTTACATCTTAAGGAGAGCCTAATCTTTTAATAACTCTTTCCTTGTCAATTTTTCAAAAGGAGAAAATTATCTCCTTATTGTTGTATAAATTGTTATTTTTGGAGTTGTGAGGAAATCCTCTCTATTCTTGGGTTGATAGTTGTAATTTTCTTGTTCATTAAGTTTTACCATTTAGAAATAAGAAAAAGGAAAAGAAAAATTATTTTTAAAAGGATATTAAAATTATCTAGTTCCTTCTTCTTCTACATGCAACGTTGTGAGTTAGTTGATGTTTTAATTAATTTTGTAAAAGTATTAAAAAATATCCCCACCCTGAAATAAATGAAATTTGGGTTGCAGTATTGCTTTTGAAATTACTGCCACCTTGAGGGTCTCATCCTAGGATGGGGACCTTTTCACTTCTACTATGCACTTTTACTATTCACTATTCACTGTCACTATTCACTTTTACTATTCACTATTTGTAGACACCCTAAAATGACCGTGTCGTCGAATCACTTGCATTTCGTTATCTGTCTCATCACCTGCATTTCAACATTAATTAAATAATCTAATTATTTAATTAATTTCACCAAATTCTTCTAAATCACAAAATTGCGACATTAATTAAATAAATCCTCATTATTTAATTAATTAAATCAAATTCCTCTATATTCTTCCACAATTAAATAATTTTTAATTATTTAATTAAATCATTGTCACCTTCCAAAATTCACATCTACATTAATTAAATATATCCAATTATTTAATTAATTCAACAAATTCCCTCTTATCTAAAATTAAATAATTCTTAAATTATTTAATTAAATCAAATTCATTCTCCCAAAATCATGCACAACAATTAAATAAATTTGTTTATTTAATTTGCTTTTCAAAATCTTCTAAATTAAATAATTCCAATTATTTAATTACTTCTTCCAAAAATATCTTCTCTAAATTTAAATAAATCAATTATTTATTTAAATTGCTTTTTCTTCTAATTTGAGTTATCTCTAAAAAACTCAAGCTTTCTTGCTCATCAATTAAATATTTCTATATTTAATAAAGCAAAATATCTTCTTTTCTCATCCAAATCCCTTCTTCTTGTTTTAAATCACTTAACTGATTGCTTTATTCTTTTAATTGATTTATCTCTTCAGTTAACTCATTCTTCTATTCTTGATAACTCCTCTCATGCAAAAGCAAGCAAGACACATGTCTTCTTCTCATTCGTTGCACATTCCTCAACTTATCTCCTCCGTTGATCGATTTTCCTTGAAATCTATATAAACCCCCTCATCTCCTTCATTGAGCCTCTCTCTTCGATTGTATTCTCAGGCATACTTAACAGAGCTTCGAGCATACACAACGCATCGATTGAGCACTATAACGATCTTTTGACATTGATCTCTTGAGCACTACACTTGCTTGTTGCAGCTATGGCTTTGCAATTTCATTGTGCAATTCTACATTCAATCCAAAGGAAACAACACAAATTTCGGTAAAAGTCTTTATTGCATTGAGTGATTATTTATGGCTTTTATTTAAATTGGTTTCCTTTATGTTATTGGGTTCTTTGGTTTTATTTAGTTTAGAATAATCTATTTTTCCATATACACATTCTGGCATGCCCGGTGGGACCCATTGGTCCTGATTTAATATTAAATTTATGGAATTTTTAGTTTGATTTCACAGGATTTTTAACTCTTTTTTTGGAGAGATCCGGAAAAAAAAATTTAAAGGAAGCTTGTTGGGCAAAAACGGAGGTCACGGTTGCGTTCGGAAGGGTCGAGCGATGAAGAAAAATATAAAATTTGGCCTATTTCGGTGAAGGTAAAGTTTTTTTACCTCGGGAACGCAACTCGAGGCTGTATAATCATTGTGAGGAACAGTAATATATATATATATATATATATATATATATATATATATATATATATATATATATATATATATATTAAAAAAAAAAAAAAATTTTTTTTTTTTTTTTCAAAAAGTAAAAAGCAAAAAAAAATCTAAAAATAAAAAAGCAAAAACAAAAAACCAAAAAAAAAAGAACAAATAAAACAAATCAAAAATCAAAAAATAATAAAAAAAAAAGCTAAAAAAAACAAATTCCTTTGCAGCCCTGACAGCAGGTACAAGGTACCTTATTTTGCAGCAGGTACAGCGTACTATTTTTCCAGCCAGCTTTTTCTTTTGTTCTTATGAAAAGATTTGTTTTAATAAAAAATGAAGTGTTTTTAGTTTTTATTTCTTTTAAAAAGTAAAACAAAGTAAAGAGAATCTTTTTTCTTTTTTCTTTTTATTTTTTGAAAAAAATAAAGCATCTTCAGCCCAGCAGCAGGTCACATCAGTGACCAGGAGCCAGTCACAGGGGGCTAAGACAGACCCTTCTTCAATGAGCTTTTTAAATGAATAGGCGATTTTCAAACCTCATTATCTTGGTCATACAGATACATATTTCAGTGCTTTTTTTTTTTAAATAGGCTAGAATTTCGTGATCTACATCGTGGTGAAATTGGTTTTTTTCAAGATTCTCTAATTTTTTAGAAAATTAATTTTCTCACTGCTGTCTTTGTCTCGTCACAGTTTTTTAACTTTTCAAACTTCATAACTTTCACAAACAGACTCGGATTCAGGTGATGTTTTTTTTTAAAGTTGGTATTTTTCTGTCCTCTACACAGTGGTAATATTTTTTCAAAGATTTTCTAAGATTTATTTTTTAAGACCACTCATTGGCCTATTCTCAATCTCTGACTTCAAGCACTTGCTAACTTTTGAGTTTGTGTGGACCTAATATCACTCGTTGCAGCTTCTTATTACTCACACAGAGCCAATAGGTGTTTTTCTTAATATGTTCATGCAAGACGAGCGTTGAAGACCCTTTTGTTTTATCTCACTAAGTCTTAGAAACACATTGCATGCTTAAAAGGAGTAATTGAACAAATCTTTTCTTGCAATCTAAGTCTTAGGAATATACTGCATTTCTTAAGGGACAATGGACATGTATGAACAAACACCTCAATTTTCTAAAGGACAATGGACATGAATGCCAAACACTTCATTTCATAAGGGACAATTTACAACTACAATCGTGTGTGTGCATAGCTTAGTTGCACCTTATTTTTCTTATAACGGGACAATTGAACCTTTGTGTGATGTGCTTGCCTTTACTTTTTGTACTTCCTTTAGAAGGGCCTGCTTTTGGATTGCGATTCATCCAAAAGGGACGACCCTAAGCGGAGTTTTCCTTTGAACCGCTATATAAGAGGGATAAGGCGAAAGCCAAGTCCTAACCGACGTCAGCCTTACCTTGTGGTGCCAAACTGAAAAGAGGTGTACTAGCTCTTTGTGGAAACGATTTTCACATTGAACGAAGTGTTTGAAACTCTTAGTAGGATTGGTTAAAGCTTTTAGTAGCTTGTCGCATTGCTTGTAAGGCGTTGGTCCCTCAAAGTCACTAAGAACCAATTCTAGATAGAGACTACCCGACCTACCTCCGAACATTGCGGTAATCATCAGTGCAAGGGAAATTGATTTAAACCCTTAAGATACTCACCATTGGCTCCCTTGAGAAGAGATAGTATTCCCTTGGACATAAAGCTCTTGTGACCTACTTGAGCTTTCCAAGGGGAGGGTGAGATATCCCTACCTATCGTCTCTCGCAAAGATACTAAATATCTGACACCTTTATGGAATGATATTTTTATCGACGGAGTATTAAGCTGTGAGCTGATCTACTGCAATGAAACCTTGTCTCTAAGGATAAAAAGTGCTTGTTATTGATTGCAACTGTATTAGACTTGTGGAAACATTGGGCTTGTTTGGAGCCTTGAACATACATTATCTGTTGTGTCAGTCCCTTGCTTTTTGACCACTTGTTTGCTGTGTTTTCTCTTGCCAAAGACAAAATCCAACCATAAATCTGTCAGAATTGCCTTTACAAACATCAGACACTACTTCAGCGCCCTTGGTATAACAGCAGCTCACCCTTGGTCATACAGTAGATCGCCTTTGGTATAGCAGTACCTCACCTCTGGCTAACACTCTACTTCAACGCCCTTGGTATAACAGTAGCTCACTTTTTGTAACTGTAGCTCGCCTTTGGCATAGCAGTAACTCGCTTCTGGTAGCTCAGTCCATCGCCTCTAGTCTATAGTAGCATGCTTTTGGTTGCACAGTCCTGCGCCTCTGGTCAAACAGTACAGCGCCTTTGGTCCAGTATACTGTGCAGCAAGAGCTTGTCCTTTTCCATATCAAAACAGAGATTCAGCAATTTCTTGTCCTAGTGTCATCCATGGTAACCACTAGGCTCCAGCAAACTATGAAGTCCAAGCAAGTTGGCCCTAGGAAGCACAAGTTGCCTCCTCGCACACCACAGCCAGGTCGTCTCAACATTACTCCCAAGGTGACTCCTAGTACACCCGCGGCACAATCTACCAATTCACCAGGCATGCCGCATGTCAACCCACCAAGCAATACCCAAGAGGATAGGATCCCTTTGATAAGTACACCGCAGTATACTACTGGATTGCCTCAGGATTTTGTCCCACAAGGTTATGTCATAGATCAACCCCCATCTCAAGAAGAGCGACACTTTGAAATAGGTCAATCCTCTCAAGAAGATGGGCAAGATCTTGATGAGTACATACAAGATCCTAGAGCTGTAGCTGCCTTTGATAAAATCCTTAGTGAGAACCAAGATCATTTCTTTCGTTTGCTTGCAGAGCAAGGTGCCAAGTTACCCCAAGATTTTGATTTATCCACTCTTAAGGAGAGCACCAACACCCAAGAAACCATACAAGCGGTACAAACCATGTCCACGATAACTACTCCCTTACCTACACAAGGCTCGCAGTATAGGAATCCCCTTTTC
This sequence comes from Cunninghamia lanceolata, assembly GCA_027924645.1. Lineage (NCBI taxonomy): Eukaryota > Viridiplantae > Streptophyta > Pinopsida > Cupressales > Cupressaceae > Cunninghamia > Cunninghamia lanceolata. Next base: position 1,314,255 of record BSBN01001161.1, read on the forward strand.
CAAAATCCAACAGAGGAGAGGCCCATATCACCGCTTTTGACTCCTATGGAGATCTATCAAAACCAACAAGAAACTCTCCAACGTCAAGCAGAGTTAGCTAAGCAAGCCACCTTAGCTCGATCAAATGTGCAACCACCTCCTAAAGTGTCCACCCCAAGCGCAAGCGGAATCTTGGTTACCCCATCACGCATAGGTTTCCCACCCAATTACAATCTGGGGAACACATATGTAGCCATGCAACAAGGGTCTCAACATATGCCACCTCCTATATCATCACACCTGCATGTCTCTCAACCAATTGGAGTCATGCAGCCCCAACCACAACATTCTTCTACTCTCATCCTCAAGCAACCCCAACTGTCACAAATCACTTCTACCTATGTTCCTCCACCACAACATTCTTCCACTCTCATCTTCAATCAACCCCCATCGTCGCAAATCACTTCTACCTATGTTCCTCCTACACAACATTCATCCACGCTCAACTTCTTTCATACATTGCCTAGCCACTCTCAACATTCCCAACATTAGGTTTCCCAAAGCTATGTGCCACCATCACAACCTAATCAAACGCACTTTAGCTTTCCTCCCCCCAATACATTCCTTCAACCATCGCAAAGCCAACATTCTTACCTAGCGCCACCTCCACCTCTGCCTAATCAAGGCCTCCAATTCGAACCCAATCTGAACCAATCGTACAATTCATACAATCCCAATCAATCTTACGACCCTTATAATACCAGTGCGCATGGCTTACACTATAATCTTCCATATGGGCAACACCAACCACTTTTTGGACAACAGGAGATGTTACCAACCCCTCCCACGACTATGGAGCTAAAGATCGCAGAAGTTCAACAGCAGCTATCTAATCTTACGTTTGGCCACACCAAAAAGACCTTCTCCTTGGAGGAAGTGTGCCCTTATCCTTTTGATCAGTCATTACCAATGATCCCTTTTCCTCAAAATTTCACTATTCCCAAGTTTGATAAGTACAAAGGAAAAGGTGACCCAAAAGACCATCTTAGGGAATTCTATCTTGCTTGCTTCAAGGTTTCTCACAACGACACAAATCTTATGCGTCTTTTTCCTCGCAGTCTTGGAGGACAAGCAATAGAATGGTTCTCACACTTACCTACGGGTATCAAGTCTTTCAACGAGCTAGCAGAAAAGTTTGCCACCCATTTTTCTTATAACGCAGAGCATGAGATTTCCATGACAGACCTATGCAACAATAAACAAAAAAATGGTGAAACTTTCATTTCTTTCCTCCAACGATGGAGACAAATGGCTAGTAAATTCCCTTTCAAGATTCCAGAGAAACAGCTTGTTAGCATATTTGTGCAGAACCTCAACCAAGAGTTAGGTTTCCATTTGCAAATTCTTAGTGCTACAACCTTCGATGAAATCACATACAAGGGTATCAACATAGAGAAAGCCCTCATTGCTAAGGGTGTGGTCAAAATCTTTAAGGAGACGAAAGATAGCAATTCGCATCAACAGTCGAATGATAAACCCAAATATTGGAACAAGAACAAAAACGTGGTCAACGATGGGGTGGTCGATACTAAGCATGTCCAAACGTTGCAAACACCGCTGCAACTCTCCAAACCAAGTCAAGCTCCACCTCAACAATAGCAGCAACAAAGGCAGCCTTATCCCAACCAACAGAAAAGACAACAAGAGCGGCCCCAACAAGATTACCCTCTGCGACATCAATTTACTCCTTTGGGAGTGCCCATCGAATTGGCCTTACAGCAAGCTTTGCAGAAAAGGCTCATAACCTTACCTGATGCTCCTCCTTATGGAGAACCTATCTACAAAACTGCACGTTACAGAGACAATGAGTATTGTGAGTTCCATAGGAGCAAAGGTCATCGAACTGCATCTTGCATGAAGCTTAAGCACCTCATCCAAAACCTCATCGACGGTAATCAAATCACCTTTGAGAATGAATCACCAGCGCAACACACGAACAAGGATCTCAATATGTACAAGGAACCATTCCCTCATCATGGTCCACCTCCTCCTCAGGATAGAGGTAAAGGTATCAATCACGCTTCCACATCCTTCGATTCCATTGTAGGTCATTTTGAAGAGAGTCGAGTGTCTACCCTCACCATCAAAGGCAAATCTACAGATTGTGTTGTTACTACTCGTCGAGGTCATGTCACCATCCGTGCACCTACACCTAGGCTTCCGGTTCAGTCTGATTATAATCTTGTCGAACATCTAGGGAGAACACCAGCACAGATCTCTATTTTGGACCTCCTACGGTCATCACCTGCACATAGAGTGGTGCTAGAAAAAGCCCTCCAAGAGTCTTCCGTTCCTAACAACATAGCAGTCGCAGATTTCCAAGCTATAGTGGGTAATATTGCTTCGCCTTACAACGTGGTCTTCTCTGAGAAAGACCTCCCCTCCCATGATCCTTGTCACAACGATGCCCTGCATATTGAAGTTCTCATACATAAGCGCAAAATCAAACGCATCCTCGAAGATGGTGGTGCTGGTCTCAACATATGTTCTTTAAGGTTACTAAAGCAATTGGGATACTCTGAGGATCATGTCAACACTGATCATAGTATTACAATCAAGGGGTATGATGATGCAGAACGCCGTTCAGAAGGTGTTATTCACTTGCCTATACAACTGGGCCCTGTCATGCTTGAAACCAGGTGTCAAGTCCTTGATATTGAGCTACCTTACAACATTATTCTAGGCCGCCCATGGATCCATGCAATGAAGGCTGTTCCCTCCACATACCATCAGTCCCTAAAGTTCCCATACAATGGTACGGAGATCACTATCCCAGGCGATCCTAATCCTTTTGAATTTTGTTGTGTCTTGCAAGGAAGCTATAAGAATTGCAACCAAGTGCCTAAAAATGACAAAGCCCTTGAATCCCCTCTCTATGTTGACCCTGAAACTCTCATGCAAGCCTCTACAAGTGAGCCTACACCCCTCCCTAAAATCATAGCTCATGTCCGAGATATAGGGTTTGGCACTTATGATATCTCAGAATCTTGTTGTGTAGGGCGGATGCCTCTATCTCCAAAATCTTACGGCCAACCACCCATTGCTAAAGTTATCAAAAAAGTAGCTATTCCTCCCCCGACATTCCTAACCCAATTCCAACATGGACGGTTACTGGAAAAGGAAACTATAGAGGACATCTCTTCTTGGCTCTACAAGGAGAAAGAACTAGTCACGATACCAGTCAAGCAATATGGCAATGGCTTAAGGATAGTGAAAAACATGGGCTATAAAGGCAAAGGTGGCCTTGGGAAACAGAATCAAGGCACTATGGAGCCCATTGTGGTAACAAAGAAGCTAGACAAGAAAGGATTAGGATTTGGTAAGAAGGTACCACGTGCCTTGGACATCGAGTATATCCTCGACGAGATAGCTGACACTTTTCCTGCCGATACGACATCTACAGAGGATATCACCGATGACTCTTCCCTCAACATGACCAATCTATTCGCCGAATCCTCCATTTTTACACTATCCTCCGTATCCTTAACTTCCACCACCAGCACCCAGAATGTCACACTTGTCTACCCTAAACTTATCGATTGGGACCAACAAGGGGCCCCCATTATAGATGTGTTTCAGAATGACGAAGCTCTAGCTGAGTTTATGGGACTTCGGGAAGGTATCCCTTTTGGCGATCACAAGGCAGGTTTTGTAATGGAACTAGAGCCCACGGCTTATTTTGGTGAGAATGCCAAATCTTCTAGTCGCAAAAGTACAAATAAAGAAAGATCTCTAGGTGAAAACCACACTGTGGCACCTCTTGATCATAAAATAGTAAAAATAAAGGATGTATCCAAAGGTGAAAACCCAACTGTGGCACTGGAGGATGGAGGATTTGACCTTCCCTTACCATCTAAGTATCAGGAGAAATCAACTCTACTAGTGGAAGATTCTACAGAGATCAACCTAGGTACAGAACAGAATCCAAAGACAACATTCCTAGCGGCATCATTATCTGACACAGAGCATAGAAATCTTAACAGCTTCTTCTTACAACGAACCATCAACTTTGCATGGACCTATGCAAATATGCCAGGGCTAGACCCTAAGCTGGTAGTTCATTATCTCACAGTTGATCCCAAGGTGAAACCAGTCAAACAGAAGTTGAGAAAGATGCACCCACAGATAGCTCTCTTGGTGAAGGTGGAAGTACAAAAGCTATTAGATGCCAAGTTTATATGACCTATTGACTATTCAGATTGGGTCTCAAATATTGTACCTGTGTCTAAACCTAATGGGCGCATCCGCATGTGTAATGATTTCAGAGATCTCAATAAGGCATGTCCTAAAGATGACTTTCCACTACCAAACATTGACATTATAGTGGACTTGACAGCAGGTCATGAGATGCTTTCTCTCATGGACGGATTCTCGGGTTACAATCAAATAAGGATAGCTGAAGAAGACCAACATAAAACAACCTTTACTTGTCCTTGGGGCAATTATTGTTGGTGTGTCATGCCGTTTGGTCTGAAAAATGCAGGAGCAACCTATCAGAGAGCAATGACAGTAATCTTCCACAATCTCTTTCATCACATCATGGAGGATTATGTTGATGATATATTGGCTAAATCTTCTCAGGCAGATCACATACAGGTCCTAGGACAGATCTTTGACAGGCTTGAAAAATACCAAGTAAGACTCAATCCAAAGAAATGTGTATTCAGCGTAACATCAGGGAAGCTATTGGGATACATTGTATCTCGTAGAGGCATCGAAGTAGATCCAGCGAAAGTAAAGGCTATAGTGGAGATGCCTCCACCAAAGAACCTAAAAGCATTAAGGAGCCTCCAAGGAAGGTTGCAGTCCATCAGGCGTTTCATCTCACAGCTAGCAGATAAATGTCAACCCTTTCAACACTTACTCCGAAAGGATGTCTCATTTCGATGGGACAATAAGTGTCAGGCAGTGTTTGATCAACTTAAAGAATATCTAGCTACCCCTCCTGTATTGGTTCCACCAGTGGCAGACAAACCTTTGATATTATACATTTCCACTACCAATTCAGCCCTAGGGGCCCTTCTAGCACAAAATGATGAAACAGGAAAGGAGCATGCAATTTATTACATCAGTAGAACCTTGGTGGGATATGAGCTCAATTATTCGCCAATGGAAAGGGCTTGTTTAGCAGTAGTGTTTGCCTCCCAAAAGTTGCGGCATTACATGCTGAACCAACATACAAATCTGATAGCTAAAATTAATCCCCTAAAGTATCTACTAGCAAAAGCAGCTCTCACAGGCAGACTAGCTAAATGGGTCATGATCCTTAGTGAGTTCGACATTGAGTACATAGATCGTAAGGCAATCAAAGGACAAGCCCTCGCGGATCAACTAGCAGATGCACCTATGAAAGATACACATCCTATGGTAGCAGACTTTCCTGACAAGAATCTCATCACTCTGGCTACCTCCATAATGTGGAAGTTGTACTTTGATGGTTCTTACACACAGCATGGATCAGGAGCTGGCATCTTATTTGGTACACCTCAGAATGACTACATTCCAAAGTCATATCGGTTAGCATTCCCTTGCACCAACAACATAGCCGAGTATGAAGCACTCCTTATAGGTCTCAATACAGCAGTTCAATGGGATATCATAGAATTACAAGTATATGGAGACTCACAGCTAGTCATTCGCCAAGTCACAGATGAATACCAAACAAAGGATGAAAAGTTGGTCCCCTACAAACAACTAGTGGATGCCTACAAACCACACTTTTCTAGCATCACATTTGAGCAAATTCCAAGAGAGCATAACAAAGCTGCGGATTCAATGGCTTCTGTAGGGTCACTGATTGACATGCCTACAAATACACAGAAGTGTGAATTCTTGATCGAGCAATTGTTGATACCAGCCGTCGATGTTCCTGTTACTGAAATCATCTGCGAACTTGTTGGTCCCAATTCCCCATGGTACGAAGATATCTATGAATACCTCACGAACAATACCTTTCTCCCTGACCTATCATCCACCCAATGCAAAACCTTTATCCGTCGATCCTCTCGTTACATCAGTCTGGGTGATACACTATATCGTCAGAGTCTCGATGGTATCCTCTTACGATGTCTTAACGCGGAAGAAGCCGAAGCTACCTTACGAGACATACACGAAGGCGTCTGTGGCGCACATTCTTCCGGTCCTAATCTTGCTAAGAAGATACTCGGAACAGGTTATTACTGGCCTACAATAGAGCAAGATGCTGCACAGTTTGCTAAGAAGTGTCTACAATGTCAGCAACATGGAGATTTGATTCACGCACCAGCTCATGAGTTACAACCTATGACAACTCCATGGCCTTTTTCTCAATGGGGTCTCGACCTCATAGGACAAATCCACCCTTCCTCCTCCAATGGCCACAAGTTTATCATTACAGCCACTGAGTACTTCACGAAGTGGGTGGAAGCCATTCCTATGACCATTATCACCGGTAAGCAAATAGCCAAGTTTATCCTAAACTACCTCATATGCCGGTATGGTATTCCCCAAGCCATTGTCACTGATAATGGGAGACCATTCAAGAACCAAGATGTTCGTGCCTTATGCATACAATACAATATCCAACATCGCTTTTCAACTCCCTACTATCCGCAGAGTAACAGCCAAGCTGAGGCTTCCAATAAAACCATTCTCAAGATCCTAAAGAAAACAGTCAATGAAGCTGGTCGTGATTGGCACTTGCAACTCAATCCCGCCTTATGGGCCTACCGCACTAGTATCAGAACACCAACTGGTGCCACACCATATGCCTTGGTCTTTGGCTCTAAAGCCATCCTACCTATAGAGGTCAAGATCCCATCACTCAGAGTATCCATGCAGGACCTGATCAGCGGAGATGAGTATTGCACTTCCAGATTAGCTGAGCTTGAACTACTAGATGAGAGGCGCCTTGCCGCACTTAATCATCTCCATGTCTATCAAAACCGCCTCCGGCGTAATTACAACAAAAAGATCAAAGAAAGACGGTTTCAAGTTGGTGATCTTGTACTTAAGCAGAATCAGAGAAATCAAGCAGATCGAGAGAAGAAGGGTAAGTTTGAGCCTAACTGGTTAGGTCCCTTCATTGTCACAGCAGCATATGGATCGGGAGCTTATACTTTAGCTACACCTGACGGCATTCCTCTAGATGAGCCACTTAACAGTGTCCATCTCAAGAAGTTCTATGCCTGATCCTCAGAGTATTCCCACAAAAAAGCAAAAAAATCAAAAAAATCAAAAAGTAAAAAAAACAAAAAAATCCATCCTCTAGTGAAAACCTGGCAAACAGGTGCCTTGGATAAGTACCATAGTGAAAACCTAGCAAACATGCGCTATGCGTAGAGTCAGCATCCATCATGTATCGAGTCCTGTCCACTCCTTGTCCAGTTCACAACATGCCTCATCCATCCATCCATAATAAAACCATTGACTTTGTTTGCATTTCCATCTCCCTATCTAGTATAGCTTGGAAATTTGTCAGTGTCCATCGTCGTCTTCCCATGTCTTGATCTGTGTCTACAGTTAACACTGTCTTGTCCTAGGTCAAGTTTTTCTGTGTCTTCTTCGGCAGTCACCCCTACAGTTTCCTCTACCAGAATGGGGGCAACTCTTTCCTTAACTTAGGTCTAGGATTGGTTCCTTGTTCGTGGTTTGCAGCACATACTTCGATCTTTTCTCATTTCCACAGGTAACACCCTTTAACGGACACAGAGTTCCTACGATAAGGCTGTTATCTTCTCAACACTTTTTCTACATCATCACCCTCACCAGAACTACATATTATCATCATTTTAGTCTTAAAGTACCTTGATCCCATGGATATGGGTATGTAGGCAGTCTGGAATACGAAGGAAGTATCCAGTACTCAGGTACATAAGATCTCCCCCTTCCATCTTGACCCATTTCATCACTCTATCCAGAACTACATATTTATCACGTTCACCTTCCATCGTCGTGTGCCTTGATCCCGTGGATACAGGGTATGTAGGCAGTCTGGAATATGAAGGATGTATCTAGTACTCAGGCACACATGATCCATCATTCTCCACCGTCCCAATCCATTAACATTTCATCCTTCTAGTCTTCCATTTTTCAAAATCCATTCGCCTCGACTTGACTAACTCAAGAAGCAAGCTAGCGCATCCTTTCAAAGCAGTAGTCCTTCACAAACCTGAAGCAAAGAGGCCTACTTCCGGAGTCATCTACTATCCTGCATACCGATTGCCAACATCAGCTAAGTACCGCTTAACCAAGCCCTAGATCAACAAGCTTGTCTTCTACGAAGTGTTCCATTGTCGAGACCAACACATGTGTCTCCTGCAACATGTGGCATTTCCTGCAATGAGATATTGTCTTTTTAGGTAGATAGCACCCTTTAACGGACACAGACTTCCTACGATAAGGTTGTTATCTTTCCTATCCAATCTATCCTGAGCAACCTCTTTGGCAAGAGAATATGTTGGCTGTATGTTTACTTTGTAAGTCAGTCAATTTGTGTTATGGTTTATCTTTTGTTCCTTTTCCTGTACCTATTCAAGACTACCTTGATTTATCTATAATCTTGGTATGTTGCGATGCAGTATGGATTTGGGGCATAGTCATTGCTTTTTGTGTGCTGTGTTTGAGGAATGATCTTTAGTATCTTTCTTAGCATTCTATTTATCTTGTGTGTGTTACGACCTAGCATCTTACATATTAATATTCTTCTTGCATTTACATGTATTGGAGTTTATTTTATGTTCAAGACTATGGCTTATTCACATGTACCAACAAGGTCATAGTATGTCTAAGGGGATCTAAGTTCAAACCGCTTGCTTGTAGAGTCAAAGTACATGCACTCGGATATTACAGCACCTTGGTCTTTTATACCTTGGTGGCAAACTATCCACGTGCTATATCAAAAATAAGGATTGCTCTTTATAAACAAATGTGAAACCATTGCAACAAGCTCATCCATCTACCCATCCATTCATCCATGGCCTTATATAGTTTTCCAGCAAGGATCGATCAACAGTCTTTCTCTTATGTTCTCTCCTATCTCCTTTCTTCTATCTATCATCAACCCAACCTTATCTGTCTCCAACAAATTTTCTAGTCGAGCGTCAACACAGTTCTTCTGTCACTTCCCTGTCGTTCCTCTCGAGGGGGCACCCTACGCCAGCTACGCTGGGGCAACTACCTACACTAGGGCATCAGAAAATTGTATCACCTCTTCAACAATTAAATTCTTTGACGCAATGCTACAAGCTGCATTGCATCAAAGAGGGGCAAAATGTAGACACCCTAAAATGACCGTGTCGTCGAATCACTTGCATTTCATTATCTGTCTCATCACCTGCATTTCAACATTAATTAAATAATCTAATTATTTAATTAATTTCACCAAATTCTTCTAAATCACAAAATTGCGACATTAATTAAATAAATCCTCATTATTTAATTAATTAAATCAAATTCCTCTATATTCTTCCACAATTAAATAATTTTTAATTATTTAATTAAATCATTGTCACCTTCCAAAATTCACATCTACATTAATTAAATATATCCAATTATTTAATTAATTCAACAAATTCCCTCTTATCTAAAATTAAATAATTCTTAAATTATTTAATTAAATCAAATTCATTCTCCCAAAATCATGCACAACAATTAAATAAATTTGTTTATTTAATTTGCTTTTCAAAATCTTCTAAATTAAATAATTCCAATTATTTAATTACTTCTTTCAAAAATATCTTCTCTAAATTTAAATAAATCAATTATTTATTTAAATTGCTTTTTCTTCTAATTTGAGTTATCTCTAAAAAACTCAAGCTTTCTTGCTCATCAATTAAATATTTCTATATTTAATAAAGCAAAATATCTTCTTTTCTCATCCAAATCCCTTCTTCTTGTTTTAAATCACTTAACTGATTGCTTTATTCTTTTAATTGATTTATCTCTTCAGTTAACTCATTCTTCTATTCTTGATAACTCCTCTCATGCAAAGCAAGCAAGACACATGTCTTCTTCTCATTCGTTGCACATTCCTCAACTTATCTCCTCCGTTGATTCTTCTGAATTATCTGGACCGTTGATCGATTTTCCTTGAAATCTATATAAACCCCCTCATCTCCTTCATTGAGCCTCTCTCTTCGATTGTATTCTCAGGCATACTTAACAGAGCTTTGAGCATACACAACACGTCGATTAAGCACTATAACGATCTTTTGACATTGATCTCTTGAGCACTACACTTGCTTGTTGCAGCTATGGCTTTGCAATTTTATTGAGCAATTCTACATTCAATCCAAAGGAAACAACACAAATTTCGGTAAAAGTCTTTATTGCATTGAGTGATTATTTATGGCTTTTATTTAAATTGGTTTCCTTTATGTTATTGGGTTCTTTGGTTTTATTTAGTTTAGAATAATCTATTTTTCCATATACACATTATTCACTATTTACTATTCACTTTTGACTATTCACTATTCACTTGTACTATTCACTATTTACTTTTATTATTCACTTTTCACTATTCATTTGAAGGCAAACTATATGTAGTTTAAAACATTTGACTTGAAATATAAATCTTAAATCAAGGAAAGTGGGATTTATTTACGCATATTGTATAATACGAATTGAATAGATGCTTAAACTCAGAGTTGCAATTCGGAAATGCAATGTTTATATTTGCAAAAACAAAATTAACTGATTGCTCTATTTTTAATGAATTATTCTATACTTTCTTTATAGTTAAGGAACTTATTAATGAAATTGAGAGTTAAGTGAACTGAGATAATGGCAGTATATATATATATAATTTTAGAGAAATGGTAAAATGAACGTGATAGAAATACAAGCAAAATTAAATTCCAAGAAAAGGAAGAGAGCACAAATGAATGGGCTTGGTTGAAAATGCTAAGTCTGGAGGAGAAATTAGTATTAAATTCTAGAAAATGGAAAGAAGAACAAATGACCGTGCTTTACTGAAAAATGATCTATCTCCTAAAACAACTATTGTTCAAATATAATTCGTGAGATTAACCTAAGTCATGGAACCATGCGTTTCCTTGTCTAGGGTGTGCGCACATGTATTTGGTACACCGCCATCAACTATATTGTTTTTGCCTTAAGCATACACTACCGAGCACGCTTACGCGTGCGAGGGGGTTTACAGGGTAGTGAAGCAAAATTTTTGATAGTTTGTATCATGACCACATGACGCATGTGGGCATGACACGCATGAATGCGTGTTGTGACTACATGGGAAATGTGGGCATGACACATCTTGCATGTAGGAAGTAGGCACCCAAGTTTGATTATGATAGGGTGTAAGAGAATCTGGTATTAATAGTCAGTTATGAAAGATTATCTTACAACTGTAAGATTTGTCATACATGATAGATTTTATGATGTTGTAAGAGCATCTGTCATACCTTAATTTGGCAAATTTGGGGCACCCAAGTTGGGGGGTTGTAAGAGATGAAAGAGAATCTCTTACAAGTGTCATATGCATGTTTTATGTCCTTGGAAATTAGGCCACATGGATTTGGACAAGTTCCTTGTGTGACTTTCTCTAGAAGCTTCCTCCATTCGTAATACTTCTCTATATATATAGGTGCTTGGAGTTGGAGTTGTATGGTTCATTTGTAGGTATTGTTATGCTCCCAAAATTACTCCAAATTTGACATTGTGACAACACTTGGAAGAACTTGCATTGCAAGTGTGTTGCAATCTCCTTCAGATTTGATAATACATTGTGCAGGTTTAGGAGTGTAGGATTTTTGACCTGAAAGGGTTTTCCCCACATATATCTCATGTCATTGAATTTATATTTTTTTGTGAATGTGTGTTACTCTCTCTATTAATGTGAAACATAACTATAACTGTAAATATATAAGAAAAATTTGCACTACTGTACCTCATTAGATTGGTGTAGGAAGTTGTTTTCATTTACCTTGCTTCCTTTCAATTTGTTGAAACTACCAAAAGCTTCAACAACGGGGCGTAAATTTATGTGATAGCACAACCAAAGGAAGCTACATATCTCTGAATCATAGTTTTATGGCTACAACCAAAGGAAACTACAACTCCCTAAAGTGCTACAACACCTACAAAAAGAGGCTACAACCTCTGCACAAGATACTCGACAAAATCTATTGATCAATCACCTTCGTAGCATCAACACCCTTCACTCTGACAATAAACTTCAACTCCTTTGCTCAACATACTCTGCTCCCTTCAACACATTTCCATACACTCACATCAAAACTCCCACACACATCCTTGCACCCTCTCACATTCTCAAAATTTTCATACCAAATATGATCTTTTATTTATATCCTCAACAAGCTTCAAAAACTTTCTCCTTTGTTAGCCAAGATGGAATGTGTAGCATGAAACGTGCAATGGCCACAATAGGTTAGCACCCAAATAATGTATAAATCCAACATGGTTCAAACCAAGGGTTAATCAAGACCTATTTTAATCTTAGCACACTCTTCCATACTGATGCACCCTTCCAACATATAGCACAATCACCTAGATGTATGAAGTCAGCTTCACAACACTTATTCTTCCACAAATTAGCTCTAGACCTAAAGCGGTAGCAGAGAGACCAATTAACATCATTTGGATCACTTCACAAGAAACAAAAAACATTCTCAAACATTCCTTGATGATGTCAGATTGTCATTGATGTCAAAAGGTTCTTCAAGAGGTTCATCAAGAATGTGCATGTGCTTGCAGAATGATATTGTGGAATTATATTCTTGATCTTCATAGATGTGGTCTTCAATTAGAATATCTCCAAGCATGACAAAGTTGAAGTGACAGGTTGAGTATGATGTCTAATTTTGTGATATTTGTTTAAGAACATCATCAAGTTATCTTCATTGAGGTACTTCATTAATGTCTTCATTGGATATGTTTGTTGTACTTAAAAGGTTTGAATATGATGTGATACATCATCAGGAGTTAAAAATGTTACATGCAAAGGATGAGAGTGATTCATGATGCCCTTCATGGTAACTTGTTGTTGCACTAATTTTATATTCTCAAGATGAAGAAGTTGAAAGCCCTAATTTTACTTAAGGAGCTCACAATGGGAGAATCAAGATATTGGTACAGTAATGATAATATGCAGTGCATATATGGTTATGCTTTAGACTTTGTTTCTTTGATGCCAAGATTGTTATCATACTATTCACAATCAGGTTGCAAAGTTTGTTTTAGGATGTCTTAAGGATAGAGGAAGTAAAGTGTTCAAAGGAAGAGTTGTTATTCCATCTAATGATAACTTCAAGCCAAGACAGGATGGCATATCATTATAAATCACTTTGCATCAATCTTTATGTTTAAAAAAAAAATGTCTTAAGAATGCCTCAATATGGATATGTTCAAAGAAATTCTAAGGTTTTAGAATGTTGATCTCTATTCACATTTGAAGTGCTCTTTTTCTTGTTTTAATTTTAAATTGACCTTCTGAACAGGTCAAAAGCCACTTAAGTGGCAACTTTAAGGGATTCATTACCATGAGGAACCAACCCCCTATCTCAAGGAAGACCGATGGGATCGGTCACTTGCATCTTATGTTGAGCGCCAACCTTAAATCTATGTTCAAGTTTAAATTTGACCTGTGCGCGAAAGTGGAGATCATCGGTCCTCATCCATTTTGCAAATCTATGGAGCATATTTCAAATACCTACCTAGCGGAGTATGTAATATGTTTGTGAAAGCACAAATTTCGTTGGAGGAGTTAAAGCATCGTATGAAGGGGCATCGAATATGCATAGTATACATCCTAATGAATATTCGAAGGGGAGCACTAGGTACATGAGCACCAATAAAGGTTTGAATTATGTGGAGTGCAATTTACTCAAGTTTTTTATGAGTTTAAAAAGCATTGAAAATGCTTTTTGCATTATGAAGGGCCCGCAGTGCATTATAAATTGTTTTTTTTTGGTTTAAAATTAGAAACTTCAGTGGTCTTTTTACCTATGTCACATTTTATGACATTTAAGAATGTAAATTTTTATAATAGGTGCATAGTATATATCTCAAGGAGGGAGCCCGATATAAGTGGGCATGTTTTATATTGGAAACCTTTTAAATTTCTATTTTATTTGAAAGGCTTGAGATCCATTATAGAATGCATAGGAGTGTTACAAGGAGTTGGTGGATTTTTTTTTGAAAGGCAATTTTTTAAGAAAATCCATTCTAGTTTTAGTGAAGAATTTAGTGAAATTTTGAGAAGATTATGTTTTTTTTAAAGATTTTTATCAGAGATTGGAAGGTGAAAGGTTTTCATTGACAAATTTGAATGGAGAAGATTTGTCTTGTGAGAAAGGATTTTATTTTATGAGAAAAATATGAATCAGGGAGAAGAAGATAATAAATAATATATTGAAAGATTTTTTGAAGAAGACAAAGGAGTTTTTCTTTTGCAAGAAGATGAAAGTTCTCAAAAAATTTATTGATCAGATTTTATTGAAAATGTTTGGACTTCTTTCATGATTTTGTTTATGCAGGGCAGATAAAAAAATACAAGGGTAGATTGAAAAATAAATTGTTGAAGGAGAAGAAGTTGAAAGGTTCTTGCAGATTGTAGAAACTGAAAGAGTCATTGAAGTACAAAGAGAAAAGGATGAAAAATGCAGAATATACAAAATGAAGAATATGAATTAGAAGAATGTGAAAAGGCATTTGTATTCTATATAATGGTCTTTCAGGTACATTGACTGTGGGTGTGTGTGTGGTGTTATGCAGATCAACATGCAATGGTGAAGACAATGATCTAGAAAAATGTGCACATTAATTTGTAGTGAAAAAGATATATTTCCCTGATCCGGTGAATTAAATGATTTCAAAGATAAAATGTTAGAAAACTTGAATGATGGAATATATGATGCAGATGAGTTGATTTGAATGGTGCAAATCAGATTGAGCAGCAATCACTTCTTGCACATGAGATTTAAATTGATTGAGAAATGCCAGTGAGGCTTGTAGGTCAGTAAGACCATTTGTCAGTGAGACACTTACATCAGCCAGTGAGGCTTGTAAAGATTTTTTCAAGGTTAAGCCAGTGAGGTAGTTTTGGAGTGGTTTTTATACCCCAGGAGGGTTTTCCACTAGTGCAAATTTGTGTTATGTCTCATATTGATTTCATCTGTATATGTGTATGTTAATATGTTGCTTATAAGGTTTTGTTCTCTTTCTTTATTCTCAGTTTTGTGCATATGTGTTTGATAAATCAATGATATCTTTCTCTCCTTGTGCTTTGAAAGTTAAAGTTTGCAAAGAGACTTGAAAATTTACACAACACTGATTCACCCCCCCTCTCAGTGTTGTCCTGGACTCCTACAATTGGTATCAGAGCCAGTTTCCCTTCTACAGCTTAATCAGCTTGGGTAGGTCCTGTGTGTGGAGTTCAATGGGTAAGTGCAGGAGAAATAAGAACATGAGAAATCTTAAGCATCATTTTGGTCAGAAGACACAAAAGACATTATCCATATCAAATTTAGATGTTGATGTAAATTCAGTTGATAAATATGTTCTCCATGTTAAGTCTGATATTGTCTTAGAAGAAAAGGTTTCAGATGTTCCTCAGTTTGATGGTTCAAATTTTTCAGTTTGGTATGTTAGAATGCAAGTGTATTTATCCTCCTTAGGATATGATGTTTTAATGTCTGTTGAGAATGGTATTTCTGCAAATAACAAAGAGGTTCTTAAATGCAATCATATAGCCAAGAGGGTTATTTTATCTAGTTTATCTAATGATATTTCTTGTAAGGTTGTGCAGTGTGAAACAACTCAGGATATCTGGAAAGAACTGATAAGAATTTATCAAGGTAATGATAAAGAAAATGACTATGAAAGGAAACTTTCAAATGAAGAAGTTGAAGTTCAATCCCAATCTGATTTAGAAGAAGCCAGCATCACAAGTGATGATGATGAAGAAGATTGTGAGATTGACATGGAAGGAGAGCTTATATATGCTCTGAGTGAGCTCAAGAAGTATAAAAGAGAGAATCATAAACTAAACTTGTAGCTACAACAAGAAAGAGAATCAAAAGTCAATGCACTTTCAGAACTTGAAATTATTTCTACAGATCTTGAAGAGGCCAGATATCAGATTATTAGTTTAAAGACATATATTGATGATTCTGACAAACTAATTGCTAGATTGAAGACAGAAATTGAAGAAGCTAAGAGGATAGCTAATGTCTCAATATCTAACCTTGAAGTTAGAAGGAGTGAGAATCTAAAACTAGAGGGTGAAATTATCAAACTCAGAAAAGATTATGATGGTCTCAAGACTTTATCTAAGAAGTATCAGGAGTTTGAAGAAAGCAAAAGTAAGTTACATGTGTTGTTGGGCAAACAGAAGCAGCATAATGACACAACTGGATTAGGATTTGAAGAAGGAGAATGTTCAAAGTCAAAGAGACTCCCAGAAAGAAGATTGATTTGAATACTGCCACTGAAAACAAAATGCATAATCAAAAAAGAAGAAATTTTAGAAGAAGTGCTCCTGTTAGACAAGCATACATGTACAGGTATAACTATTCATTTAATGGTTTTTGTTATACTTGTAATCAATTTGGGCACAAATCAGTTAATTGCAGAAGGAACACTGATATTGTTTGTTACAAGTGCAATAATGTTGGACACATACAAAGAAATTGCAAAGTGCATAGAAGGTGTAATCCTACAGAGAAGTTTAAAATTAGTGCTCAAAGGTATTATTAGTCAATTGATTTTGATTACAACATAATTTGTTATAATTGCAACTCTCTTGGTCATAAAGCTCATAGTTGCAGGAAATCTCCATCTGATTTGAAAAAGTTGAAATGGAAAGAGGGAGAAAAGGTTTGGAGAAAGAAAGCACCTGTAAAAGTGTGGAAGCAAAAACAGAGTCATGAGAAGGTAAATCCCAAACTTGTGCATCCAGCACAAGTTACATCATCAGTTGTATAAAAGATAGCATGAATTAAGGGGGAGTTGTTCATGTCCTATCAATTGACCCCAAGAAGTTTCAGGAAGGAAATCATTTGAATGGTGATCTTGTCTTGTTTATCATATTTTTCTATCTTGTGAGATAGTTGTTGAAGATGTTGCTAACTAAGTTGATTTTTAGTGTATATCAATGATGCAGGAAGAGCTTGTTAATACAGTTGGTATGCAAAATTGATGGAATGGATGCTCATATGGAAGTGTTCTTGATGTGATAATCTCACATGTTTCTTTGATATTTTTCATCAGTAATATGTTTCAGGGTAGTATATACAAATTGTGTGATTCTAGTGGTATCAGGTGTCCATGATCAATGACATGTTCAGTGAATGCAAGGTGTTGATAAGTTGTTAAAGGATTTAATGCTCAAAGAGTTTGATGATGTTGTGACTTGAACCTATTTTGCATATTGTTCATATCATACTTACATGGTTGAGTTGTCATGTTGCTTCAGTAAAGGTGTCCTCAAGGAACTCTCCTCAAATGTTTGGATATGATGGCTAAGGAGGTTGATTAGAATGATAAAGTCAAAAGGTAGGAGTTCTTGTTAAGATGTGTTTATGTATATATCAGAATTGACATTTTGGTGTGAAAAATGTCTTGTGCAGAACAGGAGGATAGTCTTCATTTATTCAGATGGTCTTGATTCTTTATCATGTCAAGAAAAGGTGTTAGAATAGTTTGGTTGCAGGATGATTGTTCATATCAAGAAATCAGTTTGATGATTATATATATTACTTTGTTTAGTTATGTTTTATGACATGTATCTTGGAGCTTTCAGTTAATTTGAAGATAGTGATAAACTAGAGATATTAAGGAGTTTTCTGAGGTGATAATTTCACATGTTCCATTGATGATCTTCCTCTTTAAAATGGTTCAAAAAGGTTTGTTCAAATTGTGTGGCTCCAGTTTTGAAGTGGTATCAGGTATGTGCTTTAAGCTATAACAATCTAGAGTTTCTTCTGACATTGGTGGTGAGTCTTGTATTTCATCAAATCAGAGGCAAGTAAAAGTCTTATAAAATGATCTTCATGACATCTTGTGTTGAGAGCTGTGTGATGAGGAGTCTTCATTATTTTTGCCTGCAAAATTGTTAATCAAAGAATACTAGTGTATTTATGTTTTCTTTGCTAAATGTTCATAAAGTTGATTGCGATGTCAAAAGGTGTTTGATGGTGTCATGATTTTTCTTAGCATGGAAGGTTGGATGTCAGAAATTGGTTGGTATACTTCAGGTTGATATGTTGCTTCAGGACTAATTCAGGAAGTGAATAAGTGTTGAGTTGAGTTGAGTTATGTTGGTTAGTCTTGTCAGTGTTTACCAATGGTATTTCTGAGTAGTAATTTGTTTGTGAACTTTAACACATGGGAGATCTTGGAGATTTGTTATTTTAGGTCAAAAAGGTTGTTGATTAAAGAAGAACTATTTGTTTTGAAAGTTTGTGATGTTATCAGGAAGGAGTGTGTCAGTCTTCATCTTCACAGTGGTATTGTCATCAGATTTATCATATTGCAGGGTGATTGTAATTATCAAGCTATAACATCTTTTTAGAAGAGTTGTTCTCAGGGGGAGATAATAGTCTTTGTCATCTGATCAAAAAGGGGGAGAAAGATAAATTGCATCAGGTGGTTTTGTCATCAATGACAAAGGGGGAGATTGATGATGTCAAAAGGTTCTTCAAGAGGTTCATCAAGAATGTGCATGTGCTTGCAGAATGATATTGTGGAATTATATTCTTGATCTTCATAGATGTGGTCTTCAATTAGAATATCTCCAAGCATGACAAAGTTGAAGTGACAGGTTGAGTATGATGTCTAATTTTGTGATATTTGTTTAAGAACATCATCAAGTTATCTTCATTGAGGTACTTCATTAATGTCTTCATTGGATATGTTTGTTGTACTTAAAAGGTTTGAATATGATGTGATACATCATCAGGAGTTAAAAATGTTACATGCAAAGGATGAGAGTGATTCATGATGCCCTTCATGGTAACTTGTTGTTGCACTAATTTTATATTCTCAAGATGAAGAAGTTGAAAGCCCTAATTTTACTTAAGGAGCTCACAATGGGAGAATCAAGATATTGGTACAGTAATGATAATATGTAGTGCATATATGGTTATGCTTCAGACTTTGTTTGTTTGATGCCAAGATTGTTATCATACTATTCACAATCAGGTTGCAAAGTTTGTTTTAGGATGTCTTAAGGATAGAGGAAGCAAAGTATTCAAAGGAAGAGTTGTTATTCCATCTAATGATAACTTCAAGCCAAGACAGGATGGCATATCATTATAAATCACTTTGCATCAATCTTTATGTTTTAACAAAAAAATGTCTTAAGAATGCCTCAATATGGATATGTTCAAAGAAATTCTAAGGTTTTAGAATGTTGATCTCTATTCACATTTGAAGTGCTCTTTTTTTTGTTTTAATTTTAAATTGACCTTTTGAACAGGTCAAAAGCCACTTAAGTGGCAACTTTAAGGGATTCATTACCATGAGGAACCGACCCCCTATCTCAAGGAAGACTGATGGGATCGCTCACTTGCATCTTATGTTGAGTGCCAACCTTAAATCTATGTTCAAGTTTAAATTTGACCTGTGCGCCATTTTGCAAATCTATGGAGCATATTTCAAATACCTACCTAGTGGAGTATGTAATATGTTTGTGAAAGAAAAAATTTCATTGGAGGAGTTAAAGCATCGTATGTAGGGGCATCGAATATGCATAGTATACATCCTAATGAATATTCGAAGGGGAGCACTAGGTACATGAGCGCCAATAAAGGTTTGAATTATGTGGAGCGCAATTTGCTCAAGTTTTTTATGAGTTTAAAAAGCATTGAAAATGCTTTATGCATTATGAAGGGCCCACGGTGCATTATAAATTGTTTTTTTTGGGTTTAAAATTAGAAACTTCAGTGGTCTTTTTACCTATGTCACATTTTATGACATTTAAGAATGTAAATTTTTATAATAGGTGCATGGTATATATCTCAAGGAGGGAGCCCGATATAAGTGGGCATGTTTTATATTGGAAACCTTTTAAATTTCTATTTTATTTGAAAGGCTTGAGATCCATTATAGAATGCATAGGAGTGTTACAAGGAGTTGGTGGATTTTTTTTAAAAGGCAATTTTTTAAGAAAATCCATTCTAGTTTTAGTGAAGAATTTAGTGAAATTTTGAGAAGATTATGTTTTTTTTTAAGATTTTTATCAGAGATTGGAAGGTGAAAGGTTTTCATTGACAAATTTGAATGGAGAATATTTGTCTTGTGAGAAAGGATTTTATTTTATGAGAAAAATATGAATCAGGGAGAAGAAGATAATAAATAATATGTTGAAAGATTTTTTGAAGAAGACAAAGGAGTTTTTCTTTTGCAGAGAAGATGAAAGTTCTCAGAAATTTTATTGATCAGATGTTATTGAAAATGTTTGGACTTCTTTCATGATTTTGTTTATGCAGGGTAGATAAAAAAATACAAGGGCAGATTGAAAAATAAATTGTTGAAGGAGAAGAAGTTGAAAGGTTCTTGCAGATTGTAGAAACTGAAAGAGTCATTGAAGTACAGAGAGAAAAAGATGAAATATACAGAATATACAAAATGAAGAATATGAATTAGAAGAATGTGAAAAGGCATTTGTATTCTATATAATGGTCTTTCAGGTACATTGACTGTGGGTGTGTGTGTAGTGTTATGCAGATCAACATGCAATGGTGAAGACAATGATCTAGAAAAATGTGCACATTAATTTGTAGTGAAAAAGATATATTTCCCTGATCTGGTGAATTAAATGATTTCAAAGATAAAATGTCAGAAAACTTGAATGATGGAATATATGATGCAGATGAGTTGATTTGAATGGTGCAAATTAGATTGAGCAGCAATCACTTCTTGCACATGAGATTTAAATTGATTGAGAAATGCCAGTGAGGCACAACAATATGCCAGTGAGGCTTGTAGGTCAGTAAGACCATTTGTCAGTGAGACACTTACATCAACCAGTGAGGCTTGTAAAGATTTTTTCAAGGTTAAGCCAGTGAGGCAGTTTTGGAGTGGTTTTTATACCCCAGGAGGGTTTTCCACTTGTGCAAATTTGTGTTATGTCTCATATTGATTTCATCTATATATGTGTATGTTAATACGTTGCTTATAAGGTTTTCTTCTCTTTCTTTATTCTCAATTTTGTGCATATGTGTTTGATAAATCAATGATATCTTTCTCTCCTTGTGCTTTGAAAGTTAAAGTTTGCAAAAAGACTTGAAAATTTACACAACACTGATTCACCCCCCCTCTCAGTGTTGTCCTGGACTCCTACATTCCTTTCTCTGATTTATGAATCTTCTTTTTGGTGCAAACAAACAAACACTGTGCCCAACATCATTCACAAACTCTGAACATAGTCATGAGATAGAACATTGAAAAATAGACTTGCATTACACTACAACACCTAAACCTTTGAATGAAAAAACATATGGATCATATGAACTCAACCTCCAAACATCAAAGCCAAATAATGCAATGTAGTGAAATGTGGAGGCTTTCACATTCTCCTCCAAACAACCCGAATCAGCAACATGAAATGCTTTTTCTTTGCTGACTCTAGCGAATCTCTATGTCACATCATATCAATTGAAACTTGAAGCATTAAAACTTTCCACCTGTATCTAGCTATCCTTCAAACCACAAGATCACATATTCTAATATGGAGAAATGTGGAGCATTTCTCTGACTCATCATGACTGCAACAACTCTAAACCACTATCTTCACTCTGGTAGCCCTAGAATCTTGTGTGGTAACTTTTGTGCTCTAAAATCAAGAACGTACATACTTCACACCTTTCTGTATCTAACTTTCAAACTGCAAGGTCATACCTTCAAATGTGTAGGAATGTAGAGCATTCTATTGAGCTTCTTTAATGCAACTTTCAATGCCTTGGACTATCTGAAATCTCTTACACTTTCTTTCAAATCTTAAGAAATGATTTTCATCAGGAAACAATGGATAAAACATTCACCACATCAGAAACTACAATCACAACACTTTTCATTAAAAAAAAAAGAATTTTCATGTGAACACAACTTTCATCTTTCCATGAACATTAGTAGATAAGGTACAACTATGTATAGATGATATTGATCCATCTCCTTCACTTCACAACTTCTTTGATCATCACTCTTCTATCTTCTTCTTTGATCACTTACTCTCTTGATATCACTAAACATCATACTACAACAATCTCCCTTTGGCATCTCTGTAGATATCACTAATCAACACTATATACCACTATTGACATCAATGACAACACATATGCAACAATGTGGATAACCCAATGGCCTATGCTCTAGGTCTAATTGTAAGACAAAGGGACAATTATCTTGAATTATTTAGGGAGCTTGAGTCTGGTTTGAATAACACAATGTTGTTATCATCCTATTTTTCAATGTAAGAGCCCCCTTTTGTTATAAAGTGGTGATGCTCAATGGTTCTATGATGCTGGAAAAAATCAAAAGGGAAATGAGGAAAGTGGAAAATTGGTATAGTCTATGGTGAGGTATCAGGCCTTTGTTTGTAAGTCTTTTATGACAATGTTGTAGTTTCCTATTTTGTACTTATATGAAAATCATACTACTATGTAACTATCTCCAACTTTGAAGTGTAATGTTCTTTTAATGAAATAATCAAGGATTATGGATTTATTCTTACACATTTGTTGTAATGAGTTTTTCTCATGGTTTGCTCTCTATTTAAGGAATAGTGTAAATGCTTGCCTAGAAGATACGAGAATATTATGATTTCAAGGGGATTATCAAGAATGGTTGCATGGTAGGCTTTAGGAGGTCTTACTATCATAAAGTAATGATACTGTAAATGACCATCAAGAATGTGTTTAAAATATCATTATATTTTCTTGACACTAAGACTCTGTTACCCATATTAGGCACCAGTCAATCCTTTCCATCTTTAGTTTCAGGATCCCAATTCTCAAATGATGAATCCAAAGTTGTCTGTAAGTTGTTTATACTTATTTCTACACTCATACTAGATGACTGAGGGACTGCAATGAATAGGAAGTCGCAGTACGAAGTATGTAAATCCTTGTTAATGTGTATGGAGCATTTATCAACAAGATACTACATTTTAATCATGTTGTTCAGTTTTTCTTAGTGTCATTAAGGGAAATCCACCTAGGTCCTGTAGATCTTGAAGAGCAGGGGAGAAAAGTGAAATATAAATTTCTCATTCATTGGCCAACCTACAATTAATTTTGAGCATAAAGGATTCCACCCTTTTAGAAATTATTGGGTACAGTTTGGAGAACCAATAGATTGGTGACTCTACTAGGGACTATTCTAGTGGTCATCCATTGGATAGGGTCAATTCAAATTTTGAATAAATTGTCCATAATTGTTTCACACTTTATGTCTTTAGCAAAGTCCTTTGTTACCTATTTGGGTGTGAAAGTGTGTGTGAGATCTTTTGTCAAATCCCCAAGGTGGGTAGTGACTCTACTTTTAAGAATCAAATAGAAAAGGACCTGATTATTTTATTCACATTTTAGCAATGGACAAGAGAAGATTAGTGCACATAAAGTTGATAACAGAAGCTAAAGACAAGGAGCAAACTACCTAGAAAATAAAGGAAAAAGGTGAGTCATCTAACCCTCATATTGGATTTGAATAACCTGTTGCTAAAGAAAAATTAGTAGGATACAAAGTGATGTTTTAGCAAATAAAATTTAAATGTCAAAATAAGAGGAAAGATGGTCTATACTAAGGCAAGAAAAGGTTGAGAAAGAAAGAGAGAGAGAGAGAGAAGCTACTTTGAAAATATATTATGATGCTCTAAAACCTAGAAGCTTCCCTTCAATTACAAATACTGCAGTAAATGTAAAACCATCCAAAAGACCAGTTGTAGAACTATGTGATCTTGTTACCCCTAACAACTAGTTTAATGAAAGATATTATGGTCAAGATGATAAAATCCCAAAGTGAATCCCAGAAATGTACATGAGAGGAAGAAGGGGAAGAGATGCCAAGAATATTTGATACCCCTAGAAGTCAAGGTGTAGTCAGAGAAATAGACCTCCTTAGGGCTTAAATAGCTAGATTAGAAGCTGAAAAGGAGGTAATTAAAATAAGAAGAAGGGTTTAGATGGCTTATAACATCAACCATGTAAATATCCTTATGGGAAATGAAAATGCAAATGATGAATTCTAAAATAATCATAGAGAAAATCAAGGTTTAAATCAGGGCTATCAAAATAATCTGTGCAATAATCATAATAATTTTATTAGACCACCTCTGAACCTAGGTAGATATAGGCAATTGAATTTTGTAGGGATCCCAAGTTTCCCAAATCCTATCACAAATGCAATAAGATCAAAATTAGTAAAATATTTGGGGAACAATGTTATTTTTGGAGATGAACATTTGAGGTATTTTGATAGTTTGATGCATGACTTTGAAGTAGAAGATGAAGATGTACTCATGAAATTGTTTGTGCAGTCTTTAGATGAAACTACTAGAGAATGGTATAAAAGTTTGCTAGAGAATAGCATTAACTCATGGATGGATTTCCAAAACATGTTTATAGAATATTATGGAGATTGTATACGCCTAAAAATGACACGATTCATCCTAAATAAATATTCTAAATATTTATTCCCTTCTTCTATTAATTAAATAAATATTCTAAATTTATTTAATCGATTCACTGTTCCATAATTAAATAAATTCAATTTATTTAATTAAAATTCTTCTAAATGTCCTACACAATTAAATAATCATAAATTATTTAATTAATCCAAATTCCTCTATCCTAAGTTCTAAATTCCAAAAATCCACATCACCTCTACACCTCACCTTTTCCATCTCACCTTGTCCACCTCATCGGGTTGCACATATAATTAAATATATTTAATATTTAATTACCTTATTTTCCCTCACCCATATGGCCTATTTCTTCTCAAATCAAAGGTTAGTTAACTAATCAATCAAAAGTGTTAAATAAACTGTCAATTAAGTCAAATCCTCAATCAATTCAGTTAGTTCCACAATTTATTCTTCTAACTGATCAATCAAGTCTGTTAATAGACCAGTTAATGGAGTTAACTCTCCAATCAATTTTGTCACATCCCCTCTTTCATGATGGAGCTGGGACACTTGTCACATTTCCACTGGTTGCACATTCCTCAACCATCCTCAGCCGTCGATCTTCATATCTCCTCTCAACCGTTGATTCCCATTCTTCCAAGTCTATAAATGAAGCTTCATCCCTCCATTCTATCCATCCAGGCTTTTGACATCGTTACTCTGCAGAAATATCACTAGCGCGCCTTTGGCACCCTTTTGTCATCTACAAGCTTGAGATCACATACTTGCATTGGAGCTCATCTTCATTGCATATCACCATAGCCGTTCACCATCGACTTCCTACAAAAAGCTAAAAAGATTGCACTCTCTGAGGGCTCATCTCATCTGCAAAAGGACGATCTATGATAGGCGAACAACAGAAGTTTCAAAACGGGAGAGGTTTGCACTGTGTTTGTTCATTGCTTCATTTATTGAATCCTTCTTGTTTCACCATTCTGTTGATGTTTGGGTCTTGTTTAATTCATTTGATTGATCACCATTTTACCCTTACATTTTTGGCGCCCACCGTGGGGCCGTTTGCCCCTTTATTTTACCATTTCTGAGCTTTTTTGAAGGCAGGTTCCATACAGGTCACGCAGAGTCACGCACAGATTACTTCAGCGCATCTGTTCATTTCCACGGCGCATATAAAGACTGTTACGGTGCTTTTGTTTTTTTGCACATCTGTGTATTTTTGCTGTGCTTCTGTGCACTATTACGGCGCTTTTATTATCTCTGCGCTTCTGTTCATTTCTGCTGCGCTTTTGAAGACTGTTACTATGCATACATTAATACTGCGCATTCATTCCTTTTAACTGCGCATATGTTCAATATTGCAGTGCATTTATTAATGCTGTGCTTCTGTTGATTATTTCTGTGCATCTAATCACTGAAGCTACGCATTTGTAACAGGCTGAGGTTTTAGTACTTTTCTAGGGGAAGTTGCTAACGCTAACCTTTCCGCAGGTGTTTGCTAGAGCGTTTTTGCAGGATAGGTGCAGGTTTAGTTCCATGTAGTTGCATCTAATTAGTTCACATTTCATTTTCAAAGGGAAAGTAAAAATTAATGTTCATTCAAATTTTCATCTAGTTCTAATTAGGGAGGAAGTAATTGGATTTATTTCTTGCTTGCATTGCAAACACCTTCCAAGTTATTGCTATCTAAAGATTAAAATTGAACTCATCAATGATCTTGAAGTTAAAATGAACCATTGCTATATCGTGAGACCTGAATTTTAAAGTTAACAATCTCGTGCTACGCGGTTTAAGAATTGAACTCACTACTGCTTTCTGAAGTTAAAATGAACCATTGCTATATCATGAGACCTAAATTTCAAAGTTAACAATCTCGTGCTACGCGGTTTAAAAATTGAACTCACTACTGCTTTCTGGGATTTAAAACTGAACCACTGCTATATTACTGAATCACTTCAAAGTTCTATTTGAGTAGATTAGCCCATTTAGTTTTTCATTTTTAACTAGGGTGGATTAATCAGTGTATTCTGTGCTTGCGAATGACAATAGGTTTATGCTCTCCCCTCTTCTGGGTGATCAGAGTGCCAGACTTGTCATTCTATCTGTTTAACCTTTAGGAGGGGTCTGCCCTTGGATGCATGCTTGTCCAAGTGGGAACAACCCTGAGTGGTAACAGGCTAACACCAAGCCCTACCAAGCCACTTAAAATAAATTTTGCTTGAGGTGAAAACTTCCTGCAACAAGTGCTGTTATGTTACACCGACAACCAACCTCCCCCAAAACCCTCTCAGGCGCAACCCTGTGAGGCTGGGAGACTCCATAATGGAGAGTAGCACCGCCGCACATGTAACCACTTGAACGGTTGCCCGAATTAAATACCTCTTGTTTTAGTGGCCCAAATCCCTTATAATCCATTTCTCGCCTAAGATTTTGTGCTTGCTTTTGTCCAAAATAGAGTCAAAAAATTACAAAAACAATGAAAAACTACAAAATATTCTTTGTGCTTGCTATGTTTTTTTGGTATTGAATTCATAATATTAGATCAGGAAGACCTTTTCTAGCCAAAAAATACCAAAAACAGAAGAAAAACTGAAAAATTTTGCAAAAACTTCAGAGCTACGTATTTACACGTTTCTGCTGCGCATTTACAGAGACTTGCTGCACTTTTGTAACGACTTGCTGTGCATATACCTTTTCTGCTGCGCATATATGCACTGTTGCTGTGCATATATAATTCACCAGACTGACACATTTACTGCGACTTGCTGCGCATTTGTCCATTTCTGCTGCGCATCTATTTCTACGCATATGTGACAGTGAGCACTTGTCCTATTTTTGAGGAGATATTTTCACCTGATCAGAGCACCCATTTCAGCCTAGTTTCACTTTTCGAGATCAGAGTCAACCTTGCAGTCAATCTCCATCTGTTTCACCCAACTCTTTCTCTTTCGTCCATTGTCTCACTCACTTTCTGTCCAAATCACTCTTGTCCCAAAGTCAGCCTATCCCATATCGATTCGGTATAAGTCCTTTTTCATTTCAATAGTGAATTCACGTAAGCCTAGTAGGTCACAGTACCTTTGCTAATAGTCTTGTTGAACGACTAAGCCCTACATAGTAAGACTGGTATCGACTACCCTTGCCAGTGGCTAGAGTCTTGTGTCAACCGTCTTACTTGAAGTCATTGAGCGAGAGAACCCTTTGTCCAAGTCTTATCCTAGGTATCCCATTCATAACAGCCTCAGTCGGCACCTTGCCAGAATTTCTAGTCCTCACCCCCTCCATACCGCGTCACCTTGCATGGTTCTTACTCGATCCCAGTACAACAAGCAAATCAAAATGGCCGACTCATCTGATCACATTCTCCCACCACGTGATGGTGAAGAAGAGATTTCTCATGAAGAATTAGTGGTGCACATGCAAGATAGAAAATTCCAACGCGTCGTAGAGAAGATGATCCTTGAAGACCCCCATAAGTATTTCCATCATCTTGCTAGTCTCGGAATCAAACTCCCCGCAGACTTTGACATTAGCTCCATCAAGGAAAATGCAAACAATGATCGTGAGAGGGGCACAAATGACATAGTCCCACATGTGCATGAGAGAGGTACAAATGACACAGTTCCCCATACAAATGAGAGAGGAAGCAACCCGTAGATCCAACTACTCCTATGGCAGATGTGAGACAACAAATCGAAAGTCTAAAGCTCGAGATATCCAACCTTAAGACCGGTACAAGTTCTAAGAACTACTCTTTGGAAGATATAGCACCGTACCCCTTTGACAGAAATTTGATCATGAAACCATTCCCCTATCAGTTCGGAGTTCTGAAATTTGACAAATATAAAGGGAAGGGGGACCCTAGAGATCATATCAGGGAATTCACTGTAGCATGTTTAGAAGTAGCTCACAACGAGACATACTTAATGAGACTATTCCCGCGATCTTTAGGTGGTCAAGCAATGGAGTGGTTCACGCGTCTCCCACCAGGAATCAAAACTTTTGATGAACTTGTCAATAAATTTATAACGCACTTCTCTTACAACATAGAACACGAGGTATCTATGCTAGATCTATGCAACACCAAGTAGAAGAGTGGTGAGTCATTCACCGCCTTCCTACAATGATGGAGACAGCTAGCTAGTAAGTGTTCTTACGATATGCCTGAGAAGCAGCTATTGGAAATGTTTGTCCACAATCTAAACATTGATCTTAGCTATCAGATTCAGACACAATGCCCTACCTCATTCGCCAAAGTTATTGAAATGGGCCTCTTCATTGAAAAAGCTATGATCACTAAAGGAACTCTCAAGCTCTACAAGGACACACCTCCTTCCAATTACTCAATAGATAAATCAAAGTTTTGGACCAAGAACAAGAATGTGGTCAACGATGGAGTAGTGGACGCCAAGGTGGCAGCCCCTAAGCAACAACCCATATTCACTCTTAAGGGAGAGGCAAATACCGGTGCACTCAACAAGCCACCCCCTCGGGAACCTAGACCTTGGTTCAATTCAAATCCAAGGAGAAAATTCACGCCGTTGGGGGAATCTCAAGAGTCCGCCCTCAGGAAGTTGTTGGCTAACAATGAAATTTCTCTACCGCCAACAAGTGACTATGAGCCTATCGTCAAACCTCCCTATTGGAAGGACACAGACTATTGTGAGTATCATCAAGGAAGGGGGCACACGACTAATAATTGCATCCGCCTCAAGAATGTCATATAGGATATACTGGATCAGAACCAAGGAGGGACACAATAGCATACGTCCAATGAATCTCATGTGGCCTACCGGGATCCTCTTCTGAACCACAACCGGCCGTATAACAACAATCACAACAATGGCCACAATAGCAACAATGGTCACAATGGCAACAAATCTAATGGCAATCCCAATAACGACAACAGTCACAACAGGCCAAACCAGAACAGCAGGTCGAGTAATGCTAACTATGCAAGCGTTCCATTCGAGTACACCATTAACTGCATTTCTGAGCACATTCCGCAAGTCAATGTCATCTCCCCCAACCAACAACTAGGACCTAACAGAACTGGTTGTAGTATAATTACCCGCAGTGGTAAGGTCACGATCAATACCATCCCTCCAAGGTCGTCACCATCTCCGTCCAACTCCTACCCATACAATGTCATCGACCAGTTGCAAAAAACTCCAGCTCACAATTCTATATTGGAGCTCTTGCGTCTATCTCCTTCTCATAAGGAGATTCTTGAGAAAGCCGTAGTGGAAACTACTATCCCCATTAACCTAGCCCAAGAAAAGTTTCAAACCATGGTGGGTAATTTGACATCCTCCACTTCCATCTCGTTTACGGAGCAAGATGACCTTTCCATATCTCAACCCCACAACACTCCTCTACACATTGTCGCATTCGTGCACAAGCACCGCATTAAGAGGGTTCTCATTGATGGGGGTGCCGATTTAAATATTTGTACTTTGAAGCTAGTCCTTGCACTGGGATTCTCCGAACAGGCAGTTGATCCAAGACGGAAAATTACCATCAAAGCCTATGACGAGGAGGAAAGAACCACAAAGGACACGGTTGTCCTACCCATTCAAGTGGGACCGGTAATCAAAGATGTGGTGTGCCAAGTCCTTGATCGGGAGCTTGCTTACAATATTCTACTAGGGAGACCATGGATCCACGCCATGAAGGCTGTCCCCTCCACCTATCATCAATGCATTAAGTTCCCGCATGATGGCAAGCAGGTCACCATACAAGGTGACCCCGACCCCTACCAACACTGCAATTCTTTCCAAGCAAAATCTGAATGCGTCATTCCCAACAACAAAGCCTACATTTCCCCTACTCCGCAACAAGACCATACCGCCGAAGCTTCCTCCTCGAGGCCCAAACCGTTGAAACTTACCATAAAAGAAAATGGCATGGGGGAGTACTCCATTGAGCACAGCCTCAACCTTGCCACCATGCCTTTGTCTCCTCGCTCCTTTGGCAAACCCAAGCATCAACCTAGGCATTTTCCAAAGCCATCTGCTCCTCCTATAACTCCCGCAAATCCCTTTGTAAAATGGGGGACCTTATCTGATGAGACAGAGGAGCGAGATCTCTTGCAATGGCTTTATGCTGAAGAGGAAAACACACCCCAAGAGCTGCCTAGACTCCCTACAGAACTCTATGGACGGGGTGAAACTATCTTGCACCGGATGGGGTACGAAGGACAAGGCCCCATAGGCCTCAGAAAAGAAGGAATCGTTGAACCCATACAACCTTCTTCATCCTCTTCGGCTAGAAACACAACTGGCCTAGGGTACAAAGGCAAAGGTAAAGCCAAAGAAAATGCCTGCCTAGTGGAGACAATTCAAACACTCCAATTGGATAGTGACACAGATTCAGATGAGTCAAATGAGTATGAGTGGGATGAGATAACAGAGCACTCCTATGAGGACAAAGAGATTGACACCATCCAAACTCTTAACCCCTACCATGAGGGACAGACGCAACGGGACAGACCACTGGAGTCTGATTTGCCCCTCCTTGAGATTATGGCTTTCGAGGAAAGTTTCGATTCCATTGCGATAAACAACTTGAAGGAAAGTACCACCCAGAACACTACCCCCACCAATGCTCATAACATCTCCATTCACACCATTAATGAATCAAATCTCTCATCCGACTCCCTTCCCCTCTTACACCCTGAGCTTATTGACTGGGATCTGCAAGGAACCCCTCAATTAGATATGTTCCAGAATGATGACGCTTACATTGACTATATGGAACTTAGGGATCACTTACCAAAAGGAGATCATAAAGCTGGTTTTGCTATCGAACTCAATACCATGGCTTACTTTGGGGAGGGTGCCAAGCCTTCTAGTTGCAAAAATATTAAAATCAAAAAGGGATCTGACGGTGAAAACTGCCGTGCGGCAGTGTCAGATCATAAAACAGTAAAAAGAAAGGACATATCCGAAGGTGAAAACCCAACTATGGCACCTGACGATGGAATGCTTGACACCCTCCCTAGTGATATGTACCAAGAAAGGTCACAAATTGTGGTGGAGCCAACAGAGCCAGTGAATATTGGAACTGAAGAGCAACCCAAAATTATCCACTTCGCAAAATCTCTCACACCACCTGAGAAAACCAGGTTTGTACCATTCTTTAAGAAGAAGAGATGCAGCTTTGCTTGGTCATATGCTGACATGCCAGGTCTAGACCCAAACCTAATTCTGCATCATTTGCCATTGGATCTAGGGGTGAAGCCCGTAAAGTAGAAACTGAGAAAGATGCACCCTCATATAGCCCTTTTGGTCAAGGAAGAACTCAAGAAATTGCTGGATGTAGGGTTCATCAGAGCCATAGATTACCCTGAATGGATATCTAATATTGTGCCAGTGTCTAAACCAGATGGCAGGGTTCGACTATGCAACGATTTTAGAGACTTAAACAAAGCATGCCGCAAGGATGACTTTCCGTTGCCTAACATCGATATCATAGTCGACCTCACAGCAAGACATACAATGCTATCACTCATGGACGGATTCTCTGAGTATAACCAAATCAAAATAGCACTGGAGGACCAACACAAAACAGCTTTCACTTGTCCATGGGGTACCTTTTGCTGGAATGTCATGCCTTTTGGGCTGAAAAACGCAGGTGCTACATATCAACGGGCCATGACAACCATATTCCATGACATGATGCATGTGACCATGGAGGATTATGTTGATGATATCTTAGCAAAATCTCTCACGAGGGACTCACACCTGGATATCCTAGAGAAAGTCTTCCAACGGTTGGATCAATTCCAAGTCAAACTGAACCCGAAGAAGTGTGTGTTTGGGGTAACATCGGGCAAGCTGCTAGGCTTCATCGTGTCAGCAAACGGCATAGAGGTAGACCCGGCCAAGGTCAAAGCAATAATGGACATGCCACCGCCCAAGACTCTAACACAGTTGAGATCCTTACAGGGAAAGCTGCAGGCCATCCACAGGTTCATCTCATAGTTGGCAGACAAGTGCCAACCTTTCAGCCACCTCCTACATAAGAATATTCCATTTAAATGGGATGAGCAGTGCGAAGAGGCATTCAACAAGCTAAAGGAGTACCTTATGAACCCTCCTATACTCATGCCTCTGATCCAAGGAAAACCTTTGATTCTCTACATTTCTGCTACACCTACTGCTCTTGGGGCTCTCCTAGCGCAGCAAGACTATGAGAACAAGGAAAGAGCTGTATACTACATTAGTCGAACCTTAGTGGGCTATGAGTTACAATACTCACAGGTAGAATGATCATGTCTTGCGGTGGTTTTTGCTTCACAAAAACTCTGACACTACATGTTGGCACATCCTGTTAAACTCATTGCCAAAATCGACCCACTAAAGTATCTTCTCAGCAAAGCAGCTCTCACAGGTCGACTGGCAAAGTGGGTTATGCTTCTTAGTGAATATGGTATAGAATATGTGGATAGAAAAGCCATCAAAGGGCAAATCATAGCTGACCAACTGGCCGAGGCACCATTACAAGACACTTCACCAATGCAGTTTGAGTTTCCCGATGAGTCTTTATTCACTCTGTCAATATCTCCTTGGAAACTCTACTTCGACGGGTCTTACACCAACCATAGATTGGGGGTAGGTATCTTGTTTATCACTGCCCAAGGCGACACAATTCCAAAGTCCTACAGGTTGTTATTTCCATGCACTAACAATATAGTGGAATATGAAGCCTTGGTAATTGGTCTCAAGATGGCCACTGAGTGGAAAATCCCAGCACTATGTGTCTACGGTGATTCTCAGCTTATCATCAATCAGGTCAATGATGAATATCAAACCAAAGATGAGAAGCTCATCCCATACAAATGGATGGTCGACGACCTCAAGGAACACTTTGGGACCATCTCCTTTGAACAAATACCCAGGATCGAGAACAAAGCAGCAGATGCAATGGCTACCATAGCCTCTCTTCTTGAAATACCTGAATATGAGTCACGGTATGAGTTCTTAGTAGAAACCATTCGACAACCGGCTTATGATCTCCTCAAAACCCATTCCATTTGCCTCCTAGTAGGATCTAATTCACCTTGGTACGGTAAGACCTACACTTACCTCAAGGACAATATTCTTCCACCCGACCTCTCTTCTAACCAAAAATAGACTTTCATCTGACAAGCCTCCCGTTACACCATCATAGCTAATACCCTTTACCGACGTGGTCTGGATGGTACTTTACTCTGTTGTCTAGAACAAGAAGAATCCATAACGGCCTTGCGAGACATACATGAGGGGATCTGCGGAACACACTCCAGCAGTCCTTCCTTAGCTAAGAAACTCATGTGTTTGGGTTATTACTGGCCCAATATGGAAATGGATTCATATCAGTTCGTCAAAAAGTGCAAACGTGCCAGATACACGGGAACCTGATTCATGCACCTGCTCAAGAGTTGAGACCTCTAACAACACCCTGGCCCTTTTGCCAGTGGGGACTTGACCTTGTAGGAAAGATTCATCCACCTTCTTCCAACGGCCATAAATTTATCATAACTGCCACTGAATACTTCACAAAGTGGATTGAAGCCGTTCCCCTAACCACCATCACAGGAAAACAAATTTCCTCGTTCATTCTGAATTACATTATCTGTCGATACGGCATCCCTTCATCCATCATAATGGATAATGGGAGACCATTCAAAAATTAGGATGTCCAGGAACTTTGTGAGCGTTTCAAAATCCAACATCGTTTCTCCACTCCATACTACCCCCAAGGTAACGGCCAAGCTGAGGCATCAAATAAAACCATTCTGAAAATCTTAAAGAAGATTGTCAATGAAGCTGGTCGCGATTGGCACGTCCAACTCAATCCCGCTCTGTGGGCCTACAGAACCAGTATACGCACTCCCACAGGTGCTACACCCTACACTCTTGTCTATGGCTCTGAAGCCATCCTTCCCATTGAGGTCGAACTCCCATCCCTCAGGGTGTCGTTGAAAGGTCTCATATCAGATGAAGAATACAGAGTCTCCAGGCTACAAGAACTAGAGCTGCTAGAGGAAAGGCGCCAGAAAGCTTTTGACCACTCAAAGCCTATCAACAGATGATGTCAAGAAGCTACAACCACAAGGTTCGACCAAGATGCTTCAAGGTTGGGGACCTAGTTCTAAAAGAAAACCCTCGCAATCAATAGGACAGAGAAAAGAAAGGTAAGTTCGAGCCTAACTGGCTTGGGCCCTATGTGATTGTAGCTGCTTACGGATCGGGGGCATATCAGTTGGCCACGTTAGAGGGTGAGTTGTTTGATGATCCAATCAACAGCATGCATCTTCGCTGGTTCTATACCTAGGAGGACCCCAATGCAAGGGGGCACAATAAAATCAAGAATCAAAAAATCAAAAAAAGTTGAAAAGAGAAAATACAAAAAAAATAAATTAGAAAAAATAGAAAGCATACAAAAAAAATCGTCCTTTGGTGAAAACCTGGCAAACAGGTGCCTTGGATAGGTATCATGATGAAAACCTAGCAAACAGGCATCATGTTACTCTCTAGCTCCTCGTGCAAATAAAAGCAAGTGATGAAAACCTGGTAAACAGGCGTTACTAGTGATAAACCGCCTTCTCCGTCTTTGAGAATCCAATCACCTTGAGTCCATTCTTCCTTCGCTCATTTTCCATTCAACCCATATCTATCCCACAAATACACAATTGACAGTTACCTATCATGGCTTGATACTTTCCTTGTGGCCTTGTCAACCAAGGCTTTGTCCCATACCGTCTCCTTAATGTGAGCCTAGCATAGGGTCTCTTGTCAGTGCCCATGGTCCAAGTGCGTGAACTACGTTGCCTCTGCGCCATCACGTAGGCAAGGCCATTACTCTAATGCACCGCCAAGGCTTCCATTTCTTCTATAGTCCCATTCATCCTCCTTCTTGTCTTCATTCTTGTCGTCTTTCTTCTAGTCCATCCATGGTCCATTAGGGTTTACCCCAAACTATGTTGCCTCTGCATCATCACGTAGGCAAGGCCATTTAGCAATGAGCCCCCGAGGCACTAGGTCAGTCCTTTAGGGTCCGTCTCCCCAATAAGGATTGTGCAATCTTCTCACCAAACAAGCAAATGCAAGCAGAACCCATGCTTCAAGCAGAAATCTTGACAATGAGCATATTAACCTATCCAACTCAAAGCAAATACCCAAGGTCTTCTAACGGATTTTATCTAAATTATGGCAAGAAACTCACATCTAAATGCAAGAATGTTTTTTGGATTGGAACCATGGTTAAGTTACAGAGTCTGGATTTTTGCTATCATACCTTCCTATGCTACTCACGGATGCCAAAAGCTAGAGATGCTATGATGGGGGCATGATTATTTTCTTTGTTTGCTATTTGTGGATTAAACTTTAGTAAGGTGAAGCCTTGTCTCAGGACATGATCGGCAAAAGATCATCGAGGACATCAAAGGTATAACACAAACGGGGGCAATCCTTGCTTGTTGGAATGCAGGAAGTACTCAGGTCATCGAGATTCAATTTTGACTAGATGCTTGTATTAGCTTGCTAAATCAAAATCCATGTAAGTGGTACTCAGGTCATCTCGGTTCAATTATACCTAGATGCTTGTATTCACTTACAGCATTTCAGAAAATGTACCAAAAACAAACTGCCCAATGATGAAATAAAGCACTCTAAAAAGCAAAGCATCCATCCTATATCCACGTACACATCCATGCAATCCTCATTATCCAAACTATGCAGAGTAACAATATCAAGTAAAGTATCTAAGTCATCTTATCACAACCATTTTCTATCTGTCTATCATGTCATTCTTGTGTCGATCAAGTACATTTGGACTTCACAAAAAACAAAGCATCTAGGAGCATATCAATCATTCGTAGGACTAGTCATGCACATGCTTAGGTTCGTAGAATACACCATCCAATGCATTAGGTCACCAATACATTTGCATCACATCACATCTTAAAGCACAGATAATCACATCAAAATCATAACACATATACATACATTTGCATTAGATCATATAGACGTCCCATAACACAGTTGCACCATCACATAGAAATCATAACACATATACATACATTTGCATTAGATCATATAGACGTCCCATAACACAGTTGCACCATCACATAGAAAT
Organism: Cunninghamia lanceolata; assembly: GCA_027924645.1. Classification (NCBI taxonomy): domain Eukaryota; kingdom Viridiplantae; phylum Streptophyta; class Pinopsida; order Cupressales; family Cupressaceae; genus Cunninghamia; species Cunninghamia lanceolata. The sequence continues at coordinate 1,351,012 of BSBN01001161.1, forward strand.
CATAGCGCATATGCATACATTTGCATTAGAACATATACACCTCCCATAACAAAGTTGCCTCTAACATAGAAATCATCTTACATTTTGCATTCATTTGAAAACATTAAATCACATAGACATCATATAGCAGCATATCACAAAGCATCTCATATAGCATCAAATAGACCGTCTAACTATGCACATACATCACATCATATAATAGAAGTACATCTGCATCACATAGCACATGCAATAGATACACAAAACTGCATCATCATATATACTATCATACAAAAGAGGTCCAAATGTACAAAATCATCATCTATCTCTGGAATAAAAGTGTCATATACAATATGCATCCAAACGGATGGTGATACATGCCCCAAAATGTCCAAAATCTGGTCTATGTCTATCCCTGCTGCTGTGGGCCACCACTGCCAGCTCCTGACTGCTGAGGACCCATCACGGAGGCCCCTGACTATGATGGACCTGCTCTATGAGTCGCCCCGGACTGACTCCTGAAACTCCCTGCCCTCTGGCTCGATGCCACGGCACCATGGTATAACCCTCTGTAATACTGCGCCTGGGACTGTGCTCTGGCTAGATCTGTCTATGCCTGTGCCAACTGCGTCTGCAACTGGCCAACCTGTGCCTGTGCCTGCTGCACCTGCCCAACCAAGAATGAACTCGCTGCATCTGTCCCCATAGCGGCCATAGCAGTGTCCCGCTCTACACGGATAATCCGTACCCATACGTCGGCCACGTCTCTCTCGCGAGTCAACCCCGTGATCACCGCTGCGTCTATCTCTCACCTCCTCTCTACCCTCCTCAGCTGTGCCTGCAGCTCTTGCACCTATCCCCTCAAGCTGGCTATAGTCCTCTCGTGAGCCTCTCCCTGTACTGGCCCCTGTGTTGCCTCTGCCTATCCTGGCCCCTGTGGCTGGGGCACCTGCTGCTGTGGTACTTGTTGGGGTGGTGGCATCTGTGCCTACTGCGGTATCTGCTGCTGTGCCTCTACCTGCCCTGGCACTGCCTGCTCAGCCTGAACTATCCTCCTCCGCTGCCTCGGCCTCTCTCCGGCCCTACCACCCCATCGTCCTCGTCCTCCTCTAACTCCCCTCCGCCCTGGGCCAGCCTCTCCCTCCTCCTCTGAGTCCGCCTCGTCAATACGAGGCACCAGCATGCCAGGTCCTGAATATCTCAGGAAAGGATGTGCTATGATCCAATCCTCGTACTCCTGGGTCACTCCCACATCTGCTATCTCTCTCCTCATGTCCCAGGCCACATACGGCATCTGCTGGAACTCTGCCAGGGCCTCCTCATACGAAGCCATCGGCCCCCATCGGACCCTCTCTGCATGCGTCTGTGCGAACATAGCCTGCCCCTGTGGCATACCTTGTCTCCGTCCAAACTATCTCATCACCCTGCCCACCATCTGTCTCTCCAAGATGTGTCGTGTCTGGCCTATCAGCCACCTGGTCTGAAAGCAGTATGGCAGCTCGTCTCCCTCATCATCCCACGGCTCACAATCCAGATATGGTCACCAAACGACCACATCCACTCTGTCCAAGGTGTGTCTCTAGTACTCTAGCTTCCCTAGCCTGTGTTGGGAAATCACTCTGGCGTAGCCATAACTGTATGGCTCTCCTCGCTGCCTCGCGAAGACACATATCGGCCTAGTCACCGCTATGTGCTCCCATAGCCAGAACTGTAACAGCAACACCCCAACCAATAGACTCGTGCTGCAGTGGTACACCACCCGATGCATGTCGTGGTATAAGTGGGCCAGTACGCAGACTCCCCATGCATATCAGGTGCCCTCGGTCAGCATCTGCTCCATGATCCTGCCCCATCCAATGGGGAACCCATGCGATCTCATGTCTGGGCATATAATGCCCCCGATCAGTCCAGCCACAATCCTAGGAAAGTAGTCATAGTAGTTGTATATATCCTACCACGGGATAACCTGTCCAGCTAGCTCGGGATCATCAAACACCCGCTGGCACTCGGTGAGTCCCACGTCCCGCTGTGCATCATACTCTACTAACTCGCCTACCACAGGCAAGTGCAGTATCCGGTAGACGTCCTCCAAGGTCACCGTCATCTCTCCCGTCGGAAAGTGGAAGGTCCCGTCCTCACTGTGGAATCTCTCCACGACAGCTGTTAGCAGTCCACGGTTCGCCCGCACCTCGGGCATGAAGCATACATAATCCAATCCCATGGCAACAAGCTCTACTCTGTCAGTCTCCGTCAGCATATATCTCTGCAATAAGGGCATGGGAAATGTCTCCCTTGACTTCAGTGTGTCCCGAATCTCCTCCTGCCAGTAAGCAAGGCAAAGCATCAGTCTCAAGCGACATATACCATACTCAACATACCTACTGAACTATATCAACTAAACTTAGCATTTCAAATTGATCAAAACAGCACACTACATCTCTTGACTAGATTTCTGCAATCTCGGAGATAGCTCATCGATTACCGCATCAAACAAGACGCTAATCGAGTCAATTTGGCTAAGTCCTTTGCTATCCACAACAAATGCGCCACTATAGGTGGTAAAAGCACCATTTTTTGGTATATGCGCCGCTAAAATCAGCATATGCGCCGCTTCACACAAATGTGCTGCCACAGTGCACATATGCACCGATCCAGTAGATGCACCGCAATATTCGACATATGCACTGCCATATTATGAATGCGCCGCTAAAATCTGCATATGCGCGGCAGTAACAAACGCGCCGCTACTTTCCACCTATGCGCGACTCAACTACGCATGCGCTGCCAAATTACCTACGCGCCGCTACATTGCACAGATGCGCAACTTTCATGTATGCGCCGCCGAAACCGGCATATGCACCGCGCAACGACAAAAGCGCTGCTTCGCAAGGCATATGCACCGTTCTGAGTTTCAGCGCATGCATTTGACCTATTTTCTAAGTGCATTTATGACATCCTACATTGACCCTAGGAGAAATTTTTTGAAGCACATACCGGGGGTCCTGCCTCTACTAGCCGCCTGAATCGACGGACTTGCTCGAATCAGTGCTCCTCACGTGGAATGTCTCATGCTCTGGCTGCCATGCTGCTCCAAGTTTGCTCTAGGCTCTCTCAATCCAATCCAGAGTAAACAAGTGTACAAATGACTATTCTTGTGGACCGAGCTCCTATTTATAGCCTCCAAACCCTAATTCTAGCTAGATGTTGACTGTGACTACTTCACGTGCCCATTTTTCTTCCCGTTTTCTTCCCGCATCCCTGACCGCATCCCTTTTCCTCCACCCTATCCTAACCCCTTCGTCTTTGTGAGATTGTCCGTTTCCGTTTCTTTCACCCTTTTCCCATCCAATCTCCCGAGGGGGCATCCTATCATCATTGAACTTGTACCAGGGGCAAACTGGGGCATGTATCACTATCAGACTATCGACTTCTTTGAAGCAACGCTGTAAACTGCATTGCATCAAAGAGGGGCAAAATGTATAGGCCTAAAAATGACACGATTCATCCTAAATAAATATTCTAAATATTTATTCCCTTCTTCTATTAATTAAATAAATATTCTAAATTTATTTAATCGATTCACTATTCCATAATTAAATAAATTCAATTTATTTAATTAAAATTCTTCTAAATGTCCTACACAATTAAATAATCATAAATTATTTAATTAATCCAAATTCCTCTATCCTAAGTTCTAAATTCCAAAAATCCACATCACCTCTACACCTCACCTTTTCCACCTCACCTTGTCCACCTCATCGAGTTGCACATATAATTAAATATATTTAATATTTAATTACCTTATTTTCCCTCACCCACATGGCCTATTTCTTCTCAAATCAGAGGTTAGTTAACTAATCGATCAAAAGTGTTAACTAAACTGTCAATTGAGTCAAATCCTCAATCAATTCAGTCAGTTCCACAATTTATTCTTCTAACTGATCAATCAAGTCTGTTAACAGACCAGTCAATGGAGTTAACTCTCCAATTAGTTTTGTCACATCCCCTCTTTCATGATGGAGCTGGGACACATGTCACATTTCCACTGGTTGCACATTCCTCAACCATCCTTAGCCGTCGATCTTCATACCTCCTCTCAACCGTTGATTCCCATTCTTCCAAGTCTATAAATGAAGCTTCATCCCTCCATTCTATCCATCCAGGCTTTTGACATCGTTACTCTGCAGAAATATCACCAGCGCGCCTTTGGCACCCTTTTGTCATCTACAAGCTTGAGATCACATACTTGCATTGGAGCTCATCTTCATTGCATATCACCATAGCCGTTCACCATCAACTTCCTACAAACAGCTAAAAAGATTGCACTCTTTGAGGGCTCATCTCATCTGCAAAAGGATGATCTATGATAGGCGAACAACAGAAGTTTTGAAACGGGAGAGGTTTGCACTGTGTTTGTTCATTGCTTCATTTATTGAATCCTTCTTGTTTCACCATTCTGTTGATGTTTGGGTCTTGTTTAATTGATTTGATTGACCACCATTTTACCCTTACAGAGATAACTTTGATGCAAGGTTGAAAATGAATGAATTAACAAGCATCACAAAAGGGGTAAATGAATCAGTGTTAGAGTTTAACAATGGATTTGTCAAATTTTTAGGCAAGATACCTCCTCATCTAAGGAAAAATGAATCTATGTGCCTGGTATTATATAGTAATGCTTATGACATTAAAATAGGGTTTCTATTAAGGGATAAGAATCCTCAAACACTTAGATATGCATACAAAGTCGCTTCAAATATTGAAATCAATAGAAAGGCTCTAGGAAAATCTCATAAAAGGAGTGAATAGAAAATTATACCTTAGGATAGGGGATAAGGACGTAGAGCTCCTCCAAATGATGAGTGTAAAAAAATATGGAAGTTTGTCAAGGAAATGAAAATTTCCATGGAAAAATTGATAAGGGGTTTTCTAATGATAAGCCTAATTTTGCAAGATAAGAGAGGATGCCAAAGCTTTCAGATCAGCCTTACAATACCAAATGGCACAATGGGAAACCAATTCCTCCAAATAATAGGGAAATCCTTGTAGAGAAACCCCTAACCCTTTAAGAAAAGGGGTATATGTTGGAATACTCACTATCACTGAGAGGCGGGGTGAATCAGTGATATACAAAAACCTTATGCAACCATCTTAAAAACATATCACAAAAAGGAACATAAGTTCATATCAAGAAAAAACTTTCACACATAACACCAAGTTTTACGTGGAAACACTATGAGGGGAAAAACCATGGGAGAAATGCTTCTTGGATCTATTGTCCAAATCTAGCCTCCAAAGAAAAGAATAGATTTCAATTGTTTTTGTAGCACCAACTACAAGGTACAAAGGACACCTATGCACTATTTACAAAGCCTCAATCTCTTAGGTACAATGCACACATGCTTAGTACAATATCACCTCAAAATATCAACCAGAAAGAGGCACCAACCTCAAACACCTGAAACTCATACACTACAAACACCTTAGAAACATCAATGAGGCACCCACCTCAACACATCTAAACACAAACACCAACTCCTTAAAAGATCACAAAATGTGCAAAGGATGATTCTACATAATCTAATCTACACCAATTAACTACATATAAACCTTTGCAAAAAGATAATGTTATACTATGTCCACATCAAACTCTCTCACCCAAATACACCACTTCAAAATCTATAATCTTATGTAGTACATGTATGTTTGCAGTTTGATAACCCTGTATATTACACACCTAGCAGACCCCTATTTTATTTTCTTAGTAATAACATTCAATGTGTATCTGCTCAAAACTTTTCTATGTTTCCCTTCTTGTATAAGGATTTTATAAAAATATGATATCAACTCAAGAAAACACCATTTCTTCAAATGTATTAGTACTAAATGTATAGACAAACATCTATTTATTCATTGAATAGAAAATCACCTGAATACTTCTAGATGCACTTGCAAATATATCAGTCTCCTTTTCATCCATACCTCTATGATTGTTTTGCAAGAAAATAATTTTCCATTGACTGCTTTATATGCTTGGATAGATATATCTTCTGATTAAAATAAGTTATCCTTGTCACCAACACTTCATGTTTTCTTTTCAACTATTCATAGATTCAAAACATACACTTCTGACACAGAAGATCATCATACTCATATCTCCTAGATATAGGGTTTTTGTAATCAAATAAACATATTTTAAATGCCATCCACAACCATAAAAACATATATTTACTTAGTAGGCATGAGTTTTCCATAGTCCATAGAATTGTTTCCTTTTTTCCATTTCTACTTTGGCTGCTCTAATTTTTCTTCTTTTTAGACTTACCTCTCTTTATTCCTGTCCATTTATTTTCATCATTTATTTTACTCTATTGTTTCATTTTCAATTTATCTTTTTGTTTTGGTTCACTTTTGCAGTTAGTTATTTTACTCTATTTGTCTCTTCTTGCCTCTTCTTCTGCCTCTCTACGTTTCTCTTTAATTGTCCTCTCTTGCTCTTTTTTGATTCCTTTTGTTTAGCTGTCTTTAAACTCTTCTTTTTCCCCCATTATTTTTAATGTTGTTTGGCTTTTTCTTTTTATTCCTTACATTTTGGTGGGGTTTATTTATGGTATTGGTCCCTCTCTTTTTTCTTTTCGTTAGTTTCCTTCTATGTGTTGGTGTTCTTTACTTTATCATTGTTTGATCTTTTTCGTTAGGTCGACAATTTCTTTTTTCTATTAGGTTTCTTTATGTTTCTTCTTTTTCCTGATTTCTCCAAGCCTATTCCATTCATTCACCTTTTCTTAGGATGTCTAACCCTTTTACCTATCCCTTTTCTCTTTTTGAGTGATTTTTTCTATTATTTTCTTTTCTTTTTCAATTTTTAATGTCCTCTTGTTAGTATTTTCATTTTTTATTATTTTGTTATGCTTTATACCTTTTTTATTCCCTACTCTTATTTTTCATTGTCTCTATTTTCTTGACTCATTTTCTTTCTTTCCTTGTGGTAGGCTTATTGCTTTCTTTTGGTAGGTTTTATTTATTTGGTTTCAGATTATGACATTATTGCTTTTGCACTATCTAATTACTATACTCATTTATTTTTGTTTCATGTGATATTATTTGTTGGCCTGATTAGTTTGCCCCTTCCTTTCTATTTCTCCTTCTAGCTTCTCATTTTATATTATGTTTCCATTTTATTTATTGCTTTTTCCTTATTATTTCATGTTTCTTTTATTTCCTTCCTCTTAGTGTTGTGATCTTTTCTTGACTTTTTGCTCACTCTTTGGGGTTAATTAATGTGTTTTATTCCCCTATAATCCTCTCCAACCCTAACTCCCCCTCTCTTCCTTTTTATAAGGCTAAGCATCTACATCCTATTCACTTGTTTCCTCTTCCTGATGATGGATCACTAAGTGTGATCCGAAACTTTTTTTTCTTTTTTTACTCTTTTTGACAAAAAAACACACTTAGTATAATCCAAAAGCATACTTATCATATATTTACTTATCTTCCTATGTATACTTCATATTCTGTCAACTCTTCTCTCTATGTACTTTATACTCTGCAAGCTTCCCTCTGTTTTGTTTTTAACTTAATAGACTATTTACATTTTATATCTTCTCAAACACATCCTTCTTCATACTCTCAGAATTACACATCAATCTATGGAGAAAAACATTTCAACTTACAAGTCAATCCATTAACAAAAGAAGTTAGGGTAAGCCGTTAATAAACTGCTCAACAGGAAGAACACTTAAATGACCATCTGTTTTCAAACATACAGATGACCCATTAGGTTTTAAAACAATTTTTAATATGGAACATTGATGATCATCCTCGTGGGCTCACAAAATTAAATCCTGATCATTGATTTCTAATTCCCGCTCAATCGTGAAGAGGAATACCTATAAATGCTGGTTACCATGGAAGGAGGGCCGGTACCACAATGTCATAAACACCCTTAGGTAGGTAAATTTTAAGTGACTTGACTTGTGGTTACAAGTCACCTCAAGAATATATCAAAAAGCAACTTTTGACTAAGACGATTAAGTAAAGGCTTCAAGGGACATTGCATTAGGGTTTAGGATAAAAATATGACTTAGGTTATAAGATCTTAATACTCATGTAAAACCCTAAATCAAGAAAAGGATAAAACACATTAACATCAGAGGGACATAAACAAGGTTCTTACAAAGACATGATAGATAGAGAATAATTGAAGAGGGACTCACAACCTTAAAACAACACACCCTCTTTACCTTAGGGTTTCTAGGGTTTATAGCACATTAGGACATAAATAAGAAGAGACTGCAACTCTAGATTAACTTCCATAACATCTGCCGCAGTCACTAAGATACTGACATAGTGAACTTATGGAGATCTTGAAGAGCATAATGCAAATCCAATGATCCAATAGCAAAGACAGTTGTGTCCTTCTATTAAGACATGATAAACATGAAAGTTATGAACTAACATCCACACTCTATGACATCAATCTTGATATGACATGAGTGAACATGATTTAGATGAAAAAAGATCAACTTAAACCATCACTTAGATCTAACCCCATGAAGTATAACATGATGATGATGCAATCAACTTCTCATCACATCCTGAAACATGAGAGCATAACATGATGATGAATGATTTGACCTAAGATCTGCAACCACTATGAACACTAAACCAATGAATGATGATTGATGAAGACATCCACATCTTTGATCCCGTCCTTTGATCATATTGGAGGCATCCTGATGGAGACAAATGAACACATGAATGTAGACATCCTTAAACAACTCCTGAACAAATCTTCATGACAAACAACTCCAACCATGAAGAAAAATCAAGATACCAACACTTATTACATGAACACCATAAGAGAGTATGTACCAAGTCATCAGTGAACATCAACACTTATTACATGAACACGACTCCTTAAAACCTCCTGTGATGCTATGGGCACACCCTATGAGCACACACACCTCACTATATCTCACTTTTGACATCAATGACAAATCTCTCAACAATATCCCCCTTTGTCATTGATGGATAAACTTTTATCACTCTGTCTCTCTCTCCTCCTTTTGACATTAGATGGCAAAGGATTAGCTCCCATGTCATAGACATGTTGGACTAGCAAAACCTTTATTAAACTCAAGTCTTCAAGAATGTCCTTACAAGGGACTTGCAAGTTGTAGCTCCACTATCATAATCTGCATCTTGTTTGGCCATACATTCAGACAACATTGTAACTGTCACAACTCCCCCTATCTCAGAGAAGAGTATGACTGCAACAAGACACCATTCAACTCCAAGTGACCATTTGGACTACAACTTCACTTGCACTGCCACTTCTCAAATATAAAAAAATACTATTAACTCTGCTAAACCCTGTAACCTACTTGACACCTGTCCTAGTCCTGTAAACTAACAAATGAAGACCAACAACACCTTACAAGTCAACATCTTCAACATATCATCTCTATACAGACTATACTTGGCATATATGTCTATCAGGACACTTGTGACACCAACATATGAAATTAATATACTTTGATGATCTTTATTAGACTATCCTATCTATCTACACCATGATCACCATTGTTGCTAAAAGAAGATCCACTACCAACAATGCCATCAGTTTTAGATGTCAAACACCATCAATATCTTAGTAAAAACACTGAAACATTGCATCAAACTATGAAAGAATGACAACACCATGACTTTCAAGAAAAGCACTATCATAAACTCACAGCCAACTGAAAATCACATTCATGATAACCACTGCATATATGCACCAAAGATTCTTGTCACTGCACATTACTGTCACAAAGGTTCCTATCCCTACACAACTAAAGCATAATGTCATGCATCAAATGACAACAATCATAACAAAGCACCACAAATAGCAACATGACTGAACTGCCACAGATCATAACAAATGTCCTGCACCAATAACAAAAACACTGTCCTGCAAAAACATTGTCCTGTCATCATCATGACATGAAATTATGGCATGAAACCACTATCCTGTCCTGTCATTTATGACAAACTATTGTGACAAGGCACTGTCCACTATGAGTCCACTCACTGTCCATTCTTAGGTTATGCAACATCTCCCTGGGACACTTTTGTCAAGTGTTTTATGTGTCTTTATCATAACTATCCCTGCACTATTTATTGAAATGAAAACAACTGCTATGAAATGCACCAATATTAAGCAAGACAACCACTTTGTCTTGTTGAAGAAACTAAGAAAAATAGTCCTAATACTTCCATAACAAGATCATTGTCTTAAGTTTGTCAGTGTGATAAGAAACTATCTTATAACATTCACACAGATCACTATCATTTCTACATTAACCATGCATGTCTACCTCATCACTTGCAACAACAACATTTGACCATAACCTTCTCATTCACAATGATGAATGCCATACCCTGTTTCAAAGAGTCTGGTTTTACAAAGGTTGTCATACTTGTCTTAACTCTCTGAAAACTTAATGACTTCTTTTACCTCTATCTCAAACAATATTAAAGCAAGACACACAACAACTATAGACAAACTATTAGCATTGAGTACCAATAGCTCAATGAACATCTGACATGAGGAAAATGATATTGTTTGACATAAAGAGAAAATCATCATCAAACATCAAGACCACATCAAGAGAAATCATAGGATAAACTTTGTATTACATAACCATCTTGACCAAAACAACCTTACCTCGATCCATGAAGTATGAACATGAATATCAAACCAATCAACTCCTGGAAACAAACTGAGCCAACCAAGAACATCAAACCAAAAGTCATTATCAAATCAAAATAAACACTAGAATCACATGAGTAACCTTATTTAACAAAGCATACCTCTAATGAATATGAGGACAACCATAACTACAAGGATATCCCCTCTTCCATCTGGCTTTTTGAGAATGTTCCAGAACTTTTATGAAGGCATAGATTGCATGAATGCTACTCGAGACTGTAGAGACAACTTTATATTTTACCAAGCCACCTTTTCATATTGGGGCAAAAGATAAGACTTTCAATACCTTCCCCCTACTACATGCTGGATTTTAAGCAATAAATGATGTCTCTTGTGTAGTATGCACAAGATCAGGGTTTGCCTTTCTTGGATCTAGTTTTCTCCTCCAAACCTATATAGGTTTTTTGTTTTCTTTTCTCAGGGTATTTTCTTTGTTTTGTATGAACATATCTAGATGGTCTCATCAAACCTTTTCTTCACCACTATAGTTTGTGTCCAACATTATTACATCTATAACATATAATATTGCTATCTAGTTCAAAGGAAAGATAGTTTCTTCTAGGAAATCTATATGAACTTCTATCGACATTCCTCACATGATCATGTCTTTCATACATCCTACAATTTCTTGTACAATGTCTTTCTCTATGGCCATAAACATGACATGAATAGCAATAACCATGAAATTAAGAGTAATTGTACCTCATTGATTTCCTAGTGGGTAGAGATCTTGTGGACTTGATTGTCCTTCTTCCTTAATCTTCAAGAGACTGATAACTCAAATCTATCTTCTTCCTAGGTGTCTTTCTTACTTTGGAGGTATGTCCTTCTTCATATCCTAAGCTTGTGGTGTCCTTATAATGTTTTTGTTTGCCCAACATTTCATATAAATTGCTAGTGCTTTCATCAAACTCCTGATATCTCTTTGACTAAACCTTGAGACCTTCATAATCTTTTTTTATATTGATTATTTTTGCCTCTAATTTTAGACATTCCATACTTTTCACTTCAAGGTCAGATTTAGTCACATCTATTATTCTTTTAGCCTCTTCCACCTACAATTTTAGATCTTCAATAAGTTTATCAGATTCTACATCTTGTATCACTAACTCTACAACCAAATTTCTTACCTTGTTAAGCTCTGAAATCATCTTAAAAACATATCACAAAAAGGAACATAAGTGTACATCAAAAAAAAAAATCACACATAACACCAAGTTTTACGTGGAAACCCTATGAGGGGAAAATCATGGGAGAAATGATGCTTGATTTACTGTCCAAATCTAGCCTCCAAAGAAAAGAAAATATTACAATTGCTTTTGTAGCACCAAATACAAGGTACAAAGGACACCTATGCACTGTTTACAAAAACTCAATCTCTTAGGTACACTGCACACCTGCTTAGTACAATATCACCTCAAAATACCAACCTCAAACACCTGAAACTCATACACTACAAACACCTTGGAAACATCAATGAGGCACCCACCTCAACACATCTAAACACATACACCAACACCTTAAAAGATCACAAAATTTGCAAAGGATGATTCTACATAATCTAATCTACATCAATTAAGTACATATAAACCTCTGCAAAAAGATAATGTTGCACTATGTCCACATCAAACTCTCTCACACAAATACACCACTTCAAAATCTATAATCTTATGTAGCACATGTTTGTAGTTTGATAACCTTGTATATTACACACCTAGCAGACCCCTATTTTATTTTCTTAGTAATAACATTCAATGTGTATCTATTCAAAACTTTTGTGTGTTTTCCTTCTTGTATAAGGACTTTACAAAAAAATGATAGCAACTCAAGAAAATGCCATTTCATCAAATGTATCAGTACTAAAAGTATAGAAAAACATCTATTTATTCATTGAATAGAAAATCACCTGAATACTTCTCTTCACTTGCAAATATATTAGTCTCCTTTTCATCCATACCTCTGTGATTGTTCTACAAGAAAATAAATTTCCATTGACTGCTTTATATGCTTGCATAGCTATATCTTCTGATTAAAATAAGTTATCCTTCTCACTAATGCTCCATGTTTTCTTTTCAACTATTCGCAGATTCAAAACATACACTTCTTACACAGAAGATCATCATACTCATATCTCCTAGACATAAGGTTTTTGCAATCAAATAAACATATTTTAAATGCCATCCACAAACATAAAAACATACCTTTACTTATTTGTCTATGTATGCTTCATATTCAGTCAACTCTTCTCTCTATGTACTTTATACTCTGTAAGATTCCTTCTATTTTTTTTTAACTTAGCAGACTATTTACATTGTATATCTTCTCAAAAACATCCTTCTCCATACTCTCATAATTACACATCAATCTGTAGAGAAAAACATTTCAACTTACAAGTCAATCAGCTAACAAAAGAATTTAGGGTAAGCCCTTAATAAACTACTTAATAGGAAAAACACTTAAATGACCATCAATTTTCAAACATACAGATGACCCATTAGGTTTTTAAATTAAATGGAACGTTGATGATCATCCTTGCAGGCTCACAAAATTAAATCTTGATCATTGATTTCTAATTCCCTCTCAATCAAGAAGATGAATACCTATAAATGTCAGTTACCATGGAAGGAGGGCTAGTACACCAATGTCATAAACACCCTTAGGCAGGTAAATTTTGAGTGACTTGACTTGTGATTACAAGTCACCTCAAGAATATATCAAAGAGAAAATTTTGAGTGAGACGGATAAGTAAAGGCTTCAAGGGACATTGCATTAGGGTTTAGGATAAAATGAAGACTTAGGTTATAGGATCTTAATACTCATGTAAAACCCTAAATCAAGAAGAGGATAAAACACATTAAAATCAGAGGGACATAAACAAGGTTCTTACAAAGATAGAATAGACTGAGAATCATTGAAGAGGGACTCACAACCTTAAAATAATACACCCTCTTTACCTTAGGGTTTCTAGGGTTTATAGCACATTAGTACATACATAAGAAGAGACTGCAACTCATGATTAACTTCGATAACATTTGCATCAGTCACTGAGATCCTGACATAATGAACTTATGGAGATCCTGAAGAACATAATGCAAATCCAATGATCCAATGGAAAAGGTAGATGAGTCTTGGTATTAAGACATGATAAACATGAAAGTTATGAACTAACATCCACACTTTGTGACATCAATCTTGATATGACATGAGTGAAGATTATTTAGACCAAAAAAGATCAACTTGAACAATCACTTAGATCTAACCCCATGAAGTATAACATGATGATGATGATGCAATGAACTTCTTAGCACATCCTAAAAGATGAGAGCATAACATGATGATGAATGATCTAACCTAAGATCTGCAACCACCATGAACACTGAACCAATGAACAATGATTGATGAAGACATCCACATCCTTTGGTCCTATCCTTTGATCATATTGAAGGCATCTTGATGGAGACAAATGAAGACATGAATGCAGACATCCTTAAACAACTCCTAAACAAATCTTCATGACAAACAACTCCAACCATAAAGAACAATCAAGATATCAACACTTATTGTATGAACACCATAAGAGAGTATATACCAAGTCATCAGTAAACATCAACACTTATTGCATGAACATGACTCCTTAAAACCTGATGTGATGCTATGAGAACACCCTATGAGCACACACACCTCACTGTATCTCACTTTTGACATCAATGACAAATATCTCAACAGTATATACTATTGAGGATAGCCTATGGTGCCTGATATGTCAAGCTCCCCAGTCCCCTTCTTCACGTGTCATTTCTAGATCAATTGTTGATTCAGAAGGTCCTTGTAATGAATGCAATGATCAGGATGACTAGGAGGTCCAAAGTATGAATATGGTTTTGGCCTACAATTTTATATGTGAAGATGATGAAACATCTGATGAAGAAGATGTGTCAAATCAATTTTTTGAAGAGGGAAAGAATCTTGAAGATTATCTTGAGAAATAACTTTTCAATGATGATGATCATGATGATCATGTTTTCCAAATAGATTCAGTAACTCTTAAAGTTAGATAAATAAGACCTACTAATGAGGAGATTAAAGCATTAACTATTGCAAAGATTTCTCATGTTAAAAGTAACTACAATTTGAGAAGTAAAAAGACTCAAGCAAAGGGTAGCACTGTAGGAAGAGCTGGTAGTATTTTTATTAGTGAGAATCAAAATGTCTCCAATCCCAAGAAAGGTGTAGGTATTCAAGGTAGGCCTAAATAAGTGTTGGTGAGAAATAATCCACATCATAAGGCCAAAGAAACAAAAGGGTACAATAGTCTTAGAAAAAGGGGAAGTGAAGAGGTTTGTTTGAGAAAATAAAATAAATATATCCTTTAGTTTCATCCCACACATTAGGCCACTATCCATGATAGTCTTGTACATAAGAATATCCCTCTAGATATGACACATATCCTCAGTCAGATCAGGGTGACTATCCCCTTGCTAGAAATAATGAGAATACCAAAACATAGGTACAGGGCAATGGCCATTATTGATGATGCAATGTCGAACTAGCCAGAGGCCCAAGCTAAGAAAAATGTGAAATTAGGCAAAGAAAATACACTAGCAGTTGGTGATAAAATACTAGAGGTATATTTGGGAGTAAGTATGTAGAAATGCCCTTCCCAAATTGATCCATTTTATGTCAGCCTACTCATAAAGGATAGGCTCTCAAAAACTTTTATAGTTGACTCTAGTGCTTCAACCAAAATTATGCCTTTGGGAATTATGAAGGAATTACACTTGAAAATTACAAAGGCCTATGGAAAATGCTTTACCATGGATTCAAGAGACGTACCTATTATTGGGGTAATAAAAAATATAGGTTTCAAACTGGCAGCTTACCCTCAGAGAGACTATAGAATAAACATTACTATGGTGGATATCCCTCCCAAGTATGGAATGTTGCTATCCAAAAAGTGCACTTCCACTATTGGTGGTAGTATTCAAATGGATTCGTCTTATGCTATCATTCCCATGGATGGAAAGGAGGTTAGATTTCATAGTGAATAGAGAGCCCTCTCAATTCTAGATGGTTTTGAAGGTCATAACGATCAGGTATGCTTTTTAGACATTGACATGCACAATTCTAGGGTGGAAGAAAATAATGTTGATTAGACAAAATAGAGAGCCATAAGTAAAGAAGACAAAGTTGCCCCTGGAGATGATGTATTGTGGTCAAAGTAGTTTGATGGAGCTTGTTCTAAGGAGGGTTTTGGGGCTGGAGTAGTGCTCATCTCTCCCTCTGGAAAGATGCATAGGTCATCATTTAAGTTGGGTTTTGAGTGTACAAACAATGTTGTTGGGTATGAGGTACTTCTCCTAGGTTTGAAGTTGGCCAGCAAATATGGTATCAAGAAGCTGAGAGTGTTAAAAGATTCTAAACGTGTGGTTTTTTAGATTAGATCCTAGTATGCCTCTAAAAATACAAGGCTCAAACAATATAGAAATGTTGTTTGGGACACTATTGAGGCATTTTATGCCTTTTCAATTGATTGGATAGAAAGAATTGGAAATGTGATGGTTAATCTTTTAACTAATATAGCTATTAAGTCAGAGGATATCACCCTAGTAGGGATTTCAAAGGTGGAAGTACTAACTAAGCCATCTATCCCTAAGAACATATGTCATTGGTAAGTTTTCAATAATGATCAAGATTTGTGTAAGTTCATGAATTGTGTGGATGAGTACCAGGGAAAAGAAATAGATTTTGAAAATCTTGTTGAAAAAATTGATGGGAAAGACACCATTTTTGGTAATGAAGTCATCCAGTTGAAGACAAATAAAATCTCAAAAGGATTGGTAGCTCTGGAGTGGGTATTTGATGGATCAAATAGTCAAGTCACTAAGCCATCACCAATACACTGAGATGATTTGGAGGAGATAAATCTAGGAATTGAAGCTCAACCTAAGAATGTCTACATAGGTAAGAAACTAAATCCTAAAGTTAGGTCTATGCTTATCTCTTTGCTTAGGAAATACAAAGGAGTTTTTGCTTGGTATTATGATGATCTCAAGGCATATAGGGAAGAAGATTTGTTTCAGCATGAGATCCCATTAAAAACTAATGCAAATCCTTTTAGACAAAAATAGAGGCCCATAAATCCAATCTTAGCCCCCAAGATGCAACAATAATTAGCCAAACTAAGTGATGGGGTATTATTAAACCAATTAGGCATCAACTTGGGTGTCAAATCTGGTTCCTATTAGAAAAAGGAATGGTGATATTAGGCTTTGTGTTAATTTTAGGAACCTAAACATGTCATCATTAAAAGACAACTACACTTTGCCCAATATGGAGACCATGCCACATAGATTGATTAGATGTGAACTTTTGTCCATGATGGATTGTTTTTCTAGATATAATTAGGTCAAGGTAAAGGAGTCAAAACAATACAAAACAACCTTTACAACTCCATGGGGTACTTATGTTTATGTTAGGATGCCTTTAAGATTGACAAATGTTGGGGCCACCTTTCAAAGAGCCATGGATGTTGCTT
Organism: Cunninghamia lanceolata; assembly: GCA_027924645.1. Taxonomy (NCBI): domain Eukaryota; kingdom Viridiplantae; phylum Streptophyta; class Pinopsida; order Cupressales; family Cupressaceae; genus Cunninghamia; species Cunninghamia lanceolata. Next base: position 1,368,282 of record BSBN01001161.1, read on the forward strand.
TCTCTGACTTGATAAATGTTATCATGGTTGTATAGCAGGATGACTTAACTACTTTCTCTAAAAAAGAGGAGGATCATTGTAACCATTTAGAGCACATTCTTATGAGAAGCATGGAGTATGGTATATCATTGAACCCCAATAAGTGCATATTTAGGGTAGTTAAGGGGAAATTACTAGGTCATATTGTTTCCAAAGATGGAATCAAAATTGATCCTAAAAGGGTAGCTACCATCGAAAGGATTCCATAGCCCAAGATAGTCAAAGGAGTTCATTATTTTTTCAGATAGATAAATTTCAATCAAAGATTTGTCCAAAACTTTCTAGAGAAAACTAAGTCCATCTCCATGATGTTGAAGAAGGGACACAGTTTGACTTGGGAATGTGAGGCAATAACATCTTTCAGTGATATTAAGGAAGCAATCAAACAAGCCCCTATGTTGGTTTCTCCTAACATTGAAAAACCATTCCAATTATTTTCTTTTGCTTCTTTTCACACTATAATAGGAGTATTGCTACAAAAATAAGTGATGGTTTTGAGTAGCCCATCTCATTCTTTAGTAAATTTCTTCAAGCTGCTAAATTGAAGTATGACCCCATGGAAAAGCATGCATATGTAGTGATTAAGGCTGTAAAAAAATTCATGCCTTATTTGGTGGGAGCTAAGATTACAACATATGGTCCACATGTAGCAGTGAAGGAAATTCTTGTGCAACAAGAGGTTACTGGTAGAAGATGTAGATGGATTAATAAGATCTAGCAATTTGATATAGATATTCAAATCACTAAATTAGTTAGATGTTAGTGATTAACAAGACTTATTGTAGAGTCCAATTTGGAGGCATCTCAGGTGAATTGTACAACTGATATAGGTGTGATAGAAAAGTGTAACTTAGAAGAGTCAGGTTGGTATAAGGATATCATATATTATCTAAAACATCTGAAAATGTCAAGAAAATATGAGTGAAATCAAAAGAGGACATTAAAGTTGTAGGCATTAAAGTTTCCTATCATAAAGCAAGGCCTATATTGGAAAAATGTGGATGGGATCTTGCTTAAGTGCTTGGATGTGTTTGTAGTAAGGAAGGTTTTGAATGATATGCATTGTGGGAATTGTGGAGGACATTTCATGGCCAAAACCATTGCTCACAAAATTCTCAGAGTAGGATATTGGTGGCCCACCTTGTTTTTAGATACTTACAAATTATTAAGGAAGTGTGAAGCATGCAAGAAGTTCTCTGGTAAGTTAAAGTGGTCTGGAGCTTTACCATTGAGGCCCCAAGTTGTGGAGACACCATTCCAACAATGGGGAATAGACTTCATTGGGGAGATTTTTGATAAATCTAGTGGGGGTTTCAAATAGATTCTAGTAGAAACCAACTATTTCACTAAATGGATAGAAGTGATACCTACTAAGAAGGATACGAGTAAGATTGGCATAGATTTCCTCATGGACCATATTATCTCAAGATTTAGGGTTCTAAACAAGTTGATTACAGACAATGTCATGTGCTTTAGGTTAGTTGATCTAATGGACCTCTTTATAGAATATGGGATCAATTTATATCCCATTCTTCACTATACCACCCACAAGGAAATGGTCAAGCAAAATCAAGTAAAAAAAGCCTAATGAAGATTGTTAAGAGGATGTTAAGAAAGGATAAAAAGGATTGGGACACAAAACTAAAATTAGCTTTGTGGGTAGACATGGTAACTATAAAGAAGTCTACAGGGAGATCACCATATGAGCTTGTGTATGACATGAATGCAAATATGCCTATCAACAATCTATTGCCTATGTACAAGTTTATTCAAGAAAATTTTGAAAAGCTTGAAGATGGCATGGCATGTAGAATAAACCAGCTTGTGGAATTAGATGAGACAAGAAGAAAAGCACAAATGATAAATATCAAGAAATAATAGAAAGTGAATATCTATTTGATAAGAAGGGTAAGGGTAGGAAATTTGAATGTGGTGATGTGGTACTAGTCTAGAATGCAAGAGCACAAGATAAAGGGGAATATGGAAAGTTTGATTTCATGTGGCTTGGACCTTATACCATGTGAGGCCCATCTCTTTGAGATATTATAGTTTCTCTAGTTGTATTAATTGACTATGTAAATTTGGATTTATATACTTGATCTGGTAGATAATTATGTTAGTACCATGGACATTTATGTTTATTGTTTTGGACATTATGATCTAGATGATTCTCTTGAACATTATATGTTAATTAAACTTTATGGATTTAAGTATTGGACTATATGATTTAAATAATTTGAGTATTTTAATATTTATGTGGGAAAAGAAAGTATTAAATGGATTAGAAGTTTATATGTTTATTATTAAATAAATTGGTTTAAATTATTAAATGATGTACACATGAGTGAAATTGGATTATTTAATTAATTTTTCTATGAATTTAAATTGCTTTGGCTATATTACCTTCACATACTGATGTTCAAAAAAATGAGTGTGTAGGTGGGTGGTCAAGCTCCTTAAGTGGACTCGGAGACTCCATGAATCCCCTATGTCATACCTGTTATTGATGAAAGAGGAAAAAACAAATGCTAACATAAAATTCACAATTACAAATGCAATTTCACAGAGGTAATATTCTATGGCAAATCATTATAGGATTGCAACACAATTTCCTTATTATTTCAAATCCAAAACTACAATTAACTTTGTTCAAACAAATTGTATCTTCCCTTCACACAAACTGTATTCTATCATCTTAGACTTCTTCTTCACAGCAAGTCACCTCTTTACTTCTCCTGTATGAGGCTAACTCCTCTCAGATTTTGTTTCTTCCCATTCCATGGACAACTATCCCTATTTAATACCAATGAGCTCTATTTTTCTCTGTAGAGAACCAACCAATAACACTAACGCCCATGCCTATATGGCCGCTAATCTTCCAAACTAGCCATACTCTACTAAATTGGGCATTTCCCTTTTTCTATTTCTTTCTCTTCATCTGTTATTTTCTTTTTATTCTAATGTAATGATTCCCTTCCCATGTCTCTAATTGTTGCACTCACTATTGATTTATTATCAATCTTATGTTAGAATGCAATGAGTCTCAACAACATGCATAAAAATATATTATAATTGTTGATGTCCATATTATGACAGCTGCACATATTCCTTTTAATTATGGTTCTCCTCTTTTTACCAGAAAACCATGCCCCTTCCCTTGCCAATCGACCTCTTTTCATAAAAGAAACTTCAAAGGTTTGTTGTGCCAAGGAATATAAAATGTCCTCCAAGAGTAAAGGGAGATTATATTGTTTGAATGAATGTCAAAATTCTATAAGGAATAGAATTTTTCCCTATGGCTGCAATGCAGCTCATCAAAAGGCTCACCTTTGCCACTTAAATAAATAGGTACTAATTATATTTGGAATGCAGATCAAATTTAAGTGGGCTCCCTTGTCTTTGTATGGCAGTCTCTTGAGAAAACAATAAGACCCTTTTCCTCTTTAACATTTCATTTGTTCATGGTAACAATGGACAACAAACCATCGACTCTCCATCTTATAGGATAGAATATCTAAAGAATGAAATGTGGAATGCAAAGAACCTTACCATAATGATGTAGGAGCATCCCTAGTTCAAGAGAAATCTTGCATCAACTAAAAACATTTGCATTTAAGTTCTTTCATTTTCCAGTTCAATTCAGGCAGTTCAGTCAGTAGCAGTTCTCAGTTTGTGGTCTAGTTTTGTCATTTCACATCTTGTGGATCTAGACTTAGCATCTACATTCATTCATCTACATCATATCAAGAATTTAGAGTATTTGGATCAATTACCGGAAAGATATCGCTATCAAAAGTTGAATGTTTTCTCAGAGTAGAGCATCCTAACAATTCCTGATAACCAGCTGAAGGAGAAGGCTTGTGGATCTCACTGACACATCATTCAATGTTTTGTAGTTCATGGCCGACCTTCCCCAAGGGTCTACACATTGTTCCATTCATTTGAGGAAGTGTTCTATATATTTAGGTCTGACCTATCTGTGAATATGTTATAGCTCTTCATTGGAGTTTGTGACCTTCCTTGGCTGACACAGAGGAATCTATTGGTTTAGAAATGATATATATTGATGTAATAGATCCTTAGGAAAGTAGCTATTCACATAAGAAAGATATGATAGTTTAGATTTTGTGCAAAGGATCTTTAAAGATTTATCTTGCAGATGTATGTAATCAGGCCTATGAGCCCTAATTGTAAGCCCACATGTTGCTGGATGATCTCTATTTGAATTCTATGATATACTAAATAATTGAATTTGCATTTGCTTTATTTTTTTGAGTTGTTTCCATTGTGTTTACTCTTGCTGCACGGTCTGGATAGTTCATTCTGTGAACCCTCCTACCGTGACTGCACTAAGTTGTATCAGAGTGAAGGTTTGATACTTTGGAACGAATTGGCGAAGGGCATTCCGTAAGGTCTTGTTGTAAGTAGATCACTGATCTGAGGTACGTTACTTATATGCAACCAATCACCGATTCAGAGGTAGTTGTTGCTTGTAGCCTGATCGTCGAACCTGAGGTAGTTTGCACTTGATCCTAGGAAGATGCCTCCATGAAGAGTTCCTCCTATTGGTACAATGGTTAATAGAATGGATGAGATGATGGAATTGATGAGAACAATACAAATTCATATGGATACTATTGAAGAAGATAAGCGAAGAGGATTGACACCAAGACATAATATTGAAAGTGATGATGAGGAAGAATTTCAACCTGCTGAACAAACTGGTGAAACCCTAGAAGGTAATGAAGAAGAAGAATTAGATCAGGTAAAGATGTTGTGAGCTATTTCAAAGATTGGAAAGAGACCTAGATTTGATGTACTGAACTATACTGGTAATTTGAATCCGGAAGAGTTGATTGACTGGATAAATGACATAGAAGAATACTTTGAAGATAAGGAGATTGAAGATTCAGAGAAGGTGAAATTTGCAAAGACAAAGTTGAAAGGAATGCTACTATATGGTGGAAAGAAGTTCAGTTGGAAAGAAACAGAAGAGGAAAAGAAAATATTACAAAGTCAGACCAGATGGTGACAAAGTTGAAAAATCAGTTCATACCTACTAACTATGAGTTGGAATTGTTGAAAGGATTGCAAAGCCTGAGACAAAAGGAGAAATCTATGAAGGAATACACTGAAGAATTTCATAAGATGATCATAAGAACATGGCATAGTGAAGCAAGAAAGGAGAAAGTGGCTAGATACATCAATGGACTAAGATTGAACATTCAACAAGAACTAAGTTTGGTAAGGATGACATCTTTGGAAGAAGCATATCAATTTGCCATAAAAGTTGAAGAAAAGATGAATAAGAAGCATGATCAGAGACAAAGAGGCAGAGGAGGTAAATTTTAGAGAGGAAGATCATTTTCTGGATATGATAGATCATTTGTGGAGCAGAACAAGTTTGACAACCCAGTTAGAAAGGATGATGTCCAGAAATAACAATGCTTACCAGAGAGATGACATAAATTTTTACCAGAGAGGAAACCCTAGTGCATACCGGAATGAAGGATACAGAAGAGAAGGAAGAGGATTTGACAAGAAGACATTCAGAGTACTTGTTTCAAGTGTAGAGATGAAGGACATAGAGCATTTGAATGCAATCAGGGTAGTATAAGCAAGAAGACAAAGAACAGTGGAAGAGCAGCCTATGTTGAAGAAGAACCTGTTGGATCACCTAGTTCTGTTGGTAAACTAGAGAAAGGAGAATCATTGGTGATGATGAGACAACTATTTCAAGTAGTGACAAATGAGGAACCATCACAGAGGAAAAATCTGTTCAGAACTAAATGCAAATCATGAGGTAAGTGTTGTAAAGTTGTAATTAATAGTGGTAGTTTAGATAACCTAGTTTTAGAGGAGATGGTGACTAAGATGAAGTTGGAAAGATTGAAACTGTAACGCCCTGCCTTAAACACCTTAGAGAAATTCACATTTATGCTATATGAAATAGGAATTTTTTTTTTAAAGGTGATTAAGATAACAAGTAATGTTAACATAACTAATTACACCATTAAACATACGACATGTTCTCTAAGGTTTCAAGGCTGCATTACTCAACAATTCAACTAACATATATTAACATACATCAGTAACTGATCTAAATCAAATGCATAATTAAATAGCTTATTCATATTCATTACATGTCGTCAAATAATATATTCTACATGATCAAATACATAACTAAAATGCTTTCCTTACACATAAGTACAACATGACATCATTACATTGCCATTTCAGACTACATCAAAATTACATACATTATGAATGATTTGTTACACAAGTCTGGTACAAGATTATACACGTACATCATCATCAACTGGTACAAGTACAAATGTTTGAAAACTAAGATAAATCTTTTCTGCACATGAACTTCAACAAGGAATAACCAATGGATAAGAAAGCTCTTCCACAAGACCATGTGGAACCCTAAGGTCCACCCCCCAAGCTAGGAGTTAACATGAGGTCCCAAACAATAACAGTTAGGTAGACAAAAGACAAACAAGGACAAAAGATGACCAAACTCCAATACAACACATGACAAATGACATAAACAACACAACATAGCTTCCAGAGGCAACACATAACATAAGTGGAGAGACCATACAAGGAATGCTAGGTTGTAGTAGGGAGTGTGCCATCGCACGGTCCTAGCATGAGTTACCCTGGCAGTCTCTCACTAGACTCCGGCCCCATATGGTGACACATGCGGAATCGACCTTCCTTTCGTGACGACAAGTAAGTCAATCTTGCCGACCAGGCCTTCTCTACCCATCCTTAGTCTAAACGAGCACTACAGGCCATGGGAGAGGAATCCATTTATCTTGTTTAATGTGAAATCTACCCTTAACCCCCAAGTTCATTTTAGGTTATCACTTGATTAATCCACTTTCAATGGGTTACCCTGGCAACCACTTTGGGTGCTGGCCCCACATTGAAAGCCACTCTCCTTCTTAACACCTAGTAAACCTTAACCATCATACACGACATTATAACAATATACATACATGTTCACTGCAAGCCATAAACCCTCTTGCATTACAAACAGAGTCATAACACCAATTATTATCCATCACTTATAACATTACAACACTTTACTCTATTACAGATTCTAAGTCTCTCCATAGGACATTTTCGACAAAACGGATACAAGATAGTCATAAGTGGTTAAATATCTCATCCAAGGAATATTACTTTACAAAACACATAATCAACTTGACAATACTTCATTATACTTCATACATACTAAATCCACATGTTCGTTATAATACAAAAACAACTATACACATGTCGTATTGTACACAACTACGACCTACTACGCCTCTAGAATTAAAGCTTGACCACCTACATTTTGCCCTAATACGATAACAAGTTTACATAACTCATGCAGTTAGTTAAAGTACTAGAGTCACAACTACAACTCCTTCTCATTACAATGTATAAACACCTAATTTCATCCATATATGTCAATTCTTAATCAATATCGAGTTACACTAACTCTTTAACCATATCGATTGATTTTTAATTAAATGCAACAATCTAGATCATCTAATTTTCTTCTTTTTATTCCTTTCAAACTATAGATGAATTCACAAGGTTTAACTAAATAGATTTCAACTATTTGTTTAGAGAAAATCATTCAACTTATTTATAATATTTAATTCATATTTACCTTAAATGATAATCTCATACAAGATACAACTAATTATCATATCACATAATTTAACCATCCCAACAATAGAATTGCAATTCTAATGCCTTATTGGTAAGTTTGAACATTTAACTATATATATATTTTGTTTAAATTAATAATAATAATATAAATAATGATAATAATAATAATGATGATATAATAATAATATTAATGACAAAACAATAACAGTAAATGGATGATTGGATAGCCAATATCTTTCATCCGAGGATAAGTAAATATAACTATCGTTATTTTACCTATTGGATTTACTCTTACTATCTAAATTTTGTATAAAATATAATCATTTTCTGAAGTAGCATAGAAAGTTTTATTAATTGACAAATCTAATCTTTTTGAGCATTTTTTTTCTTTTCTGGGGCAATATAATTGAACGTGAAATATAGCTCAAAGAGACATAATTCGGTGCAGTCAAATATCATCTAAAATCTACAGATGAGGCAATTTTGACAGCTTTTACTACAGGTTTGTGAAACACCTGTTTAATGATCTTAGTGGTAATGGTAAGTGCATATATGATAACACATATTTAAACCTGGATTAATTTCTCTCTTAGGTCTTACAAAATCCAATTCTATAAAAGCAAGTGTGTAAACAACATGAAGTATTGATTCTATTTAAGTGACTATTATTTGGGGCAAAAAAGAATCCATTTAAGTATCAATGTGAACCGTTCTATCGCACATAGCTATCTAGGTATAGTGCATGAGAGTTGTACATGCCATAAGCACTTCCGGAACCCTCATTTACCATTGGACGTTATGTGTGCAAGGCTGAACTTTTTGGCAGTATTGGCTATCTAGAGGACTCCCTAAAGATACCTATTAAATCCGTGCTGGTTGATATGGATCATTCTAAAGGCTCTAAGCTTATATGCAGGTGTGATTGCAAAATAAACCATGATCCACAAGAATGGAATGATTGTAGGTTAAAGTCTGAGATTCAAGATTATGATAAGATCACTAGATGAGAGAAAAATGATGCTGAACTACACTAAGGTGCGATCTACATGGATAAACCCTCCATAGTTTACTGAGATGCCAAATGGCTTTAAGAAGAATAATGTTTACCACTGTAGACAGATGTCTTAAAATAAAATACACAAAAATCTATAGCTCTGTGAATAAGCTGGATCGACTAAGAGTAAGCTTTTAGTGCCACAACCTACATGTACAGACTACCATCTTCATGTACATTTTTATGGCCAAATCCTCTCAGCGTCATTCTTGGTATCACTGAAATAATGAACGGATGATAAAAAGGGAAAAAAAACCCATCAATGATCTGTATCATGTGACACATTATTGCATTACACCAACAGTTGATTATTTGTGAGAATGGTTGACCATCTTGCCTTTGTTGGCTATCTTGCGGACAACCTAAACTTTTTCATTGAGTTGCCAGTTAAATCTATAGTGGTTGAATGGCTTTGATTGCAATGGTCATTGGTATACAGAAAATAGCGACTAGCTAGAACAAGCAAACTAGTGAGAATGGAATGTTTTGCAGGATGTGCAACCAAAACTAAAAGGTATTGCAAATAATTGCAATTGACGCCAATTACTATGACCTAATACCAGCATCTGGCTAATCTAAGAATATGGCTGAGCAGGTAAAGAGAAATTAGAGCTGTGCAAACTTAAACCACGTTTATATCCTTTATTGCACCTATCGCAGATCATTATATGAGAATGGTTAATCTTCTTGGCCGTGCCGACCATCTAGCGGATACCATAAATTTGTCATTGAATTAACTATTAAATCAAAGCTCGTTGAGTGGACATGTTATCTTGGTAACTATAAATCACATATGAATATAGACTCGGGAGAATTTAGAAGGTCGCTGCTTCCATATTAGAATCCCAACTGGGATGCACTGCCTTTAATTTTATCCTCAAACATCTAACAACTCACCCGGATACTGTGTAGACTATACAGTTTAAGAGTTTGATGGAAGATAGAGTAATGTAAAGATTCCAATGATCTTCCTACAGACCAAACGATCTACAGATGGAAACAACCCTTGAGATGACAGAAAAGACCTGGCAATTGGAGTGGGATGGAAAAATTTAAAAGAAGATTATAGATTGGAGTGGGAATAGATCATAGTTGGATTTAAAGTCAGTTGATTGTATAATCCTAATCGTTGCGGAGACAAATCACAAAAATAAACAATAGAATATGGGTTACAGATTACGAATTTAATACAAAATGGAGTTAAACCTAAATTGAATATTTAGCAAATACATTCAATTAAAACATACGAATCAAACAACTTCCACACATGTAGATTAGGATCAGAGGAAGAGATTAAAGGAGTTTTAGTGGAACCTGATTACAATATCAAGCTGACGAAATCAAACTCAAAGAACTGTAGTTCCAACTTCTTCCCCAGCCTTCTTCTCCGCTCTCCTTCCTACAAAATTACCCCTTTCTCCTTCTGCCAATTCCTCTTACATACAAAACCCCCTTCCACCTTCGTAGGGATTGGCACATGATCCAAAGCCTCTCCCATTCTTCAAATTATTATTTTTATTCTTTTAATGTTTCAAATAAATTAATTTTATCAAAATTTATGATTTTTATTAATATATATAACCTAATTTAATCTTTTTACGACCAACCATTCTATTATTTTATTAATTAAATGGTAACATTGCAAACTACCTTTTTACTTTACAACTCTAATATAATTTATTTTATTAATTAAATTGCAAATCACGAATTACAACATGACTTACAATTTATTTATTTATTTAAATATTCATTACAACCAATTTCTACATTCAACAATACAAAATTTCTTATAATTTTTATTTAACAATTTTACTTCACATAAATCTATAATTTTATTTACAACAATTATCCTCAATTATTTCTGGGTTCGCCTATTGAAGTTCAGGCTGTGGGGGATCCGAATTATGTTGTGTAGGATTTGAATGCTGAAGTGAACATGGGTTAGCTAGTAGCTTTTTTGGGTTTTTGCTTCCTCCATCCGATGATCAAAATGTAATATTTTGTTAAAATTATTCATGTAAAATCTTGCTCCTATTTTTGTGAAATGTTTGGAGCTTTTTTGTTTTTGCGAGCTATAACTGGAGGTTTTCTTCCCCTGGTTCTTTCCTGCCAATATGCTCATCGAACCAGGGTTTGTAATTATTTTAATTTTAATATAATTATAGTGGTCTACCACTTTTGTTGAAAAAAAGAAAAAAAAATTATGCTCAATTATCAACTTTTACAAATATATTTAATTATCAACATTATAATTTCTGTATAATGATTCTATTTCATGCACAACACTACCTTTCACACTTAGACACCTTCGGACCTACTTAGACTTCAAAGTATAACATTACCTGTCTGCAAGTCATGATCAAATGACAGACAATGACCACAAGGGTATACTGACAACTAGACAACACTGACAAGGGACCTCATGTTAACTCCAAATAACTAATCCATTGGCGAAGGCACACTCAGACCTGGTAAATCAGGTGGAGTTGGTGCCTAGTACCTGCATCCTATAGCAATGCACAGTTAAACATAACAAGATATATATCCACATGCAGTCCTATAGTGAATGGAAATCGCAGTGGGGTAGGGTACTCGAGTGCGAGTAATACGACACTGTTCCATTCATGTTTATGTATAAACATTTAACTATATTGAATAAGATTTCTGATTACTAGTCAACAACATAAAATGATCAACTATCTTATAATCAAATATAGTGAATAACATCAAAGCATCTATAACATCTAGTTCATTTATCAAATTCTAAAGCATAAAATAACATAATCCAACATCAACAACTGTTATCATAACAATTAGGTCCATAATGAATTAACAAAATAACAAGGAATCCATCGTCAAACAATTTAAGATACTGTCATAATGTCTAATACTACTAAGCAAACATCAATCTAACAAACGACAAGTTGAGGGGCACTACATCCTCCCCCCCTAAGATCAGGCTTACTCCTGGAAGCCTGCAAACAAATATGGATATAACTCTCGCATTCGGGATGTATCTTTCCAGGTAGCTGAAGTCTCATCACTAGGATCCCATTGGACCCTTACCTGCTCTATGACTCTGCCCCTGAGAGCAAGTACCCTGTGCTCTGAAATGCCTACGGGCTCCAAAGCTAGCTACCCGTCCTCTACCTGTAAGGCATTCCAATCAAGGACTTGAGAAATATCTAGATGATAGGGTCTAAGAATAGAAACATGAAATACATCATGGATGCGCGACAAGCTAGGCAGCAAAGCAAGATGGTATGCAACAGGACCGATTCTCTCCAAAACATCGAATGGCCCTATAAAGCACAGCGCGAGCTTAGAGCCTTTTCCGTAATGGATCAGACTCTTTCACGGATGCACCCACAAGAACACCCGATCACCAACTGAAAATTGATGATCAAGTCTATGAGCATCTGCATATTTCTTCTGTCTATCCTATGCTGCCACCAGATGCTCTCTAATGTGATCAACTTGCTGCTCCATCTCTTGGAGCATTTGTGGTCCTAGAAGAACTCTATCCTTAAGATGATCCCAACTCAATGGGGTACGACAAGGACGACCATAAAGAGCCTGAAAAAGAGACACGCCAATAGAACTATGGTACCCATTATTGTACGCAAACTCCACCAATTGCAAATAATCTTCCCAACAGTTTTGTTGATCCATAACATACATTCTGGGCATATCCTCGAGAACCTGATTGACCCTCTCAGTTTGCCCATCAGTCTCTGGATGATAAGCTAAACTAAAGTTCAACTAAGTCCCCAATGCATGCTGAAGGGATGTCCAAAGAGCTAAAGTGAACACTAGATCATGATCAGAGATAATCTTGCAAGGAATCCCATGCAATCTGACTATGTCTTCCATGAAGATTTTGGCCACAGATGAAGCATTATATGAAGATCAGATAGGAGAAAAGTGTGCTACTTTCGCAAGCCTATCTACAGTGACCATTATTGCATCATGACAACGAGAGGACATGGGTAAACCAACTATAAAATCTATTGAAATGATGTCCCATTTCTATTCCGGAATAACATGTGGCTAGAGAAGACCTATGGGATGTTGATGTTCTGCCTTAACCCTCTGACATTCTAAGCATCTTGAAACAAAATCAGCAATATCCCTCTTCATTCCGGCCCAAAAATATATCTGACAGAGATCTGCATACAACTTCTTGACATCTGGATGAGTAGAATAAGGTGCCCAATGTGCCCCAATCATAATTAGGGTGCGGAGACCCTCAATAGAAGGCACATAAATGTGACCTAAATGTCGCAAGAGACCATCTGACTCGATAGAATATCTGGCATATCTACCCTCCAAGGTTCTACCATACTCAACTTCTGCTTTCACTTCCTGATACCATCTATTTGCAGGGAGGGCTACAAGAATCTATCCTCTCAATCCCACTCCAAGAGTGATTGATGAAAGTTCATGTCTTCATCGACTAAGGGCATCTGCCACTACATTCTCCTTACCTTGGATATATTTTACCTCAAAATCATACTCACATAGAAACTCCATCCACCGCCTCTATCTAGCATTTAGGTTTGGTTGTGTAAAAATGTACTGTAAACTTCAATGATCACTGTGTAGCTCAAACTGATGCCCCAATAAAAAGTGTCTCCATCTTAATAACGCATGTACAACTACAGCTAACTCTAGGTCATGTGTAGGATATTTTAACTCGTGATCTTTGAGTTTACGGGACTCATAGGCTATCACTTGACCTTCCTGCATTAAAACTGCTCCTAACCCTTCCAAGGATGCATCAGTACATACCACAAAATCTTCGGCAGGATTAGGCACTGCTAGAATAGGTGCACTAGTTAACCGCTCCTTAAGAGTCTGAAAAGCTTCTTGATACTGTTATGACCAAATGAACTTCTTTCCTTTTCTCTGAAGAGAAGTTATAGGGTGAGCTATCTTTGAAAATCCTTCCACAAATCGTCGATAATAGCTTGCTAAACCCATGAAACTACGAACCTCTGAAACATTGGTAGGAGCAGGCCAATCCATGATAGCTTGAATCTTTGAAGGATCCACCACAATACCCTTGTTAGAAATAACATGTCCTAAATATTTCACTTCAGTTTGAAAGAAATCACATTTAGCTAGATTTACATATAACTAATTTTCTCTTAAACACTGCAGAACCTGTCGCAAATGTTCTTCATGCTCCTCCATAGACCTTGAATAAATCAATGTATCATCTAAGAATACAAGAACAAATCTATCAAGATAGGTGTGAAATACACCATTCATCAGACTCATAAACAAGGATGGTGCATTCGTCAACCCAAAAGGTACAACAGTGAACTCATAATACCCGTAATGGATGCGAAATGCTATCTTGTGGGTGTCAGCCTAAAAGATGCGCAACTGATGATATCCAGACTTTAGGTCTATTTTAGAAAACACCTTAGCTCCCTTGATCTGATCAAAGAGGTCATGAATTCATGGCAAGGGGTATCTATTCTTCATAGTCACCTTATTAAGCTGTCGATAGTCAATGCACAACCATAGAGATCCATCCTTTTTCTTCACAAAAATAACTGGTGCTCCCCATAGAGAGACACTAGGACAAATGAATCCCTTCACTAATAACTCCTCTAGCTACAAACAAAGCTCCTTAAGCTCCTAGGTAGTCATCTGATATGGAGCTCGTGAAATAGGTTCTGCTACAGGAACAAGGTCTATCTTAAAATCAATATCACACTTTGGTGGCATACCTGGGATCTCTTTAGGAAAGACATCTTCATACTCCTTGAGAATAGGATGATCATCAAGGGATGTCTCCCTATTCTCCCCAAAATCTAAGTCATTAACTGTTACAGCAAACAACTTCCATCTTTGATGCAAACATCTCTTCAATTGCATGGCAGAAATCATATGCAAAGAGATGGGTCTCTGAATACCAACCACTTCTACTTCACTGCCTGATTCATCAACACACCTTACTAACTTGTGGTGACAGTCTATCACTGCTCGATGAGCATCCAACCAATCCATTCCCAACAATATGTCATAGGATCCTAGTGGTATAATGCGAAGATCCACCGTGGTAGATAAAGGACCTATCCTCAACTCACAACCATACACAAGAGACTCTACTGATACCCTAGATCCAGAGGCCAATTCCACTTACCACTTAACATCTTGCTTCACTGCCACTAATTTGAAATGCTCCACTATAGAAGGGGAAATGAAAGAATCTAAAGCACCAGAGTCAAAAAGAATAAATAGTAATACCTTGCAAGACACCTGTAGTCTCCACAACAATGCCTTGGTACTCTGCTTGGCAATTATCTACCGCCGCAAACACCCTATGTGACCTGTCTGCATCTCCGACGATTGGCTCAGAAGCTGTGGGCCTCTATCCAAATCCTGAAGTATTCTTACGTGGACACTGTCTGGCAATGTGGCCCTGCTGGCCGCAAGAGAAACATCTTGTTCCCCTACCAAAACCTCCACCGCCTACAGGAGCATTCGACTGCTAAAAACTTCCTCTACTTGCTGCAGACTGTGTGCTCTGAGTTGGTTGATTAGGATGATGACATTTATTTCTTAGCCAATTTCGATCTTTAGATTGGAACCTATTACTCTGCAAAGACTAAGAATGCTTTGGTTTTGTCTGAGAAAATTGATGTTGTTGTCCACTCTTAGAAGGTACATAATGACTCCTTGTGTTACCTGTTGTATGGGACTGACCTCCTCGAAAACCAAAACCTGCTCGAGATGTACTACCAATCTGTACTCCTGTATGACCCCCTAGTGCCATGGTCAAGTTCTCCACCAGTCGAGCCTTCTCAACTGCTACCTCCATGGTCTTCGGCTTGAAAACATGAACTCCTCCACTGATGTGTGCATTTAGACCTCTAATAAAATGCTGAACTAACATGGCCTCATCATTTCCAATGCCTGCATACTGCTTGAGTTCATAAAACCTGCGCTCGTATTGTTCCACTGTCATGGCCATCTATCTTAATCCATGGAACTCATCTGCTCGACATTGCCTCTAGTGGTCTGATAGGAATCGAGCTTTGAACCTTTCTAGAAATAGTTCCCAAGATATTATGGCAATATCTAGATGCAACTTATGTTCCTCTAGTCGCCACCATGTAGAGGCGAAACCTCTAAGATGCATGATGGCACATCTTGCCTTAGTGTTGCTACCATAAGGTTGCATAGCAAAACACCTCTCCAAATCAATTAGCCATGTCTCTACTTCCATACAACTGCCAGAAACATCGAAAGTAGGAGGACGGGCTCTCATAAGGTCTCTCATGTGGCCTACAAGAATAGCTTCTTGTTCAACTGTGATTTCTCTCCTTCTGGGAGATCGTTCTCTTTCTCTCACTTCTGGTTGATCCACCTCCTGCCTGGGACCAAGATGAGCAAGAACCTCCTCAAGTAGCTGGCGTAGCTGAGCACCCTCTGACTGACCCTGATTCTCTTGATTCTTGCTTCCACCTTCTTGTGTACTCTCATGAGGGGAACTAGGAGGAGGGCTATTATCAACACCTCTCCCACGACCCCTACCTCATCCACATCCTTGTCCTTGTACCCTAGGCATCTTCCTGGACAACACACCGAAGAACAACTTCAAGTTGCTAGGCGAGGACTACGAATGAATTTATTCTTCAGAGTTTAAACTAGTATAGCTTAATGGGCTAGTATAAAACCCAGAGTACCTAGTGTTAGAAACCAGGCTCTGATACCAGATGTAACGCCCCACCTTGAACACCTTAGAGAAATTCACATTTATGCTATATGAAATAGGAATTTTTTTTAAAGGTGATTAAGATAACAAGTAATGTTAACATAACTAATTACACCATTAAACATATGACATGTTCTCCAAGGTTTCAAGGCTACATTACTTAACAATTCAACTAACATAATTTAACATACATTAGTAACTGATCTAAATCAAACGCACAATTAAATAACTTATTCATATTCATTACATGTCATCAAATAATATAATCTACATGATCAAATACATAACTGAAATGGTTTCCTTACACATAAGTACAACATGACATCATTACATTGCCATTTCAGACTACATCAAAATTACATACATTATGAATGATCTATTACACAAGTCTAGTACAAGATTATACACATACATCATCATCAACTGGTACAAGTACAAATGTTTAAAAACTGAGATAAATCTTTTCTACACATGAACTTCGACAAGGAATAACCAATGGATAAGAAAGCTCTTTCACCCGACCATGTGGAACCCTAAGGTCCACCCCCCGAGCTAGGAGTTAACATGAGGTCCCAAACAATAACAGTTAAGTAGACAAAAGACAAACAAGGACAAAAGATGACCAAACTCCAATACAACACATGAAAAATGACATAAACAACACAACACAGCTTCCAGAGGCAACACATAACATAAGTGGAGAGACCATACAAGGAATGCTAGGTTGTAGTAGGGAGAGTGTCATCGCACGGTCCTAGCATGGGTTACCCTGGCAGTCTCTCACTAGACTCCAGCCCCCATCTATGGTTACCCTGGTAGTCTCTCACGAGACTCTGGCCCCATAGGGTGACACATACAGAATCGACCTTCCTTTCGTGAGGACAAGGAAGTCAATCTTGTCGACCAGGCCTTCTCTACCCATTCTTAGTCTAAACGAGCACTACAGGCCATGGGAGAGGAATCCATTTATCTTGCTTAATGTGAAATCTACCCTTAACCCCCTAGTTCATTTTAGGTTATCACTTGATTAATCCACTTTCAATGGGTTACCCTGGCGACCACTTTGGGTGTCAGCCCCACATTGAAAGCCACTCTCCTTCCTAACACCTAGTAAACCTTAACCATCATACACGACATTACAACAATACACATACATGTTCACTGCAAGGCATAAACCCTCTTGCATTACAAACAGAGTCATAAGACCAATTATTATCCATCACTTATAACATTACAACACTTTACTCTATTACAAATTCCAAGTCTCTCCATAAGACATTTTCGACAAAACGGATACAAGATAGTCACAAGTGGTTAAATATCTCATCCAAGGAATATTACTTTACAAAACACATAATCAACTTGACAATACTTCATTATACTTCATACATACTAAATCCACATGTTCGTTATAATACAAAAACAACTATACACATGTCGTATTGTACACAACTACGACCTACTACGCCTCTGGAATTAAAGCTTGACCACCTACATTTTGCCCTACTACGATAACAAGTTTACATAACTCATGCAGTTAGTTAAAGTACTAGAGTCACAACTATAACTCCTCCTCATTACAATGTATAAACACCTAATTTCATCCCTATATGTCAATTCTTAATCAATATCGAGTTACACTAACTCTTTAACCATATCGATTGATTTTTAATTAAATGCAACAATCTAGATAATCTAATTTTCTTCTTTTTATTCCTTTCAAACTATAGATGAATTCACAAGGTTTAACTAAAGAGATTTCAACTATTTGTTCAGAGAAAATCATTCAATTTATTTATAATAATTAATTCATATTTACCTTAAATGATAATCTCATACAAGATACAACTAATTATCCTATCACATAATTTAACCATCCCAACAATAGAATTGCAATTCTAATGCCTTATTAGTAAGTTTGAACATTTAACTATATATATATATTTTTTGTTTAAATTAATAATAATAATGATGATGATATAATAATAATATTAATGACAAAACAATAACAGTAAATGGATAATTGGATAGCTAATATCTTTCATCCAAGGATAAGTAAATATAACTATCATTATTTTACCTATTGGATTTACACTTACTATCTAAATTTTGTATAAAATATAATAATTTTCTAAAGTAGCGTAGAAAGTTTTATTAACTAACAAATTTAATCTTTTTGAGCATTTTTTTTGTTTTCTGAGGTAATATAATTGAACATGAAATATAGCTCAAAGAGACATAATTGGATGCAGTCAAATATCATCTAAAATCTACAGATGAGGCAATTTTGACAGCTTTTACTACAGGTTTGTGTAACGCCTGTTTAATGATCTTAGTGGTAATGGTAAGTGCATATATGATAACACATATTTAAACCTAGATTAATTTCTCTCTCAGGTCTTACAAAATCCAATTCTATAAAAGCAAGTGTGTAAACAACATGAAGTATTGATTCTGTTTAAGTGACTATTATTCGGGGTGAAAAATAATCCATTTAAGTGTCAATGTAAACCGTTCTATCACACACAGCCATCCAGGTATAATGCATGAGAGTTGTACATGTCATAAGCACTTTCAAAACCCTCATTTACAATTGGACATTATGTGTGCAAGGCTGAACTTCTTGGCAGCATTGGCTGTCTAGAGGACTCCCTAAAGATACCTATTAAATCCGTGCTAGTTGATATGGATCGTTCTAAAGGCTCTAAGCTTATATGCAGGTGCGATTGCAAAATAAACCATGATCCACAAGAATGGAATGATTGCAGGTTAAAGTTTGAGATTCAAGATTATGAAAAGATCACTAGATAAGAGAAAAATGATGCTAAACTGCACTAAGGTGCGATCTGCATGGATAAACTCTCCATAGATTACTGAGATGCCTAATGGCTTTAAGAAGAATAATGTTTACCACTGCAGACAGATGTCTTAGAATAAAATACACAAAAATCTACAGCTCTGTGAATAAGCTGGATCGACTAAGAGTAAGCTTTTGGTGCCACAACCTACATGTACAGACTACCATCTTCATGTACATTTTTATGGCCAAATCCTCTCAACGTCATTCTTGGTATCACTGAAATAATGAATAGATGATAAAAAGTGAAAAAAAACCCATCGATGATCTGTATTGTGTGATACATTATTGCATTACACCAACAGTTGATGATTTGTGAGAATGGTTGACCATCTTGCCTTTGTTGGCTATCTTGTGGACAACCTAAACTTTTTCATTGAGATTGCCAGTTAAATCTGCAGTGGTTGAATGGCTTTGTCTGCAATGGTCACTAGTATACAGAAAATAGCAACTAGCTGGAACAAGCGAACTAGTGGGAATGGAATTTTTTGCAGGATGTGCAACCAAAACTAAAAGGAATTACAAATAATTGCAATTGACACCAATTACTATGACCTAATACTAGCATCTGGCTAATCTGAGAATGTGGCTAAGCAGGTAAACAAAAATTAGAGCAGTGCAAACTTAAACCACGTTTATATCCTTTATTGCACCTATCGTAGATAATTATATGAGAATGGTTAATCTTCTTGGCCACACCGGCCATCTAGCGGATACCCTAAATTTTGTCATTGAATTAACTATTAAATCAAAGCTCATTGAGTGGACATGTTATCTTGGTAACTATAAATCACATATGAATATAGACTTGGGAGAATTTACAAGGTCACTGCTTCCAGATTAGAATCCCAACTGGGATGCACTGCCTTTAATTTTATCCTCAAACATCTAACAACTCACCCGGATACTGTGTAGACTATATAATTTAAGAGTTTGATGGAAGATAGAGTAATGTAAAGATTCCAATGATCTTCCTACAGACCAAACGATCTACAGATGGAAACATCCCTTGAGATGACAGAAAAGACCCGGCAATTGGAGTGGGATGGAAAAATTTAAAAGAAGATTACAGATTTGAGTGGGAATAGATCATAGTTGGATTTAAAGTCAGTTGATTGCATAATCCTAATCGTTGCGGAGACAAATCACAAAAATAAACAATAGAATATGGGTTACAGATTACGAATTTAATACAAAATGGAGTTAAACCTAAATTGAATATTTAGCAAATACATTCAATTAAAACATACGAATCAAACAACTTCCACACATGCAGATTAGGATCAGAGGAAGAGATTAAAGGAGTTTTAGTGGAACCTGATTACAATATCAAGCTGACGAAATCAAACTCAAAGAACTGTAGTTCCAACTTCTTCCCCAGCCTTCTTCTCCGCTCTCCTTCCTGCAAAATTACCCCTTTCTCCTTCTGCCAATTCCTCTTACATACAAAACCCCCTTCCACCTTCGTAGCGATTGGCACATGATCCAAAGCCTCTCCCATTCTTCAAATTATTATTTTTATTCTTTTAATGTTTCAAATAAATTAATTTTATCAAAATTTATGATTTTTATTAATATATATAACCTAATTGAATTTTTTTGCTACCAACCATTCTATTATTTTATTAATTAAATTGTAACATTGCAAACTACCTTTTTACTTTACAACTCTAATATGATTTATTTTATTAATTAAATTGCAAATCACGAATTACAACATGACTTACAATTTATTTATTTATTTAAATATTCATTACAACTAATTTCTACATTCAATAATACAAAATTTCTTATAATTTTTATTTAATAATTTTACTTCACATAAATATATAATTTTATTTACAACAATTATCCTCAATTATCGACAATTATAATTATGCTCAATTATCAACTTTTACAAATATATTTAACTATCAACATTATAATTTCTGTATAATTATTCTATTTCATGCACAACACTACCTTACACACTTAGACACCTTCGGACCTACTTAGACTTCAAAGTATAACATTACCTGTCTGCAGGTTATGATCAAATGATAGACAACGACCACAAGGGTATACTGACAACTAGACAACACTGACAAGGGACCTCACGTTAACTCCAAATAACTAATCCATTGGTGAAGGCACGCTCAGACCTGGTAAATCAGGTGGAGTCGGTGCCTAGTACCTGCATCCTGCAGCAACGCACAGTTAAACATAACAAGATATATATCCACATGCAATCCTATAGTGAATGGAAATCACAGTGGGATAGGGTACTTGAGTGCGAGTAATACGACACTGTTCCATTCATGTTTATGTATAAACATTTAACTATATTGAATAAGATTTCTAATTACCAGTCAACAACATAAAACAATCAACTATCTTACAATCAAATATAGTGAATAACATCAAAGCATCTATAACATCTAGTTCATTTATCAAATTCTAAAACATAAAATAACATAATCCAACATCAACAACTGTTATCATAACGATTAGGTCCATAATGAATTAACAAAATAACAAGGAATCCATCATCAAACAATCTAAGATACTGTCATAATGTCTAATACTAATAAGCAAACATCAATCTGACAAACGACAAGTTGAGGGGCACTAGAGAAACACCCTAAGCCTTATCAGATAGCATGGATTCGGGATGATTATAAGGTACTGGTGAGTGAACAATGTTTGGTGAAATTTCATATTAGATCTTATCATGATGAAGTCTTGTGTGATATTATGCCTATGGATGTTTTTCATATCTTGTTGGGTAGACCTTGGCAATATGATAGAAAAGCTATGCATGATGGGAGAAAGAATACATATACTATAACAGCAAATGGGAAAATAATTACTTTGATTCCTTTAGAAGATGATCCTAATGATGTGGTATGTGGGAATGCTAGAATTTGTTTGGTAGATGGAAGGAAATTTTTGGATGGTTTGAAATAGGAAAGTATGTGTTGTGCCTTGATTCCTAAGAAGCCTGAAATATTGAGAAGAGAGACTGAACTAGATGAGATAAGAGAGTTTCTAACAGAGTATGAAGACAACGTATCAGATAATGTACCTGAAGGATTACCACCTATAAGGAGTATCAGTCATCATATGGATCTTATACTGGGAGCAAGTTTGCCTAACAAAGTAGCACATAGAATGACACTGATAGAAAATGAAGAACTAAATAGACAAATACAAGAGTTGTTGAGGAAAGGTATGATCAGAGAAAGTTTGAGTCCTTGTGTAGTACCTGCAATGCTGGCACCGAAGAAGGATGGAGAATGGAGAATGTGCACTAACTCTAGAGCAATAAACAAGATCATAGTTAAGTATAGATTTCTTTTACCTAGGAAGGATGATATCATGGATTGTTTGAGTGGAGAAAGATATTTCACAAAGATAGACTTGAAGAGTGGATACCATCAGATCAAAATCAGAGAAGGTTATGAATGGAAGACTTCTTTAAAGACAAATGAAGGATTGTATGAGTGGTTAGTGATGCCTTTTGGATTGACAAATGCATCGAGTACTTTCATGAGGTTGATGAATGAAGTCTTGAAGAAATTCTTGGGTAAGTTTGTGATTGTATACTTGGATGATATTCTGATTTTCATTAAGACAAAAGAGGAAAATTTGTTACATATTAGACAAGTTTTGTAGAGGTTGAGAGAGGAGAAATTGTTGTTAAACATCAAGAAGTGTAGTTTCATGAAGGAAGAATTGGTATATCTGGGATTTGTAATTTCTACGAAAGGATTGAAGATGGACCCTAAGAAAATGAAAGCAATTATTGAATGGCCCGCACCGGAGAGCATTGGAGAGGTTAGATCATTTCATGGTTTGGCTAGTTTCTACCGAAAGTTCATCAGAATTTTAGTTTAGTTTGTAATCCTATGACAGAGACAATAAGAGGTGATAGAAAAGATTTCAATTAGACATCAAGAGCAAATAAAAGTTTTGAGTTGTTGAACTAGAAAGTAACAGAGCAACCTATTTTGGCATTACCGGATTTCAATAAGATATTTCAAGTTGACTATGATGGTAGTGGAAATGCAATTGGAGCAGTGTTAAGTCAAGAAGGTAGACCTGTAGCATACTTTAGTGAGAAGTTGAATGATGCAAGTAGAAGATATTTAGTTTATGATCAAGAGTTCTACGCCATAATTCAATCCTTGAAGAAGTGGAGACATTACTTGTTGCCTAAGGAGTTTGTGTTGTATACAGATCATCAAGCTTTATAGTATCTGAATAGTCAAGGAAAGTTGAATTAGAGACATATGAGGTGGGTAGAGTTCATGCAGAGTTATACCTTTGTGTTGAAGCATAGGAGTGGTAAATCAAACAAAGTTGTTGATGCCTTGAGTAGAAGAAGGAACTTGTTGACAGAGATGAGAGTTGAAGTGTTGGGTTTTGATGAATTGAAGAATATGTATGAGGGAGACACTGATTTTGTAGAACCTTGGAAAGCATTTAAGGAACCTGTTGTGACAGACAAAAGTAAGTGGTTGGACTATTTCATTCAAGAAGATATGTTGTTCAAAGGAAGTCAGTTATGCATACCTAGAAGTTCAATGAGAGATAACTTGATTAAGGAGAAGCATAGTGGTGGATTGGTAGGACACTTTGGCATTGACAAGACAGTAGCTTTGGTAAGTGAAAATTACTTTTGGCCTTAGATACATAAGGATGTTCGGAGATTTGTGTAGAGTTGTAGAGTTTGTCAAGTTGCAAAAGGGAGTAGTCAGAACATCAGATTGTATAAACCTTTGACAATATCAGAGAGACCTTGGGAAGACATAAGCATGGATTTTGTAATTTGACTGCCTAAGACATAGAGAGGAAATGATTCAATATTTGTAGTGTTTGATAGATTTTTAAAGATGGCTCATTTCATACCTTGTAAGAAAACAACTGATGCAGTGCATGTAGCTGACCTATTTTTCAAGGAGATTGTGAGATTGCATGGATTACCTAAGAGTATAGTTTCAGACAAAGACACAAAGTTTGTTGGTTACTTTTGGAAGACACTTTAGAAGAAGATGGACAGACAAAGGTAGTGAATAGGAGTTTGGGAAACTTGTTGAGATGTTTGGTTGGAGACAAACTTGGAAGTTGGGACATGATTCTTTCACAAGCAGAGTTTACATACAATAATTTGGTGAATAGGAGTACCAGAAGAAACCTTTTGAGATTGTTACTGGAGTGAATCCTAGAGGAGTTGTAGAATTAAGAGATATCAATATAGAAGAAAAGAGGAGTGCAGAAGCAGAAGAATTTGCAAATCATATGAAGATAGTGCATAATTAGGTGAAGAAGCATTTGGAGGACATGAACAGTAAGTACAAAGAGAAAGCAGATGAGAAGAGAAGACATAAGGAATTTCAAGTAGGAAATGAAGTAATGGTTTACTTGAGAAAAGAAAGATTTCCAGTTGGGACATATAACAAGTTGAAGATGAAGAAGTTTGGACCTTGTAGGATACTCAGAAAATTTGATTCAGGAAATGTATATGAAGTGGAATTACCGAAGACATTGGGTATTTCATCTATTTTCAACATTGCAGATCTTTATCGGTATCATGAAGTAGAGTTCAGTGACAACATAGAAGAAGACTTGAAGAAGCAGTTATCACAACAAGCACTAGAATAGATTGAAGACATTTTAGACAACAAAATTGGATGCAACACTAGAGGAAGACAATAAAAAGAATACCTTGTGAAGTGGAAAGGTAGACCAGAAGAAGATTCATATTGGATTTCTCAGGCTGAGGTGGACCATCTTGGTTCTCCCCTAGCCCCTGCAAAGTGAGGGACTCACTTTTTCAATAACCCTAGATGTTTGATGCAGGAGCATCCCTGGTTCAAGAGAAATCTTGTATCAACCAAAAATATTTGCATTTCAATTCTTTCATTTTGTAGTTCAATTCAGGCAGTTCAATCAGTAGCAGTTCTCAGCTTTTGGTCCAGTTTTGGCATTTCACATCTTATGGATCTGGACTTAGCATCTACATTCATTCATCTACATCATATCAAGAATTCAGATCATTTGGATCAGCTACCAGAAATATATTGCTATCAGAAGTTGATTATTTTCTCAGAGCAGAGCATCCTAACAGTTCTTGATAACCAACTGAAGGAGAAGGTTTATGGATCATTCCTTGACTTACGGATCTCACTGACACATCATTCAATGTTCTATGGTTCATGGCCAACCTTCCCCAAGGGTCCATACATTGTTCCATTCATTTGAGGAAGTGTTCTATACATTTAGGTCTGACCTATCTATGAACACGTTACAACTCTTCATTGGAGTTTGTGACCTTCCTTGGTCAATGCGGAGGAATCTATTGGTCCAGAAATGATGTATATTGATGTAATAGATCCTTAGGAAAGTAGCTATTCACCTAAGAAAGATGGATAAGTGCAAGAAGATGGGGGGCCAAAAAGGGGTCTTAAGTGGCCACTTTTTTTCTGAAATCAGGAAATACTGGCCTTGGATGAGAAATTGAGCATAGTTACACTCAAAATTTAGAGATGCAACCAAAACAATGTTCATAGTGCTCCGAGTCTACTTTCTAAACTACTATTTTGTTTTGAAAATGGCATAGATTAAGGGGTTCAAAAGAGGGAGCCACAGAAATTGGTGTTGTTTCTATCAAAAAAACATAACATAGCATGTTTTGTGGCTCCCTCAAAAGGTCAACTTTTTTTTGTTATTTTTAAAATCGCTTCAGTGAGAAATTAGCTAATAGCATGTAGTTTATGCCCGATTTTTCTAATAATTTTTTGATGAATATTTGATTTTTTACTAATTTTTAAAGTGGACACATCCTAAAAAATAGAATTTTGGCCGTGCTACCCCTATAAATTTTGAAAACTAATTGAAAATCATTTTTTTATTTTTTTAATATTTGTAGAATGGAGTCTAGTTTCTAAATATGTAATTTTTTTTAAATTTGAAAGAATAGTTATTTTACAATGAAAAAAAGACCAAACAGTGGTTTTTGCATAAAAACGGACACACAAACAAAAGAAATTAAAGATGAAAGGCTTAACATTGTTAAAATGTGAAAAAAATCACATCGTCAAATAGCTAAGAGAAAGCCTAACATTACCCATGTGTTTGATTTGTTCAACCTTGAAACACGTGCAAATCTGAGGGTTAGCACGA
The DNA here is from genome assembly GCA_027924645.1 of Cunninghamia lanceolata. NCBI lineage: Eukaryota > Viridiplantae > Streptophyta > Pinopsida > Cupressales > Cupressaceae > Cunninghamia > Cunninghamia lanceolata. Next base: position 1,394,802 of record BSBN01001161.1, read on the forward strand.
ACGAAATTATGTGAAATTTTGAAGAATACAAAAAAACACATCTGTGACTGTTCATAAGGCACTCCAAGCCTTTGGGTTGGAAATCCAAAGCAAATCCCAAGCCCAAGGCTTGGGATTCCCAAAGCAAGAAATAACGCGAGCGCGTTATAACGCGCTCGCGTTATGTTTTGCCTTGCATTTTTCTTTCCCGCAAGTCTATCTTTTGCCATGTTTGACATAACGCGAGCGCGTTATAACGCGCTCGCGTTATGTCCCACTCAATTTTTTTTTACATTCAAGGCTATTAATCATGAGGGTTAAGGCATAAGGGATAGAGTTGGAAGGTTTACGGATAAGGTATTAGCGTTTAAAGTATAGTATCGAGCCCATTGAGGGTCTAGGAATAGGGATAGCATTTAAGGTTTAGGGATGAGGGTTGACAAATTACAGTTGAGGGTCGAGGGATCAAAGTTAAGGGTTGAGGGATTACGGTTTGACATTAAGGGTTGAGGGTTGAGGTTCAAGGGTCAAGGGTTTAGGGTCGAGGGATTAGGGTTAAAGTAGAGTGTGGAGGGTGTAAGGATTAGGGATAGGGTTGGAGGGTTTAGGGATAAGGGATTAGGGTTTAAGGTATAGTATCAAGTCTGTTGAGAGTTTAGGAATAGGGATAGCATTTAGGGATTAGGGATGAGGGATTATAGTTGAGGGATGATGGATTAGGGTTGAGGGTTTAGGGATTAGGGTTTAGGGATAAGGTTTAGGGTTGAGGGTTGAGGGATTAGGGTTTAAGGTATAGTGTTGAGGGTTGAGGGTTGAGGGTTGAGGATTAGGGTTTAGGGTTGACGGATTAGCATTTAATGTCGAGGTTAGGGTTAGAGTGTCGAGGGTAGAGGGATTAGGGATAGGGTTTAGGGTTGAAGGTTTAAGGATTGAGGGTTGAGGCTTTAGGGATGAGGGTTTAAGGCTTAAGATATAGTGTCAAGTGTTGAGGGTGTAGGGATAGGGTTTAAGTTTTAAGGGTTAAGGGTTGAGGGATATGGATTAGGGTTTAAGGTATAGTGTTGAGGGTCGAGGGATCAGAGTTAAGGGTTGAGGGATTAGGGTTTGACGTTGAGGGTTGAGGGTTGAGGTTCGAGGGTCAAGGGTTTAGGGATAGGGTTGAGGGTCGAGGAATTAGGGTTAAAGTAGAGCGTGGAGGGTATAAGGATTAGGGATAGGGTTGGAGGGTTTAGGGATAAGGGATTAGGGTTTAAGGTATAGTATCGATTCTGTTGAGGGTGTAGGAATAGGGATAGCATTTAGGGTTTAGGGATGAAGGATTAGAGCTGGGGGATGACAGATTAGGGTTGAGGGTTGAGGGATTAGGGTTTAGGGATAAGGTTTAGGGTTGAGAGCTGAGGGATTAGGGTTTAAGGTATAGTGTTGAGGGTTTAGGGATAGGGTTTAGGGTTGAGGGATTAGGATTTGATGTTGAGGGTTGAGGGTTTAGGGTTTAGGGTTAGGGTTGAGAGATGAGGGATCAGAGTTAAGGGTTGAGGGAATAGGGTTTGACGTCGAGGGTTGAGGGTTGAGGTTCGAGGGTCAAGGGTTTAGGGATAGGGTTGAGGTTGAAGGGATTAGGGTTAAAGTAGAGTGTGGAGGGTGTAAGGATTAGGGATAGGGTTGGAGGGTTTAGGGATAAGGGATTAGAGTTTAAGGTATAGTATCGAGTCTGTTGAGGGTTTAGGAATAGGGATAGCATTTAGGGTTTAGGGATGTGGGATTAGAGTTGAGGGATGAGGGATTAGGGTTGAGGGTTGAGGGATTAGGGTTTAGGGATAAGGTTTAGGGTTGAGGGTTGAGGGATTAGGGTTTAAGGTATAGTGTTGAGGGTTGATGGTTTAGGAATAGGGTTTAGGTTTGAGGGATTAGGGTTTAGGGTTGATGAATTAGGGTTTAATGTTGAGAGTTGAGGGTTGAGGGTTGAGGGATTAGAGTGAAGGGTTGAGGGATTAGAATTTGGCATTGAGGGTTTAGGGTTTAGGATCGGGGTTGAAGGTTGAGGGATCAGAGTTAAGGGTTGAGGGATTAGGGTTTGATGTTGAGGGTTGAGGGTTGAGGTTCGAGGGTCAAGGGTTTAGGGATAGGGTTGAGGGTCGAGGAATTAGGGTTACAGTAGAGTGTGGAGGGAATAAGGATTAGGGATAGGGTTGGAGGGTTTAGGGATAAGGGATTAGAGTTTAAGGTATAGTATCGAGTCTGTTGAGGGTTTAGGAATAGGGATAGTATTTAGGGTTTAGGGATGAGGGATTAGAGTTGAGGGATGAGGGATTAGGGTTGACGGTTGAGGGATTAGGGTTTAGGGATAAGGTTGAGGGTTGAGGGATTAGGGTTTAAGGTATAGTGTTGAGGGTTGATGGTTTAGGGATAGGGTTTAGGTTTGAGGGATTAGGGTTTAGGGTTGATGAATTAGGGTTTAATGTTGAGAGTTGAGGGTTGAGGGTTGAGGGTTGAGGGTTGAGGGTTGAGGGTTGAGGGTTGAGGTTGAGGGATAGGGTTAATGGTCAAGGGATTAGGGTTAAATAAGAGTGTCGATGGTAGAGGGATTAGGGTTTAAAGTATAGTATCGAGCCTGTTGGGGTTCTAGGAATAGGGATAGCGTTTAGGGTTTAGGAATGAGGGATTAGAGTTGAGGGATGACGGATGACAGATTAGGGTTGAGGGTTGAGGGATTAGGGTTTAGGGACAAGGTTTAGGGTTAGGGTTGAGGGATTAGGGTTTAAGGTATAGTGTTGAGGGTTTAGGGATAGGGTTTAGGGTTGAGGGATTAGAGTGAAGGGTTGAGGGATTAGAATTTGGCGTTGAGGGTTTAGGGTTTAGGATCAGGGTTGAAGGTCGAGGGATCAGAGTTAAGGGTTGAGGGATTAGGGTTTGATGTTGAGGGTTGAGGGTTGAGGTTCGAGGGTCAAGGGTTTAGGGATAGGGTTGAGGGTCAAGGAATTAGGGTTAAAGTAGAGTGTGGAGGGTATAAGGATTAGGGATAGGGTTGGAGGGTTTAGGGATAAGGGATTAGAGTTTAAGGTATAGTATCGAGTCTGTTGAGGGTTTAGGAATAGGGATAGCATTTCGGGTTTAGGGATGAGGGATTAGAGTTGAGGGATGAGGGATTAGGGTTGAGGGTTGAGGGATTAGGGTTTAGGGATAAGGTTTAGGGTTGAGGGATTAGGGTTTAAGGTATAGTGTTGAGGGTTGATGGTTTAGGGATAGGGTTTAGGTTTGAGGGATTAGGGTTTAGGGTTGATGAATTAGGGTTTAATGTTGAGAGTTGAGGGTTGAGGGTTAAGGGTTAAGGTTGAGGGATAGGGTTAATGGTCAAGGGATTAGGGTTAAATAAGAGTGTCGATGGTAGAGGGATTAGGGTTTAAAGTATAGTATCGAGCCTGTTGAGGTTCTAGGAATAGGGATAGTACTTAGGGTTTAGGAATGAGGGACTAGAGTTGAGGAATGACGGATGACAGATTAGGGTTGAGGGTTGAGGGATTAGGGTTTAGGGACAAGGTTTAGGGTTAGGGTTGAGGGATTAGGGTTTAAGGTATAGTGTTGAGGGTTGATGGTTTAGGGATAGGGTTTAGGTTTGAGGGATTAGGGTTTAGGGTTGATGAATTAGGGTTTAATGTTGAGAGTTGAGGGTTGAGGGTTGAGGTTGAGGGATAGGGTTAATGGTCAAGGGATTAGGGTTAAATAAGAGTGTCGATGGTAGAGGGATTAGGGTTTAAGGTATAGTATCGAGCCTATTGAGGGTCTAGGAATAGGGATAGCATTTAGGGTTTAGGAATGAGAGATTAGAGTTGAGGGATGACGGATGACAGATTAGGGTTGAGGGTTGAGGGATTAGGGTTTGATGTTGAGGGTTGAGGGTTTAGGGTTAGGGTTGAGAGATGAGGGATCAGAGTTAAGGGTTGAGGGATTAGGGTTTGACGTCGAGGGCTGAGGTTTGAGGGTTAAGGGTTTAGGGATAGGGTTGAGGTTGAAGGGATTAGGGTTTAAGGTATAGTGTTGAGGGTTGATGGATCAGATTTAAGGGTTGAGGGTTGTAAGGATTAGGGATAGGGTTGGAGGGTTGATGGATTAGGATTTGACGTTGAGGGATTAGGATTTGACGTTGAGGGATTAGGATTTGACGTTGAAGGATTAGGATTTGACGCTGAGGGTTGAGGGATTAGCATTTGACATTGAGGGTTGAAGGTTTAGGGATAGGGTTGAGGGATTAGAATTTGGCGTTGAGGGTTTAGGGTTTAGGATCAGGGTTGAAGGTCGAGGGATCAGAGTTAAGGGTTGAGGGATTAGGGTTTGATGTTGAGGGTTGAGGGTTGAGGTTCGAGGGTCAAAGGTTTAGGGATAGGGTTGAGGGTCGAGGAATTAGGGTTAAAGTAGAGTGTGGAGGGTATAAGGATTAGGGATAGGGTTGGAGGGTTTAGGGATAAGGGATTAGAGTTTAAGGTATAATATCGAGTCTGTTGAGGGTTTAGGAATAGGGATAGCATTTAGGGTTTAGGGATGAGGGATTAGAGTTGAGGGATGAGGGATTAGGGTTGAGGGTTGAGGGATTAGGGTTTAGGGATAAGGTTTAGGGTTGAGGGATTAGGGATTAGGGTTTAAGGTATAGTGTTGAGGGTTGATGGTTTAGGGATAGGGTTTAGGTTTGAGGGATTAGGGTTTAGGGTTGATGAATTAGGGTTTAATGTTGAGAGTTGAGGGTTGAGGGTTGAGGGTTAAGGGTTGAGGTTAAGGGATAGGGTTAATGGTCAAGGGATTAGGGTTAAATAAGAGTGTCAATGGTAGAGGGATTAGGGTTTAAAGTATAGTATCGAGCCTGTTGAGGTTCTAGGAATAGGGATAGCGTTTAGGGTTTAGGAATGAGGGATTAGAGTTGAGGGATGACGGATGACAGATTAGGGTTGAGGGTTGAGGGATTAGGGTTTAGGGACAAGGTTTAGGGTTAGGGTTGAGGGATTAGGGTTTAAGGTATAGTGTTGAGGGTTGATGGTTTAGGGATAGGGTTTAGGTTTGAGGGATTAGGGTTTAGGGTTGATGAATTAGGGTTTAATGTTGAGAGTTGAGGGTTGAGGGTTGAGGTTGAGGGATAGGGTTAATGGTCAAGGGATTAGGGTTAAATAAGAGTGTCGATGGTAGAGGGATTAGGGTTTAAGGTATAGTATCGAGCCTGTTGAGGGTCTAGGAATAGGGATAGCATTTAGGGTTTAGGAATGAGGGATTAGAGTTGAGGGATGACGGATGACAGATTAGGGTTGAGGGTTGAGGGATTAGGGTTTGATGTTGAGGGTTGATGGATCAGATTTAAGGGTTGAGGGATTAGGGTTTGATGTTGAGGGTTGATGGATCAGATTTAAGGGTTGAGGGTTGTAAGGATTAGGGATAGGGTTGGAGGGTTGACGGATTAGGATTTGACGTTGAGGGATTAGGATTTGACGCTGAGGGTTGAGGGATTAGGATTTGACATTGAGGGTTGAGGGTCAAGGGATCAGAGTTGAGGGTTTAGGGATCTATAGCAGGACAAAATGCGAGCGCGTTATAACGCGCTCGCATTTTGTCTTTCTACTGAAACGGTAAAAAAGTGGTTACCCCCGTGATCTTGGCCCACATGCTCTATTTTCTTACTAATTCTGCGCGTGCTCCGACACAAAAGAAGTGCTTTCATGCTATTGGGAAGTTCACATGCACATTTGACACATTGTACCACCTTTGCATGATCTTTCCACCACCTTTTCTACTTTGCCAACTTGAGAAGGAGGAAATAACATAGTTTTCAAACCATGTTTGATATATATCTATTCAAGTTTCAATTTTTGTAGTATTGCAATGTTAATTGTGATTCAATTTTAAGAATTTAACATTGAAAAGGAAGCAAGTGGTGAAAAACTCAAATTGTTGAGGAGTTTGATGCAAGAAGATAAAAACACTACATAATTGGGTACTCTCTCCATTCAAATCTTCATTTTTTAGGTATGTCAAGTCTTTACATGCATGTTCTTTACATTTTCCTTATTTCGGATTGAATTACTTTATCGTGCTTTATCATACATGTTTAAAATAGACACATTCCCAATCGAGAAAGCAACCTACAATCTCACATGATGCCATGTATATTTTCTACACTTGGGCTCTTTAATAATTATGTGTAATAAACAAACCTTAGTTCATACCATGATGTCAAACTATACAAGAATAAATCCTTACAACATAAAAAAAATACAATCCCACTATTATCATGTATTCATTTCTTAGGAACTAATATTGGTCTCTTTATCATGCTACTGACAAATTCTCCGTCATGCCGAGGAAACGATCAAGAATTAAACCAACACAGGAAGAGATAGAAGCTAAGAATGCAAAGAAAGCAATGGCTATGAGAGAACGTCGTGAGAAGAGGAAATTGGACACGATAAATGAAGACATACCAATTGAAGAGGAACCACAACCATCACAAAGAGAAATGGTATTGGCAGCACAAAGAGAACGAATGCAAAAACTTCGTGGTACGAGAGATTTGAATACCATAGTTGGAGACACATCCTTTACCGCAAGACAACATGTAGGGACACCATCTACCACATCTCAAGTTGAGAGTACATCATCACTCACATGTGATGAAGGAGGTACACCATCGTTCCCACCTCAACCTCAAGGTATGTCATCTATTCCATCTTCGATCGAAGGTATGCCATCTAACCCATCTCATTTAAATATTGATGAAATTCCTAATGTTGAGATGAATTTACCTAACTTGACACCACCTAGAATTTTGCATAGAAAGCCAAAGTATTTGATTGATATTGATGAGAATATTTTGCAGCCAATGCAAGGTAAGATTCCAAAACGCACTTGTAGAAGATATGCTAATAAGATTTGGAGATTGTTCTTTGAAAAGTTAAATGAGACTGCAAGATGTCAACTATTCGTTGAAATGATGCGAAGTATAAAGTATAGGTCTATCATGAAGATTCTTAGGTTGAGAACATCAGAGGCTTCAAGTGAAAAATCTATTGTCAAGAATCTAATGAGTGCATATGAGAGTGTGGGTAACACCTCACGCACAAAAGATAGTAATGCAACACGGCATGTGATTACATCGACTATAGTAAGTAGTCAAATGAGGAAAGCTCGTCTCATTAGAAAGACAAGTCAAGAATTGAGAATTAATAGGAAAACTTTATCAAGAGCCGTTGGAAGACGCCAAAGAATTGAGGACACTAATGCCAATGAATTATGGGCGTTCTCGGGGAGACTACCACGAAAAGATAAACCAATTGTTGAAGCATTGAGATCACTAATTGAAGACTTTTGGAAGAATTACACAAGGGTATCTCCGAATCAAAGGGATGTGGTAAGAAGGATAATTGGTAGTCAGAACCGCGAGCCACATCCAAAGCATTTTTTGGATGAGACTCAAACACAGTTTTATGGTAAATTTCTAGAGAAGTATCCTCAAATTAAAATTTGTCAAAGATATTTTGAAATGCTAAAACCTTTCTATGTTAAGATAAATCACACACGCACTACTTGTTGTTGTAGATTACATATTGAATTTTCTAACCATTTTGATGCTTATAGGTCTATATGTTTAGATATGCATACTAACAATGATTTGCAGGGTTGTGCCATATGTGCCCCACCAACATCTTCAAGAGACTTCATATCAAGAATTTTATGTGAAAGAGAGGAAGGTCAAATATTCTACAAGAAATTATGCTTGGATGGCACATGTCATCATTGCGGTGGCTTGCAACATTTGCCAATATGTGAACATATGGAAATAACACATGCGGTTGGAAATGAACTAGTAGAGTTTGGCAAGTATAAAACAGTGGCATACAATACAAAAGATGGTAAAGAAGCAAAGAGGTGTGAATTAGTTATTGAAAAGATTCCAGTGTATCAGTTTATGCCTATATTTCATGACAGCATAGTGTATGAGTATGCAAGACATGCCCATAGAGCTCGATGGTTGGACTTGCAATTCAAGTTATGCAAGGACACATTTCCGGTTAGTAGCATTATTTTAGTCGTCGACTTTGCAGAGAACTACAGTCTATAGCCACAGCGTGAGGTGCAATCACAATATTACAACTCCACACAGGTTTCTATATTTGTGCACATCGCATTCATTCATGTGAACGATAGTACAGAGGATGACAGAAAGATCATAAGGGAGTATCATTTCTATATTAGTGATGATCGTACGCATTCTACAGAGTTCGTGCAAGGTTGCTTTCAGGTGTTCTACAATGATTTGGCTAGAAGGGGCATATCGTTCAGTCAGCATATCATATGGTCGGATAATTGTGCATCACAATTCAAGAACTCACGAAATTTCTATTGGCTAAGTAGGAGGCATAATTTTACAGGTATTCAACATATGTGGAACTTTTGTGAGGCCGGGCATGGAAAGGGGGAGCATGATGGTGTAGGAGCATGTATCAAAAGAGCCATAGCACGAGAAGAGTTAAAGTACAAAGACAATGCAAAGTTGACAGATGCAAAATCGATTGTCGAGTGGTGTAATGCTTCCATGGGTCCAGGTAATGAAGGTAAGTCTTTAGTTCATAGATTTTTTTGGTTGATAGATGATACTGACATTGCACCATATGAGGATTGTTGTACATTGATAGGATCAAATGAGATGCACTCTTTCAGAAGCTCAATTGCAGGTTCATGGAGTATCCATACATGAAAGATGTCATGCTTTTGTTCTTCCTGTACAATTCAAGTCTGGGATGAGTGCAAGTCAAAGGAGTGGGTTGATGAATGGCAGTTAAGTTATCTTAGCCCACTTGACATGTATCGACCCCCGACGACACTGGAACTAACACAGATGGAATCGTCAGTTGACTTTGACCACATATCAGATTTAGTTCAACCAGGTAATATAGGGCACATATATGCATCTAATTTCATCTAGTTCAACCAGGTAATGTCATCTTACTTTGTAGTGTTTTTGTAATGTTGACTAATTTCATCTAATTTGCTACACATATCAATGTAGGACACGTATATGCAGTTATTGCAGATGAAGATAATGAAGAGGGAACAGATTATTACTTATGTCGTTGTGTTGAGGCTAAAAAGAAATTGGAGGCCCCTGTTACAGATGGAGAAAACATCGAATACCCTACAGGATCAGTGGTTATTACTGAAACATGGCTTAGAAGGTACCCACATAAGAGTGTTAATATTTGGCTATTTCAGGACTTTGACATGCATCGAAAGATTCTTCATTACTCGAACCTTGTCGTGGCATCCAATGTTCATTTGATAAAGTATCAGGGTAGACCTTTGAACAAAATATTGTGGAAGGTGCGTGAGTCTGACCATGAAGCAATACTTGACACAATAAAGAGTAGAGCAGATCCAGATGGTTCATTGGATTAATTTGTAAGTATTCACATTGATTTTGTAAAGTTATGTTACATTGAGTTGTAAGTATGCACATTAATTTGTAAGGTTTGTCTTTTTTTATTTCCTCCTGCATTTGTACACATATGTACACATTTTTACATCATCATGTTATGCATTTTTGGTGTCCTGCTCCTGATGCGACCAAACTCATAACTCACCCTACTAGACACCATTTGATGATCTCTCCAACCTCTGGATCTAGGGCGCCCAATCATGATGATGACCTATATACCATTCTCCCAAGGCGCTCATAATGAATGAATGATAAGGAGCACCTTGACCTCTATAATCAAGGTGATTTTAAGTCGCTTTGAGTCATTTGGGGTCAGTTTGAGTCTTTGAGTCATGTTGCAAAAAAGTGTCAATGTTGTCAAGTTGCACAAAGCAACTTTTGCATTTTTGGTGTCCTGCTCATGATGCGACCAAACTGATTGTTCCAACACGTCTGAATGGGTACATTTATGCTAGACATGGTCCTATTTTTCACCCAAACATGTCGAAACAGTCGGAGCTACATTGTACCGATGATATCCCTGAAGAGTCCAAAGTGCAAAAAGGCAGCAATCTTTGAAGAGATGTTACTCAAAAACTGTGTCACTTAGAAACATTCCATCTGAGGAAACGGGATCACGTAGAGTGCCTCTACAATAACCTCTCTTGGTTTTTTATAGCTCTGAGGCATTTGCCCGTGGTGAAAGGTTTTTTGTTTCCCCAAAAATCGTCCGAAGGAGGCAGTGTAAAGTTGCAAAGGGGTGTAACTTTCGTCCTGCTCCTGATGCGACCAAACTGACTATTCCAACGCATCCGAATGGGTAAATTTATGCTAGCATGGTCCTATTTTTAACCCAAACATGTCGAAACAGTCGGAGCTACATTGTATCGACGATATCCCTGAAGAGTCACAAGTGCAAAAAGGCAGCAATCTTTGACAAGATGTTACTCAAAAATCGTGTCACTTAGAAACATTCCATCTAAGGCAACGGGATCACGTAGAGTGCCTCTACAATAACCTCTCTTGGTTTTTTATAGCTCTGAGGCATTTGCCCGTGGTGAAAGGTTTTCTGTTTCCCCAAAAATCGTCAGAAGGAGGCAGTGTAAAGTTGCAAAGGGGTGTAACTTTCGTCCTGCTCCTGATGCGACCAAACTGACTATTCCAACGCGTCCGAATGGGTACATTTATGCTAGGCATGGTCCTATTTTTCACCCAAACATGTCGAAACAGTCGGATCTACATTGTACCGACGATATCCCTGAAGAGTCCAAAGTGCAAAAAGGCAGCAATCTTTGACGAGATGTTACTCCAAAACCGTGTCACTTAGAAACATTCTATCTGAGGCAACAGGATCACGTAGAGTGCCTCTACAATAACCTCTCTTGGTTTTTTATAGCTCTGAGGCATTTGCCCGTGGTGAAAGGTTTTTTGTTTCCCCAAAAATCGTCAGAAGGAGGCAGTGTAAAGTTGCAAAGGGGTGTAACTTTCGTCCTGCTCCTGATGCGACCAAACTGACTGTTCCAACGCGTCTGAATGGGTACATTTATGCTAGGCATGGTCCTATTTCTCACCCAAACATGTCGAAACAGTCGGAGCTACACTGTACCGAAGATATCCTTGAAGAGTCCAAAGTGCAAAAAGGCAGCAATCTTTGACGAGATGTTACTCAAAAACCGTGTCACTTAGAAACATTCCGTCTAAGGGCAACAGGATCATGTAGAGTGCCTCTACAATAACCTCTCTTAGTTTTTTATAGCTCTGAGGCATTTGCCCGTGGTGAAAGGTTTTCTATTTCCCCAAAAATCGTCAGAAGGAGGTAGTGTAAAGTTGCAAAGGGGTGTAACTTTCGTCCTGCTCCTGATGCGACCAAACTGACTTTTCCAACGCGTCCGAATGGGTACATTTATGCTAGGCATGGTCCTATTTTTCACCCAAACATGTCGAAACAGTTGGAGCTACATTGTACTGACGATATCCCTAAAGAGTCCAAAGTGCAAAAAGGCAGCAATCTTTGACGAGATGTTACTCAAAAACCGTGTCACTTAGAAACATTCCATCTGAGGCAACGGGATCACATAGAGTGCCTCTACAATAACCTCTCTCGGTTTTTTATAGCTTTGAGGCATTTGCCCGTGGTGAAAGGTTTTATGTTTCCCCAAAAATCATCAGAAGGAGGCAGTGTAAAGTTGCAAAGGGGTGTAACTTTCGTCCTGCTCCTGATGCGACCAAACTGACTATTCCAACGCATCCGAATGGGTACATTTATGCTAGGCATGGTCCTATTTCTCACCCAAACATGTCGAAACAGTCGGTGCTACACTGTACCGACGATATCCCTGAAGAGTCCAAAGTGCAAAAAGGCAGCAATCTTTGACGAGATGTTACTCAAAAATCATGTCACTTAGAAACATTCTGTCTAAGGCAACGGGATCACGTAGAGTGCCTCTACAATAACCTCTCTTGGTTTTTTATAGCTCTGAGGCATTTGCCCGTGGTGAAAGGTTTTCTGTTTCCCCAAAAATCGTCAGAAGGAGGCAGTGTAAAGTTGCAAAGGGGTGTAACTTTCGTCCTGCTCCTGATGCGACCAAACTGACTGTTCCAACGCGTCTGAATGGGTACATTTATGCTAGGCATGGTCCTATTTTTCACCCAAACATGTCGAAACAGTCGGAGCTACATTGTACCGACGATATCCCTGAAGAGTCCAAAGTGCAAAAAGGTAGCAATCTTTGACGAGATGTTACTTGAAAACCGTGTCACTTAGAAACATTCCGTCTGAGGCAACAGGATCATGTAGAGTGCCTCTAAAATAACCTCTCTCAATTTTTTATAGCTCTGAGACATTTGCCCGTGGTGAAAGGTTTTCTGCTGCCCCAAAAATCGTCAGAAGGAGGCAGTGTATTAAGTCAGGATGAAAGCCTATTCACTCTAGGCACCTGTTTTTGACCAAATCACACATGCGCCTTGAACAACTCTATCTTCAAGGTGCTTTTCTCTAATCTCTGTAACTCTCCAAATCCACTAAGGCACAAATTTTACCTCTTGGGCTCAAGATATAGGTTCTTCATCCAAGGTGCCAGAATGGTCCAAAGGTGCATTTCACCTCTAACCTCACCTCTGACCTTACTTGGAGGCGCTAAACCTTTTGACATTTCAAGTAACTTCAAGAGAACTATTTTTCCTTAAGGTGGTTCACTCCTTGCAATTGGATGTATGGTACTTGTAACTCATTTGATTGACTTTGTAATGTTTCTTCTTCTTGCAAAGTAGATAAGGATGATATAAGCTTACTTCATGAATCGGAGTAGAAATCTCTCTTGGACTTGCTAGGTGAAAGGACTTGAACTTGAAGGACTTGAAGTTGATGAAGTGATCCTTCATGATGGCCTTTGACATTACCTTCTCGGAGTGTAGGTGATAACACCTTCCTTGGATAAAGTGGATAACCTCTGACCTAAACTTTGAAGCTTGATGAATCTTGAAGATTGGGTTTCCTCCTACTCCCCTTCTGGGCTCCACTCCATCAAAGGGGTATTTAGTTGTCCAAGGCGCCAACATTCACTCAGGGGCGCCCAAAGAGAAAGTTTACAACTCTAAGGCGCTAAACTCTTATGCAAAAATGGTCATCATCAAAGGCGCAAAAATGGGTCTCTGTGTGCCAATCTCTACAAGACATTCCATCTCATTGCTCTCCTCCATTACAAGTGCTCACTTACCTCAATCTTGGGCGCATACCAACATCCCAACATCCAAATCACCTAGGCGCTCAAAACCTTCAAGACTCAAGGCGCATTTTATGATCAAACAAGGTATCTCCTGAACAAGGCACTCATAGTCTCATCAGGGCGTTAATCATCATCATGAGCACTCATATTGTTCTAGGCGCACAGTTATCTCTGGAATGCTCAAGGTGCTCAAGGTGTACATACCCTTCTCTAGACTAGTTTACACTTATTCAAGGCGCTCATTCCAAACTTACATGAACTCCTCATTACAAGACGCACAAACTAGATGATCCTAGGGCATAAGGGCGCTCATAGGAGTTGTTATGTGTCATTTTGGCCAAGGTTTTCCAGAGCAGTGAAGACATTAGGAAGGGGATGATCGTTTGGATAGTTTTGAATGCTTTATTTCTCCTTGTTTAAACTAGGCACTCACTGAGGATTGGAGTAGCCTTTGCACCCTCACATCACGTTAATTGGCGTTTCAGAGGCAATCATAGTATAGGAAGATTTGCGCCTTGAAGAAGAGAGTTATCTGGTGAGCGCTTAGGAGTTATGGTGCCTAGGGGAAAGGTCTAGGTAGAGCGCCTTCAGACTTTGACAGTGAAGTGCCTTAAGGAGTTGGATGATGTTTTTGCCTAGAGTGGAGATGATGTTTTTAGCGCCTTAAGGATGATGATGGAGCGCCTTGGAGTCAGGTTAGTCTGGAGCACCTTAAGAAGGTAAAGCACTTCAAATGTAAACACAAGTGTTTTGAGCGCCCTAATGAGAAGTTGTCTTGGCACCATAAGTTGTTCAAATGAAGATATGCGCCTTGGATAGTTGCAAAGACCTAATTTAGTGCCCAAGGTTGGAAGACTCTTTGTGAGCGCCCAGTGTTTGAAAGCTCTTTGTGTTTGGTGCATTAAAATAAATTTGGCACCTAAGTAGTATTGAAACACTCAACTGAGCGCCTAAAGCCCATGAGAGAAGTGATATGCGCCTTGATAGGAATATCATGGAAGATGAGTTTACTGAATGGCGCCTTGAATGACTTGGTTGATTAAGTGTTTTAGCGCCTAGATATGGGATGAATCATTGAGCGCCTTTGGTTGAGATGATGTCAGCACCTTTGAGATTATAACACCTTGGAGTCAAGTTCGAAGGAGCACCTTGAGAAGGTAAAACACTTCAAATGTTTTCAAGGAATTGGAGAAGTCACTTAGTGCCTAGAAGGAATTCCAGAGTAAGAGGGTTGGAGCGCCTTGAGCTTCAAGTCAGATATGTGCCTAGACCTCTACCCTTTAGCAAGTTGAAGCCCTCTGAGCCTTGACAAAGTGAGAATGCCTTATAGTGAATATGCGCCTTGGGCAAGGTTGAATACAAAGTTGAGGAGTATATCATAATGAGTAAGTGCACTGTAGGGTTAGATGATAAAGACTAGTGCCTTGAGTGTCTTGGTCAAAATTTTGACTTGAGAAGTCTTGCAAGATCAAACCCTGGAGTGCGCCTTAGAGAGAACCTATTGATCCTTTGCTTTGACAAGATTTGGGCGCCAGAATGATCCTTAATAAATGGAATGTATCTACACCAATTTTGTGCCTTTAGGGAAGTGATGGTGGCCAGAATGATCCTTAATCTCATGTTTGTGTGCCTAGGTCTAGAAGCAAGATTTGAGCGCCTTAGGATAGGGTTTTTTGCACCTTGTCTTGGAGAGTGAATTTGCGCCTTGGATGATGTTGAAGCGCCTTGGGATGAAATGCGCCCAAACTTACAGAGGGCCTTCAGTGAGGGAGTTGAAGAGAGTGCTTAGAGGAAGGATAGCCTTAAGATCAAACTAAGTACTTAGAAACCTAAGATTAGCGCCTTATTTGAAGTTATACACCTATTCTGGCGCCAGAGAGTGAGTTTGAGTGTGAAGAAGTGAATGTCTGCGCCTTGAAGGGGATACAAAGGGAAGATGATGCACCTTGATGGGTTGATGATGGAAATTTGCGTTTTGGAGCTAAATGTGCGCCTTGAATCTAAATGATATTTGAGTGCTTAGAGGTAAATAGGGGCACCTTTGAGAATTCTTTGTGCTTTAAGGAATGGATTGTGGCGCTTTGGACTAAGGTAAGTCCTGAGCACTTCCAATGTTTTTAAGGAGTGCCTTGAAGGAGATAGTGCATAGAGGTACAATGAATCTTCCGGAGAACATGGATAGACAACTAAGTCTCCAACTTGAGTCTTCTAAGTGAATTGGATGATGAAGAGAGTCTAGTCATTTTGGGCGCTAGTATCAGGATGAATCATCCAAAATGGGTGCCTAGAACTAGAAGGCGCCAATGCATGAGTTCAAGGATCCTCCATTGGAGCGCCTAGCCCAGATGGCTATAGATTGAAAGTTTTAAAGCTAAGTGATGTCTCTTAGGTGAACTCCTAGCCCAGGTGCAAATAGAATAGAACTCTCTCACATAGTTGAAATTGACTTGATAGAAGGAGATAAGTCTTAAGGACTAGTTTGGCGCCTCACTTGCCTATCTCACCTTTGAAATGCGCTTTGGTTGATGATCATCATTGATGGCGCCTAGTGAAATGTAAAGCTATTTGCATCTCCAGAGGATCAAAATTGGATTAGGAGATCATCCTTGCAGTTGAGATTGACAGAGAAGTGTTAAAGGAATCACTTCAAATGGGTGCCTAAGCTAGTTGAGGCGCATATCAATTCCAGTGTAACTCCAGACTGACGCTTAGGATCCAGTCATCCCCTAAGGCGCAGTTCCATTCACCCATGACCTCGCTTGGCGTCTAAAACTTGGAAACTCCTTTGGAAAGCTCTTGTTGCGCCTAGAAGATGAGTTTGGGATATCAACTTGCAAAAGGCTTAGAAACTCTTCAAAGATGTTAGGCACAATCCCATGGCACTGGAGCTCAGTTTTGGCGCCTTCAAGGAATAGCACATGAAGGAACTTGGGAGGTCAGGTGCTTGTAAAAGGGAACACCTTGGAACATCTTCCAGGGGTTGAAGTAGTAAGAAAACATCAAGTGAGTCTAGGCGCACTCCCTTGTGTGAACAGTTTAGCTCTGGCGCCTAGCCACAGAGTGAGCCAGAAGAAGTAGTTTGGACATTAGAAGATAGGCACTCATTCTACAATGAAGCATTCCACCTTCCTAATCAACAAAGACTTGCAAGAATTAACAAAGGAAGCTAAGGCGCACCTTCTACTTGTTTCCACCTCCAGAATGCGCCTAACCTTGAAAGGGGGTTCAAAGATGTTTGTTAGACCTTTTCACTCAAGGCGCTTACCTTAGGCGCACTTTCTAAGTCCTTGTCACCTCAAGGAAACACCTAGTTTGGAAGGCGCTTGCCCTGTTCTCCACTCCTTTCAATTAGCGCCTAGAACACAGAATGCATGAAAGGAGCGCCTAGACTCCAGAGGGCTCATTTGGGCACCTAGCATTTAAAACACTTTCATAATGATGATGTTTTGGCACCTACTCTTGGAAACAATCCAAAGCATCCATAACTCTAATTGGTGCCTAATGTTGACAAGGCACCTAGCATTTAAAACACTTTCATAATGATGATGTTTTGGCACCTACTCTTGGAAACAATCCAAAGCATCCATAACTTCAGGAGGAGGTCACCTCAACTTGGCGCCCAAGTCAGAAAAACCTGTAAATCCTTCAAATATGCGCCTACCTTGTGAGGTGATGAGTTGAACATTCCAAATCTTCAAATGTTGCTCAAGTAAGGAAGACATTGTAACATCAAGGCTTTAAGGCCTGTCCTTGTATTTCCATTGAATGAGTTGTACTTCATGCTATTGAAAGCATTTTCCATGTAATAAGACATTGCAAGTTGATTGAATCAAGTAACAAGACAAGTACCCAACTCTAATGTTGTTTCATTCAAATAGTTATCTTGATGTATATCTTTATGTTATTGAAGTAGTTGATGAATTGTTAGCAAGTAAAAGTGTTTAAGTAAGGAAAATTTTTCGTAGAACTAGTTGGGTATCTTACACTTACACCATGCCTATCCATCAAACATCACAATGCAATCAAAATCCTAACAACATGCCCATGATCCAAGATCAAGTGCAATCATGCAAAGATATTATCAATCACAAGCCTATTAAGAATGAACTAGAGTCTTCTAGTACCATACTTTTCCATCAAATACCATCATGTAATCCATGGCCTATCAAGCCTATTAAAGAAAATGCAAACATCCTATGTAATACAATTAGACTTTAAATATTTGAAGTAGCCATCTACAAATATCCATTCAAAAGTGGATTTATAATGCAAGTATGGATGCCATCAATAAAAAAGATTTGTATTAACCAAATATCCATATACGCATACATCAATATCTGTCGATATAAGTATAACATATATACAAAATAGCCATATAGGCTTACAAGAATGCCATATAGGCATACAATGTCAACTATGTACAATACAAAATATATGTCCACAAATGCCATATAGGCATACAACAGAGGAACACAATAAAAAGTCATTCCCCTCTAGCTGGTGAAGAGAATAAATCACGAGCAGCCTTTGATCTTCTAGGGGATGGAGACATGCATGTGGGTGGTCTACTACGAACTCAAGGGCTACTCCTCCTATTTAGTTCTTCCTGCACCTTTACCTGTTACAAAAAAAAGTATAGATATTAATATATAGAAATTACATGTTATAAAAAAATGAAACATTTAACAAAATAATCACTTACCGCTAACATATAATCTATCTGCTCGCTTGCCTCAGTAGCAGGAAAAGGCCCTGGTGATGTCATGTCCTATAGAAACCATCCAGATAGAAATTAAACTTCAAATCAATAATCTTTTGATTTTTCAAAAATAGACAACTATAACAATGAATGTAAATTGAAATTTACTAATCTGCCTCATACCCCTGTCAATGCCATAGAGCTATGAATCGCAGAGGCCACACCCTGCTCCATTGCCCTATGAACATGGGGAGGTGTATCTGCAACCTGCATCATCTGGAAATAAAACAACATTATTCAATTACGAAAACTATAATAGTGATGCAAATCATGGCTCCTAACATACACACACGCTCATCTAAACATGGAAGTACACACAATAAAACACACAAATCACATACAAAAATTTAGTAAGTACAATTCATTCATTAAACTATTTATTTTATTACCTCCGTAAAGCTTTGAAGTCCACCACCGCTGGCAGGTGTTGCCATGAAATCTATAGTGTTAACCTATTCAACATCCAAAATCAGAAATTAGAATACCATTCATATAACGATGCTATTCACATGTAATATTTATAATTGTTTACTAGTTACATACCTCGACAGTAGATGATCTAGTGAAAAATGTAGGTGGAGAACCACTGAAAACTGCATCGACGCTATGACCCTGAAATTTTATTAAAATCATCAATTTAAATTAGTTAATCTTGTATTTCAAAAATAAAATTTAATAAATTAAATTCAATAAACTTGCTAATATTTACCTGAGTATCAAGGCCGAAAGTCTCACTCAGGAGGGTATCTGTCATCACCATCTGCTCAGCTGCAGATGTAGCCTGTGCACCTGCGTCCTGACTGTCCATGGGGTCATAACCACAGGCTAACCCGCAAGCCTGGCAAGTATGCGGTGGGACCCTACTCCTCGCACTATCTCCCAACCCACTCTGTGTTGCAGGATCGGCATGCTCTATGATGCTCTAGGTCAAGGCACTAATCGACCTCAGTGTATCGACCTCAACACTCTCCTTCACAATGGAAGGGATAGAAACATGCTCGTGGGCTGGTCTGCTGATTACTTGTCTCACTACCCACTGTGGGTCAAGACGTGCCCCTGGTCTATCCTGTGCTGAGCCCCCACCTCTACCCTGGAAGTCCTGCATATCAAAATAGTTTGGCACTTTATTGAGGACAAACTCGGAGTAGAGTTTCCTCAAAAATTATTGCGGGACCTCATTGTTATTGCATGGAGGATGGTCAAAAACCATCCACCACCTCTGCCCGAAATTGTCCCTTATCGCTTGGTTGTTGCACCAATGGATAGGGAACCTCTTGCATGTAATGGGTGGAGGTTGATTTGTTTGTGGGTTTGTGAAAATTGAACACAAGTCTACTTTTGTAATTTGTAATTTTTTGACATCTTGGTATGATAATTTATCTGCATAGTAATCTCTAAACTCTCTCTTTTTATCGGTCCAACTAGTTATTTGCTTGCTAATTGAATTTACATTTGTTAACATAGACTCAAGAGATTCGGCAAGCGTGGATCTATGCAAGGTTGAAGTGGAAGGATCTTTCAACCTTGCAATTATATCTTCAATTTGTTTTTTGTTGTTTTCAATTTGCCCTATTATATTATCTTGTGTTCCAGGGGCATGTCGAGGAATGAATGGAGGAGGTTGTTGTTCTGCAGGTATTTCCTCCTCAGGATTTTGTGGATTTTGAGGAGGAGGAGGAGGAGGAGGTGCATTAACATTTCCTGACAATTAACGAAATATACATTAAAAATCAACAAAAACCTACTTATATATAAAGAAATTCAAACAAAAAAACAAAGATAACTCACCTCTTTGGCGTACTCGACGTCGCGGCGGCATTTTGGCGATGAATTGACAAGATTTTTGTGTTGATTAGCGTTTTGCAAAATGCGAGCGCATTTTTGAGGGTTTGGAGGCCGCAGGCAGAGGAGAAAACGGGAGTGAAATGAAATTGAGTTGCTTTTTTTTTTCATTTATAGCTGCCCATAATGCTAGCGCGTTATAACGCGCTCGCATTATGGCTCGGTAATGACGAGCCTGTGGCTTGTCATTACCAAGCCATAACGCGAGCGCGTTATAACGCGCTCGCGTTATGCCTTAATTTTTTTTCAAATTATTTTGGCCACTTTTTGGCCCCCCATCTTTTTGCACTTACCCAGATATGATAGTTTAAATTTTGTGCGAAGGAGCTTCAAAGCTTTATCTTGTGCATGTATGTAATCAGGCCTTTGAGCCCTAATTGTAAGCCCACATGTTGTCGGCCGATCTCTATTTCAATTCTATGATATACTGAATGACTTAATCTACATTTACTTTATTTCTCTGATTTGTTTCCATTGTGTTTACTCTTGCTTCATGGTTTGGATAGTTCATTCTGTGAACCCTCCTACCGTGACTGCACCACATAAGGTAGAACGCGGGCCCCAGTGGAAATGTCTTCAATGCTAGATTTCAATTCATTAGTATTCTCTTTAGCTTTAGGAAACTAAATGTGCAAACAATCCAAAGTCAATGCTAACCCTAAAGGTTGAGAAATGTCAACAAAACCCTAGCAAACTAAAACTAAAAAGAATTAAAAATCTTTTTGGGTGGTGTTGATCACCTATGCACCCATGTGCTCCTACACTTGTTAGCATAGCCTAACCTATTGAAGGGGTTAAGGCTAAATTTTTGTGTGATTGTTACTATTTTATTTTAATTTTATTGTTGGGGATTTTTATAGTTGCTTTTTATATTTTTTAATTAATTTCATTTAATTGGTGTGAGTAAATTTAATTAATTATTTTAATTTAGTTATTTCTTTAGTGGGATGAGGATAAGTGTTTTAATTTAATATTTTAATATTTTCTTTTTATAAAAAGGATTTTATTTCCTTATTTGATTTTGGGAAAAATAGAGTCTTTTTGGCGAAAAAGAAAGGAAATTGCTTTCTTTTCTGCTTTTCCGTCTTTTTGGATTTTATGGAGTTTTATTTGATGGGAAAGGAAAATTTTAGAGAGAGAATTCATTTTTCTACGCATGAGATTTTGAGGAGAAATCTTATGAGAAAATGTCATGCCCACATTTCCCATGTGGTCATAACACGCATCACACATGTCATGTCCACATTTGTCATGTGGTCATGACACGAAATATCAAAAAAATTTCACGCTTCCCTAGAAACCCCCTCGCACGCATAAGCGTGCTCGGTGGCGTATGCTTAAGGCATAAACAATATAGTTGAAAGTGGGGTAATACGCACACGTGCACATACCAATTGCAAGGAGGCCAACAAGGGGGTCATCATGAAGCGGTTAACGTCGCTAATAGGGTTAAACTTCCCTAACCTAACTAAACCCTAGATACCAGGAAAATCTGGCAGCATAACACCTCACGAGCATGAGTAGGGTTTACTGTACTAACACTAAATTTGATCAAGAGGTTTTCTGATTTGGGTTAATAATTTTCTTAGATCTCACTAATTACATTGGTAATACAGTTGATTAAGTTAATTGAACATTTTTCAACAAAGTCCAATAACTTGTTCTCCTTCACATTTTCTAAAATTTAATATTAATTTGTTCTCCTTCATGTTTTCTAATTATAAATCATTTTTTAACAAGTCTAAAATTTTGTTCTCCTTCATGTTTTCTAAAATTTAATATTAATCTGTTCTCCTTCATGTTTTCCTAATTTTAAATCATTTTTCAACAAAGTCCAAACATTTGTTCTCCTTCATGTTTTCTGAAATTTAATATAAATTTGTTCTCCTTCGTATTTTCTATAATTTAATATTAATTTGTTCTCCTTCACGTTTTTTATCAATCAGAGTTATCTCTACATCATTTACATTATCCCTAATTTCTTGGTAGATCAGATCTCGTAAACAGGATTGCTACTACATTTAAAAAGTTTATTAGGTTTCCAAGTCAGGCTTAAGACAATGTTTTAATTCAATTTCATTAATTGAATTCCCCCAATCATGATTAAAGGAATATAAAATTTTAATTAATACTCTTAGCCTATTTTAGAAAAGTCATGCATTTTCTCCTCTTTATTTTCACTTTTATCTTTCTTTCTCTTTTTCTCTCATTTTTCTCATTTTCTCAATTTGTGATTTTATCAATATGCAGGTTGAGTTTAAATGGCCACATATGAAATGCATATGATGGCTTCAAATAATTATGAAAATATAAATACACACACACACACACACACACACACACACACACACACACACACACACACACACACACACACACACACACACACACACACACATATGCTTATTGTATTTATAACACTAGGTTTTCTTTTCTTTTTCTTTGTATTTTATTTGTGAAATTGTTAAACCCTAAACACGTTCTCTTTTTAGTTGTTTTGTTTAATATAGAAATATAGTAGGTTTATAAAACTAGACCTTCTCAAACCATATGCATATTTTATTTATTTCATTTTAAAAAAAGTTGAAGCCCTAAATCTTTTTGTTGGCTTCTATTGGAGGAACCCTAAATCTTTTTTTTTTGTGTTATGCTATTGGTAGGTTTGGAGGAGATGGTGGCCGCAACGGTGGAGGTTGGGAGGCAAAGGAGGGTAGAGTTACAGTGGTGGTGGTCGCTGTGGAGGAAGGGTCGGCAGAGAGGGGCAGTGGGTAGACTGTGGCGGTGAAGTCTGGTGGTGGTTTGGAGGATAGGCCGTGGTGGTCATGGGGCTAGAGAGTACACAGAGGGTGGAGATCACGAGGAGCAGGGTTCTACAGAGGTGCCGAGCGTGGGGTCTGTGGAGCACAGCGGTGGAGGTAATACACAGTGACGGGGGTCACGGGAGTAGGAAATGGTGGGGATGTGGGGAGGGGGATGGAGCCCCCACACACATCCCATTCAATGGGGTGTGGGTGGGGGCTCCGCCCCCCTCCCCACACCCAAATACACAAATGTAATGGTGGTGGGTGTTCGAATCCCGCACCCATATGTAAATGCATTTTCCTTGATCCATTTTAGAGACTGTGAAAACAATACAGTCACCTCAATATTTTCTGTGGCTTATTTCATGTTCTTTATTTTATTTTAACTTAATTAAAATCAATATATATGATATACACAGATCATTTTCACAATCCCACTCAAAATATAGTTTATTTAATATAATAAAATTAGAATATATATATATATATATATATATATGAGTTCTCAAGTGTATTAAGAAAAATACTAAAATCAATTTTCTATTTTAATTCATGTAAACACATTCATTTAAATACACACACATTAAATATAATTACATATTTTAACTATAACTTTCCTTCAATTTACTTACAAATTTTCCTCTTTTTTTCTTTGAAAGAATAAGCAAGAAATGTATTTTGTTTTATTCAAATTGTCTTTATAAGGCAAGGAGCTCATTTAAAAATATATTCATTATATGATTTATATCTACCTAATTTTGAAGGAAGGAAATAAGGATATTTGCAATTAATAAAAAAAAACCTCTAATGCATAACTACAACCAGTTTTCATTCTTTCCAAAATAACAAATTACAATTTCTTATTTACCACAACAACAAAAAATCACAACTTAGCAAATTGACAATTCAATATGACATACAATGAAATAACTTATAAACAAATTTTCTTCAATTCATCCTTTTGAAGGAGAAGTAAACAACAAATTATGACTTTAATTTACACAGTAGATAGCATACCCAAAACTATGAAAAATATAAGTTTCTACAACAAGAGAGAGAGAGAGAGAGAGAGAGAGAGAGAGAGAACCATGTTCTCCTCTTGGTCAACAAACAAAGATGATACATCTAAATAGGCCAAGCTCTTCTCAAGAATTTAATGAGTAAAGGAAAATAAAATATTTCTCTAAGAACAAGAAGTTTCTTCAACTTCACACTAAGCTCCAATGCACCTGCATAGCACAACAATGGAAAGAAACACCACACATCTTGCTCTCCTCCCTACCATAGACCTACAAGAGGGTCACCCCTAAGCTAGGGACGTCATCCACACAACTAGGGCCTCATTCCACTTCACAACAAGGCACACAAACATCTAAAAACACAATTTTACACCCATAGGTAATCACAACACAGGAACTCAACCAAGGTGAGTTCAAAGGGGTAGGGGAGTGGACACACTCAACTCAAGAGTGTCACTCCTACAAAATATCCCAACACACTTTCTCGTATGGCCTCAAGCCAACACATTTGACAAAATTTTCACAAGTTTCCATATTTTTGGCTCTCAAGCCATATATCAAATTGCTCAAAATCACATAAAATTGCCCTCAAGGCTTACAACACCCCAAAAAAAGGTAATGACCCTGAGGAGGATCACTCCTCCCCTATCCCACACTTGTTGAGCATTCTCTCCCAAGTGGGAGAGGCTCTTACAACACCCTACATAATTTTCCCACAATAACAAAATATAACTCGAGAATAAACCACACACATATGTATCATGCAAGTAAACTAAAATTCAAAAGGAAGGCCTTAGCCTTGAAAAACAACCTTTAAAAAGCCCTATTATGGAAGAAGTTGATGTAGAGCTTCTCCCAAAATCTCCTCCAACATAAGCCACCAAACTCCCTCTATCTTTTCTCCCAAATTCAAATTCAAACAATTAAAATTTCCAAAAATTCAACAACCCCTCACCTTATCCCAAGTGGGATTAAAATAAGCTCTACCCATGAGCTTAGAGGAATGGGGAGGTGACACTAGTCACCTCCTCACTCTTCCTCCCCACTACAAGTATGTCCCAAGGGATGGGTGTTGACACATGTCACTCACCCATCCCCAAGTCTTCCTCACCCATTACCACTTGTCCTCTCTCCAACATGTGGGAGAGAAAGGAGGAGTTAAAGAAGGAAAGGGTGACACATGTGTCACCCTCCTTTCCTCTCAAGAGGGACCACACAACTCCAAGGGTACTCTCATCAATTGTGAGAGAGACTTGGAGTCAAGTCCTCCACAATTGGTGGGTCTTGGAGTCATCTCCAACCTTGGGAAGTGAAAAGGGATGGGGTTGAGTTTTGGTACCACTCATCCTCTCCCTCCCATGCCTCCAATTTCATCACTTAACCGTTACCCAAGTCAAAAGGGACCCTAGACCCATGGGGTATAACCCAAGGCTAAGTTTAGCCTAGTTAGAGGACCCAGGGTCAAGTTGAAACACATGAAAAGGGTCTCCAAAAATTTAAAATTTAAAAAATGTAATTCAAAGACAAAATTCTTACAACACAAATTATAATTCAAATTAAAAGAGGGTATACTTAACCCCATTAACCACATGCAAATTAACATTACAACATTTCATCATACACAGAGTTGATCTTGTTTCCTCATGGAACTAGATCGGCTTCACAAGGGATTACAACATCAAGTGTGGGATGATCTCTAGTATCTGTGGTTTGTTAGAAATACCTGCGCACTCAATTGCAAAGTTAATTTCCACATATACAAATAATAGCCGAGGCAAATTAAGAATATACACTCGCATAAAATATCACAAATTCACTTAAGTATTAAGGAAATCACATTACAATTTAGACCCTAATTTCTGCATTTCAAACATCCATTCCCAAGATTAAATTACAAAACCAATTTCTATCTAACATCACCCAATTAGTTTTCTTTTAACATCATAATATAAACCAATTTCTATCTAACATCACCCAATTAGTTTTCCTTTAACATCATCATATAAAGCAATTTCTATCTAACATCACCCAATTAGTTTTCCTTTAACATCACCCAATTAGTTTTCCTTTAACATCATCATATAAAGCATCTATCTAACATCACCCAATTAGTTTTCCTTTAACATCATAAAGTCTAATGGTTCAAGAATTCAGGATCAATAGTCCCACAAGTTTAATGTATCAGCAACAGTAAAGTAATTAGTCAAATGAATGGGAATGAAAAAGGTAGGCCTCACATCCTCCCCCCTAAGACTGTACTTCCTCTTGGAAGTCATTGAAGAGGTGAGGCTAGAGAGTCCTCAATCTCGCTGCATCCTCCCATGTCACAGTGACCTCATCATACATGTCCCACTGGACTCTAACCTGGTCTAGCTCTCGACCTCGAAGGCCCAACGTTCGACAAGCCAATATGTGAATGAGCTCCAAAGCCAACTATTTTTTTGCCTCTACTCATAGTTTCAATAGCGGGGGCCTGGAAATCGGCCTGGCAGTTATCAACCGTTGCAAACATAAGGTGGGACTTACCCACATCTCCTACAGTCTGCTCTGAACCTCCCGCATGAGGCTTCCCCCCTGCCGTAAAGCCCTAGGGGCACTCTCTGGCTAAGTGGCCTTCACCACCACATACATAACATGGTCCCCTAGGCTGATACTGCACTGTCTATGTCCTGCTAGATTATTGTTGTCCAGGTTGATCTGTGGAACCCTATGTTTCTCTGAAGGACTATTGTGTCCTCGTGGGTCCCATAGATGATCCTTGTTGTCTCTGATCCCTACGTAGGCCTTGCTTCTGCCAACCATGGTTTTGTCTTCCCTGAGCCCTCTCTGATGCTGCTGCTGCTGTGGAGGCCTAGGAGGTAATCCTACTCTCTGTGGTGTGGATTGTGGTCTACGAAAGTTCTGTTGCTACTGGTGATTATGGTCCTGAAACTCTAGGCGTGAATTCTGCCCTCATCCCTAAATTTCCTCTACAATATAAGCCTTTTTGATAGCCTCACTCATAGTCTGGGGGTCTGCCATATGCACTGGTCTTGCTATCCCATGATTCAAACCTCTGATGAATTTGTGCACTAGGAGTTTCTCGTCGTGGAGATACTCTGCGTAACAAGAAAGCTTAATAAATTAGCTCTCATACTGAGAAACCGTGAGTCCTCTCTACTGTAAATCATGGAACTCATCTATCCGATGCTATCTATAGTGATCTAACAAGTAACGCTCATTAAAGCACTCTATGAATATGTCCCACGTGAGTGTATCTAAGGATAACCGACACTTGCACTCCTCATTGCACCACCAGGTAACTGCTGCATCTCTCAGAAGGTGTACTGCCACTCATGCTTTCGTGTTTCTCCCATAAGGTCACAACATGAAGGACCTATCTAAACTGATAAGCTAAGCCTCAACCTCGGCTCCCTCTGTAGCTCCTATGATGGTAGGTGGATTGAGTCTAAGTAAATCCCTGATGGAGTCTCCTCTGTCTCTAAGTCCTATAACCGGCTCATCCATACCATACTCGTAAGGTCCATGATGTATCTTCTCTACTCTCATGGTCTCATCTCATCTCAGAAGTCTCGAAGGACTCCTACTCCATGCGCGGTAGGCTGAACCTACCTCCTCCACTGTAGTATCAAGTATCTCTACAAAAGGTTCCATACGTGACACCTCTCGTAGATCAGCATGGGGCTCCACATGTGGCTTAGCACGTGACTCAGCACACAGCTCCTTACGTGGCTCCTCTCACGGATCAACGTGAGGATCATCACGTGGCTATGGAATAGCTAGCGGTAACCTCTCTAACATGGCCTACAATGTCTATAAAATCTGAGGACCTATGTCAAGTACTGGTGGTGCGTGTGGTACTGGCTGATCTGCTATGACTGCGGGTACCTATCCCTTTGCAGAGGAATCACTGTGTACCTTAGTGGACGCAGTGTTACATGACCGTGCACATTGAACATGTCGAGGAGGCATCCTATAAAACAAGGTAGGCACTAATTAATCAAAGTTGCAAAATAAACAACGTGCCCAAATACGCCCAGTGTTTAAACTTGGACTCTGATACCAAATGTCATGCCCACATTTCTCATGCGGTCATATCACGCATCACACGTGTCATGTCCACATTTGTCATGTGGTCATGACACGAAATATCAAAAAAAATTCCACACTTCCCTAGAAACCCCCTCGCACGCATAAGCGTGCTCGGTGGCATACACTTAAGGTGTAAGCAATACAGTTGAAAGTGGGGTAATACGCACACATGCATATACCAATCACAAGGAGGCCAACAAGGGGGTCATCAAGATGTAGTTAACGTAGCTAATAGGGTTCAACTTCCCTAACCTAACTAAACCCTGGATATCAGGAAAATTTGGCAGCATAATGTCTCACGGGTGTGAGTAGGGTTTACTGTACTAACACTAAATTTGATCAAGAGGTTTCCTAATTTGGGTTAATAAATTTCTTACATCTCACTAATTACATTGGTAATACAGTTGATTAAGTTAATTGAACATTTTTCATCAAAGTCCGATCATTTGTTCTCCTTCACGTTTTCTGAAATTTAATATTAATTTGTTCTCCTTTATGTTTTCTAATTATAAATCATTTTTCAACAAGTCCAAACATTTGTTCTCCTTCACATTTTCTAAAATTTAATACTAATCTATTCTCCTTCACGTTTTCCTAATTTTAAATCATTTTTCAACAAAGTCTGAACATTTGTTCTCCTTCACGTTTTCTAAAATTTAATATAAATTTGTTCTCCTTCGCATTTTTTGTAATTTAATATTAATTTGTTCTCCTTCACATTTTCTATCAATCAGAGTTATCTCTGTATCATTTACATTATCCCTAATTTCTTGGTAGATCAGATCTCGTAAACAGGATTGCTACTACATTTAAAAAGTTTATTAGGTTTCCAAGTCGGGCTTAAGAAAACATTTTAATTCAATTTCATTAATTGAATTCCCCCAATCATGATTAAAGGAATATAAAATTTTAATTAATACTCAACCTATTTTGGAAAAGTCATTTATTTTCTCCTCTTTGTTTTCATGTTTATCTTTCTTTCTCTTTTTCGCTCATTTTTCTCATTTTCTCAATTTGTCATTTTCTCAATATGTAGGTTGAGTTTAAATGGCCACATATGAAATATATATGATGGATTCAAATAATTATGAAAATATAAACACACACACACACACACACACACACACACACACACATAAATGCTTATTGTATTTATAACACTAGGTTTTCTTTTAATAAAATATATGTATATATTTCTTTTCTTTTTCTTTGTATTTTATTTGTGAAATTGTTAAACCCTAAACACATTCTCTTTTTTGTTGTTTTGTTTAATATAGAAATAGATTAGGTTTATAAAACTAGACCTTCTCAAACCATATGAATATTTTTTTGATTTCATTTTAAAAAAAGTTGAAGCCCTAAATCTTTTTGTTGGCTTCTATTGGAGGAACCCCAAATCCTATTTTTTTTGTTTTGTGTTATGCTATTGGTAGGTTTGGAGGAGATGGTGGCCATAGTGGTGGAGGTCGGGAGGAAGAGGAGGGTAGTGTTACAGTGGTGGTGGTCACTGCGGAGGAAGGGTCGGCAGAGAGGGGCCGTGGGCAGACTATGGCAGTGGAGTCCGGTGGTGGTTTGGAGGATGAGCCGTGGTGGTCGTGGGGCTAGAGAGTATGCAGAGGGTGGAGATCACAGGGAGCAGCGTTCTGCAGAGGTGCCGAGCACAGGGTCTGTGGAGCACAGCGGTGGAGGTAATACACAGTGGCAGGGGTCACGGGAGTAGGAAACGGTGGAGATGTGGGGAGGGGGACGAAGCCCCCTCCCACATACCATTCGATGGGGTGTGGGTGGGGGCTCTGGCCCCCTCCCCACACCCAAATACACAAATGTAATGGTGGTGGGGGGTTCAAACCCCCCACCCATATGCAAATGGATTTTCCTTGATACATTTCGTAGACTATGAAAAAGTATAGTCACCTCAATATTTTCTGTGGCTTTTATTTCATGTTCTTTATTTTATTTTAACTTATTTAAAATCAATAAATATATATATGATATACACACAGATCATTTTCACAATCCCATTCAAAATACAGTTTATTTAATATAATAAAATTACAATATATATATTGTAATTTTATTATATTAAATAAACTGTATTTTGAGTGGGATTGTGAAAATGATCTGTGTGTGTGCGTGTGTGTGTGTGTGTGTGTGTGTGTGTGTGTGTGTGTGTGTGTGTGTGTGTGTGTGTGTGTGTGTGTGTGTGTGTGTGTGTGTATAATGAGTTCTCAATTGTATTAAGCAAAATACTAAAATCAAATTTCTATTTTAATTCATGTAAACACATTCATTTAAATACACACACATTAAATATAATTACATATTTTAACTATAACTTTCATTCAATTTACTTACAAATTTTCCTCTTTTTTCTTTAAAAGAATAAGCAAGAAATGTATTTTGTTTTATTCAAATTGTCTTTATAAGGCAATGAGCTCATTTAAAAATATATTCATTATATGATTTATATCTACGCAATTTTGAAGGAAGGAAATAAGTATATTTGCAATTAATAAAAAAAACCTCTAATGCATAACTACAAACAGTTTTCATTCTTTCCAAAATAACAAATTACAATTTCTTATTTACCACAACAACAAAAAATCACAACTTAGTAAATTGACAATTCAATATGACATACAATGAAATAACTTATAAACAAATTTTCTTCAATTCATCCTTTTGAAGGATAAGAATTAAACAACATATTATGACTTTAATTTACAAAGTAAATAGCATACCCAAAACTATGAAAAATATAAGTTTCTACAACAAAAGAGAGAGAGAGAGAGAGAGAACCATGTTCTCCTCTTGGTCAACAAACAAAGATGATACATCTAAATAGGCCAAGCTCTTCTCAAGAGTTTAATAAGTAAAGGAAAATAAAATATTTCTCCAAGAACAAGGAGTTTCTTCAACTTCACACTAAGCTCCAATGAACCTGCAAATCACAACAAGGAAAAGTAACACCACACATCTTTCTCTCCTCCCTACCATAGACCCACAAGAGGGTCATCCCCTGAGCTAGAGAGGTCATCCACACAACTAGGGTCTCATTCCACTTCACAACAAGGCACACAAACATCTAAAAACACAATTTTACACCCATAGGTAATCACAACACACGAACTCAACCAAGGTAAGTTCAAAGGGGTAGGGGAGTGGACACACTCAACTCAAGAGTGCCACTCCTACAAAATATCCCAACACACTTTCTCTTATGGATTGAAGCCAACACATTTCGCAAAATTTTCACAAGTTTCCATATTTTTAGCTCTCAAGCCATGTATCAAATTGCTCAAAATCACATAAAATTGCCCTCAAGGCTTACAACACCCCAAAACAAGGTAATGATCCTGACGAGGATCACTCCTCCCCTACCCCACACTTGTTGAACATTCTCTCCCAAGTGGGGGAGGCTCTTACAACACCCTACATAATTTCCCCACAATAACAAAATATAACTCAAGAATAAACCACACACATATGCATCATGCAAGTAAACTAAAATACAAAAGGAAGGCCTTAGCCTTGAAAACCAACCTTTAAAAAGCCCTATTATGGAAGAAGTTGACGTAGAGCTTCTCTCAAAATCTCCTCCAACATAAGCCACCAGACTTCCTCTATCTTTTCTCCCAAATTCAAATTGAAACAATTAAAATTTCTAAAAATTCTGTGTATGAGGAAAATTGACTATGATAAACTAATAAAATCAAAAACCAATAACATAAAGAGGATGAATCTAAATAAAAGCCATTACAAATAAGTCAAATAAATATAAAAGCTTTTACCAAGATTTGTATTGTTCCCTTTGGATGAATGTGGATTGCTCAATAGTATTGCAAAACTATGGTTGCAACAAGCAAGTAGTGTGCTCAAAAGATCAATGTCAAAAGATCGTGAAGTTGCTCAATCGATGCGATGTATGCTCAAAGCGCTGTTAAGTATGCCTAAGAATAAGTGATCGAAGAGAGAGGTAATGAAGGAGATGAGGGGGGTTTATATAGGTTTTAACAGAGATTGATCAACGGTCCAGATAATTCAAAAGAATTAATGGAGGAGAACAGTTGAGGAACGTGCAACGAATAAGAAGAAGATAAGTGTCACACAAAAGCTGTTTTATTTGAGTTAATCACTTTCTTTTCTAAAGATAAGACATGCTTTTCATAAATTAGAAAGCTTTTTTCTAATTTAAGAGAAATTGATAAAAACAAGGTTGAGTGAATAGATAACTGAACTTAAGATTTGCTTTTGCATGATTCGAGAGAAATTAAATAATAAATTATTTAATTGTGTGTGCATGGAGAAGAAAGCTTATTTTTAGAAGATTTGAAAGATACATGAAAGATAACAAAAGTAAATTAAATAAATAAATTTATTTAATTGTTGTGCATGATTTGGAAGAATAAATAAAATATTTGATTTATTTTATTTTTGGAGATTGAAAAGATTTAAATAAATTTGATTTGATTTATTCAAATTTGGAAGAATGAATTTGATTTATTTAAATAATTGGGAATTATTTAATTGTTTGGATAAGAGGGAATTTGTGATGAATTAATTAAATAATAGGATTTATTTAATTAATGGAGACTCAAGATTTGGAAA
This sequence comes from Cunninghamia lanceolata, assembly GCA_027924645.1. Taxonomy (NCBI): domain Eukaryota; kingdom Viridiplantae; phylum Streptophyta; class Pinopsida; order Cupressales; family Cupressaceae; genus Cunninghamia; species Cunninghamia lanceolata. The sequence goes on from BSBN01001161.1 coordinate 1,427,075, forward strand.
GAAGATAATTATCTAATTAAATAATTAAAATTATTTAATTGTGGAAGAAAAATAGAGGAATTTGATTTAATTAATTAAATAAAGAGAATTTATTTAATTAATGTTGAATTTAAGAGATTTAGAGGAATTAGATGAAATTAATTAAATAATTAGATTATTTAATTAACATTGTAATGCAGGTGATTAGAAGAATTAGATGAAATTCAAGTAGTGCGACGAGTTGGTCATTTTAGGGTGTCTACATTTTGCCCCTCTTTGACGCGATGTAGTTTAGAGTGTTGCGTCAAAGAAAAATGATTGTTGAAGACATGATACAATTTTTGATGCCCCAGTGTAGGTAGTTACCCCAGCGTATGCCCCCTCGGGAGGAAAGATAGGGAAGCAACAGAAAAACTATGTTGACGCTTGACTAGAAGATTTTGTTGGAGATAGATGAAGTTGGGTTGATGATAGATAGAAGAAAGGAGATAGAATAGAACATGAGAGAAGCACTGTTGATCGATCCTTGCTGGAAAACTATATAAGGCCATGGGTAAATGGATGGGTAAATGATGAGCTTGTTGCATTGGTTTCACAATTGTATATAAAGAGAAATCCTTATTTTTGATATAGCACATGGATAGTTCACCACCAAGGTATAAAAAACCAAGGTATAGTGATATCCGAGTGCATGGATGTTGACTCTGCAAACAAGCGGTTTGAACTTAGATCCCTTAGACATAATATGACCTTGTTGGTACATGTGAATGAGCCATAGTCTTGAACATAAAATAAACTTCAATACATGTAAATGCGAGAAGAATATTAATATGTAAGATGCTAGGTCGTAACACACAAGATAAATATGCTGCCAAGAAAGATGCTAAAGATCATTCCTCTAACACAGTACACAAAAGCAATGACTACGCCCCCAATCCATACTACATCGCAACATACCAAGATTATAGATAAATAAAGGTAGCCTTGAATAGGTAATGGATAAAGGAACAAAAGATAAACCAAAAAAGAAAATTAACTGACTTACAAAGTAAACATACAGCCAACATAATCTCTTGCCAAAGAGGTTGCTCAAGATAGATTTGATAGGAAAGATAACAGCCTTATCGTAGGAAATCTATGTCCGTTAAAGGGGGCTATCTACCTAAAAAGACAATGTCTTGTTGTGAGAGATGCCACATGTCGCAGGTGACACATGTGTTGGTCTCAACAATGGAACACTCTACAGAAGACAAGCTTGTGGATTTGGTGCTTTGGTGAAGCGGGACTTAGCTGATGCTGGTAATCGATATGCAAGACAATAGATGACTCTAGAAGGAAGCTTCTTTGCTTTAGGTTTGTTAAGGACTTTTGCTTTGAAAGGATGCGCTTGCTTGTTTCTTGAGTTAGTCAAGTCAAGGCGAATGGATTTTGATACGCGGAAGACTAGAAAGAATGACAATGCTAATGGATTGAAATGGGTGGAGAATGATAAATCGTATGTGCCTGAGTACTGGATACATCCTTCATATTCCAGACTACCTACATACCCTGTATCCACAGGATCAATGCACAATATGATGAAAGATGAAAATGATAAATATGTAGTTCTAGATAGAGTGATGAGTGGATCAAGGTGGAATGAGGAGATCTTATGTACCTGAGTACTGGAAACTTCCTTCGTATTCCAGACTGCCTACATACCCATATCCATGGGATTAAGGTACCTTAAGATTGAGAAGAAATGATATGTAGTTCTGGTTGTTGTGATGACGTAGGAAACGCGTTGGGAAGATAACAACCTTATCATAGGACAATGTGTCCGTTAAAGGATGTTACCTGCGGAAAGGAGAAAAGATTGAAGCGTTTTGCAAACCACGAACAAGGAACCAATCCTAAACCTAAGTTAAGGAAAGAGTTGCCCCCATTCCGGTAGAGGAAAAATGTATAGGTGATCGACTAAGAAGACATAGAAAGCTTTGTCCTAAGACAAGACAGTGTTAACTATAGACACGGATCAAGACATGGGATGAAGATGATGAACATTGACAAATTTCCAAGCTATACTAGATAGGAAGATGGAAATGCAAACAAGGTCAATGGTTTTATTATGGATGGATGCATGAAGTGCATTGTGACAACAAGAAATGAACAAGACTCGATAGACGATGGGTGTTGACTCTACACATAGCACCTGTTTGCCAGGTTTTCACTATGGTACTTATCCAAGGCACCTGTTTGCCAGGTTTTCACTAGAGGATGGATTATTTGTTTTGTTCTTTTTTTTTTTTTTTGGAATACTCTGAGGATCAGGCATAGAACTTCTTGAGATGGACACTATTAAGTAGCTCATCTAGTGGAATGCTGTCAGGTGTAGCTAAAGTATAAGCTCTTGATCTATATGCTGTTGTGACAATAAAGGGGCCTAACTAGTTAGGATCAAACTTGCCCTTCTTTTCTCGGTCTTCCTGATTTCTTTGATTCTCTTTGAGTACAAGATCACCAACTTGAAACCGTCTTTCTTTGATCTTTTTGTTGTAATTACACCGGAGGTAGTTTTGATAGACATGTAGATGATTAAGCGCGGTAAGGCACCTTTCATCTAGTAGTTCTAGCTTAGCTAATCTGGAAGTGCGATACTCCTCTCTGCTGATCAGGTTCTGCGTGGATACTCTGAGGGATGGGATCTCAACCTCTATGGATAGGATGGCTTTAGATCCATAGACCAAGGCATATGGTGTGGCACCAGTTGGTGTTATGATACTAGTGCGGTAGGCCCATAGGGCAGGATTGAGTTGCAAGTGCCAATCACGGCCAGCTTCATTGATCATTTTCTTAAGGATTTTGAGAATGGTTTTGTTGGAAGCCTCAGCTTGGCCATTACTCTACGGATAGTAGGGAGTTGAAAAGCAATGTTGGATATTGTATTGTGTGCATAAGGCATGGACATCTTGATTCTTGAATGGTCTCCCATTATCAGTGACAATGGCTTGGGCGATACCATACCGACAAATGAGGTAGTTAAGGATAAACTTGGCTATTTTCTTACCAGTGATATAGGTCATGGGAATGGCTTCAACCCACTTTGTGAAATACTCAGTGGCGGTAATGATGAATATATGGCCATTGGATGAGGATGGGTGGATTTCTTACAAGGTAGAGACCCCATTGAGAAAAAGGCCATGGAGTAGTCATAGGCTGTAGTTCATGCACTGGTGCATGAATTAAATCTCCATCCTGCTAGCATTGTAGACATTTCTTAGCAAACTATGTAGCATCTTGTTCTTCTATAGGCGAGTAATAACCTATTTTAAGTATCTTCTTAGAGAGATTAGGATCAGTAGAATGTGTGCCATAGACACCTTTGTGTATGTCTCGTAAGGTAGCTTTGGCTTCTTCCATGTTAAGACATCATAAGAGGATACCATCGAGACTTTGGCGATATAGTGTATCACCTAGAATGGTGTAACAGAAGTATTGATGGATAAAGGTTTTGCATTGGGTGGATGATAGGTCGGAGGGAAAGGTATTATTTTTGAGGTATTCATAGATATCTTTGTACCATGGGGAATTGGGACCAACAAGTTCACAGATGATTTTAGTAACGGGAACATCGATGGCTGGTATCAACAATTGCTCGATCAAGAATTCACATTTTTGTGTATTAGCAGGCATGTCAATTAGTGACCCTACAGAAGCCATAGAATCTGTAGCCTTGTTATGCTCTCTTGGAATTTGCTCAAATGTGATGGTAGAAAAGTGTGGTTTGTAGGCATCCACTAGTTGTTTGTAGGGGATCAACTTATCATCTTTTGTTTGGTACTCATCTGTGACTTGTCGAATGACTAGTTGTGAGTCCCCATATACCTGTAATTCTATGATGTCCCATTAAACTGCTATATTAAGACCTATGAGGAGTGCTTCATACTCGAAAATGTTGTTGGTGCAAGGGAATGCAAGCTGATATGACTTTGGAATATAGTCATTTTGAGATGTGATAAACAAGATGTCGGCCCCTAATCCATGTTGTGTGTAGGAACCATCAAAGTACAACTTCCACATTATTGAGTTGGAAAGAGTGAATAGATTCTCGTTTGGAAAGTCTGCTACCATAGGGTGCGTATCTGTCATGGGTGCTTCTGCTAGTTGATCTGCTAGGGCTTGTCCTTTGATTGCTTTGCGATCCATATACTCAATGTCAAACTCACTAAGGATCAGGACCCATTTAGCTAGTCTACCTGTAAGAGCTAGTTTTGCTAGTAGATACTTCAATCGATCAATTTTGGCTATAAGATTTGTGTGTTGGTTTAACATGTAATGCTGCAGCTTTTGGGAAGCGAACACTACTGCTAAACAAGCTCTTTCCATTGGTGAATAATTGAGTTCATATCCCACCAAGGTTCTACTCATATAATAAATTACATGCTCTTTTCCCATTTCATCATTTTGTGCTAGAAGGGCCTTAGGGCTGAAGTTGTAGTTGAGATGTATAATATCAAAGGTTTATCGGCCACTGGTGGTACTAAGATAGGCGGTGTGGCTAGATACTCTTTGAGCTGATCAAATGCTTCTTGACACTTATCGTCCCATCAGAATGAGACATCCTTTCGGAGCAAGTGTTAAAATGGTTGACATTTATCTGCTAGCTGTGAGATGAAATGCCTAATGGACTACAACCTTCCCTGAAGGCTCCTTAATGCTTTGAGGTTCTTTGGTGGAGGCATCTCCACTATAGCTTTAACATTTATGGGGTCTACTTCGATGCCTCTGCGAGATACAATGTATCCCAATAGCTTCCCTGATGTTACACCGAAGACACACTTCTTTAGATTGAGGCACACTTGCTATTTCTCGAGCCTGTCAAAGATCTGTCCTAGAACCTGTATGTGATCTTCCCTAGAAGATTTAGCTAGTATGTCATCAACATAGTCTTCCATGATATGATGAAAAAGGTCATGGAATATCACTGACATTGCTCTCTGATAGGTTGCTCCTACATTCTTTAGACCAAACGGCATGACACAACAACAATAATTACCCCAAGGATAAGTAAAAGTTGTTTTATGTTGATCTTCTTCTACTATCCTTATCTGATTGTAGCCAGAGAATCCATCCATGAGAGAAAGCATTTCATGATCCGCAGTCAAGTCTACTATGAGATCAATGTTTGGTAATGGAAAATCATCTTTGGGACATGCTTTGTTCAGATCTCAAAAATCATTACACATGTGGATGTGCCCATTGGGTTTAGACATAGGTACAATGTTTGATACCTAGTCTGAATAATCAATAGGTCGGATGAACTTTGCATCTAATACCTTCTGTATTTCCACTTTTACTAAGAGAGCTATCTGTGGATGCATCTTCCTCAACTTTTGCTTGACTGGTTTAACTTTTAAATCAACTATGAGATAGTGAACCACTAGCTTAGGGTCTAGCCCTAGCATATCTGCATAGGTCCATGCAAAGTTGATGGTTTGCTGTAAGAAGAATGTGTTAAGATTCCTATGCTCTATTTTTGATAATGATGCTACTAGGAATGCAGTCTTCAAATTTTGCTCTGTGCCAAGGTTTATCTCTGTAGAATCTTCCACTAGGAGAGATGACTTATCTTGATACTTAGATGGTAGGGGAAGGTCAAATCCTCCATCCTCAGGTGCCACAATTGGATTTTCACCTTTGGATATGTCCTTTGTTTTACTATTTTGTGATCAGAAGGTGCCACAGTGTGGTTTTCACCTAGAGATCTTTCTTTATTTTTACTTTTGTGACTGGAGGATTTGGCATTCTCACCAAAATAAGTAGTTGGCTCTAGTTCCATTACAAAACCTACTTTATGATCACCAAGAGGGATACCTTCCCGAAGTCCCATGAACTCAGCTATAGCTTCGTCATTCTGAAATACATCTATAACGGGGGACCCTTGTTGGTCCCAATTAATAAGTTTAGGGTAGACAAGTGTTACATTCTGGGTGTTTGTGGTGGAGGTTAAGGATATGGATGATAGCATAAAGACGGAGGATTTGGTGAATAGATCAGTCATATGGAGGAAAGAGTCATCGATGATATCCTCATTAGATGTTGAATCTATGAGAGAAGTTTCAGCCACCTTGTTGAGGATACCCTCGATGTCCAAGGTACGTGGTACCTTTCTACCAAATCCTAATCCCTTTTTGTCTAGTTTCTTTGTCACAATAATGGGTTCCAATGTGCCTTGATTCTGTTTCCCAAGGCCAACTTTGCCTTTATAGCCCATGTTTTTGACTATCCTTAAGCCATTGCCATACTGCTTGACTGGTATTGTGATCGGTTCTTTCTCCTTGTAGAGCCAAGAAGAAATGTCCTCAATTGTTTCCTCTTCCAATAATTGTCCTTGTTGGAATTGGGTTAGAAATGTTGGGGGAGGGATAGCTGCTTTTTTAGTTACATTGGTAATGGGTGGTTGGCTGTAAGATTTAGGGGATAAAGGCATCTGCCCTACACAACAAGATTTGGAGATATCATAAGTTCCAAAGCCTATATCATGGATGTGAGCTTTGATTTCAGGCAGAGGATTAGGTTCACTTGTAGAGGCTTGTGTCAGAGTTTCAGGATCAACATATAGTGGGGATTCAAGGGATTTTTCATTTTAGGCACTTGGTTGCAATTCTTATAGCTGCCTTGCAAGACACGATAGAATTCAAAAGGATTGGGGTCTCTGGGGATAGTGATCTTTGTACCATTGTATGGGAACTTTAGAGACTGATGGTACGTTGAGGGAACAACTTTCATTGCATGGATCCACGGGCGGCCTAGGATAATGTTATAAGGTAGCTCAATATCAAGGGCTTGACACCGAGTTTCAAGCATGATGGGACCTAGTTGTATAGGCAAGTGGATAACACCTTCTGAACGGCGTTCAACATCATCATACCCTTTGATTGTAATACTTTGATCAATGTTGATATGATCCTCAGAGTATCCCAATTACTTAAGTAACTTTAAAGAATAGATGTTGAGACCAGCACCACCATCAATGAGTATATGTTTGATTTTTCCCTTATGGATGAGAACTTCAATATGAAGGGCATCATTGTGACATGGATCATGGGAAGGGAGATCTTTCTCAAAGAAGACCACATTGTAGGGAAAAGCAATGTTACCTACTATAGCTTAGAAATCTACGACCGCTATGTTGTTAGGAACCAAAGACTCTTGGAGGGCTTTTTCTAGCACCACTTTATGTGTGGGTTACGACCATAGAAGGTCCAAGATAGAGATTTGTGCGGGCATTTTCCCTAGATGTTCGACAAGATTATAATCAGACTGAGTTGGGAGAGTAGGTGCAGGACCATGAATAGTGACACAACCATGATAAGTTGTAACAGTGCAATCCATAGATTTGCCTTTGATTGTGAGGGTAGACACTCGACTTTCTTCAAAATGACCTACAATGGAGTCAAAGGAAGTGGAAGCATGATTGATACCTTTACCTCTATCCTGAGGAGGAGGTGGACCATGATGAGGGAATGGTTCCTTGTACATGTTGAGGTCTTTGTTTGTGTGTTGAGCTGGTGGATCATCTTGTAGAGATATTTGATTGCCTTCAATGAGATTTTGGATTAGGTGCTTGAGTTTCATGCATGATGCGGTTCTATGCCCTTTGCTCCTATGGAATTCATAGTATTCATTTTCTCTGTACCGCGTAGTTTTGTAAACAGGTTTGCCATATGGGGGAGCATCAGGTAGGGTGATGAGTCTTTTCTGTAAAATATTTTGTAAGACTATCTCTATGGGCTCTCACAAGGGAGTGAATTGACGCCGCGAAGGGTAATCTTGTTGAGGTTGCTCTTGTTGTCGTTGTTGTTGGTTTTGACAAGTTTTTTTTGTTGTTGCTATTGTTGAGGTGGAGCTTGACTTGGTTTGGAAAGCTGCAGCGGCATTTGCAATGTTTGGACATGTTTAGAGTCAACTACCCCATCGTTGACCATGTTTTTGTTTTTATTCCAATATTTGGGTTTATCATTCATTTGGTGTTGAGCAGTATTGTCTTTAGTTTCTTTGAAGATTTTGACCACACCCTTAGCGATGAGGGCCTTTTCGATGTTAATTCCCTTGTATGTGATTTTGTCGAAGGTTGTAGCACTAAGAATTTGCAAATGGAAGACTAACTCTTCGTTGAGGTTCTTCACAAATATGCTAACAAGCTATTTTTTGGGAATCTTGAATGGGAATTTGCTAGCCATTTGTCTCCATTGCTGAAGGAATGAAATGAAAGTTTCACCATTTTTCTGTTTATTGTTGCATAGATCGGTCATGGAGATCTCATGCTCTGCATTCTAGGAGAAATGGGTGGCAAATTTTTCTGCTAGCTCATTAAAAGACTTGATACCCATAGGTAAGTGTGAGAACCATTTTATAGCTTGACCTCCAAGACTGCGAGGAAAGAGATGCATCAAATATGTGTCATTATGTGAGACCTCGAAGCAAGCAAGATAGAATTCCCTGAGATGGTCTTTTGGGTCACCTTTTCCTTTGTATTTATCAAACTTGGGAATAGTGAAATTTTGAGGAAAAGGGATCATGGGTAATGACCAATAAAAAGGATAAGGACACACTTCTTCTAAAGATAAGGTCTTCTTGGTGTGGCCAAACGTAAGATCAGATAGTTGTTGTTGATCTTTCACAAGTTTTAGCTCCATAGTCGTGGGAGGGATTGGAAACATCTCCTGTTGTCCAAGAAGTGGTTGTTATTGCCCATATGGAAGATTGTAGTGTAAGCCATGGGCACTGGTGTTATAAGGGTCATAAGATTGGTTGGGGTCATATGCATTGTATGTTGGGTTCGGATTGGTTTGAAATTGGATGGTTTGATTTGGAGGAGGTAGGGGTGGCACTAGGTAAGAATGTAGGCTTTACGATGGCTAAAGAAACGAGTTTGGTGGTGGAAAGCTAAAGTTTGTTAGGTTAGGTTGCGATGGCGGAACATAGCTTTGGGAAACTTGATGTTGTGAATGTTGAGGGTGGATAGGCAAGGTGTTGAAAAAGTTTAGCGCTGATGAACGTAGCGGAGGAGGGACGTAGGTAGATGTGATTTGTGATGGTTGAGGTCAATTGAGGATGAGCATAGAAGAATGTTGTGGTTGGGATTGCATGACTCTAGTTAGTTGAGAGACATGAAGGTTTGATGATATAGGAGGGGGTATTTATTGAGACCCTTGTGGCATGGCTACATAGTTGTTCCTCGGATTGTAATTTGGTGGGAAACCTATTCGTGATGGGGTAACCAATATTCCACTTGCAATTGGTGTAGACAATTTAGGAGTTTGTTGTATGTTTGATTGAGCTAGAGCAGCTTGTCTTGCTAACTCTACTTGACGATGTAGAGTCTCTTGTTGGTGTTTGTAGATTTCCATAGGAGTTAGAAGTGGTGATACGGCCCTCTTTCCTGTAGGGTTTTGATAAAGGGGATTCTCAATCGTTCTCCCTTGTAAGCTTTGTTCATGTAAAGGCGTGGTCACTGTTGACATGGTTTACACCGCTTGTATGGTGTCTTGTTTCTTGTTAGGCTCGCTAAGCGTGGATAGATCAAGACCTTTGGGTAATTTGGCTCCTTGCTCTGCTAGCAAGCGAAAGAAATGATCTTGGTTCTCACTAAAGATTTTGTCAAAGGCGGCTATGGCTCTAGGATCTTGTATGAATTCATCAAGATTCTACCCATCTTCTTGAGAGGATTGACCTATTTCAAAGTGTCACTCTTCTTGAGGTGGGGCTTGATTTGCTATATAACCTTGTGGGACAAAATCTGGAGGCAAGCTAGTGGTGTAATGAGGTGTACTTACTAAAGGAACTCTTTCTTCCAGAGATGGGACTGGATTGGCAGTATAACCTTGTGGGACAAAATCTAGAGGCAAGCCAGTGGTATAGTAAGGTGTACTTACCAAATGTGTTCTACCCTCTTGCGAGTTGCTTGGTTGGTCAAGGTCCGGCATGTTCAGAGAGCTGGTTGATTTCACCGCAGGTGTCCTAGGAGTAACCTTGGGAGTAGTGTTGAGTCAGCTTGATTGCGGTGTATGAGGAGGTGATTTGCACTTCCTAAGGACAACTTGCTTGGACTTCATAGTTTGTTGGAGCCTAGTGGTTACCATGGAATACACTAGGACAAAAAGTAATGCTGGGATTCTGCTTGGTGTTTTGAAAAAGACAAACTCTGATGCACAATTTACTGGACCAAAGGCGCTATATTGTTTGACCAGAGGCATAGGACTGTGCAACCACAAGCGTGCTACTGTGATACCAAAGGTGATGGACTGAGTTACTAAAGGTGATGTACTGCTATACCAAAGGTGAGCTATGGTGACCAAAAGCGAGCTACTATACCACCAAGGGCGAGCTACTGTAATACCAGAGGTGCTGAAGTAGTGTCTAATATTTTTAAAAGGCAAATTTTGAGAGATTTGGTTATGGTTCTGATTGGATTTTGCTTTGGCAAGAGAAAACACAGCAAACAAGTGGCAAAAAGGGACTGACACAATAGATAGTGTATGTTTGAGGCTCATGAAAAAGCCCAATGTTTCCACAGTTATAAGACAATTGCAATCAATAACAAGCACTTTTTATCCCAAAAGACAAAGTTTCATTGTAGTAGATCAGCTCACAGCTTAATACTCTGTCGATAGAAATATCATTCCATAAAGGTGTCAGATATTTTGTATCTTTGCAAGAGACGATAGGTAGGGATATCTCACCCTCCCCTTGGAAAGCTCAAGTAGGTCACAAGAGCTTTATGGCCAAGGGAATACTATCTCTTCTCAAGGGAGCCAATGGTGAGTATCTTAAGGGCTTAAATCGATTCCCCTTGCACTGATGATTACCGCAACATTTAGAGGTAGATCAAGTAGTCTCTATCTAGAATGGTTCTTATTAACTTTGAGGGACCAATGCCTTACAAGAAATGCGACAAGCTACTAAAATCTTTAACCAATCCTACTAAGAGTATCAAACACTTCGCTCAATGTGAAAATTGTTTCCACAAAGAGCTAGTACACCTCTTTTCAGTTTGGCACCACAAGGTAAGGATGATGTCGATTAAGACTTGGCTTTCACCTTATCCCTCTTATATAGCGGTTCAAAGGAAAACTCCACTTAGGGTCGTCCCTTTTGGATGAAGTGCAATCCAAAAGCAAGCCCTTCTAAAGGAAGTATTGAAATGTAAGAGCAAGCATGTCAAACAAAGGTTCAATTGTCCCATTATAAGAAAAAATAAGGTGCAACTAAATTAGGCACACACATGTTTGTAGTTGTAAATTGTCCCTTATGAAATTGAATTATTTGGCATTAATGTCCATTGTCCCTTAGAAAATTGAGGTGTTTTCCCATACATGTCCATTGTCCCTTAAGAAAAGTAGTATGTTCCTAAGACTTAGATTGCCAAAATGATTTGCTTAATTATCCCTTAAGAAGGCAATATGTTTCTAAGACTTAGTGAGATAAATCAAGATTTCTTCAATACTCGTCCTGCATGAACATATTAGAAAAAAACCTATTTGCTTTGTGTGAGTGATAAGAAGCTACCACAAGTCAATTAGTTCCACAAAAACTCAAAAGTTAGCAAAAGTAAATCAGTTTGACCAAAAGCGCTATACTATCTTGCCGAAAGTGACTTACTATGATACCAATAGCATTGCACTGTGTTTCCAAATGCAATGTGTTGTAGACCATAAGTGACTTACTGTGTTACCAGAAGTGTCACGCTGTTCTACCAAAAGTGCAGTACTGTTCTACCAAAAGCGTGGTACTATTATACCAAAAGCGAGATACTTTGACCAAAAGTGAGCTACTTTGCTACCAAAAGTGAGCTACTGTACTACCAAATGCACGGTACTGTTATACCAAAAGTGAGCTACTGTACTACCAAACACACGGTACTGTACTACCAAATGCACAGTGTAATAACAGGCCTGCAAAAAACAATATTTCATCAAGAAAGCTAGACCAAGGGATGATTGCATGATTGGGTGAGGATCTAGAATGTTGATAAGTGATAAGACGTTGCACCAAGTGATATTAGTTCCAAAGAAAAGAATAAGATGTCAGAAATCAAGTCAAAACCCTAACAATAAGTGAGAAACCTTAGAAAACAAAAGTGAAATCCATAAAATTGGTAATAAATATGATGAGATACAAGAGATTAAATATCACCAATGGGTTCCTTATGATTTTCTATGCAATTTTTTTAAAAAAAGCATCGAACTTTGTTATGTTTTGAGAAAGTTATGGGGTTTTGAAGTTTGCAAGCCTGTTATCCCAACCAAAAGTGCTTTACTATTATACCAATAGCACTTTACTATTATACCAAAAGCGCTTTTCTATTTTCTCAAGTGCACTTTACTATAATACCAAAAGCACGGTTCTGTGCTACCAAAGGCACTGCGGGATGGCCCGAAAGCACTGTACTACTCTACCAAAGGCACTTTTCTATGCTATTCTGTACTGTACTTAAAATAAAATCAATTTCTCAAAGAAAAAGAGGACGAATAACAAAATAAGTAAATGAAATATAAAAGCTTTAATCAAGATTTGTATTGTTCCCTTTGGATGAATGTGGATTGCTTAATAGTATTGCAAAACCATGGTTGCAACAAGTAAGTAGTGTGCTCAAAAGATCAATGTCAAAAGATCATGAAGTTGTTCAATTGATGTGATGTATGCTCAAAGCGCTGTTAAGTATGCCTGAGAATAAGTGATTGAAGAGAGAGGTAATGAAGGAGATGAGGAGGGTTTATATAGGTTTTAATAGAGATCGATCAACGGTCTAGATAATTCAGAACAATCAATGGAGAAGAACAGTTGAGGAATGTGCAACGAATAAGAAGAAGACAAGTGTCACACAAAAGTTGCTTTATTTGAGTTAATCACTTTCTTTTCTAAAGATAAGACATGCTTTTCACAAATTAGAAAGTTTATTTTTAATTTAAGGGAAATTGATAAAAACAAGGTTGAGTGAATAGATAACTCAATTTAAGATTTGCTTTTGCATGATTTGAGAGAAATTAAATAATTAATTATTTAATTGTGTGTGCATGGAGAAGAAAGCTTATTTTTAGAAGATTTGAAAGATACTTGAAAAATAAGAAAAAAAAATTAAATAAATAAATTTATTTAATTGTTGTGCATGATTTGGAAGAATAAATAAAATATTTGATTTATTTTATTTTTGGAGATTAAAAAGATTTAAATAAATTTGATTTGATTTATTCAAATTTGGAAGAATGAATTTGATTTAATTAAATAATTGGGAATTATTTAATTGTTTGGATAAGAGGGAATTTGTGATGAATTAATTAAATAATGGGATTTATTTAATTAATGGAGACTTGAGATTTGGAAAGAAGATAATTATCTAATTAAATAATTAAAATTATTTAATTCTGGAAGAAAAATAGAGGAATTTGATTTAACTTATTAAATAAAGAGAATTTATTTAATTAATGTTAAATTTAGGAGATTTAGAGGAATTAGATGAAATTAATTAAATAATTAGATTATTTAATTAACGTTGTAATGCAGGTGATTAGAAGAATTAGATGAAATGCAAGTAGTGCGACGACTTGGTCATTTTAGGGTGTCTACAAATTTAACAACCCCTCACCTTATCCCAAGTGGGATTACAATAAGCTCAACCCATGAGCTTAGAGGAATGGGGAGGTGACACTTGTCACCTCCTCACTCTTCCTCCCCACTACAAGTATGTCCCAAGGGATGGGTGTTGACACATGTCACTCACCCATCCCCAAGTCTTCCTCACCCCTTACCACTTGTCCTCTCTCCAACATGTGGGAGAGAAAGGAGGAGTTAAAGAGGGAAAGGGTGACACATGTATCCCCCTCCTTCCCTCTCAAGAGGGACCACACAACTCCAAGGGTACTCTCACCAATTGTGAGAGAGACTTGGAGTCAAGTCCTCCACAATTGGTGGGTCTTGGAGTCATCTCCAACCTTGGGAAGTGAAAAGGGATGGGGTTGAGTGTTGGTACCACTCATTCTCTCCCTCCCATGCTTCTAATTTCGTCACTTAACTTCAGTGTGAAGTTAAGGTGACCATATGGAGGTTTACCAAGGGTTACCCAAGTCAAAAGGGATCCTAGAACCATGATGTATAACCCAAGGTCAAGTTTAGCCTAGTTAAAGTACCCAGGGTCAAGTTAAAACACATGAAAAGGGTCTCCAAAAATTTAAAAATTTAAAAATGTAATTCAAAGACAAAATTCTTACAACACAAATTATAATTCAAATTAAAAGAGGGTAGACTTAACCCAATTAACCACATGCAAATTAACATTACAACATTTCATCATAAACAAAGTTGATCTTGGTTCCTCGTGGAACTAGATTGGCTTCACAAGGGATTACAACATCAAGTGTGGGATGATCTCCAATATCTGTGGTTTGTTAGAAATACCTGTGCACTCAATTGCAAAGTTAATTTCCACATATATAAATAATAGCTGAGGCAAATTAAGAACATACACTAGCATAAAATATCACAAATTCACTTAAGCATTAAGGAAATCAAATTACAATTTAGACCCTAATTTCTGCATTTCAAACATCCATTCCCAAGATTAAATTCTAAAACCAATTTCTATCTAACATCACCCAATTAGTTTTCCTTTAACATCATATAAAGCATCTATCTAACATCACCCAATTTGTTTTCTCATAATATAAAGCATCTATCTAACATCACCCAATTAGTTTTCCTTTAACATCATAAATTCTAATAGTTCAGGAATTTAGGATCAACAGTCCCACAAGTCTAAATGCATTAGCAACGTAAAGTAATTAGTTAAATGAACGGGAATGAAAAAGGTAGGCCTCATAGAAAAGATGAAGAAGTTTTGATGAAAAAGGCTTGCAAGTCTTGAGCATGGGATTTTGGGATTCAACAACAAGGGATTTGAATTGTATTTGCTAGTTTTGGTTGGGCTCACCCTAACATGGGGAGTTGAGGTAACACTTTTCATTCTTTTGCAAAATTTGTGATTTATAAAATGGATGTGATTGTTTGATATGTTGTTTTCATGTGAGGGTTTGTATGTGTCTTTATGTTTGTCAAATTTGGGGTTATGGGTTGTATGGGAGTGGCCCTCAAATTGATGAGAGCCTCCCAAGTCTTGGGGTTGAGTGAAGCGTAAACCTCCCTTAGGGAAGTGGTTACTGTTTTCATTTGATATATTGATGGATATGTGATTTGGTGTATTTGTGGGGGTTGTGGAGATACATGTTCATATGTTTGTTGTGTTGAGGTGTATGGAGGTTTGGAGGTGTTTGGAGAAGTGGGGTTGTTGATATGTTGTAGTGTTTTGTGGTGGTTGGGGTTTGATACTATGATTGTTATGAAGGTATGTGTGGGAGGTATAAGGGATGGCGGTGATGGAGTTGATTATTGTGACTTATGATGATTCATGTCAGTTGTTGTGTCCCCAAGAGTGATTATTTTTCCCCTCTCCTCCCCTAAAATTGGATCTATAAAAGATCATGAGTTTGTGAGTCAAACCATGGGAAACATTGTTTGTGTTTTTGTCTTTTTGTGTTTATAGACTTTGGTTGTTGCATGTGTTTATAAACTGGTTCAATGGAGTCTCCTACTTGGGGGTGGGATGTGCATGGAAATCCCTATAGTAGGGTGGAGAGTAGGACTTTGCCATCTATTTTGGTTATGTTGGTTGTAGGTATGAAAGTGTTTTCTGGTAAAGTTGAAAATGAAGAGGTTTATGTGGGCTTTAAAGGGAAAGAACATGGTTGTTTTGTAATTATTGGCAAAATGCCAAGTATGTACGGTTAACTTTGTTCGAGTCCATATACTTGGATTTTCAAAAGAAATTTTGTTGAGAAATTGGGTGTAGTGGATCATAAGATCCTTATCAACATATTTATTATGAAGCCTTTTAGTAAATATGTAAGGGTATTTTCTTTCTTGGATTCTGATGTATAGATGTGATGTATGGGGTTGTTTGCACCCGAATATCTAGTGGAAATATTTTGCTACGAATATATCCATATATATATATATATTCCTCTTGTGAAAGCTAGCTTGTTAATTTAGTTAGATTTATCATTATTTACATGTCTTATGGATTTGTATTTTTGTTCCATTGGTATGAAACTCGTCTTTTGTGTATGTGGTTTTCTTTTTATGCTTAATTCTTTTCTACATATAAATGATATTCTAGGAATGGTTAATTATATATTTGCATGTTGTACCTTTGAGATACTTAGGTAAAACAGGCTGTGAACTTAGCGTTATCTATCTTAGCTATATAAATCTCTGTACAAAATCCCAAAAAGAAAAACAAAATGAAAACAAAATAAAATGAATATTAAGGAAATAAATAAGCTAAAAGAATTAAATAAAAGAGAATTGTTATTAGTGGCTACTGCCTAGGATGAGATCTGTGGAAGCCACGACTTCCCAAAGGCCTATGGGAGCTGTGGAGTCCACGGACTTCCTCCCTCTTGAAGGCCACGACCTATAACTAGCTACATGCCTCAAGTAGACTAGGGTGTGGTTTTTAAACCACATTATCACTTAATCCTTCCCTTAATAAAAGCATTATTACATCTTGTTTTTGTAACGATATTCTTATATTGTTCCTCTCTATGAGAATTGGACTTGGGCTTTTAAATGCACCATTCATAATTGATTCCATATGAGAACTAATAGTGAACCTTTCCTTGGTATAATTACATTTAAACACCTCTTTTAATGGAGATCATTATTGTGTCGTGTCTTTGAAACCTGGTCTACACAGATTTAAATCTCATTGCTGTTATATGTTCATAAATATAAATAATTATACTGTTGTGTTCTAAATATTACCCTCTAACTTAGAGAATTCATGTAGAAGGTTCTCTGCCGCTCATATAAAAAAAGGGAAAAATGATAAACGATATGTTGCTTAAATTAGAATTTAAATGGAACATAGAGATAACAAGAGAGAGAGAGAGGGGGGGAACCTTGGTAAATAGAATTGTATCTCATGATTTGGTAAAAAAAATTTAGAAACATCTCTTTTTTTTAAGAAAGGCAGTTCTATTTGGTTAGCTTTATGTTAAAAAAACCTAGTTTAAAGATTTCAAATGGTATTAGTTTGAAGTCTTTTTTTTAATAAATTAAACTTATATTGAAATTGATAATTGATAGTAATATTTAATGTTTACCTATTTCATTAATTATGATAATTAGTTTAGTAATGATGCTTGCATTCTCTACTACATTATATGGTTTAGTCATTAATTAAAAAAAAATTAGTTGATTGAACTTGATTATGTATAAAAGTTCAACCATATACTTATTATCATAATTTAATATTTTTATTATTATGAAAGATGTTAATTATTGTTGATTTAATTTATTATTAAAATATTCACTTGAATATGTCCTTGTTAATTTAGAATTTAAGAACCTAATTAGGCAGTTAAATCATAATATTTTATATATTTGAATTAAGGAGTTAATCAATGGTGGATAAATAAATTCTATTTTAAGATTGATATTATTCATTTTAAACTATAAAGAAATATTTTGATTATTTAGTTAATTTTTGAAATTAATGAAAGTATTTACGTTAAATATTAGTTTAAGTAAGAGATTACTATAAATTATATTTATAACATATGTTATTTTGTGCTAATGAATTAAATAGATCTTTACAAGTTTAAATGAAAATTTGTTCAATGCTTATATATTTTATTGGTAATTTTATTAATCCTGACAAGTAATTACATAGTGGGATAGTCTGATGAAATTGTAAAGTTGATCTTAATAAATAAAAACTTTTTTAGTCAAACTATGCTTAGTGAAACTAATAGCTTTTTTATTGTTCAAATTTTTATGTTAAGATTATTAGGGTAATTTACACAAAGGCCAATCATCAACCTAGACCTTCTGAGAGTTTGTCATCAATAGTAAACTTTAGGTAATCGTCAATGCATAATTTTACACCTTGTCACATTTATCATTTTTTAAAAAAATATTTCCACCTTTTAGCCCACTTGTATGGTTCACATTTAGGTGGGCTTGTTATGGGCATGACATTTGCTATCAGAGTGAGGTTTCCAACACTTTGGGAACTCTGGGGAATTTGTTTAGTAACCTAACTTGAAAATTGTGTTTGGTATAGGATGACACCAAAATGTAGGTCTAACTGACCTCAGACCGAAACAACCGCACCACTAGGATCATCGAACTCTAAGAAAACCTAAGTAGTGAAAGAACCTCCTATAGTCGCATCAGAAATAGAACCTGCCATACTCTCCAATTTTGAACCACTCACCATGGCACTGAGGCGTCTCAAAATACAAAAAGGAAAGAAGGTCTCAAGCCCCTCTGCAATGCTGAACCTAATGATCTACTGAATGGCACCGCCAGAAAACCTAAGCCATCCGTGAAAAGGGATTCTCCCTTTGGTTGTGGGCACAATGCGTCACCACTTTCTTGCAAGGAAATCGCTAAGCTAAGGGAGGATCTGCCCAAACTACCTATGGTAGTAACCTTTGATGAAGAGGAGATTGAGGAAGAAGAATGTCATGATGTAGGAGAAAGTCTTTAGAGTATTACTAGATGTCTTATTGTTAAGAAACATTTTAGTGACCTTTTATAATTATGGTACTCCTTAGTATTACTTTTTAAATAATTCAACAATTGTGGTTTGAATATTAACAGAGGAAACTATAGTTATGATGAATTCTTTGAGGAGTTACAAAATTTACTTTTGGAAGTTATGCGTTGTGAGTATCAAATTTTCCATATGATTTTAATAACCTTAATATTGTGATTTATTGTTACATTAGATCGAATTGAATTAAATTAGTTGGTAAAAAAAATTGGTAAAACCTGTTAGAGAGTGAAATCTTGTTTCCAGATTGTTGAATATTCTTTTCTCTTAAAAGTGTAATTGACTACTCTATTGCAAATTCCTTGGGGATGAAGTGTCTGACCTAAGGTTGTTGGGTGATGTGATTCCTTTTGTAATGTTATATTCAGAAATAGAGTCTTCCCTCTAATTATTTGTCAGGATCACCTAGGAATTAGTATCTTGTATTTTGTAGTTGGACTCCGTAACCACTTTAGAAGTTTATGTATATAAACAATTATTTCCCATGCTTATAATTAACATAGTATGGAGTTTGCATTTCCTTTCAAATAGGATAAAGTATTATTTTTCCAAGTAATATGGCTTTATGCTCTGGTAGAAACCATGTCTTCTTAGCTATATATATATATATATACAAAATTTGATAGAATTACTCTTGTAAATGGTATCAAGTAACTATCTAAATTACGTATGGTAAAAGTTTAGGGAAGAATAAGACTCAGATAAATTTTGAAACTGTATAGACTTGCTCCAAATACCTTTTCTTATCTTAAGATTTAGGGCCGACTATAATTACGAAAATAGTAAAGAGGATTATATCAAGTCAAGGTTATGTATGTAACTTACGAAGATAGCCTTGGAGTAATGATAATGGTACTATAAAGAGAAGTGTGAGCATAATAATTATTGTCCTAAGCAATTCATAAATACCATATTTCACGTGTTTGGCCCTAGTGTATTACGTTTTCTTACATATTGTTGGTGCTTTAATAAACTTTACATGTTTATAAATATTTCTTAATTTGGCTAAGGTTTAATAGTCGGGAGTAATATAATACAAATGAAGAGCCTCGGGACCTAACACGTGGCATAACCACATGCATTTGAAGGCTTGTGAAAGGAAGTTCTCTTTCAAGGAGCATAAAGGCACCACATGTCTCAATGTCAGGTCATTGGGCTGAAGAAAATAAAGTATCGATGGTCTTTTAAGGTCCTTGCAAAGAGTGATAGGTTGCATGACCGTGGGTGTTTGTGAGGTATTTTTGGAAATGCCCTTGAAGAAGAGAGCGGGGATGCCATGTGTCCTTTTTGCAGAAGTCATGGAGCTTGCCACATGTCCATTGTGATGTTGGTGTGGTGTCTCCTTTTTGAAGAGATAAATGCTGCAAAGTCTATCATGTGTTTGAAGTGGGACATGATACTATAAAGATTGAAGAGGCCGTAGATTGTGCCAAGTATCATCACCATAGGCATTTAAAGGGAGTCTTCGAAAAGACTTTCTACGTTGAGCGTGCAGTTCCCACGTATCCCATTTTGGAGATTAAAAGAAACACGCAGAAGTTACCATCTATCCTAATGGTTTTGCAAGATGAAACCCTACCTAAATGAACATCTATTAGCTAGAGTTATGACGTTCAATTCAAAGATAAGGCCAGAGAATTTTTGGGCTTATAGAATCAGTTGCAACGGCATGGATGAATTGAAGTGGAGGATTTTGCAAAGATTGTGGGCATGTGGGTAGAAAAGATGATCACAATAGTTAACAGGACTTGTAGGTTGTAAGGTGGTTAGGATCCTAATGGTCTCATAGAGGTATTGACCTTCATGGTTATGATATAAATAGAGGAGTCTGGCTAGAAAGGTGGATATACAAAGATAGAAAATAAAAGATATCAGAGAGTTTTGGATACTGGATCTGAAAGATATTTTTGCCTTTATAAGTGCCTCTCAGGGAGATTGAATATTGTAGATCTGTGCAAATTTTGCCTTATGTACTATGTTCTCTTGATCTTTAATGAAAATAGGGTGTTGTTCTATGCATTTTGTAATGTCTTTTTGAATCTTGTTGTTTACTTTCTATGTTTTGCCTTTTATAAATAAGATATGATATTTTGCTATGGTTAATCATGCTTAATCCTCCTTAACTTCATCATAAATCTTACATGTTAAATCATTGTGTTGTTGATCTAGGTCTTAACATAAATCTGGCGCATCACCTTAATAGATTAGAATATTTCATTTGTAATCTTGTTTTTCTTCCCTTTACAACAAACCCTATAGAGAAGAGCCATCTTCTTTAAAATATGGATGTTATCTTAAGGGTCAGGTCCTACACTCTTAAGGTTTCCCATTGTTGGTGATAAACTCAAAATTCTAACATCAATAGTTTTTGGCATGCCCAGTGGAACTATATTTAGATGTTCTTTGATAAGAACCGCATGAGCTAGTCTCCTGCAAGAAGCCAAAGTTGTGGACCAACTACAAGAGCCAGAGATGCTGCTAATCTGAGACTCTTATTACCACCAATAATAATTACTTCAAGGAGAAGGTCCAATCAGCAGAATACCCCAGCAGTACAAATGGGTGCTCGAGTTCCTCCTTGAAATTACACTAACTAGAATAATAGTAGCCCACTCATACTTCCAGTGCCTCTAGATAGATGGGACCCAATTCCTACAAATGCCCTGAAAGCATTGCCCAATTTCTCAGGAGAAGATTTCAAGATCCCAGCTAAGCACCTACAAGATGTGGCAGATATATGCGCATTACACTATGTTACTAAACAAAATATCGCCATGAAGCTTTTAGCTGCATCTTTCAAAGGGAGAGCCATTGATTGGTACTGATCTTTACCAACTAATTCTATTAGAACTTGGGATCAACTAGGAAATGCATTTTTTGAAAGATTTAGTGAAAAGGGACATAAATTTTCTCTCTTACAACAACTAATCACCATAAAGAGGCCCCCCCAAGAAGCCATTACTAATTTTAACATCAGATTCTAAAAGACTTGGAAAAGGATTCTAGTTGCCACAAGACCCCCTGCAGGTATGGAAATTTTTTTCTACCTTAAAGCGTTCAACTCTGATATTTCGGTTATGATTCAATCGTTAGGAGAACAAATCCTATGTGAAGCATATGAGTTAGTTGTGAGAGTGAAGAATAGTCTGATAGATGCTAGGAAGTTACCTCCAAGACCCCCCATGCCCATGTTTTCTAAATTATGAATCCCCATTCAAGAAGAGGTCCCTAGTACTTCATCAGCTCCTATTTCTATGTATACATTTCCTGCATCCCAGAGACCTGCTACTCTAGCACCCTCTATTCCCCCATATGAAATGGATGATGTTAACAGTATTCTTAGAACCTTTTCTAAAAAAATTATCAACCTTAAGAGGTAGCAAACCTCATACCAAAAACCTCCTTACCAAGGATTTCAAGGAAATAGGCCCCCATATCAGTAAAATCAGTACCAATGGCCACAAAGACCAAACTACCAATAGCCATCTAATCAGCTTGTTCCTATACCAACACCCTTACAAACTGTCCTAGCTAACCCAGTGAGGGAAATTGTTCCTAGACAAAATAATATGGCTGAGGAGGTAAATGCATGGTGTTTTCCCTGTAATGACACACATATGTCCAAAGACTACCATAGAGGTAATTTATAGCATCAGGTGGTAGAGCAAAGAAGGATGGAAGGCTAGGCTACCTCATCTTCTAAATCTTTCCCTTATCAATCACCTAGTGTTCAGAATGCAGCAATAGTGGCACAAATGCAAGAGATGTATATTGAGTAGGAAGGATAAATAGCCCTAGAACTTGCAATGTTCTCATGGATCGAGGACAAAAAATTAGTGTTTGTAAATGAAGCATCAACCTCCAAGAAGTCTTTGGTACAATCATATTATTACAACAGGTGAAAGAGGAGGATGGTGGATCTGCCTAAAGTTAATCCTTATGAGATAACTAAGGGGCTTTCAGTTCAAGCTCCCCATATATCTACACCAATACAAGAGATGTCACTGACAACTCAGAATCAAGGGATTTCCCATCCAGTGGTAGAGAAGACAAGGTATCCCTACTACCATAAAGCACAAACATTAGGACCCATGAATGTGGTTGAGCAATTAAACAAGGATCCTGTTAATGTATCCTTAAGGGATATTTTAGCCATTCCTGCATAGAAACTATTGTTACAAGAAGCTCTACAATCCCAAGGGGAGCCTAAAGCTGCCAACCCTAAACAAGGAGAAGATGATAAAAGAAAAGTTCATTTCAAAGAACCCCAATCACAAGGAACATCCACTCTAATGAATACCAAGGAAGAGGTGAGTAAGGCTAAGCCAAATCCTTTTTATTTGACCCTAATAGTAGAAAAGAAGTTGTTGCATAATTCCATGATAGATTTGGGTGCCAACACCACAGTCATGCACAAGCAAATAGTAGACACCCTAAAGTTAAAGTATGAGCCACTAGCTGAAGGAGTCATGCAGTTAGATGGAAAATCAATCCAGACCATAGGCATAATCAAATAGATCCTATTGTAGTTGTACACTTTCCCAAACATAACTGTCCTACAAGATGTAGTAATCATTGATATTCCCCCTGTCTTTGGTTTATGTCTATGTAGGGATTTCACTGCCAAGATTGGAGGGTATATGTCATTAGATTGGTCACATTTAATCTTAAGGACTAAATATGGTACAAAGATGAAGGTGTTGTCTGAACCTTTGTCTAAGGAACATATTACTAAGGAACCGGTATCAAAGTTTGAAGCGTCGCATGCTATGATCAATAGAGAGGAAAGAGTCTTGGTAGAAGAGATAGGAGAATGGACTATAGAGGATGGACGGGAAGAGGATGATAATTACATATCATGTATAATTTAGGGTGATCCTTTTGGAAATCATGACTTTATTGGCTTGGGGACATATTTAATTTTTTATGAAGATCAAGAAATACCTAAGGTGATGAGTCAACCAAAAGAAGGTGAAGAGGATCATGAACAACACTATGAAATTTGGACACTAAATTTGGATGGATCTAGAAGTAAAAATGGCATTGGAGCAGGAAGTTTCCTTACTTCATCAAAAGGGGAAAAGGTTCTTAGAGATTTGTGCTTCCATTTTGCCTTCACTAATAATACAGCTAAATATGAATCCCTAGTACATGGCTTGATTCTTGCTAAGAAGAAAGGGATAAAGAACCTAAGATTCTTGGGTGATTCAGAGTTGGTTGTAAAATAGATAAGGGAAATAGTTGCTGCAAAAAATGTGAATAAGTTCATATCGTCATCAAATATTAGACCTAGTTGAATATTTTGATGACTTCAATATACAAGTCATACCAAGATCCCACAATATTGAAGCAAATAGGATGGCTCAAATCGGATCTCAGTTTGACCCAACTAATGACTTGTTGATCAATGAACAAATAGTCAAGGTTATCATCCATCCTACCATTCCTAATAATGGAGACAATTGGCAAGTTTTTGATAGTGACCTATAGATCCTTTTATTTATAAAGTAGTCTGGGGAATTTGTAGATTAGTTACAACCTAAAATTGAAGAGGCATATGGTGACCAGATCATGCATTTGAAATCAAATAAGCTTCCAAGAGGATTAATAACTTTTGAGAATCTTTTTGATCTTGATGATGCAATCCTAGACAAGAGGAAGTTTGTGGCCAATAAAATGATTACTCGGAGATTGAGGTCAGTAATGGAAGAAAGTTGAAGGTAGGCAACATCACTACAATGGAAGAAAGAGAAAGAATGATATCTCTGTGTAATAAATATGACAAGGTAATAGCATGGACCTACAAAGATCTTCATGATTATAACATAGATATAGTCTAGCATACTATTGAGCTCTGTAAAGGATCAAAACATGTACGTCAGAAACAGAGACTAGTAAATACTAAGATTGAGTCTCTCATGGTTGAAGAACTCTAGAAGTTGTTAGAATCTAAGATAATTTTCCCATTTAAACACTCAACATGGGTGTCTAATCTAGTACCTATGAGGAAGAAAAACTAAGAAATTAGTCTCTGCGTAGACTTTAGAGACCTAAATAAAGCCCCATTGAAGGACCACTATCCACTCCCTTCAATGGAGTAGATTTTATAGACTGTGGTTGGTGCTGAAAGATTTTCTCTGCTGGATGATTTCTCAGGTTAAAATCAAATCTAGTTGACAAATGAAGACCAGTATAAGATTGCTTTCACCACTAAGTGGGGTACCTTTACATATACTAAGATGCCTTTTAGATTTTCAAATGCTAGAGAAACTTTTTAACGCGCTATGGACATAGCATTCAATGGTTTGATAAATAATATCATTCTGATTTATTTAGATGATTTAACTATATTCACAAAAATGGATAATGATTACTTTGATCATTTAGAGGCCATTTTCCAAAGATTTCGATAATTTGGGATATCTTTGAACCCAAAGAAGTGTGTGTTTGGAATACCTCAAGGAAAGTTATTAGGACACATAGTTTCTAAAGATGGAATCTCTATTGACTCAGATAGAGTTAAGGCAATCATGGATTTATGTCTACCCGTCAACAAGAAGGCAGTGTAATCCTTTTTGGGGAAGATTAACTTTGTAAATAGGTTTATATCTGATTGTTCAGGATTGTTTAACTTGTTACTTTGATGTTGAAAAAGGATCTAAATTTTAAGTGGATGGCCGAAGGTAGACATGCTTTTGAAAATATAAAGAAGGCAATCTCTACTACCCTAGTACTACATAATCCAGACTTTTCTAAAGTTTTCATAATGTATGTATATGGTGGAGAATATATAATAGCAGTTGTCTTAACCCAAAAAGATCAAGAAGAAGAAGGAGAACATCCTATTGTTTTATTTTCTAGAACATTGGGGGAATATGAATCTAGGTACCATTTTGTTGAAAAACAAGCATATGCCATAGTTAAAGGATTGAAAAAGTTCAGACACTTAGTGATAGGAAATAAGATTTTGATATTGGTAGCCCATTCGAGTGTCAGAGAATAGATTATGGAAGGGGAAATCACCGAGAAAATAGCCAATTGGATAACTAAGATTCCAGAATATGATGTGGATGTAAAGCCCACTAACTGTTAAGAGGAAGAGGGCTCTACCAATACATTGCTCAGGATTCAGAAGTGTCAACAATAAATGAAGAGGAAGAAGAGACTGTACTAAAAGTACAAGATGATGACTTAGACTCATGGGTTAGTAACAAGATACAATTCATGCAAACTAGCTAACTCCCTAGGATTCTCTCCCGTGAAAAGAGAAGAGACTATAGACAATAAGGATCTATTTCATCTTGATTGATCATGTCCTTTTTAGAAATAATTTTGATGGAATCTTACTCAGATGTGTGGAAAAAGATTAGGATCGAAGGATATTGCATGAATTACATCATGGGACATCAGGAGGACATTTTTCTGGAAAGACTACTGCAATTAAGATTACTCAAGCATGATACTATTGGCCTTCAATATTTTCTTATTGCCATAAAATGGTCAAGGAATGTCACGCATGCCAATTCTATGTTGGTAAAAAGAAAGATGCAGCTCTACCTTTGAATCTAATTATTGTAGATGAACCTTTCGCTCTGTGGGGATTGGATTTTATAGGAATGATTAATCCAGTTTCAAGCTTGAAACACAAATGGATTCTTACTGCAACAGACTATTTTACTAGGTGGAGTGAAGCTATCCCATTGAAAGAAGCCTCTAAGAAGGTTATTCTAGATTTTATTGAAGGAATAACTACCTGTTTCGAGCTCCCTCACATTATTATGTTTAATAATGCAAAGGCATTTTTAGGGTCAAAGATATCTAATTTTTTCTTGAGGAATGATATTTATTTGAAGACTTCATCAAATTATTATCCACAAGGGAATGGATTGGCTAAGTTGACAAATATGAACCTGATCAAGTTGATAAAAAGAATGGGAACAGATCATCAAAGGGAATGGCATAAGCACCTCAATGCAGCATTATGGGCTGACAAAATTACACCAAAATAAGTGATTAAAGTGTCCCCTTACGAACTTTTATATGGGAAAAGTGCAACAATGCCATTGTCAATAGAGATTCCTATGTTGCAGTTAATCAAGCAGAAAAAAATTGAAGAAAATGACCCGATGCATTTGAGACTTGTGAAACTATTGGAATTACAAGAGAAGAGGGAACTAGCCCATGAGTCTCTAATGAATCATCAGAAAACTATGAATAGTTGGTTTGATCAAAAGACTTCAGAGCCAGATTTTGAGATTGGTCCTTGGGTTTTAAAGTGGGATGAAAGGGCCTCAAAACTAGGACATCATGACAAGTTTGATTCACTATGGTCGGGACCCTTTATGATCACTGCTTGTAAGTAGTGCAACGTGTATGAATTAGAGACTATGGAAGGAGAACCGTTAGAGATTCCTATCAATGAGAACTTCGTCAAACATTTCACATGAGGCTAATCATGCTCCCTGTAGTATAGTTAGCTTAATTTCCCTTCTGCATGCTTTCTTTTAATGTTTTTCCCACTTCTTTTAAATAAGTGTTCTTTAGAACACATGTCTGTGACTAAGGATTTCCAAATCTTCTAAGTGTCCTTTCCAATGATATCATTGATAAAGACTCAGAGATCTATGTTGATGGCCAATGATATTGAAGAATAAGACATTAATGACAGGTTATCATGAGATTTGTTATAGAGGATCTCACTATCCATCTTTTGGGGATTTTTATAGTTTCTTTTTATAGTTTTTAATTAATTTCATTTAATTGGTGTGAGTAAACTTAATTAATTATTTTAATTTAGTTATTTCTTTAGTGGGATGAGGATAAATGTTTTAATTTAATATTTAAATACTTTCTTTATATAAAAATGATTTTATTTCCTTATTTCATTTTGGGAAAAATAGAGTCTTTTGGGGGAAAAAGAAAGGAAACTGCTTTCTTTTCTACTTTTCCCTCTTTTTGGATTTTATGGAGTTTTATTTGATGGGAAATGAAAATTTTAGAGAGAGCATTCATTTTTCTATGCATGAGATTTTCAGGAGAAATTTTATGAGAAAAGATGAAGAAATTTTGTTGAATAAGCATTGCCAGTCTTGAGCATGGGATTTTGGGATTCAACAGCAAGGGATTTGAATTGTTTTGCTAGTTTTGGTTGGGCTCACCCTAACATGGGGAGTTGAGGTAACACTTTTAATTCTTTTGCAAATTTTGTGATTTATAAAATGGATGTGATTGTTTGATATGTTGTTTTTGTGTGAGGGTTTTTTATGTGTCTTTATATTTGTCAAATTTGGGGTTATGGGTTGTATGGGAGTACCCCTCCAAATTGATGAGAGCCTCCCAAGTCTTGGGGTTGAGTGAAGCATGAACCTCCCTTGGGGAAGTGGTTACTAGTTTCATTTGATATATTGATGGATATGTGATTTGGTTTATTTGTGGGGGTTGTGGAGATACATGTTGATATGTTTATTGTGTTGAGGTGTATGGAGGTTTGGAGGTGTTTGGAGAAGTGCGGTTGTTGATATGTTGTAGTGTTTGGTGGTGGTTGGGATTTGATACTATGATTGTTATGAAGGTATGTGTGGGAGGTATAAGGGTTGGTGATGATGGAGTTGATTATTGTGATTTATGATGATTCATGTCAGTTGTTGTGTCCCCAAGAGTGATGATTTTCCCCTCTCCCCCCCTCAAATTGGATCTATAAAAGATCATGAGTTTGTGAGTCAAACCATGGGAAACATTGTTTGTGTTTTTGTCTTTTGTGTTTATAGACTTTGGTTGTTGCATGTGTGTATAAACCGGTTCAATGGAGTCTCCTACTCGAGGGTGGGATGTGCATGGAAATCCCTATAGTAGGGTGGAGAGTAGGACTTGGCCATCTATTTTGGTTATGTTGGTTGCAAGTATGAAAGTGTTTTCTGGTAAAGTTGAAAATGAAGAGGTTTATGTGGGCTTTAAAGGGAAAGAACATGGTTGTTTTGTAATTATTGGCCAAATGCCAATTATTTAAGGTTAACTTTGTTGGAGTCCATAAACTTGGATTTTCAAAAGAAATTTTGTTGAGAAATTGAGTGTAGTGGATCATAAGATCCTTATCAACATATTTATTATGAAGCCTTTTAGTAAATATGTAAGGGTATTTTCTTTCATGGATTCTGATGTACAGATGTGATGTATGGGGTTGTTTGCACTCAAATATCTAGTGGAGATATTTTGCTACGAATATATTCATATAAATATAAATATATATATATATATATATATATATATATATATATATATATATATATATATATATATATATATATATATATATATATATATATATATATATATATATATATATATATATATATATATTCCTCTTGTGAAATCTAGCTTGTTAATTTAGTTAGATTTATAATTATTTACATGTCTTTATGGATTTGTATTTTTGTTCCATTGGTATGAAACTCGTCTTTTGTGTGTGGTTTTCTTTTTATGCTTAATTCTTTTCTAAATACAAATGATATTCTAGAAATGGCTAATTATATATTTACATGTTGTACCTTTGAGATACTTAGATAAAACATATTGTAAACTTAGCGTTGTCTATCTTAGTTGTATAAATCTCTGTACAAAATCCCAAGAAGAAAAACAAAATGAAAACAAAATAAAATGAATATTAAGGAAATAAATAAGCTAAAAGAATTAAAGAAAAGAGAATTGTTGTTAGTGGCTACTGCCTAGGATGAGAGTCATGGAAGCCATGACTTCCCATAGGCCTGTGGGAGCTGTGGAGTCCACAGACTTCCTCCCTCTTGAAGGCCACGGTCTATAACTGGCCGCATGCCTCAAGTAGACTAGCTTGTGGTTTTTAAACCACAATATCACTTACATCCTTCCATTAATAAAAGCATTATTACATCTTGTTTCTATTACAATATTCTTATATTGTTCCTCTCTATTAGAATTGGTCTTGGGGTTTTAAATGCACCATTCATAATTGATTCCATATGAAAACTAAGAGTGAACCTTTCCTAGGTAGAATTACATTTAAACACAACTTTTAATGGAGATCATTATTATGTCGTGTCTTTGAAACCTGGTCTACACAGATTTAAATCTCATTGCTGTTATCTATTCATACATATAAATAATTATACTGTTGTGTTCTAAATGTTAGCCTGTAACTTAGAGAATTCATGTAGAAGGTTCTTTGCCACTCATATAAAAAAAAGGAAAAACGATAAACGATATGTTGCTTAAATTAAAAAAAATTAGTTGATTGAACTTGATCATGTATAAAAGTTTAACTGTATACTTATTATCATAATTTAATATTTTTATTATTACGAAAGATGTTAATTATCGTTGATTTAATTTGTTATTAAAATATTAACTTGAATATGTCCTTGTTAATTTAGAATTTAAGAACCTAATTAGGCAGTTAAATTCTAATATTTTATAAATTTGAATTAAGGAGTTAATCAATGGTGGATAAATAAATTTTATTATAATATTGATATTATTCATTTTAAACTATAAAGAAATATTTTGATTATTTAGTTTATTTTTAAAATTAATGAAAGTATTTAAGTGAAATATTAGTTTAAGTAAGAGATTGCTATAAATTATATTTATAACATATGTTATTTTGTGATAATGAATTAAACAGATCTTTACAAGTTTAAATGAAATTTAATTGAATGCTTATATATTTTATTGGTAATTTTATTAATCCTGACAAGTAATTACATAGTGGGAAATTCTGATGAAATTGTAAATTTGATGCTAATAAATAAAAACTTTTTGTAGTCAAACTATGGTTAGTGAAACTAATAGATTTTTTATTGTTCAAATTTTTATGTTAAGATTATTAGGGCAATTTACACAAAGGCCAATCATCAACCTAGACCTTCTGAGAGTTTGTCATCAATAATGAACTTTAGGTAATTGTCAATGCATAATTTTACACCTTGTCTCATTTATCATTTAAAAAAAAAATTATTTCCACCTTTTAGCCCACTTGTATGGTTGACATATAGGTGGGCTTGTCATGGGCATGACATTTGGTATCAGAGTGAGGTTTCCAACACTTTGGGAACTCTAGAGAATTTGTTTAGTAACCTAACTTAAAAATTGTGTTTGGTATAGGATGGAACCAAAATGTAGGTCTAACCAACCTCGGACCCAAACAACTGCACCACCAGGATCATCGAACTCTAAGAAAACCCAAGTAGTGAAAGAACCTCCTATAGTCACATCAGAAATAGAACCTGCCATACTCTCCAATTTTGAACCACTCACCATGGCACTGAGGCATCTCAAAATACAAAAAGGAAAGGTCTCAAGCCCGTCTGTAATGGTGAACCCAACGATCTACCGAATGGCACTGTTGGAAAACCTAAGCCATCCGTGAAAAGGGATTCTCCCTTTGGTTGTGGGCATAATGCGCCACAACTTTCTTGTGAGGAAATCACCAAGCTAGGGGAGGATCTCCCCAAACTGCATGTCTTGATGTAGGAGAAAATCTTTAGAGTATTACTAGATGTCTTATTGTTAAGAAACATATTAGTGATCTTTTATAACTATGGTACTCCTTAGTATTACTTGTTAAATAATTTAACAATTGTGGTTTGAATATTAATAGAGGAAAGTATAGTTATGATAAATTCTTTGAGGAGTTATGAAATTTAGTTTTGGAAGTTATGCGTTGTGAGTATCAAATTATCCATATGATTTTAATAACCTTAATATTGTGATTTATTGTTACATCAGATTGAATTGAATTAAATTAGTTGGTAAAAAAAATTTGTAAAACCTATTAGAGAGTGAAATCTTCTTTCCATAAATGTTAGCAGATTTTTGAATATTCTTTTCTCTTAAAAGTGTAGTTGACTACTCTATTGCAAATTCCTTGGGGCTGAAGTGTCTGACCTACGGGTGTTGGGTGATGTGATTCCTTTTGTAATGTTATATTCAAGAATAGAGTCTTCCCTCTAATTATTTGTGGGGATCACCTAGGAATTAGTATCTTGTATTTTGTAGTTGGACTCTGTAACCACTTTAGAAGTTTATGTATATAAACAATTGTTTCCCATGCTTATAAGTAACATAGTATGGAGTTTGCATTTCCTTTCAAATAGGATAAAGTGTTATTTTTCCAAGTGATATGGCTTTATGCTTTTGTAGAAACCCTGTCTTCTTAGCTATATATATACATATCTAATTTGATAGAATTACTCTTGTAAATGGTATCAAGTAACTATCTAAATTACGTATGGTAAAAGTTTAGGGAAGAATAGGACTCAGCTAATTTTTAAAACTATATAGACTTGCTCCAAATACCTTTTCTTATCTTAAGATTTAGGGCCAACTATAATTAGGAAAATAGTAAAGAGGATTATATCAAGTCAAGGTTATGTATGTAACTTATGGAGATAGCCTTGGAGTAATGTTAAGAGTTCTATAAAGAGAAGTGTGAGAATAATAATTATTGTCCTAAGCAATTCATAAATACCAAATTTCACATGTTTGGCCCTAGTGTATTACATTTTCTTGCATATTGTTGGTGCTTTAACAAACTCTACATGTTTATAAATATTTCTTAATTTGTCTAGGGTTTAATAGTTAGGAGTAATATAATACAAATGAAGAGCCTTGGGACCTGCCACATGGCATAACCGCATGTATTTGAAGGCTTGCAAAAGGAAGTTCTCTTTCAAGGAGCATAAAGGCACCACGTGTCTCAACATCAGGTTGCTAGGTTGAAGGAAATAATGTATCGATGGTCTTTTAAGGTCCTTGCAAAGAGTGATAGGTGTCATCACCACATGTGTTTGTGAGGTCTTTTTAGAAATACCCTTGACAAAGAGAGTGGGGATGCCATGTGTCCTTTTTGTAGAAGTCATGGAGCTTGCCGTGTGTCCATTGTGATGTCGGGGTGGGGTCTCCTTTTAGAAGAGATAAATGCTGTAAAGTCTATAGTGTGTTTGAAGTGGGACCTGATACTATAAAAATTGAAGAGGCCATAGATCATGCCAAGTGTCATCACCACGGGCATTTAAATGAAGTCTTGGAAAAGTCTTTCTACGTTGAGCGCGTAGTTGCCACGTATCCCATTTTGGAGATTAAAAGAGACACACAGAAGTTGCCATCTATCGTGATGGTTTTCTAAAATGAAACCCTACCTAAATGAACATCTATTAGCTAGAGTTACAATGTTCAACTCAAAGAGAACGCAGGAGAATTTTTGGGCATATTGAATCAGTTGCGATGACATGGAGGAACTGAAGTGGAAGATTTTGCAAAAATTGTGGGCATGTGGGTTAGAAAGATGATCATAATAGTTAATAGGACTTGTAGGTTGCAAGGTGGTTAGGATCCTAATACTCTCATAGAGGTTTTGAGCTTCATGGTTATGATATAAATAAAGGAGTCTGGCTAGAAAGATGGATATACAGAGATAGAAAATAGAAGATGTCAGAGGGTTTTGGATACTAGATCTGAAATGTATTTTTTCTTTAATAAGTGCCTCTCGGGGAGATTGAATATTCTAGATCTGTGCAAATTTTGCCTTATGTATTGTGTTCTCTTGATCTTTAATAAAAATAGGGTGTTGTTCTGTGCATTTTGTAATGTCTTTCAGAATCTTGTTCTTTGCTTTCTGTATTTTGTCTTTTATAAATTAGATATAATATTCTACTATGGTTAATCATCCTTA
Source organism: Cunninghamia lanceolata (assembly GCA_027924645.1). Taxonomy (NCBI): domain Eukaryota; kingdom Viridiplantae; phylum Streptophyta; class Pinopsida; order Cupressales; family Cupressaceae; genus Cunninghamia; species Cunninghamia lanceolata. The sequence continues at coordinate 1,460,410 of BSBN01001161.1, forward strand.
ATGCTCTTTAACTTCATCAGAAATCTTACATCTTAAATCACTGTGTTGTTGATCTAGGTCTTAACATCAATCTAGTGCATCGCCTTAGCAGATTAGAATATTTCATTCATAATCTTGTTTTTCTTCCCTTTAAAACAAACCCTATAGAGAAGAGCCATCTTCTTTAAAATATAGAGGTTATCTTAAGGGTTAGGTCCTACACTCTTAAGGTTTCCCATTGTTGGTGATAAACTAGAAATTCTAACATCAATAGTTTTTGGCATGCCCAGTGGGACTATATTTACAAGTTCTTTGATAAGAACCACATGAGCCAGTCTCCTGCAAGAAGCCAAAGTTGTGGACCAACTACAAGAGCTAGAGATGCTGCTAATCTGAGACTCTTACTACCACCATTGATAATTACTCCAAGGAGAAGGGCCAATCAGCAAAATACCCCAGCAGTACAATTGGGTACTCAAGTTCCTCCTCAAAATTACACCAACTGGAATAATAGTAGCCCACTCATACTTCCAGTGCCTCTAGATACATGGGACCCAATTCCTACAAATGCCCTGAAAGAATTGCCCAAGTTCTCAGGAGAAGATTTCAAGACCCCAGCTAAGCACCTACAAGATGTGGCAGATATATGTACATTACACTATGTTACTGAACAAAATATCACCATGAGGCTTTTAGCTGCATCTTTCAAAGGGAGAGCCCTTGATTGGTACCGATCTTTACCAACTAATTCTATTGGAACTTGGGATCAACTAGGAGATGCATTTTTTGAAAGATTTAGTTAAAAGGGAGACAAATTTTCTCTCTTAAAGTAACTAATCACCATAAAGAGGCCCCCCAAAAAGCCATTACTAATTTTAAGACCAGATTCCAAAAGACTTGGGAAAGGATTCTACTTGCCGCAAGACCCCTTGCAGGTATGGAATTTTTTTTCTACCTTAAAGCATTCAACTCTGATATTTTGGTTATGATTCAGTCCTTAGGAGGACAAAACCTATGTGAAGCATATGAGTTAGTTGTGAGAACTAAGAATAGTCTAATAGATGCTAGGAAGTTACTTCCAAGACCCCCCATGCCCATGTTTCCTGAATTATGAATCCCCATTCAAGAATAGGTCCCTAGTACTTCATCAGCTCCTATTTCTATGTATACATTTCCTGCATCCCAGAGACCTGCTACCCTAGCATCCTCTATTCCCCCATATGAAATGGATGATGTTAAGAGTATTCTTGGAACCTTTTCTAATGAAATTATCAACCTTAAGAGGCAGCAAACCTCATACCAAAAACCTCCTTACCAAGGATTTCAAGGAAATAGGCCCCCATATTAGTCAAATCAATACCAAGGGCCACAAAGACCAAACTACCAACAACCATCTAATCAACTTTTTCCTATACCAACACCCTTACAAATCGTCCCAGCTAATCCAGTGAGGGAAATGGTTCCTAGACAAAATAATATGGCTGAGAAGGTAAATGCATGGTGTTTACCCTGTAATGACACATATATGCCCAAAGACTACCCTAGAGGTAATTTACAACAGAAGGTGGCAGTACAGAGAAGGATGGAAGGTTAAGCTACTTCATCTTCTGAATCTTTCCCTTATCAATCACCTAGTGTTTAAAATGCAACAATAGTGGGACAAATGCAAGAGATGTATATTAAGCAGGAAGGATAAATAGCCCCAGAAGATGCAATGTTCTTGTGGATCGAGGAGGAAAAATTAGTGTTAGTAAATGAAGCATCAACCTCCAAGACGTCTTTGGTACAGTTGTATTATTATACCAGGTCAAAAAGGAGGATGGTGGATCCACTTGAAGTTAATCGTTATGAGATAACTAAGGGGCTTTCAGCTCAAGCTCCCCATATATCTACACCAATACAAGAGATGTCATTGACAACTTAGAATCAAGGGATTTCCCATCTAGTGGTAGAGAAGGCAAGGTATCCCTACTACCATAAAGCACAAACATTAGGACCCATGAATGTGGTTGAGCAGTTAAACAAGGATCCTGCTAATGTATCCTTATGGGATATGTTAGCCATTCCTGAATAGAAACTATTGTTACAAGAAGCTCTACAATCCCAAGAGGAGCCTAAAGCTGCCAACCCTAAACAAGGAGAAGCTGATAAAAGAAAACTTCATTTCAAAGAACCCCAATCACAAGGAACACATCCACTCTAATGAATACCAAGGAAGAGGTGAGTAAGGCTAAGCCAAATCCTTTTTATTTGACCCTAATAGTAGGGAAGAAGTTGTTGCATAGTTCCATGATAGATTTGGGTGCCAACACCACAGTCATGCCCAAGAAAATAGCAGACACCCTGAAGATAAAGTATGGGCCACTAGCCAAAGGAGTCATGCAGTTAGATGGAAAATCAGTCCAAACTATAGGCATAATCAAATAGATCCTATTGCAGTTGTACACTTTCATAAAACATAACTGTCCTACAAGATGTAGTAATCATTGATATTCCTCCTGTCTTTGGTTAATGTCTATGTAGTGATTTCACTGCCAAGATTCGAGGGTAGTTTTGTGTGGTCACACAACACGCCCCATTTTGACTTGGCAAAATAGGGACCCAACTTTTGTTTGGCTTGTTCTGTCCTTTCTGGCGATTTGGTAAAAGTAAGTCATGCAGATCATCATGCATTGAAAGGCTGGGTAAGTGATCATCATGAGGTCAGTTCGTCAAATTTCATATTTTATTCCAAAAACCTCATATTTAGAAAGAGCATTAAATTCCATGCAGGTTTGTCTTTTACATCACCCTAATATTCGTCAGGATGTGAAAGTTATGAGTGGTCAAAGTTTGAGTCAAACTTGATATTTCCAAGGGGAAGATCATATTTCATAACATCAGTCATATTTCAAAAGATCACCCTGATCTACTTTATCACCTGGTAAATCATGCGGTCCAAATATCCAGACACCAATTTTAGGTGATAGTAACTGTTACCCGTCAATAGCCTTATGCATTTCACGAGGATCATATTTTTTAAAGTAACCCGATATTTCATAATATCCTCCTGCTGTGAAATATCCCCCTAAGCCAATATCCTGATGACATCATCCAAGTCTGATAAATGAAGAAACAAACATGATGATGACATCATCATCACATTTACCTCTCGGCAGGATATTTCGTAAACATGATCCTGTTCCCATAACATGAGGATGATGTCATCATGCCTTAGCAATATAATAAATGAATATCAGGATGACATCATCCCGATATCTCAAGAGACATGTAAGTTTGTCCAGTCATCATCATCTTTAAAACATCACCCGATATATCGAGATATCCTCCTGATGGGCTAAACATAACCAAAGGGTGCGTTCGTCACCTAATCTTGTCAATGATAGTTTTTCTTTGCAAGGAGGATGATCATATTAAACTCGGGACGATATTTGCAAACATCCTCCTATCATTTAAATATCATCCTATCTTGCAAATATCCCCCATTCCCATTGCTGCCATTGTCATTTAATGCATGCAGACATGGTAGGTAGTTCCCGCCGATCACAAGACCCGATGGAACAGCTGGCGAAATCCTGACCTACCATGCGAAAATCAACGAATAAGATCCAATATGTCAGGGTTTGCCCTAAATTCACCCTAAGTGTATGGTTAAAAAGGTGAATTCACCGTCATTTCATTTTCACCTTGCGATAAATTTGTTTTTACAGAGCACCAGCTTCCATATCCTCATACAGACGATAGTTGCACGAATTGAGCTCACAGAAAGAAGGGAGTGCATGATCATCAGTAGAATTAAGAGCATTGTTAGAAGTCCACTGGTATAAAAGGAAATTTGCATATCCAAGTAAGTAAATGAAACCCTTGTCCTGTTGTTTCTGTAATAGTCAGGTATGGGTCGTTAATCTGAAGTTCTGGTTTATGTATCCATATGATTAAGTAATGTTGAACAAATATAGTAGGCATGATGATTAGTAAAGTTAATTGTAATATGTATGCATGTGTATACCCATTGTAAGATAGGATTTTGTTAATTGCAGGCACCCATGGCTGATAAGAGGTTAGTTAAGTGTCAAGCAGAATTCAATAATCTTATGTTCTCCTCTAAGAGGGGCATCCTATTTAAGTACGGTGCAATTACAAATACCCATCAGGGGAATACCAATTTAGAAGCATGGTTAGCCAGGTTGAATGATGAGAATAACAAGAGTCCTGTGCTAGATGTAGTTTTCGTATCCAGGATGTGGAATGCCACCGGTTTTCTGGACTCCATGGAATCTCCGGAACTGGTTATCGAGTGTGCCAGGAACTATAATTCAGAGACCAGGTAGGTGATGAAACATGGGAGGATATATGCTGACCTATCCATCAAGGGTCTTTCTAAGACATTTGGAGTGCCATTGGGCAGCAAGGTTAAAAGTGTGGACCTGAAGAAGTCAGAGAAAGAATATGAAAACAACAAGAAACAAGCCAGGAAGAATATGTATCAATGGAGGGCTGAAAACAGTACATATCCTGTAGTAGCTAAACTTCCTGTGCATCTATTCAAATATGATTTTGCTGATGAATATCAATACATGATTGCACTACTGAACAGAGTAATAGGCCAGCCTGATGCTGGTAGTTTTAGAGACTAGATGTATGGTGTAATAATGATGTGTTTGTATTCAGATATCAAGCCACTGTGGGGCCAGCTAATAAGTGATGCTCTGCATGAGCAGCTGATGGACCTAGGAGGTTCAAATTGTGCTTTTTACATGACATCATACATTATATACTCCTGTGCTTATAAAGGTACATTTGATGCATTAGTTACAGATGGAAAGCTTACAGGCATAGTTAATGTTGTGCACATTTAGGATCATCATCCCCAGCTGTAAAGAGCCAATTACCTCCAAGATTACAAACTGGTAAATGATGCATTTTCTATGCATCTGGTCAGAACCATGGAGGAGGATAGAACAAAGAGATTGAGCATGGAAGCTCAGGAGGCAATCTACAGGCATGGAGCTTGGTATATAAAATTTGCCACATTTTCCTACATGAGGATTGAGGGTTTTGAAGGACCTCCCCTCATGCTGCCAAGGTATCCCACTGATGCAGTGATACTGATGGAGTTCATAAGGCAGAGCTCCACAATATTAAAAACATACAAGGATGCAAGGAAGTTGCCACTAATTTTGTTTCTAGTCACCATTTGCTAGTACATGTGTCCTGATTCAGAGAACATAAAGAAGGTGATGATCACCTTGAATAAAATGAAATTGCAGCCTTTTCCACTGATAAGACCATATCATCCTTATGACAAGATGCAGAAAATAATAGGAAAGCCTATTCATCAGAGGCACCTAGAAGACTTCTGGGCTGACTGTGAAGATGAAGTAGAAGCAACAAGAAGAAGATATCAAAGGCTAACATTGAATCAAATCAGAACCTTTGATTGCATCCCCATCCCCCAACAATCGAAGAAAGATGATGGCAGGATAATTGTAGATGAGTATGAGCAGAAGAAAATATATAATGATACCATCTCTGCACCTGACCTCACCATACAAGAGGACATATCCTTGGACCCCTTCATTGCCAGGACCATACAACTAACCCAAGCCTGGGTTGATGAACATATAGGGGCATTGAAGAAGAAGGGTGTTGCCATTACGGTGGACAACAAGAAGAAGGGGTAGGATATTCTCGATGGGGTGTATGATGACTTCCTGAATGAGAAGAGAAAGTCTAAGGGGGATAGACTCCCTCCACCACAACAACAGAGCAAAAGACCACCAAGGGGCAAGAAAGTAGATAATGAACCCAAAGGGTTTATTATTGAAAGGGTAGTATTTGTAGCTGAGGAGGTAGCAGCATCAGGATCAAGATCTGGATCAGGATCATCATCCCCTCCAAGGACAAGGAAAGCAAAGTCCAAGAAGAGTAAGACAGTAGAGGCTGGAATTACTGAGACCCTAGGAGAGGGTCAATCCTCAAGAAAACATGATGAAGAAGATATTCTCATGGAGGGAGAGCCTGAAGAAGAAGAGGCTTCTTTGATAATAAAAAGAAAAAGAAGAGCTCCACAGGTGGTGGTGTCTACCCCACCTAAGAAACAAAGAACCTCCATGAGAGGTGAAATAAGACAACCCCCTACATTGTTACAAGGGGTAGGTAGTGAAGTGCATATGGAACTTCAGCACAATGTTCCACTTCCTACCATAGTCAGGTTTAAGACCGAGCTCACAGAAGAGCAGATGAAAGAAACCTCCCAGACACAAGCAGAAAGTCACATCTCGCTAGATGAGACAATAAATTTGTCTGATGATGAAGTTGTGCAGGAAGTAGCTTCACAGAAGATGGAAACCCTTGCTGTAGGTATGCACCTGACCCCTCACAAGACTCCGCTAGTTCAAACCATACTGGAGGAGATGAAGCAAGTGGAAACTGAGAAAGAAAAGAGCCCAGAGCGGATAACCCAAGAAATGGGGCTAGATACACTGATTGCAGAGGTGACAAATCCTGCGGTGATAGACATAACAGAGAAATAGGATGTAAATCCTCAACATCCAATAGGATCACCTGACAAAGGGCAACCTGCAGAAGAAGTGAAGATGGAAGAACCAGAAGGCCATGCTTTAGAAATAAGCGAACCAAGTGCACAAGATGTATCAGCTGAACCTGCTATAGTAGAGGTTTAGGAAAGGAAAGCTAATGAGGAAGGTGTGGTAGAAGATCCTACTACCAGGGTTCAAGAAATAAGTAGCACAAGTGCAGAACAAATTGTGATTACAGAACCAGCACCAGCACTTAAGGAGACTTCTCAATTATCCACAACTGAGAATGTTCTTCAGTAGGAGGAATAGCCAAAGGAGGATGAGGTAATGACAGAAAAGGATCATGATCATCATGATCAGCATATAGATACATCACAAGATCCTCCACCTCAGGAAGATGCTCCTCCAGAGAAGGAAGTTCCTCAATAGGAGGATGTGCCACAAGATCAACATCAAAGCGAGCATCATGAAGAAGAATTAAGGAAATCACCTTCTCCATCACATCTGCTGACAGAAACAAGAGACACAGGTGAACATCATGATGATGCAGAGAAAAATGATCAGGTGCCTCCGTTGTTGGAGAAAGAAGTAAATGCAGAGGTAGAATTTGAAATTCAAGAATTTGATGTATCTACCTTATTTACTGAGGATATAATAAAACCTAAGAGGAAGGCTAGAATGACTTCGGCCATCAAAAGAGATCTAACAACTAGGAGGAGGACTGCACAGATTGCAGTACCTACTGTGGAGAAAGAAAAAGGTAAAATTACCTTAGATGAGTTCCAAATCAGCACAGTGGACTTAGGATTTGCCAATGAAGACCAAGAGGGTCAAGAGGGCAAGGATATTATTGATTCTTTAATCCAGAAGGTGAAAAGAGAGAAGGAGAAAAATAAGCAACACAAAGAGCACATTGCTCAGTTGCATGCCTACATAGGAAGGCCGACCAATACTGAAGATACTTCAACTGAACATGCAATCCCATTGACAACTATTTCTCAAGAGGAGGTGAATAAATTAGACCTCATGAAACATGAGGCATCTGTACTGTGGAGATGGATGTCATCCACATTGGGTGATGTGGAGGAAGTGGTAAAGGCCTCTTTGAAGAGGTGGAACACTCTCAGTGACTCCAGAACCAAGGTAGACAAATTGCAGATGCAGACAGGAAAAAGGTCTTACAAATTGGAAAAAGTATTAGACATCCTGGGAGAAATAAGGAGGATAAATCCTCAGATGCTCATCAATAAATAGGTACTAAATAGTAATACTGCCTTGTTGGTTGACATATGGTATAAGGACATTCAATTTGAATGTGGAGTACTCAGAAGATGCAATAATAAACTAAGAGATATCAGCATGAAGTTGCATGATTTAATGTCTGTTGAGGTAGAAATATTGGAAACACTGGAAGGAAAAGTGGAAGGGAAAGTTGAAAATCAAGTTGAAGAGTTTGCCATCAAAGATTTACATGGCAACTTCCAATCAGTAGCTGATGATCCACTTGTCCACTTGACAGAAGAAGTCATAGACAAAATAATGAGAATCAAAGTCAAGATGGAAAATTACAATGAGATGCTGCAAGATAGGAAAGACAAACTGGATAGCAGTAGACACAAATATGAGGCACACAAGCACACCATCATCAAAGCAAAGAATCAGGATGGTGGAGAAATAGATAAAATTGTGCAGTTATATGAACAGATCCGGAGCAACATGCAGCCTCATATGTGAAGTCATCATCATCAAGATGATGAAAGTTCAAGAAGCGATGCACATGATGATGATGCAGCATAAAGTAAATATCAGCATCAAATACTTAGTGGAAATAAGTTTTTTAGATAGTTGCCAGCTGGCAACTTGTTCCATTTTGTAAGGTTGACATAGTCAAAGCGAAATCTTGACCATAGATATTCATAGACAAATCAAGATTGTTGATCTTTTGTAACAGATTCCTCACCTTGTTCTATAAAAGGTGTAGGAATGATTCATTTTAAACATTCAAAACTTAATTGAAATTTGTCTGCTGAAATATTCAGGGCTCATTTCAAAGCCTTTTGTATACATTTATATCTTTGCATACTTAGTGAATGAGAAGACTATTTTGGTTATAATTCATAGTAAATCTTGAGTAATCAATGTGTGAATTCTAGATTTATGTGGTGATTTGCTGCGTCCTTTGGAGTGCATGTCCACTTACATACATTGTTTTCATACAATTCCTTTGAAGTTAGCACCTCCTATATCTAGCTGTGGAATGTCCTGGTGAACATATGGTTTGGTTTTCTTCTCCTCATGACTGTATCTGATATACATGTGGTTCAATAGCTGAAGATTCATCTTTCATTTGAAGCATTTCTTTCAATTTCTTTAAATTTTAGAACATTTCACTATCATAATTGCAAATAACTGAACATCTAAAGCAAACAATACAAATATGTGGATATCTCGTAGATAAGTGGAAATATTTAGCATATTTGAAGCTAAAGCATGCATTACTGATAAATATCATGCAAATATTTGAGTATAACTATATCATTGAATCAAATAACTATGTAAAATGACCTCTCTGTGAAGAATCTTTGCAGAAATAGCGTCATGATGATGAACTCTATGTAAGGCCCCAAAATGGAAACAGCAACACACATCAACCTTTGAGTAACATCAGAAGATTAAGACCTAATCACCAGAGACTTGGGATCATGAATTCTCTGAATTCATCGCATCTTTCAAGATGAATAAAGGTTAATGTGTACTTTTATTCTATGCTTGTTTGTGACTAACATCATGACCAACATAAATTGGCGCTAGAAGGAGGGCCAACTAGAAAAGACACCATTGCGTCAGTCATCATACATTTTATGCAGGCTCCTCGCTCCTAACGCAACATAAATTGGCATTAGAAAGAGAACCTTTATCTGAAAGAACACGCTCATCATCATTATTTTCAGGTTTGATGATGCAGAGAGTAAGGTAACCCCAGTGCATTCGTGAATTTCAAATATTGCTCAAATATTTACTGTAACAGGCTTGTAAATGTTCATTCTGTGTAAAGTTCCTGAAATTAGTCATAAATATTGCAAGCTTTACAGTAGATCATCATGAATTCACAAATATCAGCCAATGTTAAGTAAATTTGTTCAAGCTTTGAAGAATTTTGGCCTTAGAAACTTGATATCCTGCGGTAAGAGTCATTATACCTCAAATATCCTTTCATATTTGCACTATCTTTGCAAATATTTTGTAAATATCCAGTCCGATCAGCCATCCGACCGCAAATATTGTCTCAACTAGTGAAATTCATTCAATATTTATGATCATCTGGTTAGTTTCAGCCAATTTGCCTCAAAATTGAGAAATCCTAGCTCACGGGATAAATACCAGGTCTAGATCTTGTGGAATCTTTAAAGAATTACCTGTTAGATGTTTTAGACCTAGAACTGTAGACATCCATCATACTCCCGAGTCTAGTGCATTAGGAGCTTCACCAGAACCTCCTCCTATAACTCTTGTTGGTTTGCAAGTACCTTCTGGGATATTTGTGACACCTCCTGTTCAACCTCAACCCCAGGTCCAACCTCAGCTAGCTATACCACCGGCTCAACCTCCTCTGGTCACAATATCTTTCTTTGCAGCAGAATCACCTTTAACCTTCAATGCATATCATGAGTTGCCAAAGAATCTAGACAAACTTTGTCCAAAGTATCATCCTTATCAGGATGCTGATGATCATATCAGGACATTTAAAGAAGCTTGTTGTAGAGCCAGAATAGAACATCAAGATGTTGTATGCAGATTATTTCCTTTTTCCTTAGGGGAAGAGTCTTATAATTGGTTTATTAGTCTTGGTCAAGCTTCTGTTGGTTCATGGGCTGTCCTAGAGAAAGCCTTTCTTGATAGGTTCAAGGTCCCTATTGATCCATCTATGAATTACCACATATTTTCTACAATCAAAAGATTCGAGAATGAACCTATTGCCAATTTTAATGCTAGGTTCCAGAAAATGCTATCCAAGTTAGTTGCTCCTTATGTAGTAGCAGATGCTTTTGCTAGGAGATCTATTATTCAGCCCTGGATCCATTGACTTCCATGTTCATCAGGAGAACACATCCTGAGATCACTACCTTGACAGGAGCCTTTCAAGAAGCTATCAAAGTAAATTAGCAGCTAGTCCCAGCTCCTACTCCAAATATTGCATTCCCTACATTGCCTGGCATGTATCCAACATATCCTGCACAACATCCTGCATCATATCCTGCACAATATCCTAATGGTGTAATGATACCTCCAATAGTCATGCCTGCACCTTTGTAGGTGCCTCCATTAAGTATCATGCCACCTCCTAATGGGAATGGCCAGATGTCACAATATCCTGCACAAATTCAGACACCTCAAGGTGCTGATCTATCTAACAATAACCATGGATCCTCTTTCTTCAAGCCTCAAAGTGAGAATGTAGTAGCCAAAGCTCAAGAAGAGAAGGAGGAAATTAAAGAAATTTCTGCTCAACTGAGAAAACTCACCACAGAAGTGACACATTTGAGAAATCAAAGTTTCTATTCCTAGTCAAATCAGAATAGAAATTACTCCAATGATAGACCAAATTATCCAGACAGAGGATACAATAACAACAATAATTTCAATAATAGTGGTGGAAATAACAATAATCCTCAAAGACAGCCTAGAGTATGGAATTCCAGGCCAAATAATGGTTCATTACCATCACCCTTAGATAATCAGCCATCTGGTGAAGCTAAACAAACCACTAGAGTCAATCTTGCTGAGGCAGCCCTCACCAACTGGTGTAGGATCCACAACACAAATGCTCATGCAGAGTTAGACTATCCACAATTTCAAATTGCTGCCAGCATTTTTCAAACAAAAGTGTCTAATACTGCAGGACATCCACCTCAGGTAGAAGGCAATGAAATAGTTCCTTGTGGATATGATTCAGCCCTAGTGCTAGAAAGCTATACCGATCATCAAAATTATTCTCATGCATATGAAGAATCTGCTTTAGCTTTTGAGTCAAATTATGCTTCCCTTTTGAAGATGAGAATGAGCCTTCTATTGAACATGAGGAGGTGCATGCATACCAACAGCAATATCCTAGCAAGCATAACTATAACTTGAGAAGTAGCTCCAACAGAACTATAGGTCCACTGACATCATCTCTACCTCCAAATAATTTCAACACACCTCCGGACCCCAAAGCTAGCAATAATCCTGGGTTCCCCAAGGTAAATGCCCAATATATGTCACCATAGAATAAAGCATCAAAGGCTGTTAGCTTGCCTCATGAGTCTGATAAACTTGTTGCATACTTGGCAGACAAGATGAAAAAGATAAAGATCAGCCTATCTTTATTAGAGTTATTGAAAACCCCTGCAATCAAAAAAGCATTCATGAAGTCACTAGATGATCCTGCTCCTAAAGAAGACATTCCTTCTCCAGGTCATCTTAGCAATAAAGATCATGCTGCTAGAGATAGTAATATCAAGCCTAAAATGCCAGCTACTGTCCAAGCTGTAGAAACATCACATATGACATTATACAGAGATAAGAGTGAGTCACCACCTTTCCTCCTTACCATAAGGATGTTTGGAAAGAATTTACACAACTGTCTGGTAGATTCAGGTGCATCTACAAATGTGATGCCCTTGTCCATATGCAATGCCTTAGGACTGCATCCTGCTAAATCCCTAAAAAAGGTGACATAGCTAGATAAAACAGAAGTGAGTGTAGTAGGAGAACTGACTCATATACACATGCAGCTAGCATCTGATCCTAGGATCCAATATTACATTGATATCTAGGTAGTTGACATACCTGATACATATGGGATGCTACTTAGCAGAGACTGGTCAAAGACTTTGAATGGATATATGTCCACTGACTTTAGTCACATGTGGTTACCTTGGAAAGGTATACCAAACTAGATAAGAATAGATGCTAAACCCAGAATGAAGCACATGATAACCGAGTATAATAAAACAAATGAGATCATGTATGTTGACATTGAGCCTAGAGTTTATGCCATTAGACCATAGTCTATCAGGATAGAAGAGATCTTGATGCTTGACTTTCATCATCATCATCATGTTGATGATCATCAGGAGGGTGTGCCAGTTGTAGAAACCGATAATAATTTTGAAAATGAAAATGAAATAGATCGCTTCAGAGACTTTGAGATGCATCTGTCCAAATAGGTAAAGCGTTGTCAATTGTTAAATATACCTGCTAATGATATTTTGATTGATGGATGGTGCAGATTACACAATGGAGCGCATTCAGAAAAGACTTGCAAAACATGCTTAGACATGATGATGCTAGAGCAGACATGCAGTGAGGCATCATCATCATATTCTGAGGTAAGTTCTACATCTGGTGATGATGATGATACTGATTCTTTTTTGTCTTATGTAGGAACCACAAAAAAAGTGATAGATCATGATGAAGGTCATGAATAGAGAACAGAAGAAATTCTGGTGTACAATCAGATAAATGTTAACAAAAAAGAAAAGATCACCCTAGGGAGTGATTGTCTGATGGAGTCAAACTATGAATTGTCTGATGAAGACAAAGGTAGTAACCTGACCAAATTTGAAGAGTTCTTGTCTGGAGAAATTAAGAAAATGATAAGATAAAAGAAACATCCACAAGATGCACTAACTGAAGGTTGGTGTAGGCTGCATGAGGCACCTCATTCGAAGACCACCTGTTCGCTGTGTCTGCACATTTTGAAGAAACATACAGAGCCTGATCCAAAAGATCATCCTCCTGATGATGGAAAACAAGAAGAAAAATCAGCTTCTCAGAAGGAAGAAAAGATGAAGTCTAAGAAAGCTGACATTCCTAAGTTAAAATAGATATCAGGTGGAGTAGCTTCCAGAGCTGCAAAGAAAAATAAAGGTTTAGCTAAACCTCATGCTAAAGATAAGTCTTGGATCCTTAGATTTGATAGATCCAAATCCAAGCAAGGAGCTGGAGTAGGGATTGATCTTATTGATCCATCAAGAAAATCCTACTTAGCTGGATACAGATTATAGTTCCCCTATACTAATAATGTGACAGAGTATGAAGCTCTTATTCATGGGATACTATTTGCTCTCAAAAAGAAAGTGAAAATTGTGCATGTCTTTGGAGACTCAGAATTAGTTGTCAGACAAGTAAGAGGAATCTACTCTTGCAACTATAAAAAATTATCAAATTATAGACACAGAGTGTGGAATTTGATTGAAGACTTTGATGCATTTAACATCACCCATGTTCCTAGAGAACAGAATCATAGGGTGGATGCACTTGCCTAGGCTGCCAACACATTGGAGCCACTATCTATATTAGGTCTGAAGAGATTTTCAGTAGAATTGGTATCTATACCATCAATACCTAATAATGTTACCAATCTTCAGGTCTTTGATGATGATCAACACATTCTTGATTTCATCTCCAATAGGGATGTATTTGACGCTCAGATTATAGATGAGAATAGTATGGAAGATCATGTCTGGGAAGAAGAGGAAATATTAGAGTTGCCTAGCAATAGAATTCCCAAAGGCACGATTGAATTAGAAAAAGCATTTGATTTGGATAATATGCTGAACCAGAAGGATCTTCCCAAAGCTGATGGAGGTCAATATTCACAAGTGAATATCGGACAGGATGATGACAAGAAAAATGTCTTGATAGGTAAGGTTTGCACACCAGAAGAGTTAGAAGGAATAACTCAGGCCCTTAAGGATTACATCCATGTAATTGCATGGACTTATGATGAGCTGAAGACATATGACACATCTGTCATAACTCATACTATACCTCTCAAGCCAGATGCTAAACCTTTTAGACAGAAGCAAAAGCCAGTCAATGCTTTGCTTGAACCAATAATATTTGAAGAAGTCAAGAAATTGTTAAATGCCAGGATAATCTTTCCTGTGAGGCACTCCACTTGGGTGGCAAATCTAGTGCCAGTTAGGAAGAAGAATGGAGACATCAGGCTATGTGTAGATTTCAAGAATCTAAACAGAGCATTAGAAAAGGACAATTATCCTTTACCCTCATTAGATGAAGTTCTGTAGATTGTAAATGGAGCCAAAATGATGTCCTTCCTAGATGGCTTTTCAGGATACAACCAAGTGATGGTTGATAAAATTGACAAATTGAAAACTACCTTCACCACCAAGTGGGGGATATCTGCATATAGACGTATGCCATTCAGACTTATAAATGCTGGAGCAACATTCCAACGAGCAATGGACATAGCCTTCAGAGGCTTAATAGGAAAATGTATAGTCATCTACATGGATGACTTGACAGTATTCTCCAAAGAAAGGGGAAATCATGTAGCAAATCTTAGAAATGTGCTGAAGAAATGTGAAGAGTATGGAATATCACTGAACCCCAAGAAATGCATATTTGGGGTGACAACAGGAAAGTTATTAGGCCATTTGATAACTGAAGATGGAATCATCATTGATCCTGATAGGGTGGAGTCTATCATGAAAATACAACTTCCTGGAAGCAAGAAAGAACTTAAGTCTTACTTTGGTAAGATTAACTTTGTAAGAAAATTCATCACTAGTTTTGCAGAAATAGTCAGACCACTAAATGCTATGCTAAAAAAAGATGCCAAGATTGAGTGGACAGCAGAAGCTAAAGCTACTTTTGAGGACATAAAGAACACCATATCAGATGCTCCTGTACTCATCAGTCTAGATTACACAAAGGATTTCTACATCTATTCATTTGCTTCAGAACATACATCTGCAGCAGTGTTAACTCAAAGGAATGAAGAAAAAGAAGAGAAACCAATAGCCTTCATGAGCTGTCCTTTTAAGGATGCTAAACTAAGATATGTAGATGTTGAAAGACAAGCACTTGCATTAGTCAGGGCAGTAAAGAAATTCAGGCATTATATACTGAGAAGTAAGGTGATTGCAGTAGTGCCTGATGCAGCAGTGAAGATGATGCTCATGCAGAGTGAGCCAGGTGAGAAAAGAGCCAAGTGGATTACTATATTACAAGAGTATGACATGGAAATTACACTAATGAAGCTGGTAAGAGAACAGGCTTTGAGCCAAATGATATCTGAAATTGACCCAAACATCACAAGTCAGCAGCATGTTATCAATGAAAAAGACAATAAGGAATGGTATTCAGATATCAGGCACATCCTGATTACTGGAAAATGTCCTCCGAGATTGCAAGCTTCACAGAGAAGAGCCTTGAAGATAAGGTCACAAAAGTATATGATGAAGGGAGGAACCCTATTCAAGAAGAATTATGAAGGAATGTACCTGAGATGCTTAGAAAAGCTAGAAGCAAATAAGGTTCTGTCAGAGTTACATGACAAGTTCAGAACAACACATGGATCAGCCTTGGCCACGACACATGCAATCCTCAGAGCAGGATATTATTGGCCCACATTTTTTAAAGATATAGCTGATCATGTTAAATGTTGTCATGTATGTCAGATTGCTACCAACAGAGAGAAATATGCTGCACAACCTTGTAGCCAATGATGGAAGAGCGCCCATTTGCACAGTGGGGCATGGACTTCATAGGACCAATCAATCCTCCATCCTCCTTAGGCCATAGGTATGTCTTAACAATTACTGACTATTGTACCAGATGGACTAAGGCTGTCAGCAGCAAGACTTGTACTGTAGATGATGTCATTAAATTTCTGGAGAGCAACATTGTCACCAGGTATGGAGCTCCTTATGCTTTGGTAAGTGATAATGGTTCTGCCTTCACTTCAACTAAATTGTCAAGCTGGGCTTTTGATCATGGGATCATACTTAAGTTTTCATCCAACTACTATCCCCAAGGGAATGGATTAGCAGAATCCACCAACAAGAATTTACTGAATATCATAAGAAAACTAATAAAGAAGAACCCTAGGGAATAGAACTCATTTCTGAAATATGCCTTATGGGTAGACAGAACTAGAATGAAAACTGCATTAGGAAACTCACCTTTCCAATTGGTATATGAGGTGGATCCTACCCTTCCTGTAAGCTTGAAAATTCCTACTCTGCAGTTTGCCCAAGAATACCTAGGCATTGATAATAGACAAGAAGTCAGGTTGCTTCAGTTGATGCACCTAGAAGAGAAAAGGAGTCAAGCAATTGACCAGTTTGCAAAACATCAGGCTATTGTCAAACATTGCTTTGACAAGAGAGCTAGAATTAAAGCCTTCAGGATATCTGATTTAGTCCTGATGTGGGATAAAGCCCATGAGAGCAAAGGTGACCATGGCAAATTTGATAAATTATGGATAGGTCCCTTTCAAATTTCTAAGATACTAGGAGACAACACTTATAGGCTTAAGAACTTGACAGGTGAGGATGTCCCATTGCTAGTCAATGGATAATTCCTCAAACATTATTTCCAGGCCTGAGTGACTTCATGACAGTCATGTGTATCATATTGTACATTTGTATAGTTGTCTGTATAGTCTGTTTTGTTTTTGTTTTTTCTGTTTTGTTTGTTGAGACCTTGTTTTGGTTAGTCAAGATGATGCACCTCATTACCACATAAAATAACTAAATTGTTAGGATTCAAGTGATGAGATCAGATTTAGACATAGGTTGTAATTTAGCCTGAGAAGTATTCATGATCAGGTCTGTGATATCCTTTCATCAGGGTGCCTTTTCTTGATCAAAGTGAATCAATCACAATGAAACACCTAACAGCCTTGGGTTTGTTGAACACACAAGTATAGGTGTTAAGTGAAAAATCTAAAGAGACTCCCTTGCTACCAATACAATCTCCAACCTAAAGCTGCAAGTGACTATACCTTGTACAAATGAGCTGACATGATGATATCAGATACAAATTTTAACAAAAAAAACTCAAAAAGGAAATAAAATTAGGCCATCTAAGTAACCTTACCGGGGCTATAGATGCCTGCTGGCAGTGGGGCTCTACTTAGGGAGATTGTATAGATAACCTTGCCAGGGATATAAATGTCTGCTGGCAGCAAGGCTTTATCCAAGTTGGCTATGAGGGATGATCTCCAACTATGTAGTTTAACACCAGTTACCTATGTTTTCAACTTGCTTGCAAGATGAGGATAACTAATCATTTGTACACACACGATCCTTTGTTAGCATTGTTGTCATGATGAAATTTTGTCATTTAGAAGATCATGATGCTTATGCTCAGGAAGAATTAGAATACTATGGATGAATGTGATCACATCACTTGAATCATTGGAATTTGTTTGTTTTCTTTGGTGGCAAGTTGTTGTGTGGTCACACAACACGCCCCATTTTGACTTGGCAAAACAGGGACCCAACTTTTGTTTGGCTTGTTCTGTGCTTTCTAGCAATTTGGTAAAAGTAAGTCATGCAGATCATCATGCATTGAAAGGCTGGGTAAGTGATTATCATGAGGTCAGTTCATCAAATTTCATATTTTATTCTAGAAACCTCATATTTAGAAAGAGCATTAAATTCCATGCAGGTTTGTCTTTTACATCACCCTGATATTCGTCAGGATGTCAAAGTTATGAGTGGTCAAAGTTTGAGTCAAACCTGATATTTCCAAGGGGAAGATCATATTTTGTAACATCAGTCATATTTCCAAAGATCGCCCTGATCTACTTTATCACCTGATAAATCATGCGGTCCAAATATCCGGACGTCAATTTTAGGTGATAGTAACTGTTACCCGTCAATAGCCTTATGCATTTCACGAGGATCATATTTTTCAAAGTAACCCGATATTTCATAATAATCTCCTGCTGTGAAATATCCCCCTAAGCCAATATCCTGATGACATCATCCAAGTCTGATAAACAAAGAAACAAACATGATGATGACATCATCATCACATTTACCCCTCGGCAGGATATTTCGTAAACATGATCCTGTTCCCATAACATGAGGATGACGTCATCATGCCTTAGCAATATAATAAATGAATATTAGGATGACATCATCTCGATATCTCAAGAGACATGTAAGTTTGTCCAGTCATCATCATCTTTGAAACATCACCCAATATATCAAGATATCCTCCTGATGGGCTAAACATAACCAAAGGGTGCGTTCGTCCCCTGATCTTTTCAACGATAGTTTTTCTTCGCAAGGAGGATGATCATATTAAACTCGAGATGATATTTGCAAACATCCTCCTATCATTTAAATATCATCCTATCTTGCGAATATCCCCCACTCCCGTTGCCGCCATTGTCATTTAATGCGCGCAGACATGGTAGGTAGTTCCAGCCGATCACAAGACTCGATGGAACAACTGGCGAAATCCTGACCTTCCATGCAAAAATCAACGAATAAGATCCAATCTATCAGGGCTTGCCCTAAATTCACCCTAAGTGTATGGTTAAAAAGGTGAATTCACTGTCATTTCATTTTTACGTTGCAATAAATTTGTTTTTATAGAGCACTGTTGGTCATGATGTTAGTCATTCGCAAACATAGAATAAAAGTTACACAACAACCTTTACTCATCTTGAAAGATACGATGAATCCAAAGAATTCATGATCCCAAGTCTCCGTTGATTAGGTCTTAATCTACTGACGTTACTCAGTGGTTGATGTGTGTTGCTGTTTTCCATTCAGGGGCCTTACGTGTTTCTGTACTGTTCATCATCATTATCTTCAAACATCCTGCTCTGGATGTTTGCTCTGCATAAGTCTCCAACAATTCTACCTCTGCACTGTAAATTTAGTCAAATAAAGTGCCTACAGGCTGATATTTGCATGATTTCTACCATTATTTATGATTCCTTGCATGATATTTTCAATAATACATGCATTTAACCCAAATATGCTAATGATCTTCAGTTACCTACGGGATTTCAGCATATTTCACTGTTTCTGCTTGTTATTTATCATGATTTTGCAGTTATGGTGATGAATTAATGAAATTGAAAAAGGAAAAGGGTTAAAGAATGAGATTCCCAAAACTACTGGACTTAGATCACTGATTCACATACAAGCTCCCATACTTGCAATGAAAAGAAGGAAAACTAGAAATCATACTTCACCAGGACATTCCACAAATCCGCATGATCTAGTGCAAATCTTCAAAGGAAAGTTGACAACAACATGTAATGAAATGAAAGCGCTTCTAGTTGAACACAGCATTCACCAGTACATATCCAGAAATCAACAAGAAAGATTACGTAAAATTTACAATCAGGATGTAATCTGGAACTTCATATTCATTCAGTATGCTCAAGAACAGGTACATTTACAGTGATCTGAAGAAAGAATCTTGACATTTCAACAATTCTATCCTCATTAGTCTCAGTAATCCGATCTCTTAATTGATTCTACAGTAATTAGCTTTTTGCGCCAGATGCGTCTGTGTATTCTAATGTATTCCTTCCTTCATTAATGACAAGCCTTGGCTCTTATATAGAACAACTGCCAAAAAACGGTTACAACGATCCAAGGATCAGGATCCTCTCACAACAAACAACGGTCCAGATGAAAAGCACATGCTTCGCCAGTTAGCAAATGTACAGCTGGCACGGAATATTCCAGCATCTTCAACTTGATTCGTTCTCCAGCTAGCGAACAGCATATTTGACAATATCCTCCTCATTTCTAGCCCATGTTGACTCCATGCGCAACTTTGTAATGCTCAGCTTCAGCAGCAGCCCTAACAGCATCATGACTTCAATGCTCAGCTTCAGCAGCATCATGACTTCAATGTTCAGCTTCAGCAGCAGCATCATGACTTCCTGCAAATAAACAGACAAACATTAAGTTCATCATCATGTGGATAAACAACAGGAAGTAAACAATTTATTAAACATACCTCCCAATGTGCAGCTACAGGCAATCAGGCTTTACCTGTGGAAAATATGCACTAAATGCATAAACAGCATAAAACAACCAGGTCAACCCTCGTTGACCAACATCAGGCAGTCGGGCTTTCAAATTTCTATAGCTTCATGTTTTCCCACCCATTTCCATGTGTATCAGGTTCAAATATGATCAGGTATGTCAACATATACAAGGAAATAACCGCCCTTAACAAATTACTTCATACCTGGCTTTGCATGCTCTGTTTGAATGTTTCGGGTCATCATCATCATGTTTGCATCAGTGCGACCACATGTGATCAGGTTGACAATATTAGACTTGGTCGACGACAACAGTTATACCTACGCCGAAAATCATGATGATGACCAACCCCTAGTCTTCTATCCAGCTGCAGGATACCACAAAATATGATGCCCCTCCTTTCCGAATGCTCTGATGAAAAGCACATCAGGATGTTTCACTTCTTCATACTGGGAAAGAAAGACATCGTCGTCATCATCATGATGAAGACAAACAGGAGGACTTGGAAAATGATCCTGCCACTGAGGAAAGGAATATCACGGTGACGTCATCGTCATATTCGAGCTTCAATAAAATGCAAAGGGATGACGTCACCGTCATGTTTCGTTAAGATCAGGAGATAACTGGAATATCGGGTCACCTCTAAGGAAGATGATCAGGTGGATGCATGTAAAATGACCCCTTTTCGGCCAAGGTAACCTGCTCAAAAGATCAGGATGATGATGATCATCATCATCATATTCACACCGGGTGATCTAAAATATGATCCTGCTGAAAGTCCTGATGACGCCATCAGGATATCCGGGGCTTGTGTTAATCTTTGAACATGACGTCATCGTCATCATCATATTGGCGAACAGGATCATGCCTTGGAAAATATCCTGCCGGAGGAGAAAGGTGATGGTGACGTCATCGTCATCGTCATATCCGCAAAAGTTTATACTTCTCGGCAGGAGGATATTACGAACTGTCGGGAGAGACGAACAAGATCATGATGATCTTGTTCAACATGACTTAGGAAAGGAAAATCACCCTCCGTTTCGAAAGATAAGGTGATCATCATGATCACACAAAAGGAAAACAGGAGGATATTACGAACTGCGATCCTGCCTTGAAAGATCATGATGATGATGTTCACCAGGACTTTGACGTGCGCGCGCAAATTATGCAGATGGCGGGTTTCTTAAGTAGGGGGATGATCATCAGCATGATATTATCACATCGGGTGATGTTAGAATATCATGATGCTCGCGATGTGCCCAAGGTTGCTTGACGGGAAAACACACTATCACTTAAGATTGACGTCCGGATGTTTCGGGACTGCATGATTTTTATCAGGTGATAGAGTAAGATCATGATGATGACCTTTGGCGATACAAAAGACCGCTCGACGGGAAAAGGTTATTACGACTTAAACTTGACGTCCGGATGTTTCGACCTCAGGATATTATCGGGGGCTTTTCAAATATCATGATGATGATGTTCATACAGCAATTATCAGGTTTGACCAAAACTTTGACTGCTCACAACTCCTTCATATGGATGAATTTTCAAGTGATGTAAAAGGCAAACCTGCATGGAATTTCAAGCTCTTTCTAACCATGAAGTCATAGAAACAAAATATGAACTTTGACAAACTAACCTCATGATGATGACCTACCTCATCCTGACCTTCATGATGATGATGCACCTGACCTATTTTTACCAAACCGCCAGAAAGCAGACAACACAAACCAAGCCAAAAGTTGGGTCCCTGTTTTGCCAAGTCAAAATGGGGCGTGTTGTGTAACCACACAACAACTTGCCACCAAAGAAAATAAACAAATTCCAATGATTCAAGTGATGTGATCACATTCATCTCTAGTGTTCTAATTCTGTCTAAGTAAAATCATCATGATCTTTGAATGATAAAATTTCATTATGGTGATAAAGCTAACAAAGGATCAAGTGTGTGCAGATGATTAATTATCCTCATCTTGAAAGTAAGTTGAAAACATAAGTAACTGGTGTTAAACTACATAGTTGGAGATCATCCCTCATAGCCAACCTGGATAGAGCCTTGCTGCCAGCAGGCGTCTATAGCCCCGGCAAGGTTATCTATACAATCTCCCTAAGTAGGGCTCCACTGCCAGCAGGCGTCCATAGCCCCGGTAGAGTTACTTAGATGGCCTAATTTTATTTCATTTCTGATTTTCCTTTAAAAATTTAAATTTGATATCATCATGTCAGCTCATTTGTACAAGGTGTAGTCACTTGCAGCTTTAGGTTGGAGATTGTATTGGTAGCAAGGGAGTCCCTTTAGATTTTTCACTTAACACCTATACTCGTATCTTCAACAAACCCAAGGCTGTTAGGTGTTTCATTGTGTTTGATTCACTTTGGACAAGAAAAAGCACCCTGATGAAAAGACATCATAAACCTGATCATGAACATTTCTTAGAATGAATCATAACCTATATTTAAACGTGATCTCATCACTTGAATCCTAACAATTTAACTATTTTCTTAAGGTGATGAAGTGCATCATCCTGACTTACCAGAACAAGGTCCCAACCAACAAAACAACAACAACAACAAGCAAACTGCACAAACAACTATACAAATATACAATATGATACACGAGACTGTCATGAAGTCACTCAGGCCTGGAAATAATGTTTGAGGAATTGTCCATTGACTGGCAACGGGACATCCTCACCTGTCAGGTTCTTAAGCCTATAAGTGTTGTCTCCTAAAATTTCAGAAATCTGAAAGGGACCTATCCATAGTCTATCAAACTTACCATGATCACCTTTCCTTTCATGGGCTTTATCCCACATCAGGACTAAATCTGATATCTTGAAAGCTTTAATTCTGGCTCTCTTGTCAAACCAGCGTTTGACAACAGCCTGATGTTTTGCAAATTGGTCAATCGCTTGACTTCATTTTTCTTCCAGATGCATCAACTGAAGCAACCTGACTTCCTGTTTATTATCTATGCCTAGATAGTCTTGGGCAAACTGCAGAGTAGGAATTTTCAAGTTTACAGGGAGGATAGGATCTACCCCGTATACTAGCTGGAAGGGTGAGTTTCCCAATGCAATTTTCATTCTAGTTCTGTCTACCCATAAGGCATATTTCAGAAATGAGTTCCATTCCCTGGGATTTTTCTCTATCAATTTTCTTATGATACTCAGTAAATTCTTATTGGTGGATTCTGCTAATCCATTTCCCTGGGGATAGTAATTGGATGAGAACTTAAGTATGATCCCATGATCAAAAGCCCAACTTGACAATTTAGTGGAAATGAAGGCAGAACCATTATCACTTACCAATGCATAGGGAATTCCATACCTGGTGACAATGTTGCTTTCCAGAAATTTAATGACATCATCAGCAGTACAAGTTTTGCTGCTGATAGCCTCAGTCCATCTGGTACAATAATCAGTAATTGTTAGGACATACCTCTGGCCTGAAGAAGACGGAGGATTGATTGGTCCTATGAAATCCATGCCCCACTATGCAAATGGGCGCTCTTCCATCACTGGCTGCAATGGTTGTGCAGCATATTTTTCTCTGTTGGCAGCAACCTGGCAAACATGACAACATTTAACATGATCAGCTGTGTCTTTAAAAATTGTAGGCCAGTAATATCCTGCTCTGAGGATTGCATGTGTTGTGGCCAACGCTGATCCGTGGGCAGTGCCAAACTTGTCATGTAGCTCTGTCAAAACTTTATTGGCTTCTGGTTTCTCTAAGCATCTCAGGTATATCCCTTCATAATTCTTTTTAAACAGGGCTCCTCCCTTCATCATATACTTATGGGATCTTATCTTTAAGGCTCTTCTCTGTGAGGCTTGCATTCCTGAAGGACATCTTCCCATGATCAGGATGTGCCTGATGTCTGAATACCATTCTTTATTGTCTTTCTCATCTATCACATACTGTTGACTGATGATGTTTGGATCAGTTTCAGATATCATCTGGCTCAGAGCTTGTCCTCTTACCAGCTTCATTGGTGTGATCTCCATGTCATATTCTTGTAATACCGTAATCCATTTGGCCCTTTTTTCACCAGGTTCACTCTGCATCAGCAGCATCTTTACTGCTGCATCTGGTACCACAGCAATCACTTTGCTTATCAGTATATAATGTCTGAACTTTTTTACTGCTCTGACTAATGCAAGTGCCTGTCTTTCAACATCTACATATCTCAACTCAGCATCCCTGAAAGGACAGCTCATGAAGGCAATTGGTTTCTCTTCTTTATCTTCATTTCTTTGAGTTAACACTGCTGCAGAAGTATGTTCTGAAGCAAATGAGTAGATGTAGAAATCTTTTGTATAATCTGGACTAATGAGGACAGGAGCATCTGAAATGGCCTTCTTTATATCTTCAAAGGCAGCTCTGGCTTCTGGTGTCCAGTCAATTTGTGCATCTTTTTTCAACATGGCATTCAGTGGTTTGACAATCTCAGCAAAGCCGGTGATGAACTTCCTAACAAAATTTATCTTACCAAAATAAGATTTAAGCTCCTTTTTGCTTCCTGGAAGTGGTAACTTCATAATGGATTCCACCCTGTCAGGATCAATGATAATCCCATCCTCTGTGATCAGGTGGCCTAGTAACTTTCCTATTGTGACCCCGAATATGCACTTCTTGGGATTCAAAGATATTCCATATTCTTCACATTTCTTCAGTACACTTCTGAGGTCAGCAACATGATCTCCTCTTTCTTTGGAGAATACTGTCAGGTCATCCATGTAGATGACTATACATTTTCCTACTAAGCCTCTGAAGGCTATGTCCATTGCTCGCTGGAATGTAGCTCCAGCATTTATCAGTCCAAATGGCATACGTCTATATGCAAATATCCCCCACTTTGTGGTGAAGGCAGTTTTTAATCTGTCAATTTTATCCACCATCACTTGGTTGTATCCTGAAAAACCATCCAAGAAGGACATCATCTTGGCTCCATTTACCATCTGCAGAACTTCATCCAAAGAGGGCAAAGGATAATTATCCTTTTCTGATGCACTTGCTCAGGCTGCCAGTACGCTGGAACCGCTGTCTATATCTGGTCTGAAGAGATTTTTAGTAGAATTGGTGTCAGTACCTTCGGTACCTGACAATGTGACTAATCTCCAAGTGTTTGATGATGATCAGCACATCCTGGACTTCATATCAAACAGAGACGTATTTGAATCTCAGATCATAGATGAAAATGGTATGGAAGATCATGTCTGGGAAGAAGATGAGATATTAGAGTTGCCTAGCAACACAATTCCCAAAGGTATGATTGAATTAGAAAGAGCCTTTGATCTGGATAATATGCTCAAACATAAGGATCTGCCTAAGGCAGATGGAGGTCAATATTCACAGGTGAATATTGGACAAGCTGATGACAAGAGAAATGTCTTGTTGGGTAAGGTTTGTACACCTGAAGAGTTAGAAGGAATAACTCAGGCCCTTAAGGATTATATACATGTAATTGCATGGACTTATGACGAGCTGAAGACGTATGACACTTCTGTCATAACTCATACGATACCTCTCAAGCCAGATGCAAAACCTTTCAGACAGAAGCAGAGGCCAGTCAATGCTCTGCTTGAGCCCATCATCCTTGAAGAGGTCAAGAAATTGTTAAATGCCCGGATAATATTTCCTGTAAGGCACTCCACTTGGGTGGCAAATCTGGTGCCAGTCAGAAAGAAGAATGGAGACATCAGATTCTCATCCAATTACTATCCCTAGGGAAATGGATTAGCAGAATCCACTAATAAGAATTTACTGAGTATCATAAGAAAATTGATAGAGAAAAATCCCAGGGAATGGAACTCATTTCTGAAATATGCCTTATGGGTAGACAGAACTAGAATGAAAATTGCATTGGGAAACTCACCCTTCCAGCTAGTATACGGGGTAGATCCTATCCTCCCTGTAAACTTGAAAATTCCTACTCTGCAGTTTGCCCAAGACTATCTAGGCATAGATAATAAACAGGAAGTCAGGTTGCTTCAGTTGATGCATCTGGAAGAAAAACGAAGTCAAGCGATTGACCAATTTGCAAAACATCAGGCTGTTGTCAAACGCTGGTTTGACAAGAGAGCCAGAATTAAAGCTTTCAGGATATCAGATTTAGTCCTGATGTGGGATAAAGCCCATGAAAGGAAAGGTGATCATGGTAAGTTTGATAGACTATGGATAGGTCCCTTTCAGATTTCTAAAATTTTAGGAGACAGCACTTATAGGCTTAAGAACCTGACAGGTGAGGATGTCCCGTTGCCAGTCAATGGACAATTCCTCAAACATTATTTCCAGGCCTGAGTGACTTCATGACAGTCTCGTGTATCATATTGTATATTTGTATAGTTGTTTGTGCAGTTTGCTTGTTGTTGTTGTTGTTTTGTTGGTTGGGACCTTGTTCTGGTAAGTCAAGATGATGCACTTCATCACCTTAAGAAAATAGTTAAATTGTTAGGATTCAAGTGATGAGATCACGTTTAAATATAGGTTATGATTCATTCTAAGAAATGTTCATGATCAGGTTTATGATGTCTTTTCATCAGGGTGCTTTTTCTTGTCCAAAGTGAATCAAACACAATGAAACACCTAACAGCCTTGGGTTTGTTGAAGATACGAGTATAGGTGTTAAGTGAAAAATCTAAAGGGACTCCCTTGCTACCAATACAATCTCCAACCTAAAGCTGCAAGTGACTACACCTTGTACAAATGAGCTGACATGATGATATCAAATTTAAATTTTTAAAGGAAAATCAGAAATGAAATAAAATTAGGCCATCTAAGTAACTCTACCGGGGCTATGGACGCCTGCTGGCAGTGGAGCCCTACTTAGGGAGATTGTATAGATAACCTTGCCGGGGCTATAGACGCCTGCTGGCAGCAAGGCTCTATCCAGGTTGGCTATGAGGGATGATCTCCAACTATGTAGTTTAACACCAGTTACTTATGTTTTCAACTTACTTTCAAGATGAGGATAATTAATCATCTGCACACACTTGATCCTTTGTTAGCTTTATCACCATAATGAAATTTTATCATTCAAAGATCATGATGATTTTACTTAGACAGAATTAGAACACTAGAGATGAATGTGATCACATCACTTGAATCATTGAAATTTGTTTATTTTCTTTGGTGGCAAGTTGTTGTGTGGTTACACAACACGCCCCATTTTGACTTGGCAAAACAGGGACCCAACTTTTGGCTTGGTTTGTGTTGTCTGCTTTCTGGCGGTTTGGTAAAAATAGGTCAGGTGCATCATCATCATGAAGGTCAGGATGAGGTAGGTCATCATCATGAGGTTAGTTTGTCAAAGTTCATATTTTGTTTCTATGACTTCATGGTTAGAAAGAGCTTGAAATTCCATGCAGGTTTGCCTTTTACATCACTTGAAAATTCGTCCATATGAAGGAGTTGTGAGCAGTCAAAGTTTTGGTCAAACCTGATAATTGCTGTATGAACATCATCATCATAATATTTGAAAAGCCCCCGATAATATCCTGAGGTCAAAACATCCGGACGTCAAGTTTAAGCCAATTTATGTTGGTCATGATGTTAGTCATTCGCAAACATAGAATAAAAGTTACACAACAAACTTTACTCATCTTGAAAGATACGATGAATCCAAAGAATTCATGATCCCAAGTCTCCGTTGATTAGGTCTTAATCTACTGACGTTACTCAGTGGTTGATGTGTGTTGCTGTTTTCCATTCAGGGGCCTTACGTGTTTCTGCACTGTTCATCATCATTATCTTCAAACATCCTGCTCTGGATGTTTGCTCTGCATAAGTCTCCAACAATTCTACCTCTGCACTGTAAATTTAGTCAAATAAAGTGCCTACAGGCTGATATTTGCATGATTTCTACCATTATTTATGATTCCTTGCATGATATTTTCAATAATACATGCATTTAACCCAAATATGCTAATGATCTTCAGTTACCTACGGGATTTCAGCATATTTCACTGTTTCTGCTTGTTATTTATCATGATTTTGCAGTTATGGTGATGAATTAATGAAATTGAAAAAGGAAAAGGGTTAAAGAATGAGATTCCCAAAACTACTGGACTTAGATCACTGATTCACATACAAGCTCCCATACTTGCAATGAAAAGAAGGAAAACTAGAAATCATACTTCACCAGGACATTCCACAAATCCGCATGATCTAGTGCAAATCTTCAAAGGAAAGTTGACAACAACATGTAATGAAATGAAAGCCCTTCCAGTTGAACACAGCATTCACCAGTACATATCCAGAAATCAACAAGAAAGATTACGTAAAATTTACAATCAGGATGTAATCTGGAACTTCATATTCATTCAGTATGCTCAAGAACAGGTACATTTACAGTGATCTGAAGAAAGAATCTTGACATTTCAACAATTCTATCCTCATTAGTCTCAGTAATCCGATCTCTTAATTGATTCTACAGTAATTAGCTTTTTGCGCCAGATGCGTCTGTGTATTCTAATGTATTCCTTCCTTCATTAATGACAAGCCTTGGCTCTTATATAGAACAACTGCCAAAAAATGGTTACAACGATCCAAGGATCAGGATCCTCTCACAACAAACAACGGTCCAGATGAAAAGCACATGCTTCGCTAGTTAGCAAATGTACAGCTGGCACGGAATATTCCAGCATCTTCAACTTGATTCGTTCTCCAGCTGGCGAACAGCATATTTGACAATATCCTCCTCATTTCTGGCCCATGTTGACTCCATGCGCAACTTTGTAATGCTCAGCTTCAGCAGCAGCCCTAACAGCATCATGACTTCAATGCTCAGCTTCAGCAGCATCATGACTTCAATGTTCAGCTTCAGCAGCAGCATCATGACTTCCTGCAAATAAACAGACAAACATTAAGTTCATCATCATGTGGATAAACAACAGGAAGTAAACAATTTATTAAACATACCTCTCAATGTGCAGCTACAGGCAATCAGGCTTTACCTGTGGAAAATATGCACTAAATGCATAAACAGCATAAAACAACCAGGTCAACCCTCATTGACCAACATCAGGCAGTCGGGCTTTCAAATTTCTATAGCTTCATGTTTTCCCGCCCATTTCCATGTGTATCGGGTTCAAATATGATCAGGTATGTCAACATATACAAGGAAATAACCGCCCTTAACAAATTACTTCATACCTGGCTTTGCATGCTCTGTTTGAATGTTTCAGGTCATCATCATCATGTTTGCATCAGTGCGACCACATGTGATCAGGTTGACAATATTAGACTTGGCCGACGACAACAGTTATACCTACGCCGAAAATCATGATGATGACCAACCCCTAGTCTTCTATCCAGCTGCAGGATACCACAAAATATGATGCCCCTCCTTTCCGAATGCTCTGATGAAAAGCACATCAAGATGTTTCACTTCTTCATACTGGGAAAGAAAGACATCGTCGTCATCATCATGATGAAGACAAACAGGAGGACTTGGAAAATGATCCTGCCGCTGAGGAAAGGAATATCACGGTGACGTCATCGTCATATTCGAGCTTCAAATACGTCTCTGTTTGATATGAAGTCCAGGATGTGCTGATCATCATCAAACACTTGGAGATTAGTCACATTGTCAGGTACCGAAGGTACTGACACCAATTCTACTGAAAATCTCTTCAGACCAGATATAGACAGCGGTTCCAGCGTACTGGCGGCCTGAGCAAGTGCATCTGCCCTTTGGTTCTGTTCTCTTGGCACGTGAACGATGTTGAAGGCATCAAAGTCTTCAATCAGGTCCCACACACGATGTCTGTAATTTGACAGCTTTCTGTAGCTACAAGAGTAAATTCCTCTTACTTGTCTCACAACTAGTTCTGAATCTCCAAAGACATGTAAGATCTTCACCCTCTTCTTATGGGCAAACAACAGTCCATGAATCAGAGCTTCATACTCTGTGACATTATTAGTGCAGGGGAACTGTAATCTGTAAGCTGCTAAATAGGATTTTCCTGATGGATCCATAAGGTCAATTCCTACCCCAGAACCCTGCTTAGATTTGGATCCATCAAACCTCAGGATCCAAGGCTTATCCTCAGCAGGACATTTGCTTGAGCTTTCTTTTTTCTTTGCAGCTCTGGCTGCTGCTCCGCCTGATATCCACTTTAACTTAGGGGTGTCATCTTCAAGTTTTTTCTTTCCTTTATCTGATGAGCCTGGTGGCTTTTCTGTTTTTTCTCCCATCCTAGCAGGAGGATGATGTTCAGCACATACAGCTGCATGCTTCTTCAAAATGTGTAAGCACAGTGAGCAAGTTGTTTCTGAGTGAGGCGCCTCATGTAGCCTACACCAACCTTTGATTAAAACCTCCTGGGGAGATCTACACTGTTGTGTCATTTTTTTTATTTCTTTGACCAGAAATTCTTCGAACTTCGTCAGGTCACTGCCTTTATCCTCATCAGACAACTCGTAATCCGGTTCCATGAAGCAATCACTACCAGGAGTGATCTTTTCCTTTCTCGCATCATTCGTCTGATTGGACACCAAGATCTCTTCTATTTTTCGGATATGATCCTCATCAGGATCCGTCGACTCTTCTGTTCCTGCAGAAGACAAATAAGAATTAGTATCATCATCATCATCAGATGTAGCACTCACCTCGGAATATGATGATGATGCTTCACTATACGTCTGCTCCAGTATTACCATGTCTAAGCATGGTTCACAAGTCTTTTCCGAGTGTGCTTCGCCATGTAATCTGCACCATCCGTCAATCAAAATATCATTAGCAGGTATATTTAATAATTGACAATATTTTATCTGAGTAGATAAATGCATCTGAAAATCCCTGAAGCGATCTATTTCATTCTCATTATCAGGATCATTATTAAGTTCTACAACTGGCATATCCTCATGATAATCATCATCATGATGATGATGAACATCAAGCATCAGGACCTCTTCTATTTGGACAGTTTGCGGCCTGATGTGATAAACTCCAGGTTCTACGTTTACATACATGATCTCATTTGTTCTGTTATATTCCGTGATCATATGTTTCATCCTAGGCTCAGCATCAATCCTGATCTGATTAGGTATACCTTTCCATGGCAACCACATGTGACTGAAGTCTGTGGACATGTATCCGTTAAGCGTTTTAGACCAGTCCCAGCTAAGCAACATCCCGTATGTATCAGGTATGTCAACTACCTGAATGTCAATGTAATATTGGATCCTAGGATCAGACGCTAGCTGCATGTGAATGTGAGTGAGTTCTCCTACGACACTTACTTCTGTCTTGTCCAGTTGAGTGACCTTCTTTAAGGATTTAGCAGGATGCAGTCCTAATGCGTTGCATATTGACAAAGGCATAACATTAGTTGAGGCTCCTGAATCAACTAAACAGTTGTGCAAATTCTTACTGAACATTCTTATGGTGAGGAGAAACGGAGGTGATTCAGTTTTATCTCTGTACAAGGTCATGTGAGAGGTTTCAGCAGCTTGGACTGTGGCTGACACTTTGGGCTTGACAGTATTATCCTTAGCAGTATGGTCTCTGCTATTGGATTGACTCGAAAGGTGATTATCCTCTTTAGAAGCAGGATCATCAAGCGACTTCATGAATGCCCTTTTGATGGCAGGAGTTTTCAGTAACTCAGATAGGGACAGGCTGATCTTGATTTTCTTCATTTCATCAGCCAAATAACTGACTAACTTGTCAGACTCATGAGGTGCATTTGCAACTTTTGTTACTGTGTTTTGAGGAGACAAGTATTGAGCATTCACCTTAGGGAACCCAGGGTTATTGCTAGCCTTAGGATCAGGCGGTGTGTTGAAGTTGTTTGGAGGTAGAGATGATGTCAATGGACCGGCAGGTCTGTTGGCATTACTCCTCAGATTATAATTGTGCTTACCAGGGTATTGCTGCTGGTATGCATGTACTTCCTCATGCTCTCTTGTAGGTTCATTTTCATCCTCAAAAGGGAAGACATAGTTTGCTTCAAAGGTTAAGGCAGATTCTTCACAGGTATGATTATAATCCTGATGAGGCTGATTAGTGTATGTTTCCAGCACAAAAGCTGAGTCATATCGACAAGGAACTATTTCATTTCCTTCTGCCTGAGGTGGATTTCCAGAAGTATTAGACACTTCAGTCTGAAAGATGCTGGCAGCAATCCTAAATTGTGGACAATCTAATTCTGCATGTGCATTGGTATTGTGAATCCTGCACCAATTGGTAAGGGCTGCTTCAGCAAGATTGACTCTAGTAGTCTGTTTGGTTTCACCAGGAGGCTAATTGTCTAGGGGTGATGGTAATGAACCATTATTTGGCCTGGAGTTCCACACTCTGGGCTGCCTAGGAGGATTATTGTTATTTCCACCACTATTGTTGAAGTTATTGTTGTATCCTCTGTCAGGGTAATTTGGTCTGTCATTGGAATAACTCTTATTCTGACCTGACTGTGAATAAAACCCTTGATTTCTCAAGTGTGTTACTTCTGTGGTGAGTTTTCTCAACTGAGCAGCAATTTCTTTGATTTCCTCTTTCTCCTCTTGAGCTTTGGCCACTACATTTTCAGTCTGAGGCTGGAAAAAGGAAGATCCATGGTTATTGTGGGATAGATCTGTACCCTGAGGTGTCTGAGCATGTGCAGGATATTGTGGCAATTGGCCATTTCCATTAGGAGGAGGCATAATACTCAATGGAGGTACTTGCAAAGGTGTAGGCATGATTGCTGGGGGCATCACTGCTCCATTTGGATATTGTGCAGGATATTGCGAAGGATAAGCTGCAGGATACTGTGCTGGATATTGTGACTGCATGCCAGGCAAAGTAGGGAATGCTATATTAGGAGTAGGAGCAGGTATCAGCTGCTGATTTACCTTGATAGCTTCTTGAAAAGCTCCTGTCAATGTGGTGATCTCAGGATGTGTTCTCCTGATGAACATGGCGGTTAATGGATCCAGGGCTGAATAATAAATACTCCTAGCAGCATCATCAGCCACCACATATGGGGTAACTAGCTTGGACAACATTTTATGGAACCTAGCATTGAAATTTGCAATAGGTTCATGCTCAAATCTCTTAATTGTGGCAAACATGTGGTAATTCATGGATGGATCAATAGGGACCTTGAATCTGTCAAGAAAGGCCTTCTCTAAGACAGCCCACGAATCGACAGAAGATTGACCAAGACTGATGAACCAATTATAAGCCTCTTCCCCTAAGGAAAAAGGGAATAATCTGCACACCACGTCCTGATGTTCTATTCTGGCTCTGCAGCAAGCTTCTTTAAATGTCCTGATATGATCATCCGCATCCTGATAAGGATGGTATTTTGGACAAAGTTTGTCCGGATACTTTGGTAACTCATGATACGCAGTAAAGGTCAATGGTGATTCTGCTGCAGAGAACGACATTGCAACCTGAGGGGGCTGAACTGGTGGTGCAGTTGGCTGAGGTTGGACTAAAGGCACACCCTGAGGTTGAACAGGAGGTGTCACGGGTATACCGGAAGGTATTTGCAAACCAACAGGAGTTACAGAAGGAGGTCCTGGTGAAGTTCTGGACGCACTAGACTCTGGAGTATGGTGAACATCTACAGTCTTAGGCCTAAAACCTCTAACAGGCAATTCTTCGAAAATTTCACTATGTCTAGACCTGGTATTTATCCTGTGAGCCAGGATTTCTTGATTTGGAGGCCAATTAGCTGAAACTTTGCAAATATCGGCTAGATTCCACCGGACGAGGTGATATTTGCAGTCAACTTGCAACTCAAACTGAATATTTACGCGATATTTGCGAAGATACTGCAAATATGACGGGACATTGGGATATTCTGACCAGTAGCACAAGACCTCACGTGTTTAAGGCTCAAATTCTCAAAGCTTGAACAAATTTACGCATCTTTGGCCAATATTTAGTGAATTTAAAGAAATCTACTGTAAAGCCTGCAATATTTATGTGAAATTTGGAAATCTTTACACAGAATGTGCATATACAGACTTGTCGCAGCAAATATTTACGCAATATGATGAAATTCACAAAATGATCTGAGGTTACCTTACTCTAAGCGTCATCAAACCTGAAAGTACTGATGATGAACGTGATCTTCTGGACTCAGGCCCTCCTTCTAGCGCCAATTTATGTTTGGTCATGATGTTAGTCATTCGCAAACATAGAATAAAAGTTACACAACAACCTTTACTCATCTTGAAAGATACGATGAATCCAAAGAATTCATGATCCCAAGTCTCCATTGATTAGGTCTTAATCTACTGACGTTACTCAGTAGTTGATGTGTGTTGCTGTTTTCCATTCAGGGGCCTTACGTGTTTCTGCACTGTTCATCATCATTATCTTCAAACATCCTGCTCTGGATGTTTGCTCTGCATAAGTCTCCAACAATTCTACCTCTGCACTGTAAATTTAGTCAAATAAAGTGCCTACAGGCTGATATTTGCATGATTTCTACCATTATTTATGATTCCTTGCATGATATTTTCAATAATACATGCATTTAACCCAAATATGCTAATGATCTTCAGTTACCTACGGGATTTCAGCATATTTCACTGTTTCTGCTTGTTATTTATCATGATTTTGCAGTTATGGTGATGAATTAATGAAATTGAAAAAGGAAAAGGGTTAAAGAATGAGATTCCCAAAACTACTGGACTTAGATCACTGATTCACATACAAGCTCCCATACTTGCAATGAAAAGAAGGAAAACTAGAAATCATACTTCACCAGGACATTCCACAAATCCGCATGATCTAGTGCAAATCTTCAAAGGAAAGTTGACAACAACATGTAATGAAATGAAAGCGCTTCCAGTTGAACACAGCATTCACCAGTACATATCCAGAAATCAACAAGAAAGATTACGTAAAATTTACAATCAGGATGTAATCTGGAACTTCATATTCATTCAGTATGCTCAAGAACAGGTACATTTACAGTGATCTGAAGAAAGAATCTTGACATTTCAACAATTCTATCCTCATTAGTCTCAGTAATCCGATCTCTTAATTGATTCTACAGTAATTAGCTTTTTGCGCCAGATGCGTCTGTGTATTCTAATGTATTCCTTCCTTCATTAATGACAAGCCTTGGCTCTTATATAGAACAACTGCCAAAAAATAGTTACAACGATCCAAGGATCAGGATCCTCTCACAACAAACAACGGTCCAGATGAAAAGCACATGCTTCGCCAGTTAGCAAATGTACAGCTGGCACGGAATATTCCAGCATCTTCAACTTGATTCGTTCTCCAGCTGGCAAACAGCATATTTGACAATATCCTCCTCATTTTTGGCCCATGTTGACTCCATGCGCAACTTTGTAATGCTCAGCTTCAGCAGCAGCCCTAACAGCATCATGACTTCAATGCTCAGCTTCAGCAGCATCATGACTTCAATGTTCAGCTTCAGCAGCAGCATCATGACTTCCTACAAATAAACAGACAAACATTAAGTTCATCATCATGTGGATAAACAACAAGAAGTAAACAATTTATTAAACATACCTCCCAATGTGCAGCTACAGGCAATCAGGCTTTACCTGTGGAAAATATGCACTAAATGCATAAACAGCATAAAACAACCAGGTCAACCCTTGTTGACCAACATCAGGCAGTCGGGCTTTCAAATTTCTATAGCTTCATGTTTTCCCGCCCATTTCCATGTGTATCGGGTTCAAATATGATCAGGTATGTCAACATATACAAGGAAATAACCGCCCTTAACAAATTACTTCATACCTGGCTTTGCATGCTCTGTTTGAATGTTTCGGGTCATCATCATCATGTTTGCATCAGTGCGACCACATGTGATCAGGTTGACAATATTAGACTTGGCCGACGACAACAGTTATACCTACGCCGAAAATCATGATGATGACCAACCCCTAGTCTTCTATCCAGCTGCAGGATACCACAAAATATGATGCCCCTCCTTTCCGAATGCTCTGATGAAAAGCACATCAGGATGTTTCACTTCTTCATACTGGGAAAGAAAGACATCGTTGTCATCATCATGATGAAGACAAACAGGAGGACTTGGAAAATGATCCTGCCGCTGAGGAAAGGAATATCACGGTGACGTCATCATCATATTCGAGCTTCAATAAAATGCAAAGGGATGACGTCACCGTCATGTTTCGTTAAGATCAGGAGATAACTAGAATATCGGGTCACCTCTAAGGAAGATGATCAGGTGGATGCATGTAAAATGACCCCTTTTCGGCCAAGGTAACCTGATCAAAAGATCAGGATGATGATGATCATCATCATCATATTCACACCGGGTGATCTAAAATATGATCCTGCTGAAAGTCCTGATGACGCCATCAGGATATCCGGGGCTTGTGTTAATCTTCGAACATGACGTCATCGTCATCATCATATTGGCGAACAGGATCATGCCTTGGAAAATATCCTGCCGGAGGAGAAAGGTGATGGTGACGTCATCGTCATCATCATATCCGCAAAAGTTTATACTTCTCGGCAGGAGGATATTACGAACTGTCGGGAGAGACGAACAAGATCATGATGATCTTGTTCAACATGACATAGGAAAGGAAAATCACCCTCCATTTCGAAAGATAAGGTGATCATCATGATCACGCAAAAGGAAAACAGGAGGATATTACGAACTGCGATCCTGCCTGGAAAGATCATGATGATGATGTTTACCAGGACTTTGACGTGCGCGCGCAAATTATGCAGATGGCGGGTTTCTTAAGTAGGGGGATGATCATCAGCATGATATTATCACATCGGGTGATGTTAGAATATCATGATGCTCGCGATGTGCCCAAGGTTGCTTGACGGGAAAACACACTATCACTTAAGATTGACGTCCGGATGTTTCGGGACTGCATGATTTTTATCAGGTGATAGAGTAAGATCATGATGATGACCTTTGGGGATACAAAAGACCGCTCGACAGGAAAAGATTATTACGACTTAAACCTGACGTCCGGATGTTTCAACCTCAGGATATTATCAGGGGCTTTTCAAATATCATGATGATGATGTTCATACAGCAATTATCAGGTTTGACCAAAACTTTGACTGCTCACAACTCCTTCATATGGACGAATTTTCAAGTGATGTAAAAGGCAAACCTGCATGGAATTTCAAGCTCTTTCTAACCATGAAGTCATAGAAACAAAATATGAACTTTGACAAACTAACCTCATGATGATGACCTACCTCATCCTGACCTTCATGATGATGATGCACCTGACCTATTTTTACCAAACCACCAGAAAGCAGACAACACAAACCAAGCCAAAAGTTGGGTCCCTGTTTTGCCAAGTCAAAATGGGGCGTGTTGTGTAACCACACAACAAGCACCAGCTTCCATATCCTCATACAGACAATAGTTGCACGAATTGAGCTCACAGACAGAAGGGAGTGCGTGATCATCAACAGAATTAAGAGCATTGTCAGAAGTCCACTGGTATAAAAGGAAATTTGCATATCCAGGTAAGTAAATGAAACCCTCGTCCTATTGTTTCTGTAATAGTCAGGTATGGGTGGTTAATCTGAAGTTTTGGTTTATGCATCCATATGATTAAGTAATGTTGAACAGATACAGTAGGCATGATGATTAGTAAAGTTAATTGTAATATGTATGCATGTGTATACCCATTGTAAGATAGGATTTTGTTAATTGCAGGCACCCATGGCTGACAAGAGGTTAGTTAAGTGTCAAGAAGAATTCAATAAGCCTATGTTCTCCTCTCAGAGGGGCATCCTGTTTAAGTATGGTGCAATTATAGATACCCATCAGGGGAATACCGATTTAGAAGCATGGTCAGCCAGGTTGAACGATGAGAATAATAAGAGTCCTATGCTGGATGCAGTTTTCATATCCAGGATGTGGAATGCCACCGATTTTTCATACTCCATGGAATCTCCAGAACTGGTTATTGAGTGTGCCAGGAACTATAATCCAGAGACCAGGCAGGTGATGAAACATGGGAGGATATATGCTGACCTATCCATCAAGGGTCTTTCCAAGACATTTGGATTGCCATTAGGCAGCAAGGTTAAAAGTGTGGACCTGAAGAAGTCAGAGAAAGAATATGAAAACAACAAGAAACAAGCCAGGAAGAATATGTATCAATGGAGGGCTAAAAACAGTACATATCCTACAGCAGCCAAACTTCCTGTGCATCTATTCAAATATGATTTTGCTGATGAATATCAATACATGATTGCACTACTGAACAGAGTAACAAGCCAGCCTGATGCTGGTAGTTTTAGAGACTGGATGTATGGTGTAATAATGATGTGTTTGTATTCAGATATCAAGCCACTGTGGGGCCAACTAATAAGTGATGCTCTGCATGAGCAGCTAATGGACCTAGGAGGTTCAAATTGTGCTTTTTATATGACATCATACATTATTTACTCCTGTGCTTATAAAGGCACATTTGATGCACTAATTACAAATGGAAAGCTTACAGGCACAGTTAATGCTGTGCACATTTGGGATAATCATCCCCAGCTGCAAAGAGCCAATTACCTCCAAGATTACAAACTGGTAAATGATGCATTTTCTATGCATCTGGTCAGAACCATGGAGGAGGATAGAACAAAGAGATTGAGCATGGAAGCTCAAGAGACAATCTATAGGCATGGAGCCTGGTATATTCAATTTGCCACATTTTCCTACATGAGGATTGAGGGTTTTGAAGGACCTCCCCTCATGCTGCCAAGGTATCCCACTGATGCAGTGATACTGATGGAGTTCATAAGGCAGAGCTCCACAATATTAAAAATATACAAGGATGCAAGGAAGTTGCCACCAATTTTGTTTCCAGTCACCATTGGATGGTACATGTGTCCTAATTCAGAGAACATAAAGAAGGTGATGATCACCTTGAATGAAATGAAACTGTAGCCTTTTCCACTGACAAGACCATATGATCCTTACGGCAGGATGCATAAAATAATAGGTAAGCCTATTCATCAGAGGCACCTAGAAGACTTCTGGGCTGACTGTGAAGATGAAGCAGAAGCAAGAAGAAGAAGATATCAAAGGCTAACTTTGAATCAAATTAGAACCTTTGATTACATCCCCATCCCCCAACAATCGAAGAAAGATGATGGCAAGATAATTGCAGATGAGTATGAGCAGAAGAAAATATATAATGATACCATCTCTGCACCTGACCTCACCATACAAGAGGACATATCCTTGGACACTTTCATTGCCAGGACCATACAACTAATGCAATTCTGGGTTGATGAACAGATAGGGGCATTGAAGAAGAAGGGTGTTGCCATTACGGTGGACAACAAGAAGAAGGGGCAGGATATTCTTGATGGGGAGTATGATGACTTCTTGAATGAGAAGAGAAAGTCTAAGGGAGATAGACTCCCTCCACCACAACAACAGAGTAAAAGAGCGCCAAGGGGCAAGAAAGTAGATAATGAACCCAAAGGGGTTATTATTGAAAGGGCAGTATTTGTAGTTGAGGAGGCAGCAACATCAGGATCAAGATCTAGATCAGGATCAGCATCCCCTCCAAGGACAAGGAAAGGAAAGTCCAAGAAGAGTAAGACAACAGAGGTTGGAATTACTGAGACCCTAGAAGAGGATCAATCCTCAAGAAAACATGATGAAGAAGATATCCTCATGGAGGGAGAGCCTGAAGAAGAAGAGGCTCCTTTGATAATAAAAAGAAAAAGAAGAGCTCCACAGGTGGTGGTATCTACCCCACCTAAGAAATAAAGAACCTCCATGAGAGGTGAAATAAGACAACCCCCTACATTGTTACAAGGGGTAGGTAGTGAAGTGCATAGGGAACTTCAACACAATGTTCCACTTCCTACCATAGTCAAGTTTAAGACCGAGCTCCCAGAAGAGCAAATGAAAGAAACCTCCCAAACACAAGCAGAAGGTCACATCTCGCTAGATGAGACAATAAATTTGTCTAATGATGAAGTTATGTAGGAAGTAGCTTCACAGAAGATGGAAACCCTTGTTGCAGGTACTTACATGACCCCTCACAAGACCACTAGTTCAAACCATACTGGAGGAGATGAAGCAAGTGGAAACCGAGAAAGAAAAGAGCCCAGAGCAGATAGCCCAAGAAATGGGGCTAGATATACTGATTGTAGAGGTGACAAATCCTGCGGTGATAGACATAACAGAGAAATAGGATGTAAATCCTGAACATCCAAGAGGATCACCTAACAAATGGCAACCTGCAGAAGAAGTGAAGATGGCATAACCAGAAGGCCATGCTTCAGAAATAAGCCAACCAAGTGCACAAGATGTATCAGTGGAACCTACTATAGTAGAAGTTCAGGAAAGGAAAGTTGATGAGGAAGGTGTGGTAGAAGATCTTGCTACCAAGGTTCAAGAAATAAGTAGCACAGGTGCAGAACAAATTGTGATTACAGAACCAGCACTAGCACTTAAGGAGACTTCTCAATTATCCACAACTGAGAATCTTTTTTAGCAGGAGGAACAGCCAAAGGAGGATGAGGTAATGACAGAAAAGGATCATGATCATCATGATCAGCATATAGATACATCACAGGATCCTCCACCTCAGGAAGATGCTCCTCCGGAGAAGGAAGTTCCTCAACAGGAGGATGTGCCACAGGATCAACGTCAAAGTGAGCATCATGAAGAAGAATTAAGGAAATCACCTTCTCCATCACATCTGCTGACAGAAATAGGAGACATAGGTGAACATCATGATGATGCAAAGAAATATGACCAGGTACCTCCGTGGTTGGAGAAAGAGGTAAATGCAGAGGTAGAATTTGAAATTCAAGAATTTGATGTATCTACCTTATTTACTGAGGATATAATAAAACCTAAAAGGAAGGCCAGAATGACTTCAGCCATCAAAAGAGATCCAACAATTGGGAGGACTACACAGATTGCAGTACCTACTGTGGAGAAAGAAAAAGGTAAAATTACCTTAGATGAGTTCCAAATCAGCATAGTGGACTTAGGATTTGCCAATGAAGACCAAGAGGGCAAGGATATTATTGATTCTTTAATCCAGAAGATGAAAAGGGAGAAGGAGAAAAATAAGCAACACAAAGAGCACATTGCTCAGTTGCATGCCTATATAGGAAGGCTAACTAATACTGAAGATACTTCAACTGAACATGCAGTCCCATTGACTGCTATTTCTCAAGAGGAGGTGAATAAATTAGACCTCATGAAACATGAGGCA
Organism: Cunninghamia lanceolata; assembly: GCA_027924645.1. Classification (NCBI taxonomy): domain Eukaryota; kingdom Viridiplantae; phylum Streptophyta; class Pinopsida; order Cupressales; family Cupressaceae; genus Cunninghamia; species Cunninghamia lanceolata. The sequence continues at coordinate 1,501,928 of BSBN01001161.1, forward strand.
TCTGTACTAAGGAGATGGATGTCATCCACATTGGGTGATGCAGAGGAAGTGGTAAAGGCCTCTTTGAAGAGGTGGAACACTCTCAGTGACTCCAGGACCAAGGTAGACAAATTGCAGATGCAGACAGAAAAAAGGTCTTACAAATTGGAAAATGTATTAGACATCCTGGGAGATATAAGAAGGATAAATCCTTAGTTGCTCATCAATAAACAGGTACTAAATAGTAATACTGCCTTGTTGGTTGACATATGGTATAAGGACATTCAATTTGAATGTGGAGTACTTAGAAGATGCAATAATAAACTGAGAGATATAAGCATGAAGTTGCATGGTTTAATGTCTGTTGAGGCAAGAATATTGGGAACACTGGAAGGAAAAGTGGAAGGGAAAGTTGAAAATCAAGATGAAGAGTTTGCCATCAAAGCTTTACACGGCAACTTCCAATCAGTAGCTGATGATCCACTTGTCCACTTGACAGAAGAAGTCAGACAAAATAATGAGAATCAAAGTCAAGATGGAAAATTACAATGAGATGCTGCAAGATAGGAAAGACAAACTAGATAGCAGTAGACACAAATATGAGGCACACAAGCATGCCATCATCAAAGCAAGGACTTAGGATGGTGGAGAAATAGATAAAATTGTGCAGTTATATGAACAGATCCGGAGCAGCATGCAACCTCATATGCGAAGTCATCATCATTAGGATGATGAAAGTTCGGGAAGCGATGCACATGATGATGATGCAGCATAAAGTAAATATCAGCATTGGATACTTAGTGGAAATAAGTTTTTTAGATAGTTGCCAGCTGGCAACTTGTGCCATTTTGTAAGGTTGACATAGTCAAAGAGAAATCTTGACCATAGATATTCAAAGACAAATCAAGATCGTTGATCTTTTGTAACGAATTCCTCACCTTGTTCTATAAAAGGTGTAGGAATGCTTCATTTTGAACATTCGAAACTTAATTGAAATTTGTCTGCTGAAATATTCAGGGCTCATTTCAAAGCTTTTTGTATAGATTTATATCTTTGCATACTTAGTGAATGAGAAGACTATTTTGGTTACAATTCATAGTAAATCTTGAGTAATCAGTGTGTGAATTATGGATTTAAGTGGTGATTTGCTGCGTCCTTTGGAGTGCATGTCCACTTACATACATTGTTTTCATACAATTCCTTTGAAGTTAGCACCTACTGTATCTAGCTGTGGAATGTCCTGGTGAACATATGGTTTGGTTTTCTTCTCCTCATGACTGTATCTGATATACATGTGGTTCAATAGTTGAAGATTCATCTTTCATTTGAAGCATTTCTTTCAATTTCTTTAAATTTTAGAACATTTCACTATCATAATTGCAAATAACTGAACATCTAAAGCAAACAATACAAATATGTGGACATCTCATAGATAAGTGGAAATATTTAGCATATTTGAAGCTAAAGCATGCATTACTGATAAATATCATGCAAATATTTGAGTATAATTGTATCATTGAATCAAATAACTATGTAAAATGACCTCTTTGTGAAGAATCTTTGCAGAAATAGCATCATGATGATGAACTCTATGTAAGGCCCCAAAATGGAAACAGCAACACACATCAACCTCTGAGTAATGTCAGAAGATTAAGACCTAATCACCAGAGACTTGGGATCATGAATTCTCTGAATTCATCACATCTTTCAAGATGAATAAAGGTTAATGTGTATTTTTATTCTATGCTTGTTTGTGACTAACATCATGACCAATAGGTAGATGTCATTAGATTGGTCACATTTAATCTTAAGGACTATGTATGGTACAAAAATGAAGGTGTTGTTTGAACCTTTGTCTATGTAACATATTATTGAGGAACCATCATCAAAGTTTGAAGTGTCTCATGCTATGATCAGTAGAGAGGAAAGAGTCTTGGTAGAAGAGATAGGAGAATGGACTACAAAGGATGGACAGGAAGAGGATGATAATTACATATCATGTATAATGTACGGTGATCCTTTTGGAAATTATGACTCTACTGGCTTGGGGACATGTGTCATTTTTTATGAAGATCAAGAAATACCTAAGGGGACGAGTCAGCCGAAAGAAGGTGAAGAGGATCATGAACAAGACTATGAAATTTGAACACTAAATTTTGATGCAAGTAGAAGCAAAAATGTTACTGGAGAAGGCATTTTCCTTACTTCATCAGAAGGGGAAAAGGTTCTTAGAGCTCTATGCTTCCATTTTGCCTACACTAATAATGAAGCTGAATATGAATCCCTAGTACATGGCTTGATTCTTGCTAAAAGGGATAAAGAACCTAAGAGTCTTGGGTGATTCAGAGTTGGTTGTAAAATAGATAAGGGAAATAGTTTCTGCAAAAAATGTGAGAATAAGGTCATATCGTCATCGAATATTAGACCTAGTTGAAGATTTTGATGACTTCAATATACAAGTCATACCAAGATCCCACAATACTGAAGCAAACAGGATGGCTCAGATCAGATCTCAGTTTGATCCAACTAAAGACTTGTTGATCAATGAACAAATAGTCAAGGTTATCATCCATCCTACCATTCCTAATAATGGAGACAATTGGCAAGTTTTTGATAGTCACCTACAAATCCTATTATTTCTACAATAGTCTAGGGAATTTACAGATCAGTTACAACCTAAAATTGAAGAGGCATATGGTGACCAGATCATGCAATTGAAATCAAATAAGCTTCTAAGAGGATTAATAACTTTGGAGAATCTTTTTAATCCTGATGATGCAAGCCTAGACAAGAGGAAGTTTGTGGCCAATAAAGATGATTACTCAGAGATTGAGGTCAGTAATGGAAGAAAGTTGAAGGTAGGCAACATCACTACAATGGAAGAAAGAGATAGAATGATATCTCTGTGTAATAAATATGACAAGGTAATAGCATGGACCTATGAAGATGTTCATGGTTATAACAGAGATATAGTCTAGCATACTATTGAGCTCTCTAAAGGATCAAAACCTGTACGTCAGAAATAGAGACTAGTAAATCCTAAGATTGAGTCTCTCATGGTTGAAGAACTCTAGAAGTTGTTAGAATCTAAGATAATTTTCCCATTTAAACACTCAACATGGGTGTATAATCTAGTACCTATGAGAAAGAAAAACTGAGAAATTAGGCTCTGCGTAGACTTTAGAGACCTGAATAAAGCCTCATTGAAGGACCACTATCCACTCCCTTGAATGGAGTAGATTTTACAGACTGTGGCTGGCGCTGAAAGATTTTCTTTGCTGGATGGATTTTTAGGTTATAATCAAATCTGGTTGACAAATGAAGACCAGTATAAGACTGCTTTCACCAATAAATGGGGTACCTTTACATATGCTAAGATGCCTTTTAGATTTTCAAATGCTGGAGCAAATTTTTAGCGTGCTATGGACATAGTGTTCAATGGTTTGAAAAATAACATCATTCTAATTTATTTGGATGATTTAACTGTATTAAAAAAAATGGATAATGATCACTTTGATCATTTAGAGGCCATTTTCTAAATATTTCAATAATTTGGGATATCTTTGAACCGCAAGAAGGGTGTGTTTGGAGTACCTCAAGGAAAGTTATTAGGACACATGGTTTCTAAAGATGGAATCTCTATTGACTCAAATAGAGTTAAGGCAATCATGGATTTATCTCTACCCATAAACAAGAAGGCAGTGTAATCCTTTTTGGGGAAGATTAACTTTGTTAATTGGTTTATATCTAATTGTGCAGGATTGTTTAGACCTATTACTTTGATGTTGAAAAAGGATATGAATTTTAAGTGGATGGCCGAAGGTAGACATGCTTTTTAAAATATAAAGAAGGCAATCTCTACTGCCCTAGTACTGCATAATCCAGACTTTTCTAAAGGCTTCATAATGTATGTATATGGTGGAGAATATAGTATAGCAATTGTCTTAACCCAAAAAGATCAAGAAGAAGAAGGAGAACATCCTATTTCTTTCTTTTCCAGAACATTGGGGGAATATGAATCCAAGTACCATTTTGTTGAAAAACAAGCATATGCCATAGTTAAAGGAATGAAAAACTTCAGACACTTAGTGATAGGAAATAAGATTTTGATATTGGTAGCCCATTCGAGTGTCAAAGAATACATTATGGAAGGGGAAATCACCAAGAAAAGAGCCAATTGGATAACTAAGATTCTAGAATATGATGTGGATGTAAAGTCCACTAAACTGGTAAGAGGAAGAGGGCTCTACCAATACATTGCTCAGGATTTAGAAGTGTCAACAATAAATGAAGAGGAAGAAGAGACTGTACTAAAAGTATAAGAGGATGACCTAGACTCATGGTTTAGTAACAAGATACAATTCATGCAAACTGGTCGACTCTCTAGGACTCTCTCCCGTGAAAAGAGAAGATACTATAGACATCAAGGATCTATTTCATCTTGATTGATCATGTCCTTTTTAGAAATAATTTTGATGGAATCTTACTTAAATGTGTGGAAAACAATGAGGCTCAAAGGATATTGCATGAATTACATTAGGGGACATCAGGACATTTTTCTGCAAAGACTATTGCCATGAAGATTACTCAAGCATGGTACTATTGGCCTTCAATATTTTCTAATTGCCATAAAATGGTCAAGGAATGTCATGCATGCCAATTCTATGTTGGTAAAAAGAAAGATGCAGCTCTACCTTTGAGTCCAATTATTGTAGATGAACCTTTCGCTTAGTGGGGATTGGATTTTATAGGAATGATTAATCTAGTTTCAAGCTGGGGACACAAATGGATTCTTACTGCAACAAACTATTTTACTAGGTGGAGTGAAGCTATCCCATTGAAAGAAGCCGCTGATTATTCTAGATTTTATTGAAGGAATAACTACCCATTTTGGGCTCCCTTGCATTATTATATTTAATAATCCAAAGGCATTTTTAGGGTCAAAGATATCTAATTTTTCCTTGAGGAATGGCATTTATTTGAAGACTTCATCAAATTATTATCCACAAGGGAATGGCTTGGCTAAGTCAAAAAAATACAAACTTGATCAAGCTGATAAAAAGAATGGGAATAGATCATCAAAGGGAATGGCATAAGCACCTCAATGCAGCATTATGGGCTGACAAAATTACACCAAAACAAGTTATTAAAGTGTCCCCTTACAAACTTTTGTATGGGAAAATTGCAATAATGCCATTGTCAATAGAGATTCCTACCTTGTAGTTAATCAAGCAGTTGAAATTTTAAGAAAACGACCCAATGCATGTGAGACTTGGAAAACTATTGGAATTGCGAGAGAAGAGGGAACTAGCCCATGAGTCTCTAATGAATCGTTAGAAAACTATGAAAAGTTGGTTTGATCAAAAGACTTCAGAGCTAGATTTTGAGATTGCTCCTTGGGTTTTAAAGTGGGATAAAAGGGCCTCAAAACTAGGATGTCATGGCAAGTTTGATTCACTATGGTCGGGACCCTTTAAGATCATTGCTTGTAAGCAGTGCAATGTGTATGAATTAGAGACTATGGAAGGAGAATCGTTAGACATTCCTATCCATGAGATCTTCATCAAACATTTCACATAAGGCCAATCATGCTCCCTATAGTATAGTTATCTTAATTTCCCTTCTGCATGTTTTCTTTTAATGTTTTTCCCACTTCTTTTAAATAAGTGTTCTTTAGAACACATGTCCGTGACTAAGGCTCTCCAAATATTCTAATTGTCCTTTCCAATGATATCATTGATAAAGACTCAGAGATCTATGTTGATGGCCAATGATATTGAAGAATAAGACATTAATGACAGGTCATCATGAGATTTGTTATAGAGGATCTCACTAACCATCTTTTGGGCACATTTTCCAGTCATTAATATGAAATGATGGCCTCATTAATGTGGTCTCATTAATTCTAGCCATTGGAGTTGAGCATTTTAAAAGAGTTCTACTCTTCATTACTGCATTGTTACAACAAAATTCACTACAAATACCTATCCTCTTCGACTTCTCAAGCAAGTGTATACCTTTAGTAGAAAATTGTAGAGATGGTCAAGGGAGGACAATCCTTAAAGGGTAACAAGCAAAGGGGTTTGCTCAAACTTCCAGAAAAGTGGAAGAAGACCAAGCCATATGCCACTACTAAGACACATCCTAGGGTCAACATACCAAGAACCGGAGTCCTCGAAAAAGGTGAGGTTGTGGACCCTTCTTCTCAAGTTAAAGGCTTTGTGGATGGTATTTTTGATCCTAGAATTTCTAAGAATCTAGAAACCCTAAGAGAAGGGGCACATGCGAGACTCATCCTCCAAGAAAAATAGGACAAAAATGAATCTTTTGGTATGAGGATTTGGAGTTATAATCTGATGTAGAGACACTAGGATAGAGGGAGGATAGAACAAGTTGACAAGGTTTTCACTACACCCAAAAACCCAAATTCAAAGATCAGTTTGTAAAAGTGGAAACAATAGTTAGAGGCTCTAAAATCTTCATGGAAAAGTTGATTAGACATGCCTTGGGACCCATTCCAATAATTGGCAAAGGCGGATCAAACTCAGAACTAGTACTTCCTTCACAAACCCAAGATATTGCTTATAGCCCTAGAAAAGAGAACAATCATCAATAACTTTTGATGCAGACCTTCAAACCCAGATCTGAGACAATCAAGAGATACCCATTTGGACTCCCTGTCACATATCCAAAAATGGATATAGGTTGTTTTGGACAGTATAGTCCAACCTATAACTCACCCTAGTGACCTAGAGCCCCAATTAGGCCAAAAATACAAAGAGACACCCCTAAAATTCGAGCACAGAACCCAACCAATGATTTGAACACTTAGAATACATGTCAAGACTATGGATTTTGTGGGTTTTTGGGTCCCAACATGGATTGCAACTGATTGGTCCTCTTTTGTTTTTTACTATGCCTCTAGACATCACCTAACACATGAGGATGTTAGGTATTCTCAATGAAGACTCCTCCTTCTTAAGTTTCCTACCAAAAACCTATCATAAAAACCTAAAACAATCAACAAAAAATCCATTCCACTGATCAGGAGTTGATCAAATCAGTGGAATGCGAAGCAAGAACATGTTTCTATAAAAAAACCCAAGGTTAGGTTATGGCGATCAGATTTCAGAGAAATGCAGATATCTCAAACACAAAATGATTTCAAAACCTCTAACCACTTGAAATGGAAGCCTAACTCATACCTATATCATTTCTTAACTTTTTTCCATATGACACCTCCGTACAAGAATAGGGTATGACCTGTAGCAACAAATTTACACAGAAAATGCAGAAAACTAAATTCTTATTACTATCTTCTCCTTCAAAATGGATTCTTCAAGACTTCTCCTCCTTACAATGAATAGGGCAGGGATTTAAGAAGCCTGCCAATCAATTTGAAATGGTTTAGAGTATAGTTGGGGTTGATGGAAGGTATGGTAACCATCAGACTGTCTCTGTAATGGTCCTGTTTGGGGACTGTAACTGCCCTGTTTTACAATGGCAACTAATTACTAGTTTATCACAATGGCCATCGATTGGTTTATGACTTGTCAACACCTTTGACAAATGTCATTAAACCTTTGAAAAAGTCTACCACCTCTTAACATATGCCAAAAAAGGCTTACAATATGAGAAAACATATGACTGCCCCTATGTTTCTATGATTACCTTTTACATGCCTTAGAAGACTTACAAATAGAACTGCCTATTACACCTTATGACATCAACAAGAAATGGACATGGTCCTTATTACAACATTAGAATGGTCTTCAATACCTTATGGAATCAACAAGACAAAAATGAACATCAAAAACAAGACATAAGTCCTTTAGTCTCCTTGGTGCTCCTGCACCATACTCCCCGGGTGGAAAGAGAACTCAAGTCTCTTGAGGAAGTAGATCAGCAATTGTGACACCATGATTCAAGATGTCTTCTTCACTCATCCAAGTGGCGTATTCAATGGGTAAGCCACTCCTTTTGACAAGGTACTATTTGTATGTCTTCTTTTTAGTCTTTTTCAAGACCTTGGTGTCCAAGATACATCCTAGTTTCAAGGGTTGAGTAGGTGGAAGACCTTTAACCCATTCATCATCTCCTGCTGCTGTCATATCTGCCTCTGAATCTGCATTATGATCACCTTTGAAAGGGAACAAGTCTAAAACATTAAAGATAGGAGATATGGCCAAGCCTTGAGGAAGTTCAATCTCACAGGCATTGGTCCCAAACTTGTGCACAATCTGGCTGGTCCTATCTTCTTCATGAGGAGTTTGGTTGGTTGCCCCTTTGGAAGTCTCTCCTTCTTCAAATGTGCCATGACCAAATCTGCAACCTTGTATTGTACATCTCTCCTTCTCTCATTGGCTTTCTCCTTGTACTTTTCATTGTTCCTTTGAAGAGTTTCTCTTACATTATCATGGATGTCCTTCATTGCTAATGCAAAGTCTTCACCTTGAGCACTCTTCCTCTCCAATCCATGGAGATATCTCAATTAAAGAATACCTCTTGGGTGAACACCATAAACAATCTCAAATGGACTCCTTCCTGTGCTTCTATTGGTGGAGTCATTATAAGCAAATTTGCTTGAGGGATGATCATATCCCATGCCTCTCCATGTTGTTTGGTAAGACACCTGAGAAGATTTCCCAAGGACATATTCAGCACCTCAATTTGGCCATTAGTCTAAGCATGATAGGCTGAAGTGAATGGCAATTGAGTGCCCAACTTCTTCCACAAAGTGCACCAAAAGTGGCTTACAAACTTTCGATCCCTAACAGTCACAATGTTAAGAGGCAAACCATGGATTCTAACAATTTATTTGAAGAACAAACCAGCAATGTGTGAAGCATCATTAGTGCATTTACATGGCAATAAATGAGCCATCTTGCTGAATCTATCCACCACAACAAATATGCTATCAAAGCCTCTTTGAGTCCTAGGAAGACCCAAGACAAAATCCATGATAATACTTTCCCATGGCCTATTAGGAATAGGAAGTGGCTGATATAGACCAGCATTAGATGAAGTACCATTTGCCCTTTGACAAATACTACAACATTCAACAAATTTTCTGGTATTTGATTGCATTTTAGGCCAAAAATAAAACCTCTTCACCTAATCCAATGTTTTATCCAGTCCATAGTGACCTCCTAGTCCACCACAATGTTTTTCCTTTATGAAGTTCTCCCTCATGGAACACTTATGAACACATAGTTGGCTGCCTTTTAACAACAACCCCTGCTGTAACAAAAACTTAGAAAAATCAGAATGATAAGAGTCTGAAAACTGTGAACAAACTTCATATACCTCCTTGAAATCTTCATCATCCTAATACACATGTTTGAGAGCATCAACCCCTACACTTTGCAACTGAATTTCTTGAACCATACACACCCTTCTACTCAATTCATCTGCCACTTTGTTGGCCTGTCCCTTCTTGTGTTTGATTGAAAAAGTATATGCTTGGAGTTGTTCAACCCATTTCATATGCCTATGATTGAGTTTCTCCTATGAATTAGAAAACTAAGTGCATGGTTGTCAGTATAAACAATAAATTCTTTAGGCAAAAGATAGTGCCTCCATTTTTTCAAAGCTTACACCGTTGCATACAATTCCAAGTCATAAGTAGAGTACTTTCGCTTAGCATCATTCAATTTTTCACTAAAGAAAGCAACAAACCTGCCTTCTTGACTTAGGACAGCCCCTATAGCAAGGTTACTAGCATCACATTCCACCACAAACAACTTGTTAAAGTTGGGCAAAACAAGAATGGGCTGTTGTGCTACTTTTTGCTTCAAATTTTCAAAAGAATCATTGGCTGCCTTTGTCCAAAAAAAATTACATTTATGCCCCCCTTTGATGGTATCCAAAATTGGTGCACAAATATGACTAAAACCCCTTATGAATTTCCTATAAAATGTTGCCAAACCATGAAAACTTTTCACATCACCTACTATTTTTGGAGTTGGCCATGACAAAATGGCCTCTCCCTTTGCTGGATCCATCTTTAAACTACCTTGGGAAATGACAAAACCAAGATAGGTGAGTTCTTCCTTCATGAAGACACTCTTTTCCATGTTGATCATCAATTGTTCATTATGTAACTTCTTCAAAACATGATCCAAATGTTGCAAATGCTCTTCCTTAGTCCTGCTGAAAACAAGAATGTCATCCAAGTATACCACAACAAATTTGCCAATGAAATCCTTCAACACTTCATTTATGAGATGCATAAAAGTAATTGGGGCATTAGATAGACCAAATGGCATCACCAACCATTCATAAAGACCCTCATTTGTTTTGAATGTTGTCTTCCATTCATCCCCTTGCTTTATCCTGATTTGATGATACCCACTCATAAGATCAATCTTAGAAAAGTATCTATCCCCTCCCAAACAGTCCATTAGGTCCTCAATTCTAGGCATAGGGAACCTATATCTTATGGTAATTTTGTTAATGGCTCTAGAATCTGTACACAACCTCCATTTGCCATCCTTTTTAGGGGCTAGGACTGTTGGGACAGCACATGGGCTAAGGCTCTTTCTTACCAATCCCTTATCCAACAATTCTTGCACTTGCTTGGCAATCTCTTCATTTTGAGAAGGTGTCATCTAGTATGTTGCTTTATTTGGCAAAGTAGATCTTGGTATGAAGTCAATTTGATGGCTTATGTCCCTAATAGGTGGCAACTCATTAGGAATTTATTCTACCATAATCCCCTTATACTTCTCTAACAATTGGTGCACTTCCTTAGGAACCTCTTCCTTACTAGGATCATGCAAACTAGGACTATTTTTAGGCTTCAAAATCAGAGCATACCCATGGGCTCCTTCCTCCTTAAGGGTGTCTAAAAACTCTTTACCACTCACAATCATGACACTTGACCCAACACTCTTCTCTACATTCTCATCGGGCAATGGATCCATTCTATACTTCCTATCATTCTTAGTTATAATGAAAGAATTAATTTTACCATCATGTTGTGATTGAACATCATATTGCCATGGGTGTCCTAACAGCAAATGAAAAGCATCCATGGGAATTATATCACACAAAATCTTATCCTTATATTCTCCTATCTCAAATTCTACCCATGATTGTTCATCTACCAAAACTCGTTGCCCCTTATTCAACCATGATACTTTATAAGGACTAACATGAGGAAATCTTTTCAATTTCAATTTGTCTACCATTTCAATAGAAACCAAATTTTTAGTTGAGCCTAAATCAACAATTACCTTGCAAATATTACCATAGGCCTTGCATGTTGTCCTAAACAATGTCTTCCTTTGAGGGTGTTCTTGTGTTTGAGGCACTTTCAACATGATTCTTCTCATCATCAAACTTTCTCCTTCATGGACTAGGGCTGCACTTCCAACTGGTGAGTTAACACTTTGGCAATCTTCCTCTGGGATCAATTGGTTCCTTCTCTCTCCTCCATGAGAGCTTGAGGCTTTCTTTTCAAGACATTTGAAGGTTGGATGTCCCACTTGGTTGCAATTGTAGCACCTTCCTGTGAAGACATTAGGACCTCTTCCTTATCCACCAAATCTACCCCTTCCATTGGGCCTCCTTCCTCTAAAGCTTCCTCTAGAACCTGATTCTCCACTTTTCTCTTGGGAACTAGATTCCCCGTGACTTCTTTGGGACTAATTTCTACCTCTAAAACTACCCCTACCTCTGAAAGTTCTACCACCTTTCCTCTTCAACTTCTCTTCAGCCCTTAATGCCACTTGAAAGCATTTATCCACAGTTTCAGGGGTTCATAAACTGATTTCATCTTGAATATTAAACCTTAAACCATTTAGATACCTTGCCACTTTACCTTTTCCATCCTCCATGTATCCACAACGAAGAGAGAACTTGTGAAACTCCTTGGTGTAGGTGGCCACATCCAAATCTCTTTGCTTGAGATTTTGCATCTTCTTGTAGATCTGCACCTCATAGTCTGATGGAAGGAATTAGGACTTGATCCTCTCCAACATTCTGCTCCATGAAGAGAACATACTCTTCCCATTCTTTACCCTCTCACCTTGGGTGTAATTCCACCATGTAAGGGCAGCACCTTTGAGTTTAGTTTTTGCAAACTTCACCCTCTTGTTTTCAGGAACTTCTTTGTATTCAAAGTAGTTGTTTAGGGCCTCAATCCACCCCATGACTTCATCAGAATTCATCTTGCCACTAAACATGGGAATCTCCATCCGAGCCTCTGAAGAATCCTTGCCAATTGCCTTGATGGCTTCAAGCAAATGCTTTTGATCTGCAAGTACCTCTACCTCTTCTTGATCTTCTTCTTCCTCCTCTTTTTCTTCCTTTTCATCAAAACCTTCATCTATCCTCTTCCCTATCCTCAATGCCTTCAACTCTTGTTGGAGTGCTTCCTTGACTCCACTTTTGATCTTTTCTTCCATCTCCTTGAACTTCTTAACCACCTCAATGGTCATCCCCTTTGGAGGCATATTACTAGCCTCTCCTTCACTCTCCTTTGCTAACATATACCAGGCCTTACACAACCAACAACAAAACCTTTTATGGCTCTGATACCACTATGATGTAGAGACACTAGGATAGAGGGAGGATAGAACAAGTTGACAGGGTTTTCACTACACCCAAAAACCCAAATTCAAAGATCAATTTGCCAAAGTGGGAACAAAAGTTAGAGGCTCTGAAATATTCATGGAAAAGTTGATTAGACATGCATTGGGACCCATTCCAATCATTGGCAAAGGAAGATCAAACTCAGAACTAGTACTTCCTTCACAAACCCAAGATATTACTTGTAGCCCTAGAAAAGAGAACAATCATCAATAACTTTTGATGCAGACCTTCAAACCTAGATCTGAGACATTCAGGAGATACCCATTTGGACTCCCTTTCACATATCCAAAAATGGGTATAGGTTGTTTTGGATGGTATAGTCCAACCTATAACTCACCCTAGTGACCTAGAGCCCCAATTAGGCCAAAAATACAAAGAGACCCCCCTAAAATTCGTGCACAGAACCCAACCAATGATTTGAGCACTTAAAGTACATGTCAAGACTATGGATTTTGTGGATTTTGGGGGCCCAACATGGACTGCAACTGATTGGTCCTCTTTTGTTCTTTACTATGCCTCTAGACATCGCCTAACACGTGAGGATGTTAGGTATTCTCAATGAAGACTCCTCCTTCTTAAGTTTCCTACCAAAAACCTATCATAACAACCTAAAAAAATGAACAACAAATCCATTCCATCGATCAGTAGTTGGTCAAACCAGTGGAATGGGAAGCAATAACATGTTTCTATCAAAAAACCCTAGGTTAGGTTATGGTGATCAGATTTCAGAGAAATGCAGATATCTCAAACACAAAATGATTTCAAAACCTCTAACCACTTGAAATAGAAGTCTGACTCATACCTCTATCATTCCTTAACTTTTTTCCTTATGACACCTCCATACAAGAACAAGGTATGGCCTATAGCAGCAAATTTACACAGAAAATGCAGAAAAGTGAATTCTTATTCCTGTCTTCTCCTTCAAAAAAGCTTCTTCAAGACTTCTCCTCCTTACAATGAACAAGGAAAGGCTTTAAGAAGCCTTCTAATCAGTTTGAAATGGTTTAGAGGATAGTTGGGGTTGATGGAAGGTATGGTAACCATCGAACTGTCTCTGTAACTATCCTGTTTGGGGACTGCAACTGCCCTGTTTTACAATGGCAACTAATTACTAGTTGTCATAATGGCCATCGATTGGTTTATGACTTGTCAACACCTTTGAAAATTTCATTAAACCTTTGAGAAAGTCTGCCACCTCTTAACACATGCCAAAAAAGACTTACAATATGAGAAAACATATGACTGCCCCTATGTTTCTATGACTGCCTTTTACATGCCTTAGAAGGCTTACAAATAGAACTGCCTATTACACCTTATGACATCAACAAGAAATGGACATGGTCCATATTACAACATTAGAATGGTCTTCAAGACCTTATGGAATCAACAAGACAAAATGAACATAAAAAACAAGACATAAGTCCTTTAGTCTCCTTGGTGCTCCTGCACCATAATCTAGCCCAGTTCATGGTCCCATTGGTGTATTCATACCTTGAGCTAGTCTGATTATGTTCAATTACCTATGATGCCTCTACCAGGACAATCTAGAACAAAAATGTTATTGTTCATATCAATGCAAAGGCCATCCGTGACATGTTGGGGTTAACGTATGACTCTAGCACCAACTTCTATGATATACCCAAAATGCAGAGTGCTTGGCAAAAGGTTGAGACCAAACAATATTTCTTGAACATAGTCGTTCATTTGGATGAAGATAACATCAAGATGTCTTCTATTCCCCTTGTTCATCATTTGTTGACCACAGTCATGCAAGATGCGTGCTCAATGTTGGATTTCATTTTTGGTCAGGAGGAAGATGCTAATGTACATGATTGGCAATTTGGGGCCATTTTTGCATGAAGAAAGTATCATGACAAAAGTAATACAAGTTTGATTTCACTGAGCACATTGCTCGCATGATGCATGATCAATTGGTTGATTTTATAAATACACAGGTTTTTAGGTACTATTCCTACCTTTTCCATTTGATTTTATATCAAAACTACCAGTTATTCCTACCATATATGCATCTGGACCTGTTTGACCTAGAAATTGACCATCAAAGAGTAATCCTTGTGTCCACATGGACCCATATCTTGTCTAAAACCTCTCACCCCTACAAGTTTGCTAAATGTTTTGTGGCTCCTCTAGTTGAGTAACTAGAAAAGGAAGAGATCAAAGACCAGATGACTGACAGGGTCAGGGGGTTATAATAAACTCATGGGTCCCCTGTGATTATTTTTCAGGGCACATTATACCATGAACAGGGTTCACGGTTTTGGGGCAGAATCTTTTATGCTTCCAAAGGTTTTGACATCTAGGGTCTGTTGGCAAGAGACACATTGTAGCTTCATGATTGTTGTCATTGATGGCAACAAAGTTCATCCCACACATCCGCAGGACATGGTGTGCCTATACTAGAAGTCAGATTGAAAAGTGTTTTGGTCCGATAAGCAAGAACAGAGCATGTGGCAAGGTCTGACAGTCAGGTCCGGATCTCTTATAGGAAGCATCTTTGTAAAGTGCGGACTTGGGGAAGTCAAGAGGAATACCTTCACTGATAGATTCCAGGGATTAAGCTTCTAGTGATGAAAGAGTGAAGAGATATGAGCATCTAAGTATTGGGGTCCGGTTTGGTAGAGTAGACAGAGGAAGAACTGACCAGTAGAGCATCAGAGTTATTCCGGATGAGATATTGATGGTGATCAAGGTTCTTAAGGTATCATACATGATTGGCCGACATGTTAGAAGACTTCTATAAGTATCTCCTTGATTCGCATCACTTGGTAAGCAAGGATTCACCCGCAGACTAGAGTTTGGGAAAATATTGACTATTCCAGATGCCGACTACAAAGAGGATGAAATCCATTGTGCAGATATATATACTAGATGGATTTGGATGTGAAGATACGTGAAGTGAGTTGTAGTGTGCGAAGAAAAGCAGAAGAGCAGTGTGGAAGCAGTAAGGGAGGTCTGGTATGTGAAAGGACAGCAGCACAAAAGAAGAGGAAGAATGAAGTGTAGTAGATCAGTGTACTGAGCCTAACCGAAACTGAACTCTAGCATATGTGGATGCTTCTCATCAGTTCAAGTATCTTGTTACTCTCTTTATAACTTGTAGACAGTGAGTCTCTTGTAGGTAGTGAGCCTGTTGTGAGCAGTGTGCTTGGACAGTGAGCCCTAATTGGCAAGTGCCATTTTATATTTCTATTCTTCTAATAGAGAATACATTCTTGGGTTGATCACCCCGTGGTTTTCTCCCTTAACAGGGTTTCCACATCAAAAATATTGTGTCATGTGTATTGAGTTTATTTCTATTTTCATGTTCATTTAAGCTTATGTGTTTTGATACTGTACTAGTTGCTAAAGAAGAACAGAAAGTTAAATTAATTAAGATAATTGATTCACCCCCCCTCTCAGTTATCAACAATTGGTATTAGAGCCAAGTTCCTCCAAACAGAGCCTAACAGCTTGAGGAAGATCTAGGAATTCAAATGGATGTGTATGGTATGAGGAAACAAATTCAGTCTACCCTAGATGATCTTGAGCAATCTAATTCTACAATCTAATTCTGAAGTCAATGAATTGAAGGAAAGACTCCAACAGGCTAATGATTTCATAAATGAACTAAAAGGGAAATTGAGTCTCTCTATGAAAAAGAGAAAGGATCTACGTCAGCAATTAGCAAGTCAAGGTGAAGCCAATGATATAAATGAAGTTTTGAAGGAGAAAACCAAGTTATGTGAAAAGTTATCAAAAGATATCATTATGGTAAGACATGAAATGGAATCAGGAGTTATGAAATTTACCCAAGAAATTGAAGAGAAAAGAAAAACTAAAGATGATCTAAGACAATCTCTCAAGGAGAAATCAGAAGACTACCACAAGATGGATAGAGTAATCAGATATCTTGAATCTGATCTTGAAGATGCTAGAGATAATGAAGAAAAACTTGAGGATCAAATTGACACTCTTAAAAAGGATCTTCAAACAACAAATGAATACAAAGAAAAATTCAAGATAAGTTCTGCTCAACTTGAAGTTCTTCTTGAAAGCCAAAAGAGGGTAGATGACAAGCATGGCTTGGGATATGAGAAAGGTGAAAGCTCCGGATCCGGTCAGAAGAATTTTGGATCAGGAAATCCAAGGAACAGACCTAGAAGACCTCCGGTAAGGCAACCTAATGCTCAAAGTTATCCATCCTTCAATGGATACTGCCACAACTACAATAACTTTGGTCATAAAGCTAATTAGTGCAGAAAGAGAATAAATCAGACTAATACATCCTTCTCCAGATAGTGTTTCAACTGCAAAAGGTATGGTCAGAAATCTCATGAATGTAGAAATATGTAAATGAACAATTCATTCAATGGTAGATGCTTTGCATGCAATAGAATGGGACATATGGTTAATTAATGCAGATCAAGAGGATATCATTCAAATATGCAAAGAAATGTTGTTTGTCACAATTGCAATAGATCTGGTCATATTGCTAAATTCTGTAGAAGCAAGAATCAGGACAAAAGGGGTCCGGTGCATCATAATCAGAATCAAGACAAAGGAAAAGGAAAAGTGAATGTGGATGAAGTTCAAAATGAGATGAACAATATTTGGGTGAAGAGAAGTATAGAGAATGTAAGGGATAGATCCACACCAAAATCTGGTGCTGATATTCCTTCCAGAAATTAAAAAGTGAGCTCTATCTCAAGAGGAGACACAAGGAAAAACATTTTCCCCCAGCCAGTTAATTGGTGCCGGAATTGGCACAAGGAAAGTTACAGATTAAAGGGTTCACAAAGGAACATCTAAATAAGTTTTGCTAAAGAGATGAAAGATCTGCAAGAAGTTTTGAATAGGTTAATCCTCCAATTTTGATCTGGTTAAATAGTCATTCAGTAAAAATAGGATTTTCACAGTTAGATCCGACATGATTCAAATTTGAGGTATCTTGATCTGAGGCTAAATAGAATGATTGTAAAAGGTAGATAGATTGCTAATATCCATCGAGATTAACTTTAAGTGCATCTTACTGATCCAAAAAATCTCTCAGGACAAGGAGAATAGAGCAACTAAAATAACTTAAGATATGCATTTATTGCAAACGAAATTAGGGTTTGCAGAGAGATAAAAGGATTCTTGTATTCATCATTTGTACATTTGTACTCAAGAAAAGGAGAAAAGGAGCTCTGCAAACAAATTTTCTCAAGCCTCTTGAAGATAAACCGCAGAAGTCATTTCTTCCAGCAATCTGATTCAGCTCATTCTGTGAAACCTAGAAGTGCAAAAGGTATTTTCCGTTCTTGAATATCTTTCTGCAAATCTTCTTGGAAATGGCTACTTCAAATGTTGTGAAGATTTCTGATAGGCCGCACCCTAAATTTAAGAAGCATCCATACAAATCTCTAGTAGTGGATCCCTCTAGTGCATTTTCTAGCATTCCGCATGGTATTTTGCATGTAGAAGATGTTAGGGTTTACATTCATGCATACATTGAAGAATTTGGGGAATCCAAATTAAGGGATATCTATCACAAACAATTAATAGATGATGCCTTTGAACTCAAACCAAAGTATAAGGGTATCCGGGATAAACATTTTGGTCAATGCATTCATTTCCCCCATTTTGAAGAAGATGAATGGGTCCGGTATGTGTTGAGCAAAGTGCATGATAACTTCTTATGGTTGAATAGACCATTTAAGATCACCAAGGATGCAATTAGGGCAGTAACTAGTTTGCACTCATCCGGAGGGTTACCTGTTCTCAAATCTGTCAAAAACCAAACTGTGAGTGAGGCTACCGGATCAAAATTTGACAAGAGAGCAATGACAATAGAAGACATCATATATCCAGATGTCAAGTTTGCCTCCATGATAATTGGTTACAAGATATATCACTCTAGCAGGGAAAATTCAATACCCGGAATTGTAATTTACACTGCCTATCAGATGTTAAAAGAGAATGTAGATTATGATCTTTGTGAATTTCTTCTAAGTCAACTATTGGAAAACCTTCAAAAGATCAAGAAGGACAAGAAGAATTCTTTCAAGTTTGGAGGGCTAATACTATGTTTATTTCTCTACTTTATGAATGAGCTACCCAGATCTGGTGGTTGGGTATGGAAAAATGATAGACCTATTGCCATTCAAATCAGAGACTACTTGCATGGGCTTGGGGATGCTAAGACAAGAAATACAGCTCTGTGGGGTTACTTCAAGAACTTTCAAAATATGTAGCAAACCAGAGAAAGAATTCCCAAATCATTGGTTGAGAAATACAAAGATACAGTGTGTTTCATGGTAGACATTGATCAATGCCTAATGGAGGTAGTGGATCCAAGGATAGTCTCGATCATGCCAATGGGGTATGAAGTAGATGAGAAAATTGTAGAACTACATATCCAACATCTGTTGAGCCAGCCCAAAGACCCTAAGACAAAAAGGTTTGGAACCTACTAGGAGCTGAGTGTAAAAGTTCATGTGGAACTTAGACAGCCTAAAATCAAGAGGAAAGTAAGGAGGGAAGTAAAAGATCTTGCCAAGAGGCATGGAATTTCAAAGGAGGCACTTGATGCAAATAGAGAGAAGATGGAAAAGGTAGAGAGAGAAAAAGAAAAAGCAGAGAAAGAAGGTACTTCGGTGGAAGTCCCCTCCCGGACCAGATCCTCTAAGACCTCTGCACCTGCAACTGCTAAAATCTCAAAGGCATCTAAACCAAAAGCAAAATCATCCAGTAAAGCAAAGAAAAGAACTAAAACAAAGGCCACAAGGTCTTACATCAGTCAGAAGGATGATGAAGAAACTGAGTCAGATGAGGAGGTAAAGAAAATGAAGAAGAAGAAGAAAGGATCCGATGAATCCTCCACAAATCAAGACAAGGAAGAGATGGCAGAAGAATTTCTTGAAAGGCCCACTCTATCCATTGATGATGTAGTCAAATTAGTCATTGTGGATGGAAACCTAAAACCAATGACTAAATTCTATGATGATTATAATGAAGCTGACCAGAAGATCTTGCAAGAAGCAACAGTCAAATATTTGAATATCTATAATAAGGCTTTTATTGAAATCATATCTCTCATTCCCAAAAGCCTAGAGAAGGAACTAGATATAAGAAAGAATAATGCTAAGGCAAAGGATCTTGAGATCCAGGAACAGATAGCCATTCATCTCTTTCCTTCAATCACTCCGAAGCAAATGAATATGATCTTCAAAGATTGCAAGGATGAGTTCCAGAGCAAAGCTAGAATGAATCAGGTTATGCTTGGCGAAACTGACAAAATAGCAAATGAAACAGAAGATGTCCTCTGGAATGCATACAAAAGATTCAACATTCCCATTGTAGAGAACTTAGATGATGAAACCTCTACCATGGATGACAAAGAAGAATCCACTAATATAGTAGCAGAAGAGGCAAAGGAGACTAGTGAAGAAAACGCTAAGGACTTAGATTCCTCTAGTCCGGAAGAGGAAGTCCAAGGAGAAGTAAATCCAGATTCTCCAGCAGTCTCCGAATCTAAAGGAGAAGAAAGAATAGAGGGAAAGAAGAAGTAAAGGGAAGAGAAGAAGGTCAAGCTGAGAAGAACACAAGTGACAGTGCAAAAAGAAAGAAAACTCTGTCTCTGGCAAGAGACACTGCAGAAACTGTCAAGGATTTCTTGACTAAAGAAATGATGGAGATTGATGAACCAGAGTTACTTCAAGGACCATTTGACTTTGATTTTCTCTCCCCGGTTCAAATAATGAAGATAGCATCCTTTGCCTAAGCAAAGGCTAAAGAGAAACTTCTAAAGTCTCACATGGAAGACTGTGAGCTGCTAGAAATTGCATCCGGTGTGCTTGAAAAGATCATGCCATCATTTTAGAAGGATTCCTCAGCTTCTTCATCCGGTAATCTCAAGTCTCTTGTTAGTTCTATTAGCACTCATTTTGAGTCTTTAGATAAATCAGCTGAGGAGAAGGTCTAGAAAGATTTTTTGGATAAGAAATTCTCTGAGTTACAAGGCCTTATAACCAATGATAGGAGAGTTATGGCTATTGGAATAAAGAGCTTAGAAAATTCTCTTAAAGATGGTGGAGATATCTATAAATTTTATTTATCCTGGCCTAAAGTGACCAAGGATATTGAGAAGAGAGAAAGAGGATAAACTGTTAAGTTTATCTCAAAGTTTTGATCCTCTCTCCTCCTCCATAATAAATCAAGAGTGTAAGACTATTACAGTCATAGATGAAATAAAGAATCTTGAGAAGGAGAAGAAAAATAGAATAAATAGGTTGAGTGAATTTAGAGGGATCATCATCCCCAAGTTAGAAGCCATGCATGAGGCTCTAACTGATGCTCAGGCCATAGCTCGGACCAATGATCCGATAGATCTTAAGAAGGGAGAAGTGTTTGCATTCCTGTTGAGTGGTCACATCTCAATTCTGGACAGGATGAAGTAAAGTTGGGCTACAAAAGTTATACAGTTGAAGAATACTTTTGCAGACATATTTAAGTACATGTAAGTACAACTTGTATATACACTTGTGCGGATATGTATAGATTGTTTTTTTTTAAATTTTGATGTGCGGACCCTACCCTTTGCCATTGATGTCAAAGGGGGAGTGAGGAATAGTGAAAAATGTGGAATCAAGCTAAGGGGGAGCTCAGGTAAAGTGTACATTAGAACAGAGCATCAACCAAGGGGGAGTATAGTATAACACTTAGTCATTTTTCACTAAGTGTTGCCATCAATGCCAAAGGGGGAGATTGTTGGCAAGAGACACATTGTAGCTTCGTGATTTTTGTCATTGATGGCAACAAAGTTCATCCCACACATCCACAGGACATGGTGTGCCTATACCAGAAGTCAGATTGAAAAGTGTTTTGGTCCGGTAAGCAAGAACAGAGCATGTGGCAAGGTCCAACAGTCAGGTCCGGATCTCTTACAGGAAGCATCTTTGTAAAGTGTGGACTTGGGGAAGTCAAGAGGAATACCTTGACTAATAGATTCCGGTGATGAAAGAGTGAAGAGATATGATCATCTAAGTATTGGGGTCTAGTTTGGTAGAGTAGACAGAGGAAGAACTGACCGACAGAGCATCAGAATTATTTCGGATGAGATATTGATGGTGATCAAGGTTCTTAAGGTATCATACATGATTGGCTGACATGTTAAAAGAATTCTATAAGTATCTCCTTGATTCGTATCACTTGGTAAGCAAGGATTCAGTTGACAGACTAGAGTTTGGGAAAATATTGACTATTCCGGATGCCGACTAGAAAGAGGATGAAATCCTTTGTGCGGATATATATACTAGATGGATTTGGATGTGAAGGTGTGTGAAGTGAGTTCTAGTGTGCAAAGCAAAGCAGAAGAGGAGTGTTGAAGCAGTAAGGGAGGTCCGGTATGTGAAAGGACAACAGCACAAAAGAAAAGGAAGAATGAAGTGCAGTAGATCAGTGTACTGAGCCTAACCAGAACTAAACTCTAGCATATGTGGATGCTTCTCATCAGTTCAAGTATCTTGTTACTCTCTTTATAACTTGTAGACAGTGAGTCTCTTGTAGACAGTGAGCCTCTTGTGAGCAGTGTCCTTGAACAGTGAGCCCTAATTGGCAAGTGCCATTTTGTATTTCTATTCTTCTAATAGAGAATACATTCTTGGGTTAATCACTCCATGGTTTTCTCCCTTAATAGGGTTTCCACGTCAAAAATATTGTGTCATGTGTACTAAGTTTATTTCTGCTTTCATGTTCATTTAAGCTTATGTGTTTTGATACTGTACTAGTTGTTAAAGAAGAACAGAAAGTTAGATTAATTAAGATAATTGATTCACCCCCCCCTCTCAGTTATCAATAGGGTCTTGGCCCTAGAATTGGCCCTTCAGTTATCTATAACTAATAATGAATTCAGAGAGGAAAGGAGGAAAAAAGGCTTTGTATGATGTTCCTTGGAGTAAGGGTGGCATTTCAGTATTAAGAAGAGAATCAGAGTATATGTTATAGAAAAAGATAGCAAATTATGGGCTGGTAATGATTCAAGATAAGTGGAAGTATGACCCCAATGGCTTCATGGCTTCTTGGCTCCATCATAATAAGGTCTATACTACTTTCATTCATGAGAGCCTACTATTCTTCAAACAAAGGAGGTCACCACAAACTGACACTCCTGAAGTCTATGTCAAAATAAGTGATATACCTAGTGAGCCACCTAAGAAATGGGAGACCTTTTATACTCCAATCAAGGAGTATGATCCAAAAAAGAGAATAACTCATGTTTTAAAACAAGCTCTAGTCAAGAAGGGATGGAGTGATGACAAAATATTTACATACTGGAAGTATAGACAAGAAATCTCTAAACCAGAGAGAGCTTTTGAGCAAGTAGAGTCAGATGAAAAATGGGAGAAGTTGTGGGACAACGATCATATGACTCTAGTATCACGCCTGAATACAAGCAATATCCAAAGGACTGAGTAGTTGGAGGAAGAAATGACTGAACAAGATCCTAAGTCAACCACATGGCCATAATCTCTCAGTGTTAAGTTGAAAGTAACTGAATTGCAATCTTAGTTGTCTTAGGTTAAAACTAAAATGGATATGCTAGAACAAGAGAAGATTCTTTTAGAGAAGAAACATAATGATCAAACTGAAGAAGTTGCCCAATTGCAACAAGACCTTAAAGCGGACCAAAATATTATTTTATAGACCCATATTTTGGCTGAACAAGAAAACGTAAAGCAATTGAATTTGGATCTTGCTGAACAACCACAGAATGCTAGGGTATTGGAAATGGTAAAAGAGATTTACATCTCTTCATGGAAAAGAATTTCAAATGATGTGTCTTAGCTTAAGCCAGTTCTCAAGTTTCTTTTAAATGCACATCAATTATGTGAGAAGGTAGAGTCTTTAGTTGACGAAGTTTTATCTTCAGTGTTGGTTACAATTTTAGATTCCTAGTTGTTGCTTCAAACGCTTTATGATGCCCCTGATGAGGTCTTGTAGCAAACTAGAATAAGTGATAGAATGACAGCTGCAGAGAAGGTAAATGAGATTTTAAGTTGTAACAAAATTGCTGCTCAATGCAAATCTTTGTTAAATTTGTTGAAAGAAAGAGTGAAAGGGATGAAGGGACACATTGAAAACTTGGTCCAATTAGGACTCCCCTTTCCATTCCTAGATAGCAACATGGTCTTAATGGAAGATTAGATAAAGGCTCTGCTGCTAGTAAAGCAAAATGACTAGATAATTTTTCAGACTCTCATTGAATCATCTAGTGTCATGGAGGTGGAATTAGTGCTGCTCCCAATAACTCAGTTGGAATTTCAATTACATGTCGTGATCAAGAGTTTGCATAACTTCTCTCATAAAGAGATTATTGAATTAGATATTGCTTTTTCGGCCCTTCAAAAAAGAAAATGCCTGACAGATACAGAATGGTCTGATTATCAGGCCACTTTACAAAAGTTTTGAAATTCCCAGCTGGATGTAAAATTTTGGTTTTGATTGCTTCTTTTTACAGAGATTGTAGGTTCTTTCTATGCAAGTACAGAGTCCCTTTTTGGTTGCCAAGAACTATTGGTGCTTTAATAAACTCTACATGTTTATAAATATTTATTAATTCAGCTAAGGTTTAATAGTCAGGAGTAATATATTATAGATGAAGAGTCTCAGGAACTGCCATGTGGCATAACTACGAGCATTTGAAGGCTTGTGAAAGGAAACTTTCTTTGAAGGAGCATGAAGGTGCCACATGTCTCAACGTTGGGTCATTGCGTTGAAGGAAATAAAGTATCGATGGTCTTTTGAGGTCCTTGCGGAGAGCGACAGGTGTTAGCACCATGGGTGTTTGTGAGGTCTTTTTGGAAATGCCCTTGAAGAGGAGTGCAAGGATGCCATGTGTCCTTTTTGTAGAAGTCACAGAGCTTGTTGCGTGTCCATTGTGACATCAGCGCGGGGTCTCCTTTTTGAAGAGATAAATGTAGCAAAGTTTGTCATGTGTTTGAAGTGGGACCTGATACTATAAAGATTGAAGAGGTTGTCTTTCCAAGTGCTAGCACCGCGGGAATTTAAAGGGAGTCTTGGAAAAGTCTTTCTATGTTGAGAGCATAGCTAGCACGTATCCCATTTTGGAGCTTAAAAGAGACCCATGGAAGTTGCTATCTATCCCAATGGTTTTGCAAGATGATACCCTACCTGAATGACCATCTATTGACTGGAATTACAATATTCAACTCAGAGAGAAGGTGGGAGAATTTTTGGGCATATAGAATTAGTTTCAACGACATGGATGAACTAAAGTGGAAGATTCTACAAATATTGTTGGCATGTGGGTCAAAAAGATGATCACAATAGTTAACTGGACTTGCAGGTTGCAAGGTGGTTAGGATCCTAACGGTCTTGCAGAGGTTTTGAGCTTCATGGTTATGATATAAATAGAGGAGTCTTTTTGGAAAGATGGATATACAGAGATAGAAAATAGAAGATATCAGAGAGTTTTGGATATTAGATCTAAAAGATATTTTGCCTTAATAAGTACCTCTCAGGGAGATTGAATATTGGAGATCTGTGCAATTTTTGCCTTATGTATTGTGTTCTCTTGATCATTAATGAAAAGAGTGTGTTGTTTTATGCATTTTGTAATGTCTTTATGAATCTTGTTCTTTGCTTTATGTATTTTGCCTTTGATAAATCAGATATAATATTCTGCTATGGATAATCATGCTTAATGCTCTTTAAATTCATTAGAAATCTTATAAGTTAAATCAATACGTTGTTGATCATCAATACGTTGTTGATCTAGGTCTTAACATAAATCTAGCGCATCGCCTTAGGATATTAGAATATTTCATTTGTAATCTTGTTTTTTCTTCCCTTTACAACAAACCCTATAGAGAAGGCCTAGCTTCTCTAAAATCTAGAGGTTATCTTAAGGGTCAAGTCCTACACTCTTAAGGTTTCCCATTGTTGGTGATAAACTACAAATTCTAACACCAACACACATCATGTGGGTATAGGTGTTTAGTATGTGGGGGAAACTAAATAGCTTGTATTAGGATAAGACCACCAGCATTCTTACTCCCCTTCAAGTGGCTATCAAAGTCACATAGTGAGATTTTGGGTGGGAAAAGTTTCTACCTTTGATGTTGTTTAAGAATTTCCTTCTTTTGTGCATTGTAATTTTATAAATATTTTATAACCAATAGTATAATGATTTTAAAATTTTGTATTTGGCTATTTAGCTAATTAAAATGATGTATTCCCTAGCCTCGAGAATCTTGATTTATTTGGATTGTTTTATGTGAGTGGCCATGCTTGAAGTTTTGGTTTTTAGTATTTACATTTTTGGTTATATTGATTATGAGGTTGTGATTTGTTAATACTATTGATTATTATAAAAACTTTTGTGTATGTGGTTTTTGTGAAAGGGAAGGCCATCTATGTATTTGCGAAGCCAGAAGATGGTGGCATGCGAGTCTTGAAAATTTTAAGCTAGTAACAAACCTATCATAGTCCTAGTATGTGGATCGCTTCCTCTCTAAGGGGTAAATGATGTTTTATTTCATGGGGGTAGTAGCATCCTTGGTTATCGTAAGAATTAGAGTAGCCCTTGCCCTAAGTAGTAGTTGGTTTTCACTGTAACCACAGGCTAGTTATTGTTAGTCAAATCAGGTAACATTTTATTTTGCCTCCTAGGAAAGACTACATGTTGGTAAGAGAAAGATGACACCGTCAACCTAACTAGAGGCACCCTTTGCATACTATGTTTATTGTCATTAATTTTATGTCAACATCTATGTATCTTGATGGTTTTCTTTACCTAAAATGTATAGTGTAGTATCAACTTAAAGAAATTTAATTAGCTTAAACATATTTAGGGATGGAGGTTAACGTGCCCTTGTAGTTTTTGTTAAACATCATTTTATTATTGCCCCATTTCGAAAAGGGAATTGAGGAATATAGATTGATTACGTCACTTTTTGTAACATTTCAGTAATAATAATGTTGTTGTCCTTAATCAAATTTCCTTGTTGGCAGATTCCATCAAATAACTTATCTGGTGACTATTGACCGTGTTCAACAATATGTTCTATATTACTAAGACATTTTCTTGGGAACCTAATTTTGAACTTCGGTGGACTTATAACTTTATATCAAGAATTTAATAAGTATTTTGAATATCTATATGTGTTCGTCATGAAAATAGTTAGACTAATTTTGAATTATGTCCATGTACTATTAACCTTTTTCTCTAATTAGTATATGGGTGACACCCTTGTTTAGGAAGAGCTGTCTAATTTATTTATGAAGGTGTATCTTTATTTTACCAATTAGTCATATAAAACATATTTAGACAGATGTTAAACATATTTTATTTCCTTACTCGAAAGAAGAGATATTGGAATTAAGTTCTAGTCTTTATATTTGTGAGTAATAACTATCGTTTTTGAATGTATAAACAAGAAGATACATTCCTTTGGTATCCTATCTATTGCCATCTTGGAGCATGTTAGATAAAAATTGAGGTGCTTGGTAGTTTTGGAACTCTTGGGCCATTAAGGATAGACTTTCCCTAAGTTAGCCAATGTAGCAGGTTTGTAAGTTTTTAGAATGTATTACTCAATTAGCATTTTGTTCCCGTTGTAAATTGGTTGTCATCTTGTATTGCTAAATTTAGAACACCTTGTAATGAGTTGATTTAAAGTATTTTCTTCTCCCTCTGACAGACCGCTTTTAGTTTTGTAGGAGGTTCAAAAAGCCCTTATTATTCCCTTCGTAAGTTGTTGGTTCCTTTTGTGTTGCCATCAGAAGTGTTAGCATAGAAGCAAGAAAAGGGTCCCTTTGGTGTTGATTCTTTCAATAGAAATAGCAATTGGATGCATCTATTAACAAAAAATTTAGTGGTTAATATTATATATAAGTGACTCTTATCAACTTAGGTTAGAAACTGAATGATGGAAGTTGTTTTTGTAACAAGTTAGCTAACTCCTCTTTGAGGGCTTCCAGGAGGATGCCTACTATTAAGAGGGGGAGGATGTGAGGTCCATCTGTTGGTGATATTCTAGTTACTCTAGTTGCATTAATTGACCATGTAAATTTGGATTTATATATGGTAGATAATTATGTTAGTACCATGGACATTTATGTTTATTGTTTTTGACATTATGATAGATGATTCTCTTGAACATTAAATGTTAATTAAACTTTATCGATTTATGTATTGGACTATATGATTTAATTAATTTGAGTAGTTTAATATTTATGTGGGAAAAGAAAGTATTAAATGGATTAGAAGTTTATATGTTTATTATTAAATAAATTGGTTTAAATTATTGAATGATGTGGACATGACTGAAATTGGATTATTTAATTAATTTTGATATGAATTTAAATTTCTTCGACTATATTACCTTGACATACTAATGATCAAAAAATGAGTGTGTAGGTGGGTGGTCAAGCTCCTTAAGTGGACATGGAGACTCCATGAATCCCCTATGTCATATCTATTAGCCTAGCCTAACCCGTGGAAGGGGTTAAGGCTAAAGTTTTGTGTGATTGTTACTATTTTATTTTCATTTTATTGTTGGGGATTTTTATTATCTTTTTATAATTTTTAATTGATTTCATTTAATTGGTGTGAGTCAATTTAATTAATTATTTTAATTTAGTTATTTCTTTAGTGGGATCAGGATAAGTGTTTTAATTTAATATTTTAATATTTTTCTTTTTGTAAAAAAGGATTTTATTTCCTTATTTCTTTTTTGGGAAAAGATAGACTTTTTGGGGAAAAAGAAAGGAAATTGTTTTCTTTTATGATTTTCCCTCTTTTTGGAGTTTATGGAGTTTTATTTAATGGGAAAGGAAAATTTTAGAGACAACATTCATTTTTCTATGCATGAGATTTTGAGGAGAAATTTTATGAGAAAAGAATAAGAAATTTTGGTGAAAAAGGGTTGCAAGTCTTGAGCACAAAATTTTGGGATTTAAGAGCAAGGGATTTGAATTGTATTTGACAGTTTTTTATGGGTTCACCCTAATGTGGGGAGCTGAGCTAACACTATTCATTCTTTTGCAATTTTTGTGACTTATAAAATGGATGTGATTATTTGATATGTTGTTTTTGTCTGAGGTTTTGTATGTGTCTTTATGTTTGTCAAAGTTGGAGTTATGGGTTGTATGGGAGCGGCCCTCCAAATTGATGAGAGCCTCCCAAGTCTTGGGGTTGAGGGAGGCATGAACCTCTCTTGTTGAAGTGGTTACTGGTTTCATTTGATATATTGATAGATATGTGATTTGGTGTATTTGTGCAGTTATGGAGATACATATTGATATGTTTTCTATGTTGAGGAGCATGGAGGTGTTTGGAGAAGTGGGGTTGTTGATATGTTGTAGTGATTGGTGGTGGTTGGGGTTTGATATTATGATTGTTGTGAAGGTGTCTGTGGGAGGTATAAGGATTTGCGGTGATGGAATTGATTATTGTGATTTGTGATTATTTATGTCAGTTGTTGTGTCCCCAAGAGGGATGATTTTCCTCTCTCTCCCCCTCAAATTGGGTCAATGAAAGATCCTGAGTTTGTGAGTCAAACCATGGGAAACATTGTTTGTGTTTTTATATTTTTTGTGTTTATGGACTTTGGTTGTTGCATGTGTGTATAAACTAGTTCATTGGAGACTCCTGCTTGGGGTTGGGATGTCCATGGCAATCCCTACGATAGGGTGGAGAGCTAGACTTGGCCATGTATTTTGGCTATGTTGGTTATAGGTATGAAAGTGTTTTCTAGTAAACATGAAAATGAAAAGGTTTCTATGGGCTTTCAAGGGAAAGAACGTGGTTGTTTTGTAATTATTGGGAAAATGCAAATTATGTAAGGTTAACTTTGTCGGAGTCCATATACTTGGATTTTCAAAAGAAATTTTGTTGAGAAATTGGGTGTAGTGGATCATAAGATCCTTATCAATGTATTTATTGTGAAGCCTTTTAGTAAATTTGTAAGGTTATTTTCTTTCTTAGTTTCCAATGTACAGATGTGATGTATGGGGTTGTTTTCACTTGAATATCTAGTGGAGATATTTTTGTACGAATATATCCATATCAATATATATATTCCTCTTATGAGAATTAGACTGTTAATTTAGTTACATTTATCATTATTTACATATACGTTATGGATTTGTATTGTTGTTCCATTGGTATGAAACTCATCTTTTGTGTGTGTGGTTTTCTTTTTATGCTAATTCTTTTCTACATACAAATGATATTCTAGGAATGGTTAAATTCTATATTTACATATTGTACCTCTAAGATACTTAGGTAAAACAAGTTGTAAACTTAGCGTTATCTATCTTAGCCATATAAATCTCTATACAAAATCCCAAGAAGAAAAACAAAATGAAAACAAAATAAAACGAGTATTAAGGAATATATAAGGTAAAAGAATTAAAGAAAAGAGAATTGTTGTTAGTGGTAATGGCCAAGGATGAGAGCCATGGAAGCCATGACTTCCCACAGGCCTGTGGGAGTCATGGAGTCCACGGACTCCCTCCCTCTTGAAGGCCACGACCTCTAATAGGCTGCGCACCTCAAGTAGACCAGCATGTGGTTTTCAAACCACAGTATCACTTACATCCTTCCATTAATAAAAGCATTATTACATTTTATTTTTATTACGATATTCTTATATTGTTCCTCTCTATTACAATTGGTCTTGGGGTTTTAAATGCACCATCCATAATTGCTTCCATATGAAAACTAATAGTGAATCTTTCCTTGGTAGAATTACATTTAAACACCTCTTTTAATGGAGATCATCATTGTGTCACCTCTTTGAACGCTGGTCTATGTAGAGTTAAATCTCATTGTTGTTCATAGATATAAATAATTATACTGTTGTGTTCTAAATGTTACCCTGTAAGTTAGAGAAATCATGTAGAAGGTTCTCTATCTCTCGTATAAAAAAAAGGAAAACACGATAAATGGTACGTTGCTTAAATTAGAATTTAAAATGGAACGCAGACAAGGCTTAAATTTGACAGTCGACTTTGCCTATCAAACAATTTTTTTATGACAGTTATCTATTCAATGGTGCCTTTCAAATACTATGATATACTTTATTATAAGTAAATCATATAAAAATCAAATATATAAATTATCATAATCCTATATAAATTTTGACAGTTTGTCCAAAATCTCTCCTTTCATATGATACAGTTTTTTTAAAATTTCAATTGTATTTTACAGCAAAAATGCCTAAATACAACTATACAACGGTGAAATTTATAAAGAGAGAGAGAGATATGAAAAGGTAACTTTATTTATGTTTTTCTTTTAATTTGAAGTGTTTTTTTTAATAAATTAACCTTATCTTGAAATTGATAATTCATAGTAATATTTAGTCTTGACTTATTTAATTAATTATGATAATTAGTTTGGTAATGATGTTTGCATTCTCTACTTTATATGGTTTAGTCATTAATTAAAAATCAATACTTGATTGAACTTGATTATGTATAAAAGTGAATGTATACTTATTATCATAATTTAATATTTTTATTATTATGAAAGATGTCAATTGTTGTTGATTTAATTTATTATTAAAATATTAACTTGAATATGTCCTTGTTAATTTAGAATTTAAGAACCTAATTAGGTAGTTAAATCATAATATTTTAGAAATTTGAATTAAGGAGTTAATCAATGGTGGATAAATGAATTTTATTGTAATATTGATTATTCATTTTAAACTATAAAGAAATATTTTGATTATTTAGTTAATTTTTGAAATTAAAGAAAGTATTTAAGTTAAATATTAGTTTAAGTAAGAGATTCCTATAACTTAAATTTATAACATATTTTATTTTGTACTAATGAATTAAATAGATTATTACACGTTTAAATGAAAATTAGTTCAATGCTTATATATTTTATTGGTAATTTTATTAATCCTGACAAGTAATTACATAGTGGGATATTCTGATGAAATTGTAAAGTTGACGCTAATAAATGAAAAGATTTTTTAGTCAAACTATGCTTAGTGAAACTAATAGATTTTTTTATTGTTTGATTTTTATGTTGAGATTGTTAGGGCAATTTACACAAAGGCCAATCATGAACCTAGACCTTCTGAGAGTTTGTCATCAATAGTGAACTTTAGGTAATTGTCAATCATAATTTTACACCTTGTCTCATTTACCCTTTAAAAAAATTATTTCCACCTTTTAGCCCACTTGTATGGTTGACATATAGGTGGGCTTGTCACAGGCATGACATATCATATTTAATAGCCATGGAGAGAATTCCTATTTCCTAAGGAGTTTGTCTGGAGAATATCAAGAATTGCCTTTGCATCGACAATTATTGAAGCACTTTTCTCATGAGCTTATGCTCATGTCTTCTTCCATGCTCACTAGTTAGGGTGTTCTTTTCCCTATGTTGTATTGTGTAGTTATGGTTGTTGTTAACCCATAACGAAGTGTTGCTCATTCTGTTCTGTTTGTTTGGTCTGGTCTGCACCCTGGATTTTTCTATTTTCTCACCACATTCCTCTGAAATGTGCATCCCCAACTAGAACCACCGATGGTCTGCATTGAAGTTTTTGGATCCATGGTCAAAACATCTCTAGTTTTCCTTATATTTTGAGGTTTTTAAAATGCTTTATAGAATAACTTTCATGCCTTAGAATCAAAATCCTAAGTCTTCAACCCTAAACCCTAAGCCTATGCTTTATTGTTATATTTTTGCATTGACTTGATAATCCCAGTCCTCGATCTTTTAAGTCACAAGTTAAGCCCTTAAGTGTCATGTTTTATCAGCTCTTTGAGCTTAATAACTAACTCATCCTATCAACCTAATATTTCCTAAGTTTGAGTCTTTGTTCATTAAAGATTTAGATCAATGGCTATCACTGCATCGCGAGCTCTATCTTTGTCAGATCTGTTAGAGTTGCACTAATGTACTGGCCGTCAATCTCAAATCAGATGGATCTAAGGTTTTCTCAGTTGAGCAGCCCTTGACATGCTCTCTCCTTATTGGATCGTAGGGCACATCGCCAGGACGATTTCAAGGATATCCTTTGCATTAATGTTTTTATTGCAAGAATGAAAGTGCAGTAGTACAAAGGATAATAACACAAATAAATATTATATGCACAAATAAAAGAGAGGATACTCAATTATTAGAAAAATAGATAATTTGTAATTATAAACTCGGAACACGTTTCGCACTTTATGTCCTCATCAGCAAATTGAGATAATTATTAAAAATGAGTGAGTGAAACCTTCATATATAGGTTTCACTTATGTCCTTTAGAAAGATCACAACCCAAAAGAGATATGGGTCGGCCAAATTTGAAATTATCACAAAAAATATGATAAAATAGGACAAAAAGAAATTAAAAACATTGAAAAATGAAGGGAACCTCACCTAGGTTGGTCTAGGTGGTAAAATATAATATGAT
Organism: Cunninghamia lanceolata; assembly: GCA_027924645.1. Taxonomy (NCBI): domain Eukaryota; kingdom Viridiplantae; phylum Streptophyta; class Pinopsida; order Cupressales; family Cupressaceae; genus Cunninghamia; species Cunninghamia lanceolata. The sequence goes on from BSBN01001161.1 coordinate 1,534,936, forward strand.
ACACATCATCAGAGTTCTATAGGGGATCCATGAGGGCCTACAAAATGATATTATATTTTATTCTTTCCAAGGAAGCTTTGTAAGGAGCAAAAATTTCTCCAATAGACCAATAGATGACCAATATGCTTCAACTAGAGATCTAGCAACAATTTCTCTAAAAGAGGTCTAAGAATGTGATGACCAATTCCAAGAGCCTTAGAGAACTCATTGTTGTCTAGCTTAAGGACCACAGGGGGCTTAGGAAGACCAATTCTAATTGTCTTGGAAAGAATTTTCTAGAGCAAAGAGGGCCTATCCTCAAAATTAACCTTCATGAATATAGAAAGGAGAAAATGGAATGGGTAACCTCGAGCATGAAGGCAATGAAAAAATTTATGCTTAATCTCATGGAAATTTTCTTTGCAACTTTCTCAAACCAAGTACCTCCTTAACTCACTAAGAATAAAACCACTTTTTGAGGAAGTGGGTGTTTGGACTTAAAGAGAAGATAGTGACAAACATTGAGAGGTTTGTGGTAACATCTGGTACTGAATTGTCATGAAGCATTGAAATCTGGACCCTTGTAGAAGATAATGTCCAAAATGTTAACCTCAGAAGCTGAAACATGGTAGTGATCTTGATTTCTAGATAGATAGATGAATAAGTGTCAAAGAAAAGTTGTAAACTATCAGAAGAACCATGCCAAATACCATAGGTATCATCTATAAAGCGCTTGTAGAGGAGTCATTAATGAATATTAAGTTCACATTCTACTCTCCATCCAAGGAAACAAAGGAAGAGGCATGCACAGACAACGACAAAGTTACTACCCATGGCCATCCCTCTGATCTACCTGTATGTTTTTCCATTCAATTCTAAGCAATGTTCCTTAAGAACTAACTTTGCAAGGCTAAGGATGAAATTTACCTTTCTAGGAGGTAAAACATCATTGATGAAGAACTTGAGAACCTAAAGACCTACATTAGTGGGGATGCTAGGATAAAGACTCTCAATATCAAAAGTGAAGAGAAAAACTTCAAAAGGAAACTAGAGAGTGTTGAGATCATGAATGAGGGAATTTGAATCTAGTAGGTGGTTGGGTTGCTTCTTCAAGATAGGAAATAATTGAAAGTGGAGCCAACATGATGATGGTTCCAACAAATAACCACAATAGGAGCATATTGGTCTACCAACTAAGGAAGGCTTGTGAATCTTTAGTATGAGGTAGAACACACAGGCTTTTGTAGAGTTAGACTTTGCTTGAAGGAGGAAGCAAAATTAATCATGACTAATTAAGTTATCCTTCTTAGCTTTAAGGGAGAGAGATTTCACCTTAATGAAGAGACGTTCCTAGGAAACAAAAGGAACCTCAACATAAATATCAAAATCAGAGAGTTTTCGTAGACCTTTTGAAACTTACCACTCCTTGTTGAGAATAGTGATGCTGAGGCTCTTATTAGCAGGATGGATTATAATTGATGGATTATCCCTAAGAGAATGAATGGCTTGTTGCCACTATCGAGGGAAAATATTGCTCCTCTAAGCCTTCACTAAAGAGAGATAAGAATTCAAAGAGAGTCTTGCTTCACCAATAATGTATTCCAAGGGGGGATAGAATTTTTTAGGATTCCAAGAAGGAATAGGAACCTTAATGTGGGTAATATGATCATCATCATCATAAAAATTTGTAGAAATCTGACAAGAGGGACAACCAGACTGATTTAAGGGATTAAAGAACCACTTAAGCTTGAGACAATAAGCAAAGGTGTTAAATTATTTAAAAACTTCTTTAGGACACATGGGAGGTAGACTTAGAATAAACTTGGCCTTATCTGAGTAAGCTAAAGCCTTAGCGTGCGAGTGCAAGCATGGTGGTGTGGGTCCCTTCCAAGCCTACGCTATTGTGATGGGGTGATGCATGGGTTAGAAATTAAAGACTAATGCTGAGCTAGAAAATTTTCATTGGCAGATGGTTTCTTTCAACGCTATAGTGGATAATTTGTCTCTCTTCGACTAATCTCAATTGTTCACTCTCTCACAACAAGTCACATCAATGTTTCTCATTCAAATTTGAAGATTTGCTTGTTGCAAGCAGCCAAATTGAGTATGCATGCACTGGTAGACAAACAACTATTGCATGACTTCTCTCGCATGGATCTTGAAATTTTAATCTATGTTGTTTTAGTTGGTGAAGTAGGTGTTTGTAGAATATAGGATCACAATTTGACACTAGGTACATCTTGCCAGTGAATCATGATCTCTAGTTAGATTTTGATGAGAAGATTGGACATTAGTTGTCTGAAGTAAGAAGAGGTCATAGGCAAGTTATGAGGAGTTATAAGTATCTTGCACCTCCATTTACTACTTTGGGGGTTGTGTTAGATTTTCAGATATTTCCAAATAGGGAGTTAAGTGTGTGAAGCATGCAGATGCTTGAAATAGAGTTATGGGAGTTGTTGGCAAGTAGAAAGTACTTGGGTGAAGAGCCTTCTTCCATTTTTGCTATAATGGAAGTGTTTCTGTGATCAATTTGTATCATGTTTTTACCATGGGTACAATTCTAATTATTTCCCTTCTGGTCTTGCTTCTTGTGTCTTCCATTTTTTAAAAAGGTATACCCCTATTTTCTTGGCTACAAATTTGTCCATTCCGAATTAAGGATAGGATAACTGTTGACTAGGAAATGGGAGGATTTGGTAAGAATAGGAATCATTGGCATCAATAGCCTTACTACTCCCTTGTATTCACTAATGTGTAGTTTCATTCTAGTAAGGGAGGGCTTAGGTTGTTCTGAGGCTCCAGTTGTATGTAGTTGTGTAGATGGAGCATATAGAATTGTTGTAATTCTAGTGACCTTGGCTACATTTTTGGATCAGACGCTCAGGAAGAGAGGCAAAATTATGCTCTTGCCCCTTCTCTAGGATAAATGGCATTCATCAAAGGCACAATTGTAATAGTGGAAAAATATGATACTCAGGTGGCCTAATTGGTGATGAAGAATTTGGATTCTATTGATAGAGTTAGAGAAGAAAGTTCATCTAGATGATGGTGATGCCTACCGTAGTTTCCTCTAAAGGGTAGTTAGGATTGCTTTTTGGTCTAACTTTTGATGGTTACCTCAACAACCCTAGGAACTCTGATACTTGGTGGTTTAAAATTGAAATACAGGGAGTCATGTGGACAACCCAATGGCCTATGCTCTAGGTATAAATGTAAGACAAAGGGACAACTCTCTTGAATTATCTGGGGAGCTTGAGTCTAATTCAGATAACAAAATGTTGTCATCAGCCTATTTTGCAATGTAAGAGCCCCCTTGTGTTATAAAAGGGTGGTGCTCTATGATGCTAGAAAAAGTCAAAAAGGAAATTAGGAAAGGGGAAATTGGTTTAGTCTATGGCAAGGTCTCAGACCTTTGTTTGTAAGTCTTTTATGATAGTGTTGTAGTTGTGTACTTTGCACTTACATGAAAATCATACTGCTAGGTAACTGCCTCCAGCTTTGAAGTGTAATGTTCTTTTAATGAAATAATCAAGGATTATGGATTTATTCTTACACATTTGTTGTAATGAGTTTTTCACGTGGTTTGCTCTTTGTTCAAGGAATAGTGTAAATGCTTGCCTAAAAGATACAATAATATTATGATTTCAAGGGGATTACCAAGAATGGTTGCATTGTATGCTTTAGGAGGTCTTATTATCATAAAGTGATGATATTATAAATGACCATCAGGAATTCATTTAAAATAATGTGATGTTTTCTTAACATTGTGACTCTGTTACCCATATCAAGCATTGGTCAATCCTTTCCATCTCCAGTTCCAGGATCCCAATTCTTAAATGATGAATCCAAATTTGTCTATAACTTATTTATAATTATTTGTACACTCATACCAGATGACTAAGGGACTATCAAGAATAGTACTAAGTATGCAAATTCTTGTCAATGTGTATGGAGCATTTATCTGTTAGACATTGCATTTTAATCATGTTGTTCATTTTTGCTCAGTGTCATTAAAGAAAACCCACCTAGGTCCTATAGAGCCTGAAGAGTAGGGGAAAAGAGTGAAATATAAATCTCCCATTCATTGGCCAATTTGCACATAATTTTGAGAATAAAGGCTTCCACCCTTTTAGAAATTAGTGGGAACAGTTTAGAGAACCAAAATAGAGAAAGGAAAAAAGAATGAGCATTAGTTAAAGAACAAACCCATAATAGAAAGAGAAGTGTCAAAATCAAGTAGGTGGGAAAATAAATCCTTATGAAGATCACTAGGCAACCATGTAGGAGCATGAAGTCTCATGTCCTCGTCTGACAAAGGATGAGTTGGATTGTGTCTACGAGGGGTCACCTATGGTGTTGCCTCCTCATCTTAAGATACCTCATGGTTCCCCCTACATGCTCCTCATCATTTTCCTCTCCCTCAAGATTGTATTCCTTGTTAGTAGAGTCCTCAATTTCTTCAATGACCATCAACCTTTGAGTTTGGGATCCTCTCCTCTATCTTTGTCTTCTTTGTGCATCACAAGCCACTCTAGTAATCAAGACTCTGGGATTCAAGAGATTCCAAGTAATCACTTTCTACTCAGCATCACCCATCTTGTGAATAGACCAGTAGAAAATATAAACTTGGAACAAGTCCTTTGGAAAGTCCTCTCCAAACTATTGAGGGACTCAGTCAACATGGTGTGCCTCAAACGAACCAAGCATGTCTGACTATTATTCCACACCTCTACAAAACTCTCAAATCTAACTATCTCCTAACCACAGGCTCTTCATGTCAACATAGGGATTAGGAATCATGTTCACATCAATGAGGGTGTTCACTGTGTGTGTACTAGCATCAAAGTAACCAAGATGACCCCATCATGTTGCCCTTTGTAATCTAGGATCTGAAAGTGGCACAACCTTATAGTATGGTCTAATATGCTCAAGGATCCATGGCATGACCAAAGAAGTGTGGCTAAATGCAAATTCCCCTCACCTCACAATATGCAAGTCCTGGTAAACCATAGAAATGATATGAACTCCACATGCAAATATTGTACCTTGCTCTATACATTGAATGATGAGTGCCCAACACCATATGAGTCTTGTTGACCCCTTAGCATTTAATTCAATAAAATTTTATCCTTATTCTTTTTGATGTCTCTATTATTTTTGAAAGTAGGTTCTTAGTTACATTTAAATGACAGACTAAAATAGATATGTTTACCGTACTTAATGATTTTTTAGTACATTATATTAGGGAGGTTAAGCTTGTTTATATAAAAAATTATAATTAAACTTATAATTGAATTTTGTCTTGTATTAGTCAAAACTAAGGTTATGGTGCTTTAAATGATCAAAATGGTTATGGGTAAAGTGTAGAGTAGGATAATCTTACGTTTGGTAGCAGTAGTTGGTTTTTACTAATGTCTGTATGAAGAAGTTGGTTAACTAGATATAAGTAACCTCTCTTCATAATGATTGAAATTAAGTCAAATCTAGATAAGGAGTTCAAATAGTTCCTTAAAATTGTTGTCGTTTTAATGAAAAATGTCATCGTTTTTATCCAATGATGTGTAACTATTATTCTTCTTGAGTTGGTTTAATGTCTTTTAAGTTGGAGCTTTTATTTGTCGTTAATGCAAGGAAGTAAGAATATTTTAGTTATAGGTTGTAGTGTTGTATTAACCTTTTCATTGAAATGTTTCATTTTCGCAAACCTTATCCAGAATTAGTATGAGGTCATCCTTGGAACAAAATTGTAAATTATCATCAACTTGTAATAATGATGGTATTGAGTATTCTTTTTTTTCTTTTTCTTTCTTATTCTCGATTGGCCCTAAATCATATTGGTCTAAAGAAAAGTCATGGCTGTTTAAACCTATTTTCCATATCAGGAAAGGTACTTTTGTAACATGGTAAAGAATTCAAATTACCAACTCCAGAGGCTTACTGCTTGGTTTTCAACTTGTTATTTGTGTCATCCTGTTCTAATGAGGTATTGTTTTGACTTTTGAAGGGGATAAGGGAACTTTTATTGTTGTGGTCCAAGTGGAATGGCTTATGCAATGGATCAGAATTTCTGGTAACCCTTGTCCTTGCATGTTATTGATTTTGGATGGTTGGTTAGAGATTGCTAGGAGAGTGGCTTTCATGGTGGGGTTGGTGCCCAAAGTGGCCGCCTGGGTAACCCCATGGAAGTTGTAATCAAGTGATAACTTAATAATTTATTTAGGAGGGTTGGGGTAGTAAATTACATAACAAAATAAGTAAGATGCCTCACCCATGCCTTGAGTGCCCTCGCAAGCTAAGGATGGGATGAGAAGGCCTAGTTGGAAAGGCTGACCTCCTTCTCTCCATGAGAGGATATGTTGGCTCTGCATGTGTCACCCTATGGGGCCAGTGCCTAGAGAGAGGCTGCCAGGGTAACCATAGATGGGGACCAGCTTCTAGAGAGAGATAGTCTGAGTAACCCATTCTAGGACCATGTGATGACACTCTCCTTATTGTAGTCCAGTTACTTCCTCTTTATCTTTTGTTGTTACATCTGGAGTGCAAACTTGTCTTAATGTTGGTCTTATCTTGATGATTTGGCTTGTCTTAATGATTTGTCTTGTTTTGAGGAGTACTGTCTTGTCTATGCAGTCTTGTTATTTTGTTTTGTCTATATGGAGTCTGTACCTTGTGGTTGTATTCATTGTTGTAACCTTGACCTAGTGGAACCTCATTGTTATCTCCTAGCTCAGAGGGGTGGACCTCAGGGTTCCACATGGTTGGGAGGCAGAGCTATCCATTGGACTTCTTTGATGTTATGGTTCGAGTTTAGTGCATAAGTGTTCCAGTTCCAGTTTTGTTCTACACCTTCAGAGTTGTAGTATACATTCATAATTGTACTATTGTAAACCGATGTAATCAGTCTTGTAATCTTGTATTGAACCCTTGTAATTATTCATCTCTGCTAATGTGTAATGTGATACTCTTCGGTTGTATTATGATGCCTATCACTTGTAATGTTATAATTATTATCTGATGCAGTTATGTTCCCTAGAGGTGTTAGCTGTTCATTTCATTTAATGTTGTTACTAGCTTAATTATATTTAATGTATAATGCATTTACTTGCTTTTTAAAAAAAAATCTGTAAATTTGGCACTTGATAGTCTAACACTCTAGGGTTGCATGATGAGGCATCACATTTGGTATCAGAGCCAGGTTTGAACACTGGGTACTCTGGTTATAACTGAGCCCATTATGTGACCTAGTGCTTAAATTCTATAGATTAAATTTCATCCCTGTTGTTTCCCTTTCTGTGTGTAATAAATCATCTTTTGGTGTTGTAGGTAGATTCCTAGAGGTAGGGGTCATGGTCGTGGCAGAGATAGGGGTCGTGGGAGAGGTGGTGGAGGTACACCTCCTCTCAATTCTCCTCATGAAATTGCCCATGAAGGCAGGGGTTAGAACATGGAAGGTCAGGACTAGCCTGAGGGAGCCCAATTACGATAGTTACTTAAGGAGGCCCTTGCCCATTTAGGTCCTAGATAGGAGGTTGAGTAGCCTAGAAAGGGTCAGGAGGTTGATCAGTTGGAGCCTAGGGAAAGAGAGAGATCACCTAGGCGGAGAGAGTTGGCAGCTAAGCAGGAGGCCACACTAGCCAGCCATATGAGAGATCTACTAAGGGCACGCCCTCCCACTTTTGATGGAGCTGGTAGTGGTCTAGAGGCGGAGACTTGGTTATTAGATTTAGGCAAGTTTTTTGCCATGCATCCTTATGACAGCAACACCAAAGCCAGATGTGCTATTTTGCATCTCTAAGATTTTGCTTCAACTTGGTGGTAGTTGGAGCAGAAGCTGTACTTGGACATTAGTACAGTCTCTTGGGGGTTGTTCTTAGAGAGATTTAGAGCTTGTTTCCTGTCAGATCATTGGAGGCAGCAACATGTAGATGAGTTCCATGAGCTGAGGCAGATGGCCATGTTAGTTGAGCAGTATGAGCACAGATTCTATGAGCTCAAGCAGTATGCAGGTATCGGTGATGACGAGTCTATGTTGGTACAACATTTTATCAGGGGCTTGAATGTCCGGATTAGCGGAGGGGTTCGTGTATTCGAACCTAAGTCTATGGAGCTAGCAGTGGAGAAAGCTTAGTTAGTGGAGGAGAATTTGGCTATGACACTCGGTGGGCATATAGGTGTACATATTGGTAGTGCACCATCTGCAAGATATAGTTCTCGGGGTGGTCATGCTCAGGCATCAGGATCTCATGCACCCTCAAAGGGTGGATGACAGCAGCACTATCAGACCAAATTGAAGAATTATCAGCCTCAGCAAGGTAATAGATTTCAGTCTAAGAAAGACCAGTCTTGGCAACGTAATAAGCACAATCGCGTTGATCAACAAGCTCAGAGTACGCAGTCTGCAATGAGCAGAGGTAGTTTCTAGTAGTCTAGTGCTTTCCAGGGTGGTGGTGGTTTTGGTAGGGGCACTGGGTGCTTCTCTCGTGGCCAACAAGGCCATATTGCTAGGCAGTGTCCTTAGAGGAGTACTTCAGGGTTTGGACATCAACTGGCAGTTTCAGATCCAACAGTTGGTGATGCAAGTAGATCACACAGAGTCTTTGCAACGGTTGATAACCATCAAGTAGAGCATCAGGGCACTGTCGTGGAGACTTCTAGTTTCATGCGAGGTATTGGTTTTTCTGTTCTTTTTTATTCTGATGCATCTGATTCGTTTATATCCCCTTCTCTTATGGAGTGTTGTGGCTTAGTGGCAACAAAGAAGGATGATAGGTGGCAGGTTGAGTTAGCTTCTAGGGCTAAGGTCGCAGTTGAGTCTCTAGTGCTCGGTTGTGAGTTGAGGATTGGCTCTCTATCTACTATAGTAGATCTTCGCATCCTACCCCTTGGTTCATATGATATAGTATTGGGGATGGATTGGCTAGAGGTCCATCAGGCAGTGATCGATTGTCAGCATAAGTCTGTTAGATGTGTGGATGATTCTGGTGCAGAGGTGGAGGTTGTAGGAGTTTAGAGACCTATTTCCCTATGTATGATCTCTGCTATGCAGCTTAAGAGATGTATGCATCAAGGATGTCAGCTTTTTGCGGTGTCAGTTAGTGACTTGGAGATGGAGGAGAGTCGAGAGGCATCTCTTGACGATCATCCACTTTTGAGGGAGTATGTTGATGTTTTTCCTTCTGAGATTCTAGGGATGCCACCTAAGCGTGACATCGACTTCAAGATTGATCTTGTTCCTGGCGTAGAGCCTATCTCACGAGCTCCATACAAGACCACCACTCAGGAGCTTAAGGAGCTCCGACTGCAGTTGGAGGAGTTGTTAGCCAAGGGATTTATTCAACCTAGTGTCTCTCCTTGGGGAGCACCTGTGATCTTTGTTAAAAAGAAGGATGGATCTCTGTGACTGTGTATTGACTATCGACAACTCAATAAGGTGACAGTGAAAAATAGATACCCCTTGCCTTGGATCGATGATTTGTTTGACTAGATTAAGGGAGCAAAGGTGTTTTCTAAAATCGACCTTAAGTCGATATATCACCAGTTACGGATATTTGAGGCAAATATTCATAAAACAGCTTTTCGCACCCGTTATGGACATTATGAGTTCACAGTAGTACCGTTCAGGTTGATGAATGCACCCTCAGTTTTCATGAGCTTGATGAATGGTGTTTTCCACACTCATCTCGACAGGTTTGTCCTCGTATTTCTAGATGATATATTGATCTATTCGAGGACTATGGAGGAGCATGAAGAGAATTTGCGTTAGGTGTTGCAGTGTCTGAGAGAAAATCTGCTTTATGCTAATTTGTTGAAATGTGAATTCTTTCAGACATAAGTGAAGTATTTGGGTCATGTCATCTCTGGAGAGGGTATTGCAGCGGATCCCTCAAAGATCCAAGCTATTATGCAGTGGGGGAAATTAGAGAACTTCTAACAAAAGCAGATGATTCCTCTACAGATGATTCTCTAGATACTTTGTCTGAACCAGCACATGCTCTATACATGGTAGAAAGCTATACATATATCCGTTTAAATCTTTGTTTTTCTAGATATAAGCCTATTCCCATGGATGCATTTGTAGATTCTGGTTCTTCTTGTAGTTTTGCCAAAACTAATGCTATTCCTTTTGAGTTTTGGAAAACCAAGAATGATTTACCAATTGGCTATGCCATAAATGGAGAAATCAAAATGGGGAGATTTGCTCAGGATGTCTGAATTGAAATCCAAAGTAAGCAGTTTATTGTTGATCTAATTGAACTTGACAGTTTGAGGGAAGATATTTTGCTTGGTTACACTTTCCTAACCAAATATCAGCCATTTGTTTTACGCACCCACGAAATATCTCTTAAGCATACAGATGGTCCTGTCAAGATTCCCTCCTTGAAATTAGTCAACCATAAGCTGTCTGATAAAGCCAAACAAAAGAAAGAGCCTTTAAAGTCCCAAGGACCACAGTTACCTCTGCTCTTAGAACCAGTTAAGGCAAAATTTGAACAAGATTGTTGTAGCATGAATCCTTTACACAATTTTATACACAGGGTGCGGAAGTTACAAGATAATAGGCAATTTTTATTTTATTGCTCGTAGATAAGAGATTACAACTTAAAGCAATTTCTGGTTGTTCAGATCGCTCAAGGCGTAGAACAAGAGCATACTCTTGCGACGACTTAAAACTGACCTAGACTTAACTTCTTTCTTCCTGAATCTGACTCCGAATGCCCCAACACTAGCATTGGGTTCTTATTTATAACATAAATCAGATGTCAAAAGATTATGACAATTTTGAGTTCCGACCATACAAAAATGACACGCGTCTAACACTGTAGGTAGTGGAGGTACAGATAAAGCACTATAGTGGAGCGTACAAAGATTCTTTACATGTGACACACTGCATGTGATTACGGCTCACTTTACACCTGAAAGTGACTATGGGGATCTTGCTTTTTAGATAGGGTTGCATCCTATTGTCAGATCATAACGTGGCCGACATCACGGCACAGACAAGCCCATGTGCTAGCTACCATCTGAGTTATATCCATTATTATCTTCGTCAGTGGAGGTACTATTATTATCTGACACGGGATCTAGCTCATCAAAATCATAGTCATGATCTAGGTTTGTGGGTGGAAGCAAATGTCGTGGAAGAGGCCTGAAAGCAATTGCCAAGTCATCATCTTGTTGATTGAAAGTATATATAATTTTGGTAACTTCATCAGGGGAAGCAAAATCTATCTCAGTTCTTGCAGCAATTAAAGCAGGAAGTAAGGCAACTTCCATGTCTTCCATCTGGGCCTGTAGGAACCAATTATGAGTTAAAGGATAATATTCAATTCTTGGTAATGCATAATGAAATCTATTTTGTAAATAGCTTGATGGTCCACTCATTCCTTCTTCGACAGCCCAACAGAAATTGCTTTGCAGATAATCAAAAAACTCTTTCATATCATCCTGTATGATCTTATCATTATATCCAAGAAATAAATCTGCATAGTCTTCAAATTCTGTCTGTAAAAGAGTAATGCTGTTAAACAAACCAAATTTTGCACACTTAAGAAAATTCCTTTTGATCTTTATGGGCCAATTCATAGGCAACAAAGATGTAATGCAAACATCAAATGTAATGCTATTTCTTAGTGCAAAATAAATAGCAGCATTTTGAAGACCAAAGTGGGATAGAAATTCTGTTTGCTGGGGACCTGTAAGAATTCCTTTATCATAATTATCTCTGATCTGGTTCCTTAATTCTTGAAGCCATTTATTCAAGAAATGTGTGTGGAGTATGGGAGTAATAATCTCTGGAGGTAGCTGAGGTATCCATAAATCATTACCTTGTTCATCTTGGCTGAGGAAAATTTCTGTACCATCATTTCTTACCAATGTGTCACCAATTTCAATCATCATATACATTGACTCTGCAAGCTTGGCCATTTCTCTCATAAGAGAATCTGCTAATGGATTATTATCACCTTTAATCCATTCTATCTCAAAATCATAGCTGGTAAAATCAAGATACCAACGTGCAATTCGGCCAGGAGCAATATCTTTATTTGGCTTCTTGCTGAGCAAAGATCTCATTCGCTGACTATCAGTTTTAACAATGAAATGAACAGGTTTAAGAAAAATCTTAAATTTCTCTATACCCTTCTTTACAGCCAAAATTTCCTTTTCATATATGGTGTACCTGCATTCTGTATCAGTGAAAGTTCCTGATCTGTAACCACACACTTGGGCTCCTTTCAATGGAATATCCTATATGAGAACAGCACCCCAAACATCATCAGAGGCATCAATGAATAAAATTCCATTTTTAGGTAAATGAAGAGTGGGCAAATACTGGCATTTTTGTTTTATCTTTTGAACAATTTCTGTTAACTCTTCATTCCAGGGACCTGCTCCTTCTTTCAGCTGAGCTTGAAGTTTCTCTCTATCTTTAGCTAATCCATTATAGAATGGACTGACATAATTGAGACATCCTAAAAATCTTTGTATTTGCTTTGTTCCAATCAGAACATCAGGAAATTCTGAAATATGCTTAAGGATATGAGGCTAGAGTTTTACCTTGCCATGTGACAGAACCAGACCCAAGAAATCAATTTCTTGTTTGCCAATTACCATTTTCTTAGCTGATAAGCATATCCCATTATCTCTGATTGCATTATATAAAGCTTCCAAATGCTTCAAATGCTGTGAATCATCTTCAGAATAAACAATTATGTCATCAATATATACAGAACAAAATTCTTTCAAACTTCTTAAAGCTTTATCCATTCTACACTGAAAATAGGCAGGTGCAGTCTTGAGACCAAAAGGCATCACATTCCACTCATACAAACCTTGTGGTACTGAGAAAGCTATTTTGAATCTGTCTTCCTCTTTTACCTTAATTTGCCAGAAACCTAACTTGCAATCAAATTTAGAAAACACATTCTTTGAAGCTGCTCTCATTATCAAATCTATACTGAATGGAATAGGATAATTGAATAGCAGAATGATATCATTCAGGGGTTTATAGTTTATACAAAATCTTTTCTTACCTCTCTGTTGTTCTGCCCTTTTATTAACCAAGAAAGCTGGGCAACTGAAAGGACTCTTGCTTTCCCTGATAAACTTTCCTTCAATGAGCTCATTCAAATGCTCATCCATTTCTTTTACTTCTATGGGGCTCATGAGATAGGCTGGTTCAAATGGTATAACAGTTTTACATTCAGGTTTCAACCTAACCTCACATTCTTCATGCTCCTTAGACCAAAATTGTAAAGGATTCATGCTACAACAATCTTGTTCAAATTTTGCCTTAACTGGTTCTAAGAGCAGAGGTAACTATGGTCCTTGGGACTTTAAAGGCTCTTTCTTTTGTTTGGCTTTATCAGATAGCTTATCATTGACTAATTTCAAGGAGGGAATCTTGACAGGACCATCTGTATGCTTAAGAGATATTTCGTGGGTGCGTAAAACAAATGGCTGATATGTGGTTAGGAAAGTGTAACCAAGCAAAATATCTTCCCTCAAACTGTCAAGTTTAATTAGATCAACAATAAACTGCTTACTTTGGATTTCAATTCAGACATCCTGAGCAAATCTCCCCATTTTGATTTCTTCTCCATTTATGGCATAGCCAACTGGTAAATCATTCTTGGTTTTCCAAAACTCAGAAGGAATAGCATTAGTTTTGGCAAAACTACGAGAAGAACCAGAATCTACAAATGCATCCATGGGAATAGGCTTATATCCAGAAAAACAAAGATTTAAACGGATATATGTACAGTTTTCTACCATGTATAGAGCATGTGCTGGTTCAGACAGAGTATCTGGAGAATCGTCTGTAGAGGAATCATCTGCTTTTGTTAGAAGTTCTCTAATTTCCCCCACTACAGAAGTGAGTTTATCCAAGGCCTTTTGCTGCAGTGCACATTGCCGAGCCAAGATGTCAACAGATTCATTACAACGGTCAACTTTAGCACATAAAATATCAATAGTGCAGCCAAGAGACACAGAGGGTGAATGGCGAGAATGAGGTTTGGAAGTAGATGGTTCAGAAGATAACCAAGAAGGTTGGGTGTAACCATGGGATGATTTGTGCTTTGGGGATGGTGAAGGTGAACTAGACACAGAATGTTTAGATGACCGTTTGGATCTTCTAGAAAGAGCAAGTTTCTCTTTTTCCCAGGCCTTGATATCGTTAACCTGTTGTTTGGCAGCAGCTTTGTGGTCTTCGAGTGATCCTGGCATGTGATAAGGATCCTTAGATTTAGCCATGCTAATCTTGAAATCAAGATTTTTAATAGCCCTTTTAATTGTCTTAGAGACAATCTTCTTGTCAGATGAACTGGATCATTCAGACTCAGATTCTGAACTAGTAGAAGAATGCTTTCTTTTATATTTATCTCTAGCCATGTAGTATTGATCAGGCAGAATCTCTACTAATTCAAACAAATCATCATAAGAAAAACCAAGAACTTCATGGGAAGCAACAATTTCCCAATTTCCTGACCTGTGCTGATCATCAAACATTGCATAAACTTTATTCTCTGGCTTATACCTTTTTGGACAATCTGTAGCATAATGTGGACCTTTACAAATAAAACACTGAACAGATTTTCCACTTTTCTTGAAATCTTTATTCTTTTTAAATAGAAATTTTGGTGGCTTTCTATTCTTGAAAGAATTTTTATTTACAGGAGCAAACCTGTATCTTTTTCTATACTACTTTTTTTTATAAGGAGTATGTCTCCTATGGTCATCGTTGTCTTAAGCATATTTACATTTTTTGCAATGACAATCTTTTCTACATGATTTTCTACTGAATTTTCTGACATGTTTGAATTCTTTTATCTGATTAATTGGTGGCAAACTGCAATAGTCTTTCATATTGCAAGAAGAATTATACTGATCTCTGTTATCACTTAAGGCTTTAAGCAGACATCCTTTATCTAACTTGTAGGTAACCAAAGTCCTTAATTCACTGAAGCCATAAGCATCAATTTTGGTTTTATACTTGTTACCTATATATTCTTTAGCATATTCTCCCAATCCACAAGGTAGTGAATTTAAATAAAACTTCTTTGTGGTAGAATCATGCAATTTTCCTGCAGCTATCATATATTTTTCAAAGACTAAATTATACTTATGCAATTTGCCTAAGTCTTTGAGCTGCAATGAATAGAGGATTTTTTCTGCTTCAAGTATATCATTTTTTCTGTTGCCACAAAATAAACCAATCAGATATAATTTTAAGGTAGCAAATCCTTCAGCAGAAATATCATTCCTACCCATGTCTTTTTCTTTCACATACTCATCTCCATCTTCATCCATTGAAATTATACCATTATCAGGGAGAGAGTTCCACCAACTGCGGAGTTTACCAGACATGAGTCGGACTGCATACAAAACTTTGTTTGCTTCAGACCAGACAGATCCCCTAGTATCAAAGAAATTCTCAAGTGTATCACACCATGTACAAATAGTGTCATAGGGATCTATAATCTTATCAATATTCAGAATATAACCAGAAGTCGTATAAGCTCTCAAATTTTCTGGCCGGGCATTTTCTGACACAGCATCTCTCATTTCTACATCTAGCTGATTTTCTACAGTAGTCTGGCTAGCCATGCATAAGGGTTCCCAATCCTCTATAATTTCTATATATGGAGTTTCTTCAGAAGACATATATTCTGGTTCAGAAGAGGATTCATGATAAGAAATTGTTTCAAATATTTCTTCATCAGATGAATTCATGGCTGCAGCTAGTTCGTCCATGTAGACAGGTTCACCATCTTCTAATTCATTTTCTTGTAACCAATCTTTTAATGGTTCAGAAACATGTAACAAATGTTCTTTCTGCTTGGGCAGAACTATTTTAGAAGGCATCTGAGGTGTGTGACTTCTAGTTGTAGAAGATGCTGGTTGTTCTTCAATTTCTTCAGAAAAGAGAATGCTTTTCCTTCTCTGTATTTTTGGTCTGGGCTTGGGATCTATTTTCTAAGATTTCTGAGTTTTTGTGTCCTCAGTTTCTTCCTCAGAACTATCCTTGCCTTTCTGGGATACTCTAATCTTTTTGGCATATTTTCTTACTTTTTCTAAATTTCTCGCCACATGCTCAAGTAAAACTTTGTTTTCCTGAGCTTGAGTATCTCTTTTAGAGTCAGACGTAGAGACATGAGAATATATTTGCCCTGCCACATTTTCTAATCTTTCACTACTTGACTGTAAACTTGTGGCCATTGTATGGGTCTGACTGACTTGGTAATTTAGTGAACCAAAGTTATTTAGGGTAGAAGTGCATTGCTTATCAATTCTACCTATAGCAGTTTCTATTTTATATTGACTATTTTGTACTTGTAACATTCTATCATAAACAGAAATAGTCCTATTGATTCCTTGTTTGACATCTACTGCTATGTCATCAATGTTCTCTGAAGCTGTTTGCATCCATGCAGACTACCAATTTCTCTGAGCTTCAGAATTCTTTTGTTTTGTCCCTATCTTAGTATGAATTTTTGCTTCATATCTGCCCATTGTTTTATCATCAGGTGTAACAACCTGATAACTATCCTGTGTTGGCCATCTACCAAGAGTGTAACTGACTAAATCTACAGCAGTAGCAGAATCTAACTGTAGAGTATGCTTAGTCCTTCTTTCTGATCCATACCTAGGTAAATGCTCTCTCATCATACTTGCATGTTCACCTAGTTTTGCTATTTTAATCCCTTTTCCTTTTCGTTTCTTATCTTGGTCTTCATCCTGTTTTGGTGCAAGATGTAATCTAGCACTTACTTGTCTAGCAAGTTCATCTATTTCATCAGGATGAGATCGTTGGGATCTGGAAGAGAAAGATGATCGAGGGGTCATTTGCTTGAATCTCTGTGAGCTACCAAAGGTTGAGCATTCTTCAGGATTGTAATCCACATAAGGCTTTTTATTAGAGCTAGCATATGCATGGGCCATGGATCTACTGCGAGACAGGGGTTGAGCTCTGGCTTGAGTTTCATCTATTAATGGTTGCTCTAGGATACTTTGACCAGGGACAGATTGGAGGGTTATGGTGCCTACTCTTCGGGATTGGAAAAGAGGTTTGTCTGAGAATCTATTTCTGTGAATAGGAAGGTCGATGAACTATGGTTTTTGCCTATCAAGCAATTGTTCTATAATTGGAAAACCAATGTCAAAACCTGTTGAATCGATGAATCGGCCATAATCAAGAAGATTAGAAGATCCTCTTGGGAAAGATACCCCCATGGGTAAGGAAACAGGTGGAGACACAGTATTCATGATTCGATATATACAGCGACCTCCTATGGTAGCATAGACAGAACCAGGCATTAGCGAGACACCTTTAACTTGTAGAAGTAAACAGAAAGCAGAAGAAATGAATTTATCAGATAAAGAAAGAGTAAAGTTGGGTTGGACTAACAAGACTCCATCGCCTTTCTCAGCACTGAGAATGCCACGAAACTGGGCAACTACAGCTTGTTCCCAAATTTGACATCTAGTATCAATCAAAGTGGCGAAAAACTCAGCACCTATGTTATAATTAAAATGTGGATGGACGATAAGATCGACATGAGGAAAATGAACATGGAAGAAACCTTTGTCTTGCCATCTAGAGACATCTTCAGGAAGAAGAAAAGGTAAATAAATAGGACATATTCCAGTGCCCGAGACTAAAAGATTAATTTCACTTTGACGCACTGAGTCACAGACTTTAGCCTTAATTCCTTTTTCCGGATAGAATGTATTAATTTTAACATCTGGGAATTTGAAATTTCCTTTATCATCTACGACATGAGTATTGCCATCTTGGAAATAGTTGTGTAAAACATCAGATAGAGCAGAACTTGCATCCATAGATCTACGTAATGCCATTGGTGAGAAATAAGACTTACTGATTGCTCGTTCGCGATATTCCTTGCTACTTTTCGCGACTCACTGCCCTTCAACACGGCACTTTCCTTCGGCCTTCAACAACGGGTCTTACTGCACACCTCCACAAGTACTACAGCACGCTACTAAACACACATTCAGTGATAGAACTCACCCACAGCAAAGAAATAGAACGGATGAATAACACGGACTTGGCTCTGATACCAATTTGTAGAAGATAATGTCCAAAATGTTAACCTCAGAAGCTGAAACATGGGTAGTGACCTTGATTTCTACATAGATAGATGAATAAGTGTCAAAGAAAAGTTGTAAACTATCAGAAGAACCATGCCAAATACCATAGGTATCATCTATAAAGTGCTTGTAGAGGAGTAATTGATGAATATTAAGTTCACATTCTACTCTCCATCCAAGGAAACAAAGGAAGAGGCATGCACAGACAATGACAAAGTTACTACCCATGGCCATCCCTCTGATCTACCTGTATTTTTTTCCATTCAATTCTAAGCAATGTTCCTTAAGAACTAACTTTGCAAGGCTAAGGATGAAATTTACTTTTCTAGGAGGTAAAACATCATTGATGAAGAACTTGAGAACCTAAAGACCTACATTAGTGGGGATGCTAGGATAAAGACTCTCAATATCAAAAGTGAAGAGAAAAACTTCAAAAGGAAACTAGAGAGTGCTGAGATCATGAATGAGGGAATTTGAATCTAGTAGGTGGTTGGGTTGCTTCTTCAAGATAGGAAATAATTGAAAGTGGAGCCAACATGATGATGGTTCCAACAGATAACCACAATAGGAGCATATTGGTCTACCAACTAAGGAAGGCTTGTGAATCTTTAGTATGAGGTAGAACACACAGGCTTTTGTAGAGTTAGACTTTGCTTGAAGGAGGAAGCAAAATTAATCATGACTAATTAAGTTATCCTTCTTAGCTTTAAGGGAGAGAGATTTCACCTTAATGAAGAGACGTTCCTAGGAAACAAAAGGAACCTCAACATAAATATCAAAATCAGAGAGTTTTCATAGACCTTTTGAAACTTACCACTCCTTGTTGAGAGTAGTGATGCTGAGGTTCTTATTAGTAGGATGGATTATAATTGATGGATTATCCCTAAGAGAATGAATGGCTTGTTGCCACTATCGAGGGAAAATATTGCTCCTCTAAGCCTTCACTAAAGAGAGATAAGAATTCAAAGAGAGTCTTGCTTCACCAATAATGTATTCCAAGGGGGGATAGAATTTTTTAGGATTCCAAGAAGGAATAGGAACCTTAATGTGGGTAATATGATCATCATCATCATAAAAATTTGTAGAAATCTGACAAGAGGGACAACCAGACTGATTTAAGGGATTAAAGAACCACTTAAGCTTGAGACAATAAGCAAAGGTGTTAAATTATTTAAAAACTTCTTTAGGACACATGGGAGGTAGACTTAGAATAAACTTGGCCTTATCTGAGTAAGCTAAAGCCTTAGCGTGCGAGTGCAAGCATGGTGGTGTGGGTCCCTTCCAAGCCTACGCTATTGTGATGGGGTGATGCATGGGTTAGAAATTAAAGACTAATGCTGAGCTAGAAAATTTTCATTGGCAGATGGTTTCTTTCAATGCTATAGTGGATAATTTGTCTCTCTTCGACTAATCTCAATTGTTCACTCTCTCACAACAAGTCACATCAATGTTTCTCATTCAAATTTGAAGATTTGCTTGTTGCAAGCAGCCAAATTGAGTATGCATGCACTGGTAGACAAACAACTATTGCATGACTTCTCTCGCATGGATCTTGAAATTTTAATCTATGTTGTTTTAGTTGGTGAAGTAGGTGTTTGTAGAATATAGGATCACGATTTGACACTAGGTACATCTTGCCAATGAATCATGATCTCTAGTTAGATTTTGATGAGAAGATTGGACATTAGTTGTCTGAAGTAAGAAGAGGTCATAGGCAAGTTATGAGGAGTTATAAGTATCTTGCACCTCCATTTACTACTTTGGGGGTTGTGTTAGATTTTCAGATATTTCCAAATAGGGAGTTAAGTGTGTGAAGCATGCAGATGCTTGAAATAGAGTTATGGGAGTTGTTGGCAAGTAGAAAGTACTTGGGTGAAGAGCCTTCTTCCATTTTTGCTATAATGGAAGTGTTTCTGTGATCAATTTGTATCATCTTTTTACCATGGGTACAATTCTAATTATTTCCCTTCTGGTCTTGCTTCTTGTGTCTTCCATTTTTTAAAAAGGTATACCCCTATTTTCTTGGCTACAAATTTGTCCATTCTGAATTAAGGATAGGATAACTGTTGACTAGGAAATGGGAGGATTTGGTAAGAATAGGAATCATTGGCATCAATAGCCTTACTACTCCCTTGTATTCACTAATGTGTAGTTTCATTCTAGTAAGGGAGGGCTTAGGTTGTTCTGAGGCTCCAGTTGTATGTAGTTGTGTAGATGGAGCATATAGAATTGTTGTAATTCTAGTGACCTTGGCTACATTTTTGGATCAGACGCTCAGGAAGAGAGGCAAAATTATGCTCTTGCCCCTTCTCTAGGATAAATGGCATTCATCAAAGGCACAATTGTAATAGTGGAAAAATATGATACTCAGGTGGCCTAATTGGTGATGAAGAATTTGGATTCTATTGATAGAGTTAGAGAAGAAAGTTCATCTAGATGATGGTGATTCCTGTCGTAGTTTCCTCTAAAGGGTAGTTAGGATTGTTTTTTGGTCTAACTTTTGATGGTTACCTCAACAACCCTAGGAACTCTGATACTTGGTGGTTTAAAATTGAAATATAGGGAGTCATGTGGACAACCCAATGGCCTATGCTCTAGGTATAAATGTAAGACAAAGAGACAACTCTCTTGAATTATCTGGGGAGCTTGAGTCTAATTCAGATAACAAAATGTTGTCATCAGCCTATTTTGCAATGTAAGAGCCCCCTTGTGTTATAAAAGGGTGGTGCTCTATGATGCTAGAAAAAGTTAAAAAGGAAATTAGGAAAGGGGAAATTGGTTTACTCTATGGCGAGGTCTCAGACCTTTGTTTGTAAGTCTTTTATGATAGTGTTGTAGTTGTGTACTTTGTACTTATATGAAAATCATACTGCTATGTAATTGCCTCCAGCTTTGAAGTGTAATGTTCTTTTAATGAAATAATCAAGGATTATGGATTTATTCTTACACATTTGTTGTAATGAGTTTTTCACATGGTTTGCTCTTTGTTCAAGGAATAGTGTAAATGCTTGCCTAAAAGATACAATAATATTATGATTTCAAGGGGATTACCAAGAATGGTTGCATTGTATGCTTTAGGAGGTCTTATTATCATAAAGTGATGATATTATAAATGACCATCAGGAATTCATTTAAAATAATGTGATGTTTTCTTAACATTGTGACTCTGTTACCCATATCAAGCATTGGTCAATCCTTTCCATCTTCAGTTCCAGGATCCCAATTCTTAAATGATGAATCCAAATTTGTCTATAATTTATTTATAATTATTTGTACACTCATACCAAATGACTAAGGGACTATCAAGAATAGTACTAAGTATGCAAATTCCTGTCAATGTGTATGGAGCATTTATCTATTAGACATTGCATTTTAATCATGTTGTTCATTTTTGCTCAGTGTCATTAAGGAAAACCCACCTAGGTCCTATAGAGCCTGAAGAGTAGGGGAAAAGAGTGAAATATAAATCTCCCATTCATTGGCCAATTTGCACTTAATTTTGAGAATAAAGGCTTCCACCCTTTTAGAAATTAGTGGGAACAGTTTAGAGAACCAAAATAGAGAAAGGAAAAAAGAATGAGCATTAGTTAAAGAACAAACCCATAATAGAAAGAGAAGTGTTGAAATCAAGTAGGTGGGAAAATAAATCCTTATGAAGATCACTAGGCAACCATGTAGGAGCATGAAGTCGCATGTCCTTGTCTGACAAAGGATGAGTTGGATTGTGTCTACGAGGGGTCACCTATGGTGTTGCCTCCTCATCTTAAGATACCTCATGGTTCCCCCTACATGCTCCTCATCATTTTCCTCTCCCTCAAGATTGTATTCCTTGTTAGTAGAGTCCTCAATTTCTTCAACGACCATCAACCTTTGAGTTTGGGATCCTCTCCTCTATCTTTGTCTTCTTTGTGCATCACAAGCCACTCTAGTAATCAAGACTCTGGGATTCAAGAGATTCCAAGTAATCACTCTCTACTCAGCATCACCCATCTTGTGAATAGACCAGTAGAAAATATAAACTTGGAACAAGTCCTTTGGAAAGTCCTCTCCAAACTATTGAGGGACTCAGTCAACATGGTGTGCCTCAAACGAACCAAGCATGTCTGACTATTATTCCACACCTCTACAAAACTCTCAAATCTAACTATCTCCTAACCACAGGCTCTTCATGTCAACATAGGGATTAGGAATCATGTTCACATCAATGAGGGTGTTCACTGTGTGTGTACTAGCATCAAAGTAACCAAGATGACCCCATCATGTTGCCCTTTGTAATCTAGGATCTGAAAGTGGCACAACCTTATAGTATGGTCTAATATGCTCAAGGATCCATGGCATGACCAAAGAAGTGTGGCTAAATGCAAATGCCCCTCACCTCACAATATGCAAGTCCTGGTAAACCATAGAAATGATATGAACTCCACATGCAAATATTGTACCTTGCTCTATACATTGAATGATGAGTGCCCAACACCATATGAGTCTTGTTGACCCCTTGTCTCCCAATAGTCTCGAAGCAATCAAACCAATGAGGAACTTCCGTAGAGGTGAGATTTTTTCAGAGTGGGCACCAAAGTGAGCTATACTCCTATATGATCTCTTGGATTACTCACCCCCATAATATCTACCTAGGCCTATCTCTCTCTATCTGATTCACTCTTAGGCAAGATAAGTCATTTTCCTCTCACAAGAACTACCAAGATGTGGTAAACGTCATACAAGGTAATAGTACATTCCTATGAAACTTGGGGGAACCTAAAGGTATTCTTGTCTACATTCCAATAGGTTATAATGTCACAACAAATACGGGATAAGGGATGAACCGCAAGAACTTTGGATACCCTATATAATATGTCTTTCTTCATAATAGCATGATCATCTAAAGATAGGGCCTCATAAGCATCAGCAAACCAAGACTTCTCATGAGTCATATTCCATTGAATACACATATCATGTTACACACAAAGAACCATGTCTCTTATCCCTTTTAACTTAGAGAAACTCAAAATGAATCATAAAAATTGCAAAATTCCACAAAAAAACATATATTCTCTAAAAACTTGTAATAAAAAAATGAGGTTAGTGTCAAAATTAGAGAAAAATAAAGTGTCAATTACATCACCAAAAAGAAGACTATAGTTAGAGTCAAACTAGAAGCCCCCTTGGTGACCTTGCTGCACAACAAAATCCCCCTAGGTGACCCTATCTGACAACAAGATCTCCCCTAGGTGACTAGCCCTGACAAAAGGGGTTACCCTACCCTACACCCTAGCAGGGTAAAAATGCTCCAAAAACCACAAATTTCATCAAAATTTGACAAATGAAAAGGCATACACACACTAAAATAGGAAAAATAATGTATTACAATGATAAAAATTGACAAAAACAGATTCTTTTTAGATAAATCATCAAAGAAATTTAAACAAGGGTTTTGAGAGGAGTTTTTCATGCTTTTGATACCTAATTGTTAGCAAAAGAACAATTGCTTTCCATCTTTGTGATCCTCTCGTCAATAGCTTCCCATCAACTATTCACTTGCACAATTTCGTTACCATTTGACCTCTATTTCTCAGATTTATCCTCTCCTCTTCTTGTAGTGTAGTTTCATTTGATGAATTTTTAAAGTAGTTTGTAGCTTTTGTAGTTCTCTTCTGCCCTCATGTTGTGTGCTTTCATCCCTATAGATCCCCATGGAAAAGTGAAACCACTTAGGTATACTTATGACACAATTGATGGTAAGTTCACTCATTTTAATTTCAGTACTCATTTTAAACATTTTAAATGTTGAACTAATACTTATTATTGTAGGTATAATTATGATAAATCAAAAAATAGGTAAGGCCTAGTTTGGGAATGGTACCTCCCTTCATGTAGACTATTGTCCCCAAGGGTGAAAATATGTAAGCACTAAAAAGTGGATGGGCCTACATTGTAATCATATGATGAGTTGTAATCCTAAACACATACATGTAAGTGTGTAAATATGACCTCTCAACAAGTGTTATTCTTGGTGACACGTGGATGGGCATCCCTCCTTCATTTTTTCATCTCCTCGCCCTGGCTAACCCTTCCTACTCCTATTTTTCCTTTACTTCCCCCTTGTTGACATTTCATATTTTTTACTCTTTAGCCCTATCAACATGTCCTATTAGTGTCATAACCTAGGAAATTCAACTTTCCTTGAACCATTTAAATCATCTACAGGCCTCCAATTGATCTCCCACACCCTCCCCAACCCTTATTTTTCATCTGCCTTTTCCCATTTCTAGGTCACCCCTTTTAATTTCTAGATCTCCCCTTGGTGACCCTACTGTCAGAGGGGGGATCCCTTCTAATCTATCACTTTGGCTAGTTTCAAAGGCCAAATGTCTTCTCCACCTTCTCAAGATCATTCTCAGCCCTACAAATCAATCCCAAGTCTTCATCTTCCTAGAGTCACTCCTTTTCAGTCTAAGGTCACCCTTGGGCAACCCCTAGGTGACCCTACTAGTAAAATGGGTGACCCTATCATGTTTTCAAATGTAATTTCCTCTTCACTTTGGGCCCAAAATAGCTTTGTTTTGACTCTGGATAGTTTGCATGCAAATTTGACCCTAACTGAGCCTAGCATATTCTTAACTCATTCTTCTATTTCAGTCATCCATAATTAACTCAATTTATCTATTCTTATCTCACCTCACTCTCATGCTAGCTCCCCTTCCTCCATAAGTAATAAGCTATCAAGATTTGTTCATTTCCGAATCAATTGAGTTCACTATCAAATCAACCTAGTCCACTCCTCAATCGACCATGTGAACTCTTCAGTCAAAATGAGTTAACTTCCCAATTAATCCCATGCATTGTGAGCTCTCTAACACTATAAATACCCCCTTCCTCAAGAAATACCAGAGGAAAATTCATTATTGTAGCCATTCATGAGCTTTGTTTTTTCTCTCCACTTAGCATTTTCATGCTCTCCATAGGAATTGTGTGCCTTTTTCCTTTTAGTATCATTGCAAAGCTTTCAAAAGCTTCATTTAGAATTGTTACGCTCGTGAATTGCCAAGCCCAAGTGCTTCATAGCTTTCATAGCTCATTTCGAATCAGTTGCTACTCCATCCCTGTCACCAAGAGGAGTACACTGCTGCTATAGAGGAGAGGAAAGATTGCCAAACAAAGCATTTATGAGGATACACCAGGCTCATGCACTAAAGGATTCAGATTCTTCATGCTTTAAGTAGTTAATTAAATCACAATTTTCTCTTGGAAAAAGTAATCTCGTTGTTGCAATTTTCTTGATAGGTTCATTTCAAGTTGATTAGATTAGTTTTTATTAAACTAGTTTCATTCCAATTGATAGATTAGATTTCATTTTTGCATTCTCATTATTTAGATTAGATCTAAAATTGACTTGCAATAAAAACAAAAATATAGTGTAGATTCCATTTAGAAAATTCATGTTAAAAGTGCATTCATATTTCAAATTCTTAGATAATTATGTCACTTTGTTATTCAATATTGGGAAAAGAATTAAAAAAAATTCTTTGCATCCATACTAGTTGCATTCATATGAAAAAAATAAAAAGTACAAAAACATTAGAAAACTTAGAAAACTTAAACCCTCGATTTGATCACAAGGTAGAATTCATTTACACAATCAAACCCTTGATTTCATCATGAGGAACACTTCACAATTCAACATAAAAAACAAACCTTTGATTTTAGATCAAAATCAATTGAAGTCAAACACAAGGTCAACCCTAGTCAACTCTCTCTTATCCAAGCATTCAAATTTATCTAGGAATTAGAGGTGAGTTGGTTAGGGCACTCCTTGAGTAAATAGATGAAATACATCCTACACCACAACAATCACAAAAAAGAGTAGAAGAGAAGAACACACTCTCAAGAGCAAGAACAATGCATTTAAGACATAAAAGATAGGTTACAATGCACTAGGATCATCAACAATCAAAATTGACATCCATCTAGGTGTTGGAACCTAAGGAACCCAAATAGGAGATTGATAAGAAGTGACCCTTTAGGTCATATTATTATCTCAACCACAATAGCCACAAAAAGGGCTTCACACATTGAAATATTTAATAGGCCCCATGACCAGTTGATCTCTCTCCATGATGTTCTATCCCATAAGAAAAGAACCACCCCTAGGTCTCACCCTTGCTCGACTGTCTTTTGACATGAGAGTGAGAGTGACTTGGAGGTCACCCAAGGAAAGTGATGTAGCACACAACATACACTTAACAGAATTGTGCCATTAAACATGAGAGACAAAGATTTGGAAGCTGAAACATAACAGAACTTCTATTCATCAACTCTGCCACTACAATGAGAGAAAACTCTCTTATATCTAAGAAAACAAAAAAACAAAAAATTACCTTTTTTGGCAGATTTTGACAATTGTCAGATTTTGCCATTTTAGGTAATTTTACAATCATATCTTGAGAATCTAGTTTTTTCCCAAAAAACTCATAAAGCTAAGGTAGGATGAAAAACCAACTAACATCCTAAATTCAAAACATGAGTTTCGAGTTATTAAAAAAAGCAACTTTTAAAAAACTAGAAAAAAACACTAATTTGCCATTTTGAGGGCCAAGATGAAAGTTTTAAGCCCCGAAAAAGTGCCAAGACAAGGTCCAACCACTAGGGTGGGTGGGGAAACCACTGGCCACCTCATAATGTATCCACCTATAAAATTTCATAGAAAACCCACATCCGAGTAAAAAGTTATGACCTCCGGAAGTCCCTGCATCATTCTCCTCTGGTTGAAAAGAACGCAGCTCCTGCAAGTGAGTGTCTTCAAACTGCTGCCATTTGACTGGATCTAACCTCTACACTTCCCACTCTGTGCTATCTGTTGGTGGCAATCCTTCCCACTGTACTAAATACTTGTTGTAATGCCCTTGCCGAGTGTAGATAGTGTTCTTATCAAGAACCTGTGCAATCTTTTCCTTCTTCTTATGGGGAATGTGATTGTGCCATGCCACCTCTGGGTGACTATCTTCAACATCAACCTCACCATGGAATGCATACAAATCAGAAATATTAAACACATGAGAAATAGCAAGATCATCTGGTAAACTGACCTCATATGCATTATCATTGATCTTCTTTGTAATTTTGCAAGGACCAATTTTCTTGTACTTCAACTTGTGATATGTTCTAGTAGGAAACTACTCTTTTCTCAAATATACCATCACTAAGTCACCTTCACTGAATGTCTGATGTCACCTACTAGTATCCACTAAATTCTTGTACCTCTCATTACTGTCCTGCAACTTCTATCTCATGTCTTTCTGCAACTGTTGAAGGTGTTCTACAAATGCTTCCCCATCATCACTGACCCTATCTTTCATTGGTAGCTGTACCAAATCTAGAACACCCTGAGGATTTCTGCCATACACAATCTGGAAAGGGGACTTTCCCATTGATCTATTAACAGAACTATTATAGGTAAATTCGGCCTGAGGTAATGCCAAATCCCATTGTTTTGGCTTTTCTCCAACAATACACCGCAGTAAATTTCCCAGACTCTGATTAACTACCTCTATTTGCCCATTTGTTTGAGGATGATAGGAACTACTAAACTGTAACTTGGTCCCCATCTTCTTCCATAAAGTCCTCCAGAAATGACTGAGGAATTTGGTATCCCTGTTAGAGGTAATAGTCTTTGGAACACCATGTAGTTGAACAACTTCTGAAAAAAAAACTCTGTGACCCTCATGGCATCATTAGTTTTCTTACAGGCAATAAAATGAACCATCTTGGAGAACCTATCAACAACTACAAAAATTGAGTCATTACCTCGTTGAGTATGTGGAAGTCCCAACACAAAGTCCATGCTCAAATCTGTCCATGGTGCAGCTGGTACTGGTAAGGGCATATACAACCCTATATTCTATGAATGTCCCTTAGCCACTTGGTAGATTCTACACCTTGTTACATACTTAGTTATATCCCTTTTCATCTTTGGCCAATAATATTTATCTTCTATCAAGGCTATTGTCTTGTCCTTGCCAAAATGTCCAGCCAACCCACTACTATGAAATTCTCTGATAATGTTCTCCCTCATAGAGCCAGTTGTATGCATAGTT
Source organism: Cunninghamia lanceolata (assembly GCA_027924645.1). NCBI lineage: Eukaryota > Viridiplantae > Streptophyta > Pinopsida > Cupressales > Cupressaceae > Cunninghamia > Cunninghamia lanceolata. The sequence goes on from BSBN01001161.1 coordinate 1,563,117, forward strand.
GTTTTCCTTTAAATAAATACCCATCTTGCATAAAATATTCACCCCGAAAGTGATCCAAGTTACCAGATACCGGTGCCTTCAATTGTTCCATAATCTCCCAAAAGTCATCATCAGACTCATATAAATTTTTGAGGGCATCAAAACCAGTGTAACACGCCTACTTAATGCATCTGCAACCTAATTTTGTTTTCCAGACTTATGCTTCAACACAAAGTTGTAACCCTGCAAGAAAGAGACCCACTTGGCATGCCTCCTATTCAACTTTTTCTGTGTGTTCAAGCATCTCAGTCCAATATGATCTGTAAATAATACAAACTCTTGGGGAACTAGATAATGTCTCCAATGCCTCAATGCTTGAACAATTGCATAAAATTCCAAATCATAAGTAGAATAATTCTTTCTCACTGCATTCAGTTTTTCAATAAAGAAAGCTATAGGTTTTCCATCTTGGCTAAGCATAGCACCTATTCCCACATGGGAGGCATCACATTCTACTTTAAATACCTTATCAAAATTTGGAAATGCAAGTATAGGTGCTTATGTTACCTTTTTCTTCAAGTACTTAAAGCTCTCCTCAGCATCCTTGGTCCATACAAACTCCTTCCCTTTGGTGCAATCTGTTATAGGAGCTACAATACTACTGAAATTTTGAATGAACTTTCGATAGAAAGTGGCCAAGCCATGAAAACTTTTTACTGCTATGATGCTGCTTGGACTAGGCCATTCTAGAATTGCCCTGACCTTTTCTGGATCCATTCTGACACCATCTTTAGAAATGACAAAGCCTAAAAAAACCAAACTGTCCTACATGAACCTGTAGTTTTTCAAATTGGCATAGAGCTCCTCCTTCCTTAACACACCAAAGATGATCCTCAAGTGTTGTAGGTGCTCTTCTTTGCTGTTACTAAATACTAAAATATCATCAAAATAAACTACCACAAACTTACCAATGCAAGGGCGTAGTATAGTGTTCATCAATCTCATAAATGTGCTAGGTGCATTTGATAACCCGAATGGCATAACCATCCACTCATATAATCCATCTCCAGTCTTAAAGGCTGTCTTCCACTCATCCCCTTCTCGAATCCGGCTTTGGTGGTAGCCACTTCGTAGGTTGATCTTGCTGAAATATTTAGCCCCTGCAAGGACATCCATCATGTCCTCCATACGAGGTATAGGAAACTGATACTTGATGGTAATCTTATTAATTGCTCTGCTATCAGTGCACATCCTCCATGTTCCATCTTTTTTGGGGGTTAACAATGCAGGTACAGCACATGGGCTCATGCTCTCTCTCACCACACCTTTACTTATGAGTTCTGTTACTTGCTTATTCATCTCTGCATGTTGTGTTGGATTCATCCTATAAGCTGCTTGGTTGGGTAGAGTTGCTCCTGGAATCAAATCAATATGATGCTGAATATCTCTCTTTGGTGGTAGACCATTAGGTAATTCATTAGGTAAAACATCAACAAATTCTTTCAATAGCTCGGCTACTTCTGGGGGAACTGAAATGTCTTCCTCTTCACCTTTTTTCACTACTAATGCATAGCAACACCCTATCACCTTCATTTCTTTAACAAGATCTCTTTTAGACAACATGGTCTCACCTTTTCCTTCATCCTTGAGAGGCAATAAAATCACCTTAGCGCCATCTTTTCAAAAGGTGTATGTGGTTTTCTCTCCATCATGCATAACTTTTCTATCATACTGCCATGGCCTTCCCAATAACACATGACATGCATCCATTGGGACAACATCACACCATATCTCATCCTGATAGATCCTCCCTATGCTAAACTTAATTAGGCATCTTTTATCAACAGTGACTTCATTTCCCTTTTTAAACCATACAATGTGATATGGATGAGGATGTTTTTCACAGTGTAAATTCAATTTTTCTACCATTTCTTTAGAAACCATATTTTCACAACTACCTCCATCAACAATGACTTGACATACCTTGCCACCCAAATTGCATCTGGTTCTGAAGATATTGGTTCAAAGCCATGAACCATCAAAGCTTTTGGCTTGTGTTTTCTCCTTCTCTGGAATCACCATTGCTCTTCTCATCATGAGACTTTCTCCCACATCTGGTGGAACCTCCAGTTCTGTCCCTTCGACTTCATGCTGCATTTGAATCATTTTCACCCTAGGTTGTCCTCCTTGATTTCTTTCTTGCATGTTATAATTTGAGCATTCAAATGCCCTATGACCTTCTTCTCCACATCTGAAAAAAGTGAAAGGCCTTCTCTAGTTTTCCCATCCTCTACCACTACCATAACCTGTACCTCTTTGAAATCCCCTTCTGTGTTCTTGATTCGGAGGAGCTTGCCGAGTGTCTACTTGTTTTTCCAAACCATGGGATGACTCTCCCCTACCATAATGTGAACCTTCTCGAAATGGGGTTGATGTACCCCTTCTTCCTCCTCTATTCCTCTGATGGTACTGTTTGTTTTGTTTTTCTTCAGCCTTTAGAGCCAATTGGTAAGCCTCTTCCATATTGTTGAGTCAATGCATGCTCAATTCATCTTGAATAGAAAATTTCAGGCCATTCACATATCTAGCAACCATTTGTTCATCAGTTTCTGGATGCTCTATATGTATAGACAGTGTATAAAACTCATTTGTATAATCTTGCACAGAAGAGAGGTTCTGCTTTAAATTTTGAAACCTACAAAAAAGGGTTTGCACATAATCTATGGGCAAAAAATTTTTTCTCAACTTCTTCTCCATTTTATTCCATGTCTTGATCTTATCCTTGCCTTTCCTTGTTCGTTCCTTTTGGAGATGATCCCACCAAATCATTGCATGACCCTTTAATTTGGTGCATGTGAATTTTACCTTCTTCTCCTCTGTCATGGATTTCCATTCAAAAAAATTTCTCATGCCATTTAACCAGTCTATCAACTCCTCTGGTTTAAGACTACCTACATAATCTGAATCATCTACCTTGATCCCTTCATTTTTTCCTTCTAAGGCCTTGAGCATCCTCTCTTCAAAACTCATGCCTTCTAATTCTTCTTCTTCATGTTATGTATCTTGATTTCCACCTCCTTGACCTATCTCTTCATCAGATTCGTCTCCTCCTCTACCCAGTCTTTGGGTTTCCATCCGTGTTGTAAGTTCTGCTATTTGCCTTTACAGATTTTGCATTTCTCTATGCATCTAGGCAAGACCGCCTCTTCCTCTTCCTCTCCCAGCCATCTTCCTGCTCTGATACCAAATGATGCAGCACACAACACACACTTAACAGAATTGTGCCATTGAACATGAGAGACAAAGATTTGGAAGCTGAAACATAACAAAACTTCTATTCATCAACTCTGCTGCTACAAAGAGAGAAAACTCTCTTATATCTAAGAAAACAAAAAAAAACAAAAAATTACCTTTTTTGGCAGATTTCGACAATTGTCAAATTTTGCCATTTTAGGTAATTTTACAATCATATCTTGAGAATCCAATTTTTTCCCAAAAAACTCATAAAGCTAAGGTAGGACGAAAAACCAGCTAACATCCTAATTTGAAACATGAGTTTCGAGTTATTAAAAAAAGTAACTTTTAAAAAACTAGAAAAAAAACACTAATTTGCCATTTTGAGGGCCAAGATGAAAGTTTCAAGCCCCAAAAAAGTGCCAAGACGAGGTCCAACCAACTGGGGTGGGTTGGGAAACCACTGGCCACTTCATAATGTATCCACCTATAAAATTTCGTAGAAAACCCACATCCAAGTCAAAAGTTATGACCTCCGGAAGTCCCTGCATCAGAAAGGAGAGGGTTCATGTTCTATATTGAATCTAGCTCATCTATGTTTGTGCCTGAGTCATGTTTTGAGGTGTATAGTATCAGAGTTCATCAATCATCTCTTACATGGTATTAGAACATCCAAATCTGCAAGCCCCTTCTCAAATCCAAAAAATTAGGCAAGAGCCATTTTTTGAATGTCTTTTTATAAAAATTAGATCTCTTTATTAGATTCAAATCAACTTAAAAAGTCAGATTAGCCTTTTATTTGGCTTAATTTGAGCACTAGAGGCCAAATATGCAAGGGTTTGAAGCATGTGCTTTTTTTAGATATAGAGGGAAGCTACAACATTAAAGAATTTTGGGTCAAACCTAACCTTTCCATCATGTTCAGAAGGCCCAGAAACCCAAATATCAATTATCAAATCACTAAAATCAAGTCTGGCAGCATTTGAAGTAATTTTTTTTGCTTTTAGAGCCATACGACACTTATATAGCGTCTATTGTACTAAATTATTGAAAAAAAATAAAAAATAAATCTTGGGCATACCCTTCTCAATCTGGATAGGGTGTCCCATTTTTGGGCTGCCAATCTAGTATTTGGACTAGTCAAACCCTATTTTTGAGTTTTGCAAACCCCTTTTGGGGCCCAACAAATAGGGATCTGAGCAACCCAAATAATAAAACTAGCCCCTTGGGCCCCTTATTTGAGACTAAAACCACACACATGACTCTATAGCTAATGCAATTTGTTGGTGTTCTTTCTGAATCAGCAGAAGGTTTGCCAGTTCCAATGCATAGGCAGATTTGGCCAACTATTATGGGAGGTTGCGTGAGCTACCTCCCCTTCACTTCTGGTTCTGCCGCACCAAGGGGGGTATACCTATAGCTAAAGATTTAAACTTGACTTGCCTAATGAGACAAAAATTTAACTTTACAACAATAGGCAGAATACTCTCATGTTTGGACCAAAATATGCATGATAGATCATAAGGCTGGCAACATTCTTGGACATATCTAACTGGTTGAGGATGAGAGTATGCAGGGGTCCTAATTCTACTCCTACAACTAACAGGTTGGAAATGTGAAATGATTTGTATTTGTGTTTGGAGTTATGGGATTTTCCTAGACCCTTTGAATAGATAGATTCCCAGACTAGTGCCTTATCTGGGCAACAAAGTCAAATCTATGAATGTAAATGTCTCCCTATGACAACATGACTTCATATCGAGAGGATCTTCATAAAATATTACTGCCTAACAGCAATATATCTAAGATAGAGTATTAGTTATGATCATACTTGGCGAATCCTATGATGCAATCCATTTTCCTTTGTATCTGATCAAAGGCCTATTTAATCCACTCCTTGAGTAGACGCCAGAACCAGACACACAGTATGACTAGTATATACTAAAAAACTTGGAAGCCCTTGACAACCTTGTTTGAAAGGAAAACAAATAACACACAGGAGACAATCATAAGCAATACACACAGCGAGCGTTTTTCATTTAAATTCAATCTGCATTACAGAAAGACTAATACACCAGATCAAGGACCGAATCTGTAATAAAAATGCCTTTCAAAATGTGAACACCTTATGTTCAAGGTCAGAGCAGAAAAACCCAAAAAACATCCCCCCTCTGTAGAATGGCCATGGATTCCTTTTTCAAGGAGCACACAAGCTTCCGGCCACCTACACACCGACAAACTTCATAAATGCAGAGATCATTCCCTCCAGATTTTTAATGAAACAAATGGATCTTCAATAAATTCTAGTCACTGAAGCAGTCAAATTCACCATAAAAGCCAACGGTGCAAGCAACTTGGACATCGAGCAGGCCAGCAGATGTGATGTTTTTTCCGTCACCATGCAGCAAGGTAGTTGACTATGGAATGAGCACATAGAAATGGTGCCAACATTCAATCATTTGAAACATTTAACCTCAGTCGCAGGCTTGGGCTCCACACAGGCAAGATCGATGGTCAAAATCTGCCCATATAGGTTGGAAATCCTCATCAGCAGCATTGAAAAGTCCATCGCCAACGAGATCATGCCATGTGGGTAATCTCTCTCTTCATCACTAACCCTTCAAACTTGTGAGATCCATTATCCCACATTCACCCTGCAATGCACTCCTGACCACTTAAAAATAAGACCACACCTTAAGACAATCGTCGGCGATTTTTCTCCCATTGACACCAACCTAAACCTCATCAGAGTAGCCCAAACTGTCGGAGCAACACTCCTCACCTATGCCTATATCGCTTGTCACATTGACCAATTCCATTGAACAATACCCTGTTGGCTAGACTACTCACATCAGCAAAACTCCTACATGCTTACCCGATATGAAATATCACTCCAACAACACTTCTATCGGTACAACCCCAACCCATCGGCACATCTGAAGATCCCTCTGCCGATATCACTGATCACTCCAATGACCACCTTGCATGCATCCTTATCTCCATTGGCTATTGGTGGGACCTATTCCATCGGCCAGATTCTAACTTACCTCTCCGATCTCACAACTTTTGCTGACAATCAAATCTAACACCTGGTCTTCGGCGAGACCACATTAGTACCATCAGTGGGACTTAAAACTACATTGCTGATACACAAGGTCACACCGAAGACCATCCTCAAAGCACCTCGTCAGCCAAACCCCACATAGTCAGAGCGACATCTTTTAGATGCGCCGATATCACCTATCACGCAGACCCACTTACATACACTTCATCGGCTCGTCGGAATGACCCTTAACACCACTGCCGATGGGCAAGGTCTGGGTGATGAAAGGAACAAACCATTGTGGACAACATGATCACTAAAATAAAAGCCAACTCACGCCGATGGTCTTAGAACTTTTTTGAGTTTTTTTTATGAAGGGGCTTGCATATTTAAATGTTTGGAACCTGAATGTTCATGCAGGCACCAACACAATCAACCACTGCTATAGGTTGATACTAACCTTCACAAAGGGCATTGCCAGTCATTTGGAACTTGTTGCCTCCTATTGACACCTCGGTTAGGAAATTTTAGGCACCATGGCCCAGTTCAAATCCTTTGTGCCACCAAATCTCCACATCTAATTGTCTAAGTGTCCAAAATCTATCACTTCAACTTATAGTAGCCTAGTTTCCACCCAAGCATTGCCCAATCACTATCAAAGGACCACCATCCTGCCACCTATCATTTCTTTTCTTTTTGGCATAACTTGGGAAAACGAAATCAGATTTTCACAAACAAATAGGCATTGGAAATTTAGTTATGAGCAAAATCCAATGGAGTTGATATTTTTCTATATCTTTCTACTAGTAAATTTAGTTATTGTTTGAAGTCTAGATCATCTTTTTAACTTCCAAGCTCGTAACTTTTTGCCATGATCTCAATTCTCATGATTCTTGTGGCATTGAAAAGGTATTTAGGAGATCTACATATCCATCTATGCACTTTTTATAGATTTAGCCTCACATATCTTTTATACAAAATGTCAATTTTACACATTTTAGTTGATAAGTTCTTGGACATCCTGATACTTGAAGAAGTTCTTTTTTTTTGTGGGATTCATATTAACTTCTATATTTCTACACTTTAGTTTTCTAGTTTGATTCATATTAACTTCTATATTTCTACACTTTAGTTTACTAGTTTAAACATGTCACCAAATTTATGGAAAATTAAATGTGATTATTGTGAGAAGAAAAGGCATAGAATAGATGAATGCATGCTAAAATGACTTGATGATTTAACACTTTTGTATAAGCATCATCAATTAGAATAGTTGTGCATAGTCAATGGCATCATTTCGTTAGATTCTTCTATCCTAGCATGTGTAAATACATCTCCATCTCATGTTGCTTCTTTGGGAGCTTTCAGTGATTCTTTACAGTAGGACCACATAAGTCTTCTTGATCCACCTTATTGGGATTCCTATTTATCAGTCATTGCATGTTTGTTTGTGGAGTCTCACATTTAAGATCTAGAGGACACATTTGAGGCATCATCTCTCCTCTTTGATGACAGTGATGTCATCCCATCTTTAATGTTTTCAGATCTAGTTTAGTATCTTTCCTCTCTTGGTTCTACATCTTTGATTAGGCATTTAGTTTCTAATTTGGAAGAGAAATATTTTTCTAGCATGAGCTTGCCATAGTTGTATTCTAAGACACACATTTGGATTTGGATTCCTTTCATCCAAATTGTTGGAGTTGCTTCTACATACACTAGTGGATCTATTTTTTCTAAAATGGAGAAATGTTGTTTGCAGGCAGTGGATTTTGTTTTGTCTTCAGGCATTCATCATTGTCGCAAGAGTTTCTTCTTCATGGGGGGATCTATCATCTCATTCATTCAATATCTCATGTGGGGGTATTCATTGTATATTTGTGATGGACTTGGATATTTATGATCCATCACTTGTACATTCTTCATCTTTTCTCTCTTTTTGGGAGGAGTTTTTTCCCATGTGATTTTCTCCTTTACTCCATTTGTGAGAGATGTTTTGTACATGGGTACCTAATATATTTATCATTCTCCCTAAGTTGCACCGGATGGGGGTTTTGGTGTAATTATTTATTTAATTATACTTTATTAAGTTTACTTGGGGATTTTTTAAGATCTTAGGCTTTTGTATCTTGAAAATATAAAAGAAAGATCTCATATGTAATTATCAAAATCTAATATCATTATTGCATCCAATATTCATGCAAATTTATCTTCTCTACATTTTTCTCTTGTAGAAGGAAATCTTTAGTTTTTTAGTTGATTTTGGGAGCTTGAGTCCATTGATGACTCTTACATGGTATCAAAGATCATCATTCAACTCTTACATATTTATCTCAAATCAATTATTTGATAATATTAATTTAAACCATTGTACTAATTTTAAACATTAAATTAAAGTCATTATTCTAAACAAACATTATTCTCAAAATGTTACTCCAAGTATAATCTAATTTAATATTCAGCATTTATTAACAAAAATATTCATCATTGAAAGACATAGAATATAATAAATTCCATCTATCAATTTTAACTACTTATGAAACATGACCAATTTAAACCATATCATCTGAATTAATAGTCATGAGCTCCCTAACATAAATCCTTATGTTTTTTCCTTATCACTAGTCATATAAAATGGAGAAACTCTAGGGTTCTACAAAGTGTCTAACAATTGTCAATCAAGAGTAAGTAGTTTCCTAAAAAAAATGGTTTTAGGTAGATTGCTAAGCACTAGAAGAGTGTTACAATATGAATGATTCTAACCAACATGTTTTTTCATAAAGGAATAGAGCGTCAAGATGAGATACTTTTAAATTTAAAAACTTGAGATATATAGGGAAGTTACTTAGTGAAACAAGAGGTTACATGAGGTACAATTAATATCAATTAGGTAAAAGAAATAATTGAACTACCATGTCTCAAAAATTTAAAATTATGAATTTCTACCTGATGGATGAGAACTACACAAATGAATATCTAGATAATATATTTTGTATTTATAATAGTGGATACGAAACATTGGATTAATAAAACTTCATGGCTCTCCTACATTGCCTCACATAAATAGTTGGTATGTCGTTGGTGTCAACTACATAAAAAATCTAGGTTGACTTCAAACTTGCAACTAACCTTTTACTATGCAACAAAATTTATCAATTGCACTACAATCATGCATGTAAATGGATTTGAAGTTTTTGACTCTTGTTTTGACTAGAATCAAAATCACAATTCACCAAATGTTGAATATTAGTTCCTCCCTCCTCCATTGGGTAAAATTAAGAACTAATTATTTCAAAAATACCAAAAAAAAATTAAAATCAAGAAATCCATTCAAATATTAACACAGAAAAAATGGAATAAATTTTAATCTTAAATATGTTAAAAGTAATGGTGATGATGCCTTGTCCACAAGATGATAAGTCAAGAGCTAAAAAATATTTACTTGGATAAAAAGAAATAATTTTTTGTTTATAAGGGAATATTATGAAAAAAAATCACCAACATGATTTTCTAAAGACATAAACATGATGTAGAGGGTATAATTTGATTTAGAAACATAACGTATATGGGGAAACTACTTAATGAAACAATAGTTTATGAGATGCAATCACTCACACTCTAACAAAAGAAATAATTAGCACTTGCACCCATATGAGGTTCAAGGAATATGGCACTAGAAACAACTAACGAATTTAGAAAATTTTCCAACATGAGACAATTCCGAGCACTATAATGCTCACATATAAAAGCCTATCGACTAATTAAACTATTATCATTCATACAATATAAGAATTAATTTTATTTGATGGATGACAACCATGAACATAGATTTAAGATAGTAATTCTATTTACTATATTTATTGTACCAATAATGTTTAATATTAAATTTTGGATTAGTAAAATTTAACAATATTTAAAACATTGTACTATATAACAAGGAAGTGATTTTTAAGATATGTGTTGTAGATACTTTTGGACTGTAAAAATATCTTGTAATTAAAATAAAAAATTGAAATCTATTTCATTAGGGTTACATACATGAAAACTCATAAATAACAACTTATATCCCAAGGAAAATGATATTGCAATGAATCCAATGAATATGAGTAATGTAGAAGATGAAATTAAAAGGATATTAACATTTGATGTGCCATATGAAATAGAGATATCATATATAAGATGAATCATTTCAAATTTCAACAGTTACAATGCCTAAAGAATGGAATAGAAATTTGTTTCTATTTATTATGCTTAATTAGGAGAGAGAAATTGAAAAACAAATTTGTTTAAGGTTCTCCATGCTTGGGATTGTACCTCATAAGAGAGGTTAGAAATAAGAGGGAATTTTTACTATGAAATAGCTAAGAAGCATAAGAAAATTAAACTTTTACAAGGGAGTGAAAGAAGTTTCATACTTCAATTCTATCACAACTAATCTCCAAATGTCCCTCTTAGCACTACATCCATTTCAAAGAATATATCATTCACATGTATGTAGGTATAGAAGTTAGTTAAAACTAAGGATATAATCACAATGTAGTAGACATGATTGTGTCATTCATATACTGAAATGCAAGCAATTGTGCCCTAATATAGAACAAAGGATAGGGATTAGTTTGTAATAGAATTTGCAACATAATTCTAATAACAAAACATCAAAATAGATCATCTAACACATTTACATAACTAGATCCCCCACATTGATAAAAGGAGCTAAGAAAGCATACTTATTTCCTTAGTATAATTGTTTTCTATTATTAGTGATTTGTTTCTTTAGAGCTCAATACTAATTTAAGATCTAATTATTATTGTTTTTATTTAAAATTTGAATTAAATTATATAAATTAATTAGTTGTGCCTTCATTAGAAAACACATTTTTAGCTTACAATTATACATCCTTAACAAATAAAGAGTTTCAGACCCAAAGACTTCTAGAGCAATAAATTAATGATGTTATGGAGATTGTCAAAGACTTCTTTAGAACCAGGAAGCTCTTGAAGCAATTGAACAACACTTTTATAGCTCTAGTTCCCAAGAAAAGAGACCTGAACTCCATCGGGGATTTCAAAACCATAAGCTTGTGCAACACAGTTTATAAAATCTTCTCTAAAATTTTGGTTTTCAGACTTCAAACTATGTTGGAAAAACTAATCAATGGTTGCCAAAAAGGGTTTATCCCTGGTAGAAATTTTTTGGATGCTACTATATCTGTTCATGAAGTTCTTCACTCTATGGATAGATGCAACCTTCCAAGTATGGTCTTCAAACTTGATATTTCAAAATCTTATGACAGGGTTTCTTGGGATTTCATTTTCAAAGTCCTTGAGAAATTTGGTGTCCAAGATAAGGTCTTGAATTTGATCAAGGCATGTGTAAATACTATCAAGTTCTCAGTCCTTATGAATGGCATCCCTAGAGGGTTCTTCAATGTTGGGAGAGGGCTAAGATAGTGCACGACCCTTTATCCCCGTATCTCTTCATAATTCTGGCTGAAGTAATAGGTAGAATTATTACGAGGATGTTGAGATCTAAAGAGCTCAAGGGAACTAAAACTACCACTTCGATTGATCCATCTACCATTCAGTAGTTTGTGGATGATGCCATACTTTTTGGTTCAACTTTTGTGGTGGACGCTCAAAAATGGAAGAGGTTGTTGAATGAATATGCTGCTGCTTCTGGCCAATGTATTAATTATGAGAAAAGACAAATATACTTCTTCAACACCAAGGTGGATTTATAGCAAAAAATCAAAGCTTTATTGGGATGTGTTGGAGCTGAAATGACTAGGTATTATCTCGGTCTCCCTAAATATCTGTTAAGGAAGTTTCCCCCATGTTTTAGAATTCTATCCTTGAATGGATCCAGAAGAAGCTCATAGGATGGAAGGGTAAACTTCTGAGCCAAGCTGGTAAGTTTCATCTCCTTAATACCTCCTTACAAGGGGTCCCCATCTATTTTTATCTCTTTTCATGATTCCTAAATACCTTTCTAAAAAAATTGAAAGAATTGAGAGGAAATTTCTTTGGTTTGGGTTGGAAGAGAAGAAAAGAATAGCCCTCATAAATTGGGACATAGTTTGTTTACCTAAACATCAAGGAGGGTTGGGTTTAAGGAAAATTCATTTGATCAACAAAGCACTTTTGGCGGAGGTGGGTTAGAACCTTTTAAAAGATAGTAAGGATTGGAGTGGCATCATGAGGGCTAAATACCTTTCTAATATGGACCCCAATCAGTTTATTTCTATAGCTGGAATACCTAAAGGATCTATAATCCAAAGCTCCTTTGCAGAAAGGAATAGAATGGAAGCTTAGTAATGGGAGAATGATAATTTTGGGAAGATAACTGGTTAAAGGAGAAACCTCTCTCTAGTGGTCAGAATCTTAGAAGATTAGTTGATATTACCATTGGTTTTTTTGGTGAACTTACTTCGGATTACATACTGCATTAGGGAGGAGTTTTCCTATGGAAACAACTATTAGAATGCTATCAGAGTCATAGTGACCTCTCACAAAATGTTGATGATCTGCAATAAGATCTCTAACGATGTAGAATTCCATTGTTTCCTAGGATGGATGAACTACTATGAACCAAAGATAAAATGGGTACCTTCTCTCTTAAGTTGGCTTCCAATCTGTTGTTAGACTTTGCTAATGATAATAGTATTTAGAGGAAGCTGTGGAATCACAACTTAATCTCTAAGGTGAATTTCTTTTGGTGGTTAGCTTCCCACAATAGGTTCCTCACCTAGGACAATTTGAGAATCAGGGTATTCCAAATCCCTAACAGGTGTGTTATTTGTCTTAAGGATGAGGAATCTTTATCCCACCTACTTCTCCACTATGACTTCACCTAGGAGGTGTGGAGTATGACCTTAAAAATCTTGGTATCAGTTGGAGTATGAATAAAGACTTGATTTCTTTCGTTGAAAATTGGACTACCCCTTTCTCCCATCCAATTTGTAAAGATGTGTGGTACCAGATTCCTCCTCTCCTCACTTGGAGTATGTGGAAGGAATGAAATAATAGAATATTTAGGGATAGCCCCAAAACTACCTAGGAAGTCTTTTGAATCTGCTCCAAGTTGCTGGCTGAAAATGTTTCTCATTGTATTTTGAAAGCTATTGAAGCCCCTCCTAATAATAAAGAAATCAATATCCTTAGAAGGTAGAATGTCTCTCTACACAATTGCAAGGTTGATAATACCAAAAATTTAGCTCAAAAAACACTAGATGGACTCCCCCTACCGAAGATTGGATAAAACTAAACTTTAATGGGGTTGCTAAGGGTAACCTTGGAGCTTCTAATGGTGGCAAAGTCTTGAGATCTTATAAGGGTGAACTAGTCACTTCTTATGTTGGTGGGTTAGGAATAAATTCCAACAATGTGGCTAAAGCCATGGCTCTCCTCTAGGGCATTAAAGTTGCCTTATCCATTAGCATCAAAAACTTGTTGATAGAGGGACTCAAAACTTATTATTGATGTTGTCCAAGGGAAATTTGGAGTGGGATGACATGTAGTTGATATCATCCAAGATATTAAATACCTCCTCTTGGGGTTGGGTAAGGTTGAATTAATACTTATTTATAGAGAAGGTAATGGTGTTGCGGATGCTATGGCCAACTTTGGGGTTAACCTTAATTCTAAGAGATGTTGGAGATATATAAATAATCTTTCTAGTAATGTCAAAGCCTACCTATGTCTAGAGGCACAACCTATTCCTTCTTAATGGATGTAATAAATTGGGATAATACTAAGTTGGAATATATATTCAGGTATATATTCTCAATACTCATTGGAAGCTTTGCTTATATAACCAAATATCTCAAGGGGTGAATTGAGTGGTTATTTCCAGACAAGGAGACATTGGCTTAAATCATTTCATGGAACCCATGTGGAATGAGATGATGTCGATGAAGATGAGATGGAAGGAGGATGGCCACATCATCTATTGCCAACTCCTCTAGATAACATGGCCTTGGATGACATGGTCATCAAGATTTGTTCAAACTATGGCGGTACCTCCTTCTAATGATCATCTCTTAAACATTGATCATAATTCACAATTATGATACGAGATGTGAAGCAAATTGTGAGGCTAATTTGAGTTTTTTTTTTTGGTGTGGGAGTAAATTTCATAATTGCAATTGGCATCATTTGATTGGAAAGTTGAGAAAAATTAGAGACTCAATCATTTGCCTTTGGTTCTTTTTGCAATAGTTAAACCAACTTTTTTACAGTGGTTCAAAAAGCTTGGTTATGTGGGGAGACAGGGTTAGAATGGAACCCAACTCCTATGAAGAGTTTAGGGTGGGCATGAAATGTGGTGGAGTACTTGCTATGAGGGAGGTATCACCTTGTTTCTAGAATGTCTTAATGAGTTTGATGAATGCCTATCTATCTAGTTTGCTATGTCGTGGGACAAGAGGGTGGTATAACTAGGTGGTGTGTAGTTTGAGATTAGCAAGGTGATTATAGCTCATGCCACTAGTTTATCATGCAAAGGCAAGAAGCTAAGGAAGTAAAGCACAGTCCAAGACAATGATACTATGGTGTTGTTCTTGAAGGAGGGTCAAAACCCCATGAGGCTGCAAGGGAGTTTTGAAAGGTACAAATTGGTGTCTCCATGGGATAAGGTATGTTTCATGCTGATGAAATATGTAATGTTGGAGGGTCACTATAAATTCTTTTACCATTACTACTTTGCACTTCTAAACCACTTCAGACACAAGGTTATTATCATCTTTCCATTTTATCTATTGTCTTATTTAGAATCCTCTGTCAGGGTGGCTAAGGATTCCTATGCTAGAAACCCCAATGTCATTGTTGTCTCCCTATAGTAGGGTTTAATCCTACGCCTGTATCAGTTTCATCTATTCCTCTACCCTCTTAAACCAATTAACGCCTTTCTAGTCGAGGACGTGCATGCAAAGGGTTTGGTAGATAATATCCCTCATTCTCCTGCTAGGGAAGGATCTACTTCTAAAACTATGGTAGTTGTTGATGCAACCTCAAGTAATTTGTCCCTTGCAGCTAGTAGGTCCCCTTTGAGTGAGCCCCTAGTTGTTTTTGCCCCCCCTGGATTCTATGTCCCCTATTGTTCGATCCCCCATGACCCAACCTAAGAAGAAAAAGTAAAACCCTATGAAAGTTTCTTTCCCTAAAAATGGTACTGTGGGCATTTTTTATGAACCTATCATTCAACCCTTCCCCCCTCCATTATTGGTTCCTCAGTCGCAACCCCTAGCAATTCCTATCAAAAGAAGGTGGCAGTGGGAGTTTGCAACCTGAAGAATAGCCTAACCCTATTTGCGGATAGGAAGAGGCCGTTGAAGAAAAGTGGCTTGACTGATACCTCGAGGAAGACCAAGGCTAAGAAGCCCAAGAGGATTTGTCTCTGGATAAGGAGGTGGGCTGTAAGACTGGGGGGACTACAAAGTTTACCCCTAAAGGGGATCACATAAATCACAAAGGTGCGGATATGGATGAAATGGAGGTGGTGGAGAACAAGGAGAAGGACACTATTAAAAACATTAGTGACAAGTTGAAGAAGCCTAGTGATTCTACTACTAGGAAGCCATACATAAGATGCTCTAGTAAACTTGCTAGTATTCAAACCCCCAAAGTTAAAATTGTGGAAAATTCAGGTGATTCAGACTCAGAGGATGAAGGGGAAATTCAACAAGTGAAGCTTACCTCAGAGTGGGCTAACTGTCAAGATGGAGCCAGCTTGTTTGAGGAGCTAAATAACTCCTACTATGATTCTGAGGAGGTGGAGATTGAATTGTAACCTGAAGAGGTTGATCTGGTTAAGGAGAATGCCCACATGCAGAGGGAGTGTGTGAATTATGATCAAATCATTGGGGAGATTACTCAGCTGAGATCAAGAGTGGATTCCATGGAAGGGAAGGTGAAAGTCATGGTTTGTTTGAGTTTGAGGGTGATGCATCGGGCTGCTACTACTCTAGAAGTTCTACATGACTTTGAAATAAAGAGACATGAGTTGGATCCTAAGGCTTTCATGAACTACGAGGATATGTATGGATTCCTTAAGGAGGACTAGAGTTAATTATTTCCTTAGCTTTTCTTTCTACTTTTGTTTGTGTTTTAGGTTATGGTTTATGTATATGTCTCTAGACTTTAGTATGTTAGTTTACTATTAGTGTGTTGCTTTTCTGCTGTTGGTGGCCTACTTGGCCTATTTTACTGCCTATTTGGGGCTTTTGTTAAAGGGATTTGCACCCTTCTTTGCAGTTTACCATAATGAAAAACAAATAAATAGTTTCAAAAGCCATTATTAATATATCAAAATTGAAACTATATAAATTTAAAGAAGATCTAAATATATTTGTATAAGAGATAGATATGTATGCCTTAAGGTAGGGGAATGTTAAAGTGCATAAACCAAAGGTTATTACTAAGAAAGAAGATGTCATGTATTGGAGGTGATGGAGGTGATGGATTGATTCTAAAAAATGTTGAAGATAAGTTAAATATTTTAAATACTTAACATCTAACAAGTCATTTGTCTCATATATAATAACCAAATCCCCAATTCCATTACATTCCATCTCTAGTAAGTTTACACTGATTAATATACATGAAAAAATGCTCACCCATTAACCTATAAATATGACAATTAAAACTTTAATATATTTAAAATTTATTAATTATACACATAAAAACAAAATCCTAAAATTTAATCTGTCAAATAACTTTAAAATATGAGAAACTTAATTTTTTTCCATTTTTCTAAATCTAATGTTTGAAATGATGTGTATGTAATCTTCTTAACTAATTGAGAGGGTGATGAATAGTCCTCCTAGTGTGTACGAAATGTTTCATGTGTCTCAAGGTAATTGTGGAAAGGAATTTGGTATCCTAGTTAACCATATTTATAGAATGCCTTTAGTGAGCCAAATTTTAGTCAAAGTAAAATGCTCATAGCAAATTACTGAGGAAATATAGATTTTTACAATGACATCTAAGGAAAAATCTTCTCTCACAATTTCAAATAAACAAGAGTTTAGGAATACTGCATTTTCTTCTAATCTATCTAAATCTGAAATAACAATAATTGTTTTTTGTTTTTACATTTAGAAATACCAAAAGAGATTTTTAAAATGACCGAAAATAATTAAACAATCCAACTAAAATATACAAATTAAAACTCATTTTCCTAATTGAAATGATATTATTTTCCAATCCCAAACTTATAAAAGTCAAATGTTTATATACTATAATATTAAAAATTCAATTTAATAAAAACAAAATATATATATATATATATATATATATATATATATATATATATATATATATATATATATATATATATATATATATATATATATATATATATATATAACTTAATGTGCATTAAGATATATATACACTTAATCTCTTTGATTGAATGAAAAATTATCATCTAATATGTATGAAGTGTTTTAGGAAATCTTCATAATCTATGTATAATCCATCTATATTGAAATAAAAAATAATAACTACGATATATTAATAAAAACTAATTGATATATATATATATATATATATATATATATATATATATATATATATATATATATATATATATATATATATATATATATAACTTAATGTGCATTAAGATATATATACACTTAATCTCTTTGATTGAATGAAAAATTATCATCTAATATGTATGAAGTGTTTTAGGAAATCTTCATAATCTATGTATAATCCATCTATATTGAAATAAAAAATAATAACTACGATATATTAATAAAAACTAATTGATAAGATGAGGAAACTCAACGATATGATGTTTAATTAGATTATCATAGCATTCTATCCAAATTATAGGTTGTTTCTTGAAAATATTCAACCAACCAATAAATTACTAAATTATAGTTTTAAAGTATTTGATCATTTTTATTTTATTTACACTGGTATTTGTATTAGACTGGTTTTAACATGCATTGCCTTCTAAAAAATTATTCATTGTATTAGTTAGGTTAGAGATTTGTATGTAAAATGGAGCGTATCAACATATCAAATCATTCAAATCATAGAAGCACAAAGACTAGATCACATACAACAAACATACAGAGGAGATGAGATCACACATTATATTCCAAGTTGAAAGAAAATGATAAAGACAGAAAAAAAGTGGAAGCAGAAGTGGTTGAAGCATAAATATTTGTGGACTCCAACCAGGAAGAAAGTCTTCCGATGCCCAGTGGAAGAAATATTTGTGCAATCCGTTTGGAATTTGCGGTGTTTTAATTTAAATGTCATATTATAATGTCTAAAAACACTGTAAAAATGTGTAATAGTTAAGAGCAGCCGAACATCTTGCATAGTTGTAGTCAAACATACGTGATATATAAGTTTAAACGATTTAAACAAATATTTCCAACTCTATACAGGTTAGACCTTCATTGGGCATACGCGATTTCACATGTTCCATCCTTTCCTCATCACTTTTTCCCTCTATTTAAGGTGTTACACCAATCTCTACCGGGTATAAGATTCGTTGCATGTTGAGTAACAAATCTTTGTTCAACCTGAAACCCTATTACTAGAAATTGGATCCATATGTTTAATGGGCAAGTAGATAGTTTTTTATTATGTTAAAACTTTGTTAGGGATGGATACCTTTTCCATAATCAAATTCTTAACGCAAAATTTAAATCATTTGCTTGTAGGATAGGAATTAGTGCAATAATTAACTATTTTTTTATAATAGAACTATAAGTAACTTGTCTATATTCTATATATGTACTAAATTAATTGAATTTCTTCTTGATATTTATATAATCCCCATAGAAACAAGTGCAATCCTTATAACAAAAGTAGAATAAAAATAATAGAATTAAAATGCATGTAAAAACCAAATACTTGACGATTATAGCCCAACAAAGGAATATTCCACTAAAGTCCACAAAGACACAATCTCCATTAAAATAGTTTTCTATAATCTATTATCATAACACTTAAAACTATCATCTTCCCAATCAAATAAATTCTAGAAGACTTATAAAACACAATTTCTCTACCAAAGTTTTGTTTGTACAACTGTTCTATAGGACCCCCCTAATTATTTTCATCACTATATGTTCAACCAAATATCAAGCTTCACAATAATTATTGAACTCTATAAAATCATTCGCATGCATCATAGATCAATGTATTTATTTAATTAATCTAATTTATGTAAATCTTTTATTTTCTTTACAACAAGTTACAAATTATAAATTATTTATAGATTGGTGCCAGAAATAAGTTGCTATAAAATTTTATTCTATTGATTATTTTCCAATCATTGTGACACTCGTAATAGTGAAAATGAGTGTACAAAAATTTGCAAAACTCCTATCCAAGGAAATGAAAAAAAATATATCATTTAATCTTTAATTTTTTTTTTTTGGTCAATAACAGTCGTAGCAGTAAATTTATGAGAATAGTTACAACATTTTGCTCTTGTAGATCAGCTGAGCAGCCATCCCTGACATATGAGGGGCATTTACATATGGAGCCCCAAGCGGGCATGGAAGAGGTCAAATCTTCCACCGTGGCAGGAACTGATGAGTCTGCCCTCGTGGCATTTTTATCTACTCCTGTGTTCGCCAATTGGTCTGCTAGGACATTGGCTTCATGATAAATGTGATTTATTGTGAATTCCTCTAGATTTTCTAAAATTTCTAATGCTTTCTCCAAAAGGGAGGCCAAGTGCCAATTGGGGGTAGATTTTGTTATGATGGCGTTTACAGTTCATTTGCCAAGTCTCCTTCGATCTCAACCTTTCTAAGCCCCAATCTTTTGCAAATTAGGAGACCTTCTATAAGAGCATTGAATTCTGCAAGATTATTTGGGGCTATTTCCATAAGTTTAGCCAACTCTGCTATCTTATGCTTGTCCCATGAGTGGATGATGCACCTGATCCCAGCTGGGCCCAAATTCCCCCGAGAGTCCCTGTCGAAGTTTGGCTTATGCCAACCAAACGCAGGGGGTTGCCACTTGGCATTGTCTCTCCGTTCTTTGGCATCCTTACCCCAGTTACCAAAAAGGGGGGCACCTTGAGGCCATTCCATTTCTTCCTCATCTTGGAATCCCAGTCAGTGAACTTGCAATCCTTGTTGATGTGAGAGAGGTTTCTGCTATTGACAGTCTCAACAACTGCTGCTTCTAGTTTTAACAAAAATCTTTCCAATGTCATACTCTTCTCCTTAAATATTATCCTATTTCTCTCCTTCCAGACTTCCCATAGCACCATCGAAGGACCATAGATCCAGAGATTTCCAAACAAGCTTTTAGGCTCCAATCTAGGCCAGCTATGAAACAAACTGAGAATGTCCTTGGGAAGAGTCATTGACCTAGCAAGTTTATCACACATCCACATCCAACATGAATAGGTGAAATGACATTCCAACAATAGATGATCATAGGTCTCTTCTACAGATCCACATAGGACGCATTTTGAAGGGCTGGCAAATCCAACTTTTTGGAAATGATCTGCAGTCAAAATTTTTCCCTGAATGGCTGCCCAAGAAAAGATTCTCACCTTGGGAAGACATTGTTTATCCCAGCATAGCTGGACCAGGAGGGTTTTTGGAGGGGTACCCAATCCTTTGTAGATGACTGAGTAACCATCTTTAACATTGTATTCGCATGTATCTGATTTAGTCCAAACCAATCTGTCTAGGCCTTTCCTAAAGACCGGTTTTCTCTCTTGCAAGATTAACAACAAAACATCAAAATCCTTCTGAAGATTGGGGTTCAAAGGAGTCTTCTTCCATTGCCATCCCGAGCCAGAATGAGCCTCCTCAAAAACCACATAATCTCTGACTCTATTACCCCATATTAATTTAAGGCGATGCTTAAGTTCATCTAACTGGACCAATTTCACAATCCAGGGATAGCCTCCCTAGGAGTCTTCCCAAAATAGTGCAGATCTACCATCCTTTACATCCCAAGACAAATGATCTATGATAATGTTTCAACATTTCAATATAAAATTCCAAATCCTAGATCCTTTCGGGGCAGCCAATGATCTGAAAATACTATCTCTTTCCGAGCTCCGCAAATATTTATGTTGGAGAATTCTTACCCACTTCAGATCAGGTTGCTCATACATTCGCCAAATAAGTTTTTCTCCCAAAGCCTGATTATTCCATAGCTGATTCCTGAAGCCTAAGCCACCATCCACTTTGGCTCTACAAATTTTATCCCAAGAAATCAGAGCCATCCGTTTCTTATCCTCCAAGCCCTGCCAATAAAAAATTGTCATTGTCTAAATCATTTTACTATTTGCCCCAGCTAACAAGGTAAGTTAGGACATCAAATATATGGGCAAAGCAGAGAGAACTGATCTGATCATGACTAATCTACCAGCCCACGTGAGCCATTTCCCTATCCAAGAGGAGAGCCATTTTTCCATTCTCTCTTTCAGGGGATCCCATAATCTTGTGGATCTGATCTCTTTGTCTAAAGGGATGCCCAAATACATACATGGGAGTGAGCCCAACTTAAACCTTAGAATGCTTAAGATTTCTCTTTCTCTTTCTAGCTTCATATTAAAAAAGAATATTTCTTATTTTTCTGCACTCACCTCCTGACCAGATGTTTGTTCATACTGCTTCAGGATATACCTTATCTATCGGACTTCTCTTTTCTTACCAGCACCCATCAATAGGGTATCATTAGCAAACTGTTGATGGGATGAGGGTTCCACCCTGCTTGTAATCCTTATGCCTTCTAAATCTCTCAGATCACAAACCTTCTTGAAAGCATGACCTAATGCCTCTGCCATAATGATAAAGAGAAAAGGTGAGAGAGGATCACCTTGCCTTAGTGCCTTGGAGGCTTGAAATAAACCTTCCGGGGATCCATTTACCAGAACTGAGAACCTGGGGCTAGAAATGCAGAAGAAAATCTAGTCAATCCATTGCTTGCAAAAACCGAAGGCCTCCAGACATTTGCACAAGAATCTTCAATCCACTTTGTCATCTACCTTCCTGATATCAAGTTTGATTATCATACTAGGCTCCTTATTGTGCTAGATGGAATGAATGGCCTCTTGGGTAATAATCACCCCATCAAAGATCTAGAGCGATTGGGAACAAATCTAGTTTGCTCCTCAGAGATGATGTCAGTCAATATTGTCTTCAACCTATTTTCCATTACCTTGGCCACGATCTTATACAATGTGTTACAAAGGGATATGGGCCTAAAATCTTCCCATTTAGACGCCCCTTCTTTCTTAGGAATTAATGCTATGAAGGTATTATTGATTTCCTTGATGAATCTCCTTGAGTGTCTGGCAGCTTCTAAGGCTTTAACAACTTCATCTGCTATAATGTAGCAACACTTCTGAAAAAATCCTGCAGTGAAGACGTCAGGGCCAGGGGTCTTATCTGGATGTAGTTGTTTGAGAGCTAATTCAATTTCCTCTTTAGAGAACTTGTCATTAATCATTTTATTTTGGGCTTTAGTGACTAGCTTTGGAATTACATGAAGGAGACTACGTTGATTCGCAAAATCAGAGCCATCCCAGTTGTTAAGAATGTTCTTGAAAAAATTAACAGTACTGTCAACAATTTGTTTAGGATCCTTAATGATGGACCCATCTTCCCATACAATCTTATGTATTCTGTTAGAAGATATTCTATGTTTGGTGGCATTATGAAAGAATTTCATGTTTCTGTCACCGACATTGAGCCAAACTTCCCTGGATTTCTGCCTCCATTGTATCTCTTCTTTAGCTAAAATGTCCTCATACTCTTGTAGCAATTGTTTTTCCTTATCATAACTACTTTGATCCATTGCTTCCCGTATCACGTTTTAATTAATAGCATCCAGATCTTCCTCTAGTCTGGGCTTTTCTGCAAATATATCCTTGAAGTGGACTCTAATCCATGCCAACAGCTTCTGTTTGGTGTCCTTCAGATTGGCGACAAGGCAGAACATCTTGGATCTAACAAAATTCTGTTCTTTCCACCATGTTTGAATTAAATCGAAGAATTATTTATCTTTCATCCACATATTATCAAATTTGAATGGGCAACCCAACAGTTTTCTCCCTCCAAAAACTTCCAAAAGCACTAGACAGTGATCCGAACCTGACCATTGGAGGATAGAGGCTTTAAATTCATATGGGAATTCAAAAAGATACCCCTTTAAGAAGAATCTATCCAGTTTCTCAGCAATGGCATTGGGACCAAGACGCTTGTTGCTCCAAGTGAAGGATCCATCTGTTGTCTCCAGTTCCAATAAATTATGCTTGTCGTCCCACTCCTGGAAATCAGCTTGAGCTTGGCCGGTTAATTGGGAGCCCCCTTTCTTGTCTGATGGATGCAGGATGGCATTAAAAGCCTCCCCAATGACACATAGTTTGTCTAGGATGGAGCCCGAAAAGTTGTCTATTTCCACCCACATTTCTCTCTTTTTGGAGATCGGGATAGGTCCATAAATGTTGATAACAAAAAACTTCATGTTAGTACTGAGACATTGAATCCATCCACCAAGCCAATTTCTGCCATTAGCCAGCTTGTCAAAAGAGAAGTTGTTCTACCTCCAAAGGATGGATACACCTCCAGAAGCACCTTTCGAATAAATTGCTTCAGCTTGCCAATATCCTAATCTCCTTGCAAATGTTTTAACTTCTTCTTCTCTCATCTTAGTTTCTTGGAGAAACAGCAGATCTATCTTTGTTGCGATACATCTGCACTTAACCAAGCGCTGCTTGTTAGGGGCACTAAGACCCATAACATTCCAGGATAAAAAATTTATTGATCCTGAGGAAGGGTTCTTCCCTTCCTCGGAGTTAGTAGAGAGGTGATATTCATTTGTCCTTCAGCCTCTCCATCCTTCATTCGCATCTCTAAAAAAGACTTCCTCCCTCTTCAGTTTCCCAGTGCTTTCTCACAATCCAGTGAGACTATGTTAGAGATGTCTTGAAGGATTCCCAAATCAGGTATACTGTGATACTCTGTATTCTCAGGAATGCTCAGGTCTACAATTATATTGTTAGAATCCCTTCCCTCCTCTAGTTCCATAATTTTCCTGATCAATTCTTTCTTCTCCAGGAGAGCTCCCTCCCCTTCTTCTGCCAACTCCATTTCATCACTATCAAGCTCAACTTCCAGCTCCTGCCTAGCCTCCTTGTTTAGAATAGGGAATCTACTCTTCCCACTATCCTGTTTATCAGATATAATTGTTCTGCTAGGGGATATTGTATTTGTCGGCTCTAATGCACTCAAACTTCTATCTATTTCCTTCTGAATCTCTTCAGCCTCTGTTCTCATGGAGTATAGCCTACTCTGTAGATTCGTGTTGTCACATGGATATGTGAGACCCTTTGCCAGTCCTTTCAGTGACAGAATTTCATTCTGGATTACTTGAGTATTAGGGAAAGAGAATTGGGTATCCTTGGTGCCCCATGAAATATTTTTGACTGCAGGCCCTAATTCGTAGTCAACCCCTTTTCCTGCGCAGTGTGAATTATTTGAAATAAAACCTTGGCTCAAAATGAAGTTACCTCCAATTCTGGATATAATTCCACTGATATTTCTTGAATCCATACCCATTTTTCTATGATGATCTCCAAATTGTCCAAGAGATTCAGATCTGGATCAATATCCACCAAAATTTTGGGGATTTCTGATTTCCTGAAAAAGAAGTCTTCTTCAATTCTGATCAAACTTCCCAAAACTTCGCCAATCTTTTCTAGAGCATCCTTGTTCCAGTAGTCCGATGGAAGTTTTGTCAGTTTTATCCAAAAGGGGTATCTTTTGGGTTTATGCTTCTAGGGATAAAAAATTTGGCTCCCAATCAGTTTTGTAAAAATAGTGCCCCTCAAAAAATAATTGTTCTCCAAAAGCAATTCTATTCTTACTGCTTTGGTCTATGCAATCAAGCAGAAAAAAATTGTTGGGCAAGATTCTTGCACCTACTCGACCTTAAAACTGCTCCGTCCACCAATTACAAATAGCTTCTAGGGATGTACCTTTTCCCGTCCATTTCATGAAGAGCCCACAGTCTCGATAATGAACCCTAATCGGATCTAAAATATTAGAGGAAATAGTCATTACTTTTCTCCTGGAGCTTAGCGGCTTAAATTCTGACAGCTACCTTTCCTTATTCTGGCACCTTATCTGTTTGACGTAGGGTTCCTCAGAACTTTTTCCTCTGCAAGACTGTCTAACTGGCTCCGATCGAGGGTTATCCTTAAAGGATGGAGCCCTAGATCTCCATAATTTGTTGCTATTATGGTGTATGTGAGACTGTTGTCAAATTTCCTTCGCCCCGGGAGCCGCTTTGTTTTCTTTCCTTGTCCTCCCATTCTGAGGAATCCACGCAGGTTGCCTTCTGGCCTTTGGATTGCCTATCGGCACCATATTTGCACCTGTGGCACAATTCGAGATGCTTGATTGCCGAGTGTGGACATTTTGTATTTTTCTAGCAAAGTTCTCTCCATGTCCATGTTGCGCTCCATTTGCCTGTACCCCCTGCTTCTGCTGGAAAATTTCACCAAAATATCCCTGCCTTCACACTTGCTCCATCTTTAAAAGTACAAGATATTTGTTGGTCAACAAGTAAATCTTCTTTTTAGAGCGAGTCATATTTAAAAGATTACTAATATTTTTTAATTTCAAGAAATTACAAACATATTCAAGTTGATAAATTCTTTTTGTTAATTTCATTCTATGAAATTTTTAGTATTATCATTTAATCTTTAATTAAAATATTTACATTCATTAAATGTCTCAAAATCTTGGAACTACTACGTAGTTATCCATTTTGATTGTTTATATTTCATTATGATTAATTTTTAGATAATTTGGCTAGATAATTCTAATTCAATTACCTAGAAAACAATTAATCTAGAGAATAAAGTTTGGTCCCATAATAGAATTGAAATAAATGCAATAATTAAAAGAGAATAAGGGGGTTTATCTTTAGGATCGATGATAAATAAATGATGTTCATGATTTTTGGAATGATTTCTTTCTATCATATTTTTTTTGCCTCAATCTAATGAACAATTGAGAGTTTGAACTAGAACTAAAATTAATGTGATAATTAAATAAGAGGATAAGGGGCCTTATCTCTAAGATCGATGATAGATAAATGATGTTGATGTTGTTTTGGAATGATAAGTTTAGTTTTTTCACAAAATTATTCACCTTGGTTTGATGAATATTTCAAGATTTGAATTGGTGTAGAAACATCTGCATATCAATTCCATGTCTTGCAGGATCAATCATGACTACTACAAACTTGATCTTAATGTGTCAATTACCAAACTCTTGGGATGAGATTTGGATGCAACATGTTGAAGAATCCTTTCTTTAAATGAGTAACAAAGAGTGTCAAAACTACCAAACTCATAGGATAAGATTTGGATGCATGTGTTGAAGAAGCCTTGCTTGAAATTGAATAATGTGAATTAATGTTCATATTCAATCAAAATAATTGAATTAAACAACTATGTTAATGAATGTGATTAGGTGGGTGAAGTGCAATGAAGAAGTACCACACCATCTAGATTGAGAATCATACACAGGTTGAATTCTTACTTGAGACCTTTGTGGCCTATCTCACTTTATAGCTTGGTTATTAAGAACCAAGGGAAAGTCCACTCCAATGCCTTAGCTACCCTCTTCTTGTCCTTGTTGATTAGATCAAGTGTATCCAATCTTGTGTTTAGATAAACCATGATGTAATATGTATGTGCAGCCAACTCATGTGACTCTTGTGTGAGTGTTGGCACCTTTCTTGAGACTCATGTATGTGTGTGAGCTTTAGCATTAACAACTATGTATCCATGATCTTCTTATCTATAGATCGGGGGTTTCTTAGAGTGGCATAGGAATCTATTTCTCTCGATGATGGTAATATGGTTGGGAGGTGGTAACATTCTTCATTAGTCCTTTCATGAAGATATCTTGGGAGCTAGAAGAGTTCCTTGTTCAATATTCCATGTTGTAAGCATGTGGTGGCTTGTGATTATTGGAGCACCTTAGAGGTGGCTCATCATTGATGTAATATTATTCTTTTTATCATCTATATATTGGAGTGTGATCCTTCTATGTTTGGGAAGTGAGATCTATCTTGTAGTCATGTTATGTCTCATTTGACTAGAGTCTAATCCTTTTTTTTGGAAGGAAATTAGTATATTGTGGAATTTATTCTATGTGTTGAAATGATTAAATTGGGATGTCGGAGTCCTCTTTTATATTTGCAACATTTACTATATGATATGCTAATGTATTTTCTTTTATTGTTCTCACATTATGGGAGAGATTTAAATATTTTTCCTTTGTTTTATCTTGACGTTGGTGTTGAAGGAGTATGGTATTCCATATTGCTTTTATCATATTTAGTTATCTAACATTTCCTTTAAGTCTTGGTGTTGAAGTTCAATTTCCACCTTGTTCCTTGTGAACCATGCACTTAGGAGGCTCTTGTGTGGCCAAGTTTGAGTCCATGATCCTTTGAAGTTTGGGTAGATTTAACAAATTGGGAGAAAAAAAAACAACAAAGGCATTCCTATGAAAAATCTCACTCTGCAACTCAGTGTTTGAATTTTGAATTTGTGCTGGGTGGGAATGGAAGGAGACAGTTCGAGGGGGCATGATTCAGTACCCTCCCCTGACTCCAGGGGGTGCAACTGATGGTATGGGCTGTCAAAAGGTTCATGTGGCCTCAACTTCGAAGTCAAATCCCAAGAAGTGGATGGAAGCTCTTGTGGGTATTATCAATGGTACAGCCAAGACTCTGAGAAATCTACCAGTTATTTCAGAGGTGGATGGTGCTAAGGCACTAAAACTACTGGTACAGATGATGTTGCGGGTTGTGGCATCTATGGAAAACACCCTGGTGGGGAAATTTTTTGGCTTTAGGCCCAAAATCAACTTGGTTCCTCATTGAATGATGACCAAGTGGTCTCTTAAGGGGAGTGCCTCAGCTAGTGCTATGGCAGGAGGTATGTTTTTGTTTAAATTTACCTCTTATGAGGACATGCTGTTAGTTTTAACTAGTGGTCCATGGCTATACGGGAAGCATCCCCTTTCTCTGTGCAAATGGAAGCCTAGTTTCAACCCCAAGGCTGACCTCAATCAGTCGGCACTAGTGTGGGTTCACTTACTAGGTCTTCCCCTGGAATTTTGGGATGAGGAAATTTTTGCTTGGATAGGCAACTCCTTTGGTAACTATGTCATTGTTGATAAAGTTATGAAGGCTAAGGTGAGATTGCTATATGCCAAATTTTGTGTTAATGTGGACATTTTGAAGGCTCTCCCCACTTCCATTATACTGGAATCCTAGTTTGGAAAGTGGACGTAGAGTATTTAGTATGAAAATGCTAGGATGTTCTGCCAAAATTTCATGAAAGCTGGTCATGTCTTTACCCAGTACCGAGATCCAAACTGTAACCCTCCCTTGGAGTCAAAACAAGTGATGGAGGACACGGAGGAGTACCCCTTCAAGGAGGATATTTTGAAGATAGTTGACTCTCCCCCAGCTTCTCTGGAGAAGGAAACCGCTCTGGAAACTTTTGTGGAAGATACCCAAATAGACCAGCCTGCACCAACTTCCCACCATGAGCCTCAAGCTTCTCCACTGCAGGTGGACGAGAACCTGGTTGTTAAACTGATAGTTGTTGGGGAGGAGAGTCAGAAGTCAGAAGATATGGAGATGGGAAATCCATCTGAGGTTCAAGAATCAATTGTAACTGAGGAGGGTCAGGGAAACATTGAAGAAGGAGAGATAGGAGTGGATCTCAGCCCACAAAAAAGTGCTCTGTCACTACAGAGTAGGGTAAATGGAGTCAGTAGTCCTGGGGACCTGTGGGGGTTTCTCAAAACTAATACAAGGGCACTGATGAAGAATATCTCTCTTTCCATGGGGGCACATTCAAGGATGGACTGTTGCGAAGAACATGGGGAAAAGTAGCAGCCGTAAGACAACTGATGTGGGGGGAGATAGTAAGGTCGGTAGGCCAACCCAAATGAAGACCAAACAAAAGGAGATGGAGCAAGAGATTGCTAGTGGGAAGTAGTCCACCTTGGTGGCCCCCTCTAGAAAGATCAAGAAATCAAGATAATCTCTTGGAACATAAGAGGGTTGAACATCCCTCATAAGCAGTTTCTTGTTAGGAACTATGTTTTTGATAATAAAGTTGATATCCTTCTTTTGCAGGAAATAAAAATGTATGAGGAAAGCTTCAAATCTACCTTTAGATATATTTGGCCTAATGTGAAGTATGCTATAAGTGAGGCTATTGGTGCCTCAGGAGGAATTGTTACTCTTTGGAGGCAAGACATTACTGGTAACCTAATATCTTATTCTAAGAATCATGTGGAGGTTACTTTTCACTCTCCTCTTGAACAGTGGACGCTGATTAATGTTTATGCCCCCAATACTCGCAGTAGCTGAAAGGAAGTTTAGGAGATTCTGGTGGACAAAATGAGGAAAAATATCTAAGTGTCAATTGGATGGTGGCAGGAGACCTTAACTCCCCTCTTTTCCCTTCAAGAAAAGGGGGGGTTAACTAACTATTTTGATAGCATGATGGATCTTGCTGATTTTCTTGGAAATGCAGGTCTTATGGATGTGGAACTGTCTAGACAGGCCTTCACCTAGTCAAACAGAAGACAAGGGAGTAATCTGATTCAGGTTAAATTGGATAGATTCTTAATCTCTTCCTACTGGACTATTATGAATAGTCTACATTTATCTACTCTCCCCAGGATTGGTTCAGATCATAGTCCACTCTTACTTAACTAGACTGGGAAGGGTAGCAAAGGTCCTTTTCCATTTAGATTTGAAATGATGTGGGCCCTTCATCCTGATTTTAGAGATTGCTTGTTAAGATGGTGGATGATCCCAGTTCAAGGGCCGGCTATGTTCAGGCTGGTTAAGAAATTGGCCAATGTTCGAAATAAGGTGAAGGGTTAGAATAAATTTACTTTTAAAAATGTTTTGAGTAGGAAGAAAAGCATTATGGAAAAATTGAAAGAAGTTCAAAGCAAAATTGATCAGGGAGACATATCTGAGGATCTATAATTGATGGAGAAGAATCTCTTCAAGGAATGGACCCAGACTATTAAGGAAGAAGAGGTCTACTAGAAATAGAAATCCAGGGTTCAATGGCTTAGAGAAGGGGATAGGAACACCTCCTTTTTCCATAAATCTACATTAAGACACAGGAAGAGAAATACCTTCAAAGCGCTTAGAGATGAATAAGGGAGACTGGTGGAGGAGGAGGAAGAGATTGGCAACATGGTGATAGAGTACTTTGAAACTTTGCTAGTAGAACAACAATCAAGTGTGCTGGAGGAAGACATGAACCCTCTCCTGGAGATGATTCCTAATATTCTCTCTATGGAGGATAATTACTTGTTGACCAAACCCATTACCCTGGAGGAGGTTAGAGTGGTTGTGTTCTCCATGGGAGCTTGCAAAGCCCTGGGCCTTGATGGGTTTCCCCTGGCATTTTTTTAGATGTTTTGGGAGATTGTTGGTAATGATGTCTTTCTGGCGGCACGGGATTTCTTCAGGACAGGGAGACTCCTACAGCAGCTGAATAGCACTTTTATAGCCCTTATCCCAAAGAAGACTAAAGTTTAGACCATGGCAGATCTTAGACCGATTAGTCTTTGTAATATGATATATAAGGTCTTCACTAAACTGTTGGTGTTCAGATTGTAGCCCCTCCTGGATAAACTCATCGCTCCTACCTAGAAAGGCTTCGTCCCAGGGAGGCAGATCCTAGATGCGACAATCACCACTCACAAAATAATTCATTCCATCCAAAAAAGCAACACCCTAGGTATGATTTTCAAACTAGATATCTCAAAAGCTTACTACAGGGCAGCTGGGGCTTTCTTGTGAGAATTCTCAAGAAATTTGGATTCAATGAAAAAATCATTAGCATAATTAAAGAATGTATATCTATAGCTAGATTTTTAGTGCTTGTTAATGGATCCCCAAAAGGTTTTTTCCATTCTGGGAGAGGCATTAGACAAGGTGACCCTCTTTCACCTTACTTGTTTATCCTGATTGTTGAAGTTCTAGGAAGGAAAGCTTGTAATTTGTTAATATAGGGGACTCTTTGCAGGATAAAACCTACTTCAACAGCCCAAAATTTAGTGATTCAACAATTTGTGGATGACACTATACTGTTTGGGTCAGCTTCAGTGGTGGAAGCTAGAAGGTGGAAGGGACTTGCAAAGAACTATGAGGCAGTTTCAAGTCAGAGTGTCAATTTTGAAAAAAGTCATATCTACTTCTTGAATACTCTGCCAGATCTCCAATAGTTCAAGATACTGGAATTTTGGGTTGTTCGAGTGAAAGTCTCCTGGCTGCGTATTTGGGCCTCCCTCTAACCATTAACAAAATCTCTATGGAGTTCTAGAAGGTGCTGGTGGAAAGAATTCAAAGAAAACTGGCAGGATGGAAGGGTGATCTCCTGAGGCAAGCTGGAAAGTTTCATCTTCTCAAAGCTTCTTTATAGGGGATGCCTAATTATGGGTTAAGTCTCTTCAAAATTCTTTAAAATGTGGCTAATAAGATCAAACAGATCGAGAAGAAGTTTATTTGGATGATGATTGAAGAGAAAAAAAGAATTGCCCTTGTGAGCTGGGAGAATGTTTGGGAGCCTAGAAGACAAGGGGGTCTGGGTCTTAGAAGAATTCATTTGATGAACAAGGCACTATTAGCCAAGATAGGGTGGAACCTTATCTAGAATAGTACTGATTGGGGGGATATTATGAGATCCAAATATCTCAATGGAGACCAAGGCAGAAGTCTTATAGTGAAGGCGAGCCTTCCCAAGGGCTCGGTTATTTGGAATGGGACTATTAAAAGTAGAGGCCTCATTCGACAAGGTTTGAGATGGAGGATTAGGGATGGTAAAGAGGTCGACTTTTGGAAAGACTGGTGGTTGAAGAATAAACCCCTGATAGCGCTGGATTATGGCAGGATTGTGGGTAGGACTAGAAAGGTGCTTGGCACCAAAGTGGCTGACTACATAAGAACCTGTGAAGGTCTCCAGAGTTGGAAAGAGATCTTAGGTTATGCCCGAGATGACAGTGAGAGAGTAAAGATGGTTCAACTTCAAAAATCTTTAGAAGAATATAAATTATCATTTTTTATCAAGAGGGACAAGATGGTCTGGGATAAGGATAAGAGAGGGCTATTTACTGTCAAAAGTATGCATAATCTGCTGTTAAACCATGGAGAAGGAGGAGTTTGGAGTAAAATCTAGTTTCTTAAACTCATTCTAAAGATTAATTTCTTTTGGTGAACTTTAATGCACAATAATGTCTTGACCCTGGACAATCTAAAAAGGAGAGGATTCCTTATGCCAACTAGATGTATACTGTGTGAATCTGAGGAGGAATCTTCAGCTCATCTCTTCCTTCATTGCATTTTTTCTTGGGAGCTCTGGGGACTCACTCTCCAAAGATGAATGTTAATTGGATCCTGAATGCTAAAATGGAAATGTTGGTGGGGGAATGGAAGCACCCCCATAATCTAGTTCTACCAATTTTGAAAGAACTCTGGAATCAAATAGCTCCCCATTTAGTTTGGAGTTTGTGGAAGGAATGTAATAATAGAATCTTCAAGGAAAAAAGTAGAACCCCTCTGGAAGTCTTTCAATGTTTTGTCAAGTTGTTAGCTGAAAACATCAATTCCTGTCAGTTTAAAGCTGCAGATAGCCACCTGGGGAGAGAAGAAGTAAACATGATAAAGAACTGGAATTTGAACTCATACAAGGTGGACATGACCAAGAAGTTAGCCTGGGCTAGAACTAGATGGACTTCACCGCAACAAGGGTGGGTTAAGCTGAACTTCAATGGCGCAGTTAAAGGGAACTCGGGGGTTGCTAGTGGTGGTGGTATCTTAAGAACGGATACTGGAGAATGTGTTGCTGCTTATGCTGGAGGGATTGGCATTAAAAGCAATAATGAAGCAGAAGCCATGTGGCTATGCTATGGGGTATCAAGGTAGCTATCTCCATGAATATCAAAAGACTGCATATTGAAGGTGATTCCTAGTTAATTATGAATGTTACCCTTGGTCATTCTTAGATAGGAGGGAACCTTGAGGATATCATGGGGGATATCAAGATCCTTCTTAATGGTCTGGAGGCATATAAGATTTCTCATATCTACAGAGAAGGAAATGTTGTGGCTAATGCCTTGGCTAATGTTGGAAGTGGGAAGGATGGATGGCAATGTTGGAGAATCGCCTCAAGTTTGTCTCAAGAAATTTGTAACATGATTGAGCAAGATGGAAAGAGATAGGAAATATAAGTGATGGGTGATGGTTGTTGTTCTTTGGTATCACTAAGGTGTGAGACGAGCGGGGGTTCCTAGATTTGGGGAAAGCAGGACCAAGAGTTCAAAATTTTAAATTATTTATGGCAGGATTGTCAAGAATCTCTTACAGGATGAGGTGGCAGGGTTGTAGTCGAGTCAACCGGGTCATATTAATAGAAGTTGAGGTAAAAGGGTCCACGGGGATATAGGGGATGACATTGATAATAGTACTACAAGGAGATTGATGGGAAAGCTTGGTTGGCATGCCAAAAGGCGTAAGGACTTCAGTATTGGTGGAGATCTGGGGTCAAGATTTCATAATTCAAAAAGGACGGTGAGTTGACAGGTGACTGGGAGATGGAGGACAGATGTGACGGCTAATTTTATGATCCATCGTGGTTGGTTTAAGATGGAGGCTGGCATCACCTATCTTCACATGAGGTGGCAGCTAAATCCTTCCCCTGATGAGACGTATCTAGGTGGTGATCTTAAGGATTTGAACAATAATAATTACACCGTCATCATTACTACAACTTAGCATAATTGCTATTTTAGTGGTCCCTTTCCTAATTTGAAGGTTGCGAATTGTGATTATTTCCATATTGATCAAAACCAGTTTAGCTTCCTTAGCAAAAATGGAGGGAATTTTGACAAAGAAGCAGAAGGAACGGAAGGATGCTACCACGAAGGATGCTCCTGTGAAAATTGTGGAACTGGACACTATTCTGGAAACTAAGGGTAGTAGTGAAGGTGGGGAGACTGCTCTTCCGAGTATCTGCCATTCCAAAAGGATTGCTGGGAAACCACTGATTAGTTCTCTAGGGGTGGAAGGGTCTGAGGGCTCTGAGTTTGTGGAAGAGACTGTGGATGAAGAGGGAGAGGAGACTCCAACTGATTCTATGCATGAAGTTGAGGGCACTAGCCACTTTGCCTTGATGAATGAAAGTGACTTGAAAAGTATGGAAGGTAAGAAGGCCACTATTGGTAAGAAAGATGTAGGGGAGGCTATTCATCAAGACAATAAGGGGGATTGTGCTCTGTGTGTCAAACATGTGGAAGATATCTAGAACCTTCAGAAAAAAATGGACTCGATGCAAAACAAATGGAAGGTCATGGCAGAGTTCACGGCTAAAGCTTTACACCGGGCGGCTTCCATCTTTGTTGCAGTGAAGGATCTGGATGACAAGGTTAAACAAGTGGGCATTGATATCTTAGGTGACTACAAGGATATGGTGGAGTTCCTAGACAAGTTTGGGGTGACTAATAGCCTGAAGTTTCTTATTTCTCTTGTTTTATGTTTTCTTTGTCGTTTCGTTGTGTTTTGTTCTATTATTTTTGTATGTTGTTTCTATGCTATCAAGTTGTTGTTTCTGGCATGTTAATGGCCTGATGACCTTGGGGATGTTTTGTTAAAGGGATTTGGACCCTGGTTTCCAGTTGAACTTATCAAAAACATGTAAATCAATGAAATTATGCCTCGTTAAGTGCAAAAGATGAGCTTATTGGTTTTATTCCTTGGTGTTTTTCTAGATTTTTTTTTTACTATTTATAAAAATAGCCTAAAATACATGTAGTATGGGTTTACCAATCCATATTACAAGTTGTATTTAGTCCCTACAACTCAAAGTGTTGTGGGTCTAGAGTTTAGAGTTCATTTGTACTTTGTAGATGTGCAAGCTGCAAATGGTTTCTAACTTTCAAAGGGGTTGTTGGTTTAGAGTTTGGAATTCATTTACACTTTGCAAACATATAAACTACAAATGGTTTTTGAAGTTTGAGGTCATTCTAAGTTAGGAACTGGAGTTCCTTTGCACTTTGTAGATACATGCAAACTGTAAATGATTTATGGAGCCCAAAGTAGTCTTATGGTTAGTATATAGGGTTGTCTTACCACTTTGCATGCTATGATGTGTAAATGGAACCCAAACCTTGAGAATGTGCAAACTACAATTTGAACCTAGATTTTGAGTCCAAGTCAATGTTGCAAATTACAGGTTGCTTCCTATTTCTAAAACCCAGTGCTTGTGCAAGTTCTTCTTGAAACCTAAACTTTTATCATTTTTTTCCTTTTTTCCTTCCAAATCTTTGAGATATATGACGAGTGGTCTAGTAGAGATGTTGTAAGGGTTTTTCAGTGATTTGAAAATTTTGATCACTCCTCCATGTCTCATTTTCCATGCCAACCATGGTGTTTTGTCACAAGGTTCTTTTAAGTCTTCTGCTTGTGTCACCTTACTTATAATCCATGGGTGTGCATGCCAAGTGTGTCATCATGGATTGTTATGACACCTTGGGCACATAAGTGTTTTGTGTGGTGGCTTATGACTACTTTTGTACTGTGAAAAATTTATTCACTTGACTTTTGTTCATTAGTGTCTTGAGCATAGGCTTGGGGAATTACATGATCAAATGATGTATGAAAAAGCTTGAGAGAGTTAAGGGATTTATTTGTGTATATTCTAGAGAAGGTGTTGTATACTAAATTCCTTTCCATGATCTTGATATCTCTATAAATGATTGAGAATTTGAGGGGATAATGTATATGTCTCTAGTGATACATTTACTAGCTTGTTGTTGTTGATTAGTTAACTATCGTAGTAGTTGTAAAACATTCTCAAAGTTTTTGGGAATTTTTTTTCATAATAGCATATGGGATTTCTTTAAGTAGTTATGGATGATTAAGTATGTCTATCTATGTGAAATTTCTTGAGTAATTTGAATTTCATGCTAGTGAAATTACAACTAGATTGATGGGATCTTCTATGCATTTCTAGATCTATGTTTTAAATTTACATGAATGTTTTTCTCTCTTTCAAGTTCTTCACTCTATTCCCAATGAAAGTGACATTCGTCACAAATGGCTAAATGATCATATTTTTCAAATATCCTCATCCTTGTTTATTTATATAATTAGTGTAGGACGGGTTCTACCAACCACATGATTCAATAATATGAACTTTTGTCAAATATTTTGAGATCTAATGTTTAATATATCTTCAAAGAGTCATACATGTTAGGTTTTCAAGTTGCACATAATGTTTGAGAAGCATAAGGGGATTAATCTAAGGGGATATAATTTTTTTACATCTTTAGTTGCATGCATAATTTGTGTTCAGTCCACTATAAAATATATCTTTACATCTATACGACCAATAAGTGAGTGTGAAGGCTATTTAGTGACAAATAATTTAGATATTTATACACAAAGGGTGTGGCTAAGTTATGTGGCCCAATCCATACTTTCATTTCTTTGTAATTCTCCTAACAAGATCTCTAGGAATACCCTCCTTGGTCCTACAAAGCCAAAAGTGTAGAAGAGTTTCTTCATCTTGTTAGTTGGCCTATAATTGCTAGCAACCTAACGATGAATCATGTCCTTTTAATCTGAATGAACCTATGTTCCTTAGGTTTACATTGCAAGTGTATTCTCTTTGGTTGCAAGATATAGTCTAGAGCACCAAAAATCTCCCCACTTCTTTGATATAATTATCTTCCTTATCTTATCATTCATGATTCCCACACTTTTTTATTCATAGTTTTAGTAACCCTCATATAATGTTTTCTTCTAGTATTTGTTCTAGATTTTTGAACTCTCCCCCCTTGATTTTCATTGGTTAATTTAGGTGGTACATTAACTCTCATAATTTTTTTTCCTAAGGATTTTCCTTAGTCATAAAAATTATAGCATTCCTTAGACTTTCCAAGGCATGCATAGAACTAGCTTTTTTCAATTGGCTTCCCTTATTTGAATGTGTCTAAGTTGGCAATTTCATTATTTCCTTTATGTTTAACCATTTTACTAAATGTTTTGGCCTTTCTCTCTAAAATTCTTTAGTTTCATCCATGATACTTTTGACATTCTTCTTGGCACATCTATTATCATGAAATTCCTTGATAATATTGACTTATTTACTTTGGGTCATTATTCTTGATTTCTTCCTAATCCATTTAAAGCATTCAATCCAATGGCTCCTATTGTCATAGTGATTAAATAATTACCTCTCAATGTCATCTACTATTAATCCACACTTTGCACCATCGTTAAATACCAATGCATTTTTATTGAAACAAAATATCCCTTTTACTTGGTTTGTCCTTATCCCTATTAGTAATTTCCCATAATGATCCATGAAAGGATCAATCTTCACATGATAATCTAAGAATTCATAAATTTTAAGCAAAAATCCTCTAAATAAACATTAGTCTAAAATATTAATATCAAATTAATCATTTGTGAACATTAATTTGAACCATTATTCTAATTAAACATCATTATTCTAAACAAACATTATTCTCAAAATTTTACTCCAAGTATAATCTAATTTAGTATTCAACGTTTATTAACCAAAATATTCATCATTGAAAGACATAGAATATAATAAATTCCATCTATCAATTTAAACTGCTTATGAAACATGAGGTCAATTTAAACCATATCATTTGAATTAACAATCATGAGGTCATTAACATAAGTCCTTATGGTTTTTTCCTTAACACTCATCATAGACAAATGGAAAAACTCTGGGGTTCTATAAAGTGTAACAATTTTTAATTAGGAAGCCTACACGGTTAGTGGAGTTGGCTTGTGACTTGGGATGGCTCCTCAAGATCATGGGTTTGACTCCCTACCAAGTTTACCTAGTGGTATGAGCTGGAAGGCTATTGTGTACCCCTCCAAGGACTAGTCTTGCCCCTCCGCTCACCTCTCAAATGAGTCATAGGGTGGAGGGTCATGGGGACACCCTAGGTTATCACAAAAAAAAAATTAATTAGGACTAAGTAGTTTCCCAAAAAATATTTTAGGTATATTTCTAAGCACTGAGAAGAGTGTTACAATATGAATGATTTTAACCATGTTTTTTTATATATAGGGATAGAACATCAAGATGAGAGTACTATTAAATCTAAAAACATGAGATATATGGGGAAGCTAATTAATGACACAAGAGGTTACGTGAGGTACAATTAATGTCAATTGAGATAAAAGAAAGAATTAAACTACCATGTCTCACAAATTTAAAATTATGAATTTCTACCCGATGGATAAGAACTACACAGATTTAAATATCTAGATAATAGTTTCATTACATATATATTTGGTATCTATAATGGTGGATAGGATATATTAGATGAATAAAACTTCATGACTCTCTTACATTGCCTCACATAAATAGTTGGTATCTTGTTGATGTCAACTATATAAAAAGTCTTAGTTGACTTCAAACCTACAACCAATGTTTTGTTATGCAACAAACTCTATCAATTTCACTATAATCATGCATATAAATTGATTTCACTTGTTGTAAATCTTGTTTAGACTAACATCCAAATCACCATTCACCAAATGTGTAATATTAGGTCTTCCCTCCTACACCAAATGTTTAATATTATCTCTTCCCTCCTACATTAGATATAATTAAGAATTAATTAGTGCAATAATACAAAAAAAAAGAAATTTAAAATCAAGAAATCCATTCAATTATTAGCACACAATAAATGGAATAATTTTTTAAATATGTTAAAAGTAATCGTGAGAAATATGTTCAATTATTAGCACACAAAAATGGAATAAAATTCAATCTTAGATATGTTAAAAGTAATGGTGATGATGCCTTGTCCAATAGATGATAAGTCGAGAGCTAAAAAATATTCATTACTTGGATAATAAGGAATGACTTTTCATTTAGGAGGGATATTATGATAAAAATTCACCAACATGATTTTCTAAAGACAAGTTACATCATGTAAGAGTATAATTTGATTTAAAAACATAACATATATGGGGAAACTACTGAATAAAACAATAGTTTGTGAGAAGAAATAAGAACAAATAATTAAACTGTTATCATTCATACATTATAGAATTTAATTTTATTTGATGGATGACAACCATGAACATAAATTTTAGATAGTATTAATTCTATTTAGTATATTTATTGTACCAAGAATTGTTTATATTCAATTTTTTATTAGTAAAATTTGACAATTCTTCAATACTGTATATAAAAGGGAGGTGATTTTTAAGATATGTCTTGTAGATACTTTTGGACTGTAAAAATATCCTTTTACTAAACTATAAAATTTAAAATCTATTCCGTTAGAGTTACATTTATGAAAACTCATATATAACTTAGACCCCAAGGAAAATGATATTGCAATGAATCCCATCAATGTGATTAATGTAGAAGATGAAACTGAAAGGATATTAAAATAGAAAATAACTTTCAACATTGAATGTGCCATATGAAAGAGAGATATCATATAGAAGATGAATCATTTCAAATTTCAACACTTACAATGCCTAAAGAATGGAATAGAAACTTTCTTTTATTTATTATGTTTAATTGGGAGAGAGAAATAAAAAAAAATTATGTTTAAGGTCATGCATGCATAGGATTGTGCCTCATAAGACATGTTAGAAATAATGGGAAATGTTTACAATAAAATAACTAAGAAGCATGAGAAACTTAAAATTTTCCAAGGGAGTGAAAGAAGTCTCATACTTCAATCCTATCACAACTAATTTCCAAAGGTCATTCTAAGGACTACATTAGTTCGAAAGAATATATCATTTGCATGTATGTAGGTATAGAAGTTAGTTAAAACTAAGGACATAATCACAATGTAGTAGACATGATTATGTCATTCATAGACTAAAATGCAAGAAATTGTGCCCTAGTATAGAGCAAAGGATAGGGACTAGTTTGTAATAGAATTTATAGCATAATTCTGATAATAAAATATCAAAACTTATCATCAAACACACTTACATAACTATGTCCTCCACATTCACAAAAAGAGCTAAGCAAGCATAACTTATTTCCTTAGTTTTGTTATTACTAGTGACATGTTTCTTCTTAGCTCAATACTAATTTGAGATCTATTTTTTATTGTTTTAAAATTTAAAATTTTAATTAAATTGTAAAAATTTATTAGTAGTGTCTTCATTAGAAAACATCTTTTTACCCTAGAATTATATATCCTTAAGATACAAATAGTTTCAAAAGCCATTATTATTATATCAAAGGTGAAACTATATAAATTTAACTTGAGGATCTAAATATACTTGTATAAAAGATAGCTATGTGTGCCTTGAGGTAGGGGAATGTTAAAGTGCATAAACCAAGGTTATTACTAAGAAAGGAGATGCCATATATTGGAGGTGATGGATTAATTCTAAAAGCTCTTGAAGACAAGTTAAATATTTTAAACACTTAACATCTAACAAGTCATTTGTCTCATATATATTAACCAAATCCTCAATTCCTTTGCATTCCATCCCTGGTAAGTTTACACTTATTTAATATACATGAAAAAATGCTCACCCATTAACCTATAAATATGACAATTAAAATTTTAATACATTTCAAATTTATTAATTATATACATAAAAACAAAAATCTAAAATTTAATCTATCAAATAACTTTAAAATATGAGAAACTTAATTTTTTTTTATTTTTCTAAATCTAATGTTTGAATTGTTGTGTATGTAATTTTCTTAACTAATTGAGAGGGTGATGAATAGTCCTCCTAATGTGTATGAAATGTTTCATGTGTCTCAAGGTAACTCTGGGAAGAAATTTGGTATCCTAGTTAACCATATTTATAGAATACCTTTATCGAGCCAAATTTTAGTCAAGGTAATATGCTCATAGCAAATTGTTGAGAAAATTTAGATCTCTACAATGATATCTAAGGAAAAATCTTCTCTCACAATTTCAAATAAACAAGAGTTTAGGAATACTAAATTTTCTCCTAATCTATATAAATCTGAAATAACAATAGTTGTTTTTTTATTTTTACATTTAAAAATGCCAAAAGAGATTTTAAAAATTGAAAAAAATAATTAAATAATCCAACTAAAACATGCAAATTAAAACTTCTTTTCCTAATTGAAATGCTATAAATCTTAAGCATCCAATACCAAACTTATAAAAAATATATTATAATGTTAAACATTCAATTTAATAGAAAAAAAAATATTAGTAATATATAAAAATTAAAATATAAAACTTAATGTACAAAATACTTAAAATTAAAATTAGTTTGGTTAGAGATTTTGTACGTAAAATGAAGCATATCAACATATCAAATCCTTCAAATGATAAAAGCACAAAGACTAGATCACATAAAGCAAACATACAGAGGAGACAAGATCACACATTATGTTCCAAGTTGAAAGAAAATGACAATGAGAGAAAATAAAAAGTGGAAGAAGAAGTGGCAGAAGCAGAGGAAAATATAGTGCCTCTTTTCTATTTCCTACTATGATTCTATCTGTACCTAGTCCTCAATGTTAATTTTCAGGAACAGGGCATAAGTTGGAGATCTAAATTGCAAGCGCTGAGGCTTGTCTGTATCATAAAGAAAATCACATTTAGTGGGTTTGAAGGAGAATGTGTTCTGAGCATTGTCGTAAAGGATGTGAAAGTTCAGATGTTGTATGTTTCCAAAGACGGAAAGTTTCCTTGATGCACCGAGGATGGTGCATGGCGAGGCACAAGAGATTGTCATATACTTGAATAAAAATGTTGTCTGCTGGAAGCTCAAAATCCACGCTGCCTTTGAAGTTGAAGGTGAGGGAAGGCAAGGTGACCTGACCTGATGTCTAGTAACACAGATCAAGCCCACGAAAGAGTCATTTGTAGGGGTGAGATCAATGGCCGACTGAATTGCTTCCTTGAAAGGAGATAGATACGTAATGGTGGTTCCCGAGTCAATGAGCATGCCTCCATCGCCGTTCGATTGCAGATCAAAAGTTCCAGAAAGAGGGACTCACACTGTTCTACGGCCTTGCCATTGACCGTGATTCAATGTACTAGAAAGAGGGACTCACACTGTTCTTAATGAGTGGGATAGTGTTCCATCCGCTCAAGGAAGCACCCTCACTGAAAAAGAGAGGACTAGTTTGTGAATGAGAGTCGGTGATGGACAAGAGACAGTAACAGAATTTGTTGTCTACTTTGGAGCCCAACTGTGATGAGTGAGAGAGCATGCCCGCATCCAAAAGCAATGCCTGCAAACATGTTGCTGCTGCCACTCCCAATAGAGAATGTCTCGTAAGCCAAGCGACCCCTAGTGAAGGAACCATCACCATAAATATACTTGAAGCTACAATTTGGATTGCATCTGTTTTTAAAATTCTCCAAAGAATCGCAAAGAGAGTCAGTGCAGGGAACTCTGGAATATGTAGACGATTTGGAGGGATCGAAGATTGACGTAGATTGATTGAAGCACTTCGTGCAAGGCATACACTGAGTCCAAATCAGATCACTGCCTGTGTCCACAATCGCTTCGAAACTCACCGAAGGCGTTAACTCTCCCTCTCCCAGGTGAACGGGCGTTTTAGTGTCTAATTGCCCACTTCTCTTTTCTGCAAATGCTATCTTCATCATTCGTCTCTTACTTCGTTCAACTGCCACACGCAATCGCTCAGAAAATCTTAAGTCTCCCTCTGATCTGCGTTTCAAACTCACCATCAATTTTTCATTTTCATCACTGCTCAATTTGGAGCAAGCACTAAACTGTGTGTCCGAAGAAGAAGATATGATGGGAATAATGAAGAATATGAAAGCCACAACGCCCAACAGCTTGGAACACTCCATTTTTCTTTTCACTAATTGTGCGTCTCGGAAAGAAAGAGAGAGTGAATTGATATAAGCAGTCAATGTGTCTCCATGTTTATTACGTTCCCAACATAGAAGAAAGTCGTCTAAAAGTAAACAGGCCTGGGTTACGTTTCCAACCTGGAAGAAAATAAATATTTGTGAACTCCGTTTGGAATTTGCGATGTTTTAATTTAAATATCATAGTATACACACTGTAAAAACGCATAATAGTTAAGAGCAGCCGAACATCCCGCATACTTGTAGTCAAACTTATGTGATATATAAGTTAAAACGATTTAAACAAAGATTTCCAATTCTATACAGGTATCCACCTTCGCTGGGCGTACGCGATTTCACGTGTTCCATCCTTTCCTCATCACTTTGCCCCTCAATTTAAGGAGGTGTTTCACCAAATTCTACCATACGTGCTATAAGATTCGTTCCATTTTGAGGACTAACAAAAGTCTTTGCTCGACATGAAACCTTATTAATATCCAGTTTCTGGCCTCTTTACTAGTAATTGGACGCATAGGTTCAATGGTGACGCAGAGCGCACAGTGGAAGCAATTCAAACAGATCAAAAATATGAACTGATGAACCGTTGAACTATCCTCCGTCGGCATGACTTACTTCCTTCGGCATAACCCTCTCCTCATCTTCCGATATCACATCTCACCCCAACCGCTCAATACAAAGCATTGTCCTTAGACTTTCTCCATCGGTGAGACGTTTGCTATCGGCCACAGTGAACCTCCCTTCGCCGATGCGCCGATGAACTACCCATCGGTGACACTTAACATTTGTCACCCCGATCGGTGAGATTACTATTGTCGGCTCAATATGACTTTGTCTACCTGATAGCCCTTGTCACTCCGATGTCTTCTACTTCGCACATACATAACTTGACTTGCTGTTGCCAGTTCTTTTTTTACCATTTTTGTCAGTCACTCCTTGTATCCGACGCTTGTATATTCTCAATGTATATTCACTACATACAATCTTGACATACAATTACGAGATACACACCAATGATTCTCGATATGCTTTTGCAGGATATACACGAGATGATACTCGCATACTCTTGCGATATACATACGAATTGTATATTTGGTGAAACAACATGAACTCACCTCGATATAATCCTCTGTGACTCTTGTAACCGAATAGTTCATACAGAAACAACTAAATCCTACAGAACAGAAAGAAATCTACTACGGAGGTCATTCCACTGATTTCAAAGAAATCTCAACCAGTGGAATGACTCCAATCTACATTCCTGTAATTAGACCAAAACACAAAATTTCTTTATTCCTCCTTCTCAGAAATATACATACAAATCTTCTCTCCTCTATCTGTTCTTTCTTCATGAACAGAGACCAACTATTTAAAGACTCACTTGGCAGTTACATACGGTGGAAGGCGAACCACCTCTGCCGATCGGTTACAATTCTTTTAGTTCAATTACAATTCTTTTATGACACGTATGCCATCACTCGGCCAACTAAGATTCAACATGGTGCTAAGGCCTTACAACATAACATTTTGGACACAACAGAAAATGTAAAGA
The DNA here is from genome assembly GCA_027924645.1 of Cunninghamia lanceolata. Classification (NCBI taxonomy): domain Eukaryota; kingdom Viridiplantae; phylum Streptophyta; class Pinopsida; order Cupressales; family Cupressaceae; genus Cunninghamia; species Cunninghamia lanceolata. The sequence goes on from BSBN01001161.1 coordinate 1,607,851, forward strand.
ATCCTTTAGATTCTTATATCTCGAGGTGCTCCTGCACCATACAACCAACCAACAAAGATTTCCAAGTCCCTTGGAAATGTACCTGCAAAACAAAAACCTTTTTCTGCATCTCTTTCTGGCTTCAGCTTCTATCTCTCCAGTTTCAGGCTTCCAATCTGCACATCAATGGAACAGTGACCAACCAACCAACAAAATCAAACTACCATCAACATTTCAAAGCATCTTCAAGCTCCTTCTACTCCCAGCAATGGAGTACTCTTCCAACTGTCTTATATCTCTTCAAATGGCTCCAAACTTTTCAAGTGCTTCTTCAGACAGATATCCATCCCCCTCACTGCTTTACCACACAAACTCAACAAACCATCCATCTTACCCAACAGTAGATCCTGGAAGATGCACCTACCACCCTTTCTCTTAGTGGCCTCACTCTCTCTGCACCTTCTCCCCAGCTTAATCTTTATTAAAGAATGGTCATGACAGACCTCCTCTTCTCTGTCCACACACAACCCTAAAAACCTCCTTCTTGTAGCTGGATGGAACAAGCACCTGCAACCAAACAACTTAGTAACACAAAATCCAAAACTTTTAGCAAGGTCTTGGTGTGGATTGCCTCCTTCCGCGGTCTATCTACACACTCAAGATCTTCTGGCTCTGATACCAAAATGATGCAAAACGCATAGTGGAAGCAATTCAAACAGATCAAAAATATGAATTGATGAACCGTTGAACTATCCTCCGTCGGCATGACTTACTTCCTTTGGCATAACCCTCTCCTTATCTCCTAATATCACATCTCACCCCGACCGCTCAATACAAAGCATTGTCCTCAGACTTTCTCCATTGGTGAGACGTTTCCTATTGGCCACAGTGAACCTCCCTTCGCTGATGTGCCGATGAACTACCCATCGGTGACACTTAACGTTTGTCACCCCGATCGGTGAGAATACTATTATCGGCTCAATATGACTTTGTCTACCTGATAGCCCTTGTCACTCCGATGTCTTCTACTTCGCACATACATAACTTGACTTGTTGTTGCCGGTTCTTTTTTTACCATTTCTGTCAGTCACTCCTTGTATCTGACGCTTGTACATTCTCAATGTCTATTCACTACATACAATCTTGACATACAATTACAAGATACACACCAATGATTCTCGATATGCTTTTGCGGGATATACATGAAATGATACTCGCATACTCTTGCGATATACATACGAATTGTATATTAGGTGAAACAACATGAACTCACCTCGATATAATCCTCTACGACTCTTGTAACCGAACAGTTCATACAAAAACAACTAAATCCTATAGAACAGAAAGAAATCTAGCACTACAGAGGTCATTCCATTGATTTTGAAGAAATCTCAACCAGTGGAATGACTCCAATCTACATTCCTATAATTAGACCAAAACACAAAATTTCTTTATTCCTCCTCAAAAATATACATACAAATCTTCTCTCCCTCTGTCTGTTCTTTCTTCACGAATAGAGACTAACTATATAAAGACTCACTTGGCAGTTACATACGGTGGAAGGCGAACCACCTCTGCCGATCCGTTACAATTCTTTTAGTTCGTTTACAATTCTTTTATGACACGTATGCCATTACTCGGTGAACTAAGATTCAACATCGCGCTAAGGCCTTACAACATAACATTTTGGACACAACAAAAAATGTAAGGAATCCTTCAGATTCTTGTATCTCGAGGTGCTCCTGCACCAAATGGCCACATAGATAGTTTTTAGGATAGGAATTAGTGTAATAATTAATTATTCTTTTACAATAAAATTATAAATAATTTGTCTCTAATCTATATATGTAGTAAACTAATTGAATCCCTTATTAATTTTTATATAGTCCCCTTAGAAACAAATGCAATCTTTATCACAAAAGTACAAGAAAAATAATAGAATTAAAATCCATGTAAAAACCAAATACTTCACAATTATAGCCCAACAAAGGAATATTCCACTAAAGTCCACAAAGATACAATCTCAATGAAAATAGTTTGTTTTAATCTATTATCATAACAATACTTAAAACTATCATCTTCTCAATCAAATCAATTCTAGAAGACTTATAAAACACGAATTTTCTACCAAAGTTTTGCTTGTACAACTGTTCTATAGGACCCCACAATTGCTTTCATCACTAAATATGTTCAACCAAATATCAAGCTTCACAATAATTATTGAACTCTCTAAAATCATTCTCATGCATCATAGATCAAAATATTTATTTAATTAATCTAATTTATGTAAAGCTTTTATTTTCTTTACAACAAGTTATAGATTGGTGCAAGAAATAAGTTGCTATAAAAAATTATTCAACTGATTATTTACAAATGTTTGTGACACTCGTAATAGTGAAAAGGAGTGTACAAAAATTTGCAAAACTCATGTCCAAGGAAATAAAAAAATATATCATTAATCTTTAATTACAATATTTACATTTAACAAATGTCTCAAAATCTTGGAACTGTAATGTAGTTATCCATTTTGATTGTTTATATTTGATTATGATTAATTTTTAGATAATTTGGCTAGATAATTCTAATTCAATTACCTAGCAAACAAATAAGCTAGAGAATAAAGTTGGGCCCCATAATAGAATTGAAATAAATGCAATAATTAAAGAAGACAATAAGGGGGTTTAGATTTAGGATCGATGATAGATAAATGATGTTCATGATTTCTTTCTATCATAATTTTTTTGACTCAATCTAATGAACAATTCATAGTTTGAACTAGAACTAAAATTAATGTGATAATTAAATAAGAGGATAGGGGGGCTTAGCTCTAAGATTGATGATAGATAAATGATGTTGATGTTGTTTTGGAATGATAAGATTACTTTTGTCATGAAATTATTCACCTTGGTTTGATGAATATTTCAAGATTTGAACTGGTATAGAAACATTTGCATATCAATTCCAAGTCTTGCAGGATCAATCCTAACTACTACAAACCTGATCTTAATGTGTCAATTACCAAACTCTTGGGATGAGATTTGGATGCAACTGTTGAAGAATCCTTTCTTTAAATGAGTAATAAATAGTGTCAAAACTACCAAACTAATAGGATAAGATTTGGATGCATGTGCTGAAGAAGCCTTGCTTGAAATTGAATAATGTAAATTAACGAATATTGAATCAAAATAATTGAATTAAACAACTATGTTAATGAATGTGATTGGGTGGGTGAAGTGCACTAAGGAAGTGCCACACCGCCTCTTGAGAAGTATACACAGGGGGAATTCTCAATTGAGATCTTTGTGGCCTATCTCACTTTATAGCTTGGTTATTGAGAACCAAAGGAATGTCCACTCCAATGCCTTAGCTACCCTCCTCTTGTCCTTGTTGATTAGATCAGTTGTATCCAAACTTGTGTTGAGATAAACCATGTTGTAATATGTGTGTGCAGCCAACTCATGTGACTCTCATGTGAGTGTTGGCACCTTTCTTGAGACTCTTATATGTGTGCATGAGCTTTGGCATTGACAACTATGTATCCATGATATTCTTCTCTATAGATCAGGGGTTGCTTAGAGTGGCATAGGAATATATTGCTCTCGATGATGGTAATATGGTTGGGAGGTGGATAACATTCTCCATTAGTCCATTCATGAAGATCTCTTGGGAGCTAGAAGAGTTCCTTGTTCAATATTTCATGTTGTAAGCATGTGGTGGCTCATGATTATTGGCGCACCTTAGAGGTGGTTCATCATTGATGTAATTTATTATTCTTTTTATCATCTATATATTGGAGTGTGATCCTTCCATGTTTGGCAAATGAGCTCTATCTTGTAGTTATGTTATGTCTCATTTGACTGGAGTTTGATCCTTATTTTGGAAGGAAATTAGTATATCGTGGAATTTATTCAATTTGTTGAAATGATTAAATTGGGATGCTGGAGTCCTCTTTTGTATTTGCAACATTTGCTATATGTTATGCTTATGTATTTTATTTTAGTGTTCTCACATCATGCGTGAGATTTATACCTTTTCCTTTGTTTTATCTTGACATTGGTGTCGAAGTAGTATGGTATTTTGTATCGCTTTTCTCATGTTTAGTTATGTAGTCTTTCCTTTAAGTCTTGGAGTTGAAGTTCAATTACTTCCTTGTTCCTTGGGAACTATGCACTTAGGAGGCTCTTGTGTGGCCAAGTTTGAGTCCATGATCCTTTGAATGTTTGTTCCAAACAATTTTTAAACAACATGTAAATCAACGAAGTTATGCCTCATTAAGTGCAAAAGATGGGCTTATTGGTTTTATGCCTTAGTATTTTTCTAGATTTTCTATTTACAATGTATAAAAATAGCCTAAAATACATGTAGTATGGGTTTACCAATCCATATTACAAGTTGCATTTAGTCGGGCTACAACTCAAAGTGTTGTTGGTCTAGAGTTCAGAGTTCATTTGCACTTTGCAGATGTACAAGCTACAAATGGTTTCTAACTTTCAAGGGGGTTGTTGGTTCAGAGTTTGGAATTCCTTTACACTTTGCAGAGATGTAAACTATAAATGGTTTTTGAAGTCTGAGATCATTCCAGGTTAGGAATTGGAGTTCCTTTCCACTTTGTACATGTGCAAATTGTAAAAGATTTATGGAGCCCAAAGTAGTCTTATGGTCAGTCTCTAGGGTTGTCTTGCCATTTTGCATGTTATGATGTGTAAATGGAACCCAAAGGTCCTAAGAATGTGCAAACTACAATTGCAACCTAGATTTTGAGCCCAAGTTAGAGTTACAAATTATAGGTTGCTTCCCACTTGCAAAACCCAATCCTTGTGCAAGTTCTTCTTGAAACCTAAACTTTTATCATTTTTTTCCTTTTTTCCTTCCAAATCTTTGAGATAAATGAGGAGTGGTCTAGTAGAGATGTTGTAAGGGTTTTTCAGTGATTTGATAAAATTGATCACTCCTCCATGTCTCATTTTCCATTCCAACCATGGTGTTTTGTCACATGGTTCTTTTAATTCTTCTGCTTGTGTCACATTGATTTATGCATGGGTATGAATGCCAAGTGTGTCATCATGGATTGTTATGACACCTTGGGCACATAAGTATTTTGTGTGGTGGTTTATGACCACTTTTGTATTGTGAAAAATTTAGTAAGTCGATTTTTGTTTGTTAGTGTCTTGAGCATAAGCTTGGGGCATTACATGATCAAATGATGTATGAAAAAGATTAAGAGATTTAAGGGATTTATTTGCATAAATTTTAGAGAAGGTGTTGTCTACTAAATTCCTTTCCATGATCGTGATATCTCTAAAATTGATTGAGAATTTGAGGGGATAATGCATATGTCTCTGGTGATACATTTACTAGCTTGTTATTTTTTATTAGTTGACTATCGTAGTAGTTGTAAAACCTTCTCAAAGTATTTGGGAATTTTTTTTTAGAATATCATATGAGGCTTCTTTAAATAGTTATGGATGATCAAGTATGTCTAGCTATGTGAAATTTCTTGAGTAATTTGAATTTCATGCTAGGGAAATTACAGCTAGACTGATGTGATCTTCTATGCATTCCTATATCTATATTTTAAATTTACATGAATGTTTTTGTCTCTTTAAAGTTCTTCACTCTATTCCCAATGAAATCGACATTTGTCACAAATGGCTGAATGATCATATTTTCCAAATATCCTCATCCTTGTTTCTTTATAGAATTAGCATAGGACATGTTCTACCAATCACATGATTCAATAATATGAACTTTTGTCAAATATTTTGAGATCTCATGTTTAATATATCTTCAAAGAGTTCTACATGTTAGGTTTTCAAGTTGCACATAATGTTTGAGAAGCATAAGGGGATTAAGCTAAGGGCATAATTTGTTGTCAATCTACTATAAAAGATATATTTACGTCTATATGACCAATAAGTGAGTGTAATGGGTATTTAGTGAAAAATAATTTAGATATTGTACACAAAGGGTGTGGCGAAGTTATGTGGCCTAGTCCATACTTTCATTTCTTTGTAATTATCCTATCAAGATCTCTAGGAATACCCTCCTTGGTCCTACAAAGCCAAAAGTGTAGAAGAGTTCCTTCATCTTGTCAGTTGGCCTATAATTGCTAGCAACCTAATGATGAATCTTGTCCTTTTAATTTAAATAAACCTATGTTCCTTAGGTTTACATTGCAAGTGTATTCTCTATGGTTGCAAGATATAGTCTAGAGCACCAAAAAACTCCCCACTTCTTTGATATAACTAGCTTCCTTAACTTATCATTCGTGATTCCCACAGTTTATTATTCATAGTTTTAGTAACCCTCATATAATGTTTTCTTCTAGTATTTATTCTAGATTTTTGAACTCTCCCCTCCTGATTTTCATTGGCTAATTTAGGTGGCACATTAACTCTCATAGTTTTTTCTTTAGGATTTTACGTAGTCATAAAAATTATAGCATTCCTTAGACTTTCCAAGCCATTCATAGAACTAGCTTCTTCCAATTGGCTTCCCTTCTGGAATGTGTCTGAGTTGGCAATTTCATTATTTCCTTTAGGTTTAACCATTTTACTAAATGTTTTGGCCTTTCTCTCTAAAATTCTCTAGTTTCATCCATGATACTTATGACATCTTCTTGGCACATCTATTTTCATGAAATTACTTTATAATATTGACTTATTTACTTTGGGTCATTATTCTTGATTTCTTCCTAATCCATTTAAATCAGTCAATCCAATGGCTCCTATTGTCATAGTGATTAAAGAATTACCTCTCAATGTCATCTACTATTAATCTACACTTTGCACCATCATTAAATACCAATGAAACTTTTGGTGAAACAAAATAGCCCCTTTTACTTCTAGTTTGTCCTTGTCCCTATTAGCAATTTCCCATATTGATCCATTGAAGGATCAGTCTCCACATGATAATCTAAGAATTCATAAATTTTAAGCAAAAATCCTCTAAATAAACATTAGTCTAAAAAATTAATTTCAAGTTAGTCATTTGTGAACATTAATTTGAACCATTATTCTAATTAAACATTAGTCTAAAGTCATTATTCTAAACAAACATTATTCTCAAAATTTTATTCCAAGTATAATCTAATTTAATATTCAACATTTATTAATGAAAATATTTATCATGGAAAGACATAGAATATAATAAATTCCATCTATTAATTTTAACTACTTATGAAACATGACCAATTTAAACCATATCATTTGAATTAACAATCATGAGGTCACTAACATAAATCCTTATGGTTTTTTCCTTAACACTCATCATAGATAAATGGAAAAACTCTAGGGTTCTACAAAGTGTCTAACAACTTTTAATCAGGCGTAAGTAGTTTCTCAAAAAAAAAAATTAGGTATATTTCTAAGCACTGAGAAGAGTGTTACAATATGAATGATTTTAACCATGTTTTTTATATAGTGATAGAACATCAAAATGAGAGTACTATTAAGTCTCAAAACATGATATATATGGGGAAGCTACTTAATGACACAAGAGGTTACATGAGGTACAATTACTATCAATTGAGCTAAAAGAAAGAATTAAACTACCATGTCTCACAAATTTAAAATTATGAATTTCTACTTGATGGATAAGAACTACACAAATGAATATCGAGATAATAATTTCATTACACATATATTTCATATCTATAATGGTGGATAGGAAATATTAGATGAATAAAACTTCATGATTCTCTGACATTGCCTCACATAAATAGTTGGTATGTTGTTGATGTCAACTATATAAAAAATCTTAGTTGACTTCAAACCTACAACCAACCTTTTGCTATGCAACAAACTCTATCAATTTCACTATAATCAAGCATGTAAATGGATTTGACTTGTTGTCACTCTTGTTTAGACTAACATCCAAATTACCATTCACCAAATGTTTAATATTGGCTCTTCTCTCCTACATTAGATATAATTAGGAATTAATTATTGCAATAATACAAAAAAGAAATTTAAAATCAAGAAATCCATTCAATTATTAGCACACAATAAATGGAATAATTTTTTAAATATGTTAAAAGTGATGGTGATAAATCTGTTCAATTATTAGCACACAAAAAATAGAATAGTTTTCAATTTTAATTATGTTAAAAGTAATGGTGATGATGCCTTGTCCGACAGATGATAAGTCGAGAGCTAAAAAAATTTCATTACTTGTATACTAAGGAATGATTTTTCATTTAGGAGGGATATTATGAAAAAAATTCACCAACATGATTTTCTAAAGACAAACATCATGCAGAGAGTATAATTTGATTTAAAAACGTTACATATATGGGGAAACTACTGAATAAAACAATAGTTTGTGATATGCAATCACTCACACTCTAAATTCATACATTAGAGAATTTAATTTTATTTCATGGATGACAACCATGAACATAAATTCTAGATAGTAATTCTATTTAGTATATCTATGTAGGAGTGATCAACTCCTTCCCAGGATCCTTAGTCTACAAAACAACACCCTCATAGATATATGAGAGAAGTGAAATGCTCTTCCACCAAATATCAATGAATTAATATTGAGAAAAATGAGATATATTACACAATGTACAAGCACCTATTTAAAGGAAAGGAAAAAACATAAAAGGTGAACTACCTGATAACCAAAAATATGGTTAACTAATATTAAATATTGGCAACTACCTATGATGCTAAACCTAAGTTAAACTTAAGAAACCATGTAAGGGTAAAAACCCATTCACACTAACAATTTATTGTACCAAGATTTTTTTATATTAAATTTTGGATTACTAAAATTTGACAATTCTTCAACAGTTTATATAAAAAGGAAGTGATTTTTAAGATATGTGTTGTAGATACTTTTGGACTTTAAAAATATCTTGTTACTAAAATATAAAATTTGAAATCTATTCCATTAGAGTTACATTCAGGAAAACTCATATATAAGTTAGACCCCAAGGAAAATGATATTGCAATGACTCTAATCAATATGAGTAATTATGAGTGATGTAGAAGATGAAACTGAAAGGATATTAAAATAGAGAATAGTTTTCAACATGGAATGTGCCATATGAAAGAGAGATATCATATTTCAACACTTACAATGCCTAAAAAATGGAATAAAAATTATCTTTTGTTTATTATGTTTAATTGGGAGAGAGAAATAAAAATAAATATGTTTAAGGTCTTGTAGGCATAGGATTGTGCCTCATAAGACATGTTAGAAATAATGGGGAATGTTTACAATGAAATAACTAAGAAGTATGAGAAACTTAAAATTTTACAAGGGAGTGAAAGAAGTTTCATACTTCAATCCTATCACAACTAATCTCCAAAGGTCCTTCTAAGGAATACATTAGTTCCAAAGAATATATCATTCGCATGTGTAGACACCCAAAAATGACCATTTCATTGCATCACTTGCATTTCATCAAATCTGTCAACTCACCTGCATTTCAACATTAATTAAGTAATCTAATTATTTAATTAATTTCATCAAAATCATCTATTTCCTCTAAATCACATATTTCCAACATTAATTAAATAAATCCTCTTTATTTAATTAATTTCATAAATTTCCTCTCTATCCATCCAAATTAAATAATTTTTATTATTTAATTAAATCTATTATTCTTCCAATTCAAATCAACATCAATTGAATAAATTAATTATTTAATTAATTTATCATTTAAATCCTCTTATCTACAATTAAATTATTTCTAAATTATTTAATTAAATCAATTATTCTTCCAAATTTATCTAAATTGAATCTCTCTTCTAAAAATAAAATAAAATAAAATATTTTATTTATCTTTCATCATGCAAAATAAATTAAATCAATTTATTTGTTTAATTTTTTTAAATCTTCAAATCTTATCATGTCTTCAATCATACACAAACAATTAAATAAATTTATGTATTTAATTTGCTTTGTTATCTTCTAATTCTTCTAAAAATAAATCTTATTTATCATGCACACAAAATTAAATAATTTATTATTTAATTTTACTCAAATCATGCAAAAAGCAAGTCATAAGTTGAGTTAACTGACTTAATCAATATTGTTTTTATCATCAACTCGTAAGTTAGAAAAAAGCAATTCTATTTTTATGAAATCTAATCATATCTTTATCATGTCTTTATAAATCAATCAGTTAGCTCAATAGAAATATCTTTTTGTATGACACATGTCAGGCGCACATTCATCATGAATCCTGGATTTAACTCATCCATTCATTCTATTGAATTTTATGGACCATTGATCTATCTTTTTTGAAACCTATATATACCCCCTTCATCTAATCAATGTAGTGTCCCTCCATTCTCACCTTGGATGTGCAAGTGGTCATGCTAAGGAGTCATGAAGATGAAGGTAAAATAATAGGAATACTTAGGGTAAGTTAGATAGCTGATGTGGTACATTATATGATGTTGGTAGATGCTACATTCATGTTGATTATGCTCATGTGTGGTTTGATATGACAGTTAGTATGTTTTACTGATAATCTATATTGCGACATTGATAATTCATATGGTCTGACATTGTTTTACATTCAAGTGATTATGATGTTGATTTTACTATGATTGTCATATGTTAGAATTGATTTTTATGCGATTGATTATGTATTATAGGATGATCTGATTATGGTGTGGTGTGAAAAGAGACAATGTTGTATCACTCATTCATGAGCATCTAGTGACATTGTAATTCTCTTTCACTCTGTGACTGTTTTATGTTTATTATACTTGTGGATAGATCGTGTTGTGTGCTGCAAGTCATAGATACCAAGCATCGACTCCACCTGAATTGAAAGGTCTGAGTGTGCCTTAAACCCAATGGAAACTGTTGAACGGAGATAACATGTGGTCCCCTAGTTAGCCATCATCCTTGAAAACGATGAGTATCTAGTTTTACACCCAGTCAGTGTTGTTTGTATGGGCGTAATTGTAACGCCCGCCTTGAACACCTTAAAGAAATACACATTTATGCTACAAGAAATAGGAACATTTTTTTTTTAAATGATTACGATAACAAATAATGTTAACATAACTAACTACGACATATTCTCTAAGGATTCAAGGCTGCATTACTTTACAAACCAACTAACATTATTTACATACATCAGTAACTGATCTAAATCCAATGCACAATAACTTATTCATATTCATTACATATCGTCAAATAATACAATCTACATGATCAAAAACATAACTGAAATGCTTCCATATAAGTACATCATGACATCATTACATTGCCATTTTCAGACTACATCAGAATTACATACATAATGAATATTCTGTTACACAAATCTAGTTCAAGATTATACACATACATCTTCATCAACTGGGACGAGTACAATTGTCTGAAAACTGGAATAAATCTCTTCTGCACATGAACTTCGACAAGAAAAACCAATGGATAAAATAGCTCTTCCACCTGACCATGTGGAACCCTAAGGTCCACCCCCTGAGCTAGGAGTTAACATGAGGTCCCAAACAATGATAGTCAGGTAGACAGAAGACAAACAAGAATAAAGGATGACCAAACGCCAATACAACACATGGCAATAACATAAACAACACAACACAACTTATCTTAACTTCCAGAGGCAACACATAACGAATGGGGAGAGTACAACTAGGGAATGCTAGGCTACAGTAGGGAGAAGTGTCATCACATGGCTTGTCATGGGTTGTCCTGGCAAGCCTTCCTAGGCCCCGGCCCCCATCTTGGGTTGTCCTGGTAGCCTCTCCCGACTCCCGGCCCCCATACAACGCTCATGCGGAAATAACATACCTTTCATGAGGACAAGGTAGTTGATCTTGCCATTCCAGGCCTTCTCATCTCATCTCAAGCCTAAACAAGCACTTAAGCCATGAGTGAGGCATCCACTTATCTTGTTTAGTGTGCTTAACTACCCAACCCCCTAATTCATTATTTAGGTTATTACTTGATTAATCTACTTCCAACGGGTTATCCTGACTGCCACTTTGGGCACCGGCCCCACGTTGAAAGCCACTCCCCTACCTGCATCTAGAAGACCCTACTCAACAAACACAGCAAACATCATCATGATGACGATGATACATAAACCATGCAAGTCATTAACCATCTTGCATAACCATTATTCTGATATGAACATATACATGTAATAATGCAAGGCATTTACCTTCTTGCATATCATCTCAATTACAAAGACATACTCTTACTACATTTTCCATGGCTTCCAATGAAGTAACTCATAAGAAAAATACTTTTTCATGAATACCGACGTCTCCCCATTGTCTAATCCAACACAACATCCCAAACAAATAAATAAATAAATCACAACATTCATGAAGAGCCTTTCTACACATCATGATGCATTTAGAATATTTACATTTTTTCACAACACCATAACCAAATTCCTTATACATGACAAAAGGTGACATAGCTTCATTGACTCAAGACAATTATTGACATGTTACATGACGTCAAACCACCTTGGCCTCTGGAATAAACCCTCAACAAGTAACACTTGACCATTCATAAACATTCCAATTCACACTAACTAATTATCTAATACCTTTAATCAAATTTCCAATACAATAATCATATACCTAATCCTTAATCCATTATCTTAACAAAATGAAGAAACCATATTAAAACCGATGTCAATCTAAATTAAATTTCATTAACCATAATATATAATCACAACGAATTTCTTTTAATCAAATACATAATGACAACATTATTCTAAATTCCCAATTTATTTGGCTTTTAAAACAATCAACTATACTTTTGAAATAATAATAATAGTAACAATAATTATTATCATTGTTATTGTAATAATAACAATAATGATAATAATAATAATTATAATTATAATAATGATACTAATAACAACATTGATATTAATAGTACTTCTATTAATACACACATGCATTCAAACACATTGTAAAGTAAATAAACATTCCTTAGGGTTAATCTAAGCCAATCAGACAAAATGCATACAAGAAAGCACAACTAACCTGGATTAACAATGACGGGTTTCTGCAGACTAGAGTTGAAATGATAAACCTTAATGCATGAAAAGTAAATAAGAAAACTCTGTTTCTGCCTCCAAAATGTGACTTCTCCTCAGTGAAGTGCATCAGATTCTGCGCAGTTATTATGCATGCTTCTCCTTTGTATCTAAATCAGGCACTGCTGTGAGATCCACCACTGATTTAAGGAATTCTTTATCAGCTTGAAAGGAAGAGGAAATGGAAAGATGAATGCCTTTGCTGAGAAGCTCATTGATCAGATTATTGTAGTATTTGACTCCAAGAGTATTGATCTTTCCACTACCCTTAGGAAAAATACGAGACCAAGTAATGGAGAACCTGTACATCTCCACTCCCATTTCCCGCATTATTTCCACCTCCTCCTATCAAATTCATCAATGCAACAAAGGCCACCATCAGCCAAAACAAGTGCTCTTGCCTCTAGCATCCATTCACCTCCATCCTTGACTGCAGTTATAGAGAGCCCTGCACTAGTGCTACCTGCAAGCTTTACCATAAACAGGCCATACACTTGTGGACAAATGCCCTGTAAGATAATATTTCTTCCCTTCAATGGATTCCATTTCTACTTTCATTGCTTGCAACCAAATGCTATAAAAACATGCATCTCCAAGTGCCGCACCCCATCTTGTCAACCATGAGGTGTCTCTCTCTCTCCAGAGGAGTAATATATTTTGAGGCCTTGAGCAGAAAATATTTCTGGGAAAATTGCCCAGCCCACACTTTGACGATAATTGCTAGTGAGATACTTAAACAGAGGGAATTGGTAAAGCCCTGACCAAATTCCTGGATTCCAGTAGCGGGCAACAAAACAAAGGAATTGAACATACAAATCCTCCGAGAGCTTGGCAACCCAACAATGGCCACACAAATTGATACATTGAGAGTACCAGTCATAACTCACCTGTTGCACCCCTAAGAATTCTAATGAGCGCAAAAGGTCCATACAGGGATGAACTATAAATATTCCAGTAGCCCATAGAGCACAGGGCTTCTCTAGGCCTTGTTTCATTGCTTCTTGTACTATATCTCTGAATCCAGGGAGTATTGTGCAAGCTTGAGAGGGGGTGCAGTATGTCTTGTGCCCTTCACATAATATAATTTCTTCTGCCTTGAGTTTAGCTTGAATGGCGTCCCAAACACTAGTCAGCTCCGGGTAAGAAGGATCATTGAGAGGCGGGTATTTGTCGAAACAATACGATTTGGAGGAGGGAGGAGCTGAGTCTTGGCTTTTTACAAGAGATAGAAAGGCTGCACAGAAAGCTGAGGGAACGCAGTCGAGAATACCCTGATTCCACTTGCTGTCCCACCTTATACTCTCCCTCGAAGAAGTCAACAAGAAGTCGGCCTGTATAATAAATGGGAATCCTGTCACCATTTCTGTGGGAAGGAAAGAGTAAATGCCAACGCCGACTCCCACACTGACCCTTTGTTGGATAGGAAACGCCAGCGTCAATACCCATTTCTCGACCTTTTCCCTTCCCTCCACTTTCTTCTCTGCCTGCACAGGAAATGTGTCTCCTCACGCAGAGGGAGGATTATTATAGTAGTGGGAAGCTCACCTTGGGGGTGCCCACAGTAGACGTTAAGGAGATCTTCAACGGTTGGCTTATCATCAATCCACTCTGGAACAATATACCCTATTTTTGCCTCTTTTGCAGGGCTCTCATCGAATCTAATCTTGTAACCGTTGCTGAAGATATGGGGGTGGCTCGTTACCAAGAAAACGCTTTTGAACCCAATGCCTTTCTCTCCTATGAAACCATCCTCTCTTTTACCCTTTTTGTAGACCTTCCTACACTGCAGAGCGATTCAACGTTCTCGAGGGTGAAGCCCTTTTCGTTGTTAAAGACAAGTAGAGTAGCAGAGGCACCCACACCAGTGATATCTATACTCATCACCACAAATTCTAACGAGGGATCTACATTAGACGGATACTCATTATCTTGGGCATTCTGGATGAGTTCCATTAGAAAATGAATATCCTTGGTGTAGAGCTCTGCAGATAAATGCTTAACTGCGTGATAAAGGTCTTCTGTAAGCGGATTGTCTTGTCTACCAATCGAAAACTTGCTTCTCCGTATCTGCTCAATGTGCTCTCTTGGTGTCACCATTTGAGTTTATACAGGCACCTTCACCAAAATAACCAGGCTACTACTTTAAGTGAAATAACAACCCACCCTTCCGAGTCTCTGATTACTCAAACTCCAAAAATTCGATCATACTGCGAGTGCTATGAAAGTTAAACAAATTTGAGAATTGTCTAAACAAAGGTTAAATTTTGTCTCAGAGATTCTGTAGAAGATGATGTTTATACCCTAGATGTGGATTAAACAACACGAAACTAATGTAATTCTCATATCCTTATTTCAAACCCTATCAATCGTACGCTGGTCTGGATGCGATGCCGATTTGACAATTTCGTTTTCAACTACTATAGTCCAAGCCTTTTTCCTGATCTTCTTCACTTTTCTTCTACCTGCAATGCTGTCCTCTTTGCCTCTACAAGCCTTCTCTTTTATAACACAATCCCTTCTATCATCCAAGGAACTCGGCACGCGATCCCGTGCATCCCCCTCCTCGAGATATACTTTTATTTAATTTAATAATCTCAAGAGGTTATTCCTTTTTTAAATATTAACACACAAATCCGACAACATTTAATTACTTTAGAGCCGACCAACCATATTGCATTTAATAAAGTTATAACATTACAACAATTAATTTATTTTATTAATTTAGTTGTAAATCACTAATTATAACTTACAACTATTTTATTTATTTAAATATTTATTGCAAATAATATTATATTAAATAATACAAGACCTCTTACAATCTTTATTTAACAACTATACTACTAATAAAATAATAATTTATTTACAACAATAATTAACAACTATCGACTCAATATTATCTTTTATAAATATATTTAATTATCAACATTATAATTTCTGTAATATGATTCTAATAAAAGCACAACGACACCTTACACACTTAGACACTTTCTAACCTAGTTAGACTCCAAGGTGCAATATTACTTGTCTGCAAATCATGATCGAATGACAAACAATAACCAAAATGATAAACTGACAACTAGACCACACTGACATGGGACCTCACGTTAACTCCAAACAACTAATCCATTGGTGAAGGCACGCTCAGACCTGGTAATCAGGTGGAGTCGATGCTTAGTACCTGCATTCCTGCAACAACGCACGGTTAAACATTCAAAATATATATCCACATACAGTCCTATAGTGAATGGAAATCGCAGTGGTGTAGGGTACTCGAGAGTGAGTAATACAACACTGTTCCATTCACGTTTATGAATAAACGATTAACTATGTTGAACAAGATATCTGATATTATCAACAACATAAAACATTCAATCCTCTTACAATCCTATATCGCAATTAACATCAAAACACCTGTAACATCTAGTTTATTTATCAAATTCTAAAGCATAAAATAACCTATTCTAACATCAACATCTGTTATCACAACAATTAGGTCCATAATGAAGTAACAAGATAACAAGAGATCCATCATCTACGGTCTAAGACACTATCATAAGGTCTAAGCAAACATCAATCTAATGGATGACGAGATGAGGGGCACTACAGTAATGGTCACTCACTGTCATTGCGGTCATGCTTTCAATCATCCATTATGTCAGGTATTGTTCAGTATTTGGGTTATTTAGTTTAGCATTGTTTGATTGTTCCTTTGGTTAATTGTTGCATTAAAATAATATTATTAGTTATGAAAGAATTTTGTTAAATAAATAAATATAAATGCCTTTATGAGAATTTGAGTTTATGAAAATAAATAATAAAAAAATAATAATAAATGTTAATGCTAGCTAAAGATAAATAAATTAATTAATATAATCAAATGTTGTGTTTAGTGGCAATAAAAATAGATAATATTTATGAGTTGTCATAAAACTGATATATAGTAAATACTAAATAAATAAGAATAAAAATGATTCTTATCTAGTTGTAAAGGAAATAAATAAGATAAAAATAAATATTGTCTGGCCTGTTGTAAATGAAATAATTAGCTTGGGGAAGTTGGTGGTCAGTAACGGGAAGAAAATTTATTACATTTGCTATTTTATTCTTCTGAGCATTTATTGGTGGGAGGCTCTCTGGGATTTGGGGAGCCGGGATAAGAGTGGATTGGGATAGAGTGTAGTGCCCCTCTGTTTTCACCTTGGATGTACAGGTGAATTGATCAAGGCTCATGAATGTGAAGGTAAAATAACGGGAATAATTAAGGTAAGGTAAGGCAAACAATTGATGTTGTACAATATAGATAGATGTTTCATCCATGTGTGGTTTCATATGATGGTTAATGTGTTCTATTGATAATCTCTATTGCGACACTGATAATGTAGGCTTTGACATTGTTTTGCATTCCAATGATTAATATGTTGATCTTACTACAATTGTTATATGCTAGAATGGATCTCATGGACTAATTCTGTTAGATTTATTTGTTAAGATGGTACTTCTGAGACTTATTCAATTTCATGCACCTATATGTGCAGTGTATGGTTCTGTTCAGACAATGAAGTAGATTGGATTTGGTTATGATTAGGTGTTATCTGATCTAGATTGATATAATGTGGAAAGGACGAAGTCGTATCACTCGCTTGCGAGTGCCCTACGATATTGTGATGCCTTTTTCACCCAGTGTTAGCTTGTGTGTCTAATATATGCTTGACTGTGTCAGTTGTTGCAGGATGCAGGTATCTGGCATCAACTCCACCTGAATTAACAGGTCTGAGCGTGCCCTAAACCTAATGGATAAGTTGTTCAGGAGATAACTTAAGGTCCCACATCCCAAGTCATCATCCTCGATCAGGATGCATGACATGTCTAGTTCAACCTGTCAGTTCTGTCAGTATGTCGGGTCTTGCAACTGATTGATATTTGATGGAGCCTATTGGTTAAGTGTGTGTTTTGGCCCTGGCTTGTGAACTTGTTTGATTTGGCATTCAAGATCTTTCTTGCTCAGTGGGTTAATGATATATGCCTAGATTTTGTTGTGGTGTAATAGAAATTATTATAGCATATAGTATATTATTATTATTTAACCCACTATAATAATTAACAAGGTTATATCATATTATTATTCAGATTTAATAAGTTGTTTGTGAAACAAAAAATATAAATAAATTATTGTTAATGTGTGGTGTAATATTTTTTTAATGATAATAATAATATGTTGTATAAATAGAATGTAATTGGGTAAACAATTAATTGTTTGTATGTGTAAAGGTGGGGGTAAATAAATTTAGAATGGAGTAATTGGTAATTATTTTAAAACTATGAGCTTAATAAATTTAATATTTTGTAATTAGTTGAGTTAGTTGGTTTTCCCATTTGGTGGTTGCACTCTTGCAAATATAAAAGAAAGATTTTTGCTGTGAAAGGGGGGATCCAGAAGGCTATTGTGGGAAATTCAGAGGGAAGTAAAGAGGGAACTTGAGGTGAAAATCTGGGTATGTTTCGTTCTATGAAAATTTTAGTTTAATATTCTTTAGATATTGTGAATATCTATATGTGAGCATTGTATACATTATGCTAGATAATGTTCTTACTATTTTTGTGCAGGAAATTTATTGTGGTTTGTTTATATTGTGTTTATTTGCCATTGTTAGGTTTTCATTCTGAGCTTGGTATGGAATTTGGCTTGTTAACTCTCAACATATAGACTTTTCCCATTGAACTCTCTTTCACCTCATGGCATGCACCCTAATGCATTTCATTATCTTGAATCTTGGAGACATCCTACGGCCTTTGACTCCTCATCTAACCGTTGATGATGCCTTTTCAATGCATATCCTAAATACATTGTAATATCTGTAAAAGTTATATTTTGAGATTTGTTTCTTGGCCGCCATAGTGAACCGTAGGTGATTTCATATGGTTTGTTAAACCTCATTGTTTAAAAATAGCTTCACACCAGTCAATAGAATTACTTAGAATATCCCCTACTTGAAACCCTACGCGATGTGACCATCACAGGGCCTCTCAAAATTTAACGCTGGACAACACTCCGCGACCGACTTCTATACAAATTCAAGCCAAAGTTCCTTCTGGGAAAGAGGGTAAAACCAAATTCTGAGACAATCGGAATAACTAGCCACGTGATAAATGAATGCTTGACTTGCTCTGAGAATGAAATTTTGACTGGTTTAATAGCAAGAGAATGCATTGTCACGTAAAATTCATGCCCCTCTCAGACAGAAAGAAACGTGAAATAGATCTTAAATTCCATTTCATGGTCAGTATACAAATTTAATTTGAACAAAGTAAATTCTTGTACAGTCCAAAATGTAGGGTAACTTGAGAATCCTTATCAAACAACTGCTAGATTTACTTGTAGAAAGATAAGGTGTGATTTGAATTGAAGACTAAACATCTGTAAAATAGAAGTGTTCTTAAACATTAATTCACTTTAACAGTCAAAGTTTAATTTTGATCAATAAAAGCTGGACGTCCATACCCAGTTCCAAATATCCCATTCTGTCACACGCAGGAAGAATGCTGGCAAAGGATTTTAACATTTTGCTTTACACCTTCCAATTGCATTTACTTAAAAGCTTCTAAAGCCTTTCCAACCAATCCATTCTGTGCATATCTTGCAACTATGGTACACCATTAGACCACATTTCTTCGAGGTATTCGGTCAAATAGTTCACACGCCTTGTCTATGCTTCCACATTTTGCATACATGTACAAGCGCTCTACACCATTTATCATTCGCAAGGCATTCTGTCAATCAGTTCACGTGCTTCGTCTATGCTCCCACGTTTTGCAAGCCCGTCTATCAGTGCATTCTAACTATAACATCTGGCAATGACCTTTGTTTAGGTTTTTATGGATATCCATACGTTGTCATGAAGTTCCATGATCTGTGGTAGATATGCATGAGTTGAACCTTGTTCATACGGTTTTAAAGCCAGAAAATATACTTTTTGTTTCGTCAGAATTTGTCAAGGTTCCTGAATACAAGGTAGACATTTTGGTGATTACAGTTTTAGTGATATTATAGAAAGGAGTTCAGTTTTTTTTTTGTGTACACCATCTACTGTATGTGAATGTAGTTCAATTACCAAGTGATCTATTAGTTTTTCATGAGGTGGTTTTTCAGCGTTTGACTATAATTCTTTGCATCTGCACATTTTGTGCATATAACCAAACTATGACTTGCTATCACTACCCTTTTAGTTGGATGATCATGAATTTGTATTCTGACCTCCATGTCTGCAAGGGATCGTATACTAAATTGTTTTTCCTTTCTTCAGAGAGTTATTACAATTGATAGAAAATTCTTGTAGTATTAGTTAATTTTGTAATTTAGAATGTAAATAATAGTTACATATTTACTTGTCTTTGGATTAAAAATATTTACTATCCAATGGTCCGTGGTATTTATTATTATTATTATTATTCTTACTATTATTATTGTTATTATTTTGAACGTTATAGTTGTTGTCCTCGAGCCTTTCAGAAAATGTAGGGATGAGAGTCTAACCCTAGGTTTCATAACTCAACTAATTTTTATTGAAGGACCATTATTCATGCTCTAAGTAGCATTAGGTGTAATATATGTAGAGAATTGTATTAATTTATTTCAGATAGAATTGTCCTTGTCTTTATGCTTGTATCTTTCACTTAGGATAAAATTTAGATATGAGATCTTGTGAGATAGTCTTACCCGAGACCTGGGTTCCTTTTATGATGTTGTAAGTTGGTTAAGTGATTCAAATAGATATTTTCACTCTTGTTAGTTGATTAAGACATGAATTTGTGCTTATAAGTATATTCTATTTACGTAATTATTTTAGTCAATCAATGAGCTATGTTTATATAGTAATTGGAATTTAAAATTGTAATTCTTCTTTATTGCAAACAAGAAATATTATAGATAGAGAAATAAAATGAATCTAGGTTTCATGTAGTGAATTAGAGATGATATAAATAGTATCTAGGGGTAAGTATATACTCTTGAATGTTAATTTAATATTAATGGAATCAGTTTACCAATCATGATGGAGTCTTTGAATAGATAGAAAACAAGTTTGAAGGTATGGGTTTTAGTATTGAACTTCTTAGGTTTTAGAGATTTAATGATTTTACTCTATGATGTCATTTCATGGTCATTATGCTAATGTTTTACATTGAGGCTATATGATGCAAAATGGACCCTTTGACTTCTATTATGATTATTGCCTAGTGTACATGATCCTTATTGATCAATAGTTAATTATTGTTTAGCTTTGATGGTTTATGCATGCACACAGTTGGTTTCTAGTTTTCTTCCATGATATTGTTGTATCAAATTGGTCATGCATGTGTGTTGTGTTGGGTAGTAGGTGTAGACTCTTTTGATTTAATTAGTTCAATATTAGAGACATTGTTAGATCTTTTACTAACTTTTATAGGAGATGCACTAATAGATTCAATTATTCATAGATTGTGACTTTTGAGCCCTCAACCATACCAAGGGGTAGGAATTAATTGGTAATTTAATTGATTTGGTTTATGTGTGTAACATAGTTGGTTATAATCATATGGAAGATCTTATGTAGTTGCCTAGTGATAATATTCTACCTCAAACCATCTACTTACCTGTTCACTATTTATGTAAGTAAATGGAATAGAACCTTATTAGATAAATTATTACATAGGAAAACTAGTGAAACAAGGTAATGTTTTACTTGATTTTGGGTTAGCAGTGAACCTATCATTTGTATGGAAAATGAGTTTTAATTGGATTGATAGTGGGACTTATGTTTTAATGCATTAGTAAGGTGACAATAAGGGTTTATGTGTGTGTGTGTTGAAGATAAAATGCATATTGTGGAATATCTTACTAACATCTATCAATTGGGCTTTCGATTAAGATAGGCATGTTTATAAATTATGCAATTATTGGTTATTGAATGATGGTTTCTTAAACATAATTATAAAGGTTTTGTTAGTAGAAATATGATGTATGGGTTTGGATTATAAATGTTGTAATTAGCTTTTAATTAATAAGTATTTGTAATTAATATTATCTATGCATTGTTTAGCTTGACAGCTATATGTAATTGAGGATTGATTAATATAATAGATAGAATTAATATTAATTAAACTAGACCTAGGTTTTAAGAAATTCTTGGTGGAGATATAACTTGAATCCAGTTGCTCTAGTAAGAAGAATTTATGTTGGCAATGAGTTGATTAGTTGAAATCAGTTATTGCAAGCAAAATTTTTACGTGAGTTGGTCTAAGTGTAAATTGTCTAGTTTTGGTTCCAGAGGCATAAGGTAATATGATTCTGATGGCATGTATTCTGTTCATAGGTGTCTTAAAATGAAGATGTTGCAAGAACAAGATGTCTTTTGTCTATGTATGTGGGTCTTGGTAAACAATAATGCCAGATGATATACATACTGTGTTGTGAATATATTATGATTGGGTTAAACCTCTTTCACGTATGTGTTGATATCGAGCTTGTGTTTAGTACTGTAATGGGGAGATCTTGGGAATCGTAATGAGAAACTATTTTGTTCATGGTTGAGATTTGCAAGCAAGATGACCCATACCTTGCTCAGGATATGTGTTGTTATGGTTATTGTGATTGATCAACGGAAAGTTTTGGGACAATGATGTACAAGTTGGTCACTGTGATTATGTTTTGTATGCAAGAAGGTAAATGCCTTGCATTGTTTATGTTTACTTATCATTAAGATAGTAATTGTCTTGCTTGATGTTTAGGGTTTCTAGATGCAGGTAGGGGAGTGGCTTTTAATGTGGGGCCGGCGCCCAAAGTGGCTAGCCAGGGTAACCCATTGAAAGTTAGTAATCAAGTGATAACCTAATTAATGAATTAGAGGGTTGGGTAGTAATTCACATTAAACAAGATAATTGGATTCCTCACCCATGCCTGTAGTGCTTGTTTAGACTAAGGATGGGATTGAGAAGGCCTGGTTGGCAAGTTTGACCTCCTTGTCACCATGAAAGGGTGTGTCAGATCCGCATGTGTCACCCTATGGGGCCGGTGCCTAGAGAGAGGCTACCAGGGTAACCATATATGGGGGCCGGTTTCTAGTGAGAGATAGCCTGGGTAACCCATGTTAGGGCCATGCGATGACACTCTCCCTACTACAGCCTAGTATTCCCTAGTTGTACTCTCCCCATCTGTAGTGTGTTGCCTCTGGAAGTGATATTGAGTTGCTTATGATGTTGTCATGTGTTGTAATGGAGTCTCGTTCAGTCTTTGTTCTTGTTAGGCAATTGTCTACCTGACTGTATGATGTTTTGGGACCTTATTTTATCTCCTAGCATGGGGGGGTGGACCTTAGGGTTCCACATGGTTGGGTGGATGTGCTTTATCTCCATTGGTTTCTCCTTGCCTTTGTTCGTGTGCAAGAAGGTGGTAACTCCTGTAGCAGATTCAGATCGTGTACCTGTTTATGGAGACAGTTATTATGCTCATGTGCTATCATGTGTATCAGATTATTCATAATGTATGTAGTCATATGTTTTCAGAAGATGATAATGTAATAATGTAATGTTATATTCATATGTTGGGAAAAATTGTAACTATGTACTAGATCCTGACGAATACTAATATGATGTTATGTAGATGTAAATATTTATTAATTTAGTGCGTCAGGTTTACAATGAGTTACTGATGTTAATTCATGATGTGTGTTAGATTATGTTAATTGTTTTGTCAAGTAATGCAGCCATGTTATCTTAGAGGACAAGTCATTAGTTTAAATGATGTGTTAATATTACTTTGTTATTTCTATCTTTAAAAAAAAAAAAATTGCATATAGCATAAATGTGATGTTCTCTGAGGTATTCATGGCGGGGCCTTACATCTGGTATCAGAGCCAAGTTTGCAACACTGGGATCTCTGGTTCTTGTCATTGTTTTAGGTTAAGCATTTTTCTCCTTATGGTGAGTCGGTAATAGTACCTCTCACCTAAGAGCTTTAGTATGGTGTTAGAAGGTTGATAAATTTACAAACTTGTTCCTTGTTTCTAGAAGAAATAAAATTCTTTATGCCTTGTCTTACTTATGCTTCTGCTATGTGCTCTCTCCTTCTTTTATGTGAATGTGATGATATATTTAACAATATGTGTATGTTTCTTGAATGCTAGTATTTACTGATTTGATGAGGTCTTGAGTTTCTCTTGTGGTCTCTAGTGTTTCAGAAGAAAATAAATTGTTGTAAATAAGTAATTATTTTGTTGCCGTAAATCCTTGTATAAAAGTTGTTTAGGTATAAGGATGTGGATAACCTAATTATCTATGTGTTGGCATACATTCTCTAACGCATTCTAGACCTTGTGTCCTGAATGTGTGTAGCAGATACTCCCTTTTTGTGACTAAAGTTAGCCACTTTGTGATGTGGGTTTGTTTGCAATTTGGTTAATTTGAAATTTTGATGGTTGTTTCATGTGTTGTTAGGGGCTAATAGTGAATTTATTTTCTTTGAAATTTCTTATGACGGGAGTGGTCACCAAAACTCTTTTCTCTATACTTGAGTTATTGTTGGAAATTACCGGCATTTTGTGATTTAAGATTGGATTTGGTTACTTTCCCACTTGGGTTTTCACCTTCTTTAAAACTTTGATGGTGACTATTCCAAATGTTTGTTTTTGTTAGCCCTGTATTGTGTCAAGTGTTGTTTCTATCACGTTCATTTTGAACCTCTGATAGTGTGTACAAGGGAGGACTCTGCGGAGAATTGTACTTGAATGCTTGGTAATTAGTCAGAACCATGGTGGAAATAAGAAATAAGATGTAATTTTCCTTAATTATGTAAACACAGATCCTTGAACCAAATGAAATGCTCAAAATACGTGTGATTGGTTATAAGTAGATTACATGATACACCTTAAGAGTAAGGAATTGATGTCTTTTATGCCTATATTGAATGATTGTGCTTGTCTTGGGAACAATTGCTTAATGTGAATGCGTATGTTGGCAATAGAAAATTGTAATACTAATGTGTTATGTTTCCACCCTAGTTTGTGACTTCCAGGAGTAAGTCAAGTTTTAGGGGAGGAGGATGTAGTGCCCCTCTGTTTTCACCTTGGATGTACAGGTGAACTGATCAAGGCGCATGAATGTGAAGGTAAAATAACAGGAATAATTAAGGTAAGGTAAGGTAAACAATTGATGTTGTACAATATAGATAGATGTTTCATCCATGTGTGGTTTCATATGATGGTTAATGTGTTTTATTGATAATCTCTATTGCGACACTGATAATGCAGGCTTTGACATTATTTTTCATTCCAATGATTAAGATGTTGATCTTACTACAATTGTTATATGCTAGAATGGATCTCATGGACTGATTCTGTTAGATTTATTTGTTAAGATGGTACTTCTGATACTTATTCAATTTCATGCACCTATATGTGCAGTGTATGGTTCTGTTTACACAATGAAGTAGATTAGATTTGGTTATGATTAGGTGTTATCTGATCTAGATTGATATAATGTGGAAAGGACAAAGTCGTATCACTCGCTTGCGAGTGCCCTGCGATATTGTGATTCCTTTTTCACCCAGTGTTAGCTTGTGTGTCTAATATATGCTTGACTATGTCAGTTGTTGCAGGATGCAGGTATCTGGCATCGACTCCAACTAAATTAACAGGTCTGAGCGTGCCCTGAACCCAATGGATAAGTTGTTCAGGAGATAACTTAAGGCCCCACATCCCAAGTCATCATCCTCGATCAGGATGCATGACATGTCTAGTTCAACCTGTTAGTTCTGTCAGTATGTCGGGTCTTGCAACTGATTGATATTTTATGGAGCCTGTTGGTTAAGTGTGTGTTTTGGCCCTGGCTTGTGAACTTGTTTGATTTGGCATTTGAGATCTTTCTTGCTCAGTGGGTTAATGATATATGCCTAGATTTTGTTGTGGTGTAATAGAAATTATTATAGCATATAGTATATTATTATTATTTAACCCACTATAATATTTAACAAGGTTATATCATATTATTATTAAGATTTAATAAGTTATTTGTGAACCAATAAAAATAAATAAATTATTGTTAATGTGTGGTGTAATATTTTTTTAATAATTAT
The DNA here is from genome assembly GCA_027924645.1 of Cunninghamia lanceolata. Classification (NCBI taxonomy): domain Eukaryota; kingdom Viridiplantae; phylum Streptophyta; class Pinopsida; order Cupressales; family Cupressaceae; genus Cunninghamia; species Cunninghamia lanceolata. The sequence continues at coordinate 1,633,980 of BSBN01001161.1, forward strand.
TATTATTAATGATAATAATAATATGTTGTATAAATAGAATGTAATTGGGTAAACAATTAATTGTTTGTATGTGTAAAGGTGGGGGTAAATAAACTACCCATTTACGTGAATAAATTTAGAATGGAGTAATTGGTAATTATTTTAAAACTATGAGCTTAATAAATTTAATATTTTGTAATTAGTTGAGTTAGTTGGTTTTCCCGTTTGGTGGTTGCACTCTTACAAATATAAAGGAAAGATTTTTGCTGTGAAAGGGGGAGATCCAGAAGGCTATTGTGGGAAATTCAGAGGGAGGTAAAGAGGGAACTTGAGGTGAAAATCTGGGTATGTTTCGTTCTTTGAAAATTTTAGTTTAATATTCTTTAGATATTGTGAATATCTATATGTGAGCATTGTATACATTATGCTAGATAATGTTCTTACTATTTTTGTGAAGGAAATTTATTTGGGTTTGTTTATATTGTGTTTATCTGCCATTGTTAGGTTTTCATTCTGAGCTTGGTATGGAATTTGGCTTGTTAACCCTCAGCAAATAGGCTTTTCCCATTGAACTCTCTTTCACTTCATGGCATGCACCCTAATGCATTTCATTATCTTGAATCTTGGAGACATCCTACGGCCTTTGACTCCTCATCTAACCGTTGATGATGCATTTTCAATGCATATCCTAAATACATTGTAATATCTGTAAAAATTATATTTTGAGATTTGTTTCTTGGCCGCCATAGTGAACCGTAGGTGATTTCATATGGTTTGTTAAACCCCGTTGTTTAAAAATAGCTTCACACCAGTCAATAGAATTACTTAGAATATCCCCTACTTTAAACCCTACGCGATGTGACCATCACAAGGCCTCTCAACATTTAACGCTGGACAACACTCCGCGACTGACTTCTATACAAATTCAAGCCAAAGTTCCTTTTGGGAAAGAGGCTAAAACCAAATTCTGAGACGATCGGAATAACTGGCCACGTGATAAATGAATACTTGACTTGCTCTGAGAAAGAAATTTCGGCTGGTTTAATAGCAAGACAATGCATTGTCACGTAGAGTTCATGCCCCTATCAGATGGAAAGCAACTTGAAATAGATCTTAAATTCTATTTCACGGTCAGTATACAAATTTAATTTGAACAAAGTAAATTCTTGTACAATCCAAAATGTAGGGTAACTTGAGAATCCTTATCAAACAACTACTAGATTTACTTGTAGAAAGATAAGGTGTGATTTGAATTGAAGACTAAACATCTATAAAACAGAAGTGTTCTTAAACATTAATTCACTTTAACAGTCAAAGTTCAATTTTGATAAATAAAAGTAGGACGTCCATACCCGGTTCCAAATATCCCATTCTATCACACACAGGGAGAATGCTGGCAAAGGATTTTAACATTTTGCTTTACACCTTCCAATTGCATTTCCTTAAAAGCTTCTAAAGCCTTTCCAACAAATCCGTTTTGTGCATATACTGCAACTATGGCACACCATTAGACCACATTTCTTCGAGGTATTCGGTCAAATAGTTCACACGCCTTGTCTATGCTTCCACATTTTGCATACATGTACAAGCGCTCTACAACATTTATCATTTGCAAGGCATTCTGTCAATCAGTTCACGTGCTTCGTCTATGCTCCCACGTTTTGCAAGCCAGTCTACCAGTGCACTCTAACTATAACATCTGGCAATGACCTTTGTTTAGGTTTTTATGGATATCCATACGCTGTCATGAAGTTCCATGATCTATGGCAGATATGCATGAGTTGAACCTTGTTCATATGGTTTTAAAGCCCGAAAATATATTTTTTGTTTCGTCAAAATTTGTCAAGGTTCCTGAATACAAGGTAGACATTTTGGTGATTACAGTTTTAGTGATATAGAAAGGAGTTCAGGTTTTTTTTGTGTACACCATCTGCTGTATGTGAATGTAGTTCAATTACCAAGTGATCTGTTAGTTTTTCATGAGGTGGTTTTTTAGCGTTTGACTGTAATTCTTTGCATCTGCACATTTTGTGCATATAACCAAACTATGACTTGCTATCATTACCCTTTCAGTTGGATGATCATGAATTTGTATTCTGACCTCCATGTCTGCAAGGGATCATATACTAAATTGTTTTTCCTTTCTTCAGAGAGTTATTACAATTGATAGAAAATTCTTGTAGTATTAGTTAATTTTGTAATTTAGAATGTAAACAATAGTTACATGTTTACTTGTCTTTGGATGAAAAATATTTACTATCCAATGGTCTGTGGTATTTATTATTATTACTATTATTATTGTTATTATTTTGAACGTTATAGTTGTTGTCCCTGATCCTTTCAGAAAATGTAGGGATGAGAGTCTAACCCTAGGTTTCATAACTCAACTAATTTTTATTAAAGGACCATTATTCATGCTCTAAGTAGCATTAGGTGTAATATATGTAGAGAATTGTATTAATTTATTTCAGATAGAATTGTCCTTGTCTTTATGCTTGTATCTTTCACTTAGGATAAAATTTAGATATGAGATCTTGTGAGATAGTCTTACTCGAGACCTGGGTTCCTTTTATGATGTTGTAAGTTGGTTAAGTGATTCAAATAGATATTTTCACTCTTGTTAGTTCATTAAGTCATGAATTTGTGCTTATAAGTTTATCCTATTTACGTAATTATTTTAGTCTATCAATGAGTTATGTTTATATAGTAATTAGAATTTAAAATTGTAATTCTTCTTTATTGCAAACAAGAAATATTATAGATAGAGAAATAAAATGAATCTAGGTTTCATGTAGTGAATTAGAGATGATATATATAGTATCTAGGGGTAAGTATATACTCTTGAATGTTAATTTAATATTAATGGAATCGGTTTACCAATCATGATGGAGTCTTTGAATAGATAGAAAACAAGTTTGAAGGTATGGATTTTAGTATTGAACTTCTTAGGTTTTAGAGATTTAATGATTTTACTCTATGATGTCGCTTCATGGTCATTATGCTAATGTTTTACATTGAGGCTATATGATGCAAAATGGACCCTTTGACTTCTATTATGATTATTGCCTAGTGTACATGATCCTTATTGATCAATAGTTAATTATTGTTTAGCTTTGATGGTTTATGCATGCACACAGTTGGTTTCTAGTTTTCTTCCATGATATTGTTGTATCAAATTGGTCATACATGTGTGTTGTGTTGGGTAGTAGGTGTAGACTCTTTTGATTTAATTAGTTCAATATTAGAGACATTGTTAGATCTTTTACTAACTTTTATATGAGATGCACTAATAGATTCAATTATTCATAGATTGTGACTTTTGAGCCCTCAACCATACCAAGGGGTAGGAATTAATTGGTAATTTAATTGATTTGGTTTATGTGTGTAACATAGTTGGTTATAATCATATGGCAGATCCTATGTAGTTGCCTAGCGATAATATTCTACCTCAAACCATCTACTTACCTGTTCACTATTTATGTAAGTAAATGGAACAGAACCTTATTAGATAAATTATTACATAGGAAAACTAGTGAAACGAGGTAATGTTTTACTTGATTTTGGGTTAGCAGTGAACCTATCGTTTGTATGGAAAATGAGTTTTAATTGGATTGATAGTGGGACTTATGTTTTAATGCATTAGTAAGGTGACAATAAGGGTTTATGTGTGTGTGTTTAAGATAAAATGCATATTGTGGAATATCTTACTAACATCTATCAATTGAGCTTTCAATTAATATTGGCATGTTTATAAATTATGCAATTATTGGTTATTGAATGATGGTTTCTTAAACATAATTATAATGGTTTTGTTAGTATAAATATGATATATGGGTTTGGATTATAAATGTTGTAATTAGCTTTTAATTAATAAGTATTTGTAATTAATATTATCTATGCATTGTTTAGCTTGACAATTATATGTAATTGAGGATTGATTAATATAATAGATAGAATTAATATTAATTAAACTAGACCTAGGTTTTATGAAATTCTTGGTGGAGATATAACTTGAATCCAGTTGCTCTAGTAAGAAGAATTTATGTTGTCAATGAGTTGATTAGTTGAAATTGGTTATTGCAAGCAAAATTTTTACGTGAGTTGGTCTAAGTGTAAATTGTCTAGTTTTGGTTCCAGAGGCATAAGGTAATATGATTCCAATGGCATGTATTCTATTCATAGGTGTCTTGAAATGCAGATGTTGCAAGAACAAGATGTCTTTTGTCTATGTATGTGGGTCTTGGTAAACAATAATGTGAGATGATGTACATACTATGTTGTGAATATATTATGATGGGGTTAAACCTCCTTCACGTATGTGTTGATATCAAGCTTGTGTTTAGTATTGTAATGGGGAGATCTTGGGAATCGTAATGAGAAATTATTTTGTTCATGGTTGAGATTTGCGAGCAAGATGACCCATACCTTGCTCGGGATATGTGTTGTTATGGTTATTGTGATTGATCAATGGAAAGTTTTGGGACAATGATGTACAAGTTGGTCACTGTGATTATGTTTTGTATGCAAGAAGGTAAATGCCTTGCATTGTCTATGTTTACTTATCATTAACATAGTAATTGTCTTGTTTGATGGTTAGGGTTTCTAGATGCAGGTAGGGGAGTGGCTTTCAATGTGGGGCCAGTGCCCAAAGTGGCTAGCTAGGGTAACCCATTGAAAGTTAGTAATCAAGTGATAACCTAATTAATGAATTAGAGGGTTGGGTAGTAATTCACATAAAACAAGATAATTGGATTCCTCACCCATGCCTGTAGTGCTTGTTTAGACTAAGGATGGGATTAAGAATGCCTGGTTAGCAAGTTCGACCTCATTGTCACCATGAAAGGGTGTGTCAGATCTGCGTGTGTCACCATATGGGGCTAGTGCCTAGAGAGAGGTTGCTAGAGTAACCATAGATGGGGGCCGATTTCTAGTGAGAGATAGCCTGGATAACCCATGTTAGGGCCATGCGATGACACTCTCCCTACTGCAGCCTAGTATTCCCTAGTTGTACTTTCCCTATTTGTAGTGTGTTGCCTCTAGAAGTGATATTGAGTTGCTTATGATGTTGTCATGTGTTGTAATGGAGTCTCGTTCAGTCTTTGTTCCTGTTAGGCAATTGTCTACCTAACTGTATGATGTTTTGGGACCTTATGTTATCTCCTAGCATGGGGGGGTGGACCTTAGGGTTCCACATGGTTGGGTGGATGTGCTTTATCTCCATTGGTTTCTCCTTGCCTTTGTTCGTGTGCAAGAAGGTGGTAACTCCTGTAACAGATTCAGATCGTGTACCTGTTTATGGAGACAGTTATTATGCTCATGTGCTATCCTATGTATCAAATTATTCATAATGTATGTATTCATATGTATTCAGAAGATGTTAATGTAACAATGTAATGTTATATTCATATGTTGGGAAAAATTGTAAGTATGTACTAGATCCTGATGAATACTTATATGATGTTATGTAGATGTAAATGTTTATTAATTTAGTGCGTTAGGTTTACAATGAGTTACTGATGTTAATTCATGATGTGTGTTAGATTATGTTAATTATTTTGTCAAGTAATGCAGCCATGTTATCTTAGAGGACAAGTCATTAGTTTAAATGATGTGTTAATATTACTTTGTTATTTCTATCTTTAAAAAAAAAAAAAATTATCCTGTTGCATATAGCATAAATGTGATGTTCTCTGAGGTATTCATGGCAGGGTGTTACATAGAGACATTCAGGAAGAAAGGAGGCAAAGAACAAATATGATGAAAAAGAAGATTAGGAGAATAATGTAGAAATAATTTTGGGTATGGATTTGGGGGATCTTTCCTCTGCCTACTCAGCCGGGGCTTGAATTTGTTCTTTATGGTTGCAATAGTCAATGGAAGATTTGTTTTTGTGGGGAAATTATTTGATTTGCAGTGAGGTTTGGAAGTGAAGATATGTTGAAGGTGTCTGGCTGCTGCAGTGGTGTGGAGGCTAGAAAGAAATATATGCTTGAAGGAGAGACCGAGATAGTTCAAAACGTCCATCTTCATACCCTTTTGTTCCAGGTAAGTTTCAATTATCCATTTCCCTAGCCATTTATTTACTAGGTGCTTGAGCTATAGAGAAATACCGTACTTGGGGTAGCCTCTCTAGCCTTCGCTTTGATCTGGGCACTTAATCTACAACCTACTTTAATTTATGATGTATGTCCATGCCATATTTCAGGTTCAGATTGAATAGATAACTATCATAAAAAAAACTTCCTGATAAGCACGGTCAAATGTCTAACTTTGGTACCTATAAAACACATTCATTCAACCACCATAGGTTTTTGTGGCATGTTAATGACAAATTTTAGGGTGTCCTCAAGAGATCCAGTACTGTCAAGAAGGTCAACCATGCACACATAACAATCCACTGTAGTTGAAAAGCAATAAGGGTTATGTGAATGAAGTATGTTTAGCTCTCATCACAGATTATGAGAGAATCATTACCAAATCCATATTGTACATACCCAAAATCATTATATTCCACAAGATGACATCTCCTTGAGGCATTATGTCAAACAATTCACATGCCTTGCCTTTGATTCCAATCTTTGCTTGCATGTCGAACAAGGCATTCCAAACTTTAGTTGTGCAGTAGGGAAAACATTGGCATATGTATGAGGAGTCTGGTTTTCTCTTGTCAACTATGTTTTTTTGTATGAAAATTTTTAAATCCTTTTCAACGAATCCCTTGTGCATATTATGAGATTGCATACTTTTTAGGCTTTTTGTGTCAATGGTGGTCATGTGGATCCATCATCTGATAGAGAATCCTCTCCCACTATGCTTTGAGGTCGATGCATTTTGTCATCGTGTAGTAGAGATTCTATGAATTCGTCACTACCTTTTCTCTCCTTAGACACCAAGCTTTCATCTTTTTAGAATCTCAAACTACGTAGTGAAGGATTCCTCTCATAGCTTGTGCTGTTGAGTATTTCTTCTATACATTAGAACCCTTCTTAATAACGTTTCTAATTCCAATAACATTCAAAGTTCTTCTTAAAGAGAATTATATAAAGAAACTTTCTTTAAATTAGTTTCCCTTTGTTCCAATCTTGGAGTTCAATCTTGTTTCAACATAGCTTTCTGTGCATAAGGATCTTGAGATTTTAATAGCTGCCTGTCCGTTATGTAATGGAAATCTTTCTCTAGGGTGATAGAGAAATAATTATCCTTTATCTTTGACTCTTAGAAGAATGCAATTTGTAAAGTCTATATTTTTAGTGGTTTCTATTAATACTTGCAATCTAAAGTTTTGATCATAAACAATGAATAGTTCTTTACCCAAATTATAATTTTAATTTCTTATTTTTAAGATTTTTAAAAGATTACGTTTGTCTTCATCTTTCTTATTACAATTTAGACAGCTAATAATTCTTTTACTTATCCTCTTTATTATTAGGCAACTCATTTCTATTTACTCATTATGAGCTCATCTCAAATGCATGGGATTAAATGTTTCTCTATCTTCTTATAATGAAATAAATAAATACTTAGAATGGGGTTTCTATTATCCCTTTAATAATGTATAAGTTTATGATTTAATTCTCTATGTAATATGTAGATTATTATGAATGTTTTTATGTTAAAACATATTCTTCTATTATTTTTAGTTAAGAGGCTTCATCTTTATAAGGTTGAAGATTTTAAAATTAATCATTGAATTAAGTAGTCTTTCTTATTGTTGAATCAATCATTGAGGGTTGTGAGCATAGTAAGTGGGTCTCTTATATTAGTCTTAATCATTTGTGATTTCTAAGATAGAGGTGAAATGAATATTATTATTATGACTACAGGGTTTACAGTGTCCTTTAACAATTAATGGTTAATTATTGTTTAGCTTGATGAATTAATTACACATTCCTGAGATTGTTTTCTTGTTTCTTATTAGGACGGCAAAGTGCTCAACCATTTCCTTGATTTCTAAAGGTCTTGTGATCTTAGAATTAATAATGCCATAGTTATGTTGTTTCTTCCTTCGCATAATGAACTTATTACCAAGAAAGATATGTCAAGGGTTGGAACTAGGGTTAGGATTTAAGATAGGTTGGTTCTATTACCCTAGAAAAATACCTCAAAGCACTCATAATGCCTTCCATCATACTATCGAACTAGTTATTATTTGGGGTTAGTCAAACCAGTACCTTAGAGGTAAAATTATAATGTTGTTCGCAATCATTAGACGAAACTAAAATAAGTCTTGGGATCTTTTGATTAAAATATTGTTACTCATGGACACTTATATCTTATGATCATATTAGTAACTACTACTAGTGGTTAGAAAGTTACAGTTCTGTATTGATGAGATAGATTCACTTTATAATTGTTAGATGATTGATCATGCTTTGATTAATATTACATTCCTTAAGACCCATGTTTAGTGTATCATATCATATGTTGCAATTGTGGTATTGTAATTGAAGTATTGATGAAGGATCCTAGTTTATGATGTGCATCTGAGAGTGAATGTGATGTGAGATCATTGTGTTTTAATGGTGTCAAGTGTTTGTGTCATTTGGGGAAATTGTTTCTAGAGGTCTAGGAGGGTGTGAATGTGTGGGGATTGGCTATGTGTGCATCATGTGAGTTGAATGAAATGCATTCTTGAAATATTGTCTCATATTCATGTTGGTATGAAACATGTGCAAGATGGTTTGTGCCTTGCTTAATGTACTTAGTCATGTGATTATGATGATTATGCAAGATGGGAACGCCTTGCTCTGTGTAATGTGAAATGATGTATATTTTGAGAAATATGATAGTTCATGATTGGTTTATGTTTTGGGCTTTGTGAAGCTTGATGCAGTGAAGGGGGAATGGCTTTCAATGTAAGGCTGGTGCCCAAAGTGGCTTGTCAGGGTAACCCATTGGAAGTTGTTAATCCAGTGATAACTTAATAAAAATTTTAGAGGGTTGGGTAGTTTCCACACTAAATAAGATAATTGGATGCCTCACCCATGCATGTAGTGCTTGTTCAGGATAAGGATTGGATGAGAAGGCCATGGTTGGCAAATCAACTTCCTTGTCCTCACAAAATAAATGTTGGTTTCACATGTGTCACTTTATGGGGCTGGTGTCTAGTGAGAGACTGTCAGGATAACCCATGTCAGGGTCATGCAATGACACTCTTCCCTACTATAGCCTAGCATTCCCTAATTGTATTTTCCCCTTTTGTTGTGTGATTGCCTCTATAAGTAATGTTGAGTTGCTAGTGATGTCTTTGTTGACCAGTGTTTTATTTGAGTCATGTGTAGTCCTTGTACCTGTTAGCCTATTGCCTTTTTGACTGTTTTCTTAGTGGGACCTTATTAGTATCTCCTAGTACGAGTGATGGACCTTAGGGTTCCACATGGTCGGTTGGTTGTGCTTTTAGCTCCATTGGTTTCGCATAGTGTGGTTCGTGTGCGAGGAGGATGTACCTCGTGTGATAAATTTTAGATCTTGTTCTAGCTTGAGAAGACAGATGTTTATGTTCATGTTTGAGTCTTGTATATCAATAGAATCATGTTCTATTATCTTGATGTATGTACTCCGATGTAATCTGGATAACGATATTGTAAACAATGTAATGTTGTACTCTCTTGTAAAGGAACTTGTTTATGTACTTGTGATCCTATGTGCAGGATCCTAATGTTACCGTTATCTGATGATATAATATGGAATTGTATGTGTTTATTCATCTAATGCAATTAGACTTAGAATGAACTGTGGTTGTTAGTTAATTCATAATGTTGGTTAGATCTTGTTTTAGTTGATTAGTAATGCAGCCGTGGAACCCTGGAGGATAAAGCTTAATTTAAATGTTATGAATAAATATATGATTGTTGTTATTTCTTTCGTTTAAAAAAAATATTTGTCCTTTTTGTAACCTTAGTTGTGTTATCCTCTAGGTTCCTTGGCGGAGCGTTACATTTGGTATCAGAGCCTAGGTTGCAACACTGAGACCTCTAGATTGTTGTTGTTGCTCTAGGTTAAGCGTTTTTCTCCTTGTGATGAGTTGGTAATAGTATCTCTCACCTATGTATCTTAGTGTGACGTTAGAAGGTTGATAAATTTACAGACTTGTTCTTTGATTCTAGAAGAAATAAATTCTTTATGCCTTGTTTTACTTATGTGTCTGCTATGTGTTCTCTCTCCTTCTTATCTGAAAATGTGATGAACATATATCTGACAATATGTGATTCCTGAATGTTAGTGCTTGTTGATTTGTTGAGGCCTTGAGTTCCTCTTGTGATCTCTAGTGCTTTAGAAGAAAGAAGCATGGTTACTGTTAATGCAACTAATTAGGAATTTCATATTTGCCCCCTCTAGTGATGTGAATATACAGTACCCATTCTGTGTGGGGTGTTGTAAAAGACCGGTAGTGTCTTGTGTTCCCTGGTTTGGTGAAGTAATCATACTTGGGGGTTATGTTTAGCTATGGGTGTAGAAGCACCATACCATCTTTATGTTAATTGCATTATATGTGTAAATATTGGAATGATTTAATCACTCGGTGGAATCATCCATCACGAGTCATGTGGATTATGTAGTGTTGTCATGTGTGGGGTATCTCTGCGCGGTTGCTTGATAATCTGATATCTATCTCCTAGTTGGCCATGACCTCATGAGGAAGTTCTATTGTGATTTATGAAAGTTATCATTGTGTATGCCTGTGTAAGAAACATGTGCAGGAGATCAAATTGGAGCTTGTGTTGGACCCGTGAGATCATGAGTGTGATACTGTAAGTCAATTAGAGTTTTGAATTATTCTTGTGTGTGACATCATACATTTCCTCTGTAAATATCTTCTTGCATAAGAAAGTAATTGCATATGTTCATAGCTTGGTAAAAAGAAATTGTATTGCATTAAAGATATAATTTTTTTTTATATAAGTAGAGAATGTGTTGCCTTAAATCCCTGTATAAAAGTTTCTTGGAGAAGAGGATGTAGATGACTTAATTGTCTCTATGTTTGGTGTACGTTCTCTAATGCATTCTAGACCTTGTGTCCTGGAGTGGTGTGTAGCAGATACTCCCTTTTATGGCTAAAATTAGCCACATCATGATGTGGATTTGTTGTAATTTGGTTATTTTAGAATTTTTGGTAGTTGTTTCATGTGTTGTTGGAGGGATGACAGTGCCTTTGTTTTCTTTGAACTTTCTTATGATAGGAGTGGCCACCAAAACTCTTTTCTTTATACTTGATTTATTGTTGAAAATTGCCGGCATTTTGTGACTTAAGATTGAATTTGATTATTCCCCCACTTGGGTTTGCATTTTTTTTAATTTCTATGGTGGCTATTCTGAATGGTTGTTTCTATTGGCTTTGTTTCATGTAAAGTGTTGTTTCTATCATGTTCATTTCGAACCACTGATAGTGTGTTCAAGGGAGGACTCTGTGGAGAATTGTACTTTGCATGTTTGGTAATTAGTTGGAACCATATTGGAAATAAGAGATGAGATGTATTTTTCCTTGTTAATATGTGAATGCAATTCTCTAAATCATATGAAATCTTAGAATATGTGTGATTGGTTATAAGTAGATCTCATGATATGTCTTAAAGGTAAGAAATTGATGTTCTTCTTGTCTTTATTAAACGATTGTACTTGTCTTATGAACAATTGCTTAATATGGATGCGTATGTTGGTAACAGAAAATTACAATACTAATATGCTATGTTCTACCCTAATATGTGACTTCCAGGAGTAAGTCAAGTTTTAGGGGGGAGGATGTAGTGCCCCTCCATTCTCACCTTAGATGTACAGGTGGTCAGGCTAAGGAGCATGAAGATGAAGGTAAAATAATGGAATACTTAGGGTAAGTTAGATAGTTGATGTGGTACATTATATGATGTTGGTAGATGCTACATTCATGTTGATTATGCTCATGTGTGGTTTCATATGACAATTAGTATGTTTTATCAATAATCTATGTTGTGACTAATAATTCATATGCTCTAACATTGTTTTACATTCAGGTGATTATGATGTTGTTTTTACTATGATTGTCATACGTTAGAATTGATTTTTTTGTGACTAATTCTATATTATAGGATGATCTGATTATGGTGTGGTGTGAAAAGAGACAATGCCGTATCACTCATTCGTAAGCATCTGGCGACATTACGATTCTCTTTCACTCCATGACTATTTTACATTTATTATACTCGTGCATAGACTGTGTTGTGTGCTATAGGTTGCAAGTACCAAGCATCGACTCCACTTGAATTGACAAGTCTGAGCATGCCTTAAACCCAATGGAAACTATTGAACGGAGATAACATGTGGTCCCCTAGTTAGCCATCATCCTTAAAAAGGATGAGTATCCAATTTTGCACCAGTCAGTGTTGTTTGTATGGGCGTAATGGTTAGTCACTATCATTGTGGTCATGCTTTCGATCATGCATTGTGTTAGATATTGTTCGGCATTTGGGTTATTTAGTTTGGCATTGTTTGATTATTGCTTTGGTTAATTATTGCATTAAAATAATATTATTAGTTATGAAAGCATTTTGTTAAATAAATAAATATAAATGCCTTTATGAGAATTTGAGTTTATGGAAATAAATAATAAAAAATAATAAAAAATGTTAATGCTAGCTAAAGATAAATAAATAAGTTAATATAATTAAATGTTGTGTTAAGTGGCAATAAAAATAGATAATATTTATGAGTTGTCATAAAACTCATAAATAGTAAATACTAAATAAATAAGAATAAAAATGATTCTTGTCTAGTTGTAAAGGAAATAAATAAGATTAACAAAAATATTTTCTGGCCTGGTTATAAATGAATTAATTAGCTTGAGGGTGTTGGTGGTCAATAACAGGAAGAAAATTTATTACATTTGCTATTTTATTCTTCTGAGCATTTATTGGTGGTAGGCTCTCTGGGATATGGGGAGCTGGGATAAGAGTGGATTGGGAAAGAGACATTCGGGGAGAAAGGAGGCAAAGAACAAATATGATGAAAAAGAAGATTAGGAGAATAATGTAGAAATAATTTTAGGTATGGATTTGGGGGATCTTTCCTCTACCTACTCGGCTAGGGCTTGAATTTGTTCTTTATGGTTGCAATAGCCAATGGAAGATTTGTTTTTGTGGGGAAATTGTTTGATTTGGAATGCAGTTTGGAAGCGGAGAACTGTTGAAGGTGTTAGGCTACTGCAGTGGTGTGGAGGCTAGAAAGAAATATATGCTTGAATGAGAGACTGAGATAGTTCAAAACTTCCATCTTCATACCCTTTTGTTCCAGGTAAGTTTCAATTATCCATTTCCCTGGCCATTTATTTACTAGGCACTTGAACTATAGAGAAATACCATACTTGGGGTAGCCTCTCTAGCCTTCACTTTGATCTAGGCACTTAATCTACAACCCACTTTAATTTATGATCTATGTCCATGCCCTGTTTTAGGTTCTAATTGAATAGATAACTATCATAAAAAAAAAATCTTGATAAGCAAGGTCAAATGTTCTAACTTTGGTACCTATAAAACACATTCATTCAACCACCATAGGTTTTAGTGCCTTCTTAACGACAAATTTCAAGGTGTCCTCAAGATATCCAGTACTGTTGAGAAGGTCTTCCATGCACACATAACAATCCATTGTAGTTGAAAAGAAATAAGGGTTATGTGGATGAAGTATGTTTAGCTCTCATCACAGATTATGAGAGAATCATTGCCAAATCCATATTGTACATACCCAAAATCATTATATTCCACAAGATGACATCTCCTTGACACATTCTGTCAAACAATTCACATGCCTTGCCTTTGATTCCACTCTTTGTTTGCATGTCGAACAGGGCATTCCAAACTTTAGTTGTGTAGCAGGGAAAACATTGGCATAGGTATGAGGAGTCTGGTTTTCTCTTGTCAACTATCTTTTTTTTTATGAAAGTTTTTAAATCCTTTTCAACAAATCACTTGTGCAGATTATGAGATTGCATACTTTTTAGGCTTTTTGTGTCAATGGTGGTTGTGTGGATCCATCATCTGATAGAGAATCCTCTTCCACTATACTTTGAGGTCGATGCATTTTGTCATCATGTACTAGAGATTCTATGAATTCGTTGCCACCTTATCTATCCTTAGATGCCAAGATTTCATCTTTCTAGAATCTCAATCTGCGCAGTGAATGATTCCTCTAGTAGCTTGTGCTATTGACTATTTCTTCTATACATTATAACCCTTCTTAATAACGGTTCTAATTCCAATAACATTCGAAGTTCTTCTTAAAGAGAATTATATAAAGAAACATTCTTTAAATAAGTTTCATTTTGTGCCAATCTTGGAGTTAAATCTTATTTCAACGTAGCTTTCTGTGCATAAGGATCTTAATACTTTAATAGCTACCTATCCGTTATGTAATGGCAATCTTTCTCTAGGGTGATAGAGAAATAATTATCCTTTATCTTTGACACTTAGAAGGATGCAATCTACACAATCTAGATTTTTAGTGGTTTCTATTAATACTTGCAATCTAAAGTTTTCGTCATAAACAATGAATAGTTCTTTACACAAACTATAGTTTTAAGTTCTTATTTTTAAGCTTTTTAAAAGATTACGTTTGTCTTAATCATTCTTATTACAATTTAGACAACGAATAATTCTTTTACTTATCCTCTCTATTATTAGGCAACTCATTTCTATTTACTCATTATGAGCTCATCTCTAATGCATGGGATTAAATGATTCTCTATCTTCTTTTAATGAAATAAATAAATACTTAGATGGGGTTTCTATTATCCCTTTAATAATGTATAAGTTTATGATTTAATTCTCTATGTAATATTTAGATTATTATGAATGTTTTTATGTTAAAACATAATCTTGTATTATTTTTAGTTAAGAGGCTTCATCTTTATCAGGTTGAAGATTTTAAAATTAATCATTGAATTAAGTAGCTCTTTTTTTAGTAGTCATCACTGTTAGTCTTTCTTATTGTTGAATCAATCATCGAGGGTTATGAGCATAGTAAGAGGGTCTCTTATATTAGTGTTAATCATTTGTGATTTCTAAGATAGAGGTGAAATGAATATTATTATTATTATGGCTACAGGGTTTACGGTGTCCTCTAACAATTAATGGTTAATTATTGTTTAGCTTGATGAATTAATTATACATTCCTGAGATTGTTTTCTAGTTTCTTATTAGGATGGCAAAGTGCTCAACCATTTCCTTGATTTCTAAAGGTCTTGTGATCTTAGAATTAATAATGCCATAGTTATGTTGTTTCTTTCTTTACATAATGAACTTATTACCAAGAAAGATATGTCAAGGGTTGGAACTAGGGTTATGATTTAAGATGGGTTAGTTCTATTACCCTAGAAAAATACCTCAAAGCCCTCATAATGCCTTCCATTATACTATGGACCTAGTTATTGTTTGGGGTTAGTCAAACCAGTACCTTAGAGGTAAAATTATAATGTTGTTCACAATCATTAGAAACTAAAATAAGTATTGGGATCTTTTGATTAAAATATTGTTACTCGTGGACACTTATATCTAATGATAATAATAGTAACTACTACTGGTGGTTAGAAAGTTACAGTCTTGTATTGATGAGATAGATTCACTTTATAATTGCTAGATGATTGACCATGCTTGGATTAATGTTACGTTCCTTAAGACCCATGTTTAGTGTATCATATCATATGTTGCAATTATGGTATTGTAATTAAAGTATTGATGAAGGATCCTAGTGTATGATGTGCATCAGAGTGAATGTGATATGAGATCATTGTGTTTAAATGGTGTCAAGTGTTGGTGTCATTTGGGGAAATTATTTCCAAAGGGCTAGGAGGGTGTGAATGTGTGGGGGTTGGCTATGTGTGCATCATGTGAGTTGAATGAAATGCATTCTTGAAATATTGTCTCCTATTCATGTTGGTATGAAACATGTGCAAGATGGTTTGTGCCTTGCTAAATGTACTTAGTCATGTGATTATGATGATCATGCAAGATAGGAATGCCTTGCTCTGTGTAATGTGAAATGATGTATATTTTGAGAAATATGATAGTTCATGCTTGGTTTATGTTTTGGGCTTTGTGAAGCTATATGCAGTGAAGCGGGAGTGGCTTTCAATGTGGGGCCGGCACCCAAAGTGGCTTGTCAGGATAACCCATTGGAAGCTATTAATCCAGTGATAACTTAATAAAATTTTAGAGGGTTGGGTAGTTTCCACACTGATTAAGATAATTGGAGGCCTCACCCATGCCTGTAGTGCTCGTTCAGGCTAAGGATGGAATGAGAAGGTCGTGGTTGGCAAATCAACTTCCTTGTCCTCACGAAAGGAATGTTGGTTCCACATGTGTCACCCTATGGGGCTAGCATCTAGTGAGAGACTGTTAGGATAACCATAGATGGGGTCTGGCATGTAGTGAGAGACTATCAGGATAACCCATGTCAAGGCCATGCGATGACACTCTTCCCTACTATAGCCTAGCATTACCTAATTATGTTTTCACCTTTTGTTGTGTGATTGCCTCTAGAAGTAATGTTGAGTTGCTAGTGATGTCTTTGTTGACCAGTGTTGTATTTGAGTCATGTGTAGTCCTTGTACTTGTTAGCCTATTTCCTTTTTCACTATTTACTTAGTGGGACCTTATTGTTATCTCCTAGCACGTGGGGTGGACCTTAGGGTTCCACATGGTCGGGTGGTTGTGCTTTTAGCTCCATTGGTTTCCCATGCTGTGGTTTGTGTGTGAGGAGGATGTACCTCATGTGACAGATTTTAGATCTTGTTCCAGCTTGAGAAGACAGATCTTTATGTTCATGTTCCAGTCTTGTATATTAGTAGAATCATGTTCTGTTATCTTGATGTATGTACTCCAATGTAATATGGATAGCGATATTGTAAACAATATAATGTTGTACTCTCTTGTAAAGGAACTTGTTTATGTACTTATGATCCTATGTGTAGATCCTAATGTTACTTATCTAATGATATAATATGGAATTGTATGTGTTTATTCATCTAATGCAATTAGACTTAGAATGAACTGTGGTTGTTAGTTAATTCACAATGTTGGTTAGATCTTATTTTAGTTCATTAGTAATGCAGCCGTGGAACCCTAGAGGATAAAGCTTAATTTAAATGTTATGAATAAATATATGATTGTTGTTCTTTCTTTCATTTAAAAAAATATATATCTCTCCTTTTTGTAAGCTTAGTTGTGTTATCCTCTGGGTTTCTTGGCAGGGCATTACAATCACAAACCCTCTCCAATCTTTTATGCAACTGAGCTATAGGCATTCTTACGGTGCTTTGAGCATACTATGCATTGTTGAGCACATCACATTGAATCTTCGAGCACACTATCCAAATCCTCTTGTTGCAACACCATGGGTACACAACATTATTGAGCAACCCACAATCTAACAAAGAGAACTGTACAATCAAGGTGAAGTCTTTCTTGTTTTAATTCAATTATTCACTGATATTGGTATTTGCCTTGATCAGTCTCTTTATGTTTTAGGATTGAGTTGTTGATTATCATTGCTTTTGATATTATTCCCAATCTTAATTTTATCCTATACACATTCTGGCACACCTGGTGGGACCTCTAATCGTTGTTTTCTTCTAGAAAAATTAATATTTTGAAGTACAGTATGGAAAAGCACAATCAAACACAGAAATGTGCTTATGAACATAACTAAAGTGCCTCTGGTCTACATCAAAGTGCCTTCAAACAATAGTGAAGCGCCTCTGGTGCACAATGTAGTGCTTCTGGTGAGCAATATGACATCTTTGCATAGCAGTACAATGCCTCTGGTTTCTAGGGTTTTTTGACTAGTTTTTCTGATTACAGGGTTTCTAACTTGTCATATTTTGATCATTGATTACAAATCTCATCCTTTATCAACATTCTAGATCATCATTTAATCATAACATCATCTTTCAAATCTAGCTTTTTTACGAAATATTGACTTTTTCAAGATCGGGAACAATAAAACACCTTTGGACCGTAGTGACACGCTTTTGTATCTGCAGTAGCATGCCTTTACATGACAGTAATGCATCTTTGGTCAGAAGCAGTGCACCTTAGTAGTACAATGAAGTGCTTACGATAAAATAGTACATCACCTTTGAATCTCAGTAAAGCGCTTTTGGTCAATTGATTTGTTTTTGCTAACTATTGAGTTTTTGGGTGGAACTAATCAACTTTTTGCAGCTTCTTATCACTCAAACAAAGCAAATGGGTTTTTCTAACATGTTCATGCAAGACAAGCATTGAAGAATTGTAAAACCTATCACACTAAGTCTTAGAA
Source organism: Cunninghamia lanceolata (assembly GCA_027924645.1). Classification (NCBI taxonomy): domain Eukaryota; kingdom Viridiplantae; phylum Streptophyta; class Pinopsida; order Cupressales; family Cupressaceae; genus Cunninghamia; species Cunninghamia lanceolata. The sequence goes on from BSBN01001161.1 coordinate 1,652,244, forward strand.
ACATATTGCTTTTTTAAGGGACAATTAAACAAATCATCTTTTGCAATCTAAGTCTTAGGAACAAATTGCTTTCTTAAGGGACAATTGACATAAATCTAAAACACTTCAATTTCTTAAGGGACAACTGACAACTACAATCGTGTGTGTGCCTAATCTAGTTGCACCTTATTTTTGGGACAATTGAACCTTTGTTTGACGTGCTTGATCTTACTTTCAGTTAATCCTTTAGAAGGGATTGCTTTTGGATTGCACTTCATCCAAAAGGGATGACCCTAAGTGGAGTTTTCCTTTGAACTGCTATATAAGAGGGATAAGGCAAAAGCCAAGTCCTAACCAGCGTCAACCTTGCCTTACGGTGCCAAATCCAAAAGAGGTGTACCACCACTTTGTGAAAATGATTTTTACATTATGGGAGGTATATGATACTCTTAGTAGGATTGGTCAAAGCTTTTAGTAGCTTGTTGCATGCTCGTAAGGCATTGGTCCCTCAAAGCTACTAAGAACCATCTAGATAGTGACTACCCATTTCACCTTTGAATGTTGCAGTAATCATCAGTGCAAGGAAAATTGGTATAAACCCCCAAGATTACTGACCATTGACTCCCTTGAGAAGAGATAGTATTCCCTCAGCTAGCATAAGCTCTTGTGACGTACTTGTAGCTTTCCGAGGGGAGGGTGAGATATCCCTACCTATCGTCTCTCGCAAAGACACAAATATTCGACACCTATATGGAATGACATTTGGTCGATGGAGAACTAAGTTGTGAGTCAAACTTCCACAATGAAACCATGTCTTTAGCGATAAAAGTGCTTGAATTGTTTGCATTTGTCTTATAGCTATGAAAACATTGGGCTTTTTCATGAGCCTAGAACATACACTATCTGTTGTGTCAATCCTTTACCAATTTATTTGATGTGTTTTCTCTTGTCAAAGCAAATCCAATCAAAATCAAATCTAAAATCTATCAAAATTTGCCTTACAAACATCACTGATACCATCTCAACGCTTCTGAAACACAGTCCAGTACTTCTGAAGCGCAGTCCAGCGCCTTTGCAACACAGCACAGCACCTATAATCAATAGTCAAGTGCTTCTGAAACACAGTTTCATGCCTTTGGTAATGTAGTTAAACACCTTTCTAGCACAGTCCAACGCCTCTTCTCCAATAAACTATTTATCAAACTATCTAGCCCAAATCTCAGCAAAATCACACTTTTTGATCATATTTATCTCTGAGCCATCATCATACAGTATTGTCAGATCTATACCATCAACCTATTTGACTATTTCATCCATCATCATTTCTTAAACTTGGACTTTTTGAACCATTGATCCCCTTGAGATTACTATCATCGAACCCATTTCACCAAACAGGCCTAAATACTTACCCACGCTTGGTCTAACTAAGTAATTTGGTCTCCACCATAAATCCTAGATCACATAAATCCCCTAGTTTCTCTTTGATGTGAGAGTAATCGCATCTCTTAGGTCTTTGAAGAGGAACTAGTATCTGTTATTGGTCTTTACAAGATTTAGAGAATCAACTTCCTTTTGAGTTAGTTTATACCATTAACACTATCTGCTTGCATTGAGGTCAATAGTCTACCTACATGAACAACAATCTTTATCCAATCAACAATTGATCTAGAATTTATAATCTTCCACAAGAAACCCACTTCAAATCCACCAATATAGTAATCTCAACCTTTTCAAACTAGTCCAAAATCAAACACAAACTAAAACACAAACTGTTCTAGTTCATCCTATGGTAACCACTAGAATTCAACAAGCCATGAAGGCTAAGCAAAATGCCCCAAAGAAGTACAAATCTCCCACTCGTACACCTCATCCAAATCATTCCACCATGTCTCAACAAGGTACCCCACACACACAAATTGACATACCAACAAACTTTCAAAATAGACCAACCAATCACAAACCAATCAATTCCCAAGAGGGTAATGTCACTTCGACAGAGGTAACTCAATTTGCCTCATGATTTTGTTCCATATGGTTACACATTACACAATAAGTCAAGTCCCACCTCAAGAAGAGTGAAACTTTCAAGAAGGTCAATCCTCTCAAGTAGATGGACAAGACCTTGATGAAATCATATAAGATCCTCGAGTCATGGCTGCATTTGACAAGAGCATTCATGATAATCAAGATCATTTATTTCGTTTACTTGCTGAACAAGGAGCTAAACTACCCCAAGACTTTGATCTATCTACTTTTAAAGAGAAAAACAATACCCATGATGCTATAACTGCTGTCCAAACTATGTCAACCATATCCACTCCCATACCCACACAAGTCTCACAAGGGGGAATGACCAATCCTTTTGACACTTAATATGAAAATCCCCTCTATCAAAACTAAAATCCAATAGTAGAAAGACCAATATCACCACTCTTGACTCCTATGGAGATTTATAAACTGTAACAAGACTCTTCATCATCATGCAGAATTAGAAAGACAATCTAATCGAGCTAAACAAAACCAACAACAACCTCCTAGCATATCACAAATGCCCACATCAATCAGAAAAGGAACATTGACACCCCATCACATGACGGTTTTCCTTCAAATTACAAATTGATAAACACTTATGTAGCCATGCAACAAGGGTCACAAATGACACCACCCCCAATGTCATCAACCCTCTATATCACTAATCCAAAAAAAGTCATACCACCACAACACTCCCAAAACATCAACACAAACAACATCACTCCCCCACAACACTCCCAAAACATCAACACAAACTATATCACTCCACCACAACGATCATCCACACTCAATCTCACCCATACATATCTCAATCAACCCCAACCATCTCAAAACTCATCAACCTATATCCCTCCACTGCAAAGATCATCCACACTCAATCTCACCAACACCTATCTCAATAACCCTCAACATTCTCAAATCCAATTTTCCTATGGCTATATTCCTCCATCACAATTAAATCAAAACACATTTATATTTCCCCCACAAAATCCATTCATCACCCCTCCTCAACAACATCAACGACAAAAATTGTTCATCATCCTTCCTCAACAATCACAAAGCCAACATTCTTATCTAGTACCACCTCCACAACCTCAAAACAACCAACCCCAACCTAATCCAAATCCATCATATGACACATATGACCCAAATCAATCATATTACCCATATAACATAAACTCCTATGGATTCAACTACAATATTCCCTATGGGCAACAACAACCAATCCAAGTGCAACTAGAAACTGTCCCAACACCCCCAACAGCTATGGAGCTTAAACTTGTCAAGATACAACAACAAGTGGGCGATTTAACATTTGGTCACACTAAGAAAACCTTCTCCTTGGAGGAGGTTTGTCCTTATCCATTTGATTATTCATTGCAAATGATCCCTTTTCCTCCCAACTTCGCTATACCCAAATTTGATAAATACAAGGGAAGGGGAGACCCAAAAGACCACATTAGAGAATTCTATATCACTTGTTTAGAGGTCATACATAATAACATATATCTCATGTGCCTCTTTCCTCACAGTCTTGGAGGTCAAGCTATAGAATGGTTCTCACATCTACCTACGAGTATCAAAACTTTTAACAAGATGGAAGAAAAATTTGCTGCCAATTTCTCGTACAACACAGAACATGTAGTCTCTATGACTGACTAATGTAACAACAAATAGAAAAATGGGGAAACTCTTATCTCCTTCCTTTAAAGATGGAGACACATGGCTAGGAAATTCCCATTTAAAATACCTGAAAAGCAACTCGTTAACATGTTTGTGAAGAACCTTAACCAATAATTAGGTTTCCATTTGCAAATACTAAATGCTACAACCTTTGACAAGATTACCTATAAAGGCATCAACATCGAAAAAGCCATCATTGCTAAAGGCGTGGTCAAAATTTTTAAGGAAAATAAGGACAATGCTCCTCAACAACAATCAAATGATAAGCGCAAATTCAGGAAACAAAAACAAAAACGTGGTCAATGATGGTGTGGTGGATTCCAAACATGTTCAAACACTACAAACACCCCTTAATCTTTCATCAAAATAAAACCAACCTCTGCCTCAACAACAATAATAACGACAAGAAAACCAAATCCAATAGCATCAACAAGAGTGGCCTCCCAAAGATTACCCTCCAAGGCATAAGTTCACTCCCTTGGGAGATCCTATAGAGTCAGTTCTAAAGAAACTTGTGCAAAATGGACTCGTCACACTACTAAAAGCTTGCCCATATGACGAACCTGCTTTTAAACCCACGTGGTACAAAGACAACGGATATTTTGAATACCATAGGACCAAAGGACATAGAACCATATCATGCATGAAACTCAAGCACATGATCCAAAACCTTACCGACAGAGGAGAAGTCACTTTTGATGCACCTCCAAATCAAAACACCAACAAAGACCTTAACATGTACAAGGAGCCATTCCCTAACAATAGTCAAGGTCAAAATCTTGATAAAGGTAAAGGTATTAACAAAGCTTCACCTTCATATGATTCTATTGTAGGCCACTTGGAAGAAATTCATGTGTCTACCCTCACTATCAAAGGTAAATCTATAGATTGCGCAGTCACAACTCGTCGTGGTCGTGTTACCCTTCGTGGGCCTACACCAAATCTTCCAACCCTATCATATTACAGTCTTGTAGAACATCTAGGGAAAACCCCTACACAGATCTCTATTTTGGACCTTCTATGGTCATCACCCACACATAAATCTATGCTAGAGAAAGCCCTATAAGAGGCATCTATTCCTAATAACATAGCAGTTATGGATTTCCAAGCTATAATAGGTAACATCACCTAACCATACAATGTGGTCTTTTTTGAAAAGGACCTCGCATCCCACGATCCATGTCACAATGATGCACTTCACATTGAAGTCCTCATCCATAAACGAAAGATCAAATGCATACTTATAGATGGTGGTGCTGGTCTCAATACCTGTTCTCTCAAGTTACTTAAACAATTGGGATACTTTGAGGATCATGTCAACATTGATCAATGCATTACAATCAAGGGGTATGATGATGCTGAGCACTGTTCAGAAGGTGTTATCCACTTACCTATACAAGTAGGCCCCATCATACTTGAAACTAGGTGCCAAGTCCTCCACATTGAGCTACCTTATAACATTATCTTAGGATACCCATGGATCCATGCCATGAAAATTGTTCCCTCCACATACCATCAGTCTCTCAAATTCCCATTTAATTGTACGGAGATCACTATCCTTGGAGACCCTCATCCCTTTAAATTCTGTCGTACCCTGCAAGGCAGTTATAAGAGTAACAACCAAGTACCCAATTATGACAAAGCCTATGAATTCCCATTGTATGTTGACTCTGAAATTCTAAAAAAGCCTCTAAAGTTGAACCAAATCCAAATCCTATTCCAAAAATCACAACTCGCATCCGTGATATAGGATTTGGTGAATATGATATCTCTAAATCTTGTTGTGTAGGATGGATCTCTTTATCCCCTAAATCCTATGGCGAACCACCCATAGCTAAAGTGACTAAGAAAGCAGCCATCCCTCCTCCAGCATCCTTAACCTAGTTCAAAAAGGGAAAATTATTAGCAGAGGAAACTATTGAAGACATCTCATCTTGGCTCTACAAAGAGAAAGAGCTAGTCACCGTACCAGTCAAATAATATGGCAATGGCCTAAGAATTGTGAAGAACATGAGCTACAAAGGCAAAGGTGGCCTTGGGAAGGATAACCAAGGTGACATAGAACCCATTTTTGTGAAGAAGAAGCTAGACTAGAAGGGGTTAGGATATGGTAGGAAGGTACCACATGCCTTAGACATTGAGTGTATTCTTAACGAGGTAGCACAAACTTCTCTCACAGAATTGACGTCTCAAGAGGATATCATCGATGACTCCTATCTCCATCTAACTAACCTATTCACTAAGTCATCCATATTTATGCTATCATCTGTATCCTTAACATCAACCACCAACACCCAGATTGTAACACTTGTCTACCCTGAACTTATCGATTGGGACCAACAAGGGTCCCTCGTTCTAGATGCTTTTCAGAATGATGAAGCTCTTACAGAATTCATGGGATTTAGGGAAGGTATCCCTCATGGCAATCACAAATCTGATTTTGTAATGGAACTAGATCAAGCTATTTATTTTGGTGAGAATGCCAAATCCTCCAGTCACAAAAATAAAAATAAAGAAAGATCTCTAAGTGAAAACAACATTGTGACACCTCCTGATCAGAAAATAGTAAATATAAAGGATGTATCTGAAGGTGAAAACCCAATTGTGACATCTAAGGATGGAGGATTAGACCTTCCCTTACCATCTAAGTATCAAGAGAAATTAGCTCTCCTAGTGGAAGATTCTACAGAGATAAATCTAGGCACAGAGAAAAATCCTAAGACTACATTACTTGCAGCATCATTATCAGAACAAGAGAGCAAGAATCTTACCGAATTCTTCTTACAGAGAACCATCAACTTTGCAGGGACCTATGCTGATATGCTAGGGCTAGACTCTTCTCTAGTAGTTCACTATCTCATAGTTGATCCAAAAGCTAAACTTGTCAAACAGAAGCTAAGAAAGATGCACCCACAGATTGCTCTTTTAGTCAAAGTTGAAACACATAAATTGTTAGATGCAAAATTCATCAAGCTGATTGATTATCCAGAATGGGTCTCAAACATTGTACTTGTGGGTAAACCAAATGGGGGCATCCACATGTGTTCCAACTTCAGAGATCTGAACAAAGCATGTCCCAAAAATGACTTTCCATTGCCAAACATTGATCTCATAGTGGACTTGACCGCTAGTCATGAAATGTTGTCTCTAATGGATGGATTTTTAGGCTACAATCAGATAATGATAGTCAAAGAAGATCAACATAAAACTACTTATACTTGTCCTTGGGGTACCTATTTTTGGTGCGTCATGCCATTTGGTCTTAAAAATGTAGGTGCAACCTATCAATGAGCAATGACAACAATATTCCACGATCTCTTTCATCACATCATGGAGGACTATGTTGATGATATCTTAGCAAAATCTTCTAGGGTAGGTCACATACACATTCTAGGACAAATCTTTGAAAGACTCAAAAAATATCAAGACTCAATCCAAATAAAGAAATGTGTCTTCGGGGTAACTTTAGGAAAGTTGTTGGGATACATCGTATCTCGTAGAGGCATTGAAGTAGATCCAACAAAAGTCAAGGCTATAGTAGAGATGCCTCCACCAAAGAATCTAAAAGCACTAAGGAGCCTTCAAGGAAGGTTACAATCCATTAGATGGTTTATCTCACAATTGGGGAATAAATGTCAACCATTTCGACACTTTCTCTGCAAGGATGTCTCATTTTGATAGGATGCTAAGTGTCAAGCAACAATTGATCAGCTTAAATAATATCTAGCTACACCTCATGTCTTGGTAACACCTCCTGTCTTGGTACAACTAGTTGCCGATAGACCTTTGATCTTGTACATCTCAACTACTACTATTGTAGCCCTAGGGGCTCTTCTAGCACAGCAGGATGAGTTAGGAAAAGAGCATGCAATCTATTATATTAGTCAAACCTTGGTGGGTTATGAACTCAATTATTCACCTATGGAAAGAGCATGTTTAGTTGTAGTGTTCGCTTCCCAAAAGTTGCGGCATTACATGTGAAACCAACACACAAATCTTGTAGCCAAAATTGATCCATTTAAGTATCTATTAGCAAAAGCAGGGCCCTCAGAGGTAGACTAGCTAAATGGGTCATGATCCTTAGCGAGTTTGACATTGAGTATGTGGACTATAAAGCAATCAACGGACAAGCCCTAGTAGATCAACTAGTAGAAGTGCCCATGATAGATGTACATCCTATGGTATTTGACTTTCTAGATAAAAATCTCTTCAATCTCTCTACTTCAGTAATGTAGAAATTGTATTTTGACGGTTCCTACACACAACATGGATCAGGGGCCAGCATCCTTTTTATCACACCACAAAATGACTATATCCTAAAGTCATATCAGCTTGCATTTCCTTGCACTAACAACATAGCTGAGAATGAAGCACTCCTCATAGGTCTCCATATAGCAGTCCAATGGGACATCAAAGAACTATAGGTATATGGAGACTCACAACTAGTCATTCGATAAGTCATAGATGAGTACCAAACAAAAGATGAAAAGCTAGTTCCTACAAGAAAATGGTGGATTCCTACAAACCACATTTCTGCAGCATCACTTTTAAAAAGATCCCAAGGGAGCATAACAAAGCTGCAGATTCTATGGCTTCTGTGGGGTCACCTATAGACATGCCTGCAAACATGCAGAAATTGTGAGTTCTTGATCGAACAATTGTTGATACCAGCTGTCGATGTTCCAACTACTGAAATCATCTGTGAACTTGTCAGTCCCAATTCCCCATGGTACGGAGATATCTATGAATACCTTAAACTTGGTACCTTTCCCTTTGAGCTATCTGTAACCCAACGCAAAACCTTTATCCATCGATCCTCCCATTACACCATTCTAGGTGATACACTATATCATCAGAGTCTCGATAGTATCCTCTTACGATGTCTTAACATGGAAGAAGTTGATGCTACCTTACGAGACATACATGAAGGTGTCTGTGGCACACATTCTACCGGTCCTAACCTTTCTAAGAAGATACTCCACATAGGGTATTACTGGCCTACAATAGAACAAGATGCTTTACAGTTTTCTAAGAAGTGTCTATAATGCTAGTAGCATGGAGATTTGATTCATGCACCAGCCCATGAACTACAACCTATTACAACTCCATGGCCTTTTTCACAATGGGGTCTCGACCTCATAGGAAAAATCTACCCATCCTCATCGAATGGCCATAAATTTATCATTACCACCACTGATTACTTCGTGAAGTCGGTAGAAGCCATTCCAATGACTTCTATTACCGACAAGCAAATAGCCATGTTTATCCTTAACCACCTCATTTTTTGGTATGGTATCCCCCAAGCCATTGTCACTGATAATGCGAGACCATTCAAGAATTAGGATGTCCGTGCCTTATGCACCCAATACAATATCCAACATCACTTTTCCACTCCATACTATCCTCAGAGTAATGGCCAACCTGAGGCTTCCAATAAAACCATTCTCAAAATCCTCAAGAAAATGGTTAAGGAAGTTGGTCGTGATTGGCACCTACAACTCAATCCTGCCTTATGGGCCTACCACACTAGTATCAAAACACCAACTGCTACAACACCCTATGCCTTCATCTATGGATCAAAGGCCATTCTACCTATAGAGGTCAAGATCCCATCCCTCAGAGTATCCATGCAGCACCTAATTGACGAAGAGGAGTATCACACTTCCTGATTAGCAGAGTTAGAACTACTAGATGAGAGGCACCTTGCAGCACTTAATCATCTCCATGTCTATCAAAATCGCCTCCAACACAACTATAACAGGAAAATCAAGGAAAGACGATTGCAAGTGGGTGATTTTGTCCTCAAGGAAATCAGAGAAATCAAGCAGATTGAGAAAAGAAGGGCAAGTTCGAGCCTAATTGGTTGGGACCCTTTGTTATCACAACAACATATGGATCTGAAGCTTATACTTTAGCAACACCTGAAGGCAGTTCTCTAGATGAGCCACTCAACAGTGTTCATCTTAAGAAGTTCTTTGCCTGATCCTCAAAGTATCCTTAGCAAAAAATAAAAATCAAAAATCAAAAAAATCAAAAAAGGAGCAAAAAATTGAAATAGCTAAAAATAATTCATCCTCTGGTGAAAACCTGGTAAATAGGCGCCTTGGATAAGTACCATAGTGAAAACCTAGCAAACAGGTGCTATGTGTAGAGTTAGCATCCATCATCTATCAAGTCAATTTTAACCCATGTCCATTTCCATAATAAATCTTCATCCATCCATCCACAATAAACCATTGACCATTTTGCATTTCTATTTCCCTATCTAGAATATCTTGAAAATTTGTCAATGTCAAGTTATCCATGTCATCGTCAGTTCATCCTATGTCAAGTTATCCATGTCTTGTCGCCATCTTATGCCAAGTTATCCATGTCATCATCAACTTATCCTATGTCAGTTATTACTCATCCATGTCAGTTTATACATCATCAGTTTATCCTATGTTTACTATCTATAACATCCATCGGCGGTTCATCCATTTGTTAGTGCAGTCATCCATAATAAAACCTCTACCAGAATGGGGGCAATACTTTCGTTAACCTAGGTCTAGGAATGGATCCTTGTTCATGGTTCATCAACCATCTCACCAAAAAAGAAACACTTCAACCAATCACACCGAAACCAAAACGCTTCATCATATCCTACATCATCAAAACCAGCTAGAACTACATATCATCTCATCTTAATCTTAAGGTACCTTGATCCCATGGATATGGGTATGTACGCATTCTAGCATACGAAGGAAGTATCCAGTACTCAGGTACATAAGATATCATCATCTCCCCTAACATCATCTTATCCTACATCATCAAAATCTACTAGAACTACATATCATCTCATCTGAATCTTAAGGTACCTTGATCCCATGGATATGGCTATGTAGGTAGTCTAGCATATGAAGGAAGTATCTAGTACTCAGGTACATAAGATATCATCATCTCGCCTAACATCTATTAGATTCAGGACAGACAACTGAGAGGGGGGGGGAATCAGTTGTCCAAAAACTTTCTTCCAATTAAACACTTAAATCCACCTTATAATTCAGTAGCATAATAATTAATCAATCATGGAAACACAATGCATTAAATCAAGAGCAAAAATACATCAACACATAAGACACCAAGATTTTGATGTGGAAAACTTGGTTAAGGGAAAAACCATGGGGTGATTAACCCAAGATTGTATTCTCTGTTAGAAGAATAGAAAGAACAAAATGGCACATGCCAATTAGGGCTCACTGCCTGAGCACACTGCTCACAAGAGGCTCACTCCTACAAGAGACACACTGTCTTCAGAATAATAAGTATCACATACTTGAATTGGAGAATAGCATCTTCACCATGCTTGAGTCAGTTCCATTTAAGCCCAATACTTCTTCTCTGCCTTTCGCTCCTCTTCTCTCTACCACACTCTCATCCCCACAAGAGACCTTTGAAATGACTTTACAACTTCTTATTTATACAAGACATCGACTTAGGAATAATCATCTAAGTCGGCAAACATCTACAAGAACATCCGCAAGATGTGTAATTCATCCAGTCGGCCAAACTTGGGAAGAACACTATCATCCAGAAGTTATTCTTCACTTGCAAGCTCAAACTCTAATGTGGACCACTAACACGAACTAGACATGATCCAAAGACCTCCACAAGCTTGCCTGAAACACCAAGAACATCCACACTTCATCTACTTACTGAAATCCTTCTCTCCTTCATCTGGAACCTTAAGAACATAGTCTGTCATCACTGTCATAATGGAATAGATGCTTGTGGACCTCCAGACCATGAACAAAATGAGTTGTTACTTCACATGGACTTCCTAAACACTCCACCAAATCCGTAGAATAGGATATTGCATTTCTGGATCCCACCGGACCTATCTGTGTTACTCTGTCACCTCTGAGCACCTACCGGAACCAGTTTTACTTGAGCGACCACAACTTCTTCAGATCTTCATGCAGACCTCTAAAATCTTTACTAGATCATCTTAAGATTCATATCTACAAACCCTCTGAACCGCATCCTCTGATAGTCATCTTATCTTGGATCTTTAGCTTACAGTCTTCACTGTTCCTGATATGACTAATTTTCTCAATATCCTCAGCACATAGCTCATCCAATCCTTATCATTAATGCAACAAGAGTATGTTGACATCAATGACAACACGGGTTAGGCCCATACTTGCAATAATCTCCCCCTTTGTCATTGATGGCAACATATGATGTGAAAAACTGTTTTGACCATCAGGATAAGAAATTTTCTTTACTGACGCAACTCCCCCTATCACCAACAACCATTGACTTGTCTTCTCTTCCTTTACTGCTCCCCCTTTGATCAGCCACCACTTTTTTTTCACATGTCTTCTCTCCTCCTTTGACATCAATGGCAAAGGACTCATACTTGCAACTCCACCACTTTAGGATCATACCAGCTGCTCCCCCTAAGTAGCAGCTTCCCATCATCAATCTAGACCACAAGATATGACTGTGATATCCACCAAACTGATGCACATCCGTGCACCTTAGTTCATCACCAGAGGGGTAATAACCCCTAACTTCTCCCTGAGATACTCAAAAGAATCCTTAGGTAGAGGTTTAGTGAAGATGTCTGCAATCTGATCCTTAGAAGGCACAAACTCCAATTTGACTTCATTCTTGTTCACTTGCTGTCTCAGAAAGTGAAACTTGATAGATATATGCTTAGTCTTTGAATGTAACACCAGATTCTTAGATATATTTATTACACTTGAATTATCACAGAAGATTGTGATAGGCTCCTCATATTCCATTCTTATGTCTCTTAGCATTTGCTTCATCCACAAAACTTGAGTGCAACTACCTGCTGCTGCAATATATTCTGCTTCTGCAGTGGACAGAGATATTGCCTCTTATTTCTTGCTCAACCAATAAACCAATCTCTTTCCCAAAAAGAATGCTCCACCACTGGTACTCTTCTGGTCATCCACATCTCCTACCCAATCCACATCAGTATATGTATAAAGAGAGAAATTATGATCTCTAGGATACCACAACCCATACTCAACTGTCCCTTTCAGATATCTAAAAATTCTTTTGATTTCCATGACATGAGATTCTCTAGGATCAACTTGGAATCTAGCAGCAAGACCAACAGCATTCATAATATCAGGTCTAGTTTGAGTGAGATACAATAATCCTCCAATCATTGACCTATACTTTTTTTGATCAACCTTAGGAGAGTCATCATCTTTGCTCAATTTACATCTGGTTTCCATGAGAGTACACATTAGTTTTGATTCTTCCATCCCAAATTTCTTCAACAATTCTTTCACATATTTGGTCTGAGAAATGAAGATTCCTTTCTTAGTTTGAATGATTTGCAGACCCAAGAAGAAATTTATTTCCCCAAGAATGGACATCTCAAATTCACTTTTCATTTGATTTGTAAAGGTTTTCCACATACTATCTCTTCCTCCAAAAATGATATCATCAACAAACACTTCAACAATCAAGATATTTTCATGATCAATTTTGAAATACAAATTACTGTTAGCAGTACCTTTGTTGAAACCAATCTTGAAAAGATGCTTATCCAATCTTTCATACCAGGTTCTTGGGGCTTGCATGAGTCCATACAGTGCTTTCTTCAACTTGCAAACCATATCACCATGATCAGATAATTGAAATCCATCCGGTTGCTCAATGTATACTTCTTCTTCCAAGTCACCATTCAAGAAGGTAGACTTGACATCCATCTGATACACTTTGAAATCCTTGAAGGCAGCAAAAGCAAGAAATAGTCTGACTGCTTCAATTCTTGCCACCGGAGCAAAAGTTTCTTCAAAATCAACTCCTATCTAAGAGTAACCCTTGCAGACTAATCTGGCTTTATTTCTGATTACTTCACCAACTTCATTCAGTTTATTCTAGAAGACCCATTTGGTTCCAATCACATTCTTGTTTCTAGATTTGGGAACAAGATCCCAAGTGTGATTTTTCTCAATTTACATTAGCTCTTCCTCCATTGCTTTAGTCTAGTTTTCATCATTGCAAGCTTCATTCACTGTCTTAGGTTTAATCTTTGAAATCAAACAATATTCATCTGAATCTTGAGTAATCCTCCTTCTTGTTTGTACACCTTTGCTTTTATTACCTATGATCTGATCTTTAGAGTGGTTCAGTCTTACATACCTAGGAACTTTGGGAGTTTCTTGCACTTCTAATTCTTGATCAGGCTCATTATAACTCATCTCTTCTTCCCAATTTACCAGATCAGTTTGAATCTTAATTTTAGAAGGGGCTTGGGCTCCTTGAATCAGAACACCATTCTGATCATCTTCATCATATTCATAAAACCTTGAAGGTGTTTCAATTCCTTCATCAACCTTCACATTTGCACTTTCTATAATCTTTCTCAGTCTCTTGTTATAACACTGCTATGCTTTGCTTTGAGTAGAGTAACCCAAGAATATTCCTTCATCACTTCTAGCATCAAACATACCTAGATCTTCATCTCTTTTAATGTAACATTTGCTATCAAAGACTCTGAAATACCTCACAATAGGAGTGATGCCAAACCAGAGTTCATAAGGAGTCTTACTGGTATTGTTTTTGATTTGTACTCGATTAAGAGTATAGACTGCAGTGCTGACAGCTTCCCTCCAATAGATCTGAGGAACATTTGCTTCCATCATCATGGTCCTAGATGCTTCCTGGATGGTCCGGTTCTTTCTCTCCACTACTCCATTCTGTTGTGGAGTCCTAGGAGCAGACAACTGTCTCTTTATGCCATGTTTCTCACAGAATTCTATGAACTCACCAGATGTGAATTCTCCACCTCTATCAAACCTCAGACATTTTAATTTTAATCTGGTTTCATTCTCTACCATAGCCTTGAATATTTTGAATTTCTCAAGAACTTCTGATTTCTCTTTCAAAAAAGTAACCCACATCATCTGGGAATGGTCATCAATTAATAACATGAAGTATCTATCACCTTGCACACTCTTTATCCTTGCCAGACCACATAGATAAGTATGAACTAAGTCCAATAATCTGGTAGAAGATTGTTCCTTTCTTTTGAATGAGACTCTGCTTTGTTTTCCCAACTGACAATCTTTGCACAAACTATTTTTAGGTTTCACCAGTTTTAGAGGATCTCTTACAGCCTAAGTGTTGCTTATCTTGATGATATTATCAAAATTCACATGACACATCCTCCTATGCCATAACCAACTCTGATCAATTTGCACAAATAGACAACTTTTACCAGTACCAACTAAATGGAAGATATTACCTTTTGTTTGAGTACCGGATGCAATCTTTGTTCCAGAACTTTCAAAGATCGTGCATTTTCCATTCCTGAATCAGAGATCATAGCCTTTGTCTACCAACTGTCCAACACTGAGAAGATTGTGCTTTAATCCTTCAACAAACAGTACATTACCAGTTTTGTTCTTTCCATCAAAAGAAATAGTTCCTCTACCTCTGATTCTACCAGCAGAATTATCACTAAATTTTACCACTCCTCCTTCATACCTTTCCAGATCTATGAACTTATTTTTGTCACCTGTCATATGGTGAGAGCATCCACTATTAATGACCCAATCATCTTTTTCTTCAACTTGGGTAGCTAGAGCTCTTTCTACAACATTATGATTGATAGATTCAGAGGCCATTGGTTCTTCTTCCTTGATGGCAATAAACACCCAATCACTTCCAGATTTGTTTCCTATCTCTAATTCATCATCTATTACTCCTTCATTATCATCTTCTTCATGAACATAGTAACAATTCTTTTGGAACCTTGATCTATTAGGATTTTTCCTTGAAAATCTTTCCAGACACTTTGAGGCAAAATGACCAATCTTATTGCAATTAAAACACTTTAAAGGCAATTTCCCTTCATACTTACCGGATCCTCTTGGCAGTCTTTTTGCAATAAGGGCTTCAACCTAAGCAGTTTCAGCTTCTTCCAGGGCTTTTCTTGCTTTTTCATACCATGATAGTTTCCTTGAAGAGTTCTCTCTCGGATCAAACTTTTGTTTTCCTTTTACAGAAGCACTAGCTTTGAATGCAAATTTAGTCTTGGGGGGGACATCTCCAAACTCAGTTAGTTCAACTTCAGAAAATTTACCAACCAATTGATCTCTTGTGACATTGAATGGGCTCTGAATTCTTCAATGGCAGCAACCTTGATTTTATAAGAAGCAGGAAGGGGTCTGAGAACTTTGCCAACAATTTCATCTTCATCCAAGTCTCTACCAGCACATCTAATGCCACAAACAAGCTCATTTACTCTTGGCATAAAGGTAGTGATATTTTCATCTTCTCTCATTTTCAGATTTTCAAATTTCCCTTTCAAACTCTGTAGCCTTGCACATTTAACATACTTGTCTCCTTCATGCAGAAGTTTCAGTTTTTCCCAGATCTCAAAAGCAGTTTGTAGGTCAACAATATTTGTAAGCTCTGAATCAGACAAGGCACTTAGAAGGGCTTCTTTAGTTCGTAGATTGTTTTCAGCATCTCTGATTTCACTTGTGGATTTCAGGCCATTTTGTGGAGGCGTATACTTTGTTGTAGCCATGGTCCAGTACTACATTCCCATACATTGCAAATGACATTGCATGTGACTTTTCCAAAGATTAAAATTGGTTCCATCAAACTTTAGACTATCCTTCTTGTAGGATGACATCCTGGATCTCCTCAAGAAGTTAAGCTCTTTTTAGAGGAACTTAGCTCTGATACCAATTGTTAGATTCAAGACAAACAACTAAGGAGGGGGGTGAATCAGTTGTCCAAAAACTTTCTTCCAATTAAACACTTAAATCCACTTTGTAATTCAGCAGCATAATAATTAATCAATCATGGAAACACAATGCATTAAATCAAGAGCCAAAACACATCAACACATACGACACCAAGATTTTGATGTGGAAAACCCGGTTAAGGGAAAAACCATGAGGTGTTTAACCCAAGATTGTATTCTCTGTTAGAAGAATAGAAAGAACAAAATGGCACGTGCCAATTAGGGCTCACTGCCCGAGCACACTGCTCACAAGAGGCTCACTGCCTACAAGAGACACATTGTCTACAGAATAATAAGTATCACATGCTTGAACTGGAGAATAGCATCTTCATCATGCTTGAGTCAGTTTCATTTAAGCCTAATACTTTTGCTCTACCTTTTGCTCCTCTTCTCTCTACGACACTCTCATCCCCACAAGACACCTTTGAAATGACTTTACAACTTCTTATTTATACAAGACATCGAATTAGGAATAATCATCTAAGTCGGCAAACATCTACAAGAACATCCACAAGATGTGTAATTCATCCAGTCGGCCAAAGTTGGGAAGAACACTATCATCCAGAAGTTATTCTTCAATTGTGAGCTCAAACTCTAATGTGGACCACTAAAACAAACTGGACATGATCCAAAGACCTCCACAAGCTTGGCTGAAACAACAAGAACATCAACACTTCATCTACTTACTGAAATCCTTCTCTCCTTCATCTAGAACCTTAATAACACAGTCTGTCATCACTATCATAATGGAATAGATGCTTGCGAACCTCTAGACCATGAACAAATCAAGTTGTTAGTTCACATGGACTTCCTAAGCACTCCACCAAATCTACAGAATAGGATATTACATTTCTAGATCCCACCGGACCTATCTCTATTACTCTGTCACCTCTGAGCACCTACTGGAACCAGTTTTACTTGAGTGGCCACAACTTCTTCAAATCTTCATGCAGACCTCTAAAATCTTTACTGGATCATCTTAAGATTCATATCTACAAACCCTTTGAACCACATCCTATGATAGTCATCTTATCTTGGATCTTTACCTTACAGTCTTCATTGTTCTTCTCTATTCCTAATATGACTAATATTGTCAATATCCTTAGCACATAGCTCATCAAATCCTTATCATTAATGCAACAGGAGTATGTTAACATCAATGACAACACTGGTTAGGCCCATACTTGCAACAACATCATCTTATCCTACATCATTAAAATCTCCTAGAATTACATATCATCTCATCTCAATCTTAAGGTACATGTCACAGAGTCGAGGCACTCGAGCCCACCGGATCTCACCATCCTATACACCAAGGTCATCCATCACAAAAACCTCTCTCATGCCTGCCTCTCCCCACTTTGTGTCATAGCCAACTCCACACCCTGAATTGGAATCTGTAGGATGGGCCGTACATCCTCAAGTGTCATAGTTGCCTCGCCTGTTGGAAGGTGGAAGGACATCTTGATATGATATCTCTTGTACTACCGCTCATTTTGGCTTTTAGATAGTTGATAGTATTTCATTTACACTTAGACATTTCTGAGATGTGTGGATGATATACTTCTTATTTATGCTTAGTTATGCTCATCATGGATTATTGATTATTGATGTAGTTGTTGATATTTTATTATGATCATTATGATGACATTGTTGATGTTATAGTATATGATGTGTTTGGACATGATCAGTAATGGTTAGATGATTATACAGAGTAGAGTTATCATGCTTCATGTGATTGGTTGATACCTGATTGTTAGTTAGAGATGTTCATGTTATATGTCATGCTTTTGGTGAAGGGACTGTGTAGTACTACTCATTATGAGTACCCTACTACGCTATGACTCCCTGGCACTGTGTGTTTGTTATATATGCATATGCTTGAATGCAACACCCATTTTGATGCAGGTTGTAGGTACCAGGAATCGACTCCACCTGACTTAACAGGTCAGAGCGTGCCTTTACACCAATCGATAATGTGGATGGGAGATAACATGGGGTTCCCTCTATTAGCCAATGTCTTCAGTTATTGTTATCCATGTATTTTAGTCATGGGTGTAGTTGTCGCTCAGTTGGTACTTGTCCTTGGGTGATGGTCATCCTTTGGTATGTGGTTGTTATTGTTTGTTTATAATAGTTAAGGTTCATTTTATAGGATAAGTGATCTATGAGTATAGATGTGTTGATGTTTCATCATTTGGTTATATAGGCAATGTATATTTGTTGGACATTTATTAATTATTTTAGTGATATATATATATATATATACAGATACATGCACAGATACACATACACACACACAGATATATATATACATATACATCAATATTAGTTATTTAATTGATGTAGAAAATTGAGAATATTAATTAGTTGATTTTTATATTAAATTAAATGAGTAGCATTGAAAGCTAGCAATAATAATAATAATATTGTTAAAATTTAGTATGTTATTAATTTTATCTGACATGTGAGATTTTATTTTATTTTGCCATTAATTCTTTGTTGGAGTGGGTTGTTAAAAATTTGAAGATTATTCCGTTGGAAGTGTTATGAATGCAATTAATCTTGAGATTGGGGGTATCTGTAATGGAGAGATGGTGATAGTGGGTATCAATTGTTTTGTCTATTTTGGGTTTTTGGGAAGAATATTTGAGGAGAGAGTTTGGAGAAAAGAGAGACAGAAATTTGGGGAAAAGAAGAGGAATTGGCAGAAGGAAAGAAGAGGGAACCAGAGGAAGATTCAAAAGCTTGAAGATAATTTCCAGCTATGTCATTGAGATGGCTATATCTTCATATGTGAAATCTTCTTTCTTTTTAATTTACTTGTTGTCTAGGTTTAAGATACTGAATGCTTGAGCTATTTGTCACTTTGTCTTCTTCGGGTTTGAATTCCTCTATATGTGATTTTGATCTGATTACTCCTCTAGGTTTTCAAATTCCTCCTGTAGTTATAACATCTAATCTCATTGATTTCTCTTGCACTCTCTACAAAATTTCAACCCTATTGCAATCTCTATAAGTTCTGAATTCTTTAGTTGCACCCTTTTTAAATACCTACCGCAGTTTAAATGGTTAACCATGTCCACTTAATGATCAAGCATATGTATGCTTCTGAAATAGCTCCTGTCATCATCTTTCAAACCTTCATGTCTGCAAGCAATTAGATAACGCAAAAGAAGGTTACTATAGTTAAACATATTGAGGCATCCTTGCAAAAATTATTTCATTCATTCCTCTAAGACATATCTTCATATAGTCCGTGTGCCCAATGTGAATTTCCACATTTTGCATATATGTCTGTCAGGGCATGGCTACCATTTTAACCAACTCAAATCTATTCCCTAATTTTGTTTATGCACTCCTTATTTTCCAGCTCCCATGTTAGCACAGACTAGTAGAATGTCAACTTAGGTAGAATTTAAACCTGCTAATTGCACTTACTTGAGTGTTTCTGAGATTTGTCTTTAGCGAACCCATTTTGTATATATTCTTCAATTGTTACTGTGATCTATGAGGACAAAATGAAGATTAAAAATGAATCAAATGCAAAAACACATGATTATACCTTCCTTTTGACTCACAAATCCAAGAGGGAAGGAATTGCACCCACGAGCTCCTCAGATTTTACCCAAGACTAGAATGTATGTGGATTTCTCAATGCTTTACAACACAATAGGATGGGAGACAAGTGGATTCAGATAGAGATTGAGATGGAGATGAGGGATAATTTTGGCATTATGATAGTATGATGAAAGAGATTGTGGAGTGATTTTGGCAGAGATTTGATGTATGAAAAAGTCCCTCCCCCAAATGGCTTAGAGAGGGGTCTTATTTATAGAGTTTTGGAAATGAGGATGGAGGGTGAGGATCAAAAGATGAGATCAAGGGCTAGGAATAAAAGTAAATCTTTTATTCATTTTGGGAAAAGGGGTGATAAATGAGGTATGGGTGTGAAAGAATGGGAAATGAATTAAGAATTCATTTGGGGATAAGAGGTAATGAATGAGGATGGGTGAGGTAAGGGGTTTGTAAGAGAAGTAAATGTGATGTGTGATTTGTTTTAATTTTTTATTTGGAATATGTGGGGAAGGGTGTTAAACTAGGTTTGACCACCCAAATGAGAGGTTAGGATTAATTAAATAGAGGTTTTGTTTAATTGATCCTAGGGCTAGGATGAGGTAGGCTAGGGTAGGTTAGGATAGGTCAATTAGTAGGCTAGATTAATTAGATAAGCATGATTTATCTAATTAATGAGGATTAGGGAAAAGGAGAATTGAACTAAATAAATATTAGGAATATTTATTTGATTAATGAGGGATAGTGTTGTAAGGTCTAGTGATAAATTAAGTGAGTTAATTGATCACAAGGGATAGACAGATGGTTAGGGATAACTTAATTAAATAAAATGAATTTATTTAATTAATAGGAGGGAGAAATTGGTGTCGAGACATGGGAAATTATTTTGCGAAGCAAGCCAATTTTAGGTGTCTACATTTGCCCCTCTTTGAGATGGTGTTGTGGCTAAGTAACATCATTTCAAAGAAGTTAAAACATAGAGTTGGATTGGATAGAAAAAAGATTTTGGCTTAGAAGAATAGGGTAAGGTTCTGGGGATAATTGGCAAGGATGATTCCCCCTCGAGAGGATAGGTGGGTTGCAAGAACATGGTTGTGCTCTTGAAATGGATGGAAGAGATTGGTAGAAGTGGTTGGAGGATAAGTGGTGAGATGAAAGCATGATGATGGTGGGAGATTGATTGGTGGATGATCATTGTGTTGAAAATGATTTAGAGCAATCCTAGGTTTGATATAGCAAAGTGGATATTTTCACCAAGGTATAGAAGACCAGGGTGATGATGTGTATCCAACATTTGCATGGACTAGACACACAAACAAAGAGATGATCTCATGCATGCCCAAGATAGTACAACCTTGTCCTGATGAGGGAAGGGGACTCATAGCATAAGTCCTTAGTACACAAAAGGTATGATGAACCTTAGATGCATAACGGGATCAATATGCTAGAACCAACCCTAAGATCAACAAGATATGAATACTAGCTTGGAGTAATGAAACCAACCCATAAGGACAACATATAGAAAAGCAAGACTATGCCCCATTCTAGATGTTTTGACCACATACCATGATATAGTAAGATCAAGGTAGCTTTGATGTGATCTTCAAATAGGACAAAAGATAAAAATCAAAAATGAAAAGACCAATGAACCAAACAAGTAACCATTGTATCTCTTGCCAAGATGGATAATGATTTGATAGATTCTGCCTATTGTAGGAATGATATATCCTAAGGTAGGAATCGATGGATGATTGGATCATGCTAAGTTGATGTTGTAAGATTGTCTCAAGATATGATGGTGACAAGTTGTGGTTGATGCTGATTTGATAGTTGATAATTTTTGTTAAGGGTTGATGCTTCGATAGGTGATGCGATGCTTGGATTTAGTGTAAGCTCAGTGGGTTGGATGGGTGCATCTTATGTACCTGAGTACTGGAAACTTCCTGCATATTCCAGACTGCCTACGTACCTTGTATACACTGGATCAAGGCACATTAAGATGCAAGTGGTTATGATATGTAGTTCTGAATTGTGATGATGATGTGGGATGATGATAGATGTGATGATGTTGGAAGATGATGTGTTGGATGATGAGATGTTGATGGAGCAATGTTGATTTTGTGATGGATAAATTATTTTTGGAATTTTGTGTGTTTTCTATTATTTTGGTATTTTTTTATTTTTGTGATGTTTTTGGATTTTTTGATTTTGTGATGTTTTTGGATTTTTTGATTTTGTATTGTTTTTTGGATTTTTTGATTTTGGAAAAGGAATGATTTATTATGAGATGGTTGCATTGGTTTTCATGTGGGTAACCTTTGTGCTAAATACCAATGACAAGGGAACGCCAAGTCTAGAGGTGAAGGTGATGGGGTTGGATAGGGGGATTGGCAATGAAAGGATAATGGATAGGAGATTTGATAAATGGATAGATACATGCGGATAAGGGGTAGGATGGGGGATAAAGATTGGGTAGGGATACATGATAGATGGATGGGGGGTTTTAGGATTTTCTCCAAGGGCTAGGTTGCAAGGAATCGTATGCCCCAATGCTTAGAATTTTGCATGATGGGTTCATGTTTGAATGGATGGACTTTGCAGTAGATGGATGGAGGATATACTTTAAAAGGGAGTATGCCAAGATGTTTCCAAAGCATGTTGTCTTTATCAAGATCTAAGGTGGGAGATGGTAAAAGCAAGATATAATGGATATGATGGATGGGAAATGATAGGATAAATAAAGGGATAGTGGATAGGAATATGATAGGATAAGGATACATGGATAGGATATGCAAAAGGATGTTATGGATGTGGATGATTAGATGGTTTTGCCTCCAAGTGTGGGGATACACAATGGATGGAGAAGGGATTACACATGACTCCCACAAGGGGTTTTCATCATGGTACTTACCCAAGGTGCCACAAGGAGTGGTTTTCACCATTGGATAGATTTTTTCTCTTTACTATTTTCTTGATTTCTTTTTTATTTTTCTGCTTTTTTTATGAAATGGGTACTCTAGCGTCTGTTTCCATAGTAAGGTGAAGATGGTCCCATGTTGGATAGAATTATGGATTATGATTGCATGGATTGTTGGTAGATATGAAAAGATGGAATGGATGGTGGATAATGGATTATGATGTGGATTATGCAAAAGCATGGACCATAGGAATGTGATGGGGAAGATATGTAGGATAGTGAATGAAAGATGAGGAGATGGGGGTATGTGGGAATGTCAAGTGATGGAGGGGAACCAAGATCAACAGTTGCACACACCATGATGTATTTGGAAGCTTGTATTTTGGATGTGGAGTTGGGAGTAATAAGGATCGGGATGGGGGATTTTTGAATGGTCAATTTGGGGTTTTAGGGACCCAAATAGACTTAGGATTTATGGGATTTTTAGATGAGGAGCAAGATGTTTGGGAGTTTGGAGTGGATTGGGATGTGGATGCCTCATTAGAGTTTGGTACTTTTTGTTTAGGGACCCACACCATTTTTGGTTTTGCTTTTTCTTGTGAGGGTGTGGGCTTTGATAGCCTTTTGGATTTTTCATTTGATTGGAAGGGATAATATCTTTAGGCTTTTGTGCTTTATGCATTGAGGCATTCAAATTATTACTTTTGAATTCCATGGATTTGGGGGAAGCTTCATGCTTGAAAGATGTGTGCTTTTGTTGGTCTTGATTGGGAATTTTAGGGGATTTATGGGTGGATGAGTAAAAAGTGGATTTATGGATAAATGGATGAGGAGATTTGAGGATGGGGTTATTAGGAGTTGATAGGATAGGAGGTAAAGTGGATTTAATAGGAATATTTGGAGTTGGAAGTAGTGGAGGTAAATTTGATGGAGGAAGATGGATGGTCACATGCTTTTACAAATGATAGGATGATGGAGGAGGGATGGCAACATATGTTTTGGGAGTGCGATGAGATGCACTATGTTTGGGATTGGATAAATGGATTTTGGAAGGTGTGTGGGTGGTACCAATATGTTTAGATTATTTTTCTTGGGGTGTATAGCCAAGGCCATGCGAAGATGGATGGAATGTGGTGTGGATGGGCTCCAAGATGCCTTGTTCGTGAAGGCCTAAGCCTTTGCCTTGATAGTTCATATGTTGGAGCATGTGGCATGCAATGGGATGTTTGGTGCTTTGGAAACAAGACGCAAGTCCATTATTTGTTGGAGATAGATAGGTGGTGGATGGAAATTATTCACCTCCTACCACCATCTACAGATACGTAGACAAATAGATAGAGATAGACAGACAGAGATAGAGATAGATCACCCACACTACACAATCCTCAACACACAGTAACCAATACCCATATACTCTACAATACATAGCCATACTCTCTATACACCTACAGCGGAACAACGTATATACCTTACTACCAGGGTTTTAGGTGGATCAGACCGGACGGTGATAGGAACAGGCAACCCCTACAATCTCCACAAGGGCAGTTGACCACTTGTAGCACAACAATGGATATTCTCCACTACAAATGCAACTCCACTCACTACCATTTCCAAAGATAAATACCCCCGTAAAACCCCCACTTCACTCACCCCCATTCACTTTTGCCGTTGCCTAAAGAAACAATAGGGCCGCTGCAACCATGCCGATGTTAATAAGTAGATGCTTCAAGCAGTGGAGGACCAGACAATTCTAATACTAAAAAGATTTTGTATGTCCACCAGGTCAAAAGATTTTATGCAGATTTCATTAGTACAAATCGGTCGAGCATGTCAAAAGAAGCTGCCTATGTATAGTCAAAATCTTATCAAATCTTTTCACTTTATAGGGCTGGAACTGCAGACATGATAAGACTGCTACTTCAAATTGGACATGATAAGACTGCTACTACTTCTGCTACTGCTGACATTATAAGGCTGATACTAACAACAAAATTTTTGCAAAGAAAATGAGTATAGATGCATTAAAATGACCCTTGGTGAAAGTGCTTTGTTCGAGTGAATAGGTGGATGGATTTGGGATGGGGTTGGTGGATGGAGGTGAAGGATTAATGGGGGATGGTGAAGGGGTGGTAGAAGATGGTGTAGGATCAATAAGTTGATCAATAGATGGGAGGAGATCGGGGATGGGATTAGATGGGATGGTTAGATCTTGATTAGGAGAAGGGGTTGATGTTTCAACATGCTTTGGATTTGATTCTCGACATAGCTCGTGTGCTTGGATAGATGTGGTAGGTGCTTGACTTATGGATTCTTGAACATGGCTGCATGATGGTCCTTGAGTTATGATAGGAGATTGTTCAAGAGATTTGGTGGATGTTGGATTGCATGAGGGTGTTTGATTCCTTGCTAATAGCCAATGGATGGTATCCTTCATGAGTGTATGGGTTGATAAACAATATAATGGATGGATAATGATGGTGGTTGGTGTGGGATTAGGATTGGGATTGGATAGGTGGGTGATGGGATTAGGTAGTGATGGTTTATGGATGGGTTCAAGGATAGGTGTTGGACTAGATGGTGGTGTTGGAGGGGTGGAGGATTTGATGGATTCCTTTGCTTTGCTTCCATTTCTAGGTGATGTTCTTTGGAGGAAATCCCACAAGGATTCTTTGGATGTGATAGTGTTGGGACTTGGAAGATTTGATGGTGGATTAGATGGTGGATGGGTGATAGGGATTGGTGGATTGGGAGATACAGAAGGTGATGGATTAAGGTTGATAAGGTTGGAGGGATATTGTGATGGGGGGAGTGGAGGATGGAGATTAGGAGATGGGGGATTTAGTTGTTGATATAAGGTTTGGATTTCGGATATAAGGTGTGCTAGATTGGTGTTCTCTTGATCAAAGTTAGCATGACAAAGGTTGGGGGATGGATAAGTTGGAGGTATTGATTGGTTGGCTAAGTATGATGGCATGGATGTGTAAGGGGATGGTGATTGATATGAGGGTAAAGGTTGATATGATGAAGGTTGATATGATGGAAGTTGGTATGAGTTTGAAGGTTGATATGAGGTTGAAGGTTGATATGATGAAGGATGATATGATGGAAGTTGGTATGCGTTTGAAGGTTGATATGAGGGAAGTTGGTATGATGTGGATGGGGATGATGTGTAGGATGTTTGTTGATATGATGAAGGTTGATATGAGGTTGATAATGTGGGTATATAGGATGAAGGTAGGTATGATGAAGGTTGAAAGAATGAAAATTGATGTGATGTGGAAGGGGGTGATATGTAGGATGTTTGTTTATATGATGAAGGTTGGGTAGGGACTTGGGATTCTCCAATGATGAGGTGTGCTAAGGGTATATCCTTAATGTCATTTTTGCATTTTTCCTTAGCATTAGGATCCATGTTCTCATTGACTTTTCTAAGTCTTTGTAAATGTTGCATTGCTTCATAAGGATCCATGTTGTTGGAGATGGTATGGGATGATGGGGGATGATGGATGATTGTGATGTTGGGATCAAAATTTCAAGAACTTAAGATGATTTGATTTGATTTGTTTTTTGTTGGATGGTTCTCTATGCTTTTGATAGAATAATGATCTTAAGCAAGAGGGTTGATGTGTTTGACTAAGGTCTTGATTTTTTTGATTGGGTTGATTTGGATTTTGGATTGGGATGATAATGATGTTGGGGGATTTGGATAATGATTGGGATCAATGTTGGTGTGATGTGATGATGACTTGGATATGATTAGGCTTTGAGATGGAATGATTAGGGAGGATTAGGAGAATGATTAAGATGATGTTGATAGGATGAGGATGAATGATGGAGATGTGCCTAGGGATGATTGGGATTGAGGTTGATTTGATAAGAATGGAATAATGATGTTGATTGGATAATGATTTGGATAGAATGATGATGATTTGGTGATGTAGAGTGACAAGGATGTGATTAGGATTGATTTAGGATGACTTGGATGTGATTAGGAATGAAGTGGCTAAGAAATGGGTGATTAGGATCAATGCGATTAGATTTGAATGTGTTGGAAGACTGAGTTGAATGACTTGTCCTATGTGTTTTGATGTTTAGCTTGATTTGGCAATATTCAATGAAATGATCACACATGTACAATCATGAATCACTCACACAAGACACAAACAATTTTTAATTTTAAATTTGAAGAATATGATGATGATTAGATAAGCACACATGCAAGACACATCAACAAGCCCTAATGTCTAGTTTGATGGGGTATGGCTAGTTAGGTTTGGGCTATGTTTATACAAGGTTGACTAAGAATTGAAAGTGAAATCCTGTCGTACAGCCAGGAGAAGGGGGTAACCCACCCTTCACCTTCACTTCCCAAAGGTAGAAAGTTCTTTGGGGCTTAGCCAAGAGTGACAAAATTCTGATTTCAATGAGGGTGTCTTTCGATTCAGCCTCAGATGAGGTCATCCCAAGGGGTGATGAAATCCCCTAGCAGGCCTCCTAGGAAAGGGTAAACAAAAGCAAATCAAGTGAGGTGTTTTTGATCTCCAAGGTCACCTTGCAGTGCGAGGAGAGAGGATACACACGCACACTTGATTCACACTCACACTTGGTTAATTGACCCTTAGAAAATTGAAATGTGAGGAAGACAAGTCATGCAATGATTCTTTTTAGCCCAATTTCAAATATGTGATGAAGACACTTGTTGATTTTTATGCCCAATTTTGATGATGTATGGTCAAGCAATGTTTATTTTAGAAGCCCAAATTGAAATGTGTTTGCAAACAATGATTCGTTTTATATCGCAAATCAAAATGTGTGATGAAAACAAGATTGAAGATGAAAGATTAGAATGGATGTACCATGATTCTTTTCTCTATCCAAATTGTTGTATGTGTTGTTCCTGATGTTGTTCCGGCCTCGAATGATCACTTGCAAGTCACAAAATCGAAAACGAAGCAAATAGACTAGCCAAGGTGATCGTTATGCAAAAATTGAGAATCTGATAAAATATGATGAAAAATGAACTGATATAGGAAAAAGAAGTACATAAATAGATTCTATACTAAATTCTATGCGATTTCAAAAAACATTTCACAAAAATTCGATAAAAAATGCAAAAGATATGAGCATTTGAAGTTTTCATGCATGTTTGACTTTGACTGTGAAAAAAGGCTAGAAAAATGTATAGTCACTTAAAAATTCCCTCACAACTTGGAAGTACTTAGAGTCCTCTTTCCAACAACTATTCATTTGTTCGATTTCACAACCATATACGAAAGTTGTGTAAGTTTGAAAAAAACAACCTATTTCGGTATGTGGAGAGCACAAGAAGCTAAGTCTGACTGTTTGAAAAAAAAATTGCTAACTGTCGACAAAAGTGTGGTCACATTTTACAGTTTGTCTTGACGGTTAGTTTGATTGTGTGAAGGTAGCAGTGCCCCTAGTCGCTCATATGACTAGGGGCCAAAGTAAGGGAAAAATTAAAAAGCAACTGAGGGCTTAGAGCTCCTTCCACCTCTTTGGTCACCGGTGTGACCACAGTCTAAAGCTTAGCATCAGAGGGTTTTTAAAAAAATTGAGCTTTGATTCTAATTAGGGTCTTCAAATGCTAAGGGAATGAGAATTTAAAGTGAATCAAATCACAAAACAACCAGCTGACAAAGATGTGACCACACCCTAGATCAGAAGTGATAGAAGGTTTTATGGCTGCAACCCAGTGGTACAGGTGAGGCAGATCTGAGTAATGGAAGGCTATTATGATATCGACCAAATCTCATGTGGTTGACTAAGAAGTGAGATGAACTAATGGGAGACAGTGAAGATCAAGGTTCTGTTAGGGTTAGCCGACAGAAGATATCAATTAAATGCAAATAAAGATTAAATAGAGAAATGGAAATACATAGAATTAATAACAGCGAGAGACAAGTTTTAACGTGGTTCACCCAAACTCTAGCTACATCCACCAAACAGAGAGTCCAATATTATTATCCAGTAAATCAAACCGATTACAACCAGCAATCCCTGCAACTCAATACCGTTGCAAATGCTACAATACAATATATCAAAACCCTAACCCTTAGCCGCTTTTTATCAAGCCTTTTTGTTGGTTACAAAAATAGGGTTTTCTTATGTCGGTCACAAAAATAGGATTTTTTATGTCGGCTCCAAAAAAAATTTCTCGGGGGCTGCACCCCCGAACCCCAAACCCCGGCGAGGATACATGGCTAGTGTACAGTACTTTCCTGATCAGTCGCCACCTACCAACAATCTCCCACTTGGAGACTGATCAGGCTCCACACCAAATGATCTCCCACTTGGAGATTGATCCTGGACGACACCGCTACATGTGCAGCTCCTACTAAAAATAAGCACCCTGGACTCTACTGTTCTATTTTTGTTCTTTTCAGTCTAGAAGGCCAACCGAAGCTGAAGAGGAGTTCAGCTTCTCCCTTGTCACTACCTTTGTAAACATATCCGCTGGATTTTCATCTGTATGTATCTTTTCTAGCCTTAACTGTCCATTATCCAACACCAAACTAATAAAGTGATACCTCAACTGTATGTGTTTGGTCTTTGAATGCAAGGCAGAATTCTTTGCAAGATGTATGGCACTCTGACTATCTGTATACAAAGAACTGTTAGCCTATTGTTTACCCAATTCTTCCATGAAAGATTGCAGCCATATCATCTCCTTGCTTGCCTCTGTTGTAGCTACATATTCTGCCTCTGTGGTGGATAAAGCAACCACCTTTTGCAACCTAGAAATCCAACTCATCATTGTTCCACCTACAGTAAAGACATAACCTATAGTACTCCGCCTGGTATCAATTCCCCCTGCCAAATCTGAGTCTACATAACCTGCTAAATTAGTATTAGAGCCCCCAAAACATAAGTGTTCATTAGATGTACTTCTCAAATATCTGAGAATCTATTTTACCACATTCCAATGCTCAAATCTAGGATGACTCATATACCTGCTAACGACTCCGACAGCATGTGCAATATCCGGTCTCGTGCATACCATGGCATACATTAAACTTCCTACAGCTAAAGCATATGGTACCTTGGACATTTTTTCTTCCTCCTCTTGTGTCTTTGGACACATCTCCTTAGTCAATTTTAAATGACTAGGCAAAGGTGTGCAGACACTTTTGCATTCTCCATATGGAATCTCTGCAACACCTTTTTAACAGAAGCAGCCTAAGATAGAGTCAATTTTCTATTCTTCCTATCTTTACAAATTTTCATACCAAGGATTTGTTTTGCTGCCCCCAAATCCTTCATATCAAATGACTGTGCTAACTGATGTTTTAACTCTCTGATGTGATCCATGTTAGACCCAGCTACAAGCATGTCATCAACATATAAACATAAAATAATGTAGCTGTCATTATCCAACCTCTTAAAATAAACACAATAGTCAGAATTACACCTGCTGTAGCCTTGCTTAGCCATAAAACTATCAAATTTCAAATACCATAGCCGAGGTGCTTGTTTCAAGCCATACAAACTCTTCTTCAATCTGCACACTTGTTTCTCCTTACCTTTAACCTCAAATCCCTATGGTTGTGCCATGTATATCTCCTCCTCCAAATCACCATGGAAAAAGGCAGTTTTCACATCTAGTTGTTCCAAATGCAAATCTTCAGTAGCCACAATACTTAAAACAGTACGAATAGAAGTCATCTTGACAACCGGAGAAAATATCACATCAAAATCAATGCCCTATTTCTGTGCAAATCCATTTACAACTAACCTGGCCGTAAATCTATTCTTACCTCCATCTTCCTCTTTCAGCCAATAAACCCATTTGTTTGGTAAAGCCTTTTTACCTGCAGGTAACTTACATAATTGCCAAGTCTGATTTTTCAGCAAGGAGTCCATTTCTTCTTTCATAGCAAGCTCCCACTGAACTGTGTATCCACCTGCATAGCTTCATCATACCCTTCTGGTTCACCAGCATCTGTTAACAAAATAGAATACAAAGAGGGAGAAAACCTTTTAGGAGGTCTACTTAGCCTTGTTGACTATCTAACATTTACTGGAGTTTATGGTATTTCTGGTTGCTGTTGCGGAGCATAAGGAACCACTGGAACATCACTATTGGGAGTATCATCCAGCACCACATAATCTTTTGCTTTCTTCTCATGCTACTGCAACTGATCTTTGTACAACACCTTCTCATTGAATATGACATCCCTGCTTCTCACAATTTTCTAATTTTTGAAATCCTAAAGCCTATAACCAAATTCATCAATGCTATATCCAACGAAGGTACATTTTTTTGATTTTGCATCCAGCTTGGTCCTATTTTCAGAATCTATATGTGCAAATGCTTCACAGCTAAAGGTTTTCAGAAAAGAATAGCTCACCTTCTTACCTATCCATGCTTCCTCTGGAATACCATAGCCCAAAGGAACTGAAGGACCTCTATTAATTAAATATACAGCAGTGTTGACAGCCTCTGCCCACATGTTTAAAGGCAGCCCAGCATGCAATCTCATGGTCCTTGCACGCTCCATTATTGTCCTATTCATGCGTTCAGCCACTCCATTTTCCTGTGGAGTCCCTGTAACCATTTTCTACCTACGAATTCCATTAAAGGAACAATAATCTTCAAATTCTTTGCCGCAATACTCACCACCATTATCAGATCTGAGACATTTTAATCTTTTAACTGTCTTATTTTCAACCAAGCTTCTCCATTTCTTAAATGTTTCAAATAAATCAGATTTCTATCTAAGGAAATAAATCTAGACCTTCCTAGTTGCATCATCTATGAATGTAACATAATACTGAGAGCCACTGAGAGAAGATACCTAAGCTGGTCCCCATACATCTATATGCACAAGCTCTAACTTTTCATTTTTCTTTTGCTTCCCATCTCTGAGAAAACTGACTCTCTTTTGTTTGCCATACACACAACTTTCATAGAAATCTATATTAATATATTTTAGACCTGGTAAAACTTTCTTAGAATGAAGTACCTTCATACCTTTTTCACTCATATGCCCAAGTCTGTTATGCCATAGTGTTGTCTCAGAACCTGCAGCAACTTTTCCAGTCTCTTCCTGCAAACCTGTAGCAACTATTCCTGAACCTATTTATTTTTTCTCTATAACAGCTAAAGTAGAAGGAATAGTATGACTTATACAAAGATAAGGTGCCTACTTTCACACCTTTTGCTACTACTAAGGCACCTTTTGAAACCTTCCAATTTTTATCAGTAAATGTAATAGTGCAACCTTGTTCAGTTAGCTGCCCTGCTGAAATTAAATTCCTACTAAGCCTTGGAACATGCCTTACCTCTTGTATTAGCCAATGATTCCCATTCTGTAACTTAATCTTGATTCTTCCCTTTCCAACAATTTGACAGGGTTTGTTATCTCCCAAATAAACCAGCCCAAAATCCCCTTGGACATAATCAAGAAAATAACTTCTATGGGGTGTAGCATGAAATGAGGCCCCTGAATCTAAAACCCATGAATTATCAGCATTATCTAGGGAAAGAATCAAAGCATCATCTTTAGATTTATTACTTACCGCATTTGCCTCCTTATTGCCTTCTTGTTTGTCTCCTTTATTTTTCTGAGACCAGTAATCTTTCTTCAAATGACCTGGTTTCCCACAATACCAGCAATCCTTTTGTCCTCTGATTTGGGATATTTTGTCCTTTGATTTTTCTCGTGACTTCCCATGACCTCCAGAACCTTTTCCTCTCTCCTTTGATCTGCCCCTACTCTCTGCATTCAAAACACTACCTGATGTGGATCCACCTGAGCTTTTCTTATGAATTTCCTCACTCAGAATAACACCAATAACATCATCAAATTTTAGGGTATTTGAACCAGAAACAGAGTTACTAACTGCCATTACCAAACTATCCCAGCTTTCAGGCAATGAACATAATATCAGGAGAGCTCTAACTTCTTCATCAAATTTTACATTTAAAGAAGTCAATTGATTAACAATCGTATTAAATTTATTTAAATGACTTGTCACAGATCCACCTTCAACCATTTTTAAATTAAACAAATGCTTCATGAGAAATACCTTATTTGAGGCTGAGGGTTTTTCATACAATTTAGCCAAAGCTTTCATCAGACCATCTGTTGTCTTTGCTTCTGTTATATTGAATGCCACCAATGGTGCCAGGCACAACTGAATGGTTCCCAGTGCCTTTCTGTCAAGAAGATTCCAATCCTCATCAGAGATTGTTGCCGGTTTCTTGGATACTCCTTCCAATGGCATCCATAAATCCTTTTGATAGAGGTAATCGTCCATCTACATCTTCCATAACTGATAGTTCTACCCATTGAATTTATCGACCTTCAATTTTCCCTCGTCCGCCATTGCTCCCACTGAACCATGAGACCCTCCTGCAGATGATAATCGAACACAACTTGGCTCTGATACCACTTGTTAGGGTTAGCTGGCAGAAGATATCAATTAAATGCAAATAAAGATTAAACAGAGAAATGGAAATACACAGAATTAATAACAGCGAGAGACAAGTTTTAACGTGGTTCACCCAAACTCGGGCTACATCCACCAAACAGAGAGTCCAATATTATTATCTAGTAAATCAAACCGATTATAACCAGCAATCCCTGCAACTCAACACCGTTGCAAATGCTACAATACAATATATCAAAACCCTAACCCTTAGCTTCTTTTTATCAAGCCTTTTTGTCGGTTACAAAAATAGGGTTTTCTTATGTGGGTCACAAAAATAGGATACATGGCTAGTGTACAGTACTTTCCTGATCAGTCGCCACCTACCAACAGGTTCCACCGAGTGGTGGTGGCAAGTTTGGAAGTAGTGGCCGCTGGTGTATATAGGCGATAGTGGTCTTTTGAAGGGAGCGACGACTGTGCATGGGGAAGCCTCATGAAATTTGTTCAGCAGGTAATCTCAAGATAAGCGATGACTTTGGATTAACTTTTAGGGTGGAGGAGATGCTGATTAGGATACTAGGGTTTGGTAGGCAACGGTCTAAGATTTGTGAGGGGCAAAAAGACTGTTAGATGAGCGACGGCCACAAAATTCAGGTGATGCCATGAATGGAATGTCGATTACAAAGGTTGTAGGGTTTTATGGAGCGGGAGGAGCAGCTCGCCAAACGGTGGCGATGGCGGATGAGGTCCTAAAGGTGGAGGTCAAAATAGGAGCACAGACAATAAAGGTTTGGTGAGTCTTGACTGGCGGCAGGAGGGAGTTTTCACAGGGGGCCTAAGATCTAAAAACCAGATATCCTCAATTCCATGCAAAATACACCCCAAACCACATCATCGACCTTCCTCAATCATAGAAAATAGACCAGAATTAGTATGCACAGAGGGGTCTGCCAGTCCATACGGTATGGATCCGTACTATATGGATCCATACTGTATGGATTTGCAGGCCTAAAAATTTTTCAAATTTTTTCAAAAATTCATAGTCACAGAATATAGTCAACTTTATAGTCAAAAAAGTCAGAAACAACATCTTGATCGCGATGGTGAGGCTAGTTTCTGCATAGGATGCAACCTGCAATAGTTCACCCCTAAAAACTTGCAAGACTTCACAAAAACTATTAGAAAATGAAGATTTTGACAACAAAACCTACACAAACTGACGATTAGATCCAAGACCGAGCGTGCCAATGTGATCTATGAGGACAAAATGAAGATTAAAAATGAATCTAATGCAAAAACACATGATTATACCTTCCTTTTGACTCACAAATCCAAGAGGGAAGGAGTTGCACCCACGAGCTCCTCAGATTTTACCCAAGACTAGAATGTATGTGGATTGCTCAATGCTTTTCAACACAATAGGATGGGAGACAAGTGGATTTAGATAGAGATTGAGATGGAGATGAGGGATAATTTTGGCATTATGATAGTATGATGAAGGAGATTGTGGAATGATTTTGGCAGAGGTTTGATGCATGAAGAAGTCCCTCCCCCAAATGGCTTAGAGAGGGGTTTTATTTATAGAGTTTTGGAAATGAGGATGGAGGGTGAGGATCAAAAGATGAGATCAAGTGCTAGGAATAAAAGTAAATCTTTTATTCATTTTGAGAAAAGGGGTGATAAATGAGGTATGGGTGTGAAAGAATGGGAAATGAATTAAGAATTCATTTGGGGATAAGAGGTAATGAATGAGGATGGGTGAGGTAAGGGGTTTGTAAGAGAAGTAAATGTGATGTGTGATTTGTTTTAATTTTTTATTTGAAAGATGTGGGGAAGGGTGTTAAACTAGGTTTGACCACCCAAATGAGAGGTTAGGATTAATTAAACAGAGGTGTTGTTTAATTGATCCTAGGGCTAGGATGAGGTAGGCTAGGGTAGGTTAGGGTAGGTCAATTAGTAGGCTAGATTAATTAGATAAGCATGATTTATCTAATTAATGAGGATTAGGGAAAAGGAGAATTGAATGAGAATATTTATTTGATTAATGA
Organism: Cunninghamia lanceolata; assembly: GCA_027924645.1. Taxonomy (NCBI): domain Eukaryota; kingdom Viridiplantae; phylum Streptophyta; class Pinopsida; order Cupressales; family Cupressaceae; genus Cunninghamia; species Cunninghamia lanceolata. Next base: position 1,687,660 of record BSBN01001161.1, read on the forward strand.
GGGATAGTGTTGTAAGGTCTAGTGATAAATTAAGTGAGTTAATTGATCACAAGGGATAGATAGATGGTTAGGGATAACTTAATTAAATAAAATGAATTTATTTAATTAATAGGAGGGATAAATTGGTGTCAAGACATGGGAAATTGTTTTGCGAAGCAAGCCAATTTTAGGTGTCTACAGTTACATTTCTAGATACCGCAATTCTTGAGCTAACCTATCGAGCACCTGCGTATGTCTCCACTTTTGCATATAAGAATACTATGGCACTTCCATTCAATAACATCTAATTTTTTTTTATGATTGCCCATTCTTCACATGTATTTTAACCACTCTATCACCATACTCTTAGAGTTGCCTACAGATGCCATAAGGAAACATTAGTATCCATTGCTAGTAGAGAAATCAAAATCTGATGCTAGGCCGATCGTACTATTCACAAATGTAATCAAATAAACATCATTTAATTGATACCTTGACCAAAGGAAATTGATGTCTTGGATCGGTTGGGTAAAAGAGTTTTACCAATTTTTTTTTCTCTAGTTTCTATGGTTATACTTAGTGCCGCCGTACAACCTCCCTCAACTTTAGTCTCTCAAATCTTTGCCAGAAAATGGAGTTTCTTTAAGACTTTTAATGTGAGTTGATTGAACCAAAAGAAGATCATTCTCTATTTTTTTGTTTTGATGCCATATCTGTAGTGGCCACTGCCGTACGGACATTCCTTAGACTATATCTTCCAAAAACCTTTGCCTGAAAACATCAGTGCCATGAGGTCTGTTGGTATGGATCGTTTCTTTCTGATTGAAAAGATTTTAACATTGATTAAGCATTTAGTATTTCTATAGGTTCGTTTCTTTCTTTCTTATCAATCTGTTCTATATTAGATATGGTAGTATTTAGGGGTTTCTTATTTGAATTCACTAGTTGTTAAATCATTAAATTAGGTATGTAGTTGAGTTTGTAATTAGATATGTATATATTTTCATATGTAGTTAACAATAGTATTTCCTAGTTATAGTTAGATAAGTAAAGTGTCATGCCCACATTTTCCATGTGGTCACAACATGCGTCACACGTGTCATAGCCACATCTGGCATGTGGTTATGACATGAACTAACAAAAATTTTCTCACGCAACCCTAGAAACCCCCTCGCATGCATAAGCATGCTCGGTGGTGAATGCTCAAGGTGAAAATACTATAGTTGTCGGCAGGGTACAAGTACAATTGCGTGCAACCAGACGCAAGAAGTCCAACAAGGGGGTCTCCTTGATGCAGTTAATGTCGCTACAAGATTTATATTTTTGAGGTCCCTAACCCTAATTCTCGGCAAATTTTGACAGCATAACGCCTTACGGCGTAAGTGGGAATTACTCAACACTATACTACTTACAAAGTTCCCTGATAGATTAACAACTTCCCACGATGCCTTGTTCCTACTAAACTGACTCGTGATCTCCCTATGGGGTTATTTTTCGGCAAAGCACATTTGTCTGTCTCCTCTCTTGTTTCCTGAAACATACTCCTCCTTCGACTTAGCATTCTCAACAAGGCAGTTCATTTGCCCTCTCTTCCATTTCTCTAGATCTTAATTTTGATTGTATTTTTATCGCGCTCACCTTAACTATTTCTCTGATGTTTTCATTTGTTTATATTTCGGTCTCTCTCTTTTTGGGTCTCTTCGTTTTCTTTATGTTTATCCTATCCTTTCTTCATATTCTACTTCAATCAGAGTTATCACTGTATCTATTTAACATTGTTCCTAACTTCTAGATTTTCAGATCACACAGGCTGGTTTACTACTTCGCTGGACTCGGTCTCCTGTTTTTCTCCGATCTAGGATTCATCGTTATGTTTGTATTAATTAAATTTGTTTCTAAGCAAATTTAGCGGAAAGATCCATCAACTTTAGTTCTCTTATCCCATGAGGGAAATGCCGCGCATTTTCTCTTATGTGTTTTCCAATGTTAGTTTTTCTTCTTCTTACTCTCTTGCAGGCTTTCTTCTCTTGACGTTTACTAACTACAGTTGAGATTACAATGGCCTCACATGGAATGTTTGTGATGGCTTCTGAAGTTTATTTCCAGTGACCTTTTTAAACAAGGTGACAGGTAATTTTTCTCTTCATTTTCCAGGTTATTAAATTTCGTTGATAGTTAAACTTCCGAGAAACTCTTCTAGGACTATTAAAGTATATTTCTTTATGCTCTCTTTAAGTTAAAATTTTATTTTCTCTTGTCGTTGTAACGAGAATACAAATGGCCTCTCTGATAAACTTATCAATTAAATAATATATGTATATATCGATATATTTATATATATATATATATATAAATATATAAGATATATATATATATATATATAAATAAATATATATACAAGTATATTTCTCTTATCGTTATAATTATTGTTGTTATTATTACTATTATCTAATACTAATGCTATTATTACAATTGTATTTCTTTATTTTTAATAAAATAGATTTATATATATATATATATATACACATATATATATATATAAATGCTATTATTACAATTGAAATTCTCTATTTCTAATAAAATAGATATATATAATCCATTGTCTATTATATAAGAGGCTCCCCTCTTTATAAAAACTAACCAAAGATATTATAAAATAGTTTATTTGTTTGAATTGTTAAACATTTGGAACCCTAACTGAGAAATTCTCTTGTGTTTTGTATGACAGGTTGAAGTCATGGCGGCGACCATGGAGGAGGGTCGACCTGAGAGAGGGGCGACAGAGGTGGGAGAGCCGCGCAAAGTGTGAGGCGCGGTGGGGTGGTGGCGTTCGCGGTGGAGGTCCACGCATAGAGCTGTGGCAGGGTCGTGGTTTCAGCGGCGCGGCAACTGCAGAGACAGTAGCGAAGGCATGAGGGCGCGGGCGTTTCACGGCTGTGTGCTGGCTGCAGTGGAGGGTGCTTCGTGGCGGGGTGGTGGCTTGGCCACAGGGTTTCATGGGCCGCGCGGTGGTAACGTTGGCAGCGAGGGTGTGGGGAGGGGGCGGAGCCCCCACCCACATCCCACGTAGTGGGGTGTGGGTAGGGGCTCCGCCCCCTCCCCACACCCTCTTTTGTTAAAGGCCGGCAGTGGGGTTCAAACCCCACCGCCCTTGTATATATTTTTTTTGTCCTCTCTGTATTTTAAAAAAAAAAAAACACAGAGTCTACAATTATTCCATTTCCTGATATATGTATTTTCCCATTCAAATGTGTATATACCATTTTAATTAAATACAAATAAAGTAATTAAATTTCATTTTTATATAAACAATTTTCAAATTTAGTAAAACAATATATATATATATATATATATATATATATACTCAACTTCACCTTTTAATCACCATTTCACCTATTCAGTTTAGTAGAATTTTACAGTATTAGTTAACGGTAAAAGACAAATGATTTTGGAGGTTAAATAACGTGTGAACTTTATAATAAATGGATTGATTTAAAATGAATGAATTAAATCTATAATGAATTGCAATTTCAATACATCACCAAAATGTAACAATAATCAGTAATCAACATACAAGGATATTTAAAATTTATTTCTTTCCGGATCTCATTTAACTTCAAGTCAGTCATTTTCTTCTCAAGCAAGAAGTAAGGTATAAACCACAATTTACCCTTCTAAAAAATTCTTTTATCTCAATTTCCATTTCAATAAAATAGCAAAGTTACATCTACAGATGATTTACAAAAACAACTAACGTTTTCACTAATTTTTTTCCAATAATCATGAATTTGGTTTTTACAACTTGATAATATAATTGAAAGACCATACACAACAACAATACTATAGTTGAACTTTAACACCTTTGTCAAGATCAATATACAACTTCACTACTCAACAACAGATACTCCAAGTATACATAACTATCAAAACTCATAACTAACAAACACCACTGAAGGGTAGAATTTCTCTTTTTTGTTCCAAACAATAAATTATACAACTCCAGAGGAAGAGAATCCTTCCATAATGAACTTAACAGGATGTACTCAATAACCAAACTCTTCTTATAGCAAGGATGAAGTTCTTTCTCCCTAAATGCAGTGCTCCTCCAATTCCAACCACAAGCTTCAAAAGGAAACCTGCATATCAAAGACAAACAAAGAAGAAAACACCACTCATATAGCTCTCCTCCCTTCCGTAGACCCGCAAGAGGGTCACCCCCAAGCTAGGGAGACCATACTCACACCTGGGTATCTCAAGCATTCCACTTCACAACAGGGAACAACAACAAACCCAAAGCACACAAACACCCATGGGTAAATTACAACACGAAAACTCAACTACAGTGAGCTTCATAAGGGGAAGGAGAGTGGACACACTCGACTCTAGAGTGTCACCCTTTCAGTTATGATAACCAACACAACTCTCTTGGCCTCAAACCAAGTTTGATCACAAATTTTTTTTTAAGAAATCTGTATTTGACTCTCAAGTCAAAGAACCGGTCACAAATACAAGCCCTCAAGGCTTTCAACATCCCAAAAGAAGAAAACAGGTATGCACCCGAGGAGGATCACTCCTCCCCTACCCCAAACTTGATGAGCATTTCTCCCAAGTGGGAGAAGCTCTGTCAACAACCCGACAATAGATCCCACAGAAACAAATCTAAAACACAAACAAATAAACATCTTTCACACAATTTCTTTTCATACAACATTCAGATATACGAAGAAAGGTAAAACCAAACCAACCTTACAAAGCCCTTCTGGAATGAAACTGTTGTAGAGCTCCACTGAGATCTCCTCCAACCTTAGCCACCAACTCCTTCTTCCTTTCCTCCCTCAAGCTAACTTTCCTATTCTAGCAATAAAATAAAACTCTCCCAAAAAAATCAACTAACTCCCTTCCCTTCCCAAAAATGGAATTCAAATAACCCAAAACCTTCCAGTTTAGAGGAATGGGGAGGTGACACTTGTCACCTCCTCACCCTTCCCAAAACCACTATTATGTCCCAAGGGATGAGTGTTGGCTTATGTCACTCACCCATCCCTAGAGTACTCCTTATCCCTCTCCTCATGTCATTTCTCTTACGCATGGGAGAAATAAAAGGAGTTAAAGGAGGAAAAGACAGGTGACCCATGCCTCTTCTCCCTTCCTTCAACATGGATGACCCCACAGCACATGGGGAATCTCACTAATGGTGAGGGTGATTTCAAGTCAATCCCTCTATAATGGATGGGTTTGTAGTCATCTCATACCTTGGGAGTTGAAGAGGGATGGGTTGGGTGTTGGTACAACCCATCATGTCCCCTCCATACCTCCAATTTTCGCCACTTAACTTCAAGGGGTAGTTAAGATGACTTGATGGAGGTTACCCAAGGGTTACCCATGCCAAATGGGGCCTTGGACCCATGGGGTATAACCCAGGGTCAACTTTAACCCATTCTGGACAACCATGGACAAGGTGAAGCATAAGAAAAGGCCTCCAAGATTGAAATAGAAGAAAAGAAATTCAAATTCAAACTTTTTACAACACAAATCATAAGTCAGTGTTACAAGTGGGTAGACCAACCCATTCGACCTTATGAAAGACCACATTACGACATCATATCAAACACAGGGTGATCTTGGTTCCTTGTGGAACCAGATCGGCTTAACAGGGAATAATAATAACAAGGTGCGGAATGATCTCCGAAATCTGTGGTTTGATTAGTAAATTCCTACACACTAAATTGCAAGATCAGTTTCACATATAATCATCATAGCCGAAGCAACTTAAAAACATGCATTATCATGACATAGGTCTAAATAGTATAAATGAAAATCATATTACAATTTTCCATCATCACCTAATTAACTTTTCTGAAATGTAAACTTATCCAAACATCACCCAATTAGTTTTTCCATAAACAAAATAAAGTTTAATAGTTTGACAAATCTGGGAACTACTATCCCACACATATAAAAAGTATCAATAACAGTAATGTAAATAGTCACAAGAACAGAAGTAAAAAGGTGGTCCTCACATCCTCTCCCCCTAAGACTGTACTTCCTCTTGGAAGTCGTCAAAAAGGTGAGGATAAAGGGTCTTCAGTCTTTCTGCATCTTCCCAAGTCGCTGTGACTTCGTTGTATAGGTCCCACTAGACCCTAACTTGGTCCATCTCTTGACCTCGAAGGGCCAGCGTCCGACGAGCCAATATGCAAATTGGCTCCAGAGCCAGCTGTCCATCTGCCTCTACCTGAAGAGCACTCCAATCCAACACGTGAGATAAGTCAGAAATATATTGACGTAAAACTGAAGCATGAAATACATCGTGGATATGTGACAGGCTAGGTGGCAAGGCTAGACGATAGGCTACTGGTCCTATCCGCTCCAAGATCTCGAAAGGTCCTACAAATCGAGGTGCGAGCTTAGAGCCCTTCCCGTAATGGATTAGACTCTTGTGCGGTTGCACTCTCAAAAATACTCTATCTCCCACAGAAAAGCTTCAGTCTGTCCTCTTAGCATCGAAATATTTCTTCTGCCTATCCTGTGCTTCCTGAAGTCTCTGTCTAATCTGTTTGACCTGCTGTTCCATATTCTGAACTATCTCTGGACCTAGGGCCGTTCTGTCCTCTATCCGATCCCAACTTAAAGGTGTTCTGCATGGTCTGCCATATAAAACCTGGAAAGGAGGCATACCCAACGAGCTGTGATGCCCATTATTGTAGGCAAATTCAACTAGATATAGGTACTCCTCCCATTTAGACTGATGATCCATAACATACATGTGGAGCATGTCTTCTAACACCTGGTTAACTCTCTCTGTTTGTTCGTCGGTCTCTAGATGATAGGCTGAACTGAAGTTGAGCTGTGTGCCCAACGCCTGATGTAAGGCTCTCCAAAACGATGAAGTAAATATGGAGTCTCTGTTGGATATGATGCGGCGAGGTACCCCATGAAGTCTAACAATCTAATCGAGAAACACCTTTGCCACCGATGGTGCATTGTACATTGTGCAAATTGGTGAAAAATGCACCACTTTGGTCAGCTTGTCAACTGTCACCATAATAGCATCATGGCGACATGATGACATAGGTAGACCAATGATGAAATCCATAGAAATGGTGTCCCATTTCCATTCAGGTATTTCGTGAGGGTACAACAGTCCAGCTGGATGCTGATGTTTGGCCTTGACCCTCTGACATTCTAGGCAACGAGCAACATATTCTGCAATGTCTCGCCTCATTCCAGCCCAATGATAAAGTTGTCGTAAATTAGCATGCATCGTCTTCACTCCTGGATGTGCTGCGTAAGGTGCTCTATGAGCCTCTGATAGGATTGCTGTACGAAGATTACCCGCATTCAGTACATAGATGCGTTGCTGATGTCTAAGCAAGCCATCAGACTCAAGGGTATATCCTACGAATTTGCCCTCAAGGGCCCTCTGATTAAGAATTTCCTGTTGCACCTCAAGAAACCACTCGTCCTCCGGCAGATGCTGTAAAATGCAATCTCTCAAGTCCACCCTCAAAGTTAGGGTCAGGATCTCGTGGCGTCTTCGACTCAAAGCATCAGTGACCACGTTCTCCTTCCCTTTGATGTAGTGGACATCAAAGTCATATTCGCATAGGAATTCCATCCAACGTCGTTGGCGGGCGTTCAAGTTTGGCTGTGTAAAAATATATTGCAAGCTATGATGATCTGAATGGAGTTCAAAGCGTCGACCTAAGAGAAAGTGTCTCCAGTGGACCAAAGCATGAATAACTGTTGCAAGCTCTAAGTCATGAGTAGGGTAGTTTAATTCATGTGTCTTCAGTTTCCACGATTCGTATGCGATCGCTCGACCACCCTGCATAAGCACGGCTCCCAAACCCTCTAATGATGCATCTGTGCAAACAACAAACTCTTCTATAGGATCTGGAACCGCTAAAATAGGAGCACTGGTAAGATGCTCCTTGAGGACTCCAAAGGCCTTTTCACACTGTTCAGTCCATATGAAACCCTTCCCCTTTCGCTGAAGGGAAGTGATGGGATGTGCTATCCTGGAAAAGCCCTCGACAAACCAACGATAATACCCAACTAACCCCATAAAGCTTCTGACCTCTGTCACATTGGTGGGTGCTGGCCACTCCTGAATTGCTCTAATTTTAGATGGATCTACAGAGATGCCATCGCCTGATAAAATGTGTCCCAAATACTGCACCTCTGTCCTGAAGAAAGCACACTTCACCAAGTTGCCATAAAGCTGCTCCTCTCGTAAGCGCTGCAAAACTTGACATAAGTGCTCCACATGCTCTTCCTCGGCCCGTGAGTAAATTAAAATGTTGTCCAGAAATATGATCATGAACCGATCTAGGTAAGTGTGGAACACCCCGTTCATGAGACTCATGAACACTGCAGGGGCATTCGTCAACCCAAAGGGTACCACTGTGAATTCATAATGGCCATATCTGGTTCGAAAAGCAGTCTTATGAATATCTGCCTCTGTGATGCGCAATTGGTGATACCCAGATTTTAGATCAATTTTTGAGAACACTCTGGCTCCTTGCATCTGATCAAAAAGGTCATCAATCCTAGGCAGAGGATAACGGTTCTTCACCGTTACCTTGTTCAACTGCCTATAATCCATGCATAATCGAAGAGACCCATCCTTCTTCTTCACGAAGATAACCAGTGCGTCCCATGGTGAAACGATGGGTCGGATGTGCCCCTTCTCAAGTAATTCCTCTAACTGCAGCTTAAATTCAGTGAGTTCATGTGTAGTCATCCTATAGGGTGCTCAGGATATCGGTTCTACACCCGGCACTAAGTCGATGTGGAAGTCCACTTCTCTGCATGGTGGCATACCTGGTAATTCTGGCGCAAATACATCAGCAAACTCTCTAAGGACAGGATGATCATCTAAGGTAGCCTCAGGTTCATCCTCTGCTCTATCACTGACCGTAATTGCAAACAACTGGCATCCTTTCTGCATACAGTGCTTAAGCTGCTAAGCGGATATCATACGAACAGCCATGGGCTTCTGAATGCCCACTATCTCAACTGGCGAACCATGATCATCTAAACAACTAATCGTCCTCTGACGACAATCTAGCTTGGCTCTATGTGCCGCAAGCCAATCCATACCCAGTACTACACCGTAGGATCCTAAGGGCATAACCCTAAGGTCACATGATGTAGTGAAGGATCCTAATGTGATCTCGCAGTCTTTAACCAAGGTATCTACTGACATCCTGGCCCCTGAGGCCAACTCAACTTCCCACCTAATGTCTTGCCTAGAAGCCACCAGCCTGCAACGCTCCACTAACAATGTAGACAGAAAGGAGTCAGTAGCTCCTGAGTCAAAAAGGATAGAGATGTGGTAGTTTCCAATCGTACCTGCTGCCTCGATGACTGAGGCCTAGAAATCGGCCTGGCGGTTATCAACTGCTGCAAACATGTGGTGGGATCTACCCATGTCACCTACGGTCTGCTCATATCCTCCTGATTGGGGCTGTCCCCCTGCTATAAATCCCTGCGGGCACTCTCTAGCCAAATGCCCTGCCCCACCACACACATAACACAGTCCTCTAGCCTGTAACTGCCCTAACTATGTTCTGCCCGACTGTTGTTGCCCAGTCCGTCCCGTGGAACCCTGTGAGCCTCTGTAAGACTGCTGGGACCTCGCGGGTCCTGCCGATGAACCCTGCTATCTCTGATCTCTGCGTGAACTCTGCTACTGCCAACCACGGTTCTGTCCTCCCTGACCCCTTTGTTGGAATTTAGATTTTTGCTGATGTTGCTGCTGCTGTGGAGGCCTAGGAGGTAATGATGAAGAGTTATATCCTCCTCTCTGTGTTGTGTTTTGAGGCCTTTGAAAGTTCTGCTATTGTTGGGGATTACGATCCTGATACGGTGGGCGTGAATTCTGCCCTCGTCCCTAAATTTCCTATGATATAAGGGCTTTTTCAACCGCCTCGCTGATGGTCTGGGGATCTGCCATACGAACTGGTCCTACTATCCCGTGATTCAGCCCTCTGATGAATTTGTGTATTAAGATTTTCTCATCATGGAGGTATTCCGCGTAACGAGAAAGCTCAATGAATCAGCTCTCATACTGAGTAACAGTGAGTCCCCTCTGCTGTAAATCATGGAACTCATCAATCCTGCGTTGTCTGTAATGTTCTGACAAATATTGCACATTAAAGCGCTCAATGAAGATCTCCCAAGTGAGTGTATTCACGGAAAGTCAGCGTTTGCACTCCTCAGTGTGCCACCAGGTAGCTACGGCGTCCCTCAGAAGATGGACTGCCACTCGTGCTTTTGTGTTGCTTCCATATGGTCGCAATGCGAAACACCTGTCTAAACTAATCAGCCAAGCCTCGGCCATAGCTCCCTTTGTAGCACCTACAAAAGTGGGTGGGTTGAGCCTAAGTAGGTCTCTGATGGGATCCCCTCTGTCTCTAAGTCCCACAACTGGCTCTTCCACCCCATCCTCATACAATCTATAATGTACCTGCTCTGCCCTCTAGGTCTCTTCTCGTCTCAAAGGTCTTGGAGGACTCCTGCTCTGTGCATGGGAGGCTGACCCTACCTCCTCTACTGTTGTGTCGGGGATCTCAACAAAAGGCTCCACACGTGGCACCTCTAGTGGATCAACGTGGGGCTCCTCAAGTGGCTCAATATGTGACTCAGCACGTGGCTCCCTACGTGGCTCCTCTCGCGGATCAACACGAGGCTCGACACGTGGCTCAGGAATCACTGGCGGTAACCTCTCTAACATAGCCTGTAGTGCCTGTAAGATCTGTGGTCCTATATCCAATACTGGTGGTGCCTGTGGTACCAGTGGTGCTTGTGGTACAGGTTGTGTAGGTGGTGCTGCTATAACTACGGGTGCCAATCCCTCAGCTGAGGAATCGCTGTGCACCTCGACAGACGCTGTGTGGCGTGATCGCGCTCGTCGAACACGTCAGGGAGGCATCCTACAAAAACAAGGTAGAGACTAATTAATCAAAGTTGCAGAATAATAACATGCCCAAATACGCCCAGTGTTTAAACCTGGCTCTGATACCAAATGTCATGCCCACATTTTCCATGTGGTCACAACACACGTCACATGTGTCATAGCCACATCTGGCATGTGGTTATGACACGAACTAACAAAAATTTTCTCACACAACCCTAGAAACCCCCTCGCATGCATAAGCATGCTCGGTGGTGAACGCTCAAGGCAAAAATACTATAGTTGTCGGCGGGGTACAAGTACAATTGCGTGCAACTAGACGCAAGCAGTCCAACAAGGGGGTCTCCTTGACGTAGTTAACGTCGCTACAAGATTTATATTTTTGAGGTCCCTAACCCTAATTCTCGGTAGATTTCGACAGCATAATGCCTTACGGCGTAAGTGGGAATTACTCAACACTATACTACTTACGGAGTTCCCTGATAGATTAACAACTTCCCACGACGCCTTGTTCCTACTAAACTGACTCGTGATCTCCCTATGGGGTTATTTTTCAGCAAAGCACATTTGTCTGTCTCCTCTCTTGTTTCCTGAAACATACTCCTCCTTCGACTTAGCATTCTCAACAAGGCAGTTCATTTGCCCTCTCTTCTGTTTCTCTGGATCTTAATTTTGATTGTATTTTTATCGTGCTCACCTTAACTATTTCTCTGATGTTTTCGTTTGTTTATATTTCAGTCTCTCTCTTTTTGGGTCTCTTCGTTTTCTTTATGTTTATCTTGTCCTTTCTTCATATTCTACTTCAATCAGAGTTATCACTGTATCTATTTAACATTGTTCCTAACTTCTAGATTTTCAGATCACACAGGCTGGTTTACTACTTCGCTGGACTCGGTCTCCTGTTTTTCTCTGATCTAGGATTCATCGTTATGTTTGTATTAATTAAATTTGTTCCTAAGAAAATTTGGTGGAAAGATCCATCAACTTTAGTTCTCTTATCCCATGAGGGAAATGCCGCGCATTTTTTCTTCTGTGTTTTCCAATGTTAGTTTTCCTTCTTCTTACTCTCTTGCAAGCTTTCTTCTCTTGATGTTTACTAACTACAGTTGAGATTAAAATGGCCTCACATGGAATGTCTGTGATGGCTTTTGAAGTTTATTTCTAGTGACCTTTTTAAACAAGGTGACACGTAATTTTTCTCTTCATTTTCCTGGTTATTAAATTTCGTTGATAGTAAAACTTCTGAGAAACTCTTCTAGGACTATTAAAGTATATTTCTTTATGCTCTCTTTAAGTTAAAATTTTATTTTCTCTTGTTGTTGTAATGAGAATACAAATGGCCTCTCTGATAAACTTATCAATTAAATAATATATGTATGTATCGATATATATATATATATATATATATAAATATATAAGATATATATATATATATAAATAAATATATATACAAGTATATTTCTCTTATCGTTATAATTACTGTTGTTATTATTACTATTATCTAATACTAATGCTATTATTACAATTCTATTTCTTTATTTTTAATAAAATAGATTTATATATATATATATATATAAATGCTATTATTACAATTGAAATTCTCTATTTTTAATAATATATATATATATATAATCCGTTGTCTATTATATAAGAGGCTCCCCTCTTTATAAAAACTAACCAAAGATATTATAACATAGTTTATTTGTTTGAATTGTTAAACATTTGGAACCCTAACTGAGAAATTCTCTTGTGTTTTGTATGACAGGTTGAAGTCATGGCAGCAACCATGGAGGAGGGTCGACCTGAGAGAGGGGCGACAGAGGTGGGAGAGCCGCGCAGAGTGTGAGGCATGGTGGGGTGGTGGCATTCGCGGCGGAGGTCCGCGCATAGAGCTGTGGCGGGATCGTGGTTTCGCCGGCGTGGCAGTCGCAGAGACAGCGGCGAAGGCACAAGGGCGTGGGCGTTTCGCGGCTATGTGCTAGCCACAGTGGAGGGTGCTTCGTGGCGGGGTGGTGGCTTGGCCACAAGGTTTCATGGGCCGCGCGGTGGTAACGTTCGCAGTGGGGGTGTGGGGAGGGGGGGAGCCCCCACCCCACACCCTCCTTTGTTAAAGGCCGGCGGTGGGGTTCAAACCCCACCGCCCTTGTATATTTTTTTTTGTCCTCTCTATATTTAAAAAAAAAAAACACAGAGTCTACAATTATTCCATTTCCTGATATATGTATTTTCCCATTCAAATGTGTATATACCATTTTAATTAAATACAAACAAAGTAATTAAATTTCATTTTTATATAAACAATTTTCAAATTTAGTAAAACAATATATATATATATATATATATAGACTCAACTTCACCTTTTAATCACCATTTCACCTATTCAGTTTAGTAGAATTTTACAGTATTAGTTAACGGTAACAGACAAATGATTTTGGAGGTTAAATAACGTGTGAACTTTATAATAAATGGATTGATTTAAAATGAATGAATTAAATCTATAATGAATTGCAATTTCAATGCATCACCAAAACGTAACAATAATCAGTAATCAACATACAAGGATATTTAAAATTTATTTCTTTCCCGATCTCATTTAACTTCAAGTCAGTCATTTTCTTCTCAAGCAAGAAGTAAGGTATAAACCACAATTTACCCTTCTAAAAAATTCTTTTATCTCAATTTCCATTTCAATAAAATAGCAAAGTTACATCTACAGATGATTTACAAAAACAACTAACGTTTTCACTAATTTTTTTCCAATAATCATGAATTTGGTTTTTACAACTTGATAATATAATTGAAAGACCATACACAACAACAATACTATAGTTGAACTTTAACACCTTTGTCAAGATCAATATACAACTTCACTACTCAACAACAGATACTCCAAGTATACATAACTGTCAAAACTCATAACTAACAAACACTACTGAAGGGTAGAATTTCTCTTTTTTGTTCCAAATAATAAATTATACAACTCCAGAGGAAGAGAATCCTTCCATAATGAACTTAACAGGATGTACTCAATAACCAAACTCTTCTTATAGCAAGGATGAAGTTCTTTCTCCCTAAATGCAGTGCTCCTCCAATTCCAACCACAAGCTTCAAAAGGAAACCTATGTATCAAAGACAAACAAAGAAGAAAACACCACTCATATAGCTCTCCTCCCTTCCGTAGACCCGCAAGAGGGTCACCCCCGAGCTAGGGAGACCATACTCACACTTGGGTATCTCAAGCATTCCACTTCACAACAGGGAACAACAACAAACCCAAAGCACACAAACACCCATGGGTAAATTACAACACGAAAACTCAACTACAGTGAGCTTCATAAGGGGAAGGAGAGTGGACACACTCGACTCCAGAGTGTCACCCTTTCAGTTATGATAACCAACACAACTCTCTTGGCCTCAAACCAAGTTTGATCACAAATTTTTTTTTAAGAAATCTGTATTTGACTCTCAAGTCAAAGAACCGGTCACAAATACAAGCCCTCAAGGCTTTCAACATCCCAAAAGAAGAAAACAGGTATGCACCCGAGGAGGATCACTCCTCCCCTACCCCAAACTTGATGAGCATTTCTCCCAAGTGGGAGAAGCTCTGTCAACAACCCGACAATAGATCCCACAGAAACAAATCTAAAACACAAACAAATAAACACCTTTCACACAATTTCTTTTCATACAACATTCAGATATACGAAGAAAGGTAAAACCAAACCAACCTTACAAAGCCCTTCTGGAATGAAACTGTTGTAGAGCTCCACTGAGATCTCCTCCAACCTTAGCCACCAACTCCTTCTTCCTTTCCTCCCTCAAGATAACTTTCCTATTCTGGCAATAAAATAAAACTCTCCCAAAAAAATCAACTAACTCCCTTCCCTTCCCAAAAATGGAATTCAAATAACCCAAAACCTTCCAGTTTGGAGGAATGGGGAGGTGACACTTGTCACCTCCTCACCCTTCCCAAAACCACTATTATGTCCAAAGGGATGAGTGTTGGCTTATGTCACTCACCCATCCCTAGAGTACTCCTTATCCCTCTCCTCATGTCATTTCTCTTACGCATGGGAGAAATAAAAGGAGTTAAAGGAGGAAAAGACAGGTGACCCATGCCTCTTCTCCCTTCCTTCAACATGGATGACCCCACAGCACATGGGGAGTCTCACTAATGGTGAGGGTGACTTCAAGTCAATCCCTCTATAATGGATGGGTTTGTAGTCATCTCATACCTTGGGAGTTGAAGAGGGATGGGTTGGGTGTTGGTACAACCCATCATGTCCCCTCCATACCTCCAATTTTCGCCACTTAACTTCAGGGTGTAGTTAAGATGACTTGATGGAGGTTACCCAAGGGTTACCCATGCCAAATGGGGCCCTGGACCCATGGGGTATAACCCAGGGTCAACTTTAACCCATTTTGGACAACCATGGTCAAGGTAAAGCACAAGAAAAGGCCTCCAAGATTGAAATAGAAGAAAAGAAATTCAAATTCAAACTTTTTACAACACAAATCATAAGTCAGTGTTACAGTGGGTAGACCAACCCATTCGACCTTATGAAAGACCACATTACGACATCATATCAAACACAGGGTGATCTTGGTTCCTTGTGGAACCACATCGGCTTAACAGGGAATAACAATAACAAGGTGCAGAATGATCTCCGAAATCTGTGGTTTGATTAGTAAATTCCTGCACACTAAATTGCAAGATCAGTTTCACATATAATCATCATAGCCGAAGCAACTTAAAAACATGCATTATCATGACATAGCTCTAAATAGCATAAATGAAAATCATATTACAATTTTCCATCATCACCTAATTAACTTTTCTGACATGTAAACTTATCCAAACATCACCCAATTAGTTTTCCCGTAAACAAAATAAAGTTTAATAGTTTGACAAATCCGGGAACTACTATCCCACACATATAAAAAGTATCAATAACAGTAATGTAAATAGTCACAAGAACAGAAGTAAAAAGGTGGTCCTCACATAAAGGCTAAATAAAACTATTTGGAGGTAATAGTTCAAGAGAACTTATATTAGGTTTATGATGCCTAGGCAAAGTTAGTCTTAGCATTAAAACTTAGTAATGTGATTCCTCGGTAGACAGAGATCTTAAAGTATGAATTAGAAGTTTAATTGTATGTAGGAGTAGCATTATTGATAGTAATATTATTATTATTATCTCTTTTGTGTAGCAATTGTTGGATTTGTTGTGAATAGAATTAGCATATTTTTGTAGTGGGTTGGCTATGGATATAGTTTTCAAATAATAGGATTATTAATGTTTTTTTTTTTTAATAAACTAAAAGTTATAACATTTTAAGCTAGCCAGTAAGATAAGCTAGATGACCTCTTTTATATGGTTTTAAAATTTAGTTGTGATATTGTTAATATGAATATTAGTGTCATGTCTTTTAAATTGTTTAGATTTGAAGAAAAGCACGTAGAAGAATTATACTTTGTAATAGTTCAATTTCTTTTCATTTGGAATAGAATATTATTATATTACTAGTTAGTGATTTTGTTAAATAAATTTATATTTACCTGATCATTATAAATTAGGGTTATAATGGTGAATAGTAGAAGTATAAATTATGTGTTAAATTATTATATTAGGGCAATTGTTTATCAAATCCCTTCTAGATAGATAATAATTTGATAGGGGGTAAATTGATTCATTTGGTTTAATGTTGTTTTTTAATTAGTATTGTTAGAATAATAAATCCATGTTGATTGCTTTGAAATTTTTGATTTAAATTTATCTTTACTTGTATGTTATGAATATTGGTTTCCGATGAAGAGTTAGGATAAGAGATATTTGCTCTTTCATTTTCATGGGATCTATGCTTTGAGTTACCTATCCAGAGGCTTTGTTTGAGATTCTTGTTATGGGAGAAGTTACTTTGAACTTCTTGATGACTTTGATTCCTTGCATTCTAGAGAGAGAAAACTGATTTTTGTTAAGTTTTGGACTTTTGCATACCTCGTGAGATAATATTGGCTTGTCATGAGAGTCAGAGGTATGTTTTGTGTGTCCTTGTGTGTAGTACTTGTTTGGGTTGGTTCAACTAGGTGCAGGTAGGGGAGTGGCTTCCAATGTGGGGTCAACGCCCAAAGAGGCTGTCTGGGTAACCCATTGGAAGTGTTTAACAAGTGAAAACATAATAATTAACCTAGGGGGAAAGGGTAGATTTTCACATTAAACAAGATAAATAGATTTCTCTCCCACACTTGTAGTGCTAGTATAGGCTAAGGGTGGGATGAGAGAGAGTTTTGTTCCGTATGTGTGACCTATGGGGCCGACGCCTAGAGAGAGGTTGTCAGGGTAACCATAGATGGGGGCTGGCGTCTAGAGAGAGACAGTCAGGGTAACCCATGTAGAACCATGCGATGACACTCTAACCTACTGTACTCTAGCTTGTCCTATTCTCTTGCCTCTAGATATTGATTGTTGAGTTCAATTATGTCCACATGTGAAACCTGAGCTATTCCTACTTTCAGTTAGTCTTTTGTTATTACTTTTGTCAAGTGACCTCATTATTATCTCCTAGCTCAGGAGGTGGACCTCAGGGTTCCACATGGTCGGGTGGAAGAGCTTATTCCACTGGTTTTTCTTTGGCATCTTGGTTCGTGTTCATGGCAGATGTGTCTTTCTCTTCCAATTTTACATTTGCAGTTAAAATGCTTCTTGAACTATGTAGCCGTGACTCATATTATAATTTGATGTAATCAGTCAAGAGGCCTTGTAATTATGTAATCTTGTATATGATCTCATTTGTACTTGTACACATTTTGTAAACTAAAATATGTAATCTTCCTATGATGTAACAAATTTGCCAGTGGACATTTAAAATGTATTATGTTAATGATCTATGTTTCTTAATGCAGTTATGTTCCCTAGAGATCTTAGTGTATTGAATGGTTTAAATGATGTAATTAGTTGTTACTTTCTCTAGTGATTAATGCATTTACTTGTTTTAAAAAAAATCTTCATTTTATTGCTTAGTTTAACCTAACTCTCTCGGGTTGCATGACAGGGCATTCCATTTGGTATCAGAGCCAAGTTTAAACACTGGGTACTCTGGTTAATATTGAGCCCATTATGTAACCTAGTTCTTAAACTCTGTAGATTAAATTATATCCCTAGTATCTCCCTGACTGTGTGTATTGAATTGTTCTTTGGTGTTGTACACTTGTGTAGGTAGATGCATAGTGGTCGAGGTAGAGGTTAAGGTCAAGGTTAGGGTAGAGGACATGGGAGAGGTGATGGTGGTACACCTCCTCCTAGTTCCCCTCGTGAGAGTGCTTAGGAAGGTGGGGGTCAGAATATGGAAGGTCAGGGTCAGCCCGAGGGAGCTTAGTTGCGTCAGTTACTTGAGGATGCCCTTGCCCGTCTAGGCCCAAGATAGGAGGTAGAGCATCTGGGAGGGGGATAGGAGGTAGATTAGCTAGAGCCTAGGGAGAGAGAGATCACCTAGGAGGAGAGAATTGACAGCTAAGAAGGAGGCCATCTTAGCCAGCCACATGAGAGACCTTTTGAGGGCACGCCCTCCCACCTTTGATGGATCTGGTAGTGGCTTGGAGGCAGAGACCTGGTTACTGGATTTAGCCAGGTGTTTTGCCATGCATCTGTATGGTAGTAACACCAAGGCCAAATGTGCTATCTTGAATCTCAAAAGTTTTGCTTCGACTTGGTGGCATTTAGAGGAGTAGAAGCTGCACTTGGATATTAATACTGTTTCTTGGGAGTTGTTCTTAGAGAGATTCAGAGCCCGCTTCCTGTCAGATCATTGGAAGCAGTGTCATGCAGATGAGTTCCATGAGTTAAGGTAGATGGCCATGTCAATAGAGCAGTATGAGCGTAGATTTTATGAGCTCAAGTAGTATGTAGGCATCAGAAATGATGAGACTATGTTGGTACAACATTTTATCAGGGGCTTGAATGCATGAATAAGTGGAGGGGTTCATGTCTTCGAACCTAAGACTATGGAAGTAGCAATGGAGAAAGCCTGATTAGTAGAGGAGAATTTGACGATGGCTCTTGGAGGGTATACAGGTGTGCATATTGGTAGTGCACCTTCTGCAGGTTTTAGTTCTCGTGGTGGTCACACTCAGGTATCAGGTTCTCATAGAGGTTATCATGCACCCTCAAAGGGTGGACAATAGCAGCAACAATAGCATTCTCAGGTCAAACCAAATTATACTCAGTCTCGGCAGGGTAATAGATTTCAGAATAGGAAAGATCGGTCTTGGCAGTGGAATAGGCATAACCGCTTTAATCAGCCAGTTCAGAACACACAGTCTGTAGTGAGCAAAGGGAGTTATCAGTAGTCTAATGCATTTCTGAGTGGCAGAGGATTTGGTAGAGGCACAAATTGTTTTTCTTGCAGCTAGCAAGGCCACATAGCTAGACAGTGTCCTCAGAAGAATGCTTTAAGATTTGGGCATAGATCGGCAACTTTAGAGCCAACTGTAGGTGATGCTGGCAGAGCGCACAGAGTTTTTGCAACGGTTGATAACCGCAAGGTAGAGCATTAGGGTACCATGGTGGAGACTTCTCAGTTTATGCAAGGTATTAGTTTTTATGTTCTTTTCAATTCTAGTGCTTCTAACTCGTTCATTTCTCCTTCTCTTGTGGAGCGTTGTGGCTTAGTGGAAGCAAAGCAAGATGCTAGGTGGCAGGTTGAGTTACCTTTCGGGGCTAAGGTTGTAGTCGAGTCTTTGGTGTATGGTTGTGACTTGAGGATTGGTCCTTTATCTACCACAGTAGATCTCTGTATCCTACCCCTTGGTTCATATGATATAGTTCTGGGTATGGATTGGTTAGATGCACATCAGGAAGTGATAGATTGTCAGCATAAGGCAGTGAGGTGTGTGGATGATTCTGGTAGAGAGATAGAGGTAGTTGGTAATTAGAGACCTATTTTCGTGCATATGATCTCAGCTATGCAACTGAAGAGATGTATGCGTTAGGGATGTCAGTTGTTTGCAGTGACAGTTAATGACTTGGAGATGGAGGAGAGTCAAGAGACATCTCTTGATGATCATCCACTTCCTAGAGAGTATGCTCATGTTTTTCTTAGTAAGATTCTGGGCATACCACCTAAGCATGACATTGACTTCAGGATTGATTTGGTTTCTGGCGCTGAGCCTATCTCATGAACCCCATACAGGATGACCACTTAGGAGCTTAAAGAGATTTGATTGCAGTTGGAGGAATTGTTAGCTAAGGGATTCATTCGACCTAGTGTTTCTCCATGGGGAGCACCTGTGATCTTTGTGAAGAAGAAGGATGGATCTTTACAGCTATGTATAGATTATCGACAGCTCAATAAAGTGATTGTAAAGAATAGGTACCCCTTACCTCGGATTGATGATTTGTTTGACCAGATTAAGGGAGATAAGGTGCTTTCAAAAATTGACCTTAAGTCAAGATATCATCAGTTGCGGATCTTTGAGGTAGATATTCATAAGACAACATTTCACACCTATTATGGACATTATGAGTTTACAGTTGTACCATTCAGGCTGATGAATGCTCCTTTTGTATCATTAGCCTAATGAATGGTGTATTTCGCACCTATCTCAACAGGTTTGTCCTTGTATTTCTAGATGATATATTAATTTATTTGAGGACTACGGAGGAGCATGAGGAGCATTTGTGTCAGGTGTTGCAGTGTCTGAGAGAAAATTAGCTTTATGCTAATTTGGTGAAATGTGAATTCTTTCAGACAAAGGTGAAGTATTTGGGTGATGTTATTTCTAGAGAGGGTATTGCGGTGGATCCTTTGAAGATCCAAGCCATTGTGGATTGGCCTACATGTACTAATGTCTCTGAATTTCATAGTTTTATGGGTTTGGCAGGCTACTACAGTCATTTTGTTCAGGGTTTTTCAAGGATAGCTCATCCTATTACTTCTCTTCAGAGGAAAGGGAAGAATTTTGTTTGGTCAGAGTAGTGTCAGGCAGCTTTTCAGACCCTTAAGGAGTGGTTGACTAGTGCACCTATTATGGCAGTTCCTGATCCTACTGGGGACTTTGTTGTGTGTACGAATGCTTCTTTGGAGGGTTTGGGAGCAGTGCTGATGCATGATAGTTGCGTGATTGCCTGAGTCTCATAAACTCAAGGATCACGAATTTAACTATCCCATGCATGATCTAGAGTTAGTCGTAGTTGTGCATGCCTTGGTGAGGTGGAGGCATTTTCTTTTGGGGCATCAATTTGAGCTGCACAGTGATCATCATAGTTTACAGTATATTTTTACGCAACCAAACCTGAATGCAAGGCAGAGGTGATGGATGGAGTTCTTGTGCGAGTATGACTTTGAGGTAAAGTACATTTAGGGCAAGGAGAATGTTGTGGTAGATGTTCTTAGTCGACGGAGGCATGAGATTTCAGTAGTCTCTCTTGTTGTTGATCTAGGGGGTCAGATTCTTGCCGCACTTCCTACTAACAGTTGGTATTAGGAGGTGAAGTTTGAGGTTGAGTCAGACAGACCTTTAGAGGGTAGATTTTTCAGGTACTCTCTGGAGTCAGATGGTCTTTTGCGACATTTGGGTCATATTTATGTTCCTAGTTTTGAGGGTCTTCGTACCCTAATTATGTCTAAGGCACATCAGGCACCCTACTCTACTCATCTGGGTGTCAAGAAGATGCATGCAGATCTTCGTCAATTGTACTTTTGGAGTGGTATGAAGCAGGATATTGCTAATTTTGTGTCGAGGTGTCTTGAGTGTCAGAGGATGAAGGCAGAGGACCAGCACCCTGTAGGTTGTTTGTAGCCCCATCTTGTTCCAGAATGGAAATGGGACATCATTTCTTTAGACTTCATAGTTGGATTACCGGTATCATCCCGTCGACACCATGCTATTATGGTCATTGTGGACAGGTTGATGAAGGTAGCTCACTTCTCTCCTGTCCATTCATCTTATAATGCTTCTACGGTGGCCAGAGTATTCATTGAGGACATAGTCAAATTACATGGGATTCCTCGTAGGATCATCTCCGATAGAGATCTAGTGTTTACTTCAGCCCTTTCGACTTCTCTGTAGCATGCCTTGGGGACATAATTGAACTTTAGTTCAACATACCATCCATAGACTGATGGTTAGACTGAGAGGGTTAATCAGGTCCTCGAGGATTGCTTAGGATGTATGTTATGGACCAGCAAAGCTGTTGGGAGGACTATTTGTACCTGGTGGAGTTTGCATATAATAATGGATATCACAGCTCTATCAGCATCTCTCCATGTCAGGCTTTCTATGGTCATCCTTGTCGGACTCCACTAAGTTGGGATCCTCTTGAGGATAGGGTTTTTCTAGGACCGGATATGCTTAGAGAGATGGAGTAGCAGGTCGAGCGGATTAGAGAGCATTTGGTGGCAGTGCAGGACAGACAGAAGAAGTATGTAGATGTTCATAGGGTCGATAGATAGTTTTTAGTTGGGGATCGAGTCTTCTTGCGTGTGCGACCGCAAAAGAGTCTGATCCATTATGAAAAAGGCTCTAAGCTCGCACCACTCTTTGTGGGACCTTTTGAGGTGTTAGAGAGGATCAGTCCTATCACTTATTGCCTTGCTTTGCCACCTAGTCTTTCACGCATCCATGATGTGTTTCATGTTTCTATACTTAGACCCTATTATCCAGATCTTGCTCACGTTCTTGATTGGAATGCCCTACAGGTAGAGGACGAGTAGCTATCTTTAGAGCCCATAGGCATTCTACAGCATAGGAGACTCACACTCAGGGACAGAGACATGGAGCAGGTCAAGGTCTAGTGGGATTCTAATGATGAGACTTCTGCTACATGGGAGGATGCATCCAAGATGCCAGAGTTATATCCCTACTTATTTGCAAGCTTCCAGGAGTAAGCCTGATTCTGGGGGGAAGGATGTAGTGCCCGTCATTTTAGCTTTTAGAAAGTTGATAGTATTTCATTTACACTTAGACATTTCTGAGACATGTGGATGATAGACTTCTTATTTATGCTTAGTTATGCTCATCATGGATTATGGATTACTGATGTAGTTGTTGATATTTTTTTATGATCTTTATGATGACAGTATTGATATTATAGTATATGATGTGTTTGGATATTATCACTAATGGTAAGATGATTATGCAGAGTAGAGTTATCATGCTTCATGTGATTGGTTGATACCTAATTGTTAGTTAGAGATGTTCATGTTATATGTCATGCTTTCGGTGAAGGGAAAGTGTAGTACTACTCATTATGAGCACCCTACTACGCTGTAACTCCCTAGCACTGTGTTTGTTATATATGTATATGCTCGAATGCAACACCTCATTTTGATGTAGGTTGCAGGTACCAGGCATTGACTCCACCTAACTTAACAGGTCTGAGTGTGTCTTTACACCAATGGATAATGTGGATGGGAGATAACATGGGGTTCCCTCTGTCAGCCAATTTGTTCAGTTGTCATTATCCATGTATTTCAGTCATGGGTGTAGTCGTCGCTCAATTGGTACTTGTCCTCAGGTGATGGTCATCCTTTGGTATGTGGTTGTTATTGTTTGTTTATAATAGTTAAGGTTCATTTTATAGGATAAGTGATCTATGAGTATAGATGTGTTGATGTTTGATCATTTGGTTATATAGGCAATGTATATTTGTTGAAGATTTATTAATTATTCTAGTGATAATAATAATAAGTTTTTATATATATATATTATTTATTTAATTGATGTAGAAAATTGAGAATATTAATTAGTTGATTTTTATATAAAATTAAATGAGTAGCTTTGAAAGCTAGCAATAATAATATCATTATTAATATTTAGTACATTATTGATTTTATCTGACATGTGAGATTTTATTTTATTTTGCCATTAATTCTTTGTTGGAGTGGGTTGTCAGAAATTTGAAAATTATTCCATTGGAGATGTTATGAATGCAATTAATTTTAAGATTGGGGGTATCTATAATGGAGAGATGGTGATAGTGGGTATCAATTGTTTTGTCTATTTTGGGTTTTTGGGAAGAATATTTGAGGAGAGAGTTTGGAGAAAAGAGAGACAGAAATTTGGGGAAAAGAAGAGGAATTGGCAGAAGGAAAGAAGATGGAACCAGAGGAAGATTCGAAAGCTTGAAGATAATTTCTGGGTATGCCATTGAGATGGATATATCTTCATATGTGAAATCTTTCTTTCTTTTTAAATCACTTGTAGTCTGGGTTAAAGATACTGAATGCTTGAGCTATTTGTGACTTTGTCTTCTTCTAGTTTGAATTCCTTTGTATGTGATTTTGATCCAATTACTCCTCTAGGTTTTCAAATTCCTCCTGTAGTTATAACATCTAATCACATTGATTTCTCTTGCACTCTCTACAAAATTTCAACCCCATTGCAATCTCTGTAAAATCTGAATTCTTTAGTTGCACCCTTTTTAAATACCTACCACAGTTTAAATGGTTAACCATGTCCACTTAATGATCAAGCATAGGTATGCTTCTGAAATAGCAATTGTCATCATCTTTCAAACCTTCATGTCTGCAAGCAATTAGATAACACAAAAGAAGCTTACTATAGTTAAACATATTGAGACATCCTTGTAAAAATCATTTCATCCCATGTGCCCAATGTGGATTTCCACATTTTGCATATATGTATGTCAGGGCATGGCTACCATTATAACTGACTCAAATCTATTTCCTATTTTTGTTTATGCACTCCTTGTTTTCCAGCTCCCATGTTAACACAGACTGGTAGAATGTTGACTTAGGTAGAATTCAAACCTGCTAATTGCACTTACTTGAGTGTTTCTAAGATTTGTCTTCAGTGAACCCATTTTGTACATATTCTTTAATTGTTACATTCCTAGAGACTGCAATTCTTGAGGTAACCTGTCGAGCACCTTCGTATGTCTCAACTTTTGCATATAAGAATACCTTGGCACTTCCAATTAATAACATCTAATTTTTTTTTTATGATTACCCATTCTTCACATCTATTTTACCCACTCTATCACCGTACTCTTTGAGTTCCTTGGAGATGCCATAAGGAAACATTAGTATCCATTACTAGTAGAGAAATCAAAATCTGATGCTAGGCTGATCATACTGTTTGCAAATTTAATCAAATAAACATCATTTAATTGATACATTGACCAAAGTAAATTGATGTCTTGGATCGGTTGGGTAAAAGAGTTTTACCATTTTTTTCTCTAGTTTATATGGCTGTACTTAGCATTGCCTTACGGCCTCCCTCAACTTTAGTCTCTCAAATCTTTGCTAGAAAATGAAGTTTCTTTAAGACTTTTAATGTGAGTCGATTGAACCAAAAGATCATTCTCATTTTTTTTGTTTCGATGTCATATCTACAATGGTCACCATCATACGGACATTCCTCAAACTATATCTTCCAAAAACCTTTGCCTGAAAACATCAGTGCCATAAGGTCTGTTGGTATGGATCGTTTCTTTCTGATTGAAAAGATTTTAACATTGATTAAGCATTTAGTATTTCTATAGGTTTGATTCTTTCTTTTTTATCAGTCTGTTCCATATTAGATCTGGCAATATTTAGGGGTTTCTTATTTGAATTAACTAGTTGTTAAATCATTAAATTAGGTATGTAGTTGAGTTTGTAATTAGTTATGTATATATTTTCATATGTAGTTAACAATAGTATTTCCTAGTTATAGTTAGATAAGTAAAGGCTTAATAAAACTATCTGGAGGTAATAGTTCAAGAGAACTTATATTAGGCTTAGGGTGCCTAGGCAAAGTTAGTCTTAGCATTAAAACTTATTAATGTGATTCCTCGGTAGACACAGATCTTAAAGTATGAATTAGAAGTTTAATTGTGTGCAGGAGTAGCATTATTGATAGTAATATTATTATTATCTCTTTGGTGTAGCAGTTGTTGGATTTGTAGTGAATAGAATTAGCATATTTTTGTAGTGCGTGGGCTATGGATATAGTTTTCAAATAATAGGATTATAAATGTATTTATTTTTTTTAATAAAGTAAAAGTTATAACATTCTAAGCTAACCAGTAAGGTAAGCTAGATTACCTCTTTTATATGGTTTTAAAATTTAGTTGTGATATTGTTAATATGAATTATACTTTGTAATAGTTCAATTTCTTTTCATTTGTGATAGAATATTATTATATTACTAGTTAGTGATTTTGTTAAGTAAATTTATATTTACCTGGTCGTTATAAATTAGGGTTATAATGGTGAATAGTAGAAGTATAAATTATGTGTTAAAGTATTATATTAGAGCAATTGTTTATCAAATCCCTTCTAGATAGATAATAGTTTGATAGGGGGTAAATTGATTCATTTGGTTTAATGTTGTTTTTTAATTAGTATTGTTAGAATAATAAATCCGTGTTGATTGCTTTGAAATTTTTGATTTAAATTTATCTTTACTTGTATGTTATGAATATTGGTTTCCGATGAAGAGTTAGGAAAAGAGATATTTGCTCTTTCATTTTCATGGGTTCTATGGTTTGAGTTACCTATCCAGAGGCTTTGTTTGAGATTCTTGTTATGGGAGAAGTTACTTTGAACTTATTGATGACTTTGATTCCTTGCATTCTAGAGAGAGAAAACTAATTTCTGTTAACTTTTGGACTTTTGCATACCTCATGAGATAATATTAGCTTGTCATGAGAGTCAGAGGTATGTTCTGTGTGTCCTTTTGTGTAGTACTTGTTTGGTTTGGGTTAACTAGGTGTAGGTAGGGGAGTGGCTTCCAATGTGGGGTCAATGCCCAAAGAGGCTGTCTGGGTAACCCATTAGAAGTGTTTAACAAGTGAAAACATAATAATTAACCTAGGGGGAAAGTGTAGATTTTCACATTAAACAAGATAAATAGATTTCTCTCCCACACCTATAGTGCTAGTATAGGCTAAGGGTGGGAGAGAGAGAGTGTTTTGTTCCTCATGTGTGACCTATGGGACCGGCGCCTAGAGAGAGGCTGTCAGGGTAACCATAGATGGGGGCCGGCATGTAGAGAGAGATAGTCAGGGTAACCCATGTAGAACCATGAAATGACACTCCAGCCTATTGTACTCTAGCTTGCCCTGTTCTCTTGCCTCTAGATATTGATTGTTGAGTTCAATTATGTCCGCATGTGAAACTTGAGGTATTCCTACTTTTAGTTAGTCTTTTGTTATTGCTTTTATCTAGGTACCTCATTGTTATCTCCTAGCTCGGGGGGTGGACCTCAGGGTTCCACATGGTCAAGTGGAAGAACTTATTCCATTGGTTTTTCTTTCGCATCTTGGTTCGTGTTCGTGGTAGATGTATCTTTCTCTTCCAGTTTTGCATATGCATTTAAAATGCTTCCTGAACTGTGTAGCCATGACTCATATTGTAATTTGATGTAATCAGTCAAGAGGCCTTGTAATTATGTAATCTTGTATATGATCTCATTTGTACTTGTACACATTTTGTAAGTAGAAAGATGTAATCTTCCTATGATGTAACAAATTTGCAAGTGGACATTTAAAATGTATTATGTTAATGATCTATGTTTCTTAATGCAGGTATGTTCCCTAGAGATGTTAGTGTATTGAATGGTTTAAATTATGTAATTAGTTTTTACTTTCTCTAGTGATTAATGCATTTACTTGTTTTAAAAAAAAAATCTACATTTTATTGCTTAGTTTAACCTAACTCTCTAGGGTTGCATGATGGGGCATTACATCTCTCAATAATCACTGTCAACAATGAAAGGTTCACCCTGATAGGTGTAAGATGGGCCACATGCCACAATCCCATGACCTCTAAGAATATCTCCTCCTCCCAACCAAGTTGTACGACCAGGTCGGCAATCAGATAATGTCTCTCTGGACTGCAAAGGTGGTAAGACAATCTGCATCCATGAAGACCACTTGTTAAACATATTGCAATATTCATCCTAATCCTAAGTCTAATCCAACGTCAACATGGTCAACTACTAGGTAAAACATTACAAAATCCCTAAGTAAATCCTAGTCAACTATAGTCAAACCTATGTAACTAAATTTTTCAAAGCTAACCTAGCTCAAACTACACTAAAACCAAAAGTGCTTAGATTTACACAAAGGCGCTTAGCTATCATACCAAATGCGCGCTGCTGCTATGCAAAGGTGCTTAGAATCAAAAAACCCAAAGCACTTAGATTTACACAAAGGCACTTAACTGTCATCCAAACGTGCCTAGCTGCTATACAAAGGTGCTTCACTATTAAACCTAGGGCACTTTTTTATTCTACCAAAGGCTCTTTCCTAAGCTACCAAAATACTACGGCATTTGCCAAAGGCACTTCACTGCAGACTGTACAAACCAAAAATTCTTAGATTTTTCCAAAGGCGCGATAGCACGCACCAAAGGTGCTTTAGCACACCGAAAGCACTTTAACATGTTCTGAAAGCACCCTAACCTAACTCAGCACCTTTGGCTCAAATTTTCTAAACCCTAGAAAATGACCTAAAAACATGCAAACAAAAATTAGGTTTTCCATCACTTATCGCTCCCGGAGCTCCCACTGGTCTCCCGTAGGTCTGAACCTGCTCCGTCTGGTGCTTATGCACAAGAATCGACATGTCTACAAGCTATATGATCACTATAAGTAAGAAGCTCTCAAACAAGCAAGGAGACAAATGGCTCTGAATTTTGTGAACTTTAGGTGTGCAAATGAGTTGTGTGTGACCCCTTGGGCCCTATTTATAGTGTCCTAACCCTAGTTCTTCCCCCCATAATCCACCTTTGCCTCGTGTCTGCTATTTTCTTCATCATGTTAGCTTCCATCTATCCAGCCTCATTTTTTCAACCTATTTCTTCTAATCGAGCGTCAACCCAGTCTTTTTGTCGCTTCCCTGTCTTTTCTCTCAAGGGAGCATCCTACGCTAGCTACACTGGGGCATCAAAATTGTATCATATCTTTAACAATCACTTTCTTTGAAACAACACTATAAACTACATTGCATTAAAGAGGGGCAAAATGTAGACACCCAAAAATGACCATTTCATTGCATCACTTGCATTTCATCAAATCTGTCAAATCACTTGCATTTTAACATTAATTAAATAATCTAATTATTTAATTAATTTCATCAAAATCATCAATTTCCTCTAAATCACATATTTCCAACATTAATTATTTAATAAATCCTCTTTATTTAATTAATTTTGATAAATTTCCTCTCTATCCATCCAAATTAAATAATTTTAATTATTTAATTAAATATATTATTCTTCCAATTCAAATCAACATCAATTGAATAAATTAATTATTTAATTAATTTATCATTTAAATCCTCTTATCTACAATTAAATAATTTCTAAATTATTTAATTAAATCAATTATTATTCCAAATTTAAATAAATCATTCGAATTTATTTAAATTGAATCTCTCTTCTAAAAATAAAATAAAATAAAATAAAATATTTTATTTATCTTTCATCATGCAAACTAAATTAAATCAATTTATTTGTTTAATTTATTTAAATCTTCAAATCTTATCCTGTTGCACAAACAATTAAATAAATTTATTTATTTAATTTGCTTTGTTATCTTTTAGTTCTTCTAAAAATAAATCTTATTCATCATGCACACAAAATTAAATAATTTATTATTTAATTTTACTCAAATCATGTAAAAAGCAAATCATAAGTTGAGTTAACTGACTTAATCAATATTGTTTTTATCATCAACTCATAAATTAGAAAAAAACATTTCTATTTTTATGAAAACCAATCATATCTTTATCATGTCTTTATCAAATCAATCAGTTAACTCAATAAAATTATCTTTTTGTATGACACATGTCAGGTGCACATTCATCATGAATCCTGGATTTATCTCATCCATTGATTCTATTGAATTTTTTGGAACATTGATCGATCTTTATTGAAACCTATATATACCCCCTTCATCTCATCACAAACCCTCTCCAATCTTTTGTGCCTCTAAGCTATAGGCATTCTTACAGCGCTTTGAGCATACTATGCATTGTTGAGCACATCACATTGAATCTTTGAGCACACTATCCAAATCCGCTTGTTGCAACACCATGGGTACACAACGTTATTGAGAAATCCACAATCTAAGAAAAAGAACTATACAATCAAGGTGAAGTCTTTCTTGTTTTAATTTGATTATTCATTGATATTGGTATTTGCCTTGATCGATCTCTTTATGTTTTAGGATTGAGTTGTTGATTATCATTGCTTTTGATATTATTCCCAATATCAATTTTATCCTATATACAACATGTATGTAGGCATAGAAGTTAGTTAAAACTAAGGACATAATCACAATGTAGTAGACATGATTATGTCATTCATAGACTAAAATGCAAGCAATTGTACCCTAATATAGAGCAAAGGATAGGGACTAGTTTGCAATAGAATTTATGATGCAAACCTCTCTCTCCTACCTTAATCACACACAACTACACACAAACAAATCTATGCTAACAACATTAATTTTTTTGCAACTCAACCATTCAGATTGCAACACCAAACTAAATTGACATTCATAAACAAATACAAAATTTACTACATCTGCAAGCAATTATTTACAAAATGGGCCTTCAATTGCCTTTTCCACATGCTCAGCACCTCATATTACACATTCTTCTGTAGACACACTCTTAGGTTCTGTATCCTCTGCATACTCTCATATGCATTTACACATAACCTTTGTTCTGGTTACACATTTGCACCTTCAGGCACTTCAATCTGCTCTCTGACTGAACCTCTTCTTTTTCTCAATGGTCAACTCTATCATTCTATCTCAGTTTCCACTTTGCAATATACGGCTACTCTGCCTTCTTTCCAAAGGTTGGCCCCTCTTTCCTTGTTTTGCATTCATTTTATACAATTGTTGGTTTTCATACTCAAGGAGATGAAGAGATATCACCAATTCAAATATTTAATTTAAATTGGCCCTTGATCTCCCAACCCATGACCCTATCTCCTCTAGTTTCTATCTGATATATTATAGAAGATGAAACAATCTGTTCCAAAATAAACCTTTTCAAACTGCTGGAAATTAAGATTTAAAAGTCTTCTCTTTGCAAACTGCGGCCTCCTCAACTAGTAGCCAATAAAAGGCACCTTCCATGTGGGAAATTTGGAGCCTATTTCCCATGCTTATATGTCTTGTTCACTTCAGAAATCTTCCAACAGTATATTGAAATTGGCATTGAAATTTCAAATGTTGATATTTGATTTTTGAGAAATCTACACACTTATACCTCCCATGTTGGCATTCCATCTTACTTAAATCCTTATGTCTTTGCTAACCATCAGAAAATGAGTTAATTCATTGCACTAAGGTACACAAAGAAACCATATGATATGCACTCTAAGAAGTGTTGTTACATTTGCTAAATATGCATCATTTTAGCATAGCTACATGGCTTAGAATGGTCTTTAAATCTGCCTTTAATAATATAAAAATTAAGCCTTAGATAAGGCACAATATTTAACCATAGTCTTGTTTAGATTTTCAACTTCCATGTTGTCCCAACTGATGCATCAAAACTACATATGCAATAAGCTTACAAAGATGGGAAACTTGAATTATGCCACTACGATGAGTGCCATGGTTGAAAACTGACTTCGGCCATAAATTTTCACTAGAAGCTCAAAACCTTGCGAAAAATGAGAGTGATGAATGTATTAGCATTCCTAAGACTTCCTCTAGAGTGTTTGGTCTCAGTCATCATGAAACCTGAGATATTAATCTTTTGCCAATTTACCAGCATAAGTCAGCAAACATTAAAATCTTTAAAACCTGAAGGCATTTGTTCAC
Organism: Cunninghamia lanceolata; assembly: GCA_027924645.1. Taxonomy (NCBI): domain Eukaryota; kingdom Viridiplantae; phylum Streptophyta; class Pinopsida; order Cupressales; family Cupressaceae; genus Cunninghamia; species Cunninghamia lanceolata. Next base: position 1,719,351 of record BSBN01001161.1, read on the forward strand.
AAAACCTTCACGTATAATTCCAGGATGGAATCAACAATTTGCCTATCGAAGGATTTTCTATGAAACTTCACCAAGCTTCCAGAACAATTGTTTTACAGAAACTGACTTCATGCGCATTGGGACTGAATTCAAGCAACACTGCCAAACTGCCTCCCTGACTGTACCAAACACACATAGTGCTGAGAAAATCCATTAGAACCCAACATAACAAACAAAATTAAAAAATAAACCGCACTCAATTTTTGGTTGATGTCGATTGCATGTGCGCCTAGGTGCTCCTGCATCAGACACGCCGAGTAAAATGTTTGTGAGCATAGGCTGACAAAAGTGGAGTGGAGTGATAGAATCACCCTTTCAGATTGTAAACAACCTATAATAAACTCTATCACTATTTGATGTGTACAAAGTCAATTTTTCTTTCTCTTTTTCCAGCACCATGCCGAAGCAAGCATCATCCTCCTTCTGCAACTCCATTCACCACTCCTCTCTCCTCTCATGGATTCGCATCCACCATGTGTTGTCCTCCTCCACCAAATGCTCTCTACTCTTCTCTTCTCCTTTATGGGATCCATCCCACCACAAACCAACCACCTCCACCAAGTTACACCTACATCATCCTTCACAAGATCTACAAGAAAATATGCAATGTCTACAACATATTTTTGTTCTCTATCCCTCTTTTCTTCTACCATTTTATCTGAAAACAAAATATCATTGTCATAAAACAAATTTACCTTAGTTGCAACATCAATTTCCACATCTTTCACATCCTTGTTAGCTACAACTTTTTGTTTTTCTCCCTTCACTGCAACAAAGAGCTTCAATATCCACTCTCTTTCAATCACCAACATTTGTGCTAACAAATCATCATCTTTGCCACACTCTACTATTGCAACCTCTTCATATTCTATCATTGTATCTTCATCCTCTTCCTTCTCATTGCCCACCTCTTCATCTTCAACTGTTGCTACACACAACTCTTCATCTTCCTCATCATGCTTGACCAATTTATCACATTTCCAGGCTTCAAATTGATCCAATATCACATTTATATCAACCATCATGGCCAAAATCTTCGTCTCTTGATATTGTCTCCAGCCCCCATATCACGAGTTTCTTCCTCATCAATATCCCCATCTCATCTCACTGCTGCAATCTCACCTCATGCTCTGCAATATGCCATTACACTCTCAATCAACAAAACAATTCTCTAGTAGCTCACTAGATCTCACTTGCTCAAGACTCCTCTCTACTTGCAACAATCTTTCGAGTTCTTCACAACTGCTTTACTCTCTTCTTCTACCCCGCAGGTCCTGGCATAGGCTACCTCACATTCGGCGCTAGAAGTAGAAGGAGCTGCCTATGCACTCAGGAACTCAGGCTCTGATACCATATGATGCAAACCTCTCTCTCTCTCTCTCCTATCTTAATCACACACAACTACACACACAAACAAATCTATGCTAACAACATTAAATTGTTCACAACTCAACCATTCAGATTACAACACCAAACTAAATTGACATTCATATTCAAATTTAGAATTACTACATCTGCAAGCAATTATTAACAAAATGGGCCTTCAATGGCCTCTCCCACATGCTCAACACCTCATATTACACGTTCTCATATATACACACTCTCAAGTTCTATATCCTCTGCATACTCTCATTTGCATTTACACATAACCATTGTTTTAGTTACACATCTACACCTTCAGACACTTCAATCTGCTCTCTGACTGAACCTCTTATTTTTCTCAATGGCCGACTATAACGTTCTATCTCAGTTTCCACTCTGCAATATATAACTACTCAACCTTTTTTCCAGAGATTGACCCATCTTTCCTTGTTTTGCATTCATTTTATACAATCATTGGTTTCCATACTCAAGGAGATGAAGAGATATCACCAATTCAAATATTTAATTTAAATTGACCCTTCATCTCCCAACCCGCAACCCTATCTCCTCTAGTTTCTATCTGATATATTATAGAAGATGAAACAATCTATTCTGAAATAAACCTTTTTAAATCGCTAGAAATTAAGATTTCAAAGTCTTTTCTCTTTGCAAATCGCGGCCTCCTCAACTAGCAACCAATAAAAGGCACCTTCCACGTGGGAAATATAGAACCTATTTCCCACGCTTATATGTCTTTTTCACTTTAGAAATCTGCCAATAATATATTAAAATTGGCATTAAAATTTCAAATGTTGAGATTTGATTTTTGAGAAATCTGCACACTTATACCTCCCACGTTGGCATTCCATCTTACTTAATTCCTTATGTATTTGCTAACCATCAGCAAATGAATTAATTCATTGAACTAAGGCACTCAAAGAAACCATATGATATGCACTCTAAGAAGTGTTGTTACATTTGCTAAATATGCATCATTTTAGCATAGCTACATGGCTTAGAATGGTCTTTAAATCTACCTTTAATAATATAAAAATTATGCCTTAGATAGGGCACAATATTTAACCATAGTCTTCTTCAGATTTTCAAATTCCATGATGTCCCAATTGATGCATCAAAATTGCATAATCAATAAGCTTACAGAGATGGGAAACTTGAATTATGCCACTGCGATGGGTGCCATGGTTGAAAACTGACTTCGGCCATAACTTTTCATCAAAAGCTCAAAACCTTGCCAAAATTGACAGTGATGAACATCTTAGCATTCCTAAGACTTCCTCTAGAGCATTTGCTCTCAACTATAATTTGAACTCAAGATTTTAATCTTTTGCCAATTTTCTAGCATAAGTCAGAAAACATTAAAATCTTCAAAACCTGAAGGTATTTGCTCATGAAACCTTTGCGTATAATTCCATGATGGAATCAATAATCTGTTTGTTGAAGGATATGCTATGAAACTTCACCAAGCTCCCAAAATAATTGTTTTACAAAAATTGACTCCACATACGCCAGGATTGAATTCAAGCAACACTACCAAACTACCTCCTTGACTATGCCAAACACACATAGTGCTGAGAAAAGCCATTAGAACCCAACAAACCAAACAAAATTGAAAAACAAACTGCAATCTATCTTTGGTCGATGTCAATTGCACATGCACCCAAGTGCTCCTGCATCAATTTATAACATAATTCTAATAATAAAACATCAAAACTCATCATCAAACACACTCACATAACTATGTCCTCCACATTGACAAAAAGAGCTAAGAAAGCATACCATATTTCCTTAGTTTTTTTATTACTAGTGACATGTTTCTTCTTAGCTCAATACTAATTTGAGATCTAATTATTATTGCAAGTGAAATTTAAAATTGGAATTAAGTTATAAAAATTTATTAGCATTACCTTCATTACAAAACATTATTTTACCCTACAATTATATATCCTTAATAGACAAATAGTTTCAAAAGCTATTATTAATATATCAAAGTTGAAGCTATATAAATTTAACTTGAGGATCTAAATATACTTGTATAAAAGATAGATATGTGTGCCATGAGGTAGGGGAATGTTAAAGTGCGTAAACCAAGGTTATTACTAAGAAAGGAGATGCCATATATTGGAGGTGATGGATGTTGAAATTAGGGCAGACAACTAAGAGGGGGGGTGAATTAGTTGTCATAAAACTTTTATCTTTTGCTGCATTTAATCTTCTTTATCACTTATTAATAGATTAATGATATGAATCAACAACACATGAGCAGAAACATAATCAACACACATAACACCAAGATTTTTACATGGAAACCCGGTTAAGGGAAAAACTACGGTGGGGGTTAACCCACAAGATTTATTCTCTATTAAAAGAATAGAAAATGGGAAGGCACTTGCCTTCGGGCACACCACCCAAAGGCTCACTGCCTACAAGAACATTTACAATGTTAACATAGAAAGGTTGAACTGAGAAATATCATCTTTTTCATACAAGGTTCAGTTCCATTGAAGCACACAATGCCTCTGCTCTGCTTCCACTCACTTCCTCGCTACATCCACATCCTCACTTGCATCAACACATTTCCACGACTTCACAACACTTATTTATACAAGTCATTGACTTTGGAATGAACATCAAAGTCGGCCAAACAATCATCTATCTAGAACATTCTCTAAGATAGGAATTTCAAGTAATTACAATCACAAGACTTAATATGCTACATGCGAACCACTACACTATCGGCCAAACATAATTAGGACTCAAATCTTCCTCGAACATCATGCCATGCTCCATAAAACTTCTCTTAGATCATCCGCAACATGCACCATGCATCCAGTCGGCCAAGACTAGAAATAACAACACCCAAGGAGAAATCTTCATCCATGAGCTCAATCCTCACAACAGACCATCAACACAACAGGAACCCAATTCAGAGACCACCACAAGCATAATGAAATCAATAGGAAAAACCGCTACACCTCAGAGCACCAGAAACACTTGCACCTTCATTCGGGAACTCAAGAACACCGACTGTCATGACTGTCATACTAGAAATATTGCTTGCATACCTCCAACCCATGAACCCCTTGAGTTGAGGATACACATTGACATCCCAAACACACCTCTAGATCTGTAGATCATAATATTCCAATGCGGATCAATCTGAACCAAATTTCTGTCACTCTGTCACCTTTGAACAACTACAAAACCTAGTTCTACTTAGAGGGCCATAACTTCACCAATTCTCCATGTGGACCTCTCAAATCTTGACTGGAGCAACTTTAAACAATCCTCTATAAACCCTTTAATCCGCAGACTCCGATGTTCATCTTACTGTGAATGCGGAGCAATCTACTTCACTTGAACTACACTATCTTCACTGCCTCTGACAGAGAGATATCTAACTCACTTGTTTCTTTTGAAGAGGCTAATTTTCTCAATATCATCAACATACAAGTCTTCTAAACAAGCAATAGAATAAGATACAGTTGACACTAATGACAACAAGCATATGTTGACATCAATAACAACACCGATTAGGCACATATTTGTAACAATATCCCCCTTTGTCATTGATGGCAACATATGATGTGAAAAACTGATTCAACCACCAAGATAAGGACTTCTCCCCCTTTCTCTTATCACACCTGCAACCACTTTCTTCGCTGACCCCCCTTTCACTAGCAACTACTCACTTCCATCCAAGTTTTTCACATGACTTCTCTCCCCCTCTGACATCAATGGCAAAGGGCACATATTTGCAATCATCTCTCACCCTTTTTATTTTCTAGACAAGACCAAACTGAACTCAGAACATGTTGACTACTCCCCCTGAGTAGCATCCCCTTAACACCAATCTGGATCACAAAATATGATTGTGAGTTCCACTAGACTAATGCACACTAGTGCACCTTAGTTATGAACAGGAGGGGTAATCACCCCTAGCTTCTCTTTGAGATACTCAAAAGTGTCCTTAGGTAGAGGCTTAATGAAGATATCCATAATCTGATCCTTTGAAGGAACAAACTCCAATCTAACTTCATTCTCATTTACCTTCTCTCTCAAAAAGTGAAACTTGATGGATATGTGCTTTGTCTTTGAATGCAACACCGGATTCTTTGAAATGTTTATTGCACTTGAATTATCACAGAAGATTGTAATAGGCTCTTCAAACATAATTCTAATATCCTTCAACATTTGCTTCATCCACAAAACTTGAGTACAATTGCTTGTTGCTGCTATATACTCTACCTCTGCAGTAGAAAGAGATATTTCCTCCTACTTTTTGCTCAACCAAGAAACCAATCTCTTTCTTAAGAAAAATGCACCACCACTAGTACTTTTCCTATCATCCATGTCTCATACCCAATCAGCTTATGTATATGAATGAAGAATTAAATCATCATCCTTAGGATACCATAAGCCATAATCAGATGTTCCCTTTAGATATCTAAAAATTCTTTTGACTACTACAACATGAGATTCTCTAGGATCAGCCTGAAATCTAGCAACAAAGTCAACTGCATTCATAATATCAGGTCTGGTATGAGTCAGATAAAGCAATCCTCCAATCATTGATCTATACCTTTTCTGATCTGCCTTGGGCGAATCATCATTTTTACTCAACCTGCATCCGGTTATCATAGGAGTGCTCACTGGTTTTGAATCCTCCATTCCAAACTTTTTTAACAACTCTTTTACATACTTAGACTAAGATATGAAGATACCCTTAACTGGCTGAATGATTTGCATACCCAAGAAGAAATTCATTTCACAAGTATGGACATCTCAAAATCACTTTGCATCTGATCAACAAATTTATTACACATGCTCTCATTTCCACCAAAGATGATATCATCAACAAATACCTCAACAATTAAGATGTGTTCATGATCAATCTTTAAATAAAGATTGATGTCAGCTGTGTCTTTGCTAAAACCTAATTTTAGCATATACTTATCTAATCTTGCATACCAAGCTCTTGGGGCTTGTTTAAGTCCATACAATGCTTTCCTCAACCTACAAATCATATCTCCTTGATCAGACAATTGGAATCCTTTAGGTTGCTCAATGTAGACTTCGTCTTCCAATCTCCATTTAGGAATGTTGACTTGACATCCATATGGAAAACTTTGAAATCTTTGTAAGTAGAAAAGGCAAGAAATAATTTGACTGCTTCAACTCTTGCCACCGAAGCAAAAGTTTCCTCAAAATCAATTCCCTCTACCTGAGAATATCCTTTGCACACCAATCTTGCTTTGTTTCTCACAACTTCACCATTTTCATTCAATTTATTCTGGAAGACCCATTTAGTTCCACTTACATTTTTGTTTTTAGGTCTAGGAACAAGATCCCAAGTATGATTCTTTTCAATTTGCATTCTTTTACCCAACTTTCATCATTACAAGCTTCATTCACTGATTTTGGTTCAATCTTTGAAATCAAACAATACTCTTGTTCTTCAGCAATTTTTCTTCTAGTTTGAACACCTTTATTTTTATTTCCTATGATCTGATCTTTGGAATGATTCAACCTTACATACCTGGGAGTTTTAGGATTTTCTTGAACTTCTGATTCTTGAACTTGTTCCTCAGCATTTGCACTAGTTTCTTGAGTCACTGGATTCTCCAGAGCATTTTGATCATCTGATTCATATCCTAAAAAATTGGAAGGTCTCTTCTTGATTTCATCAACCTTGACATTAGCACTTTCAACAATCTTTTTCAGTCTCTTGTTAAAGCACTGGTATGCCTTGCTTTGGTTAGAATAACCTAGAAATATTCCTTCATCACACCTTGCATCAAACTTGCCTAAATCTTCATCTCTTTTGATATAGCATTTACTACCAACACTAAGAAGATTATGCTTCAATCCTTCTACATACAAAACATCATTAGTGTTATTCTTACCATCAAGAGAGATGGATCCTCTGCCATGGATCCTACCAGCTAAATTGTCTCCAAACTTCACAATTCCACCTTCATATCATTCCATACTTACAAACTTACTCTTATCACCTATCATATGATGAGAACATCCACTATCAATCACCCATTCATCCTTTTCTTCAACTTGAACATCCAAGGCACTTTCCACATTCACACAACTAGAAGATTCAGTAGGCACTAGATTTTCTTCTTTGATAGCAATGAACACCCATTCATTTCTAGATGTACTTCCTTTATTAGATTCATCATCTATAACTCCTTCATTAGTAAATTCTTGGACATAGTAGCATTTCTTCTAAAACTTGTGTCTGTTAGGGTTTGGCTTTGAAACCCTCTCAGGACATCTTGAAGCAAAATGACCAATCTTATTGCAAGCAAAACATTTGAAAGGCAACTTTCCTTCATACTTACCGGATCCTCCTGGTAATTTTTTGGCAAAAAGGGCTTCATGTTCTTCAAGTTCCATTTCATCTTCTTCAAGTTCCTTCCTTGCCTTTTCATAAGTGGTTATTCTTCTTAAAGAGCTTTCACCTAGATCAAATCTTTGCTTCCTAGAAACAGTGGCCTTAAAAGCAAATTCTGATTTAGGAAGGTAATCACAAAACTCACTCATTTCAAATGTTGAAAGCTTGCCAAACAACTGATCCCTTGTAACAGTTGTCACAGTCCTGATCTCCTCAATAGCAGTAACTCTATGCTTGTATGAAGCAGGTAAGGATCTAAGCACCTTGCCAACAATCTCTAGTTCTTCTAGTTTTCCACTAGAACCCCTAATACTGCACACAAGTTCAATCACTTTTGCATGTAGGAAGTGATGTTTTCATCTTCACTCATCCTCAAACTTTCATATCTACCTTTGAGGCTCTGTAACTTAGCACATTTGACATATGCATCACCTTCATATATAGTTTCCAACTTCTTCCAGATTTCATGAGTAGTTTTCAATTCTAGGACATTTGTCATTTCTGTATTAGTCAGGGCACCTAACAATGCTTCTTTAGCCCAAATGTTGTTTTCACCATCTTTGAGTTCATCTAGAGTTGAAGGACCTTTCTCTGGGGGCTTATACTCATCCTTTGTTATCAACCAATAAGCATCACCCATGCACAGAAAATGGCACTCCATGCGACTCTTCCAAAGAGAGTAATTTGTTCCATCAAATCTCAGACTATCCTTGTAAGTCGACATCCTGGATCTTCTCAAGCGGCCAAGCTTCTTTTAGAGGAACCGGCTCTAATACCAATTGTTGAAATTAGGGCAAACAACTGAGAGGGGGGTGAATTAGTTGTCACAAAACTTTTATCTTTTGCTACATTTAATCTTCTTTACCACTTATTAATAGATTAATGATATGAATCAACAACACATGAGCAAAAACATAATCAACACACATAAAACCAAGATTTTTACGTGGAAACCCGGTTAAGGGAAAAACTATGATGGGGATTAACCTACAAGATTTATTCTCTATTAAAAGAACAGAAAATGGGAAGGCACTTGCCTTCGGGTGCACTACCCAAAGCTCATTGCTCAAAAGAGGCTCACTGCCTACAAGAACATTTACAATGTTAACATAGAAAGGTTGAACTGAGAAATAGCATCTTTTTCATGCAAGGTTTAGTTCCATTGAAGTGCACAATACCTCTACTCTGCCCCCACTCACTTCCTCGCTACATCCACATCCTCACTTGCATCAACACATTTCCACAACTTCACAACACTTATTTATACAAGTCATCAACTTTGGAATGAACATCAAAGTCGTCCAAACAATCATCTATCTTGAACATTCTCCAAGATAGACATTTCAAGCAATTATAATCACAAGACTTAATATGCTACATGCGAACCACTACACTGTCGACCAAACATAACTGGGACTCAAATCTTCCCCAAACATCACGCCACACTCCATAAGACTTCTCTTAGATCATCTGCAACATGCTCCATGCATCCGGTTGGCCAAGACTGGAAAGAATAGCAAGACCCAAGGAGAAATCTTCATCCACGAGCTCAATCCTCAATGCAGACCATCAACACAACAGGCACTTGATTCAGAGACCACCACAAGCATAATGAAATCAACAGGAACAACCACTATAATTCAGATCACTAGAAACACTTGCACCTTCATCTAGGAACTCAAGAACACCAACTGCCATGACTGTCATACTAGAAAGATTGCTTGCATACCTCCAACCCATGAACCACTTGAGTTGACAATATACACCGACATCCCAAACACACCTCTAGATCTGCAAATCATAATATTCCAATGCGGATCAATCTGGACCAAATTTCTGTCACTCTGTCACCTCTGAATAACTGCAAAACCCAGTTCTACTCAGATGGCCATAACTTCACCAATTCTCCACGCGGACCTCTCAAATCTTGACTGGAGCAACTTCAGACAATCCTCTACAAACCCTTTAATCTGTAAACTCTAATCTTCAGCTTACTAGGAATGCAGAGCAATCTTCTTCACTTGAACTGCACTATCTTCACTACCTCTGACAGAGAGATATGTAACTCACTTGTTTCTTCTGGAGAGGCTAATTTTCTCAACATACAAGTCTTCTAAACAAGAAAGAGAATAAGATATAGTTGACACTAATGACAACAAGGATATGTTGACATCAATGACAACACCGATTAGGCACATATTTGCAACAATGGATTAATTCTTAAAAACTCTTGAAGACAAGTTAAATAATTTAAACAAGTAACATCTAACAAGTCATTTGTCTCATATATATTAACCAAATCCTCAATTCCATTGCTTTTCATCCCCAGTAAGTTTACACTTATCTAATATACATGAAAAAATGCTCAACCATTAACCTATAAATATGACAATTAAAATTAAATATATTTCAAATTTATTAATTATATACATAAAAACAAAAATTTAAAATTTAATCTATCAAATAACTTTAAAATATGAGAAACTTAATTTTTTTCTATTTTTTTAAATCCAATGTTTGAAATGTTGTGTATGTAATTTTCTTAACTAATTGAGAGGGTGATGATTAGTCCTAATGTGTATGAAATGTTTCATGTGTCTCAAGGTAACTGTGGGAAGAAATTTTGTATCCTAGTTAACCATATTTATAGAATACATTTAGTGAGTCAAATTTTAGTCTAGGTAATATGCTCATAGCAAATTGTTGAGAAAATTTAGATCTCTACTATGACATCTAAGGAAAAATCTTCTCTCACAATTTCAAATAAACAAGAGTTTAGGAATACTACATTTTCTCCTAATCTCTATAAATCTGAAATAACAATAATTTATTTTTATTTTTCCATTTAAAAATGCCAAAAGAGATTTTTTAAATTGAAAAAAATAATTAAATAATCCAACTAAAATATACAAATTAAAACTTCTTTTCCTAATTAAAATGCCATAAATCTTAAGTTATTTTCCAATATGAAACTTATAATTTAATCAAATGTTTATAATATTAGTAACTCATTTTAATAGAAAATGTCTTGTAAGCCAAGCCACCACTAGTGAAGGAACCATCACCATAAATATACTTGAAGCTACAATCTGGATTGCATCCGATTTTAAAATTATCCAAAGCATCACAAAGAGAGTCACTGTAGGGAACGATGGAATATGTAGATGATCTGGAGGGATCAAAGATTGGCATAGATTGATTGAAGCACTTCTAGCAAGGCATACACTGAGTCCAAATCAGATCACTCCCTGCGTCCACAATCGCTTCGAAACTCATCGATGGTGTTCCAACTGCAACGCTCATTAGAAATTCTCCCTATCATAGCTGAAGGGGTGTTTTAAGGTCTAATGCCCACTTCTCTATTGCTCTACAAATGCCTCTATCTTCATCATTTTTCTCTTACTTCACTCCACTACCAAACGCAATCACTCAAAAAATCTCAAGTCTCATTCTGATTTGCACTTCAAACTCACCCTCAATTTTCCATTTTCATCACTGCTCAATTTGGGCAAAGCACTAAACTGTGTCTTCGAAGAAGAAGATATGATGGGAATAATGAAGTATATGAAGGCCACAACGCTCAGCAGCTTGGACACTTCATTTTCTTTTTCACTAATTGTGTGTCTCCAAGAGAAAGAACGAGGGAGTTGATATAAGCAGTTAATGTGTATTACGTTTCCAACACAAAAGAAAGTCATCTAAAAGGGCTATTCTTAAATATCACCCACTTCAACAATCAAAAGTTAATTTGGGCCAATAAAAATAAGACAAATATTTACCACTTTTTATTGCGAATGAGGTGTAAAATTGCTATTGAGTGTTTGACCATTGAAGTGGATGATATTTAAGTAGAGTGGTCTAAGAGTAAATGGGCTTGTGTTACATTTCCCACCTGGAACAAAGTCTTACGTTGCCCAGTGAAAAATTTAAGGAAATATTTGTCGTGTTTTAATTTAAATATCATATTATGATGGAAAAATGTAGGCTTCACTTCAATTTGGCCAATAAAAGTAGGACAAATATTTACCACCTTTTGTTTTCAATGGGGTGTAAAATTGCTACTGAGTGTTTGACCATTGAAATGGATGATATTTAAGTAGAGTCACTTCAACAATCAAAGGTCAATTTTGGCCAATAAAAGTAGGACAAATATTTACCACTTTTTGTTGTGAATGAAGTGTAAAATTGCTATTGAGTGTTTGACCATTGAAATGGATGATATTTAAGTAGAGTCACTCCAACAATCAAAGGTCGATTTTGGCCAATAAAAGTAGGACAAATATTTACCACTTTTTATTGTGAATGATGTGTAAAATTGCTACTAACTGTTTGACCATTGAAATGGATGATATTTAAGTAAAGTGAAAAACGTGTAATAGTTAAGACTAGTAAACATTATATATTTGTTGGATAACTTGTTGGGACCTAAAATTTCATACCAATTTTTGCAAAATTTTAGGTTCCCATATGTGAAAATCAATTTCAACACTCACAGATACACCTGCACAATATGCTCAAGTGGCCTACTTTGAAGCATTATAATTCGGAGCTGGTTCGTCGTCATGCAAAATCATTTCACAAACATGTTTGTCTGCCACATGTAAGTGAGCACACCTGATTTCAGATTCCTATGATCAGTTTTGACTAGGTTTTGAAGAACCAAGTTGGAGGGTTCTGGTAAGGTTGGTTACTTGCATAATGTGAAATTAGCCCGAGAGGCCAACTTTGGAAGTTGATATATAGCAGATAAATGATGATCCTGAAAAACTAATCAGTGTTTCGTATTCTCCTCATAATAATGTACCTTCATACCAGTTTTTGGGACCTCAACATCTCGTTTGCTATTTTTTTAAAATCATTCAAAACTGTATAGTGGAGAAAATGCATAAATTAATGATTTAATATTGGTGTCTATTGTCTGTTGAGCTGAGCAATTATTTGGTTGTCTCCATACTGTTATTTCTTTGTTATTTGAACCTGAGTTTCCAAGTTGATATTTCAGTTTCATGAAAACACACTTGTTGTTTTCGTGTAATCAAATTAATTGGTTTCCATTACAGATATAAAATCTTTTTGATTGATTATAGTAACCTGGAGGTAGCATTTGGATAGGTAAGAGTAGCCCTATAATTATCAAGATTACCATACTGTCTCCAACTCGATATTGTCTTGTTATTCAAATTGAGCATCAACTCCATTTGTCAATACACATTTGCTGTCATTGTGTGATTCTTTTGATCGGTTCCTTCAAGCAAGGATTAAAAAATCCTTTCAATAAGTCACAGTAACCTAGTAAGATTCGAGTGGATCACTAATTAGAGTCTGTCAGTCACATTCTTTCACATTTATACAAGCTATAAACAAACACAAGTGCCAAACAATTAGGATTGTAACCAATAAGTAAATCATATATCATATACACCTTGACTCCATTAGCCCAACAGAAATAGGCACAGGTCATACCAATTCCATTTTAGGATTCTATAAAATCTCATTCAAACAATTACATCTCAAATCTTAGTATTAGGAGTAGGAGTAGTTTAGAAGCTTGCATCTATTACATTTTATGCCATTGTGATAGATTTACTAATCCAATCAAGTCATATAGTGTTAAGTCTGCTTTAGTTACAAAGGTACACCCGCCTAGGTTTGCAGGACCTGAAGTGTAGGGAGCTAATAGCTCTGTCAATTGGTCCAAAAACATTGCAAATACAAACATAGAGTCTGGCATCCTCTTAGGGTTAGCAACCTGCATTTTTGGGAACCAACAAAATGGCGACTCTGCTGGGGAGAACGCATAGAGAAACCTGGTAGTAGACCATGTTATTAGAGTCAGAAAATTAAAAGGCATAACTCTGCTGGTGGAAGGAAAAAACCCAGAAAATTGATTAGTCCTCTAAATGGAGGTGGTGACTCTACACAAAATTCAAATACAAATTGGTAAACTCTACTGGCAAGAACCCAGAAAGATGAAATTTTCCTCTTCTCACAAGAGGTGGTGACTCTCAAAATAAAATTGATGAAACGTGAAAAAATATAACATACCCCCTTTAGATGCATTCTTTGAAATAAGAAGACATGAAGGAGAATCTAGATATAAGTTGTTCATCAGGTTGGGGGATATCTATGAACAGATACCTTTTCATCTCAAACCTAGTGTATCCTTATTTATTAAAATGTTCATGCTTGCTTATGTGCCTATGTCTACTAATTGGCCTGAATCATTAAAGCCAGTTACTATAGACCAATTGGTTAAATTGATTCCTATCATAGAAAGGAAAAGGCATGAGGATATTATCAATATTGAATCCAATGATATTGAATATGACGAAACTAATATAACAATACGACCAGATATGGATGGACTAGCTACCTACCCAGATCATGAATATAACCAGTATATGGGGCATTATCAATACCAAATCCCATATCAAAACTTGCAAAGCAATATTAGCCCTCGGGTCAATCAAAGTCTACAAGAAGAAATAAGATGGCAGCAACTACTTTTCCAACAGAGGGTGATAGATCTTGAAGTGTACAAACCAATTGATTTTAGAAACATTCAAGGTTATCCAAATCGTTCTCCCCCTTTAAATGTTGAAAATCATTTGCCAAAATTTAATGGATGTAAATGGGAATCTACAGATGTGCACCTACAACAATTCATGGATAGAGTGATGAATTGGCAAATCAATGGAGAAGACGTTATCATGAAGCTATTTGTGAAAACATTAGGAAATGCTGCCAAAGATTGGTTTTACAACCTTCCTATGCTTTGCATAACTTCATGGAATGAACTTGCAAATAAATTCGTGTGCCAGTATAAAGAGAAAAATGATGAGTATTTTCAAAAGGGAAGTCAAAGTAAATTTGGGGAATCTAGATTTTCTTTGTTCAGGAGAACATTGGATATCTATATGCAAATACCTGTTAATGTTAGGCCTGATGAATCCATCTGCATTGAAACATTCATGAAATTATATGTGTCTCATTCAGAAAAATGGCCTAAGTCACAGAAACCAGTTACTTTTGACCAAGTGTGTGAAATGATTGGTTTCGTAGAGGAAATTAGGTATGAGCATACTGGCAATGGTAAATTACCAACACAGATAATGGCGTGGACAAATATGAAGAAAGTGATCAAATAATGCAGCCAGTAGATGAGACATATGATCTTGCACGAGACTTGGAGCCCCAACATATTTCAGAAAATGAGAGTAGTCTTCAAAATGTGGATGGTCCTTTTATCCCATCCCACCCACCGCAATATATGAATCAACAATGTTGGGGGGAAGAAGAATATTGTTTTCAAAAGATGGGTATACTAGAATATGAACTCCAAGTGTTTCCAAACCCATGTTATCCCGAGGATGAAGTCTTTTCAGATAACCAGGGTGAATATTTTCAACAAGAAGAACAAAATCTTGATCAAGGGGAAATACACATAGCAAAAAATAATCTTCAGGCCTGTTCAAAATCATTGTATGATGATATAGCACAAGAAGATGAAGAGGATGAAAGGTATTCAGACAGTCAGGGAGGTGGATATTCTGATGAAAAATCTATAAATGACCATGTTGATACAATATGTACATCGAATGTTGAGCATTATAGTAATGTTGAAAAGAATGATGAAAATTTCAGTGAGAGGGTTGATGAAGAAACATGCTCACTTGATAGTGAGCATATTTCAGACTTGCTCACTAAAGAATATCAACGATACATACATAAAGATGATACCCAAATACTGTGTCCAGCACATATATCTTTTGACAATGAATCCATTCAACATGGTAAGAGTGATGAAATATATGAGGCCATATTTCGCAAGTCACATTTTTGCAAAGAAGAGATAGATAGTGGTCATGAGTTCTCTTGTAACACTGATCCAGAGATAAAGATGACCATTGAACTAGAGGAGGTTGACGAATCCAGTATGTATGATTGGCATATTATTGACTCTCAAGCGTGTGGGGAAGATGGATATGTTAAAGGAAAAGATATGGTGTTTTATGTTGGAGCCAGCATTGATGATAGCATGTGTCAGAAGTAGCTTGATTTATTCCATTTTTCAATTCAGTTAAAAAACTAGCATTTAGTCAGTAACAATAGATATGATAGAGTAAGACATCCTACAAGGTTTGACAATCATAACTTCCTTATGTCATACAATGATGAAGGTGTTCAGACTATGCCTGACTTCCAGATACTGAATAATACAGAACACACAGCATAAAATATGATGCATTAATGAACTGTACAAACAGATTTAGTCAAGCAGATGAGATATCATTACAACATGATCAAAACAAGGTTTTTGACAGGGGAAAGACATGGATTTTCCTTTTTGATATGGTCTTTTGACCATATCAATTTTGGGGCAAAAGTAGATTCTGTTACCCAATGGAGAAGGCACCGGTCTGCTCCCCAAAGATCTGGGATCTTGCTATGCCCGCAGGGGGCATACATCCCCAAATAGAGCCACTGTTGGGACCTAAAATTTCATACTAATTTTTGCAAAACTTTAGGTTCCCATATGTGAAAATCAATTTCAACACTCACAGATACACCTGCACAATATGCTCAAGTGGCCTACTTTGAAGCATTATAATTCAGAGCCGGTTCGTCGTCATGTAAAATCATTTCACAAACATGTTTGTCTGCCATATGTAAGTGAGCACACCTGATTTCAGATTCCTACGATCAATTTTGACTAGGTTTTGAAGAACCAAGTTGGAGGGTTCTGGTAAGGTTGGTTACTTGCATAATGTGAAATTAGCTCGAGAGGCCAACTTTGGAGGTTGATATATAGCAGATAAATGATGATCCTAACAAACTAATCAGTGTTCCGTATTCCCCTCATAATAATGTACCTTCATACCAGTTTTTGGGACCTCAACATCTCGTTTGCTATTTTTTTAAAATCAAAAGCAAATGTAAAAAGTTCAATTGCCATATCTGCATTTCCAGAAAGTTGCAGAGAGGTCAACTTTGGCCCTTAATATTTCATGACAGAAGATGGATGGCGAAGAATCCTCTTACACATGCACTCATCAAGCCTAAATGAACTCAACTTTCCAGTTACAACTTCCCAGGAAGAGATTTAATGGGTTTTTAAAATTGCAAGTTGGTGAGCTTGAATCAGGTTTTGACAGGGGCAGTTTTCAAGGAGGTTAATTTGGAAGGTAATATCTAGCAATCGGGTCGTGTTCATAGAAAACTAATTGATGTCTCAAATTCTTCCCATGTTAATGTGCCTACATGCCAATTCTCAAGGTCCCAGCACTTTGTTTGATATTTTTTCAAAATCAAATCCAAATGGATTTTACACAGTTCTGTGACTGCATTCCAAGGCAGCTTCAGAAAGGTCAACTTTGAAACCTGATATCTTATGAAGGAAGAGGAATGATGAAAAATTGTTTTGCACACATGTTCACGTGACCTAAATGAACTAATCCCCACGATAGCAGCTTCTCAAAATTAGATTTGATATTTTTCTAAAGAGGCAAAATGATAGGTTTCAGTTGAGTTTAAATAGGTGCAAAACAGGCTGAGTGAGCTACTTTGATTGCGAGCATCTTTTAATCCCAATAACTTCACGCTAAACCATTTGTTGCGTTGAATTCTAGGGTCAAAAATCTACAAGTTTGTGTATTTTCGTGGCTCCGGGAGAGATTTTGATCAATTTTCCAGGGCAATCTTGGAGGCTACTTAGCCTGTTTTGCTCACTGTACAAAGTACCAGAAAGAAGATTCTGATGAAAGCCCATTTCATTTTCACACCTCATGAATGCACAAATGCAGTGTTAGGGCAATCTGGGGCAGAACTTGTTTCAAAATGATTTTTTTTTTTGCTGGGCTCACATGGAACCCAACTTGTGTCAGACAAGCTTTAGTTGAAAGGCTAACCATGTTGAGGATGTTACAGCATGTGTCTCAAGTGTATCAAACTAGATGTGGAGATGACAGCAATTTAAAGTAGACACAGCTCATGAAAAGTTTGAGTTATTCAATTACCACTGGAGAATGGATGTTAAAATTAAAATGCATCTCTTCATAGCTCTTGAATTTGATGGAACCAAGCCACGAGAGATGGAGATGTACAAGATCTATACTTCTATTTTTCATGGCTCAGTGCTACAAGTTATGTTCAACATATTGGCATCGGTCCCTATTGAAAGTGGGTCAGTACGAATACTCGCATATGACATTACTGGTGGCCACCTGTAATATAATTTTACATCTATTGGTCATTTATTTGGCAACACACAAACCCCTACATCCTTATCGTTTCCTTATGGATGAGTGTAAAATTGGCATCTCAAGCATCATATTTTCTATGATTAGACAGCTAAAAATGATCTGTCATCAAATAGCATTCTTTTGGCTCTACTGAGTGCATTCTACAAACTCCAATACAGTGACACCAGTGTGTCAACAAGAGATTTGACAAAATCTTTGGATGGGAAGTATATGATTCCTTTTCCACAGCATGATATACAGAAGCCAAACCATTAGGGGAAGCAATGAATAATAAACATGCCTTGATTTCAACCACCAAAACTCCTGTCGCTCCTCTAGTTGCTCACAATACAATTTTAACAAATATTCCATTTTAAAAGCCTAAAACTAGCAAACGTCTTCCTGTTTATTTAAACAGTAGTAAAGCAGCAATACCCCAAAAATTGGGTCGTGGAAGAGGCTATTGTGGAGCTTAAACGAGCACCAGAAAACTCTACAAGACTATAATTTGGTCAAAAAACACAAATTGATCAATTACAAGGCAGATTATGTGTTGTTGAACAAGAAAATACAATGTTTATTCTTGAAGCTCTCGCACCAATGAATCTTCTTACTATATTGAGAGTAACATCCTTGAAAGGGATGAGCATGTTCAGAAATTGGTTAAAAAATTAAACAAGTTGCATAAGGAAAAAATGGAGCTTGAAAGAAAAATACAAACAGGCATTACTATTACGTCTAGAATCTCCAAAAGCAACTTGTAACTTGTGCACCTCGCAGACTGTTTGTGACTGGGAAGACAGGGACAGTAAGTTTGTTAAAGTTGAGGCAATTATAAGATGTTGGTTTTCCCAAGTGTGCAACCATTTTATGTGATTACTTATCCCATTGATCCCGTGTTAGCATCAAAGATCAGCCACGAATATGCAGAAGCATGCTTCCCTTGTTGCATCATGATTTGGACTTACCTTGTTTACTCATTCTCCACCGTTGCCTGTGAAGAGTGAGGGTGGACGGGCCTCGAATGTGGAGGTATAGACAGGAAATTGAAATAGTTTGAAAATATCTTGAAGAGATATAATTTCATTGGATGCGATGATTGTGGATATGTATAGAATGGATTTAGGGTAAAATGAACACACAGAAAGAAACCCTAAAATGGAGAACCTCAAAATTGCATATCGGAGTGACTTGTTCTGTCGGAGCAAAGTTTTCAGGTCATACCGATCTTATGACTATGCCGATGGATATAAAACAGAATAATTAATTTCTAATCCTCCCGAAATACTTATGAGGTGGGGCCCAAGAATGTAACTAATGAAAAATTGCACAAGATATATATCAGCCAGACATACATAATCGGTGAAAAATCTCCAAGTCTCCCCAATCTCATATGTCACACAGATGAGCAAAGTATTAAAATAAACGCATCGGGAAGATCAATTGTGTCGGGATGATATTTTATTTTCTTAACGATGATGCATATTACTCCGATGAGAGAATTTAGGAAGTATTTTTTGCTGAGGAATGATATATTTCACCCAGGAAATGCAAAACCATGCATTAGATGATTGAGATAATTGATTTCACCGAGGAGTATTTTTTATTAGGTGAACACACAAAGAGTAAATGCAATGTGAAATCTTTTTACCAGAGGAGTTAAAAGTGGGTAATTATTTTTGCCAAAAGAATATTTATTTAAATATGGTAAAAATAATAGTAGCCAAGAACATTTTTAAATCTTTGAGAAAACCCGAGAAATACTTTGGGAAGAATCCCACTGATGGATAAATTAAAAGATAGGTATAGTAAATTCACCATATTAAAAGGTGTTAGGTGAATTTAGAAGTTTCATGATTAAATAATCACATATTTCCGAGAAGTAAAATATTTCCAGGACAATAATTAAAAATATTTGCTTGAAGAAATTATCAGAATAAAAGGTCCATCTATCTAATAATATGAAAGAAAAAAATAAGTATTGAAGGGAGCAAATAAATTAATCAAGTGTGATTATAAGGTAAAATGTGAATTTTACATTTTCCATTAAAAGGGTCATGAAATAAAAATGATTGAAGAGCATTTTTTGAAAAGGGAAAGGTTTTTCTAGAAGGATTGAATCAAGAAGGTAACTATTTTTATGAAATTTGGTAAAACTCTTTCACTGAAGAAGTTAAAGGGATGATAATTTTCACCCAAATAATAATTTTCTCCAAATAAAGGTGAAACGAGAAATGGAATATGGAATTTGGAAATATTTTTTCACGGAGAAGATTAAATTAATTATGAAAGATAATTAAATGAAGAGATACGTCTCAGCCGTTATATGAAGGGTTGCAACCCTAGAAGTGCAAGGTATATATGCATGAGATAAAGAAGGAGAAGAAGGAGGTA
Source organism: Cunninghamia lanceolata (assembly GCA_027924645.1). NCBI lineage: Eukaryota > Viridiplantae > Streptophyta > Pinopsida > Cupressales > Cupressaceae > Cunninghamia > Cunninghamia lanceolata. The sequence continues at coordinate 1,739,814 of BSBN01001161.1, forward strand.
GATTAGGATCAAGAGTAGATTAGGAAACACATCAGTTAGATAACAGGATGGATTGACCAATTGCCAAAATAAAATATTATGTTGTACATTGTAAAATCTTTCGAAACTATATAGTGGAGAAAATGCATAAATTAATGATTTAATATTGGTGTCTATTGTCTGTTGAGCTGAGCAATTATTTGGTTGTCTCCATACTGTTATTTCTTTGTTATTTGAACCTGAGTTTTCAAGTTGATATTTCAGTTTCATCAAAACACACTTGTTGTTTTTGTGTAATCAAATTAATTGGTTTCCATTACAGATATAAAATCTTTTTGATTGATTACAGTAACCTGGAGGTAGCATTTGGATAGGTAAGACCAGCCCTATATTTATCAAGATTGCCATACTGTCTCCAACTCGATATTGTCTTGTTATTCAAATTGAGCATCAACTCCATTTGTCAATACACATTTGCTGTTATTGTGTGATTCTTTTGATCGGTTCCTTCAAGCAAGGATTAAAAAATCCTTTCAATAAGTCACAGTAACCTGGTAAGATTCGAGTGGATCACTAAGTAGAGTCTGTCAGTCACATTCTTGCACGTTTATACAAGCTATAAACAAACACAAGTGCCAAACAATTAGGATTGTAACCAATAAGTAAATCATATATCATATACACCTTGACTCCATTAGCCCAACAGAAATAGGCACTGGTCATACCAATTCCATTTTAGGATTCTATAAAATCTCATTCAAACAATTACATCTCAGATCTTAGTATTAGGAGTAGGAGTAGTTTAGAAGCTTGCATCTATTACATTTTATGCCATTGTGATAGATTTACTAATCCAATCAAGTCATATAGTGTTAAGTCTGCTTTAGTTACAAAGGTACACCCGCCTAGGTTTGCAGGACCTGAAGTGTAGGGAGCTAATAGCTCTGTCAATTGGTCCAAAAACGTTGCAAATCCAAACATAGAGTCTGGCATCCTCTTAGGGTTAGCAACCTACATTTTTGGGAACCAACATAACTGAAGATCCGCCTTTTCCAAATCTGATCTGTTTTTTGTCTTTTGCCTCCTCACTGCTATAGAAAGTTTCTATATTTTTAGTCAGTTTTTTTAATTAGTTGTTTTAGGATATGTCCATCTATCTTTATGGCATGTAGGAACCTTCTATCATTCGTTTGTTTTTTTCTTTTTTCCATATAAGTTTTTCCTTTCTAAAAACAATGTATAAAAAATGTATAAGAGTTGTAGCTCTCTATTTTTTTTCAATATAATAAAATAATTCTTCTTGTGTGTCTGCATATATCTTTTTATAATTATTTGTTTGTTCTTTTTTAAATCTGCTGTTATATTTGTTTTTTTTTAAATCTTCAATATTAAGTTAAAACGATTTAAACAAATATTTCTAATTCTATATGGGGTATCCACCTTCGTTGGGCATACGCGATTTGACATGTTCCACCCTCTCCTCATCACTTTGCCCCTCAATTTAATTGGGAAATGTTGTCAACAAAAAAAAGTTTCAGTCATCACTGTAAAGTCTTTCAAATGTACTCGAAGCTTCCAGGAAGAAATCTGCTGCCCACACGTATGGGAAATTGAAGTCTTTAAAGCTAGTCATGTCTGAGGTCCTTTGAATAAATGCGAATAGCAAACTCGTTAATCTGATCGGTGCTGGCAGGAATAAACATTGAATTACAAATCTCCCTGTATCTGATTCATTGCTCGCTGACATATATTGTACGAGGTGGTGTAAATACAAGCATTTTTATGATTCCTTCTTCTCTACTCTTGGTCACTGCCAGGCTGTCTATAAATACTATTGAATCCAATAACTACTGTACAGAAGAATTTTTAGAGACAAAAGCAATTATAGACAGTGCAATTCTTTTCACTATCAAGAGTATGTTTGTTTTTCCATGTCCAGTTGCTTTTTCAATGTACTTATTTTTTGGTTACCTTTTTCATCACTAGTGGTATTGTATAGCTTCAAGTGATAATGCTTAAAGATGGTTGTTGAGCTTGAAGTTTTAGCTTTATTGCTTATGAACCCTTAAATTTAGGATGTTATTGAGCTACTATTGTTATATTGTTGCATGCCTTACCTTGCAACTATTTTTCTCTCTGGTTTGGTATTAATTTGTTTGTTTTGAAGTAATTTGGAATGAATTTGTTTTTGTTAAAGGAAATTCATCTTCATTTGTTTGTGTTAATGTAATTCAATTTAATCTATTTGTGTTGAAAGTAAATTCCATTCCAATCTTTTTGTGTTAAAGTATAAGTTGTTAAATTATTTTGTACTAAAGTAATTTCAGATATATATGTCTTTGCTAAAATAAAATCTAGTAAATTTGTTTGTGTTAATGTAAGTATATCTAGCAGTGTTAATGCAAATTCAATGAAATTTATTTGTGTTAAAGTAAATTAAAGTAAACTTTTTTGTATTCACCAAATTATGTTGACCAATCCAAAGAATTGTATAGGAATTTATCAGAATCAAGAATTGAACTATTTTTATTTGGCCATGCCTTACCTTACAACTATTTTTCTCTCTGGTTTGGTATTAATTTGTTTGTTTTGAAGTAATTTGGAATGAATTTGTTTTTGTTAAAGGAAATTCATCTTCATTTGTTTGTGTTAATGTAATTCAATTTAATCTATTTGTGTTGAAAGTAAATTCCATTCCAATCTTTTTGTGTTAAAGTATAAGTTGTTAAATTATTTTGTACTAAAGTAATTTCAGATATATATTTCTTTGCTAAAATAAAATCTAGTAAATTTGTTTGTGTTAATGTAAGTATATCTAGCAGTGTTAATGCAAATTCAATGAAATTTATTTGTGTTAAAGTAAATTAAAGTAAACTTTTTTGTATTCACCAAATTATGTTGACCAATCCAAAGAATTGTATAGGAATTTATCAGAATCAAGAATTGAACTATTTTTATTTGGCCATGCAAAACTAAACTGTTCATGTCTTAGTTGTAGATTGAATCAAGTGAGGTCTGTCTTGAAGTAAATTCACCTAAATTTGTTTGTTTCAGGGCAAGTTGAATTGAATTTATTTGCATTAAGGTGAAATTTGTTGACTTTGTATGTTGATCATTTTAATGTTTTGTTATTGGAGTTTATTAGAGTAAATTTAAGAACCGTCGTAGATGGGTGAATCCCAACTATTCATGTAGGGGATGAGGATCAAGTTGAGTGAGTTTTCATTTTGTTTTTACACCAATAGTCAACACTTTGAGTAGAATTGAGTAGAATGTTAAGATGTTTCTTAAAATAGCAGAAACAATGGTAAAAGAAACCATCCCACATGTTTATGGATTCAAACCCTTAGAACACATTTGTAATAAGTAGTCATTGGGCTTCAATTTCATTTAGTGTCATTCCCTTTATTATGAAACTAGGAAAAAACTATATGTATAACCAAAAAGATGTGTCATAGAGCAATCATAGTAGGTATGGATCTCAAGGATTTCCAAACCTAAGTCAAAATAGCCTTATTATATTAGCCTTGAATAACTAGAACCAAGTGAAATTAGCAGTACGAGGCAAAGTGCAGAGGTGACTAAGCCACTATTGTAAGTGTCAAAATTTGCTAATCAAAGTGCTGGTGTAAAATTCTTAAATTTGAATGCTCATTGAGCTAATTAAAGAATATTATGTTTGATAGGGTTCTATCTCTTCATTAGAATGTAATCCTATAGTATCTATTGCATTCGAAAATAGAATTTATAGAAAATTACTCAATAATATGAATAATATGATTACTATAGTTTAGTATGTTAATGTAAAGACATGATATTTCCACAGTCCATCTTGAATGATAACTGATTGCTTCTGGACACAAACTGTGTAGAGCTTTTTTAGCATCGACGCTTCAGAACACACTCCGTGATCCATCATCAAGAAGAGGATGAAAATGATACAAAATTGCAGAAATTAGCTTCTTAAAAGAAAGAGAAAAGGGATAAAAGGGGGTGGGTTGTTAACACGCAAAAACAAGACAATGTAGAGAATCAAAAAACTTAAATAGAGAAAAAGAAAGATAAAAAGAGAAGGGTGGGAGGAAAGAGATTAAGTGGATGTAAAAAGGTAAAAGAATAAAAATTACAAATAAAAATAAAAGGAAGATAAAAGTGGGAGATGACGACAACATAGCGAAAGAGAAAAAAGGCATAAGGAAAGACAACAAGGGGGTGAAAGGAGAGAGAAGAGGGGAATCATATGGAAGGTGAGAAAGTTTGGGAAGATAAAAAGTAGAAGATAAATAAATAAGATGAAGGGAAGATAAAAGTCGGAGATAAGGTCAAATTAGTAGACGAAAGAGAAAAAAGACAAAAGGAAAGAAGACGATGAGGGTGAAACGAGAGAGAAGAGGGGAATCACAGGGAGGGTGAGCAAGTTTGGAGGGAGTCAAGAAGAGGGTACCAAGTTGGGCTTAGGCTCCAACCATCTTCACGGTTAAGGTTGGAAGGGTGGTTTCTGATAAAAATAGCTTCTTTAAGTTTTCTCCTGAAGAAACTATCTTCTTTGACTAGAACATGAGCATCTTCAATGCATATGTGGTGTTTTGTGCATGAGGAATGCTCTGCCAAGGCAGATTTTGTGATTCTCCTTCTCCTCCCACCCTTCTCTTTTTATCTTTCTTTTTCTCTATTTATGTTTTTTGATTCTCTACCTTGTCTTGTTTTTGTGTGTCAACAACCCACCTCCTTTTATCCCTTTTCTCTTTCTTTTAAGAAGTTAGTTTCTGCAATTGTGTATCATTTTCATCCTCTTCCTGATGATGGATCACGGAGTGTGATCTGATGCTAAAAAAGTTCTACATAGTTTATGTCCAAAAACAATCAGTTATCATGTTAATATAAATCTTTTTATTCTTGATTAGGATAAATGGATATTTTAACTAAATTAGCCCATTTTATATTTTTTATGCAATCATAAATTATCCAAAGCATCGCAAAGAGTCACTGGGAGGAACGGTGGAATATGTAGATGATTTGGAGGGGTCAAAGATTGGCGTAGATTGATTGAAGCACTTCATGCAAGGCATACACTGAGTCCAAAACGGATCACACCCCGTGTCCACAATCGCTTCGAAACTCACCCTCAACTATCCATTTTCATCACTGCTGAATTTGGAGCAAGCACTAAACTGTGTGTCCGAAGAAGAAGATATGATGGGAATAATGAACTATATGAAGGCCACAATGCCCAACAGCTTGGAACACTCCATTTTTCCTTTTCACTAATGCCACGTCTCAGAGAGAAGGAGCGAGGGAGTTGTTATAAGCAGTTAATGTGTATTACATTTCCAACAAGGAAGAAAGTCGTCTAAGAGTAAACGGGCCCGTGTGTAATGTTTCCAATTTTAGCGGGAATATTTCACGGGAGAAGCCTGAGACTATCGACCACCTTTACAAAGCTTACCAACCTTATCTGCAATGTTAGTGGAGGACAACCTTGCATTCGTAACGTGTTCTCCCAAAAATCTATGCGCTGGGAAGTGACAAGTCAAACAGACTCACCATTCCACGTGATAGCAATGCTAAATGGGGAACACGGTGTATAGATAATTAAATTTATGTCCCGCTTTATGTTTCCACGAATCCATAGTCAAAATGGAGAAGCCCAAGGGTTGCAACTTAATAAAATGGCACCATGCAAACATAGGAATATAGTTGAGGGCCTTCATTGAATGGAAGGAGGGTGCAATTAAAGTGGTGTAACTATGGGTTGCGAAACTTGAAGGGACCAGGTAGGGATGCAAGTGTACTCATAAATAATCATGTTTGGGTCACCCTTTTTAATGACAAAATGCATGATCGAAATGTGATCTTATGGAATGCCATAATTGCAAGATACTCTAAAAATGAAAAAATAGAGGAAGCAATTGAGCTATGCTTGAACGAAGTGACATCAGTTGGATTGCAATGATCATAGGACATTTACAATTTCATTGTTGGAGCAAAGTCAAAATCAATGAAGCTAGAAGGTAATAGAGGATGAGGGAGAGGGAGAGGGTGAGGAGGTGAACAACAAAGGCATCCACCGCTTCAAGCGAGTGGTGAACAAAGGGATCAAGGGAGAGCATAGGGAGTCCAATGCAGACTAAATTATGTTGTAGCCACTAGGTTTCCACCTGGCTCTAGGAAAAACTTTAAGTGTGGAGATCCAAGCCAACCTACTTCAATTGGTTAAGAAGAGATCAAGACCCTCACCACGTATGGAGATGAGGAAGGGAACAACATTATACCTACAAGCCTATTCGCTGCTGGAGTGCTCTACCATTGAGCTACTAGCCCCTCTTGGACCAGTCCATCGTTGGTCTGGGTGTGGCTTATTTCCAACACCAACACCTCCCCTTAAGCCACACCTCTCGTGTGCTTGGGGCTCCTAGCTTGGGCCTAGCTCTGATACCATGTTGAGACATGGACCAACTAGGACTCGAACCTAGGACCTTCCATTCGCTACTGGAGTGCTCTACCACTGAGTTACTGGCCCCTCTTAGACCAGTCCATCGTCGGTCCGGGTGTGGCTTATTTCCAACACCAACACCCCCCCTTAAGCCACACCTCTCGTGTGCTTGGGGCTCCTATACCATGCTAAGACATGGACCAGCTAGGACTCAAACATAGGACCTTCCATTTGTTGCTGGAGTGCTCTACCAACTAAGCTACTTGCCCCTTTTGGCTAGCCCATCGTCGGTTCAGGTGTGGCTTATTTCCAACACCAACACCTATTTTATGATTTTGTTTAACAATAATTTTTTAAATCGATTGATTGTAGGGTAGGAATCAATGTAATAATTATCTGTTTTTTGTAACAAGGCTATGAGAAACTTGTCTATATAATAAATTAACCGAATCCCTTATTCTTTTTTATATAATCCCTTGTAGAAACAAATATAATCCCTTTATCAAAGTAGCAAAAAAAATAATTAGAATTAAAATCCATGTAAAAACCAAATATTTAATGGCTATAACCCAACAAAGGAATACTCCATGAAAGTCTATGGAAAAAGAAACAATCTCCATGAAAATAGTTTTTCATAACCTATTACCATAACAACACTCAAAACTATCATCTTCCCAATCAAACCAATTATAGAAGAGTTAAAGAAACACAATTTTCCCACCAAAGTTTTGTTTTTACAACTACTCTCTCTCTCTCTCTCTCTCTCTCTCTCTCTCCAACCACATATCAAGCTTCACAACAATTACAAAATTCTATAGAACCAATTCAACAATCACATACACCATTACATAAATAGTGCATGGCTACACTATACAAAATAGATACACATTGCAATTGACAAAGTACTAGTGTTTCTCAAAGTTTTGGGAACTACAACTAAGTAATTATCTTCTCTTTACAAATGTGTATTACATGAATAGAGTGAAAATAAACAATTTTAAACCATGTCTCATACAAGTGTCATTATAAATATTTATCAGTTTGTAGTGGGCACTTGCAACATATCTTATATATGTGTTGCAACTTTTTCAAATTCCCACATGTTATGTCCTATCAAACAAACATGAATCAAGAACATTTTCATATATGGATATGCCTTTAATTTTATATTTTACTTTTCATAATTCCTATTATTATTTCTCGCTCATTTACTTCTATAGTTTTAAATAGTCTCAACCAATGAGCACACATAGGTGGTGGAGCATGTGTTACTTTCTTCTTTCTCTACTACTAGGCAGGCATGAGGATGGTATCTACAAGCCACACGACAATATGCATTCTTTATATTATGCACTATCACATTAGGAGAGACACCAAGAACACCATACAATGAAAAAGAGAGGGAGCATATTAAGTGTGAATTTCTCTAATATTTGTAGCCATTTTATGTGTAAACTACCTTAGTCTGACTCCAATTCTTACCCTCAAAATTCTATAATATTATATTTCTTCTATAAGATGTACATTTATTGCTCACTCTTATGCCTAAACTCATCGTTTTCTCAATAAAAAAAGCATGTAATATGCATGAATATATGTCATTCATAACTATTTTATGTGTCAAAACTGATTTTAAGTTTACCCAATATGTTTTGAGGTAGAATCTTGCAAACTTTATTCAACTCATTCTTGCTAACTTATAATTGAGGGCAATTCCCATGTTTATAAGCACCCCTTCATCACAAATAGTCACGATCACCAAACCCTTTGTACACTTCATACTCATGACACCTAAAGCATCTAGTTATTCTATGTCATCTATATCATCTAGAACAATTAGAAGACTCAAGTTGTTGCTCCTTCCTAAACAATTCCAAAGATTTCTAATTCCTTCCTCTACACTATACAAACTATGTTAAACTTCATTAAATAGCTATTTAAGGAGAATATTTTGCACAAATGCTAATTTTCTTCTAGTACAATCTTCTCTCACATCAAACAAAAAAGTATGCTTGAGTGTATCTTGAGAAGTTTTGGAACTTAAACAACTCTTTAGATAAGGATATTTTTCTTAATCCACCCATTCCATAAATGATAATGATCTTAGCATTCTCTTTCTATGTTTTTCAACTCACACCTCATTTCAAAATCTTCTACAATCTCCTTAAGTCCTACTAGATGTTTGCTACACCCTTAATCCTATGGGTGCATAGGGTTATGAGTAGTCATCTTGTGGCTACCTTAACTCTTAATTTAGTTATATAATCATTAATGTAGTCTTATATAGGTAGTTAGGTTAGCTTGGGTGACACCCAAGGCATAAGTATGGTATATATAGGAGGTAGAGGTTAGTTATTATCATCATATTGAGTATTATGTTCTTATTGAATTCTATTAGAGGTATCCCCCTCAAAGTTGTTTAGGAGGTTGCCCCCTCACAATGGCATATTATTATCAAGTATATGCAACATATTTCCTATTATAATCTTCTATTGTGTAGTTTATTTCATTATGAGTGGTATTAGAGCATGACCTTGGCTATTGAAGGGCAAGAAACAAGGCATTTTTTTCTAATTTTGAAGGGCAAATTGTGAAGTGCATAGCTCTTTGAATTTAGTTATTTTATTTTAATTTTTAAAGGGTTTTTCAAGGACATATTCAATGTTCTATAGTCAAGATTTGAGTCCATTTGGAGAAAAATTCAAGGATTTATTACAGAATTAGGGTTTCCAACAATTTCACTCCAAGGCTACAAATCAACGAAATTCTTAGATATTTTTTTGGGAAGTGAGATCTTGTGTCTAGTAAGTTATAGTAAAATTTTTAGATTGATTGGATTTCTCTTAACATATAATTTATTGCAAAATTATTTTGTCGCACCATGGTGGGGGCTTCAACAAGAGGCAAAGGAAGGAATCTCGTCACTCTTAGAAAATTCCTTACATAGAGGACCCATCAATAGAGGAGAGGGATACCATAACCTTGGATGATGTAAGGGTAGAGACCAACAAGATGAAGGATGAAATCTTGACAAGGATGGATGCAAAGATAGAAGATCTCGTGGAAAGGCTCGAATGAATAATTTCTCACCAAGGTATTATAAATTCCAAAGTGATGGAGTCCCACCACAAGGTTTTGGAAGAATATGTTTCTTCTAAGGGACATGATTCTTTTGGGTTTGACTTAGATTTGAAGAGGAATCATCACCCAAATAATTTAGTGCATTTATAACTTAAAACTTTAATGCATGGATTAATTTGTTTCCCATTTCAATAAATATATATTTTTAAATAAATCTTGAAAGTTGTGTGTACTAAAAACACAACTATTTCAACGGGACATCATTTTTTATCTTAACTATTTATCTAAAATAGAAAATGATTATATCATCTCAACCTGAAATCTCTCCTCTAATGCACCATATTTTTTTCAAAATATTTAATAAACTTTAGTATTTTTTCTTGAGAAGACAATCGACCTTATATTTTTGTGCTAATAACCTACTTTTAGTCAAATTAAAAAGAAAATACAAACACTAATTTTAAACTATTAAAATTTATATTTTTAAAAACTACACTTATAGATCTACAAAAGGTATATTTAGATGTTTATTAAATATTATTTATGTCAGTGGGAGTTGTGAAAACATGAAATTTTTCAAATAATTTTATTTTTTGTAAATTGGTCCCAAATTGATGCTGCATATGTATCTAGTGCACACTTCCAGCTGGAAGAATTATGGCTTAGAGCTAATTTAGGTAGAATGGATCCAGCTAGAACATGTGTTTGACCAAAATTAACTTTTAGTTGGAAATTATTAAATTCATTTGTGTTGATAAGTTGGCCTAAAGTGGGACACAACTTTGAATTTTCACCCAATAAAAGAAAGTAGAATTATTAATTAGACTTAAAACACAAGGAAATCTTACTCTAAATTGAGTTCACAACTAGTGATAAATTTGAAATATAATGAAGAGCTTGTTTGCAATTATCAAGATGTTGAAAATACCTACTATTCTATTGGTATTAAGAGAATCCATCAACATACTATCATTTTTCTATGTACTGAAGTTTTGAAGGCTTCATGTTGCAAATCACAAGAATAGTCTTAGCTTTACTCTCTAACATCACAACCAACTAAGCCAAACACCAAGATGACTCTACATATCCTTTGGAAAATATGGTGATTTAAATTTCTACAGATTATATGGTTGTCTCAATGGTACAGAGAAATGATTCTCCAAGTTCTTTATCTTCTGAATCAAGAAATTATCATAATCATTTTGCCAAAAGAGAATTGTAAATCTAGAGAGCTAGAGTTTGTTTGACATTGAGGTCTCTATGGTTATACAATCATGAAGATTTAGACACCTACATCTTTTTTCCTTGATGTTTTAAATCCTAGAGAAAACGTTAACTTTCACATTTTTTTGGCTAGATAAGAATGAAGTAGCAAGGTGAGTTGAAATTGAGGGAAGTAAGCATATACATAAATAAATGGAGGACAACTTAATCATAAATGCTAGTAAAAATACTATATGACAAAGAATGGAATAGAACTTAGGTTGTTAGGGTATGTAAAGAAAATTATATCAAAGGTATTCCCTCTATGAGAGGGAGTGGCCTACTTTTTCAAATCAATAGTTGAGAACTAAGGAGAAGGATGCAAGATGATTGGATTCATCCTAACTGAACATGTTATCTAGCATTAGTCACTCTTGTAGACACTTTTCAAACAAGGTTCTTAAAATGATAGAGTTGGCACCTCCTCAAAGCTGTCAAAATGTTGACGAGGAGTGTGAGCTAATGGATGTTTTCTAGAATTTTCACACCAATGTTGAATGAAATGTCCCTAGCATTGAGATGAAGGTTGTTCTTGCTTCACTTAGGGAAGAATATTTGAGTGAGGAAGAATATTTGAGTAAGGAATAATTAATGACCATGATTACAAGGTAGACTCTGATGGTGATGGGTATATTGGCTTGATGGATTTTATCAATCAAAACACAAGCAAAGTTTTGAGTCTTCACTCTATTTCTAAGGTAAGAGAGGCTTGTAGATTATTTGATGTGGATAAGAAAAGGTGTGTAATGGATAAAGGCCTTCATGAAATTTTGACATAGTTTGGTGAAGAGAGTAATTTGGATGATTGTCATTGACTTTTACACATGACAAATAATTGTATTCCATTACAGGTTATCATGTTATTTCATGTGGTCAAATACTTTATAGGAATCCACCAAACTTGTGTACTTGGCATACATGCAAATAAAATTAATATGAAAATTTGTATGTGTAGAAAAGGTAAATCACCAAGGCAATGAAAGAGGGGACTTTTTTCCCTTCTAAAAGGGTGTTCTTGAGAATATAGGTTTGCAATAATTGAATATGTTTAGAGTAGTCTTTATGGGTTTTTTGTGTTGTAAGAAGAATGTGTGGAACCTCCTTCAATTAGCACTCTATACATAATGTTGTGAGATTGAGATGAGTAGTGGATGCCAATGACATTTTATAATCTTGGAAGATGTGTAGTGTTATTCAATCTATGTTTGTGCTATGTGGTGTTCTTCCACTGGAGGGTTGACAAACCTTCCCATCAACCAAACTAAATGATGTTCATTTTATAAATGGAGTGCAATTGCTAGTTGTAATCATTTCAATAACACACACTAGAGATGATCAAGTTTCATACTTGAACAATTTAAAGAATGATGGCAACACATCATAATCTCAAAATCAAAAAATATAAATCTCATAAAAGATAGGATAAATATAACTATAAAATTAGATTTTTGTCCATTAAAATGTGTTTTTGGCAATGGACATACATGCTCAGCATTGGGGTAGGTGCATGAATGGGTGGTATAATAAAAATGTTGTTGACATGGAACAATTGCATAGATGACATCCAAATTTTTCCTTCAAAACATAATGGGGAAATTTAACTTAAGCAACATGTGTTTCCTAAGGCTAGTCAAACTATCTCAATCCTATCAACTCACACACCTTGGATCCCATTGAATAACTCAAGTCTTTGTATATAATTCATTTAAGCCCTTAATTTTTCTCGCCATGTGACGAGGGCCTCAAGTGTGTTGCCAACATTGCTTAGGAATCAATGTTGTTGAAGTGAATCTAGGTGATTTGTGTATCTGTCGAACTCCTTTCCCATGCAGCCTGACAAGCAATTAAATTAAGTAAAAATTAAATTAAAACAAAACATCAAAGAGTAGCCATATATTATTGTGTGAACTAAGAAAAACATCTAATTAAAAAAATCCTCAAGAATTTGACGAGTTAATTTTGACTCAACACAAAGGTTGTTCATTAAAGGTGTTCAAATTTCATACATGTAAGGTGGAGATTCATTGTAGATAATTTCGATTATATTCCAAAGACATCAAAGTGCATATATTCTGTCACTTCAAAAACTTGATGGGAAATTTGAAGAAAAAAATAAATAAAGTAATAATAAATGTAATGTCGATAGGTTTTTTGTTTCCTAGTATTTATGACATTGTTTGCAAAAAATTGCAGTCAAGATCTAATTATGGTAGTCCTTTTAATCTCCACCATTGATCTATGTAATTCATCTAGTATTCCTCACTAAGGGAATGTCTATTGGCATAAATCTTTAATTAAATTTAATTATTTTTGAGCTACTGATATTGTATATGCCTAATTTAGAAAAAGAAAATAGATTAAAATAGTATTAAACCCTTTATTCTAAATCAAATCATACATCCAATTGAGCTAAAGTTGCATGCAAAATAGAGAAAACAATAAAAGATCTCACCAGTATAACCTTTTTCACTAGCAATGGCAATTATGCTCTAGGATTTATGATTAAAAGAACTAGTGTCAATTTGCATTCAGGATTGAGATCTTATGACCTATGAAGGACTCAATTTATAAGTTTTTGGTGGATGGATTGATAAGGATAATATTTGAAGATACATACGGATAAGATTTTAGAAAGAGGATACATCATGAAGATATGATAAGATATTTATTTATTTATTTTAACTACTTGCACACTAATTAGAAATATAAATAAATCAAAATAGATAAGATAAGAAAGGATAGGATGAGAAAGGATAATCAATGGAATTATCTAATTATTTTAATTAATTAGATGCACATTAGTTAGAAATAGAAATGAATTGTGGAAGAGATATGATAGGATATGAGTAGATATGAATTAAGAATAGAAAGGAACCATGGAGAAGATATGATAAGATTAATTAATTAATTAAATATAATTTATTTGATTAATGTTGGAATATTAGAAGAATAGTTAAATTAATTAAATAAATCATATTTATTTAATTAATGTTGGAATATTAGAAGAATGGCTAAATTAATTACATAAATATGATATATTTAACTAATTTAATAATTTGAGAAAGTTAGTTAGTGTGACACTAGAATATGGTTAAATTTAGGTGTTTATAGATGTTTAACAGATATTTGTACTTATTGAGTTAATATAATATTGTAATGGTGAAATTTGCACATTGATGCCAATTCTCATTTAATTTTGGGTTTATTTTGATGGAAAGTTTTAACATAATTATATATTGATAAATAATATATTTTTGTGTAAGTTTGGTTTACTTCTTGATTCTTTATCCATTTTCATTTACACGTGTACATTTACATATTCAACCTTATTCCATTTTATTTGTACTCATTTTTATACATTCACCATTACTATCTATTTAGTACATTAGTCTTTGCACCCACATCTATACATTCACTTACCACCTTGATATTTGTGCCTTTCTATCCTAGGTCAACCCTATAGTGCCTAGGTTTGACCCGCACCACACAAAATTAACCCCCAAAATTGAAATGTTTAATTCAAATTTTGTCAATTCGTGTGTTTTTCAATAGTCATATGAAATGACTTAGTACACATTTACACAATTTATTACCATGTCTTTGAATTTAAACACACTCATTTGTGCATTTATAAAATATAAAAGGAAGTCTAAAAAATCCTAAACATTACAAAGGGAATCATTCTAAGAACTTTTCGAGTTGAAGCATTACAAGGAACCATAATTTGCATCAGAATCATCTAGGACACCTATATGTGTGAGAGTGGTGTCTTCAATATTCATTCACAACCATAATACTAATCTAATCAAGAGGTTGAACTAAGACCTAGGGATTCGCTTAGTAAATTGATGATATAGCACATTCAATCATAGGGTAGTAGAGAAAATTCATATTTTCATTTTTACATCTCAAAATCATATCTTTGATACCCTCCACATATGTTATGAACTAGTTAAAAAAAATCCCATTGCCACAAGACATTCTAAGTACCTATTTTTTAAGTTCTATTTTTTTGGTACTCCTTTTATTTCAAACCCTCATATTTTGTATGGAAAATGGCATGTACACCACTCGTCTAATTCTTGAAACAATTTAAATTATAAATATTGACATAAATAAAATTAATGGATTACTAAATTATTTAATTAAAAAAGAGACACATTATCTAATTCTTATGTATATTTACTTTGGTGTATCTAGTTTGATATAAGAGTTAAGAAAAAAATTAGGGGATGAATTGTGTAAGGCATATTTGAAAATTTATTTATTAATTATGATATTTTAATTAGTTCTATTTCTTTAAAATAATTATTTAGATAATTTAATATTTTATATTTACATATTTTATAAAGATTCTTTGATTTTATATCACTTGCAGGAAAAGGGGATTAGTTATTTGCAGTTTTAATTTAGTGGAGCTAATTTTTGTTTATGAAAGAAAATGAGAAAAAAATGGGTGTTAGGGAAAGATGAAAAGTCATGCTGTTTAGTTTTAAATAGATCAAGAAATGAATGAAGCAGGGACATTCAAGAGTCTATATTAAGATTTGGGGAGTCGGAGAAAAGGAGAGGAAGAGAATCTGGAGTAACAAGAAGAGAAGCACTTTTCTTGGAGGTATTTTATATGTATTCTGCAATCACATCAAATGGTACACATTCTACATTCATCACAGTTTCACATGTATATCATCTAGAATGCTTCTCATATAATCCATTTTGCATGCATTCTACAATCTTTATTTTTTATGAAACTTCTTTGAGGTAATCTATGTCACAGTTATGGTGAATTTGTTAAAGATTTCACATGTTTATCTGAATTCTTCCTTCAGTTTTTTACAAAGGCCTTTACTCAAGCCTGACGAGGATTAATTCTTTTGTGCCATGCATCCTTATATTGTGGTTTTTGCTTAAATTTTCTAAGGATCTTATGATTAATTTACTGTGCTTGTCCTGCAATAATTTTAGAGCATTCTTTTGAGCTTTGGCTGCGAATCCTTATTTTTGAATGCATGTCTTCTGTAGTAGCTGCACTTGTAGAATTTGATTAAATTTCCTTTTCTGTTATGCTTTGGAAGATGACTTTTAACCTCTGATACTTATTGAGTATAACGATCAGCCTCCATAACTTATCAATCACCTGTGCCATAACCTATGTAATCATCCTTTCAGGCATGATGTCGTCCTCCTTTCATTTTGACCCTCCCTCCGTCCTATAAAATTTTAGCTAGGTTTAACTAACTACTCCGTTAAACTTTTGAACAGTTTTCTTACTCATTTTATATAAATCTCAAATGACATTCTTTAACCTTCAACGACTTGTTCCTTCATGGAACCTGAGGACTCACTTCAAGTATTTGGTCCTTATTTTAAGCTCTGATCAGCTTCTCTTCTCATTGTTCATTTTTGGCCTTTCTAGAATTGATTGGGTTTAGTTTTTTTTTATTTTTTTACTGCAGTTATGTTACAATGAATCAACTTTTTCTTTGCTGTTGTTGAGAATCTTTGTGTTGCCTTCCATTACATATGCGTGAGCCTTCGAAATGCTAGCATGCATCAACATTCCTCTATATAAAATTAGTAACCTCTTTCTCTATATAAAATCGACCTCTGTGGTTAATAACGGTCTTTCCGTAATTAGACCATTAATAGTATCCCTGCATAATACCATCCTTAACACCATCTTATTGGCTTATTTCTGTAAATGATAACTTTGTAATTTCTTTCAATTGCATTAACATCTAGTTGTGCCTCCGTAGTATAAGAAATCCTTATTACTAGATGATGATAAAGTTCTTTTAATTCATTTTGTGCATATCATGCAATCATTGTTCCATGCGATGATACATTTTGAGGAACTCTGTCAAACGGTTTGTGTGCTTTTTTACACATGCACAAAACAGTTCCATCTATAACAACTAACAAAATCTTCCTTCTGTAACATCTTATCAATTCTGTATTATTATCGGAAATGCGGTTTTAGGAAATCATGCTAAGTTCTTTTAGAAATATCCACCGGCGTGAATCTTGTAGACACCCTAAAATGACCAATTCGTCGCACCACTTGTATTTCATCATTTGTCTAATCACCTGTATTTCACACATTAATTAAATAATCTAATTATTTAATTAATTTCACCAAATTCTTCTAAATCACATACTTTTGACATTAATTAAATAAATTCTCTTTATTTAATTAATTAAATTAAATTCCTCTATTATTCTTCCACAATTAAATAATTTTAATTATTTAATTAGATCATTATCCTCTTTCCAAAAATCAAATCTGCATTAATTAAATAAATCCAATTATTTAATTAATTCATCACAAATTCTATCTTATCTATAATTAAATAATTCTGAATTATTTAATTAAATCAAAATCATTCTTCCAAAATCATGCACAACAATTAAATAAATTTATTTGTTTAATTTACTTTCAAATCTTCTAAATTAAATAATTCCAATTATTTAATTAATTCTTCCAATAATATCTTCTCTAAATTTAAATAAATCAATTATTTATTTAAATTGATTTTTCTTCTAAATTGAGTTATCTCTAATATAACTCAAGCTTTCTTGCTCATGCAATTAAATATTTCTAATATTTAATAAAGCAAAATATCTTCTTATTCTCATGCAAATCCCTTCTTCTTGTTTTAAATCACTTAACTGATTGTTATATTTTGTTAATTGCTTTAACTCATTCTTATATTCTTGATAACTCCTCTCATGCAAAAGAAAGCAAGACACTTGGCTCCTTCTAATTCGTTGCATGTTCCTCAACTTATCTCTTCCATTGATTCTTTTGAATTATTTGGACCGTTGATTGATCCTCGTTGAAATCTATATAAACCCCCTCATCTCCTTCACAATCCCTCTTCGATCACTTATTCTCAGGCATACTTAACAGCGCTTTGAGCATACAAACGCGTCGATTGAGCAACCTCACGATATCTTAACATTGATCTCTTGAACACACTACTTGCTTGTTGCAGCTATGGTTTCGCAATTTCATTGAGCAATCCACACATCTCCAAAAGGGAACAATACAGATTTTGGTAAGAGCTTTCATTTGTTTTTGATTTTATGATAATGGCTTTCACTTAGATTGGTTCGCTTTATGTGATTAGTTTTTAGTTTTATTAGTTTAAATTTAATCGATTTTTCCTCATACACATTCTGGCACGCCGGTGGGACCCATTGGTCTTGATTTAATATCAAATTTGTGAAATTTTTAGTTTGATTTCACAGGTTTTTTAACTCTTTTTTTGGAGAGATCTAAAAATGAATTTTTAAAGGAAGCTTGTTGGGCAAAAACAGAGGTCATGGTTGCATTTGGAAGCATCGAGAGACGAAGAAAAATATATAATTTGGCCTCTTTAGGTGAAGGTAAAATATTTTTTTACCTCGGGCACGCAACTCGAGGCCGTACGGGCACTGTAAGGTACAGTTAAAAAAATATATTTTTTTAAATTTTCTTTTTCAAAAAAAAAAAAAAAACAATCAAAAAAGCAAAAATTTTAAAATTTTTTTTTTTCTAAAAATACAAAACAACAACAAAAAAAACAATAGCAAAAAGCAAAAATAAAAAGGTTTTTAAATACTGTCATCCGTACTTGCGCACGGTACAGCAGGCCTATGCAGGCCATACTTGGCAACTTTTTTAAAAAAAATTAAGTAGCTTTATAAAAATTTCATGCAGCCCATTTAAAGTTTTAAACTTTAGTTTTAAAAACTTTTGAAATCTTAAAAAACTTTAAAAAAAAAAAAAAAGAAACTTTTAGAAATTAATTTTAGTTTTCTAAAAATAGAAAAAAAAAACTTTTAGCCCTCCAGCCTAGCAGCAGGTCACATCAGTGACCAGCACCCAGTCACTAGGGGCTAAGACAGATCCTTCTTCAATGAGCTTTTTAAACTAATAGGCGATTTTCAAACCTCATTATCTTGGTCATACGGACACGTATTTCAGTGCTTTTTTTAAAAAAATAGGCTAGAATTTCGTGATCTACATCGTGGTGAAATTGATTTTTTCTCAAGATTTTCTATTTTTCTAGAAAATTAATTTTCTCACTGCTGTCTTTGTCTCGTCACAGTTTTTTAACTTTTCAAGCTTCATAACTTTCACAAACAGACTCGGATGCAGGTGATATTTTTTTGAAAGTTGATATTTTTCTGTCCTCTACACAGTGGTAATATTTTTTCAAAGATTTTTTGAGATTTATGTTTTAAGACCACTCATTGGCCTATTCTCAATCTATGACTTCAAACACTTGCTAACTTTTGAGTTTGTGTGGACCTAATATCACTTGTTGCAGCTTCTTATCACTCACACAGAGCAAATAGGTTTTCTAACATGTTCATGCAGGACGAGCGTTGAAGAAATCTTGATTTATCTCACTAAGTCTTAGAAACACATTGCATTCTTAAAGGGATAATTGAACAAATCATTTTGTTTGCAAATCTAAGTCTTAGGAACATACTGCTTTTCTTAATGGACAATGGACATGTATACAAAAACACTTCAATTTTTTAAGGGACAATGGACATGAATGCTAAACACCTCAATTTCATAAGGGACAATTGACAAACTACAAATGTGTGTGTGCCTAATTTAGTTGCACCTTATTTTTCTTATAACAAGACAATTGAACCTTTGTTTGATGTGTTTGGTCTTACATTTTCTGTACTTCCTTTAGAAGGGCCTGCTTTTGGATTGCGCTTCATCCAAAAGGGATGACCCTAAGCAGAGTTTTCCTTTGAACCGCTATATAAGAGGGATAAGGTAAAAGCCAAGTCCTAACCAATGTCAGCCTTACCTTGTGGTGCCAAACTGAAAAGAGGTGTACTAGCTCTTTGTGGAAATGATTTTCACATTGAGCGAAGTGTTTGATACTCTTAGTAGGATTGGTTAAAGCTTTTAGTAGCTTGTCACATTTCTCATAAGGCGTTGGTCCCTCAAAGTTACTAAGAACCATTCTAGATAGAGACTACCTGACCTACCTCCGAACATTGCGGTAATCATCAGTGCAAGGGGAATCGATTTAAGCCCTTAAGATACTCACCATTGGCTCCCTAAAGAAGAGATAGTATTCCCTTGGCCATAAAGCTCTTGTGACCAACTTGAGCTTTCCAAGGGGAGGGTGAGATATCCTTACCTATCGTCTCTCGCAAAGATACAAAATATCTGACACCTTTATGGAATGATATTTTTATCGACAGAGTATTAAGCTGTGAGCTGATCTACTGCAATGAAACCTTGTCTCTAGGGATAAAAAGTGCTTGTTATTGTTTGCAATTATCTTATACCTATGGAAACATTGGGCTTGTTTGAGCCTCAAACATACACTATCTCTTGTGTCAGTCCTTGTTTTTGACCACCTGTTTGCTATGTTTTCTCTTGCCAAAGATAAAATCCAATCAGAACCAAACCAAATCTATCAAAAATTGCCTTTAAAAACATCAGACACTACTTCAGCGCCACTGGTATTACAGCAGCTCGCCTTTGGTAGTACAGTAGATCGCCTTTGGTATAACAGTACCTCACCTCTGGCAACTCTACTTCAGCGCCCTTGGTATCATAGTAGCTCTCTTTTGGTCACAGTAGCTCGCCTTTGGTATAGCAGTATCTCACCTTTGGTAGCTCAGTCCATCGCCTTTGGTATCACAGTAGCACGCTTTTGGGTTGCACAGTCCTGCGCCTCTGGTCAAACAGTATAGCACCTTTGGTCCAGTACATTGTGCATCAAAAGTTTGTCTTTTTCAAAGCACAAGCAGAAACCCAGCAGTACCTTTCTTGTCCTAGTATATTCGATGGTAACCACTAGGCTCCAACAAACTATGAAGTCCAAACAAGTTGTCCCTAGGAAGCACAAGTCGCCTCCTCACACACCGCAATCAGGTCGTCTCAACATTACTTCCAAAGTCACTACTAGAACACCCATGGAAAGATCTACAAATTCTCCTAGCATGCTGCACGTCGACCAACCAAGCAATTCCCAAGAAGGTAGGGTCCTTTTGGTAAGTACACCCCAACACACCACCGGTATGCCTCAGGAGTTTGTCCCACAAGGTTATACTATTGGGCAAGTACCATCTCAGGAGGAAAGGATCCCTTTGGTAAACATTCCTCACTATACTACAGGCATGCCTCAGGATTTTGTGCCACAAGGTTATACTGCAGATCTAGCCCCATCTCAAGAAGAGCGACACTTTGAAGTAGGTCAATCCTCTCAAGAAAATGAGCAAGATCTTGAGGAATTCATGCAAGATCCTAGGGCCATAGCCGCCATTGACAAAATCCTTAGCGAGAACCAAGATCATTTCTTTCACTTGCTAGCAGAGCAAGGAGCTAAATTACCCAAAGATTTTGATCTATCCAATCTTAGCGAGCCTAGCAACACCCAAGACACCATACAAGTGGTGCAAACCATGTCAACAGTGACCACACCCTTACCTGAACAAAGCTCGCAGTATAGGAATCCCCTTTATCAAAACCAAACAAGAGAGAGACCTATATCACCACTTCTGACTCCTATGGAGATCTACAAAAATCAGCAAGAAACTCTCCAACATCAAGCAGAGCTAGCTAAGCAAGCCACCTTAGCTCGATCAAATATGCAACAACCTCCTAAAGTGTCCACACCAATCGCAAGTGGAATCTTGGTTACTCCATCACGCATAGGTTTCCCACCAAATTACAATCTGGGGAACAACTATGTAGCCATGCAACAAGGGTCTCAACAAATACTACCTCCTATATCATCAAACCTTCATGTCTCTCAACCAATTAGAGTCATGCAACCCCAACCACAACATTCTTTGACGCTTGTCATCAAGCCACCTCAATCGTCGCAAATCACTTCTGCCTATGTCCCTCCTCTGCTACATTCATCCTCGCGAAAATTCTTCAACACCTTGCCTATCCACCCTCAACATTCCTAACATCAAGTTTCCCAAAGCTATGTGCCGCCATCGCAACCTAATCAAACACACTTTAGCTTTCCTCCACCCAATTCTTTTCTTCAACCATCACAAAGCCAACATTCTTACCTAGTGCCACCTCCACCTCTGCCAAATCAAAACCTCCAATTCCAACCCAATCTGAAGCAAACGTACAACGTGTATGACCCCAACCAATCTTACGACCCTTATAATACCAATGCTCATGGCTTACAATACAATCTTCTGTATGGGCAACAGTAGCCACTTCTAGGACAACAGGAGATGTTTCCCACCCCTCCCATGGTGATGGAGCTAAAGATCGCGGAAGTTCAACAATAGCTATCTAATCTTACGTTTGGCCACACCAAGAAGACCTTCTCTTTAGACGAAGTGTGTCATTATCCTTTTGATCGGTCATTACCAATGATCCCTTTTCTTCAAAATTTTACTATTCCCAAGTTTGATAAATACAAAGGAAAAGGTGACCCAAAAGACCATCTTAGGGAATTCTATCTTGCTTGCTTTGAGGTCTCACATAACGACACATGTCTTATGCGTCTCTTTCCTCGTAGTCTTGGAGGTCAAGCTATATAATGGTTCTCACACTTACCCATGGGAATCAATTCTTTCAATGAGCTAGTAGAGAAATTTGCCACCCATTTTTCTTACAACGCGGAGCATGAGATTTCCATGACTGATCTATGCAACAATAAATAGAAAAATGGTGAAACTTACATTTCTTTCCTTCAACGATTGAGTCAGATGGCTAGCAAATTCCCTTTCAAGATCCCTGAGAAACAGCTTGTTAGCATATTTGTGCAGAACCTCAACCAAAAGTTAGGTTTCCATTTGCAAATTCTTAGTGCTACAACCTTCGACGAAATCACATACAAGGGAATCAACATTGAAAAGGCCCTCATTGCTAAGGGTGTGGTCAAAATCTTCAAAGAAATGAAAGAAAATACTCCCCATCAACAATCGAGCGATAAACCCAAATATTGGAACAAAAACAAAAATGTGGTCAACAATGGTGTGGTCGATTCTAAACATGTCCAAATGTTGCAAACACCGCTGCAACTCTCCAAACCAAGTCAAGCTCCACCTCAACACCAGCAACAACAGCAGCAACCTTATCAAAACCAATAGTAATGACAACAAGAGCGGCCTCAACAAGATTACCCTCCGCGACGTCAATTCACTCCCTTGGGAGTGCCCATCAAATCGGTCTTACAGCAAGCTTTGCAGAAAGGGCTCATCACCTTACCTGATGCTCCCCCATATGGAGAACCTATTTACAAAACTGCACGTTATAGAGACAATGAATATTGTGAGTTCCATAGGAGCAAAGGGCACAGAACCGCTTCGTGCATGAAACTCAAGCACCTAATCCAAAATCTCATCGAAGGCAACCAAATCACTTTTGAAGATGAAACACTAGCTCAACACATGAACAAAGACCTCGATATGTACAAGGAACCATTCCCTCATCATGGTCCACCTCCTCCTCAGGATAGAGGTAAAGGTATCAATCATGCTTCTACGTCCTTTGATTCCATTGTAGGTCGTTTTGAAGAGAGTCGAGTGTCTACCCTCACAATCAAAGGCAAATCTATGGATTGCGTTGTTACAACTCGCCGTGCTCATGTCACCATTCGTGGCCCTACACCCAGTTTTCCAGCTCAATCTGATTATAATATTGTCGAACATTTAGGGAAAATGCTAGCACAGATCTCTATTTTGGACCTTCTACGGTCCTCACCTGCACATAGAGTAGTGCTAGAAAAAGCCCTCCAAGAGTCTTCGGTTCCCAACAACATAGCAGTCGCGGATTTCTAAGCTATAGTAGGTAACATTGCTTCACCCTACAATGTGGTCTTCTCAGAGAAAGATCTCCCATCCCATGATCCTTGTCACAATGATGCCCTTCATATTGAAGTGCTCATCCATAAGCACAAAATCAAACGTATACTCATAGATGGTGGTGCTGGTCTTAACATCTATTCTTTAAAGTTACTTAAGCAATTGGGATACTCTGAGGATCATGTCAACAATGATCAAAGTATTACATTCAAGGGATATGATGATGCAGAACGCCGTTCAGAAGGTGTTATCCACTTGCCTATACAATTAGGCCCTGTCATGCTTGAAACCAGGTGTTAAGTCCTTGATATTGAACTACCTTACAACATTGTCCTAGGTCGCCCATGGATCCATGCAATGAAAGTTGTTCCCTCCACATATCATCAATCTCTAAAGTTCCCATACAATGGTACGGAGATCACTATCCCAGGAGACCCCAATCCTTTTGAATTCTGTCATGTCTTGCAAAGCAGTTATAAGAATTGCAACCAGGTGCCTAACAATGAAAAAGCCCTTGAATCCCCACTATATGTTGATCCTGAAACTCTGACGCTAGCCTCTACAAGTAACCCAAATCCTCTACCTGAGATCAAGGCCCACATCCATGATATAGGCTTTGGATCTTATGATATTTCAAAATCTTGTTGTGTAGGGCGGATGCCTTTATCTCCAAAATCTTATAGCCAACCACCCATTGCCAAAGTAACCAAAAAAGCAGCTATTCCTCCCCCAACATTCCTAACCCAATTCCAACATGGACGGTTATTAGGAGAGGAAACTATTGAGGATATTTCTTCTTGGCTCTATAAGGAGAAAGAACCAGTCACAATACCAGTCAAGCAATACGACAATGGCTTAAGAATAGTAAAAAACATGGGCTATAAAGGCAAAGGTGGCCTTGGGAAATAGAATCAAGGAACTATGGAACCCATTGTTGTGATAAAGAAACTAGATAAGAAGGGATTAGGATTTGGAAAGAAGGTACCACACGCCTTGGACATCGAGTATATCCTCGACGAGGTAGATGACACTTTTCCCGCTGATTCGATGTCTACATAGGATATCATCGATGACTCTTCCCTCCACATGACCAACCTATTCGTAGAATCCTCCATTTTTACACTATCCTCCATATCCTTAACCTCCACCACTAGCACCCAGAACGTAACACTCGTCTACCCTAAACTTATCGATTGGGACCAACAAGGGTCCCCCGTTATAGATGTATTTCAGAATGATGAAGCTTTAACTGAGTTCATGGGACTTTGGGAAGGTATCCCCCTTGGCGATCATAAAGCAGGTTTTGTAATGGAACTAGAGTCAACAGCTTATTTTGGTGAGAATGCCAAATCCTCCAGTCGCAAAAGTAAAAATAAAGAAAGATCTCTAGGTGAAAACCACACTGTGGCACCACCTGATCACAAAATAGTAAAAACAAAGGACGTATCCAAAGGTGAAAACCCAACTGTGGCACCTGAGGATGGAGGATTTGACCTTCCCCTACCATCTAAGTATCAAGAGAAGTCAGCTCTCCTAGTAGAAGATTCTACAGAGATAAACCTTGGCACAGAGTAACATCCAAAGACCACATTCCTAGCAGCATCATTATCAGAAACAGAGCATAGGAATCTTAACACATTCTTCTTACAGAGAACCATCAACTTTGTATGGACCTATTCTAATATGCCAGGGTTAGACCCTAAGCTAGTTGTTCACTATTTCACTGTTGATCCAAAAGTTAAACCAGTCAAGCAAAAGTTGAGGAAAATGCACCCACAAATAGGTCTCTTAGCAAAAGTGGAAATACAGAAGCTGTTAGATGCAAAGTTCATATGACCTATGGACTATTCAGATTGGGTCTCCAACATTATACCTGTATCTAAATCCAATGGGTGCATCCGCATGTGTAATGATTTCAGAGACCTTAATAAGGCATGTCCCAAAGATGACTTTCCACTACCAAACATTGACATTATAGTTGACTTGACAACAGGTCATGAGATGCTTTCTCTCATGGACAGATTCTCTGGCTACAATCAGATAAGGATAACAGAGGAAGATCAGCATAAAACAACCTTTACTTGTCCGTGGGGTAACTATTATTGGTGTGTCATGCCATTTGGTCTAAAGAATGTAGGAGCAACCTATTAGAGAGCAATGACAGTGATATTCCATGACCTCTTTCATCACATCATGGAGGACTATGTGGATGACATACTAGCTAAATCTTCTAGGGCAGATCACATACAAGTGCTAGGACAGATCTTTGACAGGCTCGAGAAATATCAAGTGCGCCTCAATCCAAAGAAGTGTGTCTTCGGTGTAACATCAGGGAAGCTATTGGGTTACATTGTTTCTCGTCAAGGTATCGAAGTAGATCTAGCAAAAGTAAAGGCTATAATAGAGATGCCTCCACCAAAGAACCTAAAAGCATTAAGGAGCCTCCAAGGAAGGTTGCAATCCATCAGGCTTTTCATCTCACAGCTAGCGGATAAATGTCAACCATTTCAACACTTACTCTGAAAGGATGTCTCATTTCAATGGAATTATAAGTGTCAAGCAACATTTGATTAGCTCAAAGAGTATCTAGCTACACCTCCTATATTGGTTCCACCAGTTGCTGATAAACCTTTGATATTATACATCTCAACTACAACTTCGGCCCTAGGGGCCTTGCTAGCACAACATGATGAAACAGGAAAAGAGCATGTAATTTACTATATCAGTAGAACCTTGGTGGGATACGAACTCAATTATTCACCAATTGGAAGGGCTTGTTTAGCAGTAGTGTTTGCCTCCCAAAAGTTGTGGCATTACATGTTGAACCAACACACAATTCTTATAGCCAAAATTGATCCATTGAAGTATCTACTAGCAAAAGCAGCTCTCACAGGTCGATTAGCTAAATGGGTCATGATCCTTAGTGAGTTCGACATTGAATATGTGGATCGTAAAGCAATCAAAGGACAAGCTCTAGCAGATCAACTAGCAGAAGCACCCATGCAAGATACACACCCTATGGTAGCAGACTTTCCAGATGAGAATCTATTCACTCTTTCCAACTCCATAATGTGGAAGTTATACTTTGATGGTTCCTACACACAACATGGATCAGGGGCTGGCATCTTGTTCATCACACCTCAAAATGACTACATTCCAAAGTCATATTGGCTTGCATTCCCTTGCACCAACAACATAGCCGAGTATGAAGCACTCCTCATAGGTCTCAATACAATAGCTCAATGGGACATCACAGAATTACAAGTATATGGAGACTCACAGCTAGTCATTTGCCAAGTCACGGATGAGTACCAAACAAAGGATGAAAAGTTGGTCCCCTACAAGAAACTAATGGATGCCTACAAACCACACTTTTCTAGCATCACATTTGAGCAAATTCCAAGAGAGCATAATAAAGCTACGGATTCTATGGCTTCTGTAGGGTCACTGTTTGACATGCCTGCAAATACATAGAAGTGTGAATTCTTGATCGAACAATTATTGATACCAGCCGTCGATGTTCCTGTTACTGAAATCATCTGCGAACTTGTTGGTCCCAATTCCCCATGGTACGAAGATATCTATGAATACCTCAAGAACAAAACCTTTCCCCCTAACCTATCATCCACCCAATGCAAAACCTTTATCCGTCGATCCTCTCGTTACATCATTCTGGGTGATACACTATATCGCCAGAGTCTCGATGGTATCCTCTTACGATGTCTTAACATAGACGAAGCCAAAGCTACCTTACGAGACATACACGAAGGTGTCTGTGGCACACATTCTACCGGTCCTAATCTTGCTAAGAAGATACTCAAAACAAGTTATTATGGAGATTTGATTCATGCACCAACTCATGAATTACAACCTGTGACAACTCCATGGCCTTTTTCTCAATGGGGTCTCGACCTCGTAGGACAAATCCACCCTTCCTCCTCCAATGGCCACAAGTTTATCATTACCGCTAGTGAGTATTTCACGAAGTGGGTGGAAGCCATTCCTATGACCTATATCATCGGTAAGCAAATAGCCAAGTTTATCCTAAACTACCTCATATGCCGGTATGGTATTCCCCAAGCCATTGTCACTGATAATGGGAGACCATTCAAGAATCAAGATGTCCATGCCTTGTGCACACAATACAATATCCAACATCACTTTTCAACTCCCTACTATCCGTAGAGTAACGGCCAAGCTGAGGCTTCCAATAAAACCATTCTCAAGATCCTCAAGAAAATAGTCAATGAAGCTGGTCGTGATTGGCACTTGCAACTCAATCCTGCCTATGGGCCTACCGCACTAGTATCAGAACACCAACTGGTGTCACACCCTATGCCTTGGTCTATGGCTCTGAAGCCATCCTACCTATAGAGGTCGAGATCCCATCCCTCAGAGTATCCATGCAAGACCTGATCAGCGGAGACGAGTATGACACTTCTAGATTAGCTATGCTTGAACTACTAGATGAGAGGTGCCTTTCCACACTTAATCATCTCCATGTCTATCAAAACTGCCTCTGGCATAATTACAACAAAAAGATCAAAGAAAGACAGTTTCAAGTTGGTGATCTTGTACTTAAAGAGAATCACAGAAATCATGCAAACCGAGAAAAGAAGGGCAAGTTTGAGCCTAACTGGTTAGGCCCCTTTATTGTGACAGCAGCATATGGATCAGGAGCTTATACTTTAGCTACACCTGACGGCATTCCTCTAGATGAGCCACTTAACAGTGTCCATCTCAAGAAGTTCTATGCCTGATCCTCAGAGTATTCCAAATAAAACAAAAAAAAAAACAAAAAAAAAAACAACAAAAAAATAAAAAAACAAAAAAATCCAAAAAAATACATCATCTGGTGAAAACCTGGCAAACAGGCACCTTGGATAAGTACCATAGTGAAAACCTGGCAAACAGGCGCTATGTGTAGAGTTAGCATCCATCGTCTATCGAGTTCTGTCCACTCCATGTCTAGTGCACAAAGCACCCCTTTCCATCCATCCATAATAAAACCATTGACCTTGTTTGCATTTCCATCTCCCTATCTAGTATAGCTTGGAAATTTGTCAATGTCCATTGTTGTCATCCCACATCTTAATCTGTGTCAACAGTTAGCATTGTCTTGTCCTAGGTCAAGTTTTCTGTCTTTTTTTGTCAGTCATCCATACAAATTCCTCTACCAGAATGGGGGCAACTCTTTCCTTAACCTAGGTCTAGGAATGGATCCTTGTTCGTGGTTCGCAAAGCACTTCAAATCTTTCTCCTTTCTGCAGGTAACGCCCTTTAGCGGACACATTGTTCCTACGATAAGGCTGTTATCTTCTCAACACTTTTCCCACATCATCACACAACCAGAACTACATATTATCATCTTCTCAATCTTAAGGTACCTTGATCCCATGGATATGGGTATGTAGGCAGTTTGGAATATGAAGGAAGTATCTAGTACTCAGGTACATAAGATCCCCTCCTTTCACCTTGACCCATTCATTACTCTATCTAGAACTACATATTTATCATTTTCATCTTTCATCATTGTGTGCCTTGATCCTGTGGATATAGGGTATGTAGGCGCTCTAGAATATGAAGGATGCATCTAGTACTTAGGCACACACGATGCATCATTCTCCACCCGTTTCAATCCATCAAACACTACAAAATCCATTCGCCTTGACTTGACTAACTCAAGCAGCAAGCTAGCGCATCCTTTCAAAGCAAAAGTTCTTCGCAAACCTGAAGCAAAGCAGCTTTCTTCCAGAGTCTTCTACTGTCCTGCATACCGATTGCCAACATCAGCTACATCCCGCTTCACCAAAGCACCAGATCCACAAGCTTGTCTTCTGCGAAGTGTTCCATGATCAAGACCAACACACGCGTCTCCTGTGACATGTGGCATTTCCCGCAGCAAGGCATTGTCTTTTTAGGTAGATAGCCCCCTTTAACAGACACATCGCTCCTACGATAAGGCTGTTATCTTTCCTATCCAATCTATCTTGAGCAACCTCTTTGGCAAGAGAATATGTTGGCTGTATGTTTACTTTGTAAGTCAGTCAATTTACTTTTTGGTTTCTCTTTTGTTCCTTTATCCATTACCTATTCAAGACTACCTTGATTTCTCTATAATCTTGGTACGTTGTGATGCAGTACGGATTGGGGGCATAGTCATTGTTTTTTGTGTGCCATGTTTGAGGAATGATCTTTAGCATCTTTCTTAGCATTCTATTTATCTTGTGTGTGTTACAACCTAGCATCTTACATATTAATAATTCTTCTTGCATTTACATGTATTGAAGTTTATTTTATGTTCAAGACTATGGCTTATTCACATGTTCCAACAAGGTCATATTATGTCTAAGGGATCTAAGTTCAAACCGCTTGCTTGTAGAGTCAACATCCATGCACTCGGATATTACTGCACCTTGGTCTTTTATACCTTGGTGGCAAACTATCCATGTGCTATATCAAAAATAAGGATTGCTCTTTATAAACAAATGTGAAACCATTGCAACAAGCTCATCCATTTACACTATCTATTTTTCCACGGCCTTATATAGTTTTCCAGCAATGATCGATCAACAGTCTTTCTCTCGTGTTCTATTCTATCTCCAATTTCTTCTACCTAACCTTGTCTATCTCCAACAAAATCTTCTAGTCGAGCGTCAACACAGTTCTTCTATTGCTTCCTTGTCTTTCCTCTCGAGGGGGCACCCTATGCTAGCTACGCTGGGGAAACTACCTACACTGGGGCATCAATAAAATTGTATCATGTATTCAACAATCATTTTCTTTGACGCAACACTATAAACTGCATTGCATCAAAGAGGGGCAAAATGTAGACACCCTAAAATGACCAATTCGTCACACCACTTGTATTTCATCATTTGTCTAATCACCTATATTTCACACATTAATTAAATAATCTAATTATTTAATTAATTTCACCAAATTCTTCTAAATCACATACTTTCAACATTAATTAAATAAATTCTCTTTATTTAATTAATTAAATTAAATTCCTCTATTATTCTTCCACAATTAAATAATTTTAATTATTTAATTAGATCATTATCCTCTTTCCAAAAATCAAATCTACATTAATTAAATAAATCCAATTATTTAATTAATTCATCAGAAATTCTATCTTATCTATAATTAAATAATTTTGAATTATTTAATTAAATCAAAATCATTCTTCCAAAATCATGCACAACAATTAAATAAATTTATTTGTTTAATTTGCTTTCAAATCTTCTAAATTAAATAATTCCAATTATTTAATTACTTCTTCCAAATAATATCTTCTCTAAATTTAAATAAATCAATTATTTATTTAAATTGCTTTTTCTTCTAAATTGAGTTATCTCTAATATAACTCAAGTTTTCTTGCTCATGCAATTAAATATTTCTAATATTTAATAAAGTAAAATATCTTCGTATTCTCATGCAAATCCCTTCTTGTTTTAAATCACTTAACTGATTGTTATATTTTGTTAATTGCTTTAACTCATTCTTCTATTCTTGATAACTCCTCTCATGCAAAAAAAAGCAAGACACTTGGCTCCTTCTAATTCGTTGCACGTTCCTCAACTTATCTCCTCCATTGATTCTTTTGAATTATCTGGACCGTTGATTGATCCTCGTTGAAATCTATATAAACCCCCTCATCTCCTTCACAATCCCTCTTCGATCACTTATTCTCAGGCATACTTAACAGCACTTTGAGCATACAAACGCATCGTTTGAGCAACCTCATGATCTCTTAACATTGATCTCTTGAACACACTACTTGCTTGTTGCAGCTATGGTTTCGCAACTTCATTGAGCAATCCACACATCTCCAAAAGGGAACAATACAGATTTTGGTAAGAGCTTTCATTTGTCTTTGATTTTATGATAATGGCTTTCACTTAGATTGGTTCACTTTATGTGATTGGTTTTTGGTTTTATTAGTTTAAATTTAATCGATTTTTCCTTATACACAAATCTTTCATACTTCGGCATGAGACAATTCTTGAGCATCATAATGCTTACATATGGAAACCCTTTGGCTGAATAGTCATCCCTTTATTTAAAGACCTAAATATAATGATTTTTAGGTAATAAAGTCTAGTTTCCTATCTTGGTTTTAATCCTGGAATGATTATTTGTAACACAAGTAAGGAAGAAACTGGCAAACATTGTGTACTTTAGATTTACATCTGCCAATTGCATTTGCTTAGAAATCTTGTAAAGTTGATTCAACAAATCCATTTTGTGTGTATCTTACAATCATTGCATTCCATTCGATGACATCTCTTTGAGACATTCTATCAAATAGTTCATGTGTTTTGTCTTGCATTTGCATTTACATACATGTCTAGCAGGGCAGTTGCAACTGTGATCTCTGACAAAAAAACATCGCTTCCATTATTATAAAATGTTGTATGGGTGTTTCAAAGATATCATATCTATGCAGGCCTATAGTTCAAAAGCAGTCTTTATGACGACCCATGAAATGACCGATGTATTCTCATTTTATTATTTTGACTTCTATCACATCCCAAGTCATTACTTATAACCATTTATTTCTTTCCTTTGAAAGCTTTGATGATCGACTCTTCAATTCGTCATGGAAACTTGCAAGCCATCATCATTTTATTTGCGTTATCTTTATTGGCTTTAATTAGAAGTTTTGAAACGTTCTATACTTTCTAAAGTAATTTTATGAGTCATGGCATTTAATGAATAAAGATTGTGCCCCTTTATTCTTGTCTATGCTTTAGATGGTCATATTTATTGACTCACTTCTTTATACATCGATTTGTTAGATGATTATGTTAGCTTTCATTTATTTGAAATCAAAACTCCTTGATAAGAGAATACCACCACGATTCTTACTTTACTTAGATAAGTAACACGATATCACTGATATTTGTTAACATTGGATGTTATTAAATGATTATCTTTAGATTTTTCTGATAGGTAAAGGTGTAGTTTTAGAAGCCAGTAAAAAGTGAGTAATGATAATTTGTAAATGGTGATTTATGTTTTTATTGAAGTACATTTAGAAATCTTAGGATAAATTTTACATGGATAGTAATTTATTGTTTAGTGGGGAGTTGATTTTACTTATAGAATATCAAAATAAAATTATGAGAATATTAATAACATATGTTTGTATGTTTTGAAATAGAAAAGTGATGAATAACTCGAATACCTTTTGGCGATAAGTGGGTTAATTCAATCATCTCAATAGGAGAGATCTTGGTGTCAAAATTAGGTAAATAAGCCTTTTATGTCTTGGCATGTTTTCTGAAGACTGATATTCTCTACCATGAATATCCAATTCTAAGTTTTAGAGAGTTTGGAATTAGTTGAGTCTTTCTGAATTAATTTATTTATATAATCATGTGAAGGAATACTAATGCAATGCTTGTTTATATGACTTATTAATTAGATGGTTCATATATGTAGCAAGCTTTGGATTTTTAGATGAGATGTATTGTTGAACCCGTTCTTGGTTTTGGTTGTTGGTGCATACTTTTATATGGATTGGAACCATACTGGGTTAGTTTAATGTCATAATTTTTAGTAGAATGATTTTGAGTATAGTTTTAGGTGTTGTGGTTTAAGATATTAATTATGTCATTTTAAGATATTCCCTAAATAGGGTTTGCATAGCCTAAGGATGATAAGTGTGATGTTCATGATATGGGATGTTGTTTATGTCTTAAGTACCTAGTGGATGAACATGTTGATACACTGATCTAACTATGCAAAAAATTATAATCTTCCTTAGTAGATTTGAGGTTTTGTGAAGTTTTATGGGAATGGGAAAGGTAAACTGAAATCTTCTTCTATCCTCAAGAATGGAATTGCATATGTGTATCTAAGATTAACAAGATGTCATTATCACCTTAGAGGTATTTATTTGTATGATACTGTCATGTGGATGCATGTTCATATTTTTGAACTATGAAGTCTCTACGCTATGTGTACGTATTGTGAAAGGATGATCTTATGACATTGTTTGTAAATGTGTTGATTGCACAAGAAATGTTTATATCTTAATTGTTCATTTACAAGAAAATTGTGTATAATAAATTTATTTTATTTTGATAATTTAAGTGAATTTTCTCCTATTTAATTATAATTCTTTTATTATTTGTTTACTATATTGTTGTTTATTGTCAATATTCTTAAGTGGGCATTACAAATTGTGTTAAAATAATCAAAAAGTTTGACTATTCAAATGATAGTAACTATGTTTCTTGGAAAAGAAGTAGAACCTTTGGAACTTCTAAAAAAAATAGAGCATGAACTATATGTTAAATACATATAGAGCAGAAGAATAACAAGTGAATAACAAGAAAATGTCATATATATTTGTACTGCTTTATAACAAGCAAATATCATCTACATTTGTATTTGTATAGAGTAAATAGATAATTTGAATTTTGATTTGGAAATACTTATATGCTTTGTCTATGTGGAAGGGACCCAATAGAAGGTGGAGTTACAAATATATGAAAATAGGCAATATGTAGAATGTAATCTAGATATTCTTGAATGTTAGTAAAAGTTAATTTAATTAAATTTTAACAATTAATTTGAGATACTATCATTATTGTGAACATAAAATAGATTCAAAATTCAATAAAAATCTGAAAAGAATAATGATGGCTCTAAAAGTCAATTTGGCTATTCTAAAATTCTTTAATCTAGATAAAATTGTTTGATAGTTGGTTTTGATTTCTATGGTAAAGATGGTATAACAATTGAAAATCTTGTTTGAAGATTAGACAAAGGGAATATACTTTTATATGTAAATTAATATAAAATAAATGCAAGGACAATTTGAAATTTTGTTTGAAAATCTACCTTATTTATGTCAAAATGCAAGACATCTCCATACTTTATATAGTTATTTTAATTACAATTTTAATTTAAATTTAAAGATTGAAAATGCATTATAAATAAAAGATCTATAAAGATTCTAAAGATGAGAATTTACTTTTTTTATAGTGTTTTTAAACTGAAGTTCTTTTTACTAATATGATCTAAAATTTTGAAATAAATTTATAAGCATATTTAGGTTTTTAGAACCAATTTTTATTAATGAACTATATATTATTTAGGATTTTCAAATAAATTTTTAATATTTTAAGTTTATAAATTAATTTTTTATTATTAAATTTATGTTTTTAAAATAAATTTTGAATATTTTATCTATTTTAGTTTTAAAATGAAATCATATGATTTGTACAAAGTTAATACAAATAAAATTAATATATATAACAAGGGTATTTGGACTTTATTATGTTCGTTTACTGTTAGTGTGTTGCTTTTGAGCTTACCATTATTAAAAATAAGGGTTGTGTTGTAATTGTAGTCCTTTCCAAAAGTTACAAATTTGGAGCTTCAATTTTCTAGAATCTAACTTAAGATTTACTTTACCTATGGCCCTGTTAGCACAAGATACAAGTTTAAGTATAAATATTTCATGATATAAAGGTAAGAAGTTTTTTTTTACTCAAACTGACCTTGATATGATAGAAAACACAACCATATAAGAGTCTCTCAACAATGATACTTTTTCTATGAATAAAGATTGTTTTTAATAGAAACCCTTTTTTTGAAAGAAAACTCCTTAGCCAATAAAATAAAAGGGCATTTGAAAAGAAACAAACTCTTGAAGAATGAAAAATATTTAGTTGAGATGAAAGAAAAATAGATTACAATAGACTCACCTGATTTGGAAGCTAACCATCCACCAAAGTAACAGATTAAAATCTCATGAAACACATTATAGAGAAAGTTAGTGTGTGCCTCTTCTTCATTTTCATTTTCATTATCCAGAGAAAAGTAAAACATAGATATTTAATGCAACATAAAATAAATAAGGAAAATCAAAAGACCTACCAATAATAACCTTATTCCCTACATGACTATTATTAATAAAAGTTAAGCAAAGAAAATGAATGTTGAGTGATGATGTTGTGGAGAAAGGGAATGCTCTTATGTTCTCTTCTGGTCCTTTCTCAGATTGTTTAGTTTGGGCCATTCCAAAAGATGAACTGATCTCTCTACAGCTTGCCATGGTCAATGACTAACCAATGTTTAAGCTTGAATTTACTATATATGCTCTATTTTTTCTTTCCCCTATGCCTTGCATATGGTTGAAATCCTACAATTTAAGATTTATCTAATAATTTTTTTTCTATATTAGTTTGAAGTTTGAACTATAGATATTTCAACAAACAACTTTACCTTAAGGAGGATTAAAGCTATTAGAGACCATATTTTATTTTTACACATGCTGGAAGGTGCAATTTTCTATTGTCAATTTATCACAAAGTATGCATCAACATTAAGAGAAATAATTGATAGGTAAATAAGGGATTTCATGTGGGACCCTCTCACTTGGTATACAAAAAGAAATCTACAGTGCTACATCCATGTATGACTTGGTGTAGCAATGCCACCACTATTACTAGAACTTGCAATTTCACAAGGTGCAAGGGACGCGCCTATAAGAAATTCAAAGGAATGCTAAGAAGATTAGGAGGAATTAGGGTGGTGAATACCAAGAATATCTAATTTAACAAAATATTTAATTTTTTTACTTGTCTTACCTAAAGATCAAGAAAGTCAATGAAATATACATTCAAAGTGAAATTAGGGCTACACTTTTTGTAATCACATTGCCTAAAGTGGCTTAAGTAACTCTTGTACATGATGCTGTACCCACAAAAGAGATATAGAGCGAGTTGTGGTAATGATGGCAATTGGCATGAACACCTCTAAAAATAAGGCACTAAATCACCACCTACTTTGAGCCTTCAAATGACATTGTAAATGTCTTTTTAGTTTTATTTGCCACCACATCCTCCTCTATATTGAAGCACTCTCCATTGCCACACCTAGATGTAATATCATTTTTTAATCAATCATTTTATTCAAAAAACAAATATGTATATGTAGACATGTAAATTTAGCTACATCCTAAAACCACCTAATTCCTCCACATTCCCATGTCTTTTCATTACCTAATTACCAGTTGTCTTCCTAACATTGATTACATAATTTATGATTATTTAATTAATTCATTATTTATCATTTTCAAACATTAATTAAATAAATTAAATTTTTATTTAACTAGCTAATTATCCATTCATATATCCCTCTTGATTTCTTTCCATTTCTAACTCATGTGCATCTAATTAATTAAAATAATTAGATAAATCCATTAATTAGTCACTAATACCATCCACCATTTTTGACATAGATATAGCTTGTGTTATAATATTTTATTTGTTAAATTAAAAAATCTATAAATTTTGCCCCCAAAAAACTCAAATATTCACAAAAAATTGCCTATTATCACATTCTAAAGTTTTAACTTTTGGTAGATAGGTTCCACCAAATAGACACCTAAATTCTTGACACCTGGTAGCAAAATAGATAGGATTATTTTTTTTTTCCCAAAACTTCTTTAATGGAAATTCAGAACTCCTCTATTATGAATTGTGTCCAACTTATCACTTATGTTCAAGAAAGTAACAAAAATACAAGATTTGGACATACCCAATTGTATTTGGTCCTTCTATGTATTAGATATAAAACACAATATAACAAGATTAAACCTATCTTGTTATATACTTTGTTGCCTTTATGCATCCAACATATTTTTATAATTCCAACTAAATTTTGAGCTACAAAAGTGAACTAACAAATTTAGTTATGTGATACCTTCCTAATTTAGTATTGTTCACTATTTGTCTTGTAAAATATTTTTATTTATTGTTAATGCTAGACTCAAGTATCATGTATAATTCTCTCATGTTATCCTATATTTGGTCTTTTGTACTATAAATTATTTATATTTGGCATGCAACCAAAACCTTGTAGCTCTTGTTTTACACTATTCTAATTAGGTATGTATGTAGACAAAATTTGAAATGATACTCTTCTAGAATAACAACCTTCTAGATTCCATGTGCCAAAAATATCTTTAAATGAGTGTAGCTAAAATGTATGGTATACAAGTCAAAAATATCTGGTAGTACCAAAAATATCTTTAAATGAGTGTAGCTAAAATGTATGGTATTCAAGTCAAAAATATCTGGTAGTCCTTGACATTAATGGCATTGTTTAAATAGTTTTCATCCAACCTAAAGTATGTTTATATTTTGTGATTAAATGCATAAATTTTATAACGTGTTTCAATAAATGAAAATTGGAGCAACTAATCTACTTTTTTTAGGTATGTGGAATCTAGTCTATCCTAGTGCTATGCATTTTTGTTTAAGCATTTCTTGGGAGTTTAATGGCTTGCTAGTGAAGCAATATAGTGGCTTAAACAATACCAAGTATATGAGTGTTGATTTCTTCAAACAATAAATTAGTACACATTTATGAAAATATTGTGTAAATTGTGTTGAAATGTATCCAATGAACTATATGAATATGTTTATAGGATAGGGAGCTCAATATTGGAAGATTTGATAAACCGACTGTAAATCTAGCAAGTGATATTTTTTTTTGTTATACTATCTTTGATTATATAGAGTTATTCAAAAGAGATATTTTTACTTGCACATATAGTAGATATCGTTTTATGCACAGGATTTATGCTTCCCACATTGTGGGTTTACATCATGATGTTGGTCATGAAACTTTGAATCATATATTTGATGGAAAATTTGATCCATAGGTGATTTTAGACCTTTAATGGTGAGTTATTGTCTTGTTCTACCTTTGAGACTTTTTCAATCTTATCATTTTGTCTTTATCATACATTTGTGTCAATCATTTATCATGGAATTTAAATAACTTCATATAGATAGATACTATTACAAATGGTAATAACTTGTTATGTGTTCTATATCACTAGATATTATGAAATTGTTGGAATTCAACTTTGAAATACATTTTCCTTATATTTTCAAGGTTTTAATATTTACTTAGTTCTTAGCAGGGAGTTCTAGTCTAGGGTTCACTAAAGTTCCATAGCATGTCACTCTCAAAAACTAAAATATGTCAACCCAAAGAGCTAAAGAATGATTTTTAGAGATAGAATTATTGATGGTTGAATGCCTAGAAAACTTGATGTCCATCTTAATGGTTGCATGGTTCATAACTAGTCAAAATCAAGGTTCTATATGTTAGAAAAATAAAACCCCCATCAATAGTACTGTAGACACCTAAAATTGACCACTTTATCCCACAAGAAGTTCTGATCTCCTACATCAACCATTTTATCCCTGAATCATCGTAAATTATCCTAGAATCATTGTAAATTATCCTAATTGTGATCAATTATCCTCTTATCATCCTGATTTTATCTATTATCCAATTATATTAATTATCAAGACCTGAGCCTATCATTATCCCTAATTATCCCCATTTATCCCTAGTCTTAATCATTTTCCCTAAGTTATAATCCATTTTCCTAAGTCATAAATCCTATTTCCCACACATGATTTAATTAATTTTATTAATTAAATCCCTTTCAAACTCCCAAAAATGAATAAAAGAAATTAAATATTTCTTTTATTCTCATCCTTGTAACTAATTCATAACCATCTCCCAAAAATAATAAAAATCAATTAATAATCCCTTTTATCCTCCACTCTTGATCTTATAACTTCCCAACCAACTCAATCTAAGTCGTTCATCTCTCATAAAATCCTCATCGTCGATCCTCCTCCCTGGTGGTTTATAAATTGACCTAATCAGGGGGCATTTGGAATCAATCAATCAATCTCCGAGCAATGTCATGCCGACCGATTGAGCAACCACAATTATATGATCACTTTGACCAAATCTGCCATTTCAGTGCAACAGGAGATCATGGGTAATATGTGTCCATTTCATGCATTTATTGTTGATTCCCTTGCTTAATTGGGGGTCATATTGAATGTAGATTAAAGGGTTTATATTGTGTTTAAATCTATTAATTTGATCTGTATTTTAGTGTGTACATTTTGGCGAATCCGACATGAACGTTTCCTTGTTAATTTGCTCATTTTGCAAGTGTTCTTATTGAGTTTGTGGTTTTCAGTGTTGTTTTCAATAAGTCTTGGAAGTCAACTTGTGTAGGTTTCCCCCTGGGCTCAATCTGACTCCAATGTTAATTCCAAAGCAGCTCGTAGACGAAGAAAAACATATAACACCATGGGTTTCGAAAAAGTTGTAATTTATTTTTTTAGTTTTTGGACCTTTTGACCCCTTTACAGCCATACAGCTGTATCGAACGTTTTTGTTCTCCCTCTATGTAGTTTTTTGTCTTGATTTTATACTGCTCGTTGCAAGATAATATCTTTGATTCATGAGTTTACCTTATGCAATATATATTGGTCTGTATGGTTCACTATTTTGTCCATTGTATCTTCAGCACCGTACCTTTTGCTGTTATTTGGTAACCGCTGTGTATTTTTTGTGATGTGCAAGATACAAGGTTCGAAGCAGGGGAGCATCTTATCATCAACTAGTTAAAAAGATATAGACACTTTAGATATTTTTTGTTTCGTAATCCTTACTTAGTTCTGATTTCTGACTGGAAGATGATTCAAAGTGCTTCTCTTCTGCTCCATTAGAAGTAGTTGATACCATCTCAGTCCTTACTGTCATTAAACCTGCAGGATTTCTTTCTTCTTTAGAATCAGATCCTTTACTTAAACTTTTCCAGTGTCCTCGCTTAGGTTGACGTGACTCAAATCTTGCACCATCCTCTTTGTCCTTGCTAGGTCGGCTTCTTTTTTTTTTCCTTAGGTGAGATCATCTTTTCTGCATCACTTCTCATTGTATTATCAAATGTATATTGATTGGGTGCGCAATCTCTTCTATCTTCAGTCCCATCTGAAACTGGAACTGAAAGTTTAAAATTTTCTTGGTTCTCTAAAGGTTTATCTACTCGATCTTGAATCCTTATTACCACAAACTTCTTCAAAACCATTCTTGTCACCTTTAGTGACATTTCGATCAATACCATCATTTGATGTTTGATCTGGAGTTGAATGAGCCATAAAATGTGTGTTGGGAGCTTGGAAGTGTGCAAAAAATCCAGAACCAAAAAGGCTTGTAGAATCTGCCACGTGCGCCTTCAGAGCCATGCCTTTTCTACCTTCAAATTGTTTATCCAGAACACCCGAGAGCAGGCTTAAATTTGACAGTCGACCTTGCCTGTCAAGCAATTCTTTATGACAGTTATATATTCAATGGTGCCTGTCAAATACTATGACAGGCCTTAGTATAAGTAAATCATATAAAAATCAAATATATAAATCATCATAATCTTATATAATTTTTGACAGTTTGTCGAAAATTCCTCCTTTCATATGATACAGTCTTTTAAAAATTTTGATTGTATTTTACAGCAAAAATGCCTAAATACAGCTATACAACTGTCAAATTTAAGCCCTGCCCGAGAGTGAGACAAACATTCTGAATTTTAAAGAGGGGACCGTATATTGAATTAACTCCTTTGTGATTGAGAGACCAAGATCACACAAAGCATACAACTTTTCTGATTTTGACTTGTCAACTGCATCTTCCACACATTTGATGCTTTGAAATAGTGCCGTGAAAATCGTTGAAGTCGTGACATTTTGATGGTTTGATTTGTTATAAGTAATTGTTAATGATTATTGTTGATAATCAATTACCTATCAGTTAAAGGCCTGTATTCTCCATCATTTCGCATTAGCCAGTGGATTAACCCTAACGGTTTCTTGGGTTAGAAGTTTCTTTTAATATTTATGGTTTAGGTGTTGATTTTAATGATTATTATAGGCATTTGAATTAAGTTTGTCATTGAAAGTTAGCAATAAATATGTATTGTCAATGCCGAATGTTAAGGTTTAAACCATTATATATTTAGAGTCACGACCTTTAAACCGTTTTGGTTAGTTTTCATCTTTGCACAGTGGTATCTGCTAGTTTCGAGTTAGACTTTTAAACAACAAGTTTACCTTAACCTTTATCATTCTAATAGTCATCCCGATGGTTTTATTAGTTTTCTGTGTTAGCATTAGGTGTTAATATTAGATTTTGTCATTAACATCAAGCGGTTAGTTACCATTTGCATGTGATATTAACGTTAACACTTTATATAACCATGACAACCAAATTCTGCGCCTAAACCATGGCATTCTTTAAGATAGACATAATAGTAACAATGACGTTTATGCTTATTGTTTATGTTTCTATTATTGCTAATTTTTTCTATGGCAGGGGTGAATAACATTTATTGAACTAATGTTAATGTTTACTGCCAAGCAAAAACCCTTGTGACATGTGAACACTTTTTAAACCGCCAATCTTAACATTTACCATAACCGCCAGGTGCTATAAGAACTGCCAGAACATAACTACCTCATGTGATCAGCCAAAGATCAAACCACCAACAACAAAGTTAGCCTCCGGAGTGCTTGTTTTAGCCCTCGGACGTTGTTTTGCTCAAACAAACATAACTTTCTCATTTTTCATCAGATTTTCACAATTTTACATGCGTGGAAAGCTGATTCAATCCTCTACGTAGTAGTGCAAGCCATTTTTTTCAGAATTAGCTCAAATTTATAGGTATATTCCTCTGAAACAGGGCTTTCTTTTTGGAACTTTGAAAAGATATAACTTTTGCGTATGAACTCCGATTTTAGCGATTTTTTTTAAAACAACATAAAAATTGTAAAGAATCTATTGGTGACATTATTTTTGTTGTGTGTTAACATTTTGTTTGGTTTTTTGCATGATTTCTTATTTTTCACCAATGTTGTTTTTGCAGCTACACGTTAATCCAAGACATAAAATTTTGCAAACTACTAACTATTGTCTCTAGCACCGCAGTTAAAGACTTGAAATTTTCTCCACTAGTTTAGTTGCACTAAATTAGAGTACTTAAGAAATAACTTGTTTGTTGTGTCTTCAAGGTCTTGATTGGATGTATGTTCTCCCCTCGCACTCTTGAGTGACCTTGGGTATCAAAATTCCATCATTTTCCTCTTTGTTATTTGCTCAATTTTAGGGTGCTATCTCACATATGCTCTCTCCTTGCATTTTGCATGATCTTGGAGATCAAAAGTTAATAGTATTCCTTCCCTTTAGGAGGATTTCTAGGGGATTTCATCACCCCTAGGGATGACCTCAACCATGTGTTCTGGCATGGTATATCAAAGGGGGGAGAGCAAAAGTTGTAGGTCTCAATCTAGTCACATAGTCATTGGGACAACCTTGGAGCTCCGGGTGATTCCAGACATAGGGTGAAGTGGTGTTTTCTTAATCACTTATGCCACATCCCTTCAATAGGCTAGTGTTCATAGACTTGGACCCCACCTACCTTGCATATATAGGGGACTCGTTAAAAGCCTTGTCAAACCTAGATTAAGACCATCGGTTGGCATATCTTGTGGTACACCACTGCAGAGGAGGGGAATACGCTCACATGTACCATTATACTTAAGATAGGGGTTAATTTGGGTAGGACAAAAGTCTCTAGGATAAGGGGTATATGGTGGTCCAGGACCATATATTCTTTATCTATCCAAGCTATAGAATCATGGTATTAATGGGGTTGGGAATCTCTTCTCTATTTTGAGTTAGGTTGACCAACGACCATTTCATGAGATCCACAAGATATGTCACACCTATTTGACTAATCTTAGGCTTCTGATCAAGTGTTAAGCGTGTCTTCTTTATGTGAAACTAGTAAAAGCCAATAAACCTTTGTCACCTTGAAATGTCAGTCCAACATCGTGTCTTCTTGTTTGTTAAAATCTCCTATCAATCAACTGTTACTCAAATTCTTGCAAACAAATCCTTGCACACATCCAAATCATAGGCATGCAACCTATTTCAATCATCCCACTTTGCATAGACCACGATTAATCCTCTTTTGCAACAAAGTTGAAATCTTCCCAAGCCTCATAATCCAAGTCACCATTTTATATTCATCTTGTGTGGAGTCCCTCTTAGTCTCATACCAAGTCTACCAAGTCCAAATTTGCATCTTAGCTCCTCGTTGCATCCAAAACACCTTTGCAATCCTTCATCATGCACAATAGGGATCCTTGGTTTGAAAAATTTATCATGCAAAGTAGAACTCCTAGTCCTACAACTATCAATAAAGCCAATGTCAAACCTAAAATCACAATTAAAGGTGGTCCTCAACTTGTCAATGATGATGATAA
Source organism: Cunninghamia lanceolata (assembly GCA_027924645.1). Lineage (NCBI taxonomy): Eukaryota > Viridiplantae > Streptophyta > Pinopsida > Cupressales > Cupressaceae > Cunninghamia > Cunninghamia lanceolata. The sequence continues at coordinate 1,783,536 of BSBN01001161.1, forward strand.
TGATGATAGTCTTGTGGATCATGATGAACATTTCAATAACGATTGATAGCTTTTATGATGAGATGATTGATCACAAACTTTCCACACTCATAAAAAAGCCTTGCATTCAAAAGCCTATCAATGCTAGATACCATACCACTTCCAAACCTTTCTCTAGTGGTTGTCCTAAGACTAGTTATCATGCCAATCATAAACATTTGTTTGGTGACCCTCCTTACAATACCTTCAACAAGGGAAGCACTAGTTGAGGACAAGGTCCTTATGTCCAATCCATGTGTCCAAATCCAACCTCATTTACATCATCTTATGCAAATCCCTCATCCTCATCCTTACACTCTAGCTCATCCCATCCACCCAACCATCCATCCATCAAAAACATGAATTCATAATCCAGATCCACTACATCTAAATCACCCATTTTAGATTTCCTTCAAGGACAATATTAGTAAAGGAAGAAAATGAAACTAAAAATCCCCAAGTTAGTAAGTATACCTATTCCAATCCTATCCAAGAGTCTCCTAGTAGCAGGCCTATCCAACAAACAACACCATGTGATCTAAAGCCAAATAACACACCCATCTGAGCAAGTGCCATCATGTGAAGATTTTGTTAATCCAAAGTTTTTGAAGTGTGAACAAGAACCTTCTAGTGTCCTTCCTATCTATCCAATACCATCATACAATGCTATGTCCATCCAATCTATGCAAGAGTCTCATGTTAATAATAGATCATTATCATTTCCTATCAAGCCTATTAAAGAGTCTCTTACCATAAGATTAAGTCACAATTCCTTATGCAACCATGGTGGCAATGATCCAAATCCTATCAAGCCTATCCAAGAAACCTCTATGTTAATCTAAACCCAAGATCTATGTCAAGAATCAAATCTAAATCAAGATCAAACATGTACTCAACTAAATTAAGATCAAGTTATTCAAGCTACTTAAGATCAAGTTATCCAAGATCAAGCTAGCCAAGCTCCTCCCATTTATGATCTAGAAGACAAAATTGATCCTCTCCTTGAACTTTATGATATTCATGATCATGATATCACATATCCAATTAGCCCTATCAAATATCTATCTACAACATCCACGTCCTATGATGAGACAGTTGGTACCCAAGGCAGTATAGACAATCAAACAAATCACTTGGATCATATCACAATGGATCCCAATGAGCATAGTTACAGTCAAGATCTTACTTACATCAAGCATGAAGAAACACAAGTCATAATGGATATCGCTGAACATTTAGATGATCACAAAATGACCATAACCAACAATGATCATGAAACTACAAGTATACACAATGATCAAGGTATAATGAGTTTACATGATGAACAAGTACATAAATCCTATCAAATAGGATCTATTATCTTTAGTAAGAAAAATTTACTCACAGAAGAGACAATAACCAATTCGAATTAGTCTCAAAAAAATACCGAGGAGTTAGCATCATGTTTCAAAGACAACAAATATCCTATCATGAACAAGATATGTCAAAACATGGATTATCATGGAAAAGGATTGGGCCTTCATGAACAAGGAATCCTAGAACCTATCCCAATCCACATTAGACATAGTCAAAATATTGGAACGTAATTATCTAAGAAATCTAATGGTGTTAGTGATACTTCGAAGATCTCTAAGGAAACCTCGTCCAATGAGAACATTGAGATAGGGACCATTTGTATCCCTTGCGCTAAACTTGTTGTCAACAATCTCGACAATCCTTCCACATCCACCATCTCTACCACCAACTTTTATTCTCCACATCTTCCATCCCTCAATCAAGACCAACAAAATTATAGAACATACAAAGGAAAATCTTCAAATAAAATGTCAAAAGCGTATGAGGTCAAAAATCAAGGGAAGCATATCAAAGCAATATGGGTCCCAAAAGAAAATGGACCAAGTAAATTAAATAAATCAAATTATCCAAATTCCATGAGCTATCAAATTTATCAAAATTGGTAGATGCATCTCGCATATAATAGATGCCTACCAGCATACCATTTGTACAAGAGCATTGGTCCTAGGGTGCTGCCACAATAATGGGTTACACTTTCTGGGACATCCTAATTTTTGTTGAAATCACATATTTTTAGAAAATATAATGATTTAAGCCTTGAAAGGTTCCATTTAAAGGATTTTAATTGAAGAGGGTTTGATCAAACCCCTTTAGATTCAAACCCCCTTGGATAGAACCCTCTATTTTTAAACCATACCTACAATGGAGTCTCCTCTACACCTATCAAAATGTTGAGAAAAAACCACTTTTGATTTACCTTTTGGGGGATCAAATGAATTCATTTAAAATTTATATTTTGTAAGTATGTAGTCCATATTATGAGCTTCTCAAAAAGTATAATTTTAAATATATTTAATTTGATTATTATATTTATTTTTTTATTTCTTGTGAATGTAGGTTTTTCAATGAATGTCAAGGTCTTTGTTTCACACATACGAAAAAATAGTAAATTAGTGATTTTTTTTTTTGAAAAATATATATGCCCTAGGTATTGATGTCCTTGTTTCAACAAAAAAAAATTGAATTTCGATACATACAGAAAAAGTTATGTTTTACGGAATACACCTATCTCTAAATTATAATTGGTTTGACTTCAAAACTTAATTAAAAATATTCAAGAAAAGATTATAAAACTAAATGCATGCCCTAGATATCTATGTTACCAATCTAAATTCAAAAGAATTAGAATTTTATCCTTTGTAGAAAAAAAGTTATGTGCTACAGAATACACATCACTTTAAAAAATGTTGTTTACTATTAAAGACTAGTTATCAAAGGAGATGCAAAAAATTTACAATTTAACTCCAAATTTTTTTAAAAAAATATATTTAGAATCTACAGACAAAATCTCACAAATCACTAGTTCGCATCATCTTCAAATTCCTAACAGCTTAGCAGCTATAGGTTTCAGAAAGTGAAGATTTAGGTCAAAATGTTGATTTCAATGTCAAGTTTGGCCAAAAAGTGTAACCCATTATTGTGGGATGACCCCCTAATCGCCATCCCAGTTGCACATCTACACATCATAATGCTAAATCCAAATTCCATAATCCACCAATGCAAGTTTAGCAAGTCAAAAATCTGTCAAACCCATCTACATCGCCAACGTATTCATCCAAGTCGATTGTATCCCAATCACCTAATATTGCATATAATATCCCCCATCCACATCCAAAATCACGTCTAAACTGAAAGAAATCTAACTCCCAAATCCATCATGTTGTGACAACAACACTTCACTATAAGGGCTTTGATGGTTCCCTATCAAAAAGTAATCATTTGGACAAGGCCAACTTAGTTATCAATGAAGATCACATAAACATCAAAAGACTGTACAAGAGCACTTTAATTCTCATGAAGTAGTTACTTCAAGTAGGACATTACTGGCATGTTATGACAATTATGTCTATATTGACCATCTCAAATAGACAGGGACACTCGAAGATCTTCTGAGTATCAGATTATCAATATTATCCAATCAACATAGCACATCAAACATAAAAACTCAAAAAAATTTAAAAATTAAAACAATCAAAATAGTAAAGAGAAATCATTCATCCAATGGTGAAAACCATTTCCATGGCAACTTGGATAAGTACCATGATGAAAACCCATTCATGGGCATCATGTTTAAATCGATTGTTGATGAACTTTGCACTTAGGGACAGGTCATCTCATCTATCTCATACCACTATATCCCTTATCTATCATCCTAACCAATCATATCCATATTTCTTCATTATCATTCCCCTTCATCATCCCTGCCACTCAACTTGGTTCTTGATAACAGCATTGATCTTGATAAGGACTGAGGTATGATTTTGATACATTCTTTGATAAATGCTTGACATAGCTACTTCTTTTGCAACATATTCTCCAACCATCTTGTTATATCCTATGCAATTTTCTACATCCCTTTAGTCCAACATCCTAAATGATATTTACAAAGTAGGGGCATGTTCTTCATTTGTGACATAGTCCTTGAAGTTACATCTTATCTCTTTCCATTTATCTTTTCCTATCCATCTCCTATCACTAATTGCCTTCATCCATCCATCTATTTGCTATAATGGAGTAAAAAGTGTCCACATGTCTTTTTACCTCCTTGTTTAGCTTCTAAGTCCCCTTTATTGCATTATACATTCAAAATGTTTATCCCGATGCAAAATTGTCCAACACCATAGTAAAATTGGAATATGGGCCCCTTCATTTACCTTGCCTTGAACCTAAATAGGGCCGATGAACCTAGACAGTACCGCCCATGTCCCCCCTTTTAGGTCAGGGCTAATTTAAGTACATGTTGGCCTAGGACCTTTCAAAATATTTCTCCTTTTCGGCTCTTTTGATTTGAATTTACAATTATGAGCAGGAAAACATATAGAAGTGTGTTTTTGAGTTCATTTGTAACTAGGTTGGAAAAGGCTTAACTTGAGATCTTGAAGTGAAGCAAGCAAATAGCATTCATTATGATTCTAGAGTAGATTTGTGTTTTGTTATTGTGTGTTGTTGTAGATATGGATCTATCATCTATTCCTCCTTAGAGGTTGAAGGATCTTCATCATTCTAAGTGTTCATCACATAGGTGATATCATTGTTTGTTTATCATCATTTGAATCATCATATTATCATTGTTTTCAACCTTTGCCCCCACGAGGGCATGCACTCTTCATCAATAAATGGTGTTGGGAAGCTTGAATGATATATCGAGATTTGATTGAGGCAAGTCCCTAAACACCATAACCCTCAAACCCCTTTCTTATCTTTTTGTGTGTAAGTTACAGGAGCAAGATCTAGAAAATACAGAGCTACAAGAATACTAGGTACAGATTAGGGTTTCAAGATCTAGAGATAGTTTCAAAGTTTTCTATCACCAAGGACTTGGGTAGTACCGCCCATGTGCTCCTACCCTTTTTGAGTTCAAATCTGGCATTAGGACAGCATTTAGAACATCTTTCCAATTTGCACCTCTGATAGATTCCTCCAGTCAGGACCTGGGGGGTCCCACTAAGGTCATCCAACACTTCTAATTTCAAGGGACAGGTTCTATCATCTTCCTAATTATCCCTTTGTAATTAGTCTCTAGGTTGCTATTGTATTTATTTCGTTACAAGAAGATCATTGTAGAACTAGGGTTTCATGCATTGTTAACCTAGGGTTTGAGAAAAATACAAAATTAAATATGATCCATCTATAACACATGAGTGACAAGATCAGTAGCTAAGTCCTCCTTCACTTGGTAGTGATTTGGCTCGGTCTTGTCCTTGAATGTTATATGGAAAAGGGTTTGATCTAGTTTACATTCTAGTGCTTATCATTCTCCTTTTTCATATCAAACATTTTGGTGAACCCATAGCCTCAAGCATTTACATCTTGTTGATTGTTCAAATTAGATCTTGCATTGCTTTATTGCATATTTATTAATATTTATCAATATTCTTGTATTTTGGAAAATTTTACGTTAGGGTTTTAAAATTTCTCTTTCATTCTCATATTGGTGGTACTTGATAAATGAATAGATCTACTTGTACATTGCTATTCCAAGACATTTCATTATGGCATCTTCATGTTACTTCTCTTTCGTATCTTTGCATGCATATATCAAAGATCTTGAACATTTTTACAAATTCATTAATATGCATCCTTATGTTTTAGATATTGATATCTTTAAAGGCTCTTTATATGAGATCCTTGGTTGCATATCTAATTTTGATAGCTTCATAACCCTCATGGGTGAGCATCCTTCACTATTAGAAGATCTAACCGAATTCATCTCCATGAATAGTCATGAGAAAGATGATCGTGATGGCTCTTCTTCCACTTCCATGGATCTAGTCTCTAATACATGTGATGGTGACCTAGCTTTGCCTATTTCACATTATGTTTTGGATCCCTCTCCCAAAGTTGTTCCCACATGTGAGGACATTTTGGTGCAAGAAGATGAAATCATTAATACATTCCTTAACATCACCCTACCCTATCTTCATTCAAATGCTCTCCCTTTGAAAGATGAAGCTTTCATGGATGAAGAACCTCCTCTCAAAAAGCATCCTCCATGGGTATATAATAGGTGTTCATCTAATAATCTTAAATCTTCTGTTAATAACATAATACTTAAAGCTTCTATGTCTCATCCTATGGATCTCTCACCTTTGGCTTAATGTTCAAGCACATTGGATATCACTAAGGATGCAACTACCATGGATAGTCCTCCTTTGGTTGCATGTTCAAACCCCTTGTACACCACTAAAGATACAATCATCAACAATTATCTTAAAAGCACTTTACCTTCCCTTTGTTCCAATGCTCTCCCTTCAAAAGATGAACCATTGGTGGATGATGAAATGTCTCTCAATTAAATCCTTTGGGTTGGATGTCGACCTTAATCAAAGTAAAAACAATGTTAATTCTATTATTATTAATAGACTTATTCAACCCACTGAGGGGATAGTGGATAAGTGTACTAATGTTCCTAAAATCATTGTGCATCCTCACTTCAAACCAGTTATTACGGTTCAAGGTGCTCCAACACCACCTTGATCCCCAAGTTACATTCTCAATTATGCAAAACAAATTACTCAAGTAAATCAAGGTGTTCAATATGTGTTGTATTATCTCACGATTTCTCACACATATAACACTCGTAACAACAAGCAAAGTATGCAGTCACCACATGTCCCTATTTCTCTTCCATCTTCTCAACCTATCATAGCTCAAGCACCTCGTCTTGCTCATAATGTTGGTTGAGATTATGATCTTGTTGAGCAACTTAATTCTACTCCCACCAAGATCTCTCTCTAGGAACTCATACAAACATCACCTACATACCACAAAATGCTCCAAGAAGCTTTACAAAAGGTGATTGTATGACCCGCTATTAAGCCAAATGATGTAGTAGCTCTATTAGACTATATGCATACGACAAAAATGGATATTCTATCTCAACAACACAAATTACCATCAATTGAAGTTCAAAACCAATATGATCCTCATGTAGTCTCTGTTATAATAAATAAAAAGTTGATAAAGTGAACTGTGATTGACAATGGATCAACTCTTAATGTTTGTAGCATTGATATGCTACACAAAATCAAGGTTGACACATCTTTAATCACATCGCATAAACTTAACATCTGTGGCTTTGATAATGTTGGTAGACAATCACTAGGTACCATAACTTTACCCATAAAGGCTGGACCTGTGAAATTATCTACCCTTATCCATGTCATGCTCGGTGCACTTTCATATAATATCATTCTTGGTAGACCATGGAATCATGCCATGGGGGCAGTTCCATCTACCCTTCATCGATCATTAAAGTTTATTTATGAAAATTTAAACTTCAAACCATTGAAGCTAACCCAGATCTAGAAAGTTGTTTGTAAACAAGTTGAGGTACAAAAAGAAGTTTTCAATCACAATCTTCTCAATAAATTAAAAGTTGATTCATCAATACCTCTTGCATTAGATAATTTGTTGTGCAAAATTCCAAATCAACATCGAATGCACTTCTTGGTGATGATTGGGGTTTATTAGATTTTACTCCTTCCTTTATGGGGGAATATAAACTTCCTAACCCTAATCCTAAAACATCAAAAGTTGCCTCGATCTGATCCAAGCAATCTTTGGAAATACCTAAGGAACCTAAAGTTTCTTTAGTAGCAAGCAAAGATAATACCCTTACTTACACTACATAATATGAGACTTATGAGGCCCCACCTTCTTCTAAAGAGATGGTGTCTCTCTGTGGTCATGTATTTCAAATCCTTCACAAAAATTGTAACTATGTAGGTAATAGTAGTGACATAAAACAACAAGGAATCAAAGTACCCTTAGAAGTTGTTACACATATCGATTGGTATTGGATACCATCCTTTGAAGCCCACCAAAGCTTACCATCATCCTATTCTCAATGTTAACACAATATCAACAAGTCTTATATATCCTGAGATGATAGACATAGACTATCTGCCAAGGAATATCCTGTATGAATCAAGTAAGTATTTCTCCCTCATTGAGCCACACTTGATGTAGCACTTCTTTGAATTTCTCTCAAGGGTTGCCTCCTCCTCTTAGATATATATGTTGTTGTGTTGTGTTCCCCCGTGTAGTGTTAAATGTTTGTTTAGGTCTCCTTGGATGACCCTTGATACTGTTATAAGGTCAAGGATACAAGGAGACCACCTCCATTGTGACATTCCTTCTATTTGTTTCTCTATTCTTCTACACTTCTCTTGTTGCAATTATTGTGTGTGGTCCTTGGGGGCATAATGTTGTGGAGGGTTTCTTGTGGGCATCTTCCCATGTTGTGACCCTAAGTCACTTTTGTCTCCTCTCTCATTTTTTGTGATTTCATTCTTCCATTATACTTGTGGCTCTACTAGTCGACGAATGATGACAACAAATATACACTTCTAATAAGGATCGTGCATCCCTAAATAATAAAATAAAATGGACCTAGCCCATATATGAAGATGAGGGTAATTTGTTACTGACATTAAACTAGTAGAATCACTTTATGTCATGATGTGATCATGTATTGTGTTGTAAAATTGTTGTAACAAGCCTTTGCAATACCCTAAATCTACTTCTATGCACTTTGCAATGTTTTTGCCTCACCTTGTAGCTACACTTGGTTCTCAGACACCTGAAGTATAACCTCACAGCTATATTCAGTTTCGAACCCATAAGTATAGCCTTGGTTTGTTTGAGCGGCATGTTGCCTTATTTTTGTATCAGTTTCATGAGATGATTTGGTTGTTATCTTAGCTTAGATTTTCTAACCAAAGTTTATTGTTGATTAATGGTTGTTACCAAATGATATTGATGTGTTTCTATCATGATTGTTAGGAAAAATTAGTGATTGTAAGAACATGTCACTTTGGGGTGTGGCCTTTATGAAAGCTCTTGTTCCCTCACATGTTTTTAACCTTATCTTAAACGTGATTGCTACCAGCAAGTGAGAGCAACCACTTTAAGGTGGGGGCATATATTGTGGTAAATACTTAGATACCTTAGATATTGTGATAAAGCATGTTGCGTTTACTACCTTTTCACTATAAGGCATCTTTGTGATGTAGGTGGGGTTGTATATTTTTTTTGTATTTGTGTATGCTTCCTTTTCACTGTAAGGCATCTACACAATACAGGTGGGGTTGTATACTTTGTGTGCATGCTTCTTTTTCACTGTAAGGAATCTCCATGATGTAGGTGGGGTTATATGCTTTTGAAATCCCTTCTGCAGAAGGTGGGGCTATGTCTTCCCTTGAGTGGTTGCATATCCTTTTTGAAAAAGTCCTCTTGCAAGAGGTGGAGTTGGGTCTTGAGTTATTCACCCTTAATCGTGTCTTTGGCAATCATGGTAGTATAACTCGACTGTCAAGTGTGTTTAGCATGTCATAGATGGTCGAGCATAGCGATGAGCTCTTCCCCATTGCCCATGTTTTCTATGTATAAGACGTATAGTGGGTCAATGACACATGCTACAGTGCTCATTTATTTCATGTGTATTTTGTGTGCTTTGTGTGTTTTGTGGAGGTGCGTAGCGATGAGCTCACCCCACGCCATGTGTTTTGTGGAGGCACGTAGTGATGAGCTCCCCCCATGCTATGTGTTTTGATGCTTTGATGGTCGTGTATAGAGACGAGCTCACACATCGCCTATTATTGTTAAGTAATTGTTTAATCATGTCTGCTCTTCGTGTATGCTTTGTGTATTGCATGACAATGTTCAAGTCTTCTCCATTTATTGTGTGCTTCTTTACTATCTTCTTCATGTTTTTTATGATTTTCATGTGTCTTCTTATGTTTTCCTAAGCTTTGGAGCTAGAGACAGCCTTCCAAACTTTAGGCATACTGTTGGCTCTAGTGTCTAAAGGGCTTGATATGTTTTTGACCATACTTTAATGCATGTACTGATCATAAGATCATAGACACATTAAAGTGGGGGCTAAATGTTATGGAGTAAAAAGTGTCCACATGTCTTTTTACCTCCTTGTTTAGCTCCTAGGTCCCCTTAATTGCATTATACATTCAAAATGTTTAGCCTGATGCAAAATTGCCTGACACCATAGTAAAATTGGAATATGGGCCCCTTCATTTACTGGTGCAGTTTTGACTAGGACACCTTATCAAGCAACCCAATCATGCAGCTCAACAACACCACAAAAATTTAGACTCATAAACAAAATAGAAACCATTCTATTGAAAATTTCACATACCAATAATTATAAATTAATTGGCCTTTTAGGCCTCAACCTTAGGCTTACAATACAATACCCAATTGTGCTTACAACACCAAATCACTTCCCAATCTACTATCATTATGTCCCTATTCCTCCCATATGAGGAATGTACCTCCTGACAAAATATCCACCTGATAAAATCTCCAATTGATAAAATCTCCAATTGAGAAATTCTTCAACTAAGAAAGTCTCCAACTTGAGAGATTCTCCAACTGAGAACATCTGCCGAACTATGATGACAATTGCCTTTTTATTCTTCTTGAGTGGAAGTTAAACCATTATGAAGTTATTCGGTTATGGAACTGAACATATAGGTTTTAATAGCTACTTGCCAAAAAGAATGTGGAGCTTTTTAAAACTTTACATCCCATTGAAACAACCTATGAAAAATAACTTTAAATCCATTAACAAATATAATGCTTATCAATGAAAATTCATGTGTTCCAACCTTAGTTACAATTGCTTGTTAGCAAAAATGAACTTTTTGAAACTTGCCTTTAGTCATTTATGCTTTCGCCTCAATCGATGATTTGATCATTTTTTGAACTAGCCCTTGTCCACTTTATCAACAAAAATTAATTTTGTCGAATCTTCGTTATAGATGCCCATCAGCAAAAACCCACTTTCTTGAACTTATTGGTGAAATGTGCCCTTCACAAACCCTATCGGTATATCAGTAATTTTGAAAAGTTACAAACTTCTTCTCAAGGTCTCATTCATGTGCTTGTTGGTAAAATGCAAGTTCCATGAACTTGGGAACCCTCCTTTGTTATCGGTGAAAAGATAATGTTTCAAACCATCTTTAGTCCATACCATCCCTAGCATTCCTTTTGTCGGCAAAGTTGAGTTTTTCCGAATCTAGTCAGCGAATCGGGACTTGGAAGAAATTTTGAACTCCATTTAAGCCTTTATCAACTTATCAAATTTTTGCCAAAATTGTAAACCATATAGTCTTCTATCAGCAATATTCTGATTCCATGAACCATAGAATCGAACTTCAAAAACTTCAACTCCTACTTCATCATCCATTGGCAAAATGTGAACTCCACTACACAAAGGCTTTATTGGCAAACTATCCTATCAATGAACCTAAGCGTTCGCTAACTAACAACTTCTCTGATTAGTTTGAAGTCTTTCAATATCATAAAAAAAAAAGATATTTCCGTCAAATGGCTAAGTGACAAAGATAGATCAAAGGTCTTAGTCAGAAAAGTTGCTTGTTGGTAAACCTGGAAATCGGCAAATTGCTGAACCAACAAACTAAAAAGTTCACGAACTGGAGATTTTTCTGACTAGTCATAACTTATTCATTTTTCATCCAAATTTCACCAAATTGGAATTGGGAATACCCATTAGGATCCTCTACAAGATGATAATCTTCATTTGCCCAAATTGACTCTAAAAATCTTCCTAGAGAAAAACTACCCAAAACCAACATAAAAACAAATAGAAACATAACAAAAATGGAAACTGAAAACCTGAAATATTTTTGGGTGATGTCGATTACTTGTGGACCGAGATGCTCCTACATTAGATATGCTAGGTAAAAATTTTGTGAGCATAGGCTCACAAAATGGAGTGGAGTAGTAGAACTACTCTTTCAAGTTGTAGACAACCTACAACAAACTCTATTGCTATATTAAGCTTAGAAAACTTCTTCCACCTCTTCCAGCATCTGGCTGGGACACTTACTGTCCTCCTCCACCAAGTGTGCACTTTCTGTCTTGTGGATTCACATCCACTATAGACCTTCCTCCTCCACCAAAGGGTCTCTCTTCTACTTCTCTAAATACTCTCTCATCTTCACTCCTCTTTCATGGGCTCCAACCCACTATCACCCGACCTACTCCTCCACCACCAAAGTTCCTTTACTAAATAGGTCTCGTTCACACCACAACTTGCAGCTTCTACACACAACTCTGCAACTGCAACTTTATCCACTACAACAACATCCTCTTCTATTTTCACCATTGAAGATAAATCATCAATACTGAATGCAAAATCAAAATTTACCTCATCTACTACAACTTATCCTTCTTAACCATTTGCTCCAATGTTTTCATTTTCACCATCCACTACTATCACTATCTTCATGTCCTCCAAAGGACTCATAGCTGCACATTCTATCTTTTCATCCTCTGCAATCTTCACTGCATTCTCTTCTCTTTTCTCTTCATCCTCATCCATTGCTACACCTTCCTCTTCCTCACTCACTCTATTCATGCCTTCATCCATGGCAATCCTTCCACTGCTTCTTTCTTCTTGACCTTCTTTACTTGTGCATATAATATCATTCGTAAAAACAACTCTATCAAAAAAAATAATGACTCCTTCATGCCCATATTTTCCTCTTTATCTCTTTCTTCTGCTATGTTCTCATCATGACATACTGCTGCCATTCTCAATGTCTTCTCTAGTCTTACCTCCATTCTTCTCAACTTATCACAAACTACCTCTTCATCTTCTTCTTCATCCTTCTTTGTACACACAAATTTATCTACAAACAAATAATCATCAAAAGAAGTATGGGACCTTATATTACCCATATTCTTTGATGCCTTCCTCTTTTCCATCACTCTACTCTCCCCCAAAGTATCCAACCTTTGTTCTCTCCTTTCAATAAATGAAATTCTAAAGACCTTGCCCAAGGCAAGACTCATTCTTTTCCTCCTTGCCATCTTCACACATAATTTGTAATCTTACAATCCACAATCTTCGCAACCTGCACACACTTAAAGGTGTAGATGTTGAAAATGAAAACCTAATGAATCTACAAACATAATCACAATATTTTCAACATCACATGAATAAAGTCTATCCTAAATGAATACTAATGCAGAAATGTAATACTAAACTATGAAAAACCAAACATAAGCATTTAGAAAGAACAATAACTCTATTGTTTTCCTATCATCAAGTTCTTGAATCATACATTGATGCTCTCAGATTTTACATAAGCACAAATGCAATAAGAAGCTATGATGAATGGATGAAAAGATTGTGATCAAAATCTAGTATATCAATTCTGTATATCCTCATGTCAAGAAGAAAGAGGGCTTATATAGATGTCCTCACAAAATAAAATCTAGGTTATGGGAGAAATGTGGAATTAAATGGAGAAATGGGACAAATGTCCCATACTATCTGTGTAATAAATGAAAGAAATAAATGGGAGCGTTTGTGCTTCACAGTGGAGTTTAGGAATTTATGGAGAAAGTGGATGATGAAGGCGGTAAATCATAAAATACACAACAACAGAAATTGCACACAGAAAATAGAATGTTCTTTTATTAATTTGGACAACTCATTACATTACAGAAGCTCAAATATAATAAGAGGATAAATCTTTTACAGGCTGCAACACACTACAACTTCCCTATCTCCTGACCCTGGAATCATCTACCTTCTGTAACCCCAAATCAGCTAGCGTTTATGTTTTCCCACCTATTCTTAACTCTACACTTTCCCCCTTATCTCTACTATTGCTAAGGGCTCCAAAAAATGGTTACTAATAGCCCTTTTTGGCAGCCAACAGCCAAATTTCAAAATTTGCATCTCCCTCCAAAAATAGGTCAACTTCTGGGAGCCATAACTTTTGATTTGGGTGTCTGATTGATGCGTCATTTGAAGTGTTGGAAAGATCACGGAGTGACCTATGTGTCAACAACGTGTTCTACTAGTGTTGTCCTTTTTAGGCCCACACGAGACTGTTTAGTTCCTCAAACCTAAATTTGAATAAATTTTAGGCATTTTTTGGGAAACAGAAACTTTAATATCTTTCAACTCACAAATGATCTTTTCGTGATTCCTTAGCCAAAGGTCTTATTTTTAATTTACAAATCTTCCTATAAATTTTCACTTCAATCCATGACCAAATGCAAACTTTCCTAAAATGACAGTTTTCTATTTTTAGCAGTTTGGAAAAACTGAAAGTTCTACCTTATTATTCAAGCGATTATGGAACCAAAAATACTAATTTTCAAAAGAAATGGAAGCAACATCAATGATTTTAAAACATCATGTTTTTGGGTGATGCAAGATTGTCCTTACACCACTAGATGCTCCTGCATCAGACACCCAGGGTAATTTGAGAAGTGACCCTGTCACATCTCAAGTGTTTATTTAAGGAAAACCCAAATGGTCAACCTCTGGCTTAGACAACCAAGAAGAATCTTCTATAGAACTTCCTTTCCATTTCCCCAGATATTCCTCATATTGCCTGTTCTGAGTACTTCTTCCCACATGGCTATCCAAGATCTCTTCTATCTCCTCCTTTGAAGTAGATGCCAGAATACTCCACTATTCTTCTGTTGGTCCATCCTTTATGGCACCTTCTTGATATTATGTTAAATCAGTAATGTTGAACATAGGGAAAATATTGATCCCACTTGGTAGCTCTACCTCATATGCATTTCCTAAATCAAGTTTCTTCATAATCCTGCATGGTCCAAATATCTTCATTTTCAACTTGTTATATGTTCCAATTGGGAACCTTTCTTTTCTCAAGTGAGCCATGACTTTATCTCCTACTTGGAATTCCTTATATCTCCTCTTCTAATCTGCCTTAGCCTTATATTGAATATTCATCTTATTAATGTGCTTTCTCACTTCTTCATGCAAATTCTTCAGATGTTCTGCAAAGTCTTAGGCATCGACACTTGTCTTTTCTCCCTTATCTAGCTTCCTTAACTTTGAAACATTTCTTGGACTACTCCCATATATAATTTGGAATGGTGATTTACCTGTACTCCTATTGACATAATTGTTGTAAGAAAATTTTGCCTGTGGTAGAATCAAATCCCATCCCTTGGGCTTATCTCCTACTAAGCATTATAGCAGGTTACCCAAACTCCTATTTGTTGGAAACAAGGTAGATAACTGAGAGGGGGGGTGAATCAGTTATCTCTAATAACTTTACTTTATTTTTCTTTTTATAATTTAAGCAGGATCAAAACACATAAGCATATATAATCATGAGAGCAGAAAAGAAATCAATAGACATAACACAAGGATTTTAATGTGGAAAACCTTGTTAAAGGAAAAACCACAGGGTGACTAACCCAAGATTGTATTCTCTGTTAAAAGAATAAGAAGTACAAAAGTGGCACTTACCAATTAGGGCTCACTACCCGAGAATACTTCTCACAAGAGGCACACTGCCTACAAGAGACTCACTGTCTATAGAGTTTATGGAAGGTAACCAGGTGTTTGAACTGATGAGAGGCATCCATATATGCTAAGGTTCAGTTCCAGTTAGGCTCAATATACTAATCTAATGCACTTCATTCTTCCTCTACTTTTAGTGTTGTTGTTCCATCACATACTGGACTTGTATTGCTGCTTCCACACTTATCTCTGCCTTTTCTCACACACTATATCTGCACACGCACACCTTCATACCAAAATCCATCTGGTATATATATCTGCATCCAAGATTTCAACATCTTTGTAGTCGATAACTAGAATATTCAAGATATTTACAAAACACTAATCTGTTGGCTAATTCCTTGCTTAATATGTGATGCATATCAAAAATATAGACATAGAAGTCATCAATCATGTCAGCCAACCATGTATGATCCCTCAAATAGCTTGATCAACATCAATTACTCATCTGGATTGAAGTATGATACCTTATCAGTTAGTTTTTCCTCAATCTGCTCTACCTGTCTGGAACCCAACACTCAAATGCTCATATCTTTTCCATGATTCATCACCGAAGGCTCAATCTCTGGAATATAGTAGTCATGATACTCCTCTTGACTTGCCCAAGTCTGTACTTTGCTGAGTTACACCCTCTAAGAGATCCAGACTTGATTGTCGAACCTTGCTGCATGCTCTGTTCTTGTTCACTGGACCAGAACACTCTTCAATTTGACTTTCGGTATAGGCATACTATGCTCTGCGTATGTGTGGTATAGACTTTGTTTCCATCAATGACAATAATCATGAAGCCACAAGTGTATCTTGCCAACACTATTCACCACTTTCATCTATCCATCAGTCTGTGGATGGTGTACAGATCTGAACTTCAAATCTGTCTTCAACTTATTCCATAATGTCCTCCAGAAATAACCAACAAACTTGGTATCTTGATCTAAAACTATGCTCTTAGGTAGACCATGTAATCTCACCACCTCCCTAAAAAATAACTCAGTAATATGAACACCATTAGTCTTCTTACAAGGAATGAAATGTGCTATCTTCGAGAATCAGTCCACCACCACAAAAATGGAATCATGTCCCCTCTGTGTCCTAGGTAAACCAAGAAAAAAATCCATACTAATATCATCCCATGGCTTCCTTGGTACAGGTAATGGCTGATATGGTCCTATATTCTGATTTGTTCCTTTTGCCATCTAACACACCTTGCAACTCTGCACAAATTTCCCCACATCTTTCTGCAGCTGTGGCCAATAGTAATTTGCACCAAGAATAGAAATGGTCTTATCTCGACCAAAGTGTCCAAGTAGTCCCCCACTATGCTTCTCCTTAATCAGGTTCTCTCTCATGGAACTCCTCAAAATGCACAACTGGCTTCCCCTAAACAACATGCCATCTTAGATTATGGAATCAAACCATTTTTCCTATCCAAAGTAATAGGTTCTAGACAAACTTTCCAAGCCTTTGCAAAATCTAGATCTTCATGGTACAAACCTTTGAGCTCATCGAACCCAACAACCTCTATCTTCATATCTGTCAACAAATTTTGCCTTCTGCTCAAGGCATCTGCAACTCTGTTGGACATCCCACTCCTGTAATTTAAAACAAAAGTATAACTCTACAAAAACTCAACCCATTTTAAGTGCCTTTGGTTCAACTTTCCTTGTCTATTAAGATATTGTAAAGCTTGATGATCAGTATATAAAACAAACTTTTTTGGCAATAGATAATGTATCCATTTCTTCAAAGGCTGAACTATTGCATAAAACTCTTGATCATAAATTTAATACTTTTTCTTGGCATCATTAAGCTTCTCACTAAAATAGGTAATGGGCTTACCTTCTTGACTCAAAACAACTCATATAGCACTACCACTAGCATCACAATCTACCTAAAATAGCTTACTAAAATTTGGAAGTGCCAAAATAGGTTGCTCTGTGACTTTCTGCTTCAATGTATCAAAACTCTTGTTTTCTCTTGTAGTCCATTTAAACTCTTTTCTATCCCCTCTCATTGTCTCGGTTAGGGGTGCACAAATGCTACTAAAATTCTTGATAAACTTTCTATACAAACTTGCCAGACCATGAAAATATCATACCTTTGTAGCACTCCTTGGTGTAGACCATTCAATGATAGCCCTCATTTTCTCTGGGTCGATCTTAAGACCTTCCTCTGAGACAACAAATCTCAGGTATACCAACTCCTTTGTAAAACTGCATTTCTTCATATTAATCAATAACTTCTCCTCTCTCAGCCTCTCTAAAATTATTCTAATATGCAACAGATGCTCATCCCAAGTCTTACTAAAAATCAAAATGTCATCTAAATAAACAATAACAAAACTTCCCAAAAATTCTTTCAGTACCTCATTCATGAGCCACATGAATGTGCTCGGTGCATTGGTTAGCCCAAAGGGCATGACTAACCACTCATACAAACCTTCCTTTGTCTTGAAGGCTGTCTTCCATTCATCTCCTTCCCTAATTTGGATCTGGTGATACCCACTCTTCAGATCAATCTTCATGAAGTACTTGGCTCCACTAAAACAATCCATTATGTCATCTAGTCTAGGCAATGGAAATCTGTACTTGATCATGATCTTGTTGATGGATCGAGAATCTGTACACATTCTCCACTCTTCATCTTTCTTTAGTGCTAGTACTGCAGGTATTGCACATGGACTTAGGCTCTCTCTTATCAATCCCTTAATAGCTCTTGAACTTGTTTGTTCAGTTCTTCACTCTATGCCAGAATCATTCTGTGGGCTACCTTATTCAGCAAACTGGCTCCTGGTATCAAATCCAATTGATGATTTATCTTCCTCGCCGGTGGTAAACCTTCTAGTACATTATCAGAGACAATGTCCTAAAATTCTTCCAATAGATTTGAGGCTTTTGCTGGTACATCTTCACATTTCTCTTGACTAATCTTAGGAATCAATGCAAAGCAATGATGCTCATGCTTCATACCCTCCAAAAATTTCCTACCATCTACCAAGCAAGTTTTGGTAGTACTACATACCTTTTCTTCCACCTCCTTCAAGGGCTTCAACTTATGATGAAATCCATCCTTTGTTTGAGAATATGTGTTTGGACGACCATCATGGACAGCGCACCTATCATACTACCATGACCTCCCCAACAACACATGACATGCATCCATTGGTATGATATCACACATCACCTCATCATGGTAGTCCCCAATCTTAAACTTCACTAAACACTACTCATTGACCAAAGCTCTATGGTCCTTCGACAACCATGCAATTCGATATGGATGTGGATGCTTTCTTCTTGTCAACTTCAACTTGTCAACCATCTCCTCTGAAAAAAGATTGTCAGTGCTTCCATTGTCAATAATAATATCACAACACCTACCTTCACATTTGCACCTTGTATGGAATAAAGTCTTCCTCTAATTCGGTTCTTTCTCCTCATTCAACAAAGTTCTTCTGACAACTAGGGTTTCTCCCCTTTCAGCATCTTTAGAATGCTCTGACTGTGCATCTTCATCTACATGTGCAACTCATGTATGACCTTTAGGTCTTCTATTCATCCTTGCTTGATGTTACAGACACTCGTATGCTTGATGCCCTTCTTCTCCACATTGGAAATAGGTTCCCCTGAAACCTCCTCTTCTAGGTCCGTACCTAGGTCTGCCTCTTCCTCTTCCTCTTTGTTCACCATTATTTTGGTCACGAGGGTGGTAGGTATTATCTCCTCTTTGATTTTGACTAGTGCTAGCTTCTTCACTTTTCTTTGGATCTTCATTTCAACCTCCATAGGGTCTTCCACCAGTCCTTCCACCTTAAGATCTTCCCCTTTGCTTGCTGTTAAATCTTTTATTCATCTTCTCTTCCACCTTCAGGGAAAACTGGTATGCATCTTCTATGGTGGTGATTCTGACCAAGTTCAACTCCTCTTGAATACTTGGCCTAAACCCATTAATGTAACGAGCTACCTTCTCCTTTTTATCCTCTATGTTGGGACAGTAAAAATTTAAAATTTTTATTGTATTCTCACTTTGCCATATCTGAATAAATCATAAAATATCCCAAAAATATAGCTAAAAATTTATACATCCCACAAAAGGTCCATGGAAAAACAATGTAAATGGCTTAATTTTCATAGCATCGACAAGACTTTATGTTGCTTATGCCGATCTATGAGAAGCCAATAGAAATAACTATCAGCGTGAGAACAAGGATCGGAGAGAAGATTGCAAAAATCATCGATGGCCTTTTTATCTGTAAGAAGATCTATTAGTCACACCAATCGATATGACCAAGGGCTATCAGGTAATACTTTGAAAATTATCCTGATGGTACACATCATGTCGATGAAGCATTTTAGTGAAACTCTCACCGAACATCCTATCGAATTGAAGGAAATAATAGCCATCGGCAGGAAATGAACATCAGAGTAAAAAACTAATGAGTCTCCAATACTCCAGTGTCTTGGCGAAATAATAGAAGGCACTTTCGGTATAAGTCATACTAATATACTTATCCATCAGCACAGTTAAATAGGCTGGAATGAAATATACATGTCTTACTGACCAATGGGTTCTATTATTCCTTCTTTTCTTAGGCCAATGGGACCTTGTCCTTCATAACCCATTCTATGTAAGATAGACTCACCTCGCCCATAGATTTTCATTGGGAGATTAGGTGCTTCTTGTTGTGTGTTCTCTTCTTGTTCTATGTAGAGCCATTGTAAGATATCTCTTTCCTCTATTTCATCTGATAGGGTCCCCCATTTTACGAAGGAAGCTATAGGTGTAGGAGGAGCAGATGGCTTTGGAAAATGTTTGGGTCGTCCAAAAGATCTAGGAGATAGAGGCATTTTGGCTAAGTTGAGGCTGTGTTCGATGGAGTATTCCCCTACTCTTGTTTCTTTGATGGTAATTTTTTGCTCTTTGGGCTTGGATGAGGAAGCTTTGGAGGTAGAATCATGTTGTGGGGTAGGGGACGTAGATGCTCTATTGTTGTGTATGATGTAATCAAGCTTTGAGCAGACAGAGTTGCAATGCTGAAAGAGGTCAGGATCACCTTTGATGGTGACTTGTTTGCCATTATGAGGGAATTTTATGCATTGGTGGTAGGTAGAAGGCACAACTTTCATGGCATGAATCCATGGTCTACCTAGGAGAATATTATAGGCTAGCTCCCTATCTAGGACTTGGCAAACAATGTCCTTAATTACTGGTACCACTTGTATTAGTAACACCACTGTTCCTTTAGTAGTTCTTTCCTCTTCATCATAGGCTTTAATAGTGATCTTTTTCCTTGGATCTACCAAATTTTCAGAGAACCCCAATGTAAGGACTAGCTTGAGCGTGCAAATATTTAAACTAGCTCCTCCATCAATGAGAACCCTTTTGATATGGTGTTTATGGATGAAGGAGATGATATGCAAGGGGGTTTTATGAGGCTGAGACACTGAGAGGTCATCCTATTCGGTAAATGATATGGTACTAGAGGAGGTTAGATTTCCTATCATGGATTGAAACTTCTCTTGGGCCATGTTTGTGGGCATAGTTGTTTCCATTAGGGCTTTTTCAAGAATCTCTTTGTAGGAAGGAGATAGACGCAACAACTCTAAGATAGAAATGTGGGCAGGAGTTTTTTACAGTTGGTCTATGACACTATACTGATGGGAGTTGGATTGAGAAGGTGATGACCTTGGAGGGAGGGTGTTCAACGTGACCTTACCACTGCAGGTGATGATGTTGCAATTAGTTTTGTTGGGTGCTAATTGTTGGTTGGGCGTGACCACATTGACTTGTGGGATGTGCTCCGATATGCAATTTATAGTATAGTCAAACGGCAAACTTGCATACTTAGCATTATTATTCCTACTATTCTAATTTTGCATGTTGTGGTTGTTGTTGTTGTTGTCGTTGTCATTTTTGTATAGCCTATCATGATTGAGAAGTGGGTCCTTGTATGCCACATGCATCTCATTAGAGTTATGTTGTTGAGCACCTCCCTGGTTTTGATCAAGTATGTCTTGGAGGACATGTTTTAGACAGATACAATTGTTGGTTGTATGTCCTCTTCCTCTATGATACTCATAGAAATTGGTGTCTTTCCAATAGTGAGGTTTTATTTGAGGTTCATAATCACTAGTAGGTGGGAGAATGATGTCATTGTTGTCCAATAGCTTCCTTAACACAGATTCTTGGGACTCACCCAGTGGTGTGAAATTTTTCCTAGGATTGGAGTTGTACCACGACCTTAACTCCTGATAGAATGTTTTGTTGGGTGTAGCATTGCTTGCCTCTCCTTTGAGAGTGAAGATTGGTTGTTTTTTGGGAGCCACCACCTTGACATCAACCACTCCATCATTGATGACATTTTTATTCTTTGTCCAAATATTTGACTTGTCTGTAGTGTAGTTGGAGTTAGGGGTGCCCTTGTATAACTTTATTTGCCCTTTGGTGATCATAGCTTTCTCAATAAATAATCCCATTTCAATGACCTTCGAAAATGAGGGAGGACATTGACTTTGGATTTGATAGCTTAGATCAGAGTTAAGGTTATGGACAAACATCTCCATCAATTGCTTCTCAAGTACATCATATGAACATTTGCTTGCAAGTTGTCTCCATCTTTGTAAGGAGGTGAAGGATTTGCCACTCTTTTGCTTTGTATTGCATAGGTCAAGCATGGAGACTTCATATTCAATGTTGTACGAGAAGTGCATGATGAACTTGTTTACTAACTCATCAAAAGTTTTGATACCCAGTGGAAGTCATGAGAACTACTCCATGGCTTGACTACCTAGAGATCTAGGGAATAATCTCATTAAGAAAGTTTCATTGTGAGCTACTTCCATGCACGCGGTGGTAAATTCCCTAATGTGATATCTTGGGTCCCCTTTCCCTTTATATTTATCAAATTTAGGAACTTCGAACCAAAAGGGAAAGGGCACCATGTTCAAACTTTTGTCAAAGAGGTACAGTGCAATGTCTTCCAAAGAGTAAGTTTTTGTACTTATTCCCATTTAGAGATCCGTCATTTGTTGCATTAGGTCCTCAATTTGTTTCCTCATTCTTCCATGGGCATGTTTGGGTCTACAACTTTCTTTCCTTTATCTTCACTAGTGTGGTTTTTAGGAGTTTCCTCTATGGTCTCTTTCAGTTTGTTGAGATCGAAGTCAATGGGGAGCTTAAGTCCCAGTTTTGCAAGATGAATAAAGTACTTGTGAGGATCCTTGTGGAGCACTTTTTCTAGCAAGGATTGAAATTTTTGATCTTGGAGGTGTCCTTGATACTCTTCATGAGAGATTTCCTCATCACTATTGTGAGGGGTGACAATGTGAATGGATGATTCGGCTATTTCAAGTATTCTTTTGTATTGAGATCTGGTTAAAACCATGCAAGGTGAAGTGGGACATGGTGGGATGAAACTAGAGATTTTGGTAAGATGCTGGTGGAGACTGCTGAGAATAGGATACTTGTGATGAGATTTGAGCAAGGGACTCTTTTGATCAATGATTCCAAGTAAGACGACTGATACAAGATGATAGCCACAAGTAAGGGTACTCGATAACTGTTTACTGTGTAGAGACTAGTTGTGCACCAAGACCACTAGCGAAGTTCTGCAATGTAATAGGGTTACTTGAATCTGAAATGATCTAAAAAAGGTCTTGTACTGATATGATATGGAACTTTGAATTTGCTCTAGGGAGACCTGGTAGAAGGTGGATGAGATGACCGACGAAAGAGAGAGTTTGATGCAAAATGGATAGGAAAGCAGCTGCAAGTTAAGATCTAATCTCAGAATTTAGAACTAGGTTGAAATGGGTAGCCAGAAATGGTAAAATTCTTCTCTCAAAGTATGCAGAAGTGCTCACTGTTACGCATGCGCAAGAAGGGATGCACAATAGAATGGGATAAAAGCACCAAAAGTCAACACAAATGCATAGTACTGGTAAAAATCAGATGCATAGCAATAGGTGCTATAAGCACAATAGGTCGGTGTAAATGCATAGTAAGTCGGTATGTATGCGCAACTTCAGATGACAAATTCACAGCTCTGAGTTTTTTAGTTTTTTTACAATTTTTGGCAAATTTTTTAGTGTTTTTGGGTTTTTTGGTTGCAAGATAGTCTTTCTGATATGATTTTATTTAATTATGGAAAGAAGACACAACAAACATAAAGAATGTTTTCATGGTTTTTTTTTTGTGATTTTTTGACTCTTTTTGACTTGAAAAGAAAGTACAAATCCTAGGTTGAAAAAGGCAATATTTGTCAGATCCCCTAGCTGTGCATATTCAAAGTGGATAGCTTCAAGATCTTGGTAACACCGGCTCCTCTCCATGGCACACACTTATCACGCATAGCAAGATCTAAGTTTCGCAAGGCTCATACCCCTACTGAACCTTAGGATTGTCTCTACTATCTCTACTAAGAACCACATGAATCAGGGTGGCTTCAAAGGTCCCACCTTTTGCGCCAAAAAATAGAAGGATTTTGGTATACTAAAACAAGGATGATTAGTAAGTGCAACCGTTTGAGTGGTTATACATGCGGCAGCACTACTTTCCATTATGGAGTCTCTCAGCATGCAAGGGTTGTGCCTTGGAGGGTTTTGGGGGAGGTTGGCTTCGGTATAACACAAATTCACTCATTGTTTGAAGCTTTCGTTCCAAACACAATTTATTTATAGTGGCTTGGCAGAACTTGGCTTTAGCTTGTTACCACTTAAGGTCATTCCCCAAGGACGAATGGGTATCTAAGGGCAGCCCTGTGTAAAGGTTAAACACATGTGAAAATGATATGTCTGGCACTTTGGTCACCCAAGATATGGGAGAGCATAGGCCTGGTATCATTCCCAAAAACACAAAAGGTAGTGGTTCTTTTCCCCTAGTTAAAATAAAAAAGACTAAATGAGCTATCTGTTAGACTTAGGGTAGACAACTGAGAGGGGGGGAGTGAATCAGTTGTCCAAAACTTTATTCCAAATCAAATACTTAACTCCACATGAACATAATAGTTAATCAATCATGAAAGCATAATGCAACAAGTTAAGAGCAGATACACATTAACACACAACACCAAGATTTTTGACGTGGAAAACCCGGTTAAGGGAAAAACCATGGGGTGATTAACCCAAGATAATATTATCTATTAGAAGAATAGAAAGAACAAAATGGCACATGCCAATTAGGGCTCATTACCCAAGCACACTACTCACAAGAGGCTCACTACCTACAAGAGACTCACTGTCTACAAAAGAATAAGTATCACATACTTGAACTGGTAAATAGCATCTTCACCATGCTTGATTCAGTTCCATTTAAGCCCAAAACCTTCTGCTCTACCTTTCGCCCTTCTCCTTGCTACTCCGCACTCATCTCCACAAGTCCACCTTGAAATGACTTCACAATCCCTTATTTATACAAGACATTGACTCAGGAAAGATCATCGAAGTCGGTAGATATTACAGAGCAAATATACAAATGCAACATGTCTAATTACAAAAGCACTTCACGTGGATCAACACATTGTCAGCCACATAGAGCTTGGACTTCAATCTTCATCCAGGAACATGCCAATCCTCACATAACATCCTCAAGATCATCTGCAGGAGGTGTAACCCATCCAGTCGCTCTGTCTTGGCAAGAACACCATCATCCAAAAGTTATTCTTCATTTCTGGGACCCCAATTCTAATGTGGACCATAAACACGAACTGAGCACAATCCAAGGTCCTCCGCAAACTTGCCTAAAACACCAAGGACATCCGCACTTCTTCTACTTACTGAAATCCTTCTCTCCTTCATCTGGAACCTCAAGAACACAGTCTACCATTACTGTCACAAAGGAATAAATACTTCTAGACCTTCAAACCATGAACCAAACTATTTAACACACCACACAGATTTCCCCAACACTTCCCCAAATTTGTAGAATGGGATAATGCATTACCGGACCTCACCAGACCTATTTGTGTCACTCTGTCATCACTGAACATCTGCCAGAACCGGTTTCACTTGAACTACCATAACTTCTTCATATCTTCATTTGGACCTTTGAAATCTCTACTAGAGAATTTTAAGACACATATCTACAAACCCTTTAATCTGCATCCTCTGATCCTCAACCTATCTTGGACTTTTGCCTTGTTGTCATCACTATTCTTCATTGTTCCTGATTGAGACTAATTTTCTCAATATCCTCAGCTGACAGCTCATCCAATCCTTATCATTAATGCATTAGGAGTATGTTGACATCAATGACAACACCGATTAGGCCCATACTTGCAACAATCTCCCCCTTTGTCATTGATGGCAACATATGATGTGAAAAACCATCAAGATAAGAACTTCTCCTTACTGTCACAACTCCCCCTATCAGCAACAACCATTCACATGTCTTCTCTTCTTTTACTGCTCCCCCTTTGATCATAATCCACTTGTTGTTCACATGTCTTCTCTCCCCCTTTGACATCAATGGCAAAGGGCACATATTTGCAACTTCCATCACTTCAGAATCATACCTGCTGCTCCCCCTGAGTAGCAGCGCCCCAACATCAATCTGGATCACAAGATGTGACTGTGATACCCACCGGACTAATGCACATCAGTGCATCCTAGTTCATCACCGAAGGGGCAATAACCTATAACTTCTCCCTGAGATACTCAAAAGAGTCCTTAGGAAGAGGTTTAGTAAAGATATCTACAATCTGATCCTTGGAGGGCACATACTCTAATCTGAATTCATCCTTGTTCACTTGCTCTCTTAGAAAGTGAAACTTGATAGAAATATGCTTAGTTTTAGAATGCAACACTAGATTCTTAGAAATATTTATTGCACTTGAATTATCACAGAAAATTGTGATAGGCTCCTCATAGTCTACTTTAATATCTCTTAGCATATGCTTCATCCATAAGACTTGAGTGCAGCTACCTACTGCTGCGATGTATTCTGCTTCAATTGTAGACAAAGATATTGCCTCTTGTTTCTTGCTTAACCAAGAAACCAATCTTTTTCCCAAAAAGAATGCTCTACCACTTGTACTCTTCTTGTCATCCACATCTCCTGCCTAATATGCATCTGTATATGCATGAAGAGAGAAATCATGATCTCTAGGATACCACAGACCATACTCAACTGTTCCTTTTAGATACCTAAAAATCCTTTTGATTGACATGATATGAGATTCTCTGGGATCAACCTGGAATCTCGCAACAAGACCAACATCCTACATTATATCTGGTCTAGTTTGAGTGAGATACTGCAATCCTCCAATCATTGATCTATACTTTGTCTGGTCTACCTTAGGAGAGTCATCATCTTTGCTCAACTTACATCCAGTTGCCATGGGAGTAAGCATTGGCTTTGAATATTCATTCCAAATTTCCTCAACAATTCTTTCACATACTTTGTTTGGGAAATAAAGATTCCTTTCTTGTTTGAGTAATTTGCAGACCCAAGAAAAAATTCATTTCACCAAGCATTGACATCTCAAACTCACTTTTCATTTGATTTGCAAAGCTTTTACACATACTGTCTCTTCCTCCAAAGATGATATCATCAACAAATACTTCAACAATCAAAATGTTTTCATGATCAATTTTGAAATATAAGCTACTATCAGCAGTACCTTTGTTGAAGCCAATCTTCAAGAGATGTTTGTCCAATCTTTCATACCATGCTCTTGGGGCTTGCTTTAGTCCATACAGTACCTTCTTCAACTTGTAGACCATATTACTATGCTCAGATAATTGAAATCCATCTGGTTGTTCAATGTACACTTCTTCTTCTAAATCACCATTCAGGAAGGCAGACTTCACATCCATCTGATACACTTTGAAATCGTTGAAGGCAGCAAATGCAAGATATAATCTGACACCTTCAATTCTTGCCATCGGAGCAAAAGTTTCTTCAAAATCAACTCCTTCTATTTGAGAGTAACCTTTACAAACTAATCTAGCCTTATTTCTGATCACTTCACCGGCTTCACTCAATTTGTTTTGGAAGACCCATTTGGTTCTAATCACATTTTTATTTCTAGGTCTAGGAACAAGATCCCAAGTGTGATTCTTCTCAATTTGTATCAGTTCTTCCTTCATTTCCTTAGTCCAGTTTTCATCATTGCAGGCTTCATTTACTGTCTTAGGTTTAATCTTTGAAATTAGACAATACTCATCTGAATTTTGAGCAATTCTCCTTGTTTGCACTCCTTTTCTTTTGTCACCTATGATCTGATCTTCAGAGTGGTTTAGAGTTACATACCTTGGAACTTTGGGAGTTTCTTGCACCTCTAACTCTTGGTCAATCTCATTGAGACTTAACTCTTCTTCTTGTCTTACCAGATCAGCTTGACTTTGTTTCTCAAAAGAGGCTTGGATACTTTGAATCTGAACACCATTCTGATCATCTTCATCATACTCATAAATTCTTGAGGGTCTTTTAATTTCTTCATCAACCTTCACATTTACACTTTCTACAATCTTTCTCAGTCTCTTTTTGTAACACCGGTATGCTTTGCTTTGAGTAGAGTAACCCAAGAATATTCCTTCATCACTTCTAGCATCAAACTTTCCTAGATCTTCATCCCTTTTAATGTAACATTTGCTACCAAAAACTCTGAAGTATCTCATAGTAGGAGTAATGCCCAACTAGAGTTCATAAGGAGTCTTACTGGTATTGTTTCTGATTTGAACTCGATTGAGAGTGTAGACTGCAGTGCTGACAACTTCTCTCCAATAGATTTGAGGAACATTTGCTTCCATCCTCATGGTCCTAGATGCTTCCTGGATGGTCCAGTTTTTTCTCTCAACTACTCCATTCTACTGTGGGGTTCTAGGGGCAGACAATTGTCTATTTATTCCATGTTTCTCATAAAATTCTATGAACTCACCGGATGTGAATTCTCCACCTCTATCAAACCTTAGATATTTCAATTTTAATCTGGTTTAATTCTCCACCATGGCCTTGAATATTTTGAATTTCTCAAGTGCTTCTAATTTTTTTTTTAGAAAGGTTACCCATATCATCCGGGAATAGTCATCAATTAGCAACATGAAGTATCTATCACCTTGGATACTCCTAACTCTTGCCGGACCACAAAGATCAGTATGAACTAAGTCCAACAGTCTGGTAGAAGACAATTCCTTATTTTTGAATGTGACTCTGCCCATTTTTCCCAACTGACATTCTTTGCATAAGCTATTAGTAGGTTTCACTAATTTTGGAAGATCTCTTACAGCCTGGGTATTGCTTATCTTGATGATATTATCAAAATTCACATGACACATCCTCCTAGGCCATAACCAACTCTGATCAATTTGAGTAAATAAGCAACTTTTACTAGTACCAACCAAGTGGAAGATATTACCTTTAGTTTGAGTACTGGATGCAATCTCTATTCCGAAACTTTCAAAGATCTTGCATTTTCTATTCCTAAATCTAAGATCATAGCCTTTGTCCACCAGCTGTCCAACATTGAGAAGATTGTGCTTTAATCCTTCGACATATACTACATTACCGGTTTTGTTCTTTCCATCAAGAGAAATAGTTCTACCTCTGATTCTGCCATCAGAATTATCTCCAAACTTTACAATTCCTCCTTCATACTTTTCCAAATTTAAGAACTTATTCTTGTCACCTTTCATATGGTGAGAGCATCCACTGTCAATGACCCAATCATCCTTTGCTTCAACTTTATGATTGACAGATACAGAGGATATTGGTTCCTTTTCTTTGATGGTAATAAACACCCATTCATTACCGGATTTGTTTCCTGTCTCTGATTCATCATCCGTTACTCCTTCATTATCATCTTCTTCATGAACATAGTAACAATTCTTTTGAAACCTTGGTCTGTTAGGATTTGGTCTTGAAAATCTTT
The DNA here is from genome assembly GCA_027924645.1 of Cunninghamia lanceolata. Taxonomy (NCBI): domain Eukaryota; kingdom Viridiplantae; phylum Streptophyta; class Pinopsida; order Cupressales; family Cupressaceae; genus Cunninghamia; species Cunninghamia lanceolata. Next base: position 1,812,836 of record BSBN01001161.1, read on the forward strand.
CCAGACATCTTGAGGCAAAATGACCAATTTTATTGTAGTTCAAACACTTAAAAGGTAATTTCCCTTCATACTTACTAGATCCTCTTGGTAGTCTTTTTGCAATAAGAGCTTCAAGATGAGTAGTTTCAGCTTCTTCTTCTTCTAAGTCTTTTCTTGCTGTTTCATACCATGATAGGTTCCTTGAAGAGTTTTCTCCCCGATCAAACCTTTTTTTACCTTTTACAGAGGCACTGGCTTTGAATGCAGATTTAGTCTTTGGAGAATCATCTCCAAACTCAGCCATTTCAAAAGTAGCCAACTTACCAACCAATTGATCTCTTGTAACTGTTGTGTGAGCTCTAAATTCTTCAATTGCAAAAGCCTTGATTTTATAAGAGGTAGGAAGGGATCTGAGAACTTTGCCAACGATCTCTTCTTCACTCAGGATTCTACCTGCATTTCTAATTCCACAAACCAGCTCATTCACTCTTGGCATAAAAGAGGTAATATTTTCATCATCTCTCATTTTCAGTTTTTCAAATTTCCCTTTTAGACTTTGTAACCTTGCACATTTAACATACTGGTCTCCTTCATGCAAAAGTTCCAGTTTATTCTAGATCTCAAAGGCAGTTGGTAGATCAATAACATTTGAGAGTTCTGAGTTAGATAATGTGCTTAAAAGAGCCTCTTTAGTTCGCAAATTGTTTTCAGCATCTGTGATTTCATTTAGGGTTGTCGGACCACCCTGTGGAGGTACATAAGCTTTTGTAACCATGGACCAGTATGCAAAACCCATACACTGCAAGTGACATTTCATGCAACCTTGCCAAAGAACAAAGTTAGTTCCATCAAACTTCAGACTATCCTTCTTGTAGGACAACATCCTAGATCTCCTCAAGTGGTTAAGCTCCTTTCAGAGGAACTTGGCTCTGATACCAATTGTTAGACTTAGGGTAGACAACTGAGAGGGGGGGTGAATTAGTTGTCCAAAAATTTCTTCCAAATCAAATACTTAACTCCACATGAACATAATAGTTAATCAATCATGAAAGCATAATGCAACAAGTTAAGAGCAGATACACATTAACACACATAACACCAATATTTTTGACATGGAAAACTTGGTTAAGGGAAAAACCACAGGGTGATTAACCCAAGATAATAGTATCTATTAGAAGAATAGAAAGAACAAAATGGCACATGCCAATTAGGGCTCACTGCCCGAGCACACTGCTCACAAGAGGCTCACTGCCTACAAGAGACTCACTGTCTACAAAAGAATAAGTATCACATACTTGAACTAGTAAATAGCATCTTCACCATGCTTGAGTCAGTTCCATTTAAGCCCAAAACCTTTTGCTCTGCCTTTCGCCCTTCTCCTTGCTACTCTGCACTCATCTCCGCAAGTCCACCTTGAAATGACTTCACAATCCCTTATTTATATAAGACATCAACTTAGGAAAGATCATCTAAGTCGGTAGATATTACAGAGCAAATATACAAATGCAACATGTCTAATTACAAAAGCACTTCACACAGATCAACACACTGTCAGCCACATGGAGCTTGGACTTCAATCTTCATCTAGGAACACGCCAATCCTCACATAACATCCTCAAGATTATCCGCAGGAGGTGTAACCCATCCAATCAGCCTGTCTTGGCAAGAACACCATCATCCAGAAGTTATTCTTCATTTTTGGGACCCCAATTCTAATGCGGACCATAAACACAAACTGAGCATGATCCAAGGTCCTCCACAAACTTGCCTAAAACACCAAGGACATCCGCACTTCCTCTACTTACTGAAATCCTTCTCTCCTTCATCCGGAACCTCAAGAACACACTCTGCCATTACTGTCACAAAGGAATAGATACTTCCAAACCTTCAAACCACGAACCAAACTATTTGACACACCACACAGACTTCCCCAACACTTCCCCAAATCTATAGAATGGGATAATGCATTACCGGACCTCACCGGACCTATCTGTGTCACTCTATCATCACTGAACATCTGTCGGAACTGGTTTCACTTGAACTGCCATAACTTCTTCATATCTTCATACGGACCTCTAAAATCTCTACTAGAGCATTTTAAGACACATATCTACAAACCCTTTAATCTGCATTCTCTGATCCTCAACCTATCTTGGAATTTTACCTTGTTGTCATCATTGTTTCTGATTGAGACTAATTTTCTCAATATCCTCAGCTCATAGCTCATCCAATCCTTATCATTAATGCAACAGGAGTATGTTGACATCAATGACAACACCAGTTAGGCCCATACTTGCAACACTATCTACTTGGGCATGCACAAAAATTTGTTACCTTTGAAGTGATATCAAGATAGCAATGGTTCAATTTTACTGAGATGGCAATGTGTCTAACTTTGAAAGATATCAATATAGCAATGATTCAATGATATGCAAGATAGCAATGATTCAATTACCACCCTCCTAGTTAAGACTATGTAAGATTTGCATGAGCATCCATTCACTTTCCTTTTAGAAATCAAAGTTTGAGTTAACAAGTGTAGCTATATGATATAAACCAGTACCTATCTTGCAAAAAAATCAAGAGTGTTCCTAAAAAAAAGTGTTAGCATTAGTGAAAACCTCAAGAAAACCCTAAAAATCACTATCTAGATCAAATCGCAGCTTCAGAGCTTGAATGCATAGAAATAGAGCTCAGAAGCGCAAGAGTACAAATGCGCTGAGACAAAGGTCAAAAGTGCAGGAATATAAAGTATATGCACAGAACTAGTGGATGCACCATATCAGAGGTTATATGCACTGAAATAGAGCATATATGTGTGAAAAGATTAGATGCACTGAAACAGACAACATATGCATGTTAGGATGGGTCAGATGCATAGATTCCTCCTATGTACGGCTTCCTAGTGCACAAAAACTTAGTTTTTGGGTTAAATTGGGGCTAGGCCCCATGGTGGGAACCAAAAATGTTAAGGGAAAATTAGAGTAAACATGAATAATCAATATATCAATATCAATAATACCCAAAACTCAACGAAAAGGGAAATAATCAAGATCAAACAAGCAAAAGATGAAACCTTTGCAAACCTCAATACTTCATAGTTTCCGTTGGTTGCCTATCTCAACCGATCTTGCATGTATGAATAAGGCCCTCAGAAAGTGCACTTCTTTGCTATTCCAAGATTGTCAATGGAGAATGGCTATGATAGTGCTTTGTAATGAAGATGATCTTCACAACAATGGTGGTGATATGGTAACAAGTTGATCACAAGCAAAAGGAATGATGTGGGTGCCAAAGGCACACTGTAATTCCTATAGAGTAACAATACTAAAATCTTGGATGAATGAAATGGAAGAACAAGGTTCAATTTATAGAGTTGTGAGAGAGAAGATCAATGGTATAGAAAGAATGAGAAGATCAATGGTATAGAATGGTTGAGGAATGTGCACGAATAAGAAGAAGACATGTGTCTTGCTCTATTTTGCATGAGAGGAATTAATAAAATAGAAGAATGAGTTAACTGAAGAGATTAATCAATTAAAAGAATAGATCAATCAGTTAAGATAATAGAACTAGAGAATAGAAATTTCATGAGGATGAGAAGATATTTTAGCTTAATTAAATATTTAGAATATTCAATTGCATGTGCACAAGGATTGAATTATATTTAGAGATAACTCAATTTAGAAGAAATGGACAACTTAAATAAATAATTGATTCTTTTAAATTTAGAGAAGATATTATTGGAAGAAATAATTAAATAATTGATATTATTGAATTTAGAATGAATTAGAAGAACTAATTAAATAATTGGTATTATTTAATTTGTTAGAGGAATTAGAAGAATTTAGGAGTTTCATTAAATAAATTGATTTTATTTAATTGTTGGAAGAATATGAATCGAATAAATAAATTTGTTTGTTTATTTATTGATAGAGGAATTTGACTAAATAAATATTAAGAATATTTATTTGGACAGAGTCGTGTCATTTTTAGGCATATACACCTAGTAATTACAAAATCTAGGGTTTGTAGGTAAAATCTTGTTTCAGATTTTTCTATTAATGTTAGAGGCTCATCCAAATTTACATTTGTCTATAGTCTTGCATTTTAGAACAAACTTGCATTTAGATTTCAAAAATTTGCATTTTTGCATAGAAAATTTCAACAAAAACTAGCATTTTCATTGATTTTTCATTAGATTTGCACTTGAATTTTTCTTGTTAGAGCATGGAAATAATTTTCAGATCTGAGAGAATATAATTTTCATCATACATCAGCTTGCAAAATAGTCATATAGAATTTTACATCAAGATCTCAAACCTAGGGCTTGAAAAACATTGATTTTCACTAGATTTGACCTTATCGACTTTATAAATTTGCACTAGATGTGTGTTGTAAAGAATATTTTTGCACTAATTAACTAATATCAGGGGTATTATCTTCTTCACCTCCTAAAATTCTTTACAACACCTTGTTATTGGCCTCTTGTAATGAAAATTTAGTGAAAAACTACATATTTTTGCTATTTTTGCCCTAGGGTTTGGCCTAGTTTGTACCCTAAGCGTGTTGTAACAAATTTTATACTTGTAGGTGACTGATATCACTGATATTATTTTCTTCACCTCCTAAAATCCTTTACAACACCCGTTTGGCTAGGTCTTGGAACTAAAAAATCATGAAAAATTACCTAATTTTGCTATATTTTCACTAGGGTTTGACCTTGAGTGGCACTATAAGTGTGTTGTGACAGATATTTTGGCATTAGGTGGCTATTATTATTGATATATATTTTTTTCATCATCATTTTCCTCACAACACCCTTTTTCATGCTCTTTGGCATTGAGATTTGGTGAAAAACCGCTTACTTTAGTGTATTTTCACTAGGTTTTGGTCTATCATCACCTTAGATTTACATCAAGAGTGTGTTGTGAAAGATCTTATTTCTTTATTAGACTGATATCAAACATATTATTTTCAGCCCCTAATAAAAATCTTATAAAACCTTTTATTTCATTCATTTGCATTAAAAAAGTATAAAAATTCAAGCATTTACAACATATCTTGCGCCTATAATTTGTGCATATTGCTGCATAAGTCTAATAAGTCACTGCCCTAAGAGAAATATTCCTTTAAGAAGAAGTATAAGACACATGGGATCTAGTGCTTTTGAAGAAGTTGGTACACCGAACACCTTCTTTACAAAAGGAGAGACTCAAATGTTACAAGAGATTACACCCATTACAAGATGTTGATGATACTATTGAGGTGATAGAATATGTATCTGATGAGAAAATAGAAAAATTGGATAAAGAGCTAGCCCAATTTCAATCATTTATGGAAAATGAGAGAATAGTTGAAGAAGTTGTTCCTACAATTCATAACATAAGAGAATTGATAAAAGAGGGACAAGATGGTGTTAATGCAATTTGCAGTCTAGAACATATTGTACAAACTAACATTATACTAGTGACTGAATGTGCACAAGCGATAAATAACACTTTATCACCATCTCATACTCAAGTATCGGTACCTATACCAACTACAAGAATATCTACCTTTACATCAACAATCCTAACAATTGATGCAAACGCTTGTAGTAAAACTACCATTGGTATTGGACTATCTAATGGCACTAATTACAAAGATGTGGGATTTAATTATCAGAATTTGGTTCCTAAGGGGACCTCTTCTATGAATAATTTCTCTCAACCACCTCTTCATCCCATTTACTCTCAACCTCCCATCACATATAGTTATTCTCAACCACCTACCACCTACCATTATGTCCAACCACCATTGACCTATCCACAGCCGCCACCTATCATATCTCAAGCTCAATCACCTCCTCACTTTGGTTCCAATTCCTCACAGTAAATTACATCTCCCAATGATGCCATCCTAAACCAACTTTACAAGGCATGACCACTTTACAACAAAAGGTAACAAATTTGACAAATTCCTCACAGCCTAATATACCAACATATCATGCCTATAATCCCCTTTCCTATGCAATCCTAAGAACTCCTATGCCCGAGAGGTTTGAGACTCCTTGCTTTGAAAAATATGGTGGAAAAGGTGATCCTAATACTCATGTGGCAGCTTTCACAGATATGTGTAGTGATTTATATTTTGAAGAGGACTTGTTAGCAAAATTTTTTCCACGATCTGTCAAAGATATCGCTTTAGAATGGTTTTGCTCTTTGCCTCTGAATTCAATAAACTCCTTTTCACAGCTGATTGATCAATTTTTACAACATTTTCAAGAAAACAATTGACCTCAAGTCTCTTTGATTGATTTAGTTCATTGCAAGCAAGGTCTGAAAGAGAAGTTAACTGAGTTTATTAGTTGGTATCAAGCTCTATATATGAAAATTCAATATCAGATGAAAGATGAGGATGTTTAGAAGGTGTTTATTACAAATCTACAACCTAACATCTGTGATAAGATCCTCTTGATGAAGTATAGCTCCTTTCAACATTTATGCACCACCCTTCGTGATTACCAACTCTTGTCTAGTCAATATGAAAACCAAAACTCATCGGCTCAAGTTAGTCAATCCATGGGTGGATCATCACAAAACAACTTTAACCAAAATAATAACAATAAGAGTTTCATCAAGATTAATGGGCTGAATACGAACAACTTTTCTAATGTGTCTACTATCACTAATCCGAAGAAGACATCATATCAACTAATAAATTCTACTCCAATATTTGAGTCTTATTATTCTATCATGAATCAGGCTGTGAGTAATAACATTCTAAAGCTTCCCTCGATTAAGCCTATCAATCCTAGTAAAGCTCAAGGACCTTATTTCAACGCTAATGCCTTTTGTCACTTTCATTGAACACAAGGACATGATACTAAACGATGTATGCATCTTAAACATGAGATACAAGACCTTATTAATTCAAATATCATCCAGGTATCAGGTGTGAATGATAACGGAAATAAATCAGTTGCTCTGCCGAATCAGAATTTACAAATCTTTACTAATCCATTCCCTAAACATACTAATACCAATATGTTGGAACACAATTTAGTGGAAGTAGATGATGATGATTATTTAGACTATGATAATATCATGGGTATGATTGAAGTGGACAAGAAGCAAGTGGCTAATCCACCTCATCGACAAAGACAAGGAATTTATGTTAAGGTTCCTCCTCCGTTATCCTTATATGGATCGGGAGATAACCAAAATGTATTAGAAAAACAAGTAGAACAATTGATACAGACAAGTGAGAAGGTACATGATAATTCTTGTTACAGTGTTAGAAAGATTAAACAACAAAAACTTACTAAAAATTAGAAAAGAGTAAGACGACTGTGAGCAGTTGGAAATAATAGTGGTTCTCCCCCTCATAAGCAATAAAAAGTGTCATTTAAATAAGGATTTAAGGAACAAGCATCATATGATAACAAGCAATACTTTCATAAGAACCACTCAAACTTTGCACTAAACATGATTGAATACCTCTCCAAGACTTTCACAAGTTCAAAAATTTGATATGAAGATCCTACTAGGTAAGTATTTCTAACCCTTTATCCCTCTCATGATGTGCTTCCTCTGTGATGCGTTATGTGTTGTTTAGGCCTCCTGGGATGACCCTTGATTCTCTTGTAAGGTCCAGGATACTAGGAGACTACCTCTATTGTGACCTTCTTCTATTTGTATCATCATTCTTCTATATTGCCTCTCTCTCTGATTTCATTATTGTGTGTTGTGTCTTATGGACATAGTGTTACAGTTGGTGACTTGGGGACACCCTCCTACATGATTGTCCCTAAGACACTTGTTTCTCCTCTCTTATTTTTTGTTTCCCTTCCTCTAGTATTTCTATCTAGTGGGCGGATGACAAAAAACATTTATACTGATGCAGACCTAGCATCCCTTTTGTGAGAAATAGAAAATTAGACTTAGTTCCTAATATGAAGATGGGGTTGTATACCTTATCTGATGCTTGGCTAGTGGAAGCACTCATGCTTTCTGCGTAGTGATTTTGATGATGTTTTTATCTCATTTACAAATCATAACAATACTGATGCTCCGCGCACTTTGTTTATCTTTGAATCTACCCTTGGTGGTACTCAATTTAGAGATCTTTGTGATATAGTCCCACGGTTATCCTCAAACTCTAAATTTATAGTATAACCTTGGCTTTTTGTGTGGTTAATCATATGCATTGATGTTGTTGTTTATCATGATTATGTAGACACTAACATGTTTCTTGCAGGGATGTGTTTGTGGGAACATTTGGTGATCATAAAGTACATGTCACCTTTGGGGGGCATGGGCTTTGTGAAAGTTTGTGTTCCCTTGTGTGTTTTCTTCCTACCTTAACGTACTTGATATCGATGCCTAATATCAACCACCTTAAGGTGGGGGCATATATAAGGTAAGCTATTTGTTATAGATGTTAGCAATGTGCTTGTCCTCAGGTGTAGTTTAAAGACTTGTGCGATGAGTACATCCTGCACTCTAAGTTTGTTTGCAATCAATCAATCAATCATTTAAGCCCTATGTGGAGGCATGATATCACGTATATCCTTTCTATCTTAAGCCCTCTGTAGAGGTAGGGATGGTGTATTTCTTAGAGCAGATTACATCATCTTGTCATTTTCAAAAGTCCTCTATGGAGGCAAGGAACGGTTCTGTGACTAACTCAATGCTTAAGCATGTCTTCGGTGATTGTTGTGATGAAGAGAAATCATCGATGTGCATATGTAATGTGCTTGAGATGGTGTTGGACCTAGAAATAGGAACACTCCATTGTTTGTCTGCCATGTTTTCTTCGTGTCTTCAAAATGTGTGTTTTGGCGTGCTTGCTTTGTTTGGCATGTCTATTGCCCCATATGCAGTTTAAAGACTTGTACAATGAGTACATCCTACATTTTGGGAGGTTTTACATGTCTTGCATGTGTGTTGCCCCATATATGCAGTTTAAAGGCCTATACAATGAGTACATCTTATATTATGGGAGGTTTGTTTACTTTCATGTACTTGAATCTACATTTCATATATATGAAAAAATAAAGGAAAAGAAAAGAAATCATTCCTGTCTTCTATGCATTAATGTGTCTTCTTTGCATTCAATGTATTCTTCATGTTTTGAATGACTGGAATTGTCTTCTCCGTGTTTTGCATGCTTATCATTGTCTTCAATGTGTCTGGCATGTCTTCTCTGTACTTGGTGTGTTTGCTGTGTTTGTTGACCGTACTTTAATGCATGTATTGGCCTTGCATTTATACATACATAAGGTTTAGCTCCTAGGTTGCTTAGATCCATTTGGGACATATTACATCATATTTCAACATCTTGATGAGAAAACCCCTAAGTGTCTTGGAAAATGGCACCTAGAGGGACCACTTGAGATAACCCCTACCCAAAATAGGGGGGAGGACTTGGGCGCCCTTGCTCTAGTCTTGCCTTATTTTGGGGTAGTCCCAATTTTTGGGTGTCAGCTTATGACCATTATTTGGGTCCTATGTCGACACAGTAAGTTTGACTTATGAAATTCTTAGTGGTAGTGTTTGTAGTTGCATATAAAAGCATGTTTAGGCACTCATTTGTAAACTAAATGGTTATTGTGAACTTTAAGCATCCTAAAAGTGATTCAAGGCTTCTATTGTGTTGCAAGAGCAGATTTGTGTTGTCTATGTGTTTGTATTTGCAGATTTGAGCATCCATCTCCTCATGGCATGAAGAGCTTCTTCCTTCCATGAGATCTTCACTACCAGGTGATATCATTTGTGTTTGTAAGCATTTATCATTTGCTTTTTGCCTCTTCCTCACAAGGCCGCGCACTCTCTATCTGACAACAGTGTTCGGAAGACTTGAATGTCTCTCTGGGGCTTGATTGAGGCAAGCCTCTAAACACCATAACCCCCTCCTAAAGTTTTCATGATTGCAGGTTACAGGTGTCAGATTTGGAGAATGTGAAGTTGTAGGAGGGTACAACAGAGTGTCAAAATTATAGATCAGAGAAAGAAACAGCTCCCTATACTAGGGTGCCCACTCATTAGTCATCAAAGTTTCATGACGGGAAAACATTCGGTATAGCAAGAATATGTTGCAGATCTTGTTTACAGATCCTGACAAAAACTAGGGCCTTGGACTTGGGCACCCACTCTTTAGTCCTTGACTATTCCACTTCTAAACCCCAAAAATAGGTGCACAATTATTTGTCATTTTACATCTTTCTGAAGAAACATTTTTCGTTATTCATCTGTTCGCTATCATATTTGTATAATTAGGGTTTTAAGGTGTAATTGAGCATAAGAGAAGATAATTGGCAATCAAATCATAAAAATCCAAGTTTCCCTCCATTTCAATAGTGACCTAGGGTAGGATAATACATTGCAACTCGACCCTAGGTCGTTGAATGAAAGGGTGAAAGGAGGATATACACCAAAACTACCAAACACTCAACTATCCAAATTTTACCCTTTACAATTCCAACATAAGGTTCCCCAAGGACAATTAAATGTTGTCTTAATTTGATCTTCAAGAGCAATTTTAATCTGATTGTATCCTGAGAAACCATCCATGAGAGATAACATTTCATGCCCTACTATCTAATCCATTGTCATGTCAATGTTTGGAAGTGGGAAGTAATCTTTAGGACAAGCTTTGTTTAAATATTTGAAATCTCTGCAAACATGAATACTTCCATCATGTTTTGAAACAGATACTAAGTTTGAAAACCACTCAGTATAGTCAACAGGTCTTATGAATCCCACATCTAGCAACTTTTGTAATTCAACCTTTACCAATAGAGCGACATGCAGGTACATTTTTCACAACTTTTACTTGACAGGTTTTGCCCCCGGTGGTAAAGACAAGTGATGCATTACTAAATATGGATCACATCCTAGCATGTCTGCATAGGACCATACAAATTTGACTTATCTTTGTTGAACTGCACCGGACAACTGACAGGGGGGCGTGAATCAGTTATCCTAAAACTTTAACCAATTTAAATTATCAAATTGTCAATTACTTATATTCAGATATAACCATGAAAGCATAGAATGAGAAGCTCAAAACAAAAGCATAATCAACATAGGAGACACCAGATTTTTATGTGGAAAACCCTAAAACAAAAAAACCACAGTGGGTGTTAGCCCACAGAAATATATAAATTATATCAATACCAAAAATCAGAGGCTCACTGCCCAAATTTCTCACTGCAAAGAAAGGCTCACAGCCTATGGATGGCTCACTACCAAGGGGTGGCCCACTGCCAAAGGGTTGAACTAAGATAATAGCATCTAGTTCATGCCAAAGTTTAATTCCATTGAAGCACAAACACCTCTTCTTTGCTCTACTACTTTACTTCACCATATCTTTTCATCTTCGCACTTAGATACAATTTCAAGACTCAATTACAAGTATTTATACACTACATCAACCTTGGAATGATCATCAAGGTCGACATTGCATTCATCAACTGTTGGAACAATCTCCAAGGTTGGCATTACAAACATTTTCAAAATAGGTCTTGACCTAATACAAAATTATGCTAAGGAAATGTAGTAAAGATGTATACGGATCAAGCCATGCCTTAGCTAGGTCTCAAACATGATCTTCCATGCCACAACACACTTCTACAATCTTCAAGAGATCTCCACAATCACTGGAATTAACCAAGTCAGCTAAGACTGATTACAAGCTATGTTATTTGGGAATAATCTTCAAACACGATCTCAATTCCTTAATGTAGACCAAAGTAAAGGTTGGAACATGATCAGGAGGCATCTATAGGCACGTTGTAATCACCAGGAGCAACCACACAAATTCTAAGCACTTTATCCATGAGATTCTTTATACTGAAGCACATGAACTTCACTTTCTTCAACTGTCATAAAAGAAAGATAGCTTGCAAACTACCAAATCATGAACCATTGTAGTTGTAGGTACTAATAATCATCCCAGACTTCCCTCTAGAACCATAAAGCAAAATACTTCAATGCAGAGGAATGCAAAGCAAATTACTTTCTCCCTGTCACCAGTGAATAATCAGAAAAAGCAAGTTTTACTTTGGTAAATGTAACTCACTCAATTCTTCACACTAGAGGCTCAAAATCAATATTTAGTATCTTTAGACATGCCTCTAAATAAATTCCAATATGTAGACCAAGATCTTCAATATACAAGAAATGCAGAGCAATCTTCTAGATTGTTCTTTAGTATGCAACTCACTGTCTTCACTGTGATTCACTATTTCCTTTCTGATTCTTTTGGAGGGGCTAATTCTCTCAATATCATCAACAAAGTAATAGCATAGTTGACACCAATGACAACACAAATATGTTGACATCAATGACAACACCAATTAGGCACATACTTGCAACAATCTCCCCCTTTGTCATTGATGGCAACATATGATGTGAAAAATTGTAACTACCATCAAGACAAGATTCTCCCCCTTACTCTTCACACATTTGCATTATTTCCTCTCTGAGTTTTTCACATGATTTCTCTCCCTCTTTGACATCAATGGCAAAGGACACATACTTGCACTCTGCTACTCTAAACCAAACTCTCTTCTAAAATCTCTCCATCTGACTACTCCCCCTGAGAAGTAGCCTATACAAGCATCAATCTAGATCTGGAGGTGGAACTCTAAGCACCACCAGATTGATGCACTTTTCTGCATCTTGGTTTTGAGAAGGAGGGGTGATAACCCCTAACTTTTCTCTGACATACTCAAAAGTATCCTTAGATAGAGGCTTGGTAAAAATGTCTGCAATCTGATCCTTCTGAGATACACATATTCCAACTTTACTTCATTCTCTGTCACCTTCTCTCTCAAAAAGTGATACCTTATTGATATGTGCTTTTATTCTTGAGTGCATCACTGGATTCTTGGAAATATTTATGGCACTTATATTGTCACACAAGATTGTAATTGGATCTTCATAAACAACTCTTACATCCTTCAGAGTCTAGTTCATCCATAACACTTAAGTACAACAACATGCTGCTACAATATACTCTGCTTCTGCAGTTGACAAGGAGATTGAATCGTGTTTCTTGCTTAGCCATTAGACCAATCTATTTCCTAAGAATAAATCACCTCCACTTGTACTCTTTCTATCATCAATATCTTTGGCCCAATTTGCATCTATATAAGCACTGAGAGTGAAATCATTGTTCTTTGGATACCATAAGCCATAATCTAGAGTACCTTTCAAATACCTTAGGATTCTATTAACTACCATCACATGTGATTCTTTTGGATCATCTTGAAACCTTGCAACAAGATAAATTGCATGCATAATATCAGGTTTGGTTTGAGTTAGATAAAGTAATCCTCCAATCATGGATCTATACTTTTTCTTATTAGCCTTAGGTGATTCATCAGTTTTGCTCAACTTGCAACTAGTCACCATGGGAGTACATACTGGTTTAGAATCTTCCATCTCAAACTTCTTCAACAACTCTTTCACATACTTAGACTGAGATATGAAGATTCCTTTATTTGATTGATTAATTTATAGACCCAAAAAGAAATTCATTTCACCAAACATGGACATTTCAAATTCACTTTTCATCTCACCAGCAAACCTTGTACACATACCTTCATTTCCTCCAAAGATGATGTCATCAACAAAGACCTCAACAATCAAGATCTGATCATGATTGATTTTGAAGTATAGCTTGTTAGCTGCAGTACCTTTACTAAATCGCAATTGTAATAAATACTTGTCTAACCTTGCATACTAGGCTCTAGGAGCTTGTTTGAGTCCATACAATGCTTTTTTTAACATGCATACCATATCACCTTGATTTGACAATTGGAATCCCTCTGGTTGCTCAATGTATACTTCCTCTTCTGATTCACCATTCAAGAAGGTAGATTTCACATCCATCTGATATACCTTAAAGTCTTTGTGAGATGCAAATGCTAGGAACATTCTGATTGCTTCAATATGAGATACTGGGGAAAAAGATTCTTCAAAATCTATCCGTTCAATTTGAGAATATCCTTTGCATACAAGTCTTGCTTTATTCCTTACAACTTCTCCATTTTCATTCAGCTTGTTCCTGAAGACCCATTTAGTTCCAATAACATTTTTGTCTGCAGGTCTAGGAATTAATTCCCAATTTTCATTCTTCTCTATCTGTAGCAGTTCTTCCTTTATTGCCTTTACCCAATTTTCATCATTACATGCTTCATTCACATTTTTTGGTTCAATCTTTGAGAGAAAATAGTAATTAACTTGTTCCTCTACAACTCTTCTTCTTGTTAGTAGACCTTTGTTTTTGTCACCTGTAATTTGATCTTTAGAATGATTAATCTTTACATACTTGGGAGTCTTGACAACACTTTCTGGAGCCTCTTCTTCATCCTGGTCCTATCATCTTGCTCATCTTTTTCTTTAATTTCTATAGTTATAGGTTCATTTGGTTCATAACAACTCAGGTCTGATATTGTTTCTTTGCCTTCATCTACCTTCACATTTACACTCTCAACAGTCTTTTTGAGCCTTCTATTGTAGCACCGATAGGCCTTACTCTTGGTAGAGTATCCAAGAAAGATTCCTTCATCACATCTTGCATCAAACTTTCCTAGATCTTCATCTCTCCTGATATAACATTTGCTTCCAAAGACTTTGAAATATTTTACTGTGGGAATTCTTCCATACCACAATTCATAGGGAGTTTTAGTACAATTACTTTTCACTTGAACTCTGTTTTGAATGTAGTCAACAGTGTGAATAGATTCTTTCCAAAAAAACTTCCAATGGACCTTCTTCCTTCATCATTGTCCTAGGATCCTCCTAAACTGTCATGTTCTTCCTTTCCACAACTCCATTCTACTGAGGAGTCCTAGGTGCAGATATTTGTCTCTTTATCCCATGCTCTTCACAGAAAATGTTAAATTCATTTGATGTGAACTCACCCCCTCTATCAGACCTCAAGCATTTTATCTTCAAATCTATTTCATTCTCAAACATTGTCTTGAAAGATTTGAACTTCTCTAGGGCTTCTAATTTATCTCTTAGAAAAGTAACCCAAACCATTCTAGAATAATCATCAATAAGCAACATGAAGTACCTATCGCCTTGTAGACTTCTCACCCTTGTAGGACCGTAGAGATCTGTATGCACTAGATCTAGTAAACTGATAGAAAATTGTTCTTTGCTCTTGAAACTTGTCCTTATCTGCTTTCCCAACTGACATTCCTTACAAATTGAGTTGGAGGGTTTCACAAGTTTTGGTAAATCTCTCACAGCCTGACTTGAGATTATCTTTACCAGATTATCAAAGTTTATATGACACATCCTTCTATGCCATAGCCAACTTTCATCTTCCTGAGCCAATAAACAATAATCATTCATTCCTTTCAATTGATAGATGTTACCTTTTGTCTTCTTACCAGTAGCAATCATAGTTCTGGAGCTTTCCATGATCTTGCACCCATTGTCTTTGAATCTTAGATCATATCCTTTGTCACACATCTGACCAACACTTAAAAGATCATGCTTCAAACCCTTCACATATAGAACATTGTCAATATTATGCTTTCCATCAAATGAAATAGATCCTTTTCTACAAATCTTACCAGCTGCATTATCTCCAAACCTAACCAATCCCATCATACTTTTCCAAACTTAAAAACTTACTTTTGTCACTAGTCATATGATGTGAGTATCCACTATCAATAATCCATTCATCCTTATCGTTCTCAACCTGAATAGCCAAAGTACTTTCTTCTACTAGTTTTTCATCCTTCTCATAGCTAGAAGGTTTAGTAGACATGGGATCTTCTTTAATATAAATAAATAGGCATTCATTTGCACTAGTATTAGCATCATCAAATTCATCATCAGTCACTCCTTCATCATCAAAATCTCTGATATAGTAGCATTTCTTTGGAACTCTAGGCCTTCTCTCATATTTCTTCCTATTTCTTTCAATTCTTTTAAGATAGCTGGAAGCATAGTGACCTACTTTACCACAAGAGAAACATTTGAAAGGTAATTTACCTTTGAACTTACTAGATCTTCTTTGTAGCTGGTCAACAAAGTTAGCTTCAATTTCATCAAAGTCACCATCCACCTTGTATTTCTCATCTTTGGAGATCTTTGTTGAAGTACTGGCTTTAAAATATGATTCAACTTTAGGCAAGGCATCACCAAATTTTCTCATCTCAAAGGTTATATGCTTTCCAAGCAACTGATCTATGTCAATAGTCTTCACAATCATGAATTCTTCAATTGCAACTACCTTGTGACTATAGGATTTTGGTAGTGATCTAAGAATTTTCATCACAACGTCCTTATCAGTGAGAGTTTCTCCCATACCTTTTATTCCAATGACAAGTTCATCAACTCTTTTCATAAAGGCTATTATGTTTTCATCTTAATTCATCTTCAAACCTTCATATCTCACTTTCAGGATTTGTAGCTTGTCCTGTCTTACAGAATCATCTCCTTCATACAAAGTTTTCAGCTTCTCCCATACCTCATTTGCAAATTCAAGGTCCACAAATTTTGGCAACACTGATTCACTTAAGGAACTTAATAGAGCATCCTTTCCTTTGACATCTAGCTCATATTATTTGATATCATCTTCAGTTGTTAAACCACCTTCATGCATGACAACTTGTGATAGTCGAGCTAGCCATACTTTATAACCAAGATAGAGAAGATGGCTTTTCATTCATGCCTTCCAAAGAGTATAGTTTGTCCCATCAAAATGTGGAGCTTCCTTCTTAGAAGACATCCTAGATCTTCCTCAAGCTGTTAGGCTTTCTTCAAAGGAACTTAGCTCTGATACCAATTGTTGAACTGCACCAGACAACTGAGAGGGGGGGTGAATTAGTTGTCCTAAAACTTTAACCAATTTCAATCATCAACTTATCAATTACTTATATTCAGATATAACCATGAAAGCATAGAATGAGAAGCTCAACACAAGAGACACCATATTTTTACATGGAAAACCCTAAAAGGGAAAAACCACGGTGGGTGTTAACCCACATAAATATATAAGTTATATCAATACCAAAAATTAGAGCGTCACTGCCTACAGGGCTCACTACAAAGAAAGGCTTACTGCTTATGGATGGCTCACTGCCAAGGGGTGACTCACTACCAAAGGAAGGTTTACTGCCAAAGGGTTGAGCTGAGATAGTAGCATCTTCTTCATGCCAAGGTTCAGTTCCATTGAAGTGCAAACACCTTTTCTCTACTCTGCTACTTTGCTTCACCTTATCTTTTCATCTTCACACTTCGATACAATTTCATGACTCAATTACAAGTATTTATACACTACATCATCCTTGGAATGATCATAAAGGTTAGCATCACATTCATCAACCATTGGAACAATCTCCAAGGTTGACATTACAAACATTTACAAAATAGGTCTTGACCTAATACAAAATTATGCTAAGGAAATGTAGTAAAGATGTATACGGATCACGCCATGCCTTAGCTAGGACTCAAACATGATCTTCCATGCCACAACATGCTTCTCCAATCTTCAAGAGACCTCCGCAATCACTGGAATTAACCAAGTCAGATAAGACTGGTTACACACTATGTTATCTAGGAATAATCTTCAAACACGATCTTAATTCCTTAACACGTACCAAAGTAAAGGTTGGAACATGATTATGAGACATCCAAAGGCACGTTGTAATCACCAAGAGAAACCACACAAACTCTAACCACTTTATCCATGAGATTATTTATACCAGAGCACATGAACTTCACTTTCTTCAATTGTCATAAAAGAAAGATAGCTTGCGAACTACCAAATCATGAACCATTGTAGTTGTAGGTACTAATCATCATCCCAGACTTCTCTCTAGAACTATAGAGAAAAATACTTCAATGCAGAGGAAATTATTTTCTCCCTGTCACCAGTGAATAATCAGAAAAAGTAGGTTTTACTTTAGTGATTGTAACTCATTGAATTCTTCCAACCAGAGGCTCAAACTTAGGATTTAGCATCTTCAGACATGCATCTAAATAATTTCCAATATGTAGACCAAGATCTTCAATATACAAGAAATGCAGATCAATCTTTTGGACTATTCTTTAGTATGAAACTCACTGTCTTCACTGTGATTCACTATTTCTTTTCTGATTCTTTTGGAGGGGCTAATTTTCTCAATATCCTCAAAGTAATAGCACAATTGACACCAATGACAATAGCGATTAGGCACATACTTGCAACAATATTTCCTTGTAAAATTGTATATGCTCCATTCTCTCTTTAGTTGTTAATGATTCTGCTAGATGAATTATCCTTGGTTTTTCTTCTGTGCTCAGATTTGCTGGTATTGTCTTCTCCACCGGCATAGATGATTTTTCGTGATATAGTTCTAGGGGAAGTGTGTCAAGCCTTTCATCCTCAGGCACCTCAAAGATGTTTTCACCCTTGGATATGTCCTTTATTTTGAATTTTTCTCTATCTAATAGCTCCCCAGAGCGATTTTGACTAGAAGACCTATTTATATTTTCAATAATTTTGTGACTAAAAGGCTTGCACCTTCTCCGAAGTAAGCCCACTATTGAGTTCTATGATAAAACCTACTTTATGATCCCCAAGAGGTGTGTCTTATCATGCTCCTAGAAGGTTTATGATTGCCTCATCATTTTGAAACACATCTAGCTATAGTAGTCCCTTCTGATCTCGATCAATGAGTTAGGAGTGAAGCACGGGTAAAGGATCATGATTTGAGTAAATATTTTGAATGGATTCATGGGTACAAATGTTATGATTGGGTTCAAGGGTACAAACACTATCATAGTCATAAATGTCAATGAAGTCATTGATGGCACTTTCCTCGTCTATATGTATTGCATTAGAGGATTGTACTTCCTTACTTGAAGTACACACGATATTCAAGGTCTTATCTTTCTGCATGTCATATCCTATACCAGGGACTTTTTGTATATGTGTAGGTTGTATTGGTTCCAAGACCTTGTTTTTGTAAACCCAGAGAACTTTTACCATCACATCCCATTCTCTTTATAATATCCAATCCTCTATGGTACTGCTCAATAGGTATCTTTATCTCAGTTTGTTCTTTTTCTACATTCTCATCTTTGTACAACCATCCTAGGAGATTAGCTTCTTCCACTTCATCATAAAGGGCTTCCCATTTTTTTAAAGTAGTTGATTTACAAACCAATGTAGTATCAGTGTCTGATGTGGTCTTAGTCATCTGTGTCTCTCCATAGGTGTGGGGAGATAAGGTAGTCTACCAATGCAAAGAGCACAATTCAGGGTATATTCTCCTACTCCTTGTTCTTTCACTTGTAGTTTGATCTCAGCCTCATTGGATTTTGAGGTGGATGACTTTAAGGACTCAGGATCAACATACTCTCAAGAAGGAAGTGCTTCACGATTGCTAGGGATTGTGATTTCAGCTTTAGGGATTAGATTATTATAATACATGAAAGGATTTGGATCTCCTAGTATTGTGATTTCAACACCATTGTGTGGGAATTTAATGCACTGATGGTATGTAGAAGGTACTACTTACATTGCATGAATCCATGGTCTTCCCAGGAGGATGTTATAGGTCAGAGGGAGATCAAGGACTTGGCACACCACATCTTTTACCACAGGGCTAACCTTGATTAGTAAAGTAACTGATCATTTAGCTGAGCGCTCCTCTTCATCATATGCCTTTATGGTAATCTTTTTCTTTGGATCAACTACACTTTTAGAGAACCCTAATGTTGTGATCAATTTTTGAGTACAAATATTAAGACTTTCTCCTCCATCTATCAGAACTCACTTTATGTACAAGGACTTCATGTGTAAAGGTACGTTATGTGGTTGTCAGATGGATGAATCATCATTCTTAGTAAAAGTGAGAGTGTGAGGAGAAGTGATGTGTCCCACCACAGCTTGGAATTGATCCAAATGCAAGTCTATATGCATTGTATTAGTAGAAAGTGCTTTATCTCAGATAGATTTATGCTTAGGAGATAGGCATAGTAGCTCAAGTATGGAAATTTGTGTAGGTGTTTTACCTAAATGCTCTATGAGGTTGTATCACAAAGCTAGTGCAGTAGGTTTTGAATTAGGACCTCTAAGGGTATTTGTGCCTCTACGGGTAGTAACATTGCAATTAGTTTCTTTGCCTTTTATAATGAAAGTGTTCACATGATTATCAACCTCACTGATGTTATTTATGACATAATCATACCTAGCAGTAGTGTAGTTGACACCATCACTAGATTTGAGGGCCTTTGTATAAGTTATGGTTGACTTGGTTTGTCACACTTGTTGTGGAGGTGATTTATGGATTAAAGAAGTGTGCCCAAGCATGTGAAGATGTATTTGAGTATGAACTAAGCCTTGACGTGTTCATCCTTCATTCATTTTTTCTACAATTTTGTTTAGGTCTAGTCCTAATTTGATTTATGTATGTATGTTGACCTTGGAAAAAGTTTCAATCATTGTAGAATGTAATGCTGACCTTGATGTTCATTCCAAGGTTGATTATAGGTATAAATATATGTAATGAATTTGTGTTTGAAGTGTAATTGTGTGAAGATGCGAAGATAAGTACAAAGTGTAAAAATAAAGCATAGTAGAGGGGAAATATTGCGGTTCAATGGAACTGAACTCAGGCATGGTGTAGATGCTACTAAATCAGTTCACCCTGGCAGTGAGCCACCTTTGGTAGTGAGCCAACCCTAGTAGTGAGACACCCTTTTGGCAGTGTGCCTTTTCAATTGGACAGTGAACCCTTCTAGTAGTGAGTCTCTTTTAATATTACATATTGTTATTACATTATATTGTGAGCTAACACTCACTGTGGTTTTTCCTTATTTAGGGTTTCCACATAAAAATTTGGTGTTCATATGTGTATGATGTTGATGTGTTCATGTTTTGTTTCTGCTATTCATGTTTAATGTTCATAACAGAATAAGGAGTTAAGTAAAGTGATATTGTGTAAAGAAGTTAAAATTTTTGATACAACTGATTCACCTCGTCCTTTGAGTTGTCTTGTGCCTTTCAACAATCATCACCTTTGCAGTCTCATTTAGGAATAGTAGACACCTTTTGCTCACTACATCTAGTACTCTGACACATGAAAGATCACACAACACTACACAAATTCTCACTCTATAACTCTATAATTCACATCACACACACCATATTCATCTATTATACCATCCTTCAGTGACTCGACACTTATTTATACCATCTTTAATATTGAAAACATTCTCCAAGGTCGAAAAAGCACCTTAATCTTGCAAATTCAAATTAGTTCAGTATCCAAAACATTCCCATGGTGGAAAGGAATGAAGGTGGACTACAACACAACTTAGTTTGGACCTAAATCCATACATAAATGCCAGACCATGCTTCCACAAACATCAAAGTAACTCTGCAATTAGTGTAAACACCCAAGGTCAGCCGAACTTATTGTAACACTATAAATAATTATTTACATGCTTCCTCAAAACCAAATATGACTTGTGGACTACACACCATGCTTGAACATGATCTAGAGTATTCAAAAAAATCCTAAAATCCAACAAATTCCTCTACAACAACTTTCACTTGCCGAACAAACTTATCTTGTTTACCTAGTATGCTCAAATATCTATGTTATGCACTGGAACTCATGAAATCAACTTGTGGAGCACCAAATCCCAAATAATTTCAATTGAAGATGGATATGAACCTTATAAACATACTTCCAGAACTGTAAGACTTGAAACCACTCTTCGAAGAAATGCGGAGCAAAAACTTTTCTCCCAGATATCTCTACAATACATAGTTCACACACTGGTGAACACATCTTCCTCTGCACGTTGATCCAACATGCCAAATTTTGAATGTAACACCTCTAATCAACATATCCAAACTACATAGACATATCTTCAATATAAAAGAAATGTGGAGAAAAACTAGAACACTACTCTGCAATACAGAACATCTTTACAACACACTATTTCCTTTATTATTCAAATTTTCTCAAAAGCACTTGGAAACCAAGCACCAGAAACATATCATTAACATCTTCAACAATGCCGCATCATTAGAGACAATATCCACTCAATACCAACTTGCTCACACTCTTGTATATTCCTTTTCTCATATAGTTGACACCAATGACAAGGGTATGTGCAGGATCATGATGAGCCAAACCATACCTCTAAGTGGCAATGAAAATACAAAAAATCAGACTTTATCAAGTTCATGTGAAATTTTGAATGGATTATCTATACAATTTGAAAAAGATGTAAAAATGAAATTTGTAGAGAATTGAATCTAGTTTATACGCTACTAATTTAAAAAAAAAAAAAAACTAAATTTACTTAGTGAAAATTGAATATTTCAATGAACAACTATTAAATTTTTCAGAAAAAAATAAAAAGTGTCTATCCAGCCAACCTAACTATGAGTAAAAATATATATATTTTTTTGAAACTTTCAAAATTAGAGGACTCATGTCTGGATGTGATGTATATTTATTTGAAATTTTTTTCTAATAAAATAATTAGTTATGATTTTTTTACTATGACTTTTTTTTAAAAATAAAAAGTAATTTTCCAGCAAACCTAACTCGATAAAAAAAAATCAAAATTCAAAATTTTTTTTAACCTATAGCCAGAAAAGCATAGAGTGTGACACAGGTTTTGGATCTCAAAAAGGTGAAATGGTTTGAAAGTTATGGATGTTTTTCATTCAGTGTGTCCATCAGGATTTCAGAGACACGGTATATTGAAAATTATTAATAATTATTTAATTAAATGATAACCAAATAAATCTCATATTTTTAGAAAGCTAATAATTTTTTCTATAAACCCTTTTCATTTTATCAATTTTGCATAAAAAAAGTCATCAGCACGAAGGGTGAAGTTCGAAGAAGAGACTGAAACATTAAAATACGTTACAATCCATAAAAAGTCAACAATCAAAACTGATATCCGTCTTGCTTTGTACCAAAGCAAGATGGATATCAGTTTTGCTTCAGTAAAAGCAACTCAAAATGGATATCCGTTCTGAAAACATATATCCATTTCGAAAATGGATATCTGTTCTGAAAACAGATATCTATTTCGTTGATCTATGAAAAATTTTGTACCATTGGTATTGTTTCACTGAAGATACAATCCATGGGTATATCATTTATGTATGCATGGACATTTCATGTATATCCTGCTATCTTTTATCGTGGTTGTAAATGGTAAATGTACATGTCAAAGGATACAAAGGTTGACCAGCCATATCGGGAAAATTGGGAAAAGATACGTTAGTCGACTGGTTATAACAAGTCATGTTATGTATAGGCTAAATGGAAGACATCAGACTGACAATAGTTATCGGAGAGACAAAGTTCCATTGAGCCAACAATATTGATCTCACCGATCAAGTCATATCGGGGTGACAATCATTAAGTGTCACCAATGGGTTATTTATCTGCACATCGGAAGAACGGTTGAGAACTACACCAATGAGAGGGAGTCACATCGACAGAAGGAACATCGGAAAGAGATGGACTCTCGAAGGTGAGAAGAAAAGTGTCACCGATAGAGGCGCTCTGGCCGATGGTGTAGTTCAGTGTTTATTGTTTCGGTGTGAGATACGATATCAGAAATCGAAGAGAATGTATGACCGATGTAGAAGTCTTACCGATGAGTAATGGATGATAAACACATCGGGGAGAGTTATAACATCAGAATGCAAGTAAAAAGTCTCACTGAGGGTATTGGTCTTACTAATAGACAAGGGTGGTGAATCTCACATTGGAGTAAGTGTGTATATATCCTACAATCATCTTATTCCATGAGACCACATTTCTTTGAGGCATTTTTTCAAACAGTTCATGTGTCTTGTCTATGCTTCAACACTTTCCGTACATATCTACCAGAGCATTTCCAACTAGAATATCTACAAAAATCCCACTTCCATTATGCTTTGATGAATGTCCATACCCTATTTCAAAGCTCCCATTTTGGTAGAGATAGAGAGGATGTTGACAAAGGTTGCAAAATCTAGCTTTACACTTGCCAATTGCATTTTCTTGAAATTTTCTAAAACCTTTTCAACAAACCCATTTATGCATAGCCTACAATAATAATAGTCGAGGAGACCACATTTCTCCAACTAGACTTCTACCAATTCAGAAAATGTGTGCTTCTAGACCAGTGTTTGGTACAAGAAACATACCAATAGAGTGGTGGCCATAATTCTCCCTCAATTGGAATTAAAAGGTACCCTTTTTCCATCCAAAGGAGGTCTCTCCTTGTTATGCACTTTAAATCTCTCTTTTAGTTCTTTCAAGGGAAGGATTCCACCTTGGTTTGACCAGTTGAAAGCGTTGAAGATACTTGACTTAAGAAGAAATGGACTAGAGGGTTCTATTCCCAAATCTCTTGCCAATTACTCACAACTTCACTAGAAAATAATTTCACACAACAACTTGAAGGGGAGCATACTTGCAGAATTTGGTGGTCTGGGGAAGTTAGAACATCTTTGTTTGTCCTACAATCACCTGAGCAGAAGCGTTCCAAATTCTCTAGGAAACTGCATGTCTCTACTTGATTTGTCCCTTTACAATAACCATCTCGCAAGTGCTCTATTCTCATGTCTTTACTTTGAAGGGAGCATGCTAATTACTTTGATCCGTCCTCTTATACATATCAGAGAACAACAGAGGAGTCACACCAACAGCATAAGCCTGAGCGATGGACTCTACACATCAGCGAGAGGTCCCACATCGGGCTAACAAATTTGAAGGTTACCGATAATGATAAGTCTGGCCAACAATAGAGAAAGGAAGAACATGTGAAGCATAGTTCGATGAGACATTAGAAATGTCTTGTCGATAGTAAAGAAAGAGTGTATTTCGGTCTCGTTTGGACCTTGGGAAGGATATTTTAAAAGCTATTTGAGTAATTGGTGGGTTAATGGGTATTTTACACCCTGTTTGTAAGCTTTTGCTGTGTTGCTCTACATCACTTGTCTACAACATACAAAGTTTACCTTTCTCACCCATACCTTTAGTATATAAAGGACATTAAAAGGGAATTTTTAATTTCCACTTAGTCAGTGCAATCTAGGAGAGGATAGATTGTCTAAAGTTGTGAACTATTTCCATTTACACTTGCCATAACTACAAATTCTTAGTGTTTATTCTCAACCCTGGTATATGAATTTAATGTGATCTATTGTTCTAATAGGCCTATAGGGACAAAGAGGTGATAAAGCCTTTAATTTTAAACATGACATGGTTTTGATAACTTCCCATATTGGTAAGGTCCTAGATGACAATCCTTTGATGCACCTAATTATACTAGGTGTTATGATAGTCCTTGGTATCTTTTCATTTCTTTCTTGAATGGCCTGCAAATAAGACATAAGACATATTAGATCCTTCATAAATAAGAATTCTCATACATTACATTTAAACCTAAACTCCCTAAACATCCATCAATCCATCCATTAATATCAAAATGCCATGAATATCCTATGATCAACCATTCTAATTCCTAGGATAGTCATATATTGCAATTTTGCTTCTCTATACTAAAATAGCCCAAGGAATATCTAACCTTGAATTTGTATTTTAACAATCTAATGATAGCCTAAAATCAAATAATAGATTATATCCAGAGCTTTATTAAGTTGATACTTAGGTGGATTAGTGTGTAAACATTGAAATTAGATGGTAATTCACAAGTTTATTGAATAATACAATGAATCCCTAGTCTAGAATCCAAATGTACATAATAAAATGGATATCTGTTTTGTAGTAGCCATATGGATGTTGCAAGTGTCCGTTGCAAAGAATTGGGTTTTTCCAAAGCGGATATCCATTTTGTAAAAGTAGAAAAAAGACAAAAGGAATATTGTTGGGCCCGACTTCTGCAACCAGAGACCCTATGCTGTCAAAATACTCGTGATTTCTGGCTATGACAGTGAAAGGAATATTTTTATGCACTTTTGGAGACACAATTTTCTTGTTACAATCATAAGGGTGATATTTTTGTTCCCCTAATGGGGAGCAACAGTCATCATAAAGCAAAAGGGGGGAGGAAAGTTACATTGGAGGAAATTGAAGCAATTAGGAAAAAAGATAGGGAAAGGAAGAGGATTGGAAGGGTGGGTTTGGTGGATGCTCATCAAGGTGAATCTTCTTCTTTACCATCTAATGACATGCAAATTGAAGATGTTAATTTTGATTATAATGAAATGTTAGATAAGAATGAAATTCACCATGATATTGCAAATGAAAATATTGAAAAATGTTATGAAACACCTATTCATAATAGCAATACCATGGACAAAGAAGAAGAAGAAAAATGAAGACGTGCACTTGAAGAAAGTGGATATGAACATCATGATGTTGAAATTGCACTCCATAATCCATTTGTTGAAAAAATTGATGAGGTTGATAACATAGATGAAACAAGAACAATCAATGTATCTCCAAATTTCATAAGAAGAGAACATTTGTCAAGAAGAGAATAACCATGATGAAATTGGAAAACACCCAAAAACCCCAAAATGGTTACTTGAAATTGATGAGAACATAATGGAAAAACTTGAAGGCAAGAGGTCATCACGAACAGTTCGGTTGTGGGCTACAAAACTCTTCAATGAATACTTTGAGAAGAAAACATTAACTGAACAATGCCAACTTTTTGTGCAATTATTAAAGATGTACAAAATGAGATCTTTACTAAAGAAATTAAAGATTCGGTTAAACAAAGTGTCCGATTGGAATAAAATTATTGTAAGAAGCCTTTTCAATGCACTCAATTCTATTGGAAAGACTAGCAAGGAGAAAGATAAAAGAGCTGCCCGTAGAGTAATAACAACCTCAATAGTAAGAAAACAATTAAGAAATGCTCGATTAATGAGGCAAGCTTGTGTTGACTTAAGATTGAATCGTAAAACATTGTCAAAAGCACTAGCATTAAGATCAAGGCTAGATAGTCCTGTTGCCAATGATACTTGGGCTTTCAGTGGTAGGCTTTCATGAGTTGACAAGAAGCTAATTGATAGCACAAAGGAAGAAATTGAATGATTTTGGCACACTAACTCTAGGGTATCACCGAATGCAAAAGATGTTGTAAAGTTAAGAATTGGTGATAAAGACCGCACACCACATCCTAAACATTACTTGGAATGTAGCCAAACAACATTGTACAGACAATATTGTGAAACTCACCCAGGTATGACAATCTCACAAAGAGCATTTGAATCTCTGAAGCCATTTTATTGTGTTCCTCTTAAAGTTAGTAATACATGTTGTTGCAAATACCATGTAGAATTTTCTATGTACCATGAATTATTATGCAATATTCGTTCTACTTTGTACACTAATGAAATGTTACAGGAGTGTGGTGCAATTCAACTACCAAAGTCATCTAGGGACTTATTGGATTTATTTCTATGTATTAGAGATGATGGTTGCATGTTCTACAAGAATGATTGTTTAAATGAAAAGTGTTTACAATGTGGTGGGTTATCAAAGTTTGTATCATGTTTTCATGAGGGCAACAAGCATGATTTTGGAAAGAGAATGGTTGAGAAAAAGAGATATGAGACAGTGAAATACAATTTGAAAAGTGGAGGTGAATGTTCTAGATGTGAGTTGATTGTAAGAGAGGTAAGGATTGCTGATTTTAAGAAAAATCTTTTCTACAAGTATGTCAGACATAGCCATAGGTCTCGATGGTTAGATCAATAGTTCAGGATGTGTAAAGACTCTTTCCCAATTGGAACTATTGTCTTTGTAGTTGATTTTGCAGAAAAATATACATTGCAACCCCAAAATGAAGTTCAATCCCAGTACTACAATTCTATTCAGATTGCTATTTTTGTTCACATCACATACAGACATGCCCCCAAGAGTACAGAAGAGAACAAGAAGATTGTCAGAGAATACCATTTTTACATGAGTGATGATTGATCTCATTCAACAGAGTTTGTGCAATATTATTTTCAACAATTTTATGGGTTCTTGCAAGAAAAAGATATTAGAATAGATCAACATCTCATTTGGTCAGATAATTGCACTGGTTAATTCAAGAATGCTCGTAATTTCTATTGGTTGAGCAAAATGCATGTAGAGAAGGGTATACCTCATATTTGGAATTTTTTTGAAGCCGAGCACAGAAAAGGTGAACATGATGAAGCAAGTGCATGCGTGAAGAGAGCTCTTTTTAAAGAACAACTAAAGATTAGAGGTGGTGCTACATCCACTGATGCAGATTTCATTGTTAAGTGGTGTAACTATGCATTGTCACGAGGAGTGGCTCTTGATTCTGAAGTGTGCAGGTTCTTTTGGTTGGTTGATGATGGGATAGCAATAGAGAAATTGGAATGTCAGAGAATCAGTGAATCATCAAAGATGCATTCATTTCAAAGCTCAAATGCAAGTACATGGACTATTTGGACACAAGAATTAGCTTGTTTTTGTCAGAGTTGTATTAAATGTGATTCTAACAATTGTGAGTCAAGTGAGTGGGTAGATGCATGGATTCCACAATATTTAATCCCTTTATATGAAGGTTAATCATCTTTCGTCAATGACATGGAGAGCTCATTTGACTATGAACATCTTTCAGACCTTGTACAGCCAGGTCATGTTTATGCAGTTGTTGCACTGCATGGAAATGAAGAGAGGTCAGACTATTGGTTGGCATGATGTGTACAGGAAAAACAAAAGCTAACATAGCCTATGACAGATGATGATGGGTTCACATATCCTACAGGATTAGTTGTTATTGCTAGGACTTGGTTACAAACATATATGGTTAAAACAAATGGCATCTCGGCCTTTGAAGACTTTGAGAAGCATAAAACCATATTGATGTATTCTCACCTAGTTGTAGCAACAAATGTCAAGTTACTAAAGCATCGTGGAAAACCAAAATCAAAAGAACTATGGACAATTAGTAATGTTGATCATGAAGCAATATTAGATACTTTGAAGGTAAGAGATGACCCCTCAGGTACGCTTGACTAGCATTTAAACTTCCAGATGGATAGGTATGACATTTTTTATCTTAACTTGTTCTTGTTTTTTCTATTTTTTAGAATTGTTTTATTAAAAATCTTGTTACTTTAATAACTATAATGCATGCTTTTGACTATACAGGACTGCAAATAAAGTTATTTTACATGGCATCGTAGATTATTTTGCATGGCATCGTAAATTATTTTGTATGGCATTGTAGGTTATTTTGACTATACTCGAGGTATGATTTTTAGTTCTCATTTGTATTTTTTAATATTGCACATTTGTACCTTGTTCTACATAAGGCATTCCATGAGATGACATGTATTTGATGTCTTTTGCCAAATAGTTCATGTGCCTTGTCTATGCTTTCACATATTACATACATGTGTCACATGGCAATTGCAACTACAACATCTGACAAAATTCTCATTTCTTTGAGGTATTCCACCAAACAGTTCATTTGCCTTGCCTATGCTTCCTTACTTTGCATTCTTATAAAAGTCCTATAATAGTCATTATTAATCTTCATACTAATCTTGATAGTAATCTTTCCATCATTGTATTTTATGAGATGACAGTCCTATAGCAGTCCTATACATGTCTACTAGGATAGTTTTAACTACAACAGTGCTACAACAGTCCTAAAATAGTACTAGAACAGTCCTATAATAAGTGCAGCATTTAATGTACATATTTATGATATTCGTGTTTACTTTTAAATCTACTTGTTCATGCTTCTCATAGGACATCACCTCCCCTACCCATCCAGCTCTATAGAAGAAGAGAGACAACAAATGATCAAAAGGGATCACCAATTGGTGGTAAGTGATTGATTACTTATCCATGTTATATATTTTGAATATTAAATTCTATATTAATGTGCACATTGTTTGATTGTATTAATAGTTGGAAATTTAAAAATCTCTATCGAGGAGGTCTAGTCGATGAGTGATAGAAGATGAGTCATTGACTGGTTCACCATCTTCATGGCCTAGCAAGAGCCATAGATTATTTGATAGCAATCCATAGGAGATTTGATTTTGGGATATTTTGTTACATATGTGTATTTAGCTTTGTAAACATACTTTTGTATGTTATCGATGTATATCATTGTATATACCCATATGGTTTTATTTGTACATGCCTATATGGCTTGATATATACACTATACATTATTTTCATGACATTATGTGTATATATGTATATATAAGATCCTAATTTGGCACAAGTAGGGAGAATGCTTGCACAAGTTATGGAATTTGGTTTTAAACGTTCCAATTGTATTTGCTTCAAAGTTTCTAAAGCCTTTTCAAAAAATCCATTTTGTGCATATCTTGCAATCATTGCATTCCATGAGATAGCATCTCTTTGAGGTGTCATGCCAAACTGTTCACATGCCTTGTCTATGCTTCCACACTTTGGATTTACACCCGCCAATTGCATTTTCTTAACATTTCCTTTCAATCCTTATCAAAAATTCCATTTTGTGCACATATTGCAATCATTACATTCCTTCATTTACAACACATGATTAAATAAGAAGATGCATATTTACAACACTTAAGACCTTCATGAAATGATACATTGGTTTCTTGATATTCAATCATGCATTGGAGATCTTCAAAGTGTTAAATATGTTTGAAGTGATGAAGAAACTTGTTATTTTGATGTATTTCAACTCTAAACTTCCACCTAGAAATGAAGGCGCTAATCCTTTATCAAACTAACCTAAAAGTGTGCCTTGGTACTTAGGGCACTAGATTATGATTGATCAACCTAAAATGTGTGCCTAAGGCTAGATAGTGAATAGGAAGGATAAAATGCATCATCAAAGGAGTTTATAGTTATTGAAGGCATCAAATGATGACTTGGGCACACATCTACCTCTCTACACCATATGTGACTAGTGCCAATTATTGAATAAACAACCTAGAATGAGTGCCTTACTATTTGAGGTGCTAGTTCATGCTTCTAGAACACCAAAAGTGCGCCTCGATGTTGAGGCGCTAGCTCTTGCTCAAGCAACCTTGAAAGTGCGCTTTCACAAGGAGGTTAAAATGTATTATCAAAGGATTAAGTTGAATCAAGGAATCATCATTGAAGACAAGTAAAACATGACTGTGAATGAGGCACACTTTTTATCATCTCTAACCTCACAATTGCGCTTTCCATTGGAAGCTCATATTGTGCCTAAAGCAATGGTACTAAGATATCATCCATGTCAATGATTGAGAATGTGTCAACTGGAACAATATTTTTTGTTCTGTTCATTGTGGGGTTGAATGGACTGTGCCAATGCGTCGGGGTAGGCAGGTAAATGCTAGTGGAGGTCTCGTTTCATGCACCAAGTGTCCCAGTCATTCCGTGCAAGAGGCTACCGGCAAAGTCCCTTAAGATCCCTGAGACCAAAAAACTGCCAAACTTTGACCGGGCAGTTCTTAAAATTCATGATAGTTGGGAATGTTCTATTTGGACCTATATGTGCAGGTGGCATCCTTCCACAATAACCTCTCTCATTTTTGGTCAACTCCATTCCATTTGACTGTGCTGAAATCAAACGCATTATTGCAAAATGCTTCAATTTGATGTAGTGGAAAGGTGCTAGGTGTGACATTTTTCATTCCATAGCTCATGCAGTCAAATGGACTACCCCAATGCATCGGGGTGGGCGGGTAAATGCTAGTGGAGGTCTCGTTTCATGCGCCAAGTGTCCCAGTCATTCTAGGCAAGAGGCTATCGGCAAAGTCCCTTAAGATCCCTGAGACCAAAAAACTGCCAAACTTTGACCAAGCAGTTCTCAGAATTCGTGATAGTTCGGAATGCTCTGTTTAGACCTACAGGTGCACGTGGCATCCTTCCACAATAACCTCTCTCATTTTTGGTCAACACCATTCCGTTTGACCATTCTGAAATCAAACACATTGTTGCAAAATGCTTCAATTTGATGTAGTGGAAAGGTGCTAGGTGTGGCATTTTTTATTCCATAGCTCGTGGGGTCGAACGGACTATGCCAATGCATTGGGGTGGGCGGGTAAATGCTAGTGGAGGTCTCATTTCCTGTGCCAAGCATCCCAGTCATTCCGGGCAAGAGGCTACCGACAAAGTCCCTTAAGATCCCTGAGACCAAAAAACTGCCAAACTTTGACCGGGTAGTTCTCAGAATTCGTGACAGTTGGGAATGCTCTATTTGGACCTACAAGTGCATGTGGCATCCTTCCACAATAACCTCTCTCATTTTTGGTCAACTCCATTCCGTTTGACCGTGCCCAAATCAAACGCATTGTTGGAAAATGCTTCAATTTGATGCAGTGGAAAGGTGCTAGGTGCAACATTTTTCATTCCATAGCTCGTGGGGTCGAACAGACTATACCAACACGTCGGGGTGGGTGGGTAAATGCTATTGGAGGTCTCGTTTCATGCGCCAAGCATCCCAGTCATTCCGGGCAAGAGGCTACCAGTAAAGTTCCTTAAGATCCCTGAGACCAAAAAATGCCAAACTTTGACCGGCCAGTTCTCAGAATTTGTGATAGTTGGGAATGCTTTGTTTGGACCTACAGGTGCATGTGGCATCCTTCCACAATAACCTCCCTCATTTTTGGTCATCTCCATTCCATTTGACCGTGCCGAAATCAAATGCATTGTTACAAAATGCTTCAATTTGATATAGTGGAAAGGTGCTATGTGCGACATTTTTCATTCCATAGCTCGTGGGGTCGAACAGACTGTGCCAACGCATCGAGGTGGGTAGGTAAATGCTAGTGGAGGTCTCATTTCATGCGCCAAGCGTCCCAGTCGTTCCGAGTTGTAAGCTACTAGCAAAGTCAAAAGTTGCTAGGATTGAAATTTTGCATTCCACAGGTCCTGGGGCCGAACGGTTTGTGCCAACACGTCGGGGTGGGTGAGTAAATGCTAGGGGAGGTCTCATTTTGTGTGCAAAGCATCCCAGTCCTTCCGAGCTATAAGCTACTAGTAAAGTGTTGCTAGGATTGAAATTTTGTATTCCACAGGTCCTGGGGCCAAACGGTTTGTGCCAACACGTCGGGTTGGGCGAGTAAATGCTAGGGGAGGTCTCGTTTTGTGTGCAAAGCATCCCAATCCTTCCGAGCTGTTAATGCTTTGCCGGTAGCTTACAACTCGGAAGGACTGGGATGCTTTGCACACAAAACGAGGCCTCCCCTAGCATTTACTCGCCCACCCTGACGTGTTGGTGCAAATCGTTGGGCCCCAGGACCTGTGGAATGCAAAATTTTAATCCTAGCAACTTTTGACTTTGCTGGTAGCTTACAGTTCGGAAGTACTGGGACGCTTTGCACACAAAACAAGACCTCCCCTAGCATTTACTCGCCCACCCCGATGTGTTGGATCAAACCATTCGGCCCCAGGACCTGTGGAATGCAAAATTTAAATCCTAGCAATTTTTGACTTTGTCGGTAGCTTACAGCTTGGAACGACTGGAATGCTTGGCGCACGAAACAAGACCTCCACTAGCATTTACCCACCCACCCCGATGCATTGGCACAGTCCGTTCGACCCCACAAGCTATGGAATGAAAAATGTCGCACCTAGCACCTTTCCACTGCATCAAATTGAAGCATTTTGCAATAATGTGTTTGATTTTGGCACGGTCAAACAGAATGGAGTTGACCAAAAATGAGAGCGGTTATTGTGGAAGGATGCCACATGCACCTGTAGGTCCAAACAGAGCATTCCCAACTATCACGAATTCTAAGAACTACCCGGTCAAAGTTTGGCAGTTTTTTGGTCTCAGGGATCTTAAGGGACTTTGTCGGTAGCCTCTTGCCCGGAATGACAGGGATGCTTGGCGCATGAAACAAGACCTCCACTAGCATTTACCTGCCCACCCCGACACGTTGGCGTAGTCTGTTTGAACCCACGAGCTATGGAATGAAAAATGTCACACCTAGCACCTTTCCACTACATCAAATTGAAGCATTTTGCAACAATGCGTTTGATTTTGGCACGGTCAAACGGAATGGAGTTGACAAAAAATGAGAGAGGTTATTGTGGAAGGATTCCATGTGCACTAGTAGGTCCAAACAGAACATTCCCACCTATCACAAATTTTGAGAACTACCCCGTCAAAGTTTGGCAATTTTTTGGTCTCAGGGATCTTAAGGGACTTTGCCGGTAGCCTCTTGCCCAAAATGACTGGGACGCTTAGCGTAGGAAACAAGACCTCCACTAGCATTTACCCACCCACCCCGACATGTTGGCATAGTCTATTTGACCGCACAAGCTATGGAATGAAAAATGTCGCACCTAGCACCTTTCCACTGCATCAAATTGAAGAATTTTGAAACAATGCGTTTGATTTTGGCATGGTCAAACGGAATGGAGTTGACCAAAAATGAGAGAGGTTATTGTGGAAGGATGTCACGTGCACCTATAGGTCCAAACATAATATTCCCAACTATCACGAATTCTAAGAACTGCCCCGTCAAAGTTTGGCAGTTTTTTGGTCTTAGGAATCTTAAGGGACTTTGACGGTAGCCTCTTGCCTAGAATGATTGGGATGCTTGGCACATGAAACAAGACCTCCACTAGCATTTACCTGACCACCCTAACACATTAGCATAGTCCGTTTGACCCCACAATGAGCAGAACAAAAAATATGGCACCTGGCAAGGTTTTTGCTCTTAGGATCTTAAGTGACTTTGCTCTTAAGGAACAATGTATCGGCAAAGACCCTAGTTTTCATAAGAGGAGACATGTGATTTTGAGAGGTTTTTGGGAATGTCACTTTAGCCTTTCACTCCTTATCTAATGACGAGTTTATTCTTAGAGTTTGATGGCTTTTATGAGCATATACAAGATGTTGTTTTAGGATAGTCATACTCTGATGTGTAAATAATAGTAAATAGAGAGGTTCTTGGCCATAAATGGGATTTGCATACACACACACACCCAACTGAAATAGTATCCTTATTGGCCTTATTGGCACCTCCCCCCAAGATGTAAGTTTTTTATGTTTATAATGTGCCCCCAGTGTCCTTGACATAGAGTTTCTTGACATTAATTTCATTCAAACATGTCTTCAATTCATCTTCAAAGTGTTTTCAATACATCTCCAATGCCTTTTCCATAAAGGTTTATGCATATTTATACATGATTTGAGGGAAACCAATAGTCTCCAACTGACTCTTGAGTACTTGACTATTCATCTTCCATACTTTTGCATTTTTTTTACATTTTTCATATGACAACTTTGACATATTTACAAAATTTGACAAGATGAAGACTAAATACATGATGAAATGGTTTATCATGACCTTATTTGATTAGGGCATGTATAAGGAATTTTTTCATATTGATTCTATTGATTCTATTG
Organism: Cunninghamia lanceolata; assembly: GCA_027924645.1. Lineage (NCBI taxonomy): Eukaryota > Viridiplantae > Streptophyta > Pinopsida > Cupressales > Cupressaceae > Cunninghamia > Cunninghamia lanceolata. The sequence goes on from BSBN01001161.1 coordinate 1,848,142, forward strand.
ATCTAAAACCATTCTCAATGCTAAACATATCATCAATGGACTAAAGAACTATCATCGTAATGTATGGCATCATGGGAAGTATCATGACTTGCACATAAGGAATTTAAATTATATTGTATATCAAGGTGTATATACATTAAAATCTAGTCCATAATGGTAGACATATACAAAAATTTGAAAAATATGCCAACTCAAAATATTTTTTACAAAATGTGGCATATGCCATGTCTCAAAATCTATATACAATCTACATGCCAAATAGCTACATCAAATACTACAAGTCCACTTGACCCTCAATCTGTGATGGATCCTCAATCTGTGATGGATCCTGAAAAAGTGTCCTCTTTGTACCAAAATATCTAGTAATTGATGGAGGTGAAGTTTCTTGCATTAACAAGTCAAAACACAAATTTGATTAATCTCTTCAATGGTAAATAAAAATAAGTTAAAGTTAGTAAATAGATTCTTATCTACTACAATTAAGAACTTTCATTTATTAACATACATCTAAATCACTACAATCAACTATAAGACCGCTAGATAAACTATCAATTATTTAGAAAAATGCAATTCAATTACCTCGACTCTATGTTGTTGTTTGGACAATTGTTCTGCAAATGATTTTCTCTTAAGACAATCAGGTGTCCTAGTGAAGCATGATGGCAAAGGTGGCACATCACTCACATTCTCATTAGACTACATAAAAGCAAAGTAACATTGAAATAAATTAATATATAATTATTAAACAAAATAGGAAATGCATACATTTAAAATAGGAAATGCACTACACAAAAACTTATCTACTAGAAAACAAGCACATACCACCATCGAGGCCTCCTACATCAATTAAGAAGGACAAGAATGTAAGACTCTAAATGACTATAATCAAATATTTAAGTTTTCTAAATTATCAATTAAAGTACAATTCAATCAAATTGCCTCCACCCTTTGTTGGCGTTGAGAAAGTCATTCTGCAAATGATAGTCCCTTGGGTTGATCATGAGTTCGAGAAAAGACTATTGGCAAAGATGCCACATCATTCACATTTTTGATTGACTATAAAATAAAATTAACATCAAGATATAAATTAATATATAATTACTCACAAAGAAATAAATGCATAAAAAAAAGTTAATGTGTACAACAAATTATACCGGCAAGCCCAAGCCAAATTGGATGGCAGACAAAGTTCCATGATGAACTTCTGTCAACTCCGCCTCTGTCATCAACTGTTATCCCACTTAGATACATTAGTACTAATAAAGTTGTTTATATATTCAAATGGAATAGACCATAAAATTTAATTTTAAATTTTACCTACATAAAAGATTGCTCATGCATTTCTCCTTCTCTAATGTTTACTGATCTGGTAGCTTCTACTCTTGTCCCTGACCCCTTAGCTTGAGTTCTAGACCCCATTGCCTCATCTCATGAATGGAGATCATACTCTGATGTGTTCAACGGTGGCTCACTACTCTCCATAATAGGACCCAAGCATAAATGATTGCAAGAAATGCTATGATGGGGCACACATATATGTCTAGACGACGATGGTCTAGTAGTACCAGGTGATCCAATATCATCACCTTCATCATGTGCTTGTGCAAACTGAGATGTCTGTATAATCAAATGCTTGGTCAAAGAGTGTATGGCACTAAGGCCCTATTGTGTTGCATTTGCAACAACGTCTGGGTGCTGCATTGGGGGTGGAGAAGGGATAGTAGGAGGGGGAATATAGGGACCTTGTACTTGTCTAATTACCCTAGGTCTATCTTTAGGCATTCCTCTGCCCACTCCTTGAAACTCTCTAAAATCAAAATAATTAACATGTTGACCCATGACGAACTTTGCATAGAGTTTACAGAGGAAATACAAAGGCACATCTAAATTGTTGTTGGGTGGTTTATCAAAAACCATCCACCAATGATCCCAAAAGTTTTGACTAATGCCCTCATGAATACACCATTTGATTGAAAATTTGGGCTTACGAACATCAACATGCAATCCAGTTTTAGGATTAACAAAGTGTTGGGCTAACATAGTTTTTATAATCTCTAAATCTTTGACTTCCTCATATGACAAACTATCAACATATTCGGCCTTCTTGGCTTCTTGCAATTGCCAAAATGATTCGTGTTGGGTTGAAAAGGTTTGAATATGATTAATGATTCCCTCTAAATTTGATGTCATTATAGACAATCGAGGGTGGCGGTGATACATTTCTATGATCCTGCTTATATGATCAATATTTCTTTGAATATTCTCTTCTATTGTTGGAGGGGGAGGGTTTGGTGGTGGAGGGTTTGGGTTTTCATTTTGTGCATCCATTTTACCTAATTAAATTATAAAACATACCGACTTAGCATAAAAACCAAAAAAATTGCTTGAAAATACAAAACAAACAAAAAAAATGCATGAAATCTTACCTCTTTGGATCGGATATCCATTCCTCAGCTCTAATATCCATTTTTTGAGGGTGAGACTACATTTTTGCAAGCCGTAGGTTTGCAAAAAGGTAGTTTTTTTTTCTTTTTATGATCTCCAAAACGGATATCTGTTTTCTTTTTTCCTATTGTATTCATTGTTTTTTATTTTATTATTTTAGCATTGCATACATTTTAAGTATTTAGGCATTTTAGCTATAAAATACAAGCAAATTTATAAAGGATTATGATGATATTTAAGCATTTTAGCTATAAAATACAAGCAAATTTATAAAGGATTATGATGATATTTAGGCATTTTAGCTATAAAATACAAGCAAATTTACAAAGGATTATGATGATATTTAGGCATTTTAGCTATAAAATACTATCAAAATTTATATAGGATTATGATGATATATATATTTGATTTTTATATGATTTACTTATACTAAGGTATCTCATAGTATTTTAAAGGCACTTTTGAATAGATATAGGAGAGAGGTAGATGCGGGTTAGGGGTTAGGGATTAGGGGCATTATTTAGGGTTTACGGATTTAGAGAGAGAGAGACTACTTTTGACATGCAACCGTAAACCCTAAATAATGCCCCTAAACCCTAAACCCAAGTAACCCTAAATAATTCTTCCAAATACTAAACCCTAACCCCTAAACCATAAACCCTAAATAATTCCCCTAAGCCCTAAACCCTAAACCTAAGAAAGAGAGTCCTAGTTTTCTTATTTCCATTTGCTTTGTCGATAAGGGAGAGGGAAAGATTGAGGGGAGAGATAGGATGTATAGTCCTAAATGATAGGGGAATGACTGGGATGCATGATTAAACACTAACCCCTAACCCCTATTTCCTAACCCCTAAACCCTAAACTTGAGAAACAATAAACCCCTAAATCCTAAACACTAAACCTAAGAAACCGTAAACCTCTATCGAGCTCTATCTCCCTATCTCACTATCTCCCCATCACTATATTTCCTCTACCTCTCAATCTCTCTCCCTATGCTTTAGCCATGTGCCTCACTCTATATCTCCCTATTGGTCCTCTCTCTCTAAACACTAAACCCTAAACCTCTAAACCTTAACCCCTAAACCCTAAACATGAGCAACCCTAAACTCTATCTCCTATCTCTCCCTTATCTCCCTATCTCTATCATCCTTCTACCTCTCAATCCTTCTCCCTATTTCTCTAGACATATCGGTCACTCTCTATCTCCCTATCTCTCCCCTTTGTCACCTCTATCTCTCCCTATCTATCTCCTCTCTCTTTCTATCTAGCTATCTCCAAAACTAAGAAACCCTAAACCCAGGTACACCCTAAATCCAATCAACTCTAAACCTATATCTCCCTATCTCTCCCCTATCTCCCTATCTCTATCATCCCTCTACCTCTCTTGATCTCTCTCCCTATGTCCCTGGCCATGTGCCTCACTCTCTATCTCCTTATCTCTCTCCTCCATCTCCTCTCTCTATCTCCCTATAATTCCTCTCTCTATAAACCCTAAATCCAAAACCCTAAACCTCTAAACCTAACCCCTAACCCCTAAACAATTTAAATCCTAAACCCTAAATAATGCCCCTAAACCCTAACCCCTGACCCCTAAACCTGAGAAACCCTAAACCCCTAAACCTTAAACCCCAAACCCCTAAACCCTAAACCCAAGTAACCCTATCTCTCCCCTATCTCCCTACCACCTATGTCCCTCTACCTCTCAATCTCTCTCCCTATGTCTCTAGCCATGTCCCTCACTCTCTATCTCCCTATCCCTCCCCTTAGACTCCTCTATATCTCCCTATCATTCCTCTCTCTCTATAAACCCTAAATCCAAAACCCTAAACCTCTAAACCTAACCCCTAACCCCTAAACAATAAATCTTGAACCCTAAATTATAATGCCCCTAAACCCTAACCCCTAACCCCTAAACCTGAGAAACCCTAAACCCCTAACCCCTAAACCCTAAACCCAAGTAACCATAAACCACTATCTCCCTATCTCTCCCCTATCTCCCTATCACCTTTGTCCCTCTACCTCTCAATCTCTCTCCCTATGTCTCTTGCCATGTCCCTCACTCTTTATATCCCTATCTCTCCCCTCAGACTCCTCTATATTTCCCTATTGGTCCTTTATCTCTCTCTAAACCCTAAACCCTAAACCTCTAAACCTTAACCCCTAACCCCAAAACCATAAACCCTAAACCCTAAATAATGCCCCTAAACCCAAGCAACCCTAAACCTCTATCTCCCTATCTCTATCATCCCTCTACCTCTCAATCTCTCTCTCTCTCTGTATTTGGACATGTCTCTCACTCTCTATCTTCTATCTCTCCCCTTTGTCTCCTCTATCTCTCCCAAACTCTATCAGTCCCCTCTCTCTATCTCTCTTTAAACTGTAAACCCTAAACCCCTAAACCCGAGAAACCCTAAACCTCTAAACCCTAAATAATTCCCCTAACCAACCTCTAAACCACTTCTCTATATAGGTGCAACTAATACCACTTTTTCATTGTTTTCCACATTTAATTATATTCTTTTCCATTTTCCAAGTCCTACATGTGTCCAAGTTGTATTGTTTGTCAAGTTTTTAGTCTAATTGTTAGTCTTAGCTCTCATGGTTATTAAAATGTTAGTATATTATAGTTAGATTTATCCTTCAATAACATTAATTTACACATTGTTGCACAAACAACCACACTGAAACATAACCTTACCTAATTAAGGTTAACCTTTTAAAAGGTTCTTTCATAATAGGCGAGCTTAACAGATCCAACTAGTTCAATGTTCTTATAGTCCATGCTTACCCTTCCAAGAGAGTTCATGCCATGTTAACTTTGCATTATGTCCTAACATATCACATGAAGGACATCATCATCACAAGGAATAACAATGTCATGAAGGATTAACAAAGGTGTAGCTTCACCACATAAAGTATCATTCATAATTTTATCACTAGAGGGTAAGGGTATATCATGTGTATCCTTCTCAAACCATGTATCATGAATCAAATCATATGAAGGATTGCATAAAGCAATTTAGGGCATGAAATCCAAAACACAACCCTTGCTGCCCCACCATTCCTATCCCTGAAATATTGGAACATAGTCTAGAAAAGTGATTATTTCACCTGATGAACAAAATTAAATATTTCATTATTGATTATTTGAGTAATTCATTAGTGATGATTCTTAGTGTTTAACAAATCATTATGGATCAATGTGTAAAGAAGCTACCAATGTTAATTTGCCCTCCTCCTTCACTAGAAACGGTCTTTAAGGAGGTTCATATATTGATGGGAGATCCAAGATTTAAAAGGTGTATTTTCAAAAAGAGTAAAAAGCCTCCCCTCTTACCCCATCATGATTTCCTTCACTCTTAGTCGATTTCTCTTCCCCATCCTCCCCTCTTACCCCTCCCCTCTCTTTCCTGACCTGATCTTGTTAGCTTCCCTCTCCCTTCTCCTATCTTTGTCCTTTTTTCCTCTCTTTACCAGTTCTTGCCCCTGCCCCCCCTCTGTCTCCTCCTTGTCCCCCTTTTGTGGGATTGAGTCTTTGCCCCTCCTCTTTTGCCCTCATCTTATCCCCTTTTCCTCTCCCCCCTAGGCTCCTCTCCCCGCTTTCCCTTTGCTCCTTGTCCTCCCTCTTCTTTACCCTCCTTGGCCCATTCTTACCTTTTTATTTCTCATACTCTTGTCCCCTAGCTTAACCTCCCATCTCCAACCTCTAGATCTCATTGCCCCCTTCTCCCTCCTCTTTAATTTCTAGGTTTTTAACCGTATCCTTCATTTCTTGTTGCCCCCTGGTGCTCCGTTTGTGGCTTAGAGTTTGTTGTGAATATATATTTATATATATTATTTGGTCATTGTAGCTTGTCTTCCCTTTTATGATTTACTCTTCTCTCTTATGCTTTCTCCCAGTTAGTTTCTTTCCTCCTTTGGATAGTTATTGGCTTACCTTTCTTTTTTGTTAGCCCCCCCTCATTTGCCTTCGTAGTTCACCCCTCTCTCTCTTTTAACTTGGAACCCTCTCTTGTTCTTTATATGTAGCTTTTCCCAATCTATCCCTGACATTTTAACCTCTTTGATTGTCCCCCCCTTTTTTATTATTTATTAAATTACTTAATTATCTTATCTCTTTCATCCTCGGTTTGTTTTTTATGGTTGATTATATTACAGTTATTCCTCTTTTTGCTCCCTTCTAATTTGTGGCCTTGCTCCTTTGTTTACTTTTTTAATTTTCTTTACTTGGGTCTTCCTCTCATCCTAGTTAGTCTTTCTTTGTTTGTTTTGTCTTAGTGTGCCTAGATGTCCCCCACTCCTCTTTGTCCCTCACTTCACTAGGTTTGATAGGCAACTATCCTTCTCCCTTAATTGATCTTGGTTTCTGCCTCACATCTCTCTCACTCCTTTTAAGTGGTCTTAAGTCTGCATATTGTCATTCATGTTCTCTCTTCTCTTGCTTGCTATCTTTCTCTTGATGATGGATCACTGTGTGTGATTCGAAATGTTGAGAAAAATAATAATACACAGTCAAATCCAGAAGCATTTCAAACTCAACATCATGGACTGTGGAAAATTGATGACTACTAGTAAAAAGCCTTTTTCCCAATTTTTTTTCAAAAACGGATATCCGTTTCTAAAATGGATATCCATTTTGGTTTGGTACCAAACCAAAACAGATATCCGTTTCTAAAATGGATATCCATTTTGGTTTGGTACCAAACCAAAACAGATATCCATTTCAAAGTCAAACTTTGCCAAGTCGCGAATTTGGCTAAGTAAAAACGCGATTTTTTTCCTATTGCCACTGTTTGGCCCACAATGATCCTGCACATACCCACAACACAAGCTTGTTGACATAATGACAACATTGACTATACATACTTGCAACACTAGCACCATCCTTAACTATTTTAGTGCTATGTTGTTGCATGTTTTTACTAACCTTGTGGGTTGAAATTTTTTTATTTTGGATTTAGAGGTTTTATCATTTTCTACATCTTTCTCCTCTCTATTTTTTGATAGGGTGCAATACATCTAAGGGGTCCTAATCTCAAATATTTTAATGATATGTGTTAAGGGAAACTAGTTTACTCTTTTTTCATCTTCTTTTTCAAACTAACCTAGTTTTTGCCCACAAGCTAGTGTGTTATGATCTTGGACAAGTTTAGAAGCTCCCTAACATTTCATAACAACTTTTTGTACAAGTGAAGTGTCAGTTTTGTATAGGTTTAGGATTTTTCTGTGCTTTAGTGCTATATCTTTTCAAAATAGTGCCATATAATCTGTTGGCAGATAGGTAAAAGAGGTAATATCTACTTTAGCACCATTTTTCATTGGTCTAACAACTATGTTCTATTTTAGTACTATTTTACTATTGTTTAGTGCTATTGTTATCTACATTTCTATTGCATGTCTCTATTTAAACATAGAAAATAATTATTTTAGCACTATATGTTGATGTTTCAGCACCATTGCTCTTTTCTAGTGCTATTTAGGCATCTTTTAACGTGATTAATCTCTATTTTAGAGCTATTTACTAATGTCTTAGTGCTATTTTTTGACAATAATCTTGAGATCTATGTAGGTGATTAACAAGTTGTTTGCAAGTACCAAAATGTTTGTCCAAGACCATTTTCAAACTACTGACATACTTGTTGCAAGTTTCGTTAGTCCAAGATTTGTTTTTTCTACTAGTATAGTGGCACTAAATTAGTGTAGTGGGAATTAACATTTGTATGTCATGTTTGGTTTTCTTGTAAGACATATGCTCTCCCCTTGTACCTCAAGGTGATCTTGGGAATCAAAATTCTACATTCAAACATTTTACTTGGTTTTTAGTGTTAGTCCCGAAGGGGTTATCTTTTTGTGTATGCTCTCCCCTCATGAGTAGTGCAGTCTTGGGTGATCAAAAGTAAGGGATAGTTTCTTCTTAGGAGGCCTGTTTTGAGATATCATCACCCTTAGAAACAACCTCAACCATGTGTACTAGTAGGGTTTATTAAAGGGGGGAGAAGGAAACTTGTACCCCAATCTAGTTGCATTGTCATTGGGATAGCCTTGGGGCCTTGAGTGATTACGGACACAAGGTGAAGTGGCTTGCCACATCTCTTCAACAGAATAGTGTTCACAGTCTTGTGCACCATGTACCTTGTGTAAGAAGAGGACTCCCTAGAAGGTCATACTATCCCAGCTTAAGACCTTTCAGTTGTCATACCTTGTATTGCACTACTGCAGAGGAGGACAAGATGCTCACCGTATCATTATACTTGAGATAGGCATTACCTTGAACAAGACAAAAGTCTCTGTGGTAAGGGGGAAAGGTGGTCCATGACCTTGCTTTCCCTATCTATCCAAGTTATAGAACCAAAGTTATTAGTGGGGGTAAGAATCTCAGTTCACATTGAGTTGAGATTGACCCATGACCACTTCATGAGATCTATAAGGTATGACACTCCCACTTGATTAATGTTAGGATTGTTCATGTGCTTGGTGCATCTTCTTGTCAAAACTTGTACAAGCTAGTTTATCCCAAGCCCACCTTGAGTCAAAAAGCCATTCTATTCTCTTGTTTGACTTTTGTGCTTTCCAAGAAACCTTTGACATTATCCAAGTCCAACATTCAAACTTGTTATGTCAGAAAATGTCCCCTTGGGGGCTTTTCCCTCTTAAGGTTTAGCTCCCAGATCCTTAGAATGCGTTTAGAGCATCTTACATGATAAATTTGACTCTCGATGAGAAAAGTCTGAAGTCTTATGGAAAATAGGACCTAAGGAGTACCACTTTGATGATCCCCAAACAAAAATGAGGGGGTGGACTTGGGTGCTAGCACTCTAGTCCAACCCTATTTTGGGTCTGCCCTAAATTCAAATGTTAGTTTTATGACCTTTGTTTAGGTCCTATGCCGACATCTCAAGTTTAAATTACAAAATTCTTGGCAGGAATGTTTGTAGTTGCATATATAAGCATGTTTAGGTTTTCATTTGTAAACTAGAGAGATGGACATTGTGAACTTGTGACTTTATGCAAAAGTGATTCAAGGTGTATACACCTAAAAATGACATGACTCTATCTAAATAAATATTTTAAATATTTATTTCATCTTAGTATTCCTCTATTAATAAATAAATAAATTGTTTTATTTATTTGATTCATTTTCTCCCATTAATTGAATAAATTACATTTATTTAATTAATTCCATCTATATCAACTTTATTCTTCTAAATAATTAAATAATTTTAATTATTTAATTAAATCTTTCATTCTTCCAAATTTAAATAAAATGCAAATTTATTTAAATTAAAATCTTAAATCTCCAAAAATAAAATATAATTAAATATTTTATTTATTCTTCCAAATCATGTACAAGTAATTAAATAAATTTATTTATTTAATTACACTTTCTTATCTTCTAAAAAAATCTTCAATATCTTCTAAAAAAATCTTCAATATCTTCTTAAGTAACTGGCTATATTTATAATAAAAGTCTGTCAAAATTTGCTTACAACAGAGATAGATCCTGGGACCTCGCAGGGTCTATTCATAATATCTACATTGAGTATATTTTCTTGACCACACAGGGACTACTTTCTAATTCTATATTCAAAATGTAGCTATTGTGAAGCTTCTAATAAGCCTACTACACACTAACTTACATTAAGATAACAAAATTTAGGCTTTTCTTTGACTTACTCTTGGTCATATTTGAGTAATTAAAGGTTAAAAGTTGCTACCCATTCAAACCCATCTTCCACCACCAAACCTAGGACTCTTTGGATGAATCCTACTGCAATCAACACCTTCTCTATGACTATCATGAGGTCTAGCCCTTTAAGATCTAAAATAAAATGATAGAGCTTTAGAATAGCATCAAGATCATCTAAAGAGGTCATATCCCTTGGTCACAGTATTCCAACATATACTTGCAGCTTCTAGGGTTATCTCCAAACCCCCTAAGTGTTTAGGATAAAATAATCCCCTCATCATCTTCTCTGTCATTCCTTTGTCAATCTCCATCTCTAGCAATATTGCTAGCACCCTAGAAGTGATGTCAGTATCAACATGATACCTTTCAGTCGCCCCCATAAACTTTCTTCCAACAATCATTCTAATGGCTCCAACCATCAGTTCATCAGATCGACATAGCATATGCTATAAACAAAGCAAAGTTATAGGTCCAAGAAAGGCCATTTGGCATTTGGAACTAACCAACCTCACAGGGGTCTCCATCCCTCCATAATTGATGACTTCTACTGTAAAGATAACTGAAAATTGAAATGTCATCAAAAACGATGGAAGAGGAAACTTGAGTGTTGTATCCTATAAAAATGAGAACTCCAGTGAATAACATTAAGTGGAGTATGTAGTATTAATAATGTCTTATTGAGCTCAGTTTCCTCCCCTGATAACACTCTTCAAAGGTACCACCTATCTATTCTCTTATATATATATATAGATAGATACAATGTTTAAGTGATTTTGATGCATCTCAATATGCATTTTATTATTCAAATCTTGCATAGCGATCCTCATTTCTGTGTTGGGCTTAGTACCCAAGCAGGATGAGATAGATGTATGATTAGATCTCCTTAAATGAATTATAATGATGTTCTTCTTGAAGCAGATTGTCTCGGTAAAGAGGGTTTGAAATAACTAGAGCTTTAGAATTTACATGTGAGTTGGCAGGAAATTTAAAATGTAATAATGAGGTCTCGAGTATATTTTTGGCCTACTCCGCTCTCATGTCAGCTCATTAGAGCTCAATAATTGGTATGATTTGATAGGCAATATGTTCTCTATGACGAGATTGAGTGATTCAGTTCTAGTTGAAACTTACCTGGAGTAATATTATTATTTAATAGAATTCTTTTGGTCACATACATATACACACATATAGATATATATGTATGTATTTATACATGTATATATATGTGTTTGTATAAATATTTTCTCTTTTAACAATCCAGGTATCTCCCCCTCTCAGCTTAATTTGATATTATCATTGAGATAAGTATATGTTGACACTTCTGATAAGCATGAAAATTGTAAGTATTCTAATAATGATTCAATCCTTTTAGGCAGATTGATGAAGAACTCTAACAAGTTTATGCAGGAAAATGAATAAATATTTACTTCCTTTATTGTATGGCTAACATGAAAAAAAGAATTGGAAGGGTGCCCTTGTGTTTTTAGGTAATGTAGGTAAATTGAATTGAGCAAAATAGAATAAGCTCTCCCACATTAATAAAAGATAGTTGATCTACTGATAGATGCCTCGGAAGGCGTCCCATGGGTAAAAGGACCAAAAAGCCAAACAACAAGGATATAACAGAAGAATGGCCCATGATAAGGGCAAGGACTGTATTTGTGTCTCAGAAATATTGTAAGAAAGGATTTATCCTTATAGGGCATTGTCCCGCAAAAGATATGTAAATAAACATTATGTACTAGACTGCATAAGTCTTAGGCTAGACCAAAGGTTTTCTTCACTCTATTCTTTCCTACCAGTGCCTGTACTAAATAGAGTTGTACTTTTGAAACTTTACTAATTTAATATATGAATGGCTCTAGCCTTTTACCCATAAAAAAAAGTAATTAAATAAATTTATTTATTTAATTACGCTTTCTTATCTTCTAAAAAAAAATTCAATATCTTCTAAAAATAAATTCTTCTTGTCACACAAAAGCAAAAGCTAAGTTAACTAATTTAAAGCAACTTTGTATTATAAAAAAAACTCTTAAATTAGAAAAATATATTCTAATTTAAGAAATAAAAATTCATCCTCGTCAAGAAAGCAGTTAACTCAACAAAGCATCTTTTTCTATGACACATGTCCTTCTATTTGCACACGTTCTCTTGAACATCCTCTACCATTGATCTTCTTATTTCTTCTCCACCGTTGATCCCCTCTCTCATGAGTCTATAAATACAACCCTCTTCTTCCATTTTATATATCAAGCTTTCAAGTAAACTTATGCTGCAGAATCCATAGCGCGCCATTGGCACCCCCATTCTCATACCATTTATCATCCATTTCACATTGTGTTGAAGCTCACCTTCTACACAATAAGTATCCAAGCCATTTCTCTTTTTCCATCTTGAGGATTTGAAGCAAGGAAGCAAGCTTCCTAAGGGCTGCATGTCATCACCGAAGATCAAATGGGAATATGCGAACAATGGAAATCACAAGGTAAAAAGGTTGTGAGTATCTCTCTCTTATTTTAAATCCTTTTTGTTTGCACATTCCATTGATATATTGGGTTTTTATAATTAGTTTTATTCATCCCATTTTACCCATCACATTTCTGGCACCCACTGTGTGGCCTTTCCCCCAAATCTAACCAAAAATTTGAGTTTCTGAGTGACAGGTTCCGTACAGGCTTCAAACAGGTTCAGTCGGCACATCTGATCAATCCTGAGGTGCATCTGAGCACTATTTTGACACATGCAAACATCCAGTGCATATATCCTCTAAACTAGCACATCTAATCCTTGTTCTAGTGCACACAATCTTTTGGCACATACATCTTCCAAGTCAGTGCATCTGAGCATTGTTTCAGCGCCTGCATTACTCCAGTGCATATACCTCCAGACACGGTGCTTACATCCTTTTTTATAGTGCATCTATAAAAATGATGCATCTATCTCTTATTCGTATGCTTTTCACATCTATCTTAGCACATCTATAATGTGACGCTTATAATCTCTATTTCTGTGCATATAGACTATTAAGTGGTGTATCTATTCTTCATTGTGATTTTAGGATCTCTCGTAATTGTCAGATTAATGCTAACATTTGTCTTGCAAGATTAGGAGTTGGATAGATCATTTAGCTGCACTAATTAACTCATCTTAGATTAATTAGGGGAAAAGTAAAAAAAATGCATGCATGCAAATCTCACGTAGTCCTTAACTAGGAGGATAGTAACGAACCATCACTGTTATCTTTGCATTATTGCTATCTTTCTTATTGCTATCTTACAAAAGGAAAGAACATTGCTATCTTTAACCACTTCAAAGTTACCAAATGTGTGAATGCCCAAGTAGATAACGTATATAGTCTTTTTCATTTTAATAGGATTGGATAAACCACTATTTTTTGCGTTTGTTGAATGACAATAGGCTTATGCTCTCCTCTTTACTAGGTGACTAGAACACCACTTGTTATTCTTTGTCTATAACCTTTAGAAGGGGCATGCCCTTGGATGCTTGTCTGTCCAAGTGGGAATGACCCTGAGTGGAAACAGGTTAAAGCCAAGCCCTACCGATCCACTTTAAATAAATTGTGCTTGAGGCAAAAGCTTCCTGCAATGAGTGCTGCTATGTTACACCGACAACCAACCTCCCCCAAAACCCTCCAAGGCATAACCCTTGAAGGCTAGGAGACTCCATAATGGAGAGTAGTGTTGCTATATGTGTAACCACTCGAACGGTTGCCTTGACTACTTAGCCATTGTTTAGTATACCAAAATCCTCTATTTGTTGGTGCAAAAGGTGGAACCTTTGAAGCGGCCCTGATTCATGTGATTCTTAGTAGAGGTAGTAGGGACAATCCTATGTTTGGTAGAGGTACAAGCCTAAGGAAACCTAGATCTGGTATGCGTGAGAAGTGAGTACTATGGAGAGGAGCTAGTGCTACCAGATCCTGAAGCTACACGCTTTGAATATGCATAGCTAGGGTCCTTTCTAGCCTAGGTTGGAATTGTTCTTGTGTCAAAAAGTCCACAAAATACAAAAAAATAATAAAAGCTAAAAATGATGAAAACTTGTATGCACTTGCTATGTCTTTATCTACCATAATTGAAAATCAGAATTCAAAAAGACCAAGTATTTACCCAAAAATAGAAATCCTTGAAAAATGTGCCAAAAACTCTACAAATCCAAATTGAAAACTAGAACGACGCATCTACTATGACCTATAGCTCATACACTTAGACTTGCTGTGCATTTGATCACTATTGTGACACATATAAAATCTACCAAACTTGCACATTTTCTTTGACCTATGGTGCTTTTACCTTTTGTTTCAACGCATTTACTACTACACATCCAATCCAGAGAGCTATTCCATACTTCCTAGGAGAAAAACTGTCAACTTTTCAAGAAACCATTTCAAACTTGTCCCAATTGTTCCAAAATCTAATTATAATCATGCAAGTCAACCATTTCCCTCTTTTTCCACACCATAGCTGCTTTTCCTGCACTACATCATCCAAAACTTCACAAAAATTCTTTTGAAATCCAACAAGGTTAGAACCAATCTAGTCTTGATCACATCAAACCTCAAACAAACCTAGTGAGTCTCCACTATCAAAGATCACTTATCCATTTCTCTCGGAACTCCACTAGTGGCTTGTGCAAAACTAATCTAAATCAAGTAAACAAATTTCTATCATCCTTACTTTGACTATCATTTTTGTATACCTAACTTGTTTGACATCAATTGATCTATGGATAACCTTGCTCAAATCTTGACATAGTCTAGCACCCCTTGTTCAAAAATTTGAAACTCGCTCCATCCCATCTCACGTCACCTTACATGATCTTAACAAGGTTCCAAAAACAAAAATAGATTGAAATGGCTGAGAAAACTATCCTGACCTCTCACGACAATGATGAGGAAATTTCTATGGAAGAGGTCCTCCAAACACAACAAGACCAAAGGTTTCAATGCATAATGGATAAGGTACTTGCCCAAGACCCTACTAAATTCTTTCTACACTTAGCACAATAAGGAGTAAAGATCCCTAAAGATTTTGATGTAGAAGTCCTAAAAGAACTTGAGGAAGAAAGAAACCTTGAGGGAAGCACACATGAAGAAATACCCATAGACAAAAGCAAAGGAACCATTGATTCTATAGATGCCCTAAGTTTAATGACCCAATAGATCCAAGCTTTACAATGATAATTCACAGACATGCAAATAGGAGCATCAACTAAACATTATTCCCTAGATGATATTTCACCATAAACTTTTGATAGAACCTTGATCATGATACCTTTCCCCTCTAAATTTGAGGTGCCAAAATTTGATAAATATCGAGGAAAGGGTGATCCAAGGGACCACATTAGGGAATTTAACATTGCATGTCTTGAAGTCACCCACAATGATACTTATCTTATGCAACTATTTCCAGGAAGCTTAGGAGGACAAGCCATGGAGTGGTTTTCTAGACTACCACCCAGCATCAGAACCTTTAAGGAACTTGTGGACAAGTTTGTCACACACTTCTCCTACAATATTGAGCATGACACCTCACTCTTAGACCTTTGTAACACCAAGAAAAAAGGTGGGGAATCTTTCACCACCTTCCTACAAAGATGGAGACATTTGGCAAGTAAATGCCCACATCAAATGCCTAAAAAACAAATGCTAGAAATGTTTGTCCATAACCTACAAACTGACCTAAGCTATCAGATACAAATCCAATGTCCTACTTCCTTTAGTAAGGTCATTGAGATGGGTCTAATCATCAAAAAGGCTTTAATCACTAAGGGATAAATAAATCTATGTAAAGACACTCCTAGTACCAATACCAATGTAGATAAACCAAGATTCTGGATGAAGAACAAAAACATTGTGAATGATGGGGTGGTAGATGCCAAGAATGTGGCACCAAAACAACCAATCTTCAACTTATCAAATCCTCAAAACAACCCCCCACAAAACAAACCAAGAAACACTGAATCACAGTTTACAAATTTTCAACCTAAGAGGAAATTCACACCTTTGGGAGAATCATTGGAAACCACCCTACGGAAGTTAATCACAAGTAAGATCATAACACTTCCAATGGCACAGGAGTATGAACAAAAAGTCAAACCTCCTTGGTGGAATGACAATGATTTCTGTGAGTACCACCGAAATAGTGGGCACAAAACCAACGAATGCATTGTGCTCAAGCACACTATCCAAGATTTGATCGAGAAAAACAAAGTGTCACTTGATGGACATACCTCTAATAATGATCACCGGGAATTCAAGGATCCTCTTCCCAACTATGAACAAGGAGGGTCTTCCAACCAAAACAATAGTGGAACTAACAACGCCAATTACAGAAACATATCCTTTGACTATGTTGTTAACCACATCTCAGAAAGTGATTCATGCGTCAATGTGATCACTATAAACAAAGATTCAGATTGTAATGTTACCACCCATAGTAATATAGTCACTCTTAGAGGAGCCCCCGCTTCTCTAGCTAATCAGTATAGTATCCTAGATCAACTCCATAAGACACCAACACATATCTCCATTCTAGAACTTCTATGTCTATCTCCATCCCATAGTGCTATACTTGACAAAGCTCTTTCCGAAGCCTCCACTCCAACAAACCTTGCCGAAGAACATTTTCAAACCATGGTAGGTCACATTACCTCACCTCACTCCCTATCATTCACTAAAAAGGATGATATGTCAATTACCCAACCTCATAATGCATCACTTCATATCGAAGCCTTCATCCACAAACACAAGATAAAAAGGGTTCTAATCGATGGAGGAGCCAGTTTCAATATTTGCACCTTGAAGCTAATCCTTGCATTGGGGTTTGTGGAGAAAGCTATAGATCCAAAAAAGAAAATTACTATCAAAGCCTATGATGAGGATAGAACTACCAAAGGAACTGTTATCTTACCAATCAGAGTGGGACCTATAGTAAAAGATGTGGCTTGCCAAGTTCTCAACAGGGAGTTGGCATATAACATCCTTCTTGGGAAACCTTGGATACATGCTCTAAAATAAGTGCCATCAACATACCACCAGTGTATCAAATTCCCCTATGAAGGTCAAGAGATCACCATCCAAGGTGACCCCAATCCATTTTAGTATTGCAACTCCATTCAATCTAAACCTAAAGTTATGATTCCTAATAACTGTGCCTTTGCTTCATCTTCATCTTGTGTTGACCCAGCTTCACTTGCTTCAACTTCAAAAGCTTCTCAACTTGACCTCAGACTCAAAGATAAAGGCCTGGGTGAGTACACAATCTCCCAATCCCTCTATTTGGCACAACTCCCCTTATCTCCCAGATCATATGGAAGACCTACCCTGAGCAAATCCAAAGCATTCAAAACTACCCAAGGTCTGTTTATCAAATGGGGAAGCCTCATAGATGAGAGTGATGAAAAGGATATCCTTCAATGGTTATATAAGGATGAAGGCAATTCATCAACACAACAAGACCATTACACCATTATACAAACTGAACAATATGGTCAAGAATTCCAAATGCTACAAAGAATGGGGTACGAAGGACATGGTCCACTCAGTTCAAGAAAAGATGGTATCATTGAATCCATCCAACCTCATACCTTGACATCCTGAGACACTACAGGGATAGGATACACTAGCACATCAAGAATCAATAAAACAAATAAGAATAAAGGCAAACAACCAGAAACATCTCCTAGTAATCTGGTTGATTAAATTTAGCAATTGCAAATGTGGAGTGAGACCGAATGGGATAACCTCTCGAAGCTATCTTGTGATGAAAAAGGTATCGATGTTGTCCATGAGTATGACCCAACCCATGGAAATGAGAGATGAGGTCCAAGGGCTAGCCCACTAGAGTCTAACCCATGTAATAACGATAGTGAAAGTCGTGAGGAAAGAATGATACCCCCATTGACAGATCTGCTAATAGAGAGTACCATCACAGACTTTGTCCATGCTTATAATGAACTCCATAACACCTCTATCTTGACCATCAATACCATCAAACCAGACCAACCCAATGACCCCTTCCCATTATTGCACCCCAAACTCATAGATTGGGATTTACAAGACACTACCCCTGAGCTTGATACCTTTCAGAATGATTAAGCCATCATAGACTATCTTGAGCTTAGAGATCATATACCTGCAAGGGACCACAGAGATGGCTATGCCATAGAACTCAATGACAAGGCCTATTTCAGAGAGAGTACCAAGCCTTTTAGTCTCAAAAAATGTCAAAATGAAAGAAAGATCTAATGGTGAAAACAGCTTTGCGGTAGTGTTAGATAATGAAAAAAGTAAAAATATAGATGTATCCAATGGTGAAAACCTCTCTGAGGCACTGAAGGATGGAAGGATTAACCCTCTACCCAATCTCACACATCAAGAGAGATCTTCAATCTTGATAGAACCAGCAGAGCCAATCAATGTCAGCACAGGTGATAATCCCAGAATGATTCATATGGCATAGTCTCTAACTGCACAAGAAAAGCTAGCATTTACTAAATTCTTCAAGAGAAAATAAATCAATTTTGCATGGACATATGTAGACATGCCCGGGCTAGATCTGAATCTCATAATGCATCACTTATCCTTAGCTTCGGGAGGTAAGCCGATAAAGCAAAAACTCAGAAAGATGCACTTGCATGTAGTCCTCATGGTGAAAGAAGAGCTGAAGAAACTACTAGATGTCAGATTGATCAGACCAATAGACTATCTTGAGTGGATTTCAAACATAGTACCAATTGGGAAGCCAGATGGCAGAGTCTAAATATGTAATGACTTTAGAGACCTGAACAAAGCTTGTCTAAAAGATGATTTCCCCTGCTAAACATTGGCATGTTATTGTAGATCTCACGGTAGGGCACACCATGATGTCACTAATGTATGGTTTTTCTAGATACAACCAGATAAAAATTGCACCTGAAGACCAACACAAGACTGCATTCACATGTCCTTGGGGCACCTATTGTTGGTGTGTAATGTCATTTGGTTTGAAAAATGTGGGCGCAACATATCAAAGAGCTATGACCACAATCTTTAACAATATAATGCACACTATAATGGAAGATTATGTTGATGAAATCCTAGAAAAAGCACTCATAAGAGAAGGACACCTAGCAGTACTGAACAAAATCTTTAAAAGACTAGAACAATTTAATGTGCACCTTAATCCGAAGAAGTGCGTGTTTGGAGTTACTTTAGGTAAGCTACTTGGATACATAGTGTCCGCCAATGGAATCGAAGTTGAACTAGCTAAAGTGAAAGCCATCACGGAAATACCACCTCCTAAGAATCTCACTTAGCTAAGGTCCCTATAGGGAAAACTACAATCTGTCAGAAGGTTCATTTCTCAATTGGTAGACAAGTGCCACCCATTTTCCCACCTCCTACATAAGAATGTCCCTTTCAAATGGAATGATTCATGTGAGCAAGCATTTTAGCAGTTAAAGAAATATCTAATGAAGCCTGATATATTGATGCCACCGATTCAAGGTAAACCTCTGCTACTGTATATCTCAGCCACACTAATAGTTCTGGGAGCTCTCCTTGCACAACAAAAGTATGAAGGAAAAGAACAAGTGATCTATTATATCAGCCAAACACTTGTTGGATATGAACTACAATACATGCCAATTGAAAAAGCATGTCTCGCTATGGTCTTCACCTCACAAAAATGGAGACATTACATGTCACATTCAGTCAAACTAGTAGCAAAAATTGATCCACTCAAGTATTTACTCAACAAGGCAGCCCTAACAAGTAGATTATCCAAATGGGTCATGCTTCTTAGCGAATTTGACATTGAATATATAGACAGGAAGGAAATAAAAGGCCAAGTACTTGCAGATCAATTGGCAGATGCACCTCTAATAGATGATAGCCCTTTGAGCTTTGAATTTCTAGATGAATATATCTTTCATATAACCACAACAACCTGGAAAATGTACTTTGATGGATCATACACTCAGCATGGATCGGGAGTAGGCATCTTGTTAATCACACCTAGTGGTGACACCATTCCTAAATCATACATATTACTCTTTCCCTGCACTAACAATGTGGTAGAGTATGAGGCCCTTGTCATTGGCATCAAGCTAGGAGTGGAATGGACTATCAAAGAACTCTAGATGTATAGTGACTCACAGCTGGTCATAAATCAAGTAAATGATGACTACCAGACAAAAGATGAGAAATTAATCCCTTACAAACAGATGGTAGATGACTTCAAAGAATACTTTGTCCAGATCTCTTTTGAGTAGATACCAAGGATTGAGAACAAAGCTGCAAATGCCATGGCCACGATTGCATCTCTCCATGATATTCCAGATAATCAATCACATTACGAGTTCTTGGTAGAGCCAGTGTCCTGTCCTACATATAACACCCCCAAATCCCATATCATTTGCCACATTGTAGGAACTAATTCCCCCCTCTATGGAAAAAATATTTGCCTATCTTAAAGAGAATACCCTCCCAGCTAATCTCTCTAGTAACCAAAAATGAACCTTCATTTGTCAGGCATCCTGGTATGCCATTGTCACAAATACCCTATATCACAGAGGTCTCGATGGTACTCTCCTTAGGTCTCTTCATAGTGAGGAAAATCAAACTACCTTGAGCAAAGTGCATGATAGTATATGTGGGACCCACTCTAGTGGCCCTACCCTACCTAAGAAACTCATACGCATGGGATACTACTGGCCAACCATGGAACAAGATTCCTACTATTTTGTAAAGAAGTGCAACAAGTGCCAAATCCATGGGAACTTGATACATGCACTAGCACAGGAGCTGCAACCATTAACAACTCCTTGGCCCTTCTGTCAATGGGGACTTGACTTAGTGGGTAAGATCCACCCTCTTTCATCTAGCGGCCATAAATTCATAATCAATGCCATCGAGTACTTTATGAAGTGGATTGAAGTTGTACCCTTAGCCAATATCACAGTCAAGTAGATTGCCTCCTTTATCTTGAACTATCTCATTTGTCGCTATGGTATCCATTTGTCCATTGTCATGGATAATGGATGACCTTTCAAAAATCAAGATGTTAGGGAATTATGTGACAAATTCCATATCCAGCATCGCTTTTCAACCCCTTATTACCCCCAAGGCAATGGCCAGGCGGAGGCATCAAATAAAACGATTTTAAAAATTCTAAAAAAGACTATCAATGATGCTGGCCATGATTGGCATATCTAGTTAAATCTAGTGTTATGGGCCTATCGTACAAGCATCCGCACACCTATAGGTGTAACACCTTACTCCCTGGTCTACAGATCTAAAGCCATCTTGCCCATTGAAGTTGAGAGCCCATCCTTGCGAGTTTTGTTAAAAGGCCTCATATTTGATGAAGAGTACAGAGTGTCTAGACTCCAAGAGTTAGAGCTACTCAAAGAGAGAAGACAACAAGCCTTTAACCACCTAAAAGATTATCAACAATGAATGTCTAGAAGCTTCAATCATAGGGTAAAGCCCCAAGTCTTCCAAGTTGGTGATCTAGTCCTCAGAGAAAACACTAGAAATCAACAAGATCGAGAGAAGAAAGGCAAGTTTGAACCCAACTGGTTGGGTCCCTATGTCATCATTGCAACCTATGGGTTAGGAGCATATCAATTGGCTACATCTAAAGTTGAACTATTTGATGATCCTATCAACAACATGCATCTTTGTAAGTTCTACACCTAAAACCCCAATGCAAGGGAGTCCTTAAAAATTCAAAAAAATTGAAAAAGTGATAAAAACAAAACAAAATAAATCATTAAAAATGGAAAAAAAAAACATCCTCTAGTGAAAACCTGGCAAACGGGCGCCTGGGATAGGTACCATGATGAAAAACTGGCAAACAAGCATCATGTGTACTTTTATCTTTCGTGCAAATAAAAGCAAGTGGTGAAAACCTGGTAAATAGGCACTATCTGTGACAAACCAGTTCCCCCATCTATTGCGACCTCGTGTCTATTGTTTCCTCCATATTGTTCATCTTAAACTTATCCATTGAACCATTGTCGAACTACGTCGCCTCTGAGTTATCATGTAGGCAAGGCCATTCTCAATGTGCCCCTGAGCCTCCACTCCCCTTCTTTCCTATCCATTCTGTCAAGTGTCATCTATCATGCTATCCATGACCATTTCTACATCTTTGCGATTGCCTAGGTCCTAGGTCCATCAGGTTCACCCCAAACTACGTTACCTCTGCATTGTCATGTAGGCAAGGCCATTTATCAATGAGCCCCCAAGGCACTAGGTCAGTCCCTTAGGGTCTATCTCTCCATGCCTATTTGTCGTATCACCCATAATGAGTCGATCCTTTGTCTAAACTAGGGGCAACTCCTTGACTTGGTTATAGATTTGGATTCTTGAATGCCACCTATTCTAAGAGGATACCAATAAAGGATTGTGATACCTTTCACTAGACAAGCACACATAGCAGAGCAAGCTTCGCAAAAAATAAAAATCTTGACACAAGACCTTAGTCTATCCAAAGCAAAGTAAAACACATACTGAAACACTCAGACTAATTCTATATCAATTATGGCAATAGACACATCTAATGCAAGAATGTTTTGTGAATAGGTTAACTTACAAAGTCTTGGATTTTTGTCATTATGTCTTCCTATGGTACTCAAGGATGCCAAAAGCTAGAGATGCTATGATGGGGGCATAATCTTTTTCTTTGTCTACTATTTGTGGATCAAACTTTAGTAATGTGACGACTCTTTTCTAATGACATGATCAACAAAAGATCATCGAGGACTCTGGAGGTCTGAACATGAAAAGGGGCAATCCTTGTCTATTGAAATGCAAGAAGTATTAAGGTCATCTAGATTCAAGTTTGACTAGATGCTTGTATCAACTTGCTATATCAAAATCCATGTAAGAAATACTCTGGTCATCTCGGTTTAATTATACATAGATGCTTATATTTTCTTACAACATTTCAAAAAGAGAAAAGAAATAAAAATTGCCCAATGATGAAAGAAAAATCCTTGTGCTCTAATGATGGCAAAGTATCCACATCCATCCCATATCCAGAAATCCATATCAACCACACAATAAGAAAATCCTGCACAACATCAAATGAAAGCCCGTATTTCATTCATTTCTTTTCTTCCACCTATCTATATCATCTCTGTGTCAGTTGAGTACATTTGAACATAGCATAAATAACATATCATATCACATGAGATAGTCATTCACATGATTAAATCATTTGCATACATAATAAGTGCATCAGGTCATCCACATACATTTACATCCACATATCATATCAAAAATAAAAAAAAACATAGACAAATACATATAGAGATGCATAATCATATTAATAACATTTCACACTTGCATTAGCATGTCAAATCATCCTAATCCATCTAATATGCATACAAAGCATCATAAGATAGATTACATCCATAACATATAAACATAGAACATATGCATGTAGAACATCAATAACCGCATCATCATATAAACATAAAACATGTCCAAATGTACAATATATCAAAATATTTGTCCATCTCTTAGAGTCATGTCATGTAATGTATACAAAGTACAAAAAAATAATGATACATATCTCAGGGCAAAATAATACATAGCAGGCTATCTCAACCATCAAAAATGTGTACATCAAGACAAAAATTTGTACAAGTGTCAAAATATGGCTAACCCTGCAGCCATGGAGCACTACTCCCTGCACTACCCTCTCCTCTATCACCCCTTGACTGTTGGGAGCCTCTCACTGATCCCACAGATCAGGATCCACCTGCTCTCTGAGATGCCACAGACTGACTCCTGTAGCTAGGCGCACACTGGTCCCCCGACACTGCCCCATGATATAATCATTTGTAATACTAAGTCTGAGCCTGCAATCTGGTAAGTTCACCCTATACCTAGGCCATTTGCATCTATACCTATGCCAACTATGTCTATTCTTGTTGCACCTATGCAACCAAGAAGCTCAAAGTACTATTTGTACCCAAGACTGCCAATGCTGCATCTCTCTCTGCTCTAACCACTCGCACACTCGCCAGGGCTACGTCTTGCTCTCTGGATATCTATGATATCCATCCTACATCTACCTCTCCTTGAGACTCTGTTGCTCTCAGGTGGGCCCTTAACTACCTAATTTGACCTATAACACCACAATGGCCTACTGCTGTAAGTTAGGCTGTGAAACCTTCCCTACCTGTCCTTGTCCCTGTCCCTAACCCTACATTTTCTGTTGTGCCACCTGCTGTGGTGGCGACATCTGTCTCTATGGTGCCACCTATTGTGCTGGTATCTGCACTTGCCCTCAAACTGCAGTTCATGTAAACCTCAGGCATGAAACAAATGTAATGCAGACCCATAGGACCAAGAGCCTCGCAATCCATCTCTATCAACATATACCACTGCAACAACGGAAAAGGAAACTACTCTCGTGACATCAAGGTATCATGGATATCCTCTTGCAACCAAGCAAAACATAGTGTGAAAGAAATCCATATCCAAACAAACCTACTCAAAGCAATCAAGCTATCCTATCATTGACTTAACATATCAAATTAATCAAAACAACATATCATCTCTCAACTAGAGTCTCAGGAATCTTAGAGATTGCTTATCAATAGACGCATTAATCAAGATGCCAATTGGGTTAATTTCATTAAGTCAACTGACTATCCTAGTGCAAATGTGTTGAACCAGGTAGTAGATGTGCTGACCCATATCAAATGCACCAATTCACCATGAATGCACCAATCCTTGACGTGTATGCACCGTTTGAGCACATACATCGCTTCTTGTGCCATATGTGTAGTTCCACAGTGGATGTGCCAATTCCAGGATTATATGTGCAAATCTATCATATGCGCCATAAGATCACTCAGATGCGTGATTTCACAGCGTATGCACCATTTTGGGGCGCATATGCGCTGAACTACAGTTCGGCACATCTGTCCTAGTTATTTTTCCTAAGCATTTATGGGCCTAATAAATGACTTTTAGCGTGTTTTATCGAACTACATACTGATAGTCCTACCTTAGCTGGTTGATCAAACCGTCAAACTTGCTCAAACTGGTGCTCCTCGCGCGGAATATCCATCTCTATGTCGATTGCTCTAGCTCCTCTACTCTCCTAATCTCTCAAAGACCAATCAACTAAGGGCAAGTGTGCAAATGAATAGAACTTGTGGACCTAGCTCCTATATATAGCAAGTGAACCATAACTAACTATGTGACAACTATGACTACTTCCCATATCTGTTCTCCCAAACCATGTCCTATTTTTCTCCATCCTAACCCATTTTTCACCTTCTTCTTCATGAGATTGTCCATCTCATGCTTTCTACCATCTTCCTGTCTAATCTCCCGAGGGGGCATCCTGTCGTTAAACTTGTACCAGGGGCAAACTGGGGCATGTATCATTGTCAAAAATTCTTATTCTTTGAAACAACATGATAAAACACATTGCATCAAAGAGGGGAAAAATGTATACACCTAAAAATGACATGACTCTACCTAAATAAATATTTTAAATATTTATTTCATCTTAGTATTCCTCTATCAATAAATAAATAAATTATTTTATTTATTTGATTCATTTTCTCCCATTAATTGAGTAAATTACATTTATTTAATTAATTCCATCTATATCAACTTAATTCTTCTAAATAATTACATAAATTTAATTATTTAATTAAATCTTTCATTCTTCCAAATTTAAATAAAATGCAAATTTATTTAAATTAAAATCTTAAATCTCCAAAAATAAAATATAATTAAATATTTAATTTATTCTTCCAAATCATGTGCAAGTAATTAAATAAATTTATTTATTTAATTATGCTTTCTTATCTTCTAAAAAAATCTTCAATATCTTCTAAAAATAAATTCTTGTTGTCATACAAAAGCAAAAGCTAAGTTAACTTATTTAAAGCAACTTTGTATTATCAACAAAAACTCTTAAATTAGAAAAATATATTCTAATTTAAGAAATAAAAACTCATCCTCATCAAGAAAGTAGTTAACTCAACAAAGCATCTTTTTCTATGACACATGTCCTTCTATTTGCGTACATTCTCTCGAACATCCTCTACCATTGATCTTCTTATTTCTTCTCCACCGTTGATCCCCTCTCTCATGAGTCTATAAATACAAACCTCTTCTTCCATTTTATATATTAGGCTTTCAAGTAAAATTATGCTACAGAATTCATAGCACGCCATTGGCACCCCCATTCTCATACCATTTATCATCCATTTCACATTGTGTTGAAGCTCACCTTCTACACAATAAGTATCCAAGCCATTTTTCTTTTGCCATCTTGAGGATTTGAAGCAAGGAAGCAAGCTTCCTGAGGGCTTCATGTCATCACCAAAGATCAAACAGGAATAGGTGAAATCACAAGGTAAAAAGGTTGTGAGTATCTGTCTCTTATTTTAAATCCTTTTTGTTTGCACATTCCATTGATGTTTTGGGTTTTTATAATTAGTTTTATTCATCCCATTTTACCCATCACACAAGGCATTCATTGTATTGTAGAGAAATATTTTATTGTTACCATGTTTGTATTTGTAGATTTGACTCCATCTCCTCATGGCATGAAAGAGATTCTTCCTTCCATGAGATCTACACTTCAAGGTGATATCTATTGTGTTTTCGATCATTTATCATTTGGATTTTTGCCTCTATCCCATAGGGATATGCACTCTTATCTGACAATGGTGTTCGAAATATTTGAATGTCTCTCTAGGGCTTGACTGAGGCAAGCCTCTAAACACCACAACCCCCTCTCACACTCCTTTGTGATTGCAGGTGATGCAGGAGCAATCCTGTTCAAGAGCAATCTTGCATCAACCAAAAATATTTGCATTTTAGTTTGTTTGCAGTTTAGTCAGTAGTAGTTTCTGTATTTTGGTCTGCATTCTACCATAATTGCATTTCAGACCTTGTGGAGTTGGACTTAACATCTACATTCATTCATGCACAACATATTTGAATATTAGAGCATTTGAATCAGGTACTAGAAAGTTATCGCTATCAGAAGATCAACTATTTTCTCAGAGCATAGCATCCTGACAGTTTTGGACAATCAATTAAAAGAGAAGGCTTGCAGACCATTTCTTGACTCATGGTGCCTAATGACACATCATTCAATGATCTTTGGTTCATGGCTAACCTTCCTCGAGATCTGCATATCATTCCATTCATTTGTGGAGGAGTTCTTCATGTTTAGGTCTGACCTATCTGTGTACACACATTACAACTCTTCATTGGAGTTTGTGATCTTCCTTGGCCTATGTAGAGGAATCTTTTGTACTAGAGATGATATATATTGATGTAATAGATACCTAGGAAAGTAGTTAGAAATTGATTCATAGTTGATAGTTTAGATTTTGTGTGAAGGAGCTTCAAAGCCATATCTTGTGCATATTTTGATATTCTGTAGTCAAGCCTTTGATCACTAATTGTAAGCCTACATGTTGTTAGCCTAAGTTGTTTCCATTGTGTTTACTCTTGCTGCATGATCTAGACAATTCATTCTATGAACCCTCCTACCATGACTACACCAAGTGGTATCAGAGAGAAAGTTTGAACCTTTGGGAGTGAATTGAAAGAAGTTGGCTAAGGAATTCTATAAGATCTTGTTGTGGATAAATCACCGAACCCAAGGCAAGTTACTTGTGTTGTAACCAATCACTGATTGTGAGGCAGTTGTCACCTTGCAGCCCAATTGCCAAACTTGAGGTAGTTTACACTTGATCCTAGGAAGAATGCCATCGAGGAGAGTCCTTGCTATTGGAACAAAGGATGGTAGAATGGGTCAAATAATGGAAATGATAGAAACAATGAGAATTCAATTGGATGTTGTTGAAGAAGATAGGTGAAGAGGATTGACACCTAGACCTAATGTTGAAAGTGATGATGATGAAGAATTTCAATCTATTGAACAAATTGGCAAAACCCTAGGAGGTGATGAAGAAGAAGAATCAGATCAAGTAAAGATGTTGTGATCTATTTCAAAGATTGGAAAGAGACCTAGAGTTGATGTACTGAACTATACTAGCAATTTAAACCCTAAAGAGTTGATTGACTGAATTAATGACATGGAAGAATACTTTGACTATGAAGAAGTTGAAGATTTGGAGAAGATGAAGTTTGCAAAGACAAAGTTGAAAGGACATACTGCTATATGGTGGAAAGAAGTTTAATTGGATAGAAATAGAAGAGGAAAAGAAAATATTAGAAAATGGGATAGGATGGTGACAAAATTGAAGAATCAGTTTATACCGACTGACTATGAGTTGGAATTATTGATGAGATTGCAGAACTTGAGATAGAAGGAGAAATCTATGGAGTATACTAAATGATTTCATAAGATGATCATAAGGACAGGACATAGTGAATCAAGAAAGGAGAAAGTGTCTAGATACATCAATGGACTGAGATTAAACATTCAAGAAGAACTAAGCTTGGTAAGGATGACATCTTTGGAGGAAGCATTTCAGTTTTCCCTGAAAGTTGAAGAGAAGTTGAATAAGAGGCATGATCAGAGACAGAGAGGTAGAGGAGGTAAATTTGAGAGAAGTAGTACATTTTCTGGAGGAGACAGATCACATCCGAAGAAGAACAAGCTTGACATCCCATTTAAGGAGGACAGAGATAACAATACCTAACAGACTAATGATAGAAATTTTCATCACAGATGTATCCATAATTCATACTAGAATGAAGGACATAGAAGAGAGGGAAGAGGATTTGATAAGAGAACATTCAAAGGCACTTGTTTCAAGTGTGGAGGTGAAGGACATAGAGCATTTGAATGTAATCAAGGGAGTACAAGTAAAAGGACAGAGAACAATGGAAGAGCAGCCAATGTGGAAGAAGAACCTGTTGGATCACTTAATTCAGTTGGTAAACCTAAGAAAGGAGAATCACACGTGATGAGGAGAGCACTATTTCAAATAGAGACAAATGAGGAACCACCGCAGAGGAAAAGTTTGTTCAAAACCAGATGTAAATCTGAAGGTAAATGTTGTAAAGTTGATATTGATAGTGGTAGTTTAGATAATCTAGTTTTAGATGAGATGGTGACTAGGCTAAAGTTAGAAAGATTGAAACACCCTAAGCCCTATCAGATAGCATAGATTCAGGATGATCATAAGGCACTGGTGAGTGAACAATGTTTGGTGAAATTTCATATTGGATCTTATCATGATGAAGTCTTGTGTGATATTATGCCTATGGATGTATGTCATATTTTTTTGGGTAAACCTTGGAAGTATGATAGAAAAGCTATACATGATGGGAGAAAGAATACATACACTATAACAGGAAATGTAAAGAGAATTACTTTGATTCCTTTGGAAGATGACCCTAAGAGTGAAGTATGTGGAAATGCTAGAATCTGTTTGGTAGATGGAAGGAAATTTCTAGATGGTTTGAGACATGAGAATATGTGTTATGGTTTGATCCCTAAGAATCCTAAAACATTGAAGAAGGAGACTGAAGAATCACAACTGGAGGAGATTACTGAGTTGCTGACAGAGTATGAAGACATCATATTAGACATTGTACCTAAAGGATTGCCACCTATAAGGAGTATCAGTCATCACATGGACCTTATACTGGGAGCTAGTTTGCCTAACAAAGCAACACACATAATGACACTAGTAGAAAATGAAGAATTGAACAAGCAAATATAGGAGTTTTTGAGGAAGGGTTTGTTTAGAGAAATTTTGAGTCATTGTACAGTACCTGCAGTGTTAGCACCTAAGAAGGATGGAGAATGGAGAATGTATATAGACTCTAGAGCAATCAACAAGATCATAGTTAAGTATAGATTCCATTTACCTACAATGGATGATATCATGGATTGTTTGAGTGGAGCAAAATATTTCACAAAGATAGATTTGAAGAGTGGATACCATCATATCAGAATCAAAGAAGGGGATGAATGGAAGACTTCTTTCAAGAAAAATGAAGGATTTTATGAGTGGTTAGTAATGCCTTTTGGACTGACAAATGCACCTAGTACTTTCATGAGATTGATGAATGAAGTTTTGAAGAAATTCTTGGATAAGTTTGTTATTGTATATCTGGATGACATTCTGATTTTCAGTAAGACAAAGGAGGAACATTTGCAGCACCTAAGACATGTTTTGCAGAAACTAAGAGAAGAGAAATTGCTAATAAACATCAAGAAGTGTAGTTTCATGAAGGAAGAATTGATATACTTGGGATTTGTGATTTATGTGGAAGGATTGAAGATGGATCCTAAGAAAGTAAGAGCAATTGTTGAATGGCCTACACCAGAGAGCATTGGAGAAGTTAGATCATTTCATGGATTAGCTAGTTTCTACCAGAAGTTCATTAGAAATTTTAGTTCAGTTTGTAACCCCATGACAGAGACAATG
This sequence comes from Cunninghamia lanceolata, assembly GCA_027924645.1. Taxonomy (NCBI): domain Eukaryota; kingdom Viridiplantae; phylum Streptophyta; class Pinopsida; order Cupressales; family Cupressaceae; genus Cunninghamia; species Cunninghamia lanceolata. The sequence goes on from BSBN01001161.1 coordinate 1,878,683, forward strand.
AGAGGTGATAGAAAATATTTCAAGTGGACATTAGGAGTAGATAAAAGTTTTGAGTTGTTGAAGTAGAAAGCAATAGAGCAGCCTATTTTGGCATTACCAAATTTCAATAAGGTATTTCAAGTGGATTGTGATGCAAGTGGAAATGCAATTGGAGTAGTATTAAGTTAGGAAGGTAGACCTATAACATATTTTAGTGAGAAATTGAATGATGCAAGGAGAAGATATTCAATTTATGATCAAGAGTTATATGCCATAATTCAAGGCTTGAAGAAGTGGAAACATTATTTGTTGCCTAAGGAGTTTGCGTTATATACAGATCATCAAGCTTTGCACAATTTGAATAGTCAAGGAAAGTTAAATCAAAGACATATGAGATGGGTATAGTTCTTGTAGAGTTATACCTTTATGTTGAAGCATATGAGTGGAAAATCAAACAAAGTGGTTGATGCTTTGAGTAGAAGAAGGAACTTGTTGACAAAGATGAGAGTTGAAGTGATAGGATTTGATGAATTGAAGAACCTGTATGAGGGAGACATTGATTTTGTAGAACCTTGGAAAGCATGTAAGGAACCTGTTGTGATAGGTAGGAGTAAGTGGTTGGACTATTTTATTCTAGAAGATATGTTGTTCAAGGGAAATTAACTATGCATACCTAGAAGTTCAATGAGAGATAATTTGATCAAGGAGAAATGTAGTGGTGGATTAGAACGACATTTTCGCATTGACAAGATAGTGGTTTTGGTGAGTGAGAATTACTTTTGGCCTTAGATACATAAGGATGCTAGGAGATTTGTGTAGAGTTGTAGAATTTGTCAAGTTGCAAAAGGGAGCAGTCATAATACTGGATTGTATAAAACTTTGACAGTACCAAAGAGACCTTGGGAAGACATAAGCATGTATTTTTTAATGGGATTGCCTAGGACACAAAGAGGACATGATTCAATATTTGTAGTGGTGGACAGATTTTCAAAGATGGCACATTTCATACCTTGTAAGAAGACAACTGATGTAGTGCATGTAGCTGACTTATTTTTTAAGAAAATTGTGAGATTGCATGGATTACCTAAGAATATAGTTTCATATATAGATACAAAGTTTGTTGGATAATTTTGGAAGACAATTTGGAAGAAGATGAAGATACATTTGAAGTTCATTTCAGTATTTCACCCACAAAATGATGGACATATAGAGGTAGTGAATAGTAGTTTGGGATACTTGTTAAGATGTTTGGTTGGAGAGAAAACATGGAGTTGGGATTTAATTCTTTCACAAGAAGAGTTTGCATACAATAATTTGGTGAATAGGAGTACCGCAAGAACACCTTTTAAGATTGTTACCAGAGTAAACCCTAGAGGAGTTGCAGAATTGAGAGATATCAATATGGCAGAAAAGAGAAGTGCAAAAGCGGAAGAATTTGGAGAACATATGGAGATAGTGCATACGAAGGTGAAGAAACATCTGGAGGACATGAACAAAAAATATAAAGAACAAGCAGATGAGAAGAGAAGACACAAGGAATTTACAACTAGAGATGAAGTGATGGTATATTTGAGAAAAGAAAGATTTCCAGTTGGTACTTATAACAAGTTGAAGATGAAGAAGTTTGTGTTGGGAATTAAGGTGTCTCAACCTTAGTAATTCCTTGTATTATTGCATTGTATTTATTTATTTATTTCCTATTGTGTAATTAGGATGTGTTGGTCATGATGTTATTCATAAACAAGCATAGAATAAAAGTACACATTAACCTTTATTCATCTTGAAAGATACTGTGAATTCAAGGAATTCGGGATCCCAAGTCTCCGGTGATTAGGTCTTAATCGTCTAACGTTACTCAGAGGTTAATGTGAGTTGTTGTTTCTATTTTGGGGCCTTACGTGAAATTGTGCCATCATCATGACATTCCTACAGAAATTCTTTACAGAGAGGTCATATTATGCAGTTATTAGATGAAAAGACGTAGAAATACTTCAACCTTTGTATGATATTTTCAATTGTGCATGCTTTGCATTCAAATATGCTAAATATTTGCGATTACCTATGAGATGTCTGCATATTTGCGTTATTTACTTAGGATTATCAATTATTCACCCTTGTGATAATGAAATGTTCTGAAATTGAAAGAAATTAAAGGAATACTACAATTTAAAGTTGAATCTTCAACTATTGATCCACATACATTCTCGATACTGTCATGACAAGAAGAAATCAAACCATATGTTCACCAGGATATTCCACAGCTAGATACAGTTGATGTAAACTTCAGAGGATGATGAATGAAAACAATATATGCAACATGATGAGCACTCCAAGGGATGCAGCAAATCAAAGCACATATCCAGAATTCAGACACAGATTACTCAAGATTTAGGAAGATTTGTAATCAAAAAAACTCTTCTCTTTCATTAAGTATGCAAAAGACATGTACATATGCAATAACTTTGAAATAAACCCTGAATATTTCAGCAAATAGATTTCAATTAAGTTTCGAATATTTCAACAAGGCATTCCACCACCTTTTATAGAATAAGGTGAGGAATCCGTTACAAAAAGATCTACGATTTAGATTTATCAATACAAATCCACAGTCTAGATTCACTTGATTTTGTCAATCCTTACAAAATGGCACAAGTTGCTAGCTGGCAACTATCTATACTACTTATGCTATTATCCCCTTCATGATGTATCTTCATCATGCTCTTTAGCTGATTCATGCGGGTCATCATCATGTGCCTCACTCTCCAAACTTTCACTATCCTGATGATGACGCGGCTGCATATGGGGCTGCATACTACTGCGGACCTACTCGTATGAATGCACAACCTGATCTATCCCTTTGCCATCTTGAGTCTTTGCCTTGACAATGGCGTGCTTATGTGCTTCATATTTGTCTCTGCTGTTGTCGAGCTTTTTTTTCCTGTCCTGTAGTGTTTCTTTGTATTTCTCCATCTGGACCTTGATCCTCATTATTTTATCTATCAATTCCTCTGTCAAAGGGATAGGTGGACCATCTGTCTCTACTTGGAAGTTTCTATGTACAGCTTTAATGGCAGACTCTTCATCTTGATTCTCTATTTTTCCTTCCACCTTGCCTCCCAAAGCCTCCAGTATCACCGCTTCTTCAGCCATTAAATCTCACAGCCTCATGCTGACATCCCTCAGCTTATTATTACACCTTTTGAGGACTGCGCACTCAAACTGAGTGTCCTTATACCAAATATCAATTAATAATGTGGTATTATTATTCAGTACCTGCTTACTGATAAGCAGTTGTGGATTTATGTTTCTTATTTCCCCTAACAGGGTCAAGGCTCTCTACAGCTTGTAAGACCTCTTCCCGGTCTGCATCTGCAATTTATCCACTTTGGCCTTGGAGTCACTTAGGGTGCTCCACCTCTTCAAAGAGGCCTTCATTATTTCAACGGCATCATCCAATGTGGATGACATCCATCTCCTTATTACGGACGCTTCATGCTTCATGATGTCCAATTTATTTACCTCCTCCTGAGAAATGGCAGTCAATGGGACTGCATGTTCAGTTGCGGTATCATCAGGATTAGTCAGCCCTTTGATATAGGCATGCAACTGAGCAATGTGCTCTTTATGTTGCTTATTTTTCTCCTTCTCTCTTTTCACTTTCTGAATTAGAGAGTCAATAATATCTTTGCCCTCCTGACCTTCTTGGTCCTCATTGGCAAAGCCCAAATCTACTATACTGATATGAAATTCATCGATAGTGATTTTACCTTTTTCCTTCTCCACCGTAGGTATGGCAATTTGCGCGGTCCTTCTCCCTGTTGCCGGATCTCTCTTGATGGCTGAAGTCATTCTGGCCTTCCTCCTTGGCTTTATTATGTCCGCAAACAATAGGGTGGAGATGTCAAATTCCTGAATTTCAAACTCCTCCTCAGCACTTACCTCCTTTGCCAACCACGGAGGCACCTGATCATGTTTTTTAACATCATCCTGATGTTCACCTATATCTCCCATTTCTATCAACAAGTGTTGTGGAGATGGTGACTTCCTCAGTTCTTCTTCTTGATGTTCCCTTTGTTGTTGATCTTGCGGCACCTCCTCCTGTTGAGGGATTTCCTTCTCCAGAGGAGCATCTTCATGTGGTGGGGAACCCTGAGGTGCATCTATGTGCTGTGGGGAACCTTGAGGCACAGCTATATGCTGATCATGATGATCATGACCCGCCTCTGTCATTATTTCATTTGTTCCCACTTCTTCTTCTTCTTGTGGTTTATCCACTGCACTAGATATTGGGGACTCTGCCTAATGTGCTGGCGATTGCTCTGCAGCTACTACTTCTTCTGAGCCTGCACCACCCACTTCTTGTACTTTGGCAGCTAGGTCCTCTAGTGTTTCTTTCTCACCAGCCTTTGCTTCCTGAACCTCTACTATAGCAGGTTCCTTCATTGTATCCTATGGACTTTGTTGGCCAGTTTCAAGAGCATGGCCTTCTGACTCCGCCATCTCCATCTCTTCTGTTAGGTGACCCTTATTAGGTGATCCTGCTGGCTGTTCAGGACTTGCCTCCTGTTTCTCTGTCAGATCCACCACTACAGGACTGGTCACCTTTGTGATCAATGTGTCTAGCCCTATTTCCTGAGCTACTTGCTCTGGGCTCTTTTCTTGCTCTTCTTCTGCTTGTTTCATCTCCTCAAGCACTGTTTGAACCGTTGGAGGCTTGTGAGGAGTCACACTTACATCAGCAACAAGTGTTTCCATCTCCTGTGCAGCCACATCCTGCACCACCTCATCATCAGACAAATTTATTGTCTCGTCTAGCGAGACATGCCCTTCTGCTTGTGTCTGGGAGGTCTCTTTCAACTGCTCCTCAGCAAGTTCGGTTTTAAACTTGACAATGGTAGGAAGTGGAACATTATGTTGAAGTTCCTTGTGCACTTCACTACCTTCCCCTTGTAATGAAGTAGGGGGTTGGCTTATTCCACCTCTCATGGAGGTTCTTTGTTTCTTTGGTGGGGAAGACACCAGCACCTGTGGAGCTCTCCTCTTCCTTCTTATTATCAACGGAGTCTCATCCTCCTCCGGCTCTTCTATGAGGGTCCTCTCTACTCCTGGTTGTTTAGAGGATTGACCCACTTCCTGGGTCTCAGTGATTCCAGCCTCTGCTGTCTTACTTTTCTTGGGCCTGTCCTTCTCTAGAGGGGAGGCTGATTCTGATCTTGACCCTGTCGCCTGCTCAGCTGCAAACACTGCCCTTTCAATCAGAATCCCCTTTGGTCCCTGATCCACCTTCTTGCCCCTTGGGGGTCTTTTGCTCTGCTGTTGTGGTGGAGGGACCCTATCTCCCTTGGTCTTCCTTTTCTCCAACAGGAAGTCATCATATTCATCTGCAGGGATATCCTACCCTTTCTTCTTGTTGTCCACCGTAATGGCAACACCCTTCTTCTTCAATGCCTCTATTTGTTCATCAACCCAAGCTTGGGTTAGGTGTAGGGTCCTAGCAATGAATGGGTCCAAGGATATATCCTCCTGCATAATGAGGTCAGGAGCAGAGATGGTGTCATTATATATCTTTTTCTCCTCATATTCGTCTGCCATTGTCCTGCCATCATCCTTCTTTAATTGCTGAGGCAGGGAGATGCAATCAAATGTTCTAACTTGGTTCAGAGTTAACCTCTGATACCTCCTTCTCCTGGCTTCTGCCTCATCCTCACAGTCAGCCCAAAAATCCTCTAGGTGCCTTTAGTGAATAGGCTTTCCTAGCACCTTCTGTATCCTGCTGTAAGGATCATATGGTCTTGTTATTGGAAAGGGCTGCAAGTTCATCTTATTCAGGGTGACCATCACCTTCTTGATGTTATCAGAGTCAGGGCACATATAATTGCCAATGCTGACTGGGAACAAAATTGGTGGCAGCTTCTTGGCATCCTTGTACATCTGTACCATGGTGGAGCCCTGCCTGATGAATTCCATTAATACCACGGCATCAGTAGGATACCTTGGCAGCATCAGGGGATGTCCCTCTAAATCTTCAACCCTTATATAGGAAAAGGTTGTAAATTGTATGCATTAGGTGCCATGCCTGTAGATTGCCTCTTGAGCCTCCATGCTCAATCTTTTTGTTCTATCTTCTTCCATGGTCCTTACCAGATGCATAGAGAATGCATCATTGACCAGTTTGTAATCTTTCAGGTAGTTGGTCCTCTACAGCTGGGGATGATGATCCCAGATATATGCCGCATTTGTGCCTGTGAGCTTCCCATCTGTAACCAAGGCATCAAAAGTACCTCTATAGGCACAAGAATAAACAATATATGATGACATGAAAAAAGCACAACTCGAACCTCCCAGGTTCATCAGTTGCTCATGCAGAGCATCACTTATAATTTACCCCCACAGTGGCTTGGTGTCTGAATATAGACACATCATTATTATCCCGTACATCCAATCCCTGAAACTGCCAGTATCAGGTTGGCCAGTTACTCTGTTCAGGAGCGCGATCATGTACTGATACTCCTCACTGAAATCATACTTGAACAGGTGCACAGGAAGCTTGGCGGCTGCATTATAGGTGCTGTTCTCAGCCTGTCACGGATACATGTTCTTCCTGGCTGATTTCTTATTGGCCTCGTACTCCCTCTCAGACTTCTTCAAGTCTACACTTTTGACCTTACTGCCCAGTGGCAATCCAAAAGTCTGGGAGAGACCCTTGATGGAGAGGTCAGCATATACCCTCCCATGCTTCACTACTTGCCTAGTTTGAGGGTTATAATTCTGGGCACACTCAATGACGAGCTCCGGAGATTCCATGGAGTATGGAAAACCAATGGCATTCCATAATCCTGATATGAACACTGTGTCCAGCACAGGACTCTTGTCATGCCCATTGTTTAGCTTGGCTGACCAGGCTTCCAAATTAGTGCTTCCCTAATGGGTGTCTGTGATTGCTCCATATTTAAATAGGACCCCCCTCTGAGCAGAGAACATGGGCTTGCTGAACTCTTCCTGACATTTGACCAATCGCTTCTCAGCCATGAGTACCTACAATTAACGACAATCCTATATCATAACAAGGTACATATATGCATGCATACTGCAGTTGAATTTATAAATCATTATGCCTACTGCATGAATTCCAACATTACTTAATCATACGGGTGCATAAACCAGAACTTACATCATCGCACCAGAATAGAAACAATATGATGAGGGTTTTATTCACTTACCTGGTTGTGTAGATTTCCTTTTATACCACTAGATTGCCGAGATGTTCTTAATTCAGCTGATGATCACCTTCTTCTTTCTGCCCGTGAGCTCAAATTGCACAAAGGTAGTTGGTATGCAAATATGGAAGCTGGTGCTCTATAAAACAAGTTTATCATAAGGTAAATGTAAAAATGGCGGTTGAATTACCTTTTAACCTCACATTTAGGGTGCATTTAGGGCAACTTTGACAGATTAGATCATGTTCCTTGCTTATCCGTGCGAAAAATGCAGGATCTCGCCAGGTGTTTCATTGGGTTCCGGGGTCGGCGGGAACCACCTACCAGGTTTGTGCGCATTAAATGATAATGGCAGCAAAGGGAGCGGGGAATATCCCTATGACAGGATATCATGAAGGTAGGATGATATTCACAAATATCAGGTTGAGTTTCAATATCACCCTCCTCATACTGACATTGTTATCGCGACAAGATTCGGGTGACAAAAGCACCTTTATTTCTACGTAGTACATCAGGAGGATATTTCGGTGTATCAGGTGATGTTTCAAAATATGATGATGACGAGACAAACTTACATGTCTCTCTTTTGGAATATCGGGATAACGTCATCCTGATATTCGCTCTTCGTATCGGAAGTGCATCATGACGTCATCATCATATTTGGCTAAAATGATCATGTTTTAGATAAAATCCTGCGGCAATGTAAATGTGATGATGATGTCATCAGGATGTATGTTCCTCCGTTTATCGTATTAGGATGATGTCATCAGGATATTTGCTAAGGGTGATATTTGCGTCAGGAGGATATAAAGACACATCGGGTTATATGCAAAGTATGATGCTCGCGTTAGATGAAACTGTTTTACGGGAAGAGTTTGCTACCATTTAAAGTTGACGTCCGGATATCTGAGCCGCATGACATATCGGAGGGAATGTTCCAAATATGATGATGAACTTCAACAATATGACCTTCCTCTTATGAATATCAGGTTTGACTGAAACTTTGACTGTTCATAACTCTTATATCCTGATGAATATCAAGGTGATGTAAAAGGCAAACCTGCCTGAATTTCAATGCTCTTTCAAAATATGAGGTCATAGAGATGAAATAGGAACTTTCACAAACTAACCTCATGGTGACTTACCTCATCATGGTTTTACATGATGATGCACCTGACTTACTTTTACCAAACCGCCCAGAAGCAGACGCACAAGCCAAACCAAAAATTGGGTCCCTATTTTGCCAAGTCAAAATGGGGTGTGTTGTGTAACCACACAACAGGATGCAAATCCTATGTTGTCATCTTGTGGGATTTGGCATGGTGATGTGTCATCCTACATGGCATATGACCACATGTAAATTTGTCATCACATGAGGTGATAGACATCCCACTTAGGGGTAGGAATATTTTGCCATGTGTCAGCATCTTAGATAGCGTGTAAGGGAATATTGACCAAAATGATCATGACAGATTCCTATGACAAAGTTATGACATGTAAGAGTCAGAAATAGAAGAATCTATGATAGGTGAGGACATGTGTCAAGAATCATCTTTGAGGAAGGCATCTTTGGGCGCCCCAAGGAGGGTTATGACATGTAAGAGAATATGCTATTTATAGCCTGTGTATGATAGATTCTCTTACAACTATAAGTTATGATAGCTATGATAGATTCTATGACAGTTGTAAGAGTTGTAAGAGCATCTATCATCTCCCATTTTGGAAACAGGTGACCTCTTTGGGATGGGGTGACTTGACAAGTGTCAAGAACATCCTATAGTGTTGGACAAGTGTCCATAGGCATGGGTTTTGGGCCATGAGGCCATGTTAGACACCCATCTCAATGTGGAGCCATTTTTGCCTTGTATTTTCTTTATAAATAGGTGCTTTGGAGAGGTGATGCATTAAGTGATTGACAGGTATTGTTATGCTGCCAGATCATCTCCACATACAAGTGTCGAAGACTCCTACAAGAGCATTGGCTCTATGATTGTATTGTAACCTTAATTGTTTACAGAATACATTTGAACTGTGTTCTAGAGTGTGGGGTTTTTCACCCGTAAGGGTTTTCCCCACATATATCTTGTCTCTCTCTTCTTCTATCTTACATTCTTGTGTATGTGTTTGTTGTAATATCTATGTTAGTGGGTTAATGTAGTTGTAACTGTAAGTATTAAATTGAATTTGCACTCTCCTCCCCTCATTAGATTAGTGTAGGAAGTAATTTTTGCACACCTAGCTTCCTTTCAGTTAGTATCAGAGCCTGGCCAATTTTGGTTCTAGCTGCTGGGTAGGGGTTTTTTGAGCTAATCTTAGGTTGAGTGGGAGTTTGTGTAGAGTATTGTATATCTTTTTGCAGGAAGGAGATGGCAACCACATCTGAAAGATTAGAGGTGGAGAAATTTAATGGCACTAATTTTGAGTTGTGGAAACTCAAGATGGAAGACCTACTTGTTGATCATGACCTATGGGAAACTGTATCCAGTGTAAAACCTATAGCAATGTCACAAGTTGATTGGGACCTCAAAGATTGAAAGGCTAAGGGTCTCATAAGACTCTGTCTAGCTGACTCTGTCTTATTGAATGTCCATGAGGAGGAGAGCACAAAAGACCTTTGGAAGAAGCTGGGTGATGTTTATCATGCCAAGTCCTTGGTGAAAAAGCTTTTTTTGAAAAAGAAGTTGTTTTTCTGAAGATGGAAGATGGAGGATCTGTTGCGGACCATATGAATTCTTTCAACATGATTGTTGCATAGTTGACATCTGTAGGTGTAAAAATGGAGGATCGGTGTATGACCCTGGTTTGTTCTTTTCTAGATTCATGGGATCATCTTGTCATGGCCATCAAAAGCACCACTACCACCTTCAAGATGGAAGATGTGGTGTCTTTGCTATTATCTGAAGAAATGCTGAGAAAGACATCCAAGTCGGCCAAAGAGGCTCTTGTGGTTCATGGAAGACCTAAAGAGAAAGGGAAAAAGAAGGACAACAAAGGTGAAAAGGGTAGATCCAAATCTCTTGGAAAGTCCAAGGCTCTTTATTTAAACTGTTGTAAATCTGGGCATTTCTGAAAGGAATGCAAAGAAGAAAAGAAAAAGAAAAAGAAGAATACCCTAGATTTAGATTCTGACATGTCACAAGATGATAGTGATGCCTTCATCACAACCCTAGCCACCCATGCATCTGATGATGCATGGTTGATAGATTCAAGTGCATCATTCCACATGACCTCGCATTGAAGCTGGTTCACAAATTATGAAGAGGTCGATGGTGGAAGAGTGTACCTGGGTGACAATTCTCATTTGAAGATTGTTGGTCATGAAGGAATCTCAATCCAATTCCCTAATGGACGAGTGACGTGAATCATTAGGGTTATGCACATCCCAGGCTTGGCACAAAACCTACTTTCTGTAAATATGTTGAATGATGCAGGTGTGCAAGTTGTCTTTTCAAAGGATGGATGCATTATGACTAGAGGATCTATGGTGTTTACAAAGGGTACTCAGAGAGGTAATTTGTTTCAGCTGGAGGCATGTACTTCATAGTGTAATAGTTCTTTTGACTCAAAGAAAAGAGGTACAGTCACTTCATCCCCACCATCTGAATGAACAGTGAAGAAATCTATTGTAACACATTCTGATGGTAGTGCACATGCTTTGGAAGTTAAACTTCCTACTAAAAAGACTATGTTATGGCATTTGAGATATGGCCACATTGGTGAGAAGGGTCTTAGAACCCTGAAAAATAAAAACCTTGTTGAGGGGTTAAATGATTGTAATCTCAAGTTCAAATTTTGCAAACATTGTGTATATGGAAAGCAAAATAGTGTTCAGTTTTACTCTAGTTCTCACAAGTCTTTTGGTGTATTGGATCTTATTCATTCTAATGTGTTAAGTCCTGTTAATGTTCCTTCAATTTCCAAATCTATATATTTTGTATCTTTCATAGATGATTACAATAGAAGGACATGGGTTTATTGTATTAGAAGCAAGAGTGAAGTCTTTAGTCAGTTTAAAGAGTTTAAAGCCTTTATTGAAAATCAGACTAGTAAAAAAATTAAGTGTTTGAGAACTAATAATGGTGGTGAGTTTTGTTCGACAGAGTTTGATAAGTTCTGTAAAGAACAAGGGATTGAAAGACATAAGACAAATCCATATACCCCACAACAAAATGGATTTGTATAGAGGATGAAAAGGACACTAATGGAGAAAGCTAGGAGTATGCTTAGTGGAGCAAGCCTCAAACAAAAGTTTTGGGCTCAAGTTGTAGCCACTACTTGCTACCTGGTAAACATGTCTCCTACATCAGCTCTTGTTGGTAAGATAGCTATGGACATGTGGTCTGGTAAGAAGCCTTTAGTTAGACATCTTCGTATTTTTGGTTGTGAGGCATATGCACATGTGCTTAGGGAGAAATGCTCTAAATTGGAGAACAAGGTTGTTAAATGTATTTTCATTGGCTATGGTGTCAATGTGAAAGGATACAAGCTTTGGGATCTTGTGGCTGAAAAAGTGTTGTATATAAGTGTTATCTTTAGAGAGCTAACACCTTCTTCCATTGTTCTATAGCTAGAACAACCAAAAAAGAAAGAAGATGTGGTTTAGTTTCCTTCTACCCCTGAGAAGACTGAACTAACAAACCCTATGAGACCTGATGATGAGGAGAGCTCTAGCAGCTCTGAAAGCTTATAAGAAGAAGTAGAACCTCAACCTCATCCATTGAGGAGGTCTACACGAACAAAAAAGCAACCTGATAGGTTATTCATTACTTGATTCTAGTTGTGCTTTTTCTTTACTTACTAACACTGATGAGCCTAGAACTATGAAAGAGGCTATGGGCATGAAAGATGCAGGTTCCTAGAAGGAGGCCATGGAAGATGAGATGGCTTCTTTGGAGAAGAATAAAACATGGGACTTGGTGCCTTTGCCTGAAGGATGGAAACCCGTTGGATGCAAATGGGTGTTCAAGAAGAAATTTGGTGCAGATGGCAGTGTTGAAAAGTACAAGGCTAGATTGGTTTTGAAGAGGTACTAACAAGTGGAGGGAATTGATTACAGTGAAATTTTCTCTCTAGTTGCAAAGCTAACATCCATTCAATTCTTGTTATTCTTGTAGCTGCTTATGACTTAGAGATAGAACAAATGGATGTGAAGACAACTTTCCTTCATGGTGATTTGGAGGAAGAGATTTACATGTCACAGCCAGAGCACTACATAGAGAAAGGTAAAGAAAATTTGGTTTGCAAGTTAAGGAAGTCTTTGTATGATTTGAAGTAGTCTCCTAGGATGTGGTACTTGAAGTTTGATAGCTTTGTGTTGTCGATTGGATATTTGAGATAGAAATCAGATCATTGTGTGTATTACAAATTTGACAATGATTGCATTCTCATTATTGCATTGTATGTTGATGATATGATGTTGATTGGGAATGGTAAGAATATGATTTATGATTTGAAGTCTCGGTTGTCAGTACCGTTTGAGATGAAAAATCTTGGGAAACTAGGTACATTCTAGGAATACAAATTAGAAGAGATAGAACTAATAGAAAACTTTGGTTAAGCTAGAGTAATTATGTGAAGACCGTGTTGGATAGGTTCAGCATGGCAGATTGTAGACCATCGTGTGTTCCTATTTCTTTGGGGACAAAGTGCTCTATTAATGATTGTCCAAAATCTCCTAATGCAGTGGAGGACATGAGAAGAGTACCTTACGCTAGTGTTGTTGGTAGCATGATGTATGGTATAGTCTACACAAGACCAGACATTGCCCAAGTAGTGGGAGTCCTTAGTCGATTTATGTCTAACCTTGGACAAGTACATTGCGATGCAATTAAGCAAGTGTTCAGATATTTGAGGGGTACTTCTAAGTATTCCATATGCTATCATGGTAATGTTAAAAGACCTCCGCATTTAGTTTGTATTTGTGGATTGGTGGATTCTAATTGGGCAGGTGACATTAATAGTAGGAGATCCACCAGTGCCTATGTGTTCACTATGTTTGGTGGTGTAATTAGTTGGATGAGTAAGTGACAAATTGTGGTTGCTTTGTCCATGACAGAAGTTGAGTACATGGAAGCAACTCATGCTTGCAAGGAATCCATTTGTCTTAAGAGATTGTGTTCAGATATTGGTGTTGATGTAGGACATATTACGATTTGTTGTGATGGTTAGAGTGCGATTTGCCTTGCAAAGAATCTAACTTTCCATGCCAGAACAAAGCATATTGATGTACAGTTTCACTTTGTGTGAGATATGGTAGAGGATGGCAAGGTAAATTTGGAGAAGGTACATACCTTAAAGAATATTGTAGATGCATTGACGAAGCCAGTGGGCACAAAGAAGTTCAGATGGTGTTTGGAGTCTATGGGCCTCTCGGCCTATAGTAGTTAAATCCTGTTAATTCTATTAGCTTTTACAAGGTGTTCGACAAGTGGGGGAATGTTAGGAATTAAGGTGTCTCAACCTTGGTAATTCCTTGTATTATTTCATTCTATTTATTTATTTATTGCCTATTGTGTAATTAGGATGCAAATCCTATGTTGTCATCTTGTGAGATTTGGAACGGTGATGTGTCATCCTACATGGCATATGACCACATGTAAATTTGTCCTCACATGAGGAGATGGGCATCCCACTTAGTGGTAGGAATATTTTACCATGTGTCAGCATCTTGGATAGTGTGTAAGGGAATATTGACCAAAACGGTCATGACAAATTCCTATGACAAAGTTATGATATGTAAGAGTTAGAAATAGAAGAATCTATGATAGGTGAGGACATGTGTGGAGAAGCATCTTTGAGGAATGCCTCTTTGGGCACCCCAAGGTGGGTTATGACATGTTGTAAGAGAACATGCTATTTATAGCTTGTGTAGGACAGATTCTCTTATAGCTATAAGTTATGATAGCTATGACATATTCTACGACGGTTGTAAGAATCGTAAGAGCATATGTCATTGCCCATTTTGGAAATAGGTGTTCTCTTTGGGATGGGGTGACTTGATAAGTTTTAGGAACATCCTACAGTGTTGGACAGGTGTCCATAGGTGTGGGTTTTGGGCCATGAGGCCATGTTGGACGCCTATCTCAATGTGGAGCCATTTTTGCCTTGTATTTTCTTTATAAATAGGTGCTTTGGAGAGGTGATGCATTATGTGATTGACAGGTACTGTTATGCTACTAGATCATCTCTAGATATGAGTGTTGAAGACTTCTACAAGAGTATTGGATCTTTGATTGTATTGTAACCTTCATTTTTTATGAAATACATTTGAGCTGTGTTTTGGAGTGTGGGGTTTTTCACCCGTAAGGGTTTTCCCCAAGTATATCTTGTCTCTCTCTTCTTTTGTCTTACATTCTTGTGTATGTGTTTGCTGTAATGTCTATATTAGTGGGTTAATATAGCTATAACGGTAAAGATTAAATTGAATTTGCACTCTCCTCCCCTCATTAGACTAGTGTAGGAAGTGATTTCTGCACACCTAGCTTCCTTTCAGTTTGGACCTTGTAGGATACTCAAAGAAATTTGATTCAAGAAATGGATATGAAGTAGAGTTACCAGAGGCATTGGGTATATCACCTATTTTCAACATTCCAGACCTATACTAGTATCATGAAGCAGAGTTTAGTGACAACATTGAAGAAGACTTGAAGAAGTAGTTACCACATCAATCACTAGAGTAGATTGAAGACATTTTGGACACTAGAGTAGGATGCAACACTAGAGGAAGACAGTACACATAATACCTTGTGAAGTGGAAAGGCAGACTAGAAGAAGATTCATCATGGATTTCTTAGGCTGAGGTAGACCACCTTGGTTTTCCTCTAGCCCCAACAAAGTGAGGGACTCACTTTTTCAATAACCCTGGATGTTTGATGTAGGAGCATCCCTGGTTCAAGAGAAATCTTGCATCAACCAAAAATATTTTACATTTTAGTTTGTTTGTAGTTTAGTCAACCAGTTCAGTCAGTAGTAGTTTCTATAGTCTGGTCTGCATTCTACCGCAATTAAATTTTAGACCTTGTTGAGCTAGATTTAGCATCTACATTCATTCATGCACAACATATCCGAATCTTAGAGCATTTGGATCAGGTACTAGAATGTTATCGCTATTAGAATATTGATTATTTTCTCAAAGCAGAGAATCCTAATAGTTTTGGACAATCAGCTAAAGGAGAAGACTTATGGAGTATTCCTTGACTCATGGAGCCTAACAACACATCATTCAATGATCTTTGGTTCATGGCTGACCTTCCCTAAGATCCACACATCATTCCATTCATTTGTAGAGGAGTTCTTCAGGTTTAGGTCTGACCTATCCATGTACACATGCTACAGCTCTTCGCTGGAGTTTGTGATCTTCCTTGGCTAATGTAGAGGAATCTTTTGTACCGGAGATGGTGTATATTGATGTAATAGATACCTAGGAAAGTAGTTAGAAATTGATTCATAGTTGATAGTTTAGATTTTGTGTGAAGGAGCTTCAAAACCATATCTTGTGCATATTTTGATATTTTGTAGTAAGGCCTAGGAGCCCTAATTGTAAGCTTGTATGTTGCCGACCAATTTGTATTTGAATTCTATGATATATTGAATGATTGAATCTATATTTGCTTCCATTGTGTTTACTCTTGTTGCATGGTCTAGATAATTCATTCTGTGAACCCTCCAACTATGACTGCACTAATAGGTTACAGGTACCAAGTTTTACAGAGTGGAGTTGAAGAAAGAAGGTTGAAGACAACAAGGATTTAGGATCTTATTGAAAAATAAGAAATGTGAACATTTCAGGACAAGGCGCTAGTCCCTGTGTCCACTTTCTCTGGGACTAAAATGGAAGATATAGTACAGATCAGTGTCGGAAGGAGATCTAGATTCTGTGACAAAAATTGTACCTTGGACTAGGGCACTACTCCCCATGTCCCTAACTATTTTGTATTCTAAACCTCAAAAAATAGTGAGTTAACAATCTTTGTCCTTCTCCTTAGTCTAAAAGGATTTGTCGTAATTCATTAATTTGCTTACTATTTTTCTTATTTAAGGTTTTAAGAGTAATTGAGCATTAAATTGAGATATTGTTTGACACATCTAAGCTTCTGCATCATTCCAAGTGGTAGCCCAACCTATAGTTGATTTCTCTCGCTTAGTGGAGATTCAACTTAGTTGATATGCCCTTGAATGTTTGGTGAGAAGGGAGGATTTGCCTTTAAAACCTAAACCAAAACTTTTCCCCCCTTTTTAACCCTAAACATTTTGGTGAACCCATGTTTGTTTGAATTTTGCACCTTTCTATGTGTTGTGTGATATATTTGCATTCATTCATCTTATTACATTTGAAAATTTATTAAAAAAATTCAAAAATTTTAAAAATTTGAAAAAATTAGCATCTTAGGCTTACATTTTGGCATAATTTGAATTAATTGGAATTTAATTTCATTAAATATATATCATTTTAATTAGATCTAATTTAAATTATAGAAATTCATCATTTAATTATTCATTTGCATTGCATTTTCATGCTTAAATTGTTAAAAATTGCTTGAAATTGTGCATTTTTCATAAAAACCTTGTTTTGCATTAACTAGGGTTTGTAGTCAAAATCTTGTTTCAAATTTTAATACCATTTTCAAACACTCATTAGGACTTATTTATAATTTTAATGTTGCATCATAGAAGCTTTCTTGCAAAATGTCATGTCTAGGGTTTGAAAACCTTGCATTTTCACTAGATTTTGGCCTTATCGTCTCTCTAGATTTGCACTATAGGCATGTTGTGAGGAATATTTCTACATTATTTGACTGATATTAGGGTTATTATCTTCTTCCCCTCCTCAAATTACTTACAACACCCTTTGTATTAGTCATTTACATTGAGAATTGGTGAAAAATTGTATACTTTAGGTGAATTTTCACTAGGTTTTGACTTATCATCACTCTAGAATTGCATCAAATGAGTATTATGAAGGATATTGCTGCATCATTGGAATTTTATTAGGCATATTATTTTCTTTCCCTCTTGAAATTCTTCACAAAACCTTTTCTTTCACTCATTTGCATTGAAAAATCACGAAAATAGTGAAAAACCAAGCATTCTTTATCCTGCAAATAAATTTCTCCTAGGGTTTGTTCTATTAGTTTGTGCATTGCATGTTGCATGCTTTTGTATGAGTATTTTAACCCACTACCCTAATAGAAATATCCCTGTAGGAAGAAGTAGGAGACTCATTTGCATTGAAAAATCATGAAAATAGTGAAAAACCTTTTATTTCACTCATTTGCATTGAAAAATCACGAAAATAGTGAAAAACCAAGCATTCTTTATCCTGCAAATAAATTTCTCCTAGGGTTTGTTCTATTAGTTTGTGCATTGCATGTTGCATGCTTTTGTATGAGTATTTTAACCCACTACCCTAATAGAAATATCCCTATAGGAAGAAGTAGGAGACTCATGGGATTTAGTGCTCCTGAAGAAAATAGTATTCCTACCTCTAAAAATCTATTGAACACCTTCTTTACAAAAGGAGAGACACAAATTTTGAAAGACACTATGCCTCATACAACCAGTATAGATAAGACACTATTGAGGTGGTCACACATGTACCTAATGAGAAAATAAACAAACTTGACAAAGAGTTAGCTGATTTTCAAGCATTTGTTAAAAATGAAAGGATAGTGGAAGACGTTATACCTGTCATTCACAACATAAGATAGTTCACAAAAGAAGGACAAGATGGTATTAATGTTATTTGAGGTTTAATGCATAAAGTACACAATAATGTCATGACAGCGACTGAATGTGTGAATGGTATTAATAACATATCATCACCATCTCACATGCAAGTATCGGCACCTACACCATCTACGAGATTATATACATTTACATCAACAATCTTAACTACTAATGCAAATGCTTGTAGTAATGCTACCATTGGTATTGGAGTATCTAATGACACAAATTCACAAAATTACAAAGCTATGGGATTTAACTATCAGAACTTGGCACCTAAGGTGACCTATGTTATGAATAATTACTCTCAACCACCTCTCCATCCCACTTATCACTATATTCAACCACCACTCACCTATTCACAACTTGCACTTATCACTACTCAGGCTCAATCACCTCCTCACTTTGGTTCTAATTCCTCACAATAAACTACATCTCCCAATGATGTCATCTTAAACCAACTCTTGCAAGGCATGACTTCTTTACAACAAAAGGTGACAAACTTGACAAATTCTTCACAACCTAATATACCAACTTATCATGCCCATAATCCCCTATCTTATGCAATCTTGAGAACTCCTATGCATGAGAGGTTTGAAACTCCTTTCTTTGAAAATTATGGTGGAAAAGCTGATCCTAATACTCATGTGGCAGCATTCATGACTATGTGTAGTGATTTTTACTTTGAAGATGACTTGTTAGCAAAACTTTTCCCAGGATCTCTCAAGGATACTGTTTTAGAATTGTTTTACTCTTTGCCTTGAATTCAATACACTCTTTTTCATAGTTAGTTGATCAATTTTTACAACATTTTCAAGCAAACATTGGACCTCAAGTTTCTTTGATTGATCTAGTTTATTACAAGCAAGGTCTGAAAGAGAAGTTAACCAAGTTTATTAGTCAGTATCAATATCTCTATGCACAAATTCAATATTAGATGAAGGATGAGGATGTTCAGAGGATGTTTATTACAAATCTACAACCTAACATTCGCGAGAAGATTCTCTTGATGAAATATAACTCCTTTCAAAATTTATGTGCTACCCTTCATGATTATCAACTTTCATCTATTCAATATGAAAACCAAAACTCATCGGATCAAGTTAGTCAATCCATGGGTGTACCATCACAAAACAACTTTAAGAGGAATAATAAGACTTTCATCAAGGTTAATAGAAAAAATTCAAACAATTTCTCACAAGTGTTTGCTATCACTAACCTGAAGAAGGCACCGTTTCAACAAAGAAAATTTACTTTGATATTTGAATCCTATCATTCTATCATGAATCAAGCTATGAGTAATAACCTCATGAAGCTTCTCCTAATTAAACATTTGGATTCTAGTAAAATGCGAGGACCTTATTTTGATGCTAATGCCTTTTATCATTTTCATTGACAACAAGGACATGATACTGAATGATGTATGCATCTTAAACATGAAATACAAGACATCATCAACTCGAATATCATATAGGTATCAGGTGTGAATGATAATGGGAATAAGTCGGTTGCTCGGTCGAATCAAAATTTACAAAGTTTCACTAATCCCTTTCCTAAGCATACTAATAATAACATGATGGAACAAAATACACTTGAAGTAGAAGATGACTATCTGAACTACGATGAAATAATTGCTACCATAGAAGTGGATAAGGAAAATACTAAATTATCACCTTGTCCACGAAGAAATGGTATTTATGTTGAGATTCCTCCCCCTTTATCCTTTCAAGGATCAGAAAATAATCACAATACATTGGAAAGACAAATATAACAATTGAAGCAAGAGACTTTGACAAAAGAAAAGATTGAGATAGTACAAGATAGTCCTTGTCACTCCGATAGACAAAATGAACAAAATAGCGGAAATAAAATTGGAAAAGAGCAAGATGGTTATAATCAGTTGGAAATAATAGTGGTTCTACTCCTCATAAGCAACAAAAGATATCACATACACGAGGATTTGAGAAACAAACATTGCATGGACTTCTTGACAACAAACAAGACTCTCATAAGAACCACTCAAGCTTTGCACAAAACTTGATGGAGCATCTTTCCAAGAGGCTCACAAGTTAAAAGTTTTAGTATGATTGTACTGGTACGTAAGTATTTCTAACCCTTTACCTCCATGTTGCGATTCCCCCATGATGTGTTATGTGTTGCTTTAGGTCTCTTAGGATGACCCTTGAAACTCTTGTAAGGTAAAGGATACCAGAATACCACCTCTATTGTGACACTTCTTCTATTTGTATCATCATTCTTCTATATTGCTTCTCCTCTATTTTCATTGTTGTGTGCTGTGTCTTATGGACATAGCATTGTGGTTGGTGACTTGGGGGCACCCTCCTACGCGACTGTCCCTAAGGCACTTGTTTCTCCTTTCTTTATTTATTGCTTGCCTTCCTCTAGTGGTTCTATCTAGCTAGCGGATGACAAAAAACATATAATACTGATACAGACCTAGTGTCCCTTCAGCGAGAAATCAAAAAATGGACCTAGTCCATACAAGATGATAGGGTTGATATATATTATCCAATGCTTGGCTAGTAGAATCACTTTGCGTGATACTCTAATGTTGTCTTATCTCACTTACAAATCATAACAATACTATTGCTCCATGCACTTTGTCTATCTTGGATCTTGCTTTCCTCGACTCTCTATGTGAATGATTACATATATTGTTGTTTATCATGATTATATGGATTCTAACACCTTTTCTTGCAGGAAATTTTGTGTTTGTGGGAATATTTGATCATAAAGTACATGTCACCTCTAGGGAGCATGGGCTTTATGAAAGCTCATGTTCCCATGTGTGTTATCTCTCTACCTTAACATGCTTGATATTGTTACATGATATCAACCACCTTAAGGTGGGGGCATATATAAGGTAAGTTGTCTGATTTGGATGCTAGCAAACTATGTTTGTAAAACTTGAAATCTACTACAATCACTTAAGCCCTCTATAGAGGTGGGATATCATGCATATCCTTTTTATCTTAAGCCATCTACGGAGGTAGGGATGGTGTATTTCTTGAAGAGATTATACATCCTTTCATTTTCTAAAAGTCCTCTGAGTAAGCAAGGAATGGATATGAGACTATCCTAACCCTTAAGTGTGTCTTCTGTGATTGTTGTGGTGAAGCCCAATCATTGGTGTGTGCCTATAATGTGCCTAAGATGGCTACGAACCTAGCAATAGGTTTCTTCGATCACTTGTTTGCCATGTTTTCTCTGTGTCTACCATGTGTTTGTGTATGGTGTGTTTGTTCCCAAGTATAGTTTCAAGACCGGTGGCGAAGAGATCCTCCTATGCTTTGGGATTTGTATGGCATGTTTGTTCTTAAGTGTAGTTTCAAGATTGGTGGCGATGAGTTCCTCCTACACTTTGAGATTTGTTTGGTGTGTCTATTGTCCCTTATGTAATTTCAAGGCTGGTGGCGATGAAATCCTCCTGCATTTGGGTTGTGTTTACTTTCCTTGCACTTGCATTTGCATTTCATATATGAGAAAATGAAAAAAAGAAATAATCATTACATTCAATGTATTCACTGTGTTTTATGTGTCTTCAATGTTGTCTTCTCCATGTTTTGCATTACTGTAACCATCTTCTCCATGTTTTGCATGTCTATTACTGTCTTCAATGTGTTTGGTGTGTCTTCACTGTGCTTGGCATGTTTGTTGTGTTTGTTGACCTTACTTTAATGTATTTATTGACCTTGCGTTTATACATACATTAAAGTGGGGGCTAAATGTTATGTCAGAAGATGTCCCCTTTGGGGCTTTTCCCTCTTAAGGTTTAGCTCCTAGGTCCTTAGAATGCATTTAGAGCATCTTGCATGATAATTTTGACTCTTGATGAGAAAATCCTGAAGTATTATGGCAAATAGGACCTAGGGGTACCACTTTGATGATCCCTGAACAAAAATGAGGGGGTGCACTTGGGCACTAGCGTCCTAGTCCAACCCTATTTTGGGTCTGCCCTAAACTCAAATGTCAATTTTATGACCTTTGTTTATGTCTTATGTTGGCATCTCAAGTTTAAATTACGAAATTTTTAGCAAGAATTTTTTTAGTTGCATATATAAGCATGTTTAGGTTTTCATTTGTAAACTAGAGAGATGGACATTGTGAACTTGTGACTTTATGCAAAAGTTATTCAAGGCATTCATTGTGTTGCAGAGTAGTATTTTGTTGTTATCATGTTTGTATTTATAGATTTGACTCCATCTCCTCATGGTATGAAAGAGCTTCTTCCATCCATGAGATCTACACTTCAAGGTGATATCTATTATGTTTTCAATCATTTATCATTTAGATTTTTGCCTCTATCCCGTAGGGATACACACTCTTATCTGATAGTGGTGTTTGAAAGACTTGAATGTCTCTCCAGGGCTTGACCAAGGAAAACCTCTAAACATCACAACCCCCTCCCATACTCCTTTGTGATTGTGAGTTATAGGTATTGAGTTTCACAGAGTGGAGTTGCAGAAACAAGGATTCGGTGAAAGGAAGCTAGGTGTACGGAAATTACTTCCTAAACTAATCTAATGAGGGGAGAGTATGCAAATGCTTTACAACCCTTACAATTATAGAAATATGAAACATATATCAGAGATATTATAGCATCAAACACAAAACAAGAATGTAGATAGAGAGAAGTAGACACAAGATGTACGTGGGGAAAACCTTTTCAGGTAAAAAACTGCACACTCTAAAACCTACACAATGTATTATCTGAAACAATGGGTGTTTACAATACACTTGCAATGCAAGTTCTTACAAAAGTCTTCAAATGTTAATTCTAGAGTTATTCTAGCAGCATAACAGTACCTGTAAAAACACTATGAAACTACAACTCCAAACTATGCAATATATAAAGATTACAAGGCAAATATTGGGAGCATCTTGGGATAGGCATCCACCTTGGCCACATGGCCATTATCCCACATCAAAGGATACTTGTCCTTTCTACAAATACATTCATTACATCTATCATATATGGCACATTTGACTTTCCCAACATACAAGTGCTCCCTACTAAAAATAGACTAGGACAGATGCTCTTATGCATCTTACAGTTGTCATAGATTTTCCCAACATAACAACCTTAAATGTTGTAAGAGAATCCCTCATACAATGTTAAATATAGCATATTCCTCTTACAACATGCCATAGCCCAACTTGGGCACCCAAAGATTCCTTTCCCTCATGCAAAGATCCTCACCAACACTTGTCATCACTTGTCATAGGAATCTCCAAACTTGGCTCTTACACGTCATAGATTATGTCATATGGAATATTGTCTTCCACACACCACAAGATGCTGACACATGGCATATTAGTGCCACCACAAATGGGTTGCCCAAATCCATGTAGATTTGACTTGACCATCCAAGTCACATTCCAAGTAAGATGACATGTCACCATGCCACCTCAACTAAGTGACCAAACTAAATGTGCAAGTAATTACAACATTAGGCAATACATTAATATACAAATAAATAAATAATCCTAGGAATTTGCAAAGGTTGAGACAGCTTAATTCCCAACATTCTCCCACTTCTCAAACACCTTGCAAGAGCCAAAAGAAATGACAAGATTTAACTGCTAAGGGCCAAGAGGCCCACAGACTCCAAACACCATCCGAACTTCTCTGTGCCCACTAGTTTCATCAATGCATCTGCAACATTCTTCAAAGTGTCTACTTTCTCAAATATCACCTTCCCATCCTCTACCATGTCTCGTACAAAATGAAACTATGCATCAATATGCTTTGTTCTGGTATGGAAAGTCAAATTCTTTGTTAAACAAATCTCACTTTGACTATCACAACAAATAGTAATCTATCCTGCATCAACACCAATATCTGAACACAACCTCTTAAGCCAAATAGCTTCTTTACAATCATGAGTTTATGCCATATACTCAGCTTCTATCATGGACAAAGCAACCACAGGTTGTCGCTTACTCATCCAACTAATTGCACCACCAAACATAGTGAACACATAAGCACTGGTGGATCTCCTGCTGTCAATGTCACCTGCCCAATCAGAATCCACAAATCCACAAATACATATAGAATGCGAAGGCCCTATAGGATGACCATGATAACATAGGGAATACTCGGAAGTACCCAACACATATCTAAACAACTAAGGACTCCCACTACTTGGGCAATGTCTAGTCTTGTATAGACCATAGCATACATCAAGTTGCCAACAACACTAGCATAAGGTACTCTGGTCATATCCTTCATCTTAGAAGGAGACTTTGGAGAATCATTCATAGATAACTTTGTCCCCAATGAAAATGAAATACACAATGGTCTAGAATCTACCATGCTAAAAATATCCAACGCGGTCTTCACATACTCACTCTAGCTTAACCAAAGTTTTGTGTTTGCTCTGTCTCTTTTTCTTTCCATTCCTAGAATGTAACTGGTTGCCCCTAAGTTTTTCATCTCAAACTGTGCTGACAACTGAGCCTTTAAATCAGAAATCATATTCTTACCATTCCCAATTAGTAACATATCATCAACATATAGTGCAATAATGAGAATACAATCATTGTCAAACTTATAATACACACAATGATCTAATTTCAATCTCAAATATCTAATTGACAACAAAAAGGCATCAAATTTCATTTACCACATCCTAGGAGATTGGTTCAAACCATACAAAGACTTATTTAACTTGCAAACCAAATTCTCTTTACCTCTTTCTATGTAATACTCTGGCTGTGACATATAAATCTCTTCCTCCAAGTCACCATGAAGGAAAGTTGTCTTCACATCCATTTGTTCCACCTCTAGATCATAAGCAGCTGTAAGAGATAATAGGAACCGAATAGATGTCAGCTTTGTAACGAGAGAGAAAATATCACCATAATCAATTCCCTCCACTTGTGAGTACCCCTTTGCAACCAATCTGGCTTAATACTTTTCAACACTGCCATTTGCACCCAATTTATTCTTGAAAACCCATTTGCATCCAATAGATTTCTGACCATCAGGCAAAGGCACCAAGTCCCAAGTTTTTTTCTTTTCCAAAGAAGCCATCTCATCTTCCATGGCCTCCTTTTAGGAACCTACATCTTTCATGCCCATAGCCTCTGTATAATCAAGCAATGTATAACCAAACCTCTTAGGTTGCTTCTTGATTCATGTGGACCTCCTGAAAGGCTAAGGTGGAGGTTCTACTTCATCTTTTGAACTTTTAAAGCTACCAAAGCTCTCCTCATCATCAAGTCTAATAGGGTCATTCAGTTCAGTCTTCTCAGGGGTAGAAGGAAACTGAAACACATCCTCTTTCTTTTCTTTCACTTCTAGTTGTAGAACAGTGGAAGAAGGTGTTAGCTTTATGAAAATAACACTTCTGCTATACAACACTTTTTCAGCCCAGTGGAAGAAGGTGTTCTCTAAAAATAACACTTCTTCTATACAACACTTTTTCAGCCATAGGATCCCAAAGCTTGTATCCTTTCACACCAACACTATAGCCAATGAAGATACACTTAACAACCTTGTTCTCCAATTTTGACCTCTTCTCCCTAGGCACATGAGCATATGCCTCACAACCAAAAACAAGAAGATGTCTAACTGAAGGCTTCTTACCAAACCACACCTCCATGGGTGTCTTACCAACAAGAACTAATGTAGGAGACCTATTTACTAGGTAGCAAGCAGTAGCAACAACTTTAGCCCAAAACTTTTGTTTGAGGCCAGCTCCACTAAGCATACTCCTAGCCTTCTCCATCAATGTCCTGTTCATCCTCTCTACAACTCCATTTTGCTACAGGGTATATGGAGTTGTCTTATGTCTTTCAATCCCATGTTCTTTGCAGAACTTATCGAATTCTATGGAACATAACTCACCACCGTTGTCAGTTCTTAAACACTTAATCTTTTTACTAGTCTAATTTTTAGCAAAAGCTTTAAACTCTTTAAGATGACTAAAGACTTTAGATTTGCTTATAAGAAAATAAATCCATGTCCTTCTATAGTCACCTATGAAAGATACAAAATATATAGATTTAGAGATCAAAGGAACATTAACTAGACCAAACACATCAGAATGAATAAGATCCAATACACCAGAAGACTTATGATAACTCAAGTAAAACTGAACACAATTTTTCTTTCCATATATAAAATGTTCACAAAAGTTAAAATCGAGATTACAATCATCTAACCCCTCAATATGGTTTTTATTTTTTAGGGTTCTCATACCCTTCTCACCAATGTGGCCAAGTCTCTTATGCCATAACATTGTCTTCTTAGTAGGAAGCTTAACTTCCAAAGCATGAGCACCCTTAGGTACCCAAAATGCACTACCATCAGAAGTTGATACAACAAATCCTTTAGTTGCTGGTTCCAATGGTGGGGATGAAGTGACTACAACCTCTTTTCTTTAAGTCAGAAGAAATGCATGCCTCTAGCTAAAATAGAGTACGTCTCTGAGTACCCTTAACAACCACCATAGCTCCTCTAGTCATCTTGCACCCTTCTTTTGAGAAGATAACTTGCACACCTGCATCATTCAATTTACTTATAGAAAGTAGGTTTCGTGCCAAGCCTGGGATGTGCATAACCCTAGAGATCCCCTTCACTCGTCCATCAGGGAATCAGATTGAGACTCTTCCACGACCAACAATCTTTAGATGAGAGTCATCACCCAGGTACACTCTTCCACCATCAATCTCTTCATACTTCGTGAACCAGTCTCAATGCAAGCTCATGTGGAAAGATGCACTAGAATCAATCAGCCACACATCATCAGATGCATGGGTTGCCAAGGCTACAATGAAAGCATCACCACCATCTTGTGACTTGCCAAAATCTGAATCTGGGACATTCTTCTTTTTCTTCTTTTCCTCCTCTTTGCATTCCTTTTAGAAATGGCTAGTTTTCCCATAGTTCCAACACATCACCTTGGTATTTCCAAGAGATTTGGATCTCCCACGAGATTTGGATCTACCCTTCTCAGCTTTCTTATCTTTCTTTTTCCCTTTCTCCTTAGGTCTTCCATGAACTGCAAGAGCTTCTTTGGTAGACTCAGATGACTTTCTCCACATCTCTTCAGATAACAGTGAAGACACCACATCATTCATTTTGAAAGTGGATGTGGTACTCCCGATAGCCATAACAAGATGATCCCACGAATCTGGTAAAGAACAAAGTAGGATCATACACCAATCCTCCTCCTCCATATTCACACCAATGGATGTCAATTATGCAACTAGTATGTTAATTTCATTCATGTGATCATCAACAGATCCTCCATATTCCATTCTCAAAGAATATAGCTTCTTTTGTAGGAATAACTTGTTTACCAGGGACTTACCCTGATAAACATCACCAAGTTTCTTCCATAGCTCCTTCGCAATTTTCTCTTCATGAACATTTAATAGGATGGAATCAACCATACAAAGTCTCACAAGACCCCTAACTCTGCAATCTTTGAGATCCCAATCATCTTGGGACATAGCCATTGGTTTTAAACTAGAAATTTCTTCCCATAGGTCTCTATCAATAAGTATGTCTTCCATTTTGAGTTTCCACAACTTGAAATTACTGCCATTAAACTTGTCAACCTCTATTCTTCCGGATGTTCCTACCATCTCTTTCCTGCAACAAGATTTCAAAATACTCTGCATAGACTCCTGCTCAATATAAGATCAGTACGAAAAATCCCTACCCAGTAGCTAGGACCAAAACTGGCCAAGCTCTGATACCAACTAAAAGGAAGCTAGGTGTGTGGAAATCACTTCCTTAACTAATCTAATGAGGGGAGAGGTATGCAAATTCTTTACAACCTTTAAAATTGCAGCAATATGAAACATATATTAGAGATATTACAGTAGCAAACATAAAACAAGAATGTAGATAGAGAGAAGTAGACATAAGATGTACGCGGGGAAAACCTTTTCAGGTAAAAAACCCCACACTCTAAAACCTACACAATGCATTATCTGAAATAATTGGTGTTTACAATAAACTTGCAAAGTAAGTTCTTACAAGAGTTTTCAAATGTCAATTTTGGAGTTATTTTGACAGCATAATAGTACCTGTAAAAACACTATGCAACTACAATTCGAAACTATGCAATATATAGAGATTACAAGGCAAATATTGGGAGCATCTTGGGATAGGGGTGTTGGAATTAGACCGGACAACTGAGAGGGGGGTGAATTAGTTGTCACACAAAATAAACTTTTTCTACTTTCAACCTTCTTTATTAACTTACTATTAGATTAATGATGTAAACATTAGAGCATGGATCAACAACATATGGACAGAAACATAAGCAACACACTTGACACCAAGATTTTGATGTGGAAAACCAGTTAAGGGAAAAACCACAGTGGGGGTTGACCCACAAAGATTTGTACCCTATTAAAAGTACTTTAGTAAAATAGAAGGCACATGCCTTCAAGTGCACTACCCATAGCTCACTACTCAAAAGAGAGGCTCACTGCCTACATAATTTATTTTAGTATAGAAAGAATTAACTGAGAAATAACATCTACTTCATGCCTGGTTTAGTTTCATTGAATGCTCACCAAACTTTGGCTTTGCCCCAAATATTTCTTCTCTAACTCTTCATCAAAACAACTCTTGTTCTTTTGCTTCTCCTCTGCTCTGCTCTACCTTTTGATCCTTTCTTTAGATTATACTATTTTCACATAAGGATAATTTTCCACAACTCATCAACAAGTATTTATATGGTTCATCAACCTTGGAATGAACATCAAAGTCGGCACTACAAACATCAGACTTAATGCGAATCACTAAACTATCAACCAAACATAACAGGGACTCAAATATTCCTTGATCATCTGAAACATGCTTGAATCATTTAGTCAGCAAAGACTGGGAAGAACAACACCAAGAAGGAAATCTTCATTTACAAGTTCAAATTTCAATGCAGACCTCCAATATAGCAGTCACACAATCTAGAGACTTCCACAAGCACATTGAATTCAATAAAAACATCTGTACTCCTCCAAATCATCAGAATCACTTGCATCTTCCTCCGGAATCTCATGAACAAAGTTTGCCATGACTGTCACTTTAGAAAGATTGCTTGCGAACCTCCAAACCATGAACCACTTGAATGGATGATACACACTAACTTACCAAACATGCCTCTAGATCCGCAGATCATCATTCGACATATCCAAAATAATTTGGACTTCTTTTCTATCACTTTGTCTCTTCTGAACACTACAAAATTGGTTCTACTTAGATGGCCATAGCTTCTTCAAATCTTCATGTGAACCCTTCAAAGCTTAACTGGAGCTTCTTTAGACAATCCTCTACTCAGCCATATGGTCTGCATACATTGATCCTCATTAATTTTCTCAATGTCCTCAACAATCCAGTCTTCTACATAGGTAGCAACAAAAAAAGGATATAGTTGATACCAATGGCAACAAGGATATGTTGACATCAATGACAACACTTCTTAGGCACATATTTACAACAATCTCCCCCTTTGTCATTGATGGCAACACATTATGTGAAAAATTGATTTGACCATTAAGACAAGACCTTCTCTCCCTTTCTCTTATCACTTCTGCAATCACTTTCTTCATTGCTCCCCCTTTCATCAACAACTAGTTTTTCACATGAAGTTCTCTCCCCCTTTGACATCAATGGTAAAGGGCACATATTTGTAGTTTTTTTCTCCTTATTTCTATTTTAGACCAAATTCAAAAATTACATGTAGACTACTCCCCTTGAGTAGTATCTCCTTGACATCAATTTGGATCACAAGATGTGACTGTGAATTCTACCAGACTGATGCACTCTAGTGCATCTTAATTTTGATCAGGAGGGTAATGACCCCCAACTTCTCTCTAAGATACTCAAAAGTATCCTTGGGAAGAGGCTTAGAGAAAATATCCACAATTTGATCCTTTGAAGATACAAACTCCAACTTGACTTCATTCTCATTTACCTTCTCTCTCAAGAAATGAAACCTTATGAATACGTGCTTTGTCTTTGAATGCAACACTGGATTCTTTGAGATGCTTATTACACTTGAATTATCATAGAAGATTGTGACCAGCTCCTCAAACACAATTTTGATGTCCTTCAACATTTTTTTATCCATAGAACTTGAGTGAAATTGTTTGTTGTTGCTATATACTCTAGCTCTACTACAGATAGGGATATTGCCTCCTACTTTTTGCTCA
This sequence comes from Cunninghamia lanceolata, assembly GCA_027924645.1. Classification (NCBI taxonomy): domain Eukaryota; kingdom Viridiplantae; phylum Streptophyta; class Pinopsida; order Cupressales; family Cupressaceae; genus Cunninghamia; species Cunninghamia lanceolata. The sequence continues at coordinate 1,908,799 of BSBN01001161.1, forward strand.
GCCAAGAAACCAATCTACTTCCCAAGAAGAATGCACCACCACTAGTACTTTTCCTATCATTCACATCTCCTACCCAATTAGCATCTGTATATGCATGAAGACTAAAGGCATTGTCTTTTGGATACCACAATCCATAATAATTGTCCCTTTGACATATTTAAAAATTCTCTTGACTATTACAACATGGGATTCTTTAGGATTAGCTTGGAATCTAGCAACAAGGCCTACTACATTCATGATATCAGGTTTCGTCTGAGTCAAAGAGAGCAGTCCTCTAATCATTGATCTATACCTTTTCTAATTTACCTTAGTGGAGTCATCATTTTTACTCAACTTACGTCTGATTACCATAGGCATATCTACTGGATTTGAATCTTTCATTCCAAACTTCTTCAATAATTCTTTCACATACTTAGACTGAGATATAAAGATACCTCTATCTGACTGAGTGATTTGTAGACCTAAGAAAAAATTCATCTCACCAAACATGGACATCTCAAATTTACTCTGCATATGATCATCAAATGATATCAAATTTACACATGCTCTCATTTCCACCAAAAATGATATCATAAACAAATACCTCAATAATTAGAATATTCTCATGATCAATCTTGAAGTAAAGATTACTTTCAATAGTGCCTTTGTTATATCCTAGCTTTAGCAGATACTTATCTAATCTTGCATACTAGGCTCTTGGGGCTTGTTTGAGTCCATATAATGCTTTCCTCAATCTGCAGACCATGTCTTTATGATTAGACAACTAAAATCCTTCAAGTTGCTGAATGTAGACTTCTTCTTCTAACTCTCCATTTAGGAATGCTGATTTGACATCCATCTGATAGACCTTGAAATCTTTACAAGCAACAAATGCAAGAAATAACCTAACTACTTTTATTCTTCCCACCGGAGCAAAAGTTTCTTCAAAATCAATTCCTTCTACTTGAGAATATTCTTTACATACCAACCTTGTTTTGTTTCTTACAACTTCACCATCTTCATTTAGTTTGTTCTGGAAGACCCATTTAGTTCCAATCACATTTTTATCCTCAGGTCTAGAAACAAGATCCCAAGTGTGATTCTTTTCAATTTGCATTAATTCTTCTTCCATTTTCCTTACCTAGTTTTCATCTTTGTATGCTTTACTTACTATTTTTGGTTTAATCTTTGAAATTAGACAAAACTCTTCTTGATCTTCAACAATTCTTCTCCTAGTTCGAACACCTTTATTTCTATCTCCTATGATTTGATCTTCAAGATGATTCATCCTTACATACCTGGGAGTTTTTAAATTTTCTTGAACTTCTAATTCTTGAGCTTGTTCCTCAACTTCTGCACTAACCTCTTGAATTACTAGATTTTTCAGATCAATCTAGATCTGAGTCAGAGTTTGTACTTGCCTTTCTTGACTTGGAATTTCATCTTGATCATAAAAATCATATCCACAAGACCTGGAATGTCCTTCCTTGTTCTCATCAACTCTAACATTAGCACTTTCAACAATCTTTTTCAACCTCTTGTTGAAGCACCGGTATTTTTTTCTTTGAGTAGAGTAACCTAGAAAAATTCCTTCATCACTTCTTGCTTCAAACTTGCCTAGATCCTCATCTCTTTTGATATAGCATTTACTACCAAAAACTCTAAAATATCTCATAGTAGGAGGATGACCAAACCTGAGTTCATAAGGAGTCTTACCATAATTGCCTTTGATCTGCACTTAGTTAAGAGTGTAGATAGCAGTAATCACAGCTTCTCTCCAATAAACTTGTGGAACATTTTGTTTCCATCATCATGGTCTTGGCAACTTCTTTAATGGTCTGGTTCTTTCTTTCTACAACTCCATTTTGCTAAGGAGTCCTAGGAGCAGATAACTATCTTTTTATTCCATGCCTTTCATAGAATGTATCAAACTCACCGGAGGTAAACTCTCCACCTCTGTATCTCAAACACTTTATCTTCACACCAATCTCATTTTCCACCATAACTTTGAACACTTTGAATTTGTCAAGAGCTTCTAATTTTTCTTTTACGAAAGTTACCCAAATCATCTGGGAGTAATCATCAATCAAAAACATAAAATATCTATCTCCTTGTACACTCCTAATTCTAGCAGGACCACATAGATCAATATGCACAAGTTCCAATCGTCCACTTGAAAATTGTTCTTTACCTTTGAATGATGTTTTGTTCTATTTACCCAATTGACATTCTCTACACATGTTATCAGGTTTCACAAGTCTTGGAAGATCTCTCATAGCATGAGTAGAACTTATCTTGACAATGTTATCAAAATTCACATGACACATTCTCCTATACCACAACCAACTTTGATCTGTCTGAGCAATCAAACAACTTTTACCAGAACTACTTAATTGAAAGATGTTACCTCTAGTTTGTGTACCAAATGTAATTTTAGTTTCAGATCTTTCCAAGATTTTGCATTTGCCATCCTTGAATCAGAGATCATAACCCTTGTCAACCAACTGTCTAACACTGAGAAGATTATGCTTCAACCCTTCCACATAAAGAACATCATTGGTGTTATTCTTACCATCAAAAGAGATGGATCCTTTGCCACAGATTCTACCAGCCGAGTTATCTCCAAATTTTACAAGCCCACCTTCATATTTTTCAAGGCTTTCAAACTTACTTTTATCATGAGTCATATGATGAGAACATCCACTATCAATCACCCATTCATCTTTTTCAACAACCTGAGTAGCCAAGGCACTTTTCATATTTTCATTGCTAGCAGATTCAGTAGACATCGGATCTTCTTCTTTGATAGCAATGAACACCCAATCATTTTTAGTGGAACCTCCATGATTAGATTCATCATCTATGACTCCTTCTTGTCCATCTTCTTAGACATAATAACATTTCTTCTAACCTTTATTTCTGTTAGGGTTTTGTTTTGAAAACCTCTCTAGACATCTCGAGGCAAAATGACCAATCTTATTACAAGCAAAACATTTGAGTGGCAACTTTCCTTATTACTTACTAGATTCTCTTGGCATTCTTTTGGCAATAAGAACTTCAAGATCTGTAGTCTCAATTTCATCATCTTCAAGATTCTTCCTTGCCTTCACAAATCTATTTGATCTTGTTGAAGAGCTTTCACCTAGATCATATCTTTGTTTTCCATATACATTGGCCTTAAATGTAGATTCAGACTTAGGATGAGAATCACCAAACTCACTTAATTCAGAAGTTACAATTTTGTCAACCAACTAATCTCTTGTAACTTCTGAGATAGTCTTGATCTCCTCTATAGAAACAACCTTATGTTTGTATGAATTAGGTAAAGATCTGAGCACTTTTGCTACAATCTCTGATTCTTCCAAAGTTCCACCAGCACACCTATAATCACACACAAGTTCATTTATCTTTTGCATGTAGTTTGTGATGTTTGCATCTTCACTCATTCTCAGATTTTAAAATTTTCCTCTCAAACTTTATAGCTTGGCACATTTGACAAATTCGTTGCCTTCATACAGATTCTCCAACTTCTTCTAGATTTCATGAGCAATTTTTAGTCCAAATACATTTGTCATTTCTGAATCAGTCAGGGCACTCGACAAGGCTTATTTAGCTTGAAGGTTATTTTTAGCATCTTTGAGTTGATCTAGAGTTGAAGAACCTTTCTCCAGAGGTTTATACTCAACATTGGTTATCACCCAATAAGCATCACCCATGCATTGCAAATGGCACTCCATGCAACTCTTCCAAACAAAATAATTTGTTCCATCAAATCTTGGACTATCCTTCTTGTAAGTTGACAACTTCGATCTCCTCAAGCAGTTAAGCTTCTTTTAGAGGATCTAGCTCTGATACCAATTGTTGGAATTAGACCAGACAACTGAGGGGGGGTGAATCAGTTGTCACACAAAATAAACTTTTTTTGCTTTCAACCTTCTTTATTAACTTACTATTAGATTGATGATGTAAACATTAAAGCATGGATCAACAACATATGAGAAGAAACATAAGAAACACACTTGACACCAATATTTTGACATGGAAACTTGGTTAAGGGAAAAACCATGGTGGGGGTTAACTCACAAAGATTTATACCCTGTTAAAAGTACTTTAGAAAAATAGAAGGCACATGCCTTTGGGCATATTGTCCAGAGCTCACTGCTTAAAAGAGAGGCTCACTACCTACAAAATTTATTTTAGTACATAAGGAATTAACTGAGAAATAGCATCTACTTCATGCCTGGTTCAGTTTCATTGAATGCTCACAAAACTTCTGCTCTACCCCAAATATTTCTTCTCTAACTCTTCATCAAAATAGGTCTTATTCTTCTACTTCTCCTCTGCTCCGATCTGCCTTTTGATCCTTTCTTCAGATTATACTATTTTTGCATAAGGATAATTTTCCACAACTCATCAACAAGTATTTATACACTTCATCAACCTTGGAATGAACATCAAGGTTAGCACTAAAAACATCTGACTTAATGTGAATCACTAAGTGTTGCAAATATGTGCCTAAGTGGTGTTGTCATTGATGTCAACATATTCTTGTTGTCATTGGTGTCAATTGTGCCTCATTTTGTTGCCTGTTTAGGAGACTAGAATGTTGAGGATATTGATAAAATTAATGAAGATTCAATGTTTGCAGACCATATGGTTGTGTAGAGGATTGTTAGAGGTTGTTCCAGTTAAGAATTGAGAAGTTCGCATGAAGATTTGAAGAAGTTATGGCCATCTAAGTAGAACCAGATTTTGTAGTATTTAGAGGAGACAGAGTGATAGTAAGTTGGTCCAGATTGCTCCGTAGTGAAATATTGTGGTCTGCAGATCTGAAGGCATGTTTGGAAAGTTAGCATGTATCATCAACTCCAATGGTTCATGGTTTGGAGGTCCGCAAGCTATCCTTCTAGTTTGGCAGTCATAGCAGACAGTGTTCTTAAGGTTCCATATGAAAATACAAATGATTCTAGTAATTTGGTTTAGAGTGGATGTTATTGGTGAATTCAATGTGCTTGTGGAGGTCTCTAGATCCTGTGGCTACTATGTTGGAGGTCCGCATTGAAGTTTGAGCTTATTTTTGAAGATTTCCTCTTGAAGTTGATGTTCTTCCCATTCTTGGCTAGATGTTCCTAGTGTGTTGCAGATGATCTAAAAAGCTTTTTATGAAGCATGGCATGTTATTAGAGGAAGATTTAAGTCTCAGCTATGTTTGGCTAATAGTGTAAAGATCTGCCGACCTTGTTGATCATTCCAAGGTTGATGAAGTGCATAAATACTTGTTGAAGAGTTGTTAAAAATCATCCTTATACATAATGAATTAAATTTGAAGAAAATATTTAAAGTAGAGAAGAGAAGAAGAGGAATAAAAGGAGTATAGAGTGGAGAGTCAGTAAAGAAGAATTTGAAGTTAGAAGCAAAAGTTTTTGTGAGCCTTCAAAGAGACTGAATCAGGCATGAATGTAGATGCTATTTCTCAGTTCATTATCTCTATATAAATCATAATTTCTTATAGGTAGTGAGCCTCCTTTGAGTAGTGAGCTCTGGGCAGTGCACTTGAAGGCATGTGCCTTCTATTTTCCTAAGTACTTTTAATAGGGTACGCATTTTTGTGGGTTAGCCCCCACCATGGTTTTTCCCTTAATTGGGTTTTCCACGTCAAAAATTTTGATGTTGTGTGTTCATGTTGTTTATGCTCATGTGTTGATTCATGCTTAAATGTTTACACCATTAACTTGTTTGTAAATTAAGAAAGAAGATTGAAAGTGCAGAAAAGGTTAAAATTTTGGGACAACTGATTCACCCCCCCTCTCAGTTGTCCAAACTAATTCCAACACTAAGTTGTTAGCCAAACATAACTGGGACTCAAATATTCCTTAATCAACATGCCACGCTTCATAGAATTACTCTTAGATCATCTGCAACATGCTTGAATCATTTGGTCAGTGAAGACTGGGAAGAACAACAAAACCAAGAAGGAAATCTTCATTGAGAAGCTCAAACTTCAATGCAGACCTCCAATATAGTAGTCACACAATCTAGAGACTTCCACAAGCACATTGAATTCAACATAAACATTTGTAGTCCTCCAAATCATTAGAATCACTTGCATCTTCCTTTGGAACCTCAAGAACATTGTCTACCATGATTGTCACTTTAGAAAGATTGCTTACAAACCTCTAAACCACGAACCAATTGAATGGATGATACACAATGACTTCCCAAACATGACTCTAGATCTATAGATCATCATTTCACATATCCAAAACAATCTAGACTTCTTTCGTGTCACTCTGTCTCTTCTGAACACTACAAAACTGGTTCTACTTAGATGGTCATAGCTTCTTCAAATCTTCATGCAAACCCTTCAAAGATTAACTGGAGCTTCTTCTGACATTCCTCTAGTTAGCCATATGGTCTGAATACATTAATCCTCATTAATTTTCTCAATATCCTCAACAATCCAGTCTTCTACATAGTCAGCAAAAAAAAAGGATACAGTTGACACCAATGGCAACAAGGATATGTTGACATCAATGACAACACTGCTTAGGCACATATTTGCAACAAGGTGTCCACCTTGGCCACATGGCCAATGTCCCACATCAAAGGACACTTGTAATTGCTTCAAATATATCCCTTACATCTGTCATACATGGCAGATTTGACTTTCCCAACATAGGAGTGCTCCACACTAAAAGTAGACTATGACAGATGCTCTTATGCATCTTACAGTTGTCATAGATTTTCCCAACATAACAACCTTAAATGTTGTAAGAGAATCTGTCATACAATGCTAAATATAGCATATTCCTCTTAAGACATTTCATACCCAACTTGGGCGCCCAAAGATGCCTTTCCCTCATGCAAAGATCCTCACCGACACTTGTCATCACATGTCATAGGAATCTCCAAACTTGGCTGTTATGCGTCATAGATTCTATCATATGGAATATTGTCTTCCGCACACTACAAGATGCCGACATATGGAATATTAGTGCCACCTCAAATGGGACACCCAAATCCATGTAGCTTTGACTTGACCATCCAAGTCACATTCCAAGTAAGATGACATGTCACCATGCCACCTCAACTAAGTGACCAAACTGAATGTATAAGTAATTACAACATTAGGCAATAAATTAATATACAAATAAATAAATAATTCTAGGAATTTGCAAAGGTTGAGACACCTTAATTCCCAACATTCAGGATCTAAAGGAAAAAGGACAAAGGTGAACATTTCGGGACAAGGGCACTAGTCCCTGTGTCCTCCACTTTCTTCAGGATTGAAACGAAAGATACAATGCAGATCAATGTCAGTAGGAGATCTAAATTCCATGACAAAAACTATACCTTGGACTAGGGCACTAGTCCCTATGTCTCTGACTATTCCATTTTCTAAAGTTAAAAAAATAGTGAGTTAACAATCTCTATCCTTCTCCTTAGTCTGAAAGGATTTGTCATAATTCATTAATTTGCTTACTATTTTGCTTATTTAGGGTTTTAAGAGTAATTGAACATTCAATTGAGATATTGTTTGATACATATGAGATTTCACATTGTTCCAAGTGGTAGACCAACTTGTAGGTGATTGCTCTCGCTTAGTGGAGATTTAAATCGATTGATATGCCCTTGAAGGTTTGGTGAGAAGGGAGGATTTGCCTTTAAAACCTAAACCAAAACCTTTCCCCCCTTTTTAATCCTAAACAAAACCATTTGAAATGAAACATTTAAACCTTTAAAATCAAAGATTTTATCCTTTGAAATCCAAAAAAATCCAAGTTTGATTAAAAAAACCCATCAAAGCCCAAACATTATCCTTTGTTTAGTGCTATATACTCTCTGTAGTGCTATATTCCAACCAATCAACACCATTATTTTCTGTGTTAGTGCCATTTCCCTCTATTTTTAGTGCCATATTGCTTTACATTAGCACTATTTGAAGATCATATCCAAAACACCTCCTCTAGTCTCTTCACGAATCTCTAAGCTTTATTTGACCTTAGCATTAGGATACCTTGTCAAAACTATCAATGTAATCCAATCCTCCTTTTCTGAGTTCAACCTTTTTCCATATTTCCATTTTCAATCCATCCATGTCATCCAATTTAGACCTTAGAGAAACATCACTTTTATATTCAACCCCAAACCATATTCTATCCATTAATCAAATGTCATATCTCAATCCTTCACTCCATTTCCATAAGGGTTTTTACAAACCCTAATCCAAATTCATTACCCTTTATCCAACCTTAGAGCAATATCTTAACTTTTTGGTCTTTTTCTTTCCCTCAATTCCATCCAAATTTTCTATTACCATTCACATCAAAATGCCAAAATCATTCCAATCTTAGTCTTAGTCTAATTGCCCTCATCATCATCAACCAACAATATTGAAACCTTATCAACCTTATCCAACATCAACATCCAAAATCAAAATCTATCCAAACTTATCATCAACATCAAACATCAAACCATCAACATCCAAAATCAAACCAACATCCAAAGTATCCTTCAGATCAAGTTTGTGCAAAGTTTAAGTCTAGATCTCGTCATCCTCTAATTTATGAGGTGCTTATGACTTTGTCTACCTTAAGCTCTCTTGTAAATTAGCCTTTTATCAACCCTTAGATAAGTTGATTTAGGATCCTAAACAACTCCTAAGTTGATGAACTCTAAGGTATCCCATTTTACTTGATGTTCATTAGTCTACCTTCAAGTGAAATAATCCTTTCTTTTTTTCTTAAGGTCATTAGTCCACCCTAGGTGAGGAGAGAACATCCATTTGAAATCCAAAGATCTAGACTTATTTGAGATCTCTGTTGATTTGAATAATCCTTTTAAAACATCATCAAATTTGACCAACATCCTTAACGACCCAATCCTATCCAGAATCACTTTTTAAACTATCCTTGGCCAATTTTTTATTGTCCTAAGTATACTTTACTCATCCATCCCCAAAATCAGCATCCTCAAAATTTGTCCTAACTATCCTTTCTAATCATCCATCATCCTCAAATCTTATCATCATCCCTAAACCTATTTACCTTTTTTCATCCATCCATCCAATTACCTTTGATCTTTGAAGTCCAATCTCTAAGGTCTCTCATAAAAAAAAATCATCCTCATATCCCATCATTTATTCATTTTATCCTTGGGTCTAATACTTTGAGATTCATTCTCTAAGGCTAAGCCCTCATTTATAATCACATCACCTATCCATACCTTAATCACACCCAATCCATTGCATGTCCTTGACAAGGTCCAACGCTAGGAAAAATAAGGAGATGGAACCTTTTAGAATCACTTTTGGGATGCCTAACACCAACAATCATCCCTTGATGCCAATTCTATGATAAATCCTTTTGGAATCCAATCACAAGGTCCCCCAACCAACATCAATAATGTGGATCAAGATGTCTTAGAATTAATGCAAGACACTGATTCCATGGACATACTAGATAGTGTCCTAAAGTCAGATCCAAATAGATATCTTGAATTCCTCATTCAAAATGGTGCTGCCATACCCACCTCTTCACAACCATCCTCATCTAATACCATCCCTAATACATCCCAAACCTCAAATACTACCACAATTCCCACTTCCACATCAACCTTAACAAATCCTATCTCCACATCAACATCAACTATAACCATATCCACAACCCAAATCACTCTCCACATCCCCAACAATGCCATGTACACAACTACTTCCATGAGTGTACCCCAACTTGATGCCAACATTATAGACTTCATAACACATTTCTTTTCCCAACCACCCTATAACACAACTAACACATGTAGAAACCCCTTATCTAACTCCACATACACACAACCCCCCATCTCTCATCAACCTATCTCATAACCACCTATTATGTCATCTTTCATTCAAAATCCTAACCAACAACAAATTCCACCACACATCATACAACAACTTATTTCCTATCAACAACACTAAGCCCAACAAAACCAAATTTAAAACCCACCTCAACATCAACAAATCCATCGTTTCCTACAATAATTAATCCATCAACAACAATCACACATGCCACAACCTCCACCAACCCAAGATTTATCTAGCATTGTGCAAAAATTCATCCAAAAGGGTGATGATATGCAACATGGGCACAAGAGAAAACAATATTCCTTCGAAGATATTTTCCCATATCTATTTGATAGAACTATTCCCATGCCACCTTTCCCTAAAAATTTTGAAATGCCAAAATTTGACAAATACAAAGGGAAAGGGGACCCTAGGGAACACCTTAGGGATTTTTACATTGCTTTCCTAGAAGTCTCATACAATGACACATACTTGATGAGACTCTTTCCTAGAAGCCTAGGTGGTCAAGCCAATGAATGGTTTGCTCATCTTCCCCCCGACATCAAAACATTCCATGAGCTTGTAGATAAATTTGTAAATAATTTCTCCTATAACTTTGAACATGAAATATCCATGACAAACCTTTGCAACATGAGAAAAAATAATGGGGAATCCTTCGCTGCCATTTTACAAAGGTGGAGAAGCCTAGCAAGAAAACTCCCTTGGCCTATTCCCAAGAAACAATTAGTCACTATGTTTGTGACTAATTTAAATCAGTAAATGGGATTCCACCTAGAAATCCAATGCACATAAACCTTTGAGGAGGTCATAGATAAAGGAACAACCATAGAGAGTGATGCAAGAACATCCTTGGTTGCAGAGCAATCTTGCATCAACCAAAAAACATTTGCATTCTTTCTTTTCTTGCAGTTTCAATTCAATTCAGTCACTTACAGTTTCAAAATTTTGTACCACATTTTATAGCATCTTCAATATCAGATCCCATGGAGAAGGTCTCAACATCTACATAGTGTCATCTACATCATATTTAGATTTCAAGTGATTTGGATTTGTTTCTAGAAAGTTATCGCTATCAAGAGATCATCAATTTTCATAGAACAGAGTATCCAAATAGGCAGTTGAAGGAGAAGGTTTGTAGAACACTTCCATGACTTACAGAGCCTAATGAAACATCTTACATGGCACATAAGGATTAGATAGACCTTCCCTAAGGTTTGCACCAAGTTTCATGCATTTGTAGAGCAATACTAGATGCTGTAGGGCATCCTACCTTGTTTCTACATGCTACATCTTTCATTGGAGTTTGTGACCTCTTGTGGCTGACATGGAGGATTATATGAGCTTGAAGATAATATATATACATATCTTAGATGCATTAGGGAGTTAGTTAGTTGATTTCATAAGATAGATAGCAGAATTCTTTCCGAAAGGCACCTTCAATGCCATACCTTTCATATTTGTTGTAACCTATAAAGTAGGCATGTGAGCGCTTTGATTGTAGCATGCATGTTGCCGGTGTATGAGCATTGTAATTATTTGATATTCTAAATATATGAATATTCCATTACATTCTATGATTGTGTTGTTTCCGTTGTGTTTACTCTAGTTGCATGGTTTGGACAGTTCATTCTTTGAACCCTCAGGCCATGACTGCACCAAGTGGTATCAAAGTGAAGCTTTAAATCCTTTGGGAAGTGAAGGCATTTCAAAAGATATTTTGGTAAATAGAGCACTGACTTGAGGTAGTCTACTTGTGTTTGTCAACAAAGTGTTGATTGTGAGGTAGTTGCCACCTTTTAGTCAGATCACCGAATTGAGGCAATTGTACCAAATCCTAGGAAGATATGCTGCCAAGGAGGGTGTCTGCTATGGCCAATGTTGCCAGAAGAATGGAAGAAATTATTGAGATGATGAGGACAATGAAGGTTAGATTTGATGTTGTAGAAGAATAAAGTAGAAGAGGACTAAACCATATACATGATGATGAAAGTGATGATGAAGAATTTCAATCTTCTAACTAAAATGAAGAAGCCCTAGAAGATGATGAATTTGATTTGGTGAAGATGTTGAAAGCTATTTATAAAATTGGAAAGAGACCTAGAGTGGAAGTAATGAACTATACTAGAAATTTGAATCTGTAGGAAATTATTGACTGATAAATGATTTGGAAGAATACTTTGAATATGAAGAAATTGGTCTGGAGAGAGTAAGATTTGCAAAAACTAAGTTGAAAGGACATGTTGCTATTTGGTAGAAAGAAGTTTAATTGGATAGAAATAGGAGAGGAAAATAAAAGATCATGGTGTTGGATAGAATGGTGACAAAGTTAAAGAATCAGTTCATACCTGTTGACTATGAGTTGGAACTATTGAAGATATTGTAAAACCTAAGGCAAAAGGAGAAAACTATGAAGGAGTATACTGAGGAACTTCATAAGAAGATCATAAGGACTAGACATAGTGAAGCAAGAAAGGAGAAATTGGAAAGATACATAAATGGATTGAGGATAAACATTCAAGAAGAACTAAGTGTGGTAAGGATGACAATAATAGAAGAAGCATATTAGTTTGCATTGAAAGTTGAATAAGAAGGATGAGCCAAGACAAAGAGGTAGAGAAGGTAAATTTCAAAGAGGTAGAACATATTCTAGAGGAGAAAGATCATATGTAGAGTAGAAAAAAGAAAGTAGCCATATCAGAAGGAAGAAAAGGAAAATAATTCTTACTACAGATGGAGAGATGATAGAAATTTCTACTGCAACAATAGAGGAAATCATAGTTCTTACCACAATGAAGGACATAAGAGAGATGAAAGAGGGTTTGATAAGAGGTCACTCAGAGGAACTCATTTTAAGTGTGGAGGTGAAGGACATAGAGAATTTGAATGTCACTAAGGAAGTACAAGAAAGAGGATAGCTCGAATAATGCAAGAGCAACTTATGTGGAGGAAGAACATGTTGGATCACCTAGTTTAGTGGGGAACTTAGAGAAAGGAGAATCATTAGTCATGAGGAGAGCACTATTTCAAGTAGAGACAATTGAGGAACCACTGTAAGGTTATACCAGATGTAAATTAGGAGGTAAATATTGTAAGGTTATCATTGATAATGGTAGTACTGATAATTTGGTTTTAGAGGAGTTGGTGACTAAGCTAAACCTAGAAAGATTAAAACACCCTAAGCCCTACAAGATAGCATGGATTCAAGATGAACATAAGGTACTGGTGAGTGAACAATGTTTGGTGAAATTTCATATAGGATCTTCTAATGATGAGGTATTGTGTGATATTCTAGAGATGGATGTGTGTCATATATTGTTGGGGAGACCATGTCAATATGATAGGAAAGATATACATGATGGGAGAAAGAATACTTATACTATAACATCAAATGGGAAGAAACATATCTTGATACCTTTGGAAGATGAAGCTAAAATTGAAGTATGTGGAAATGCTAGAAACTATTTAGTAGGTGGAAGGAAATTTCTAGATGGATTGAGACATAAGAATATGTGTTTTTCTTTAATTCCTAAGAATTGCAGAGACCTAAGTGTAGAGACTGTTATCGAAAAAGTAGAAGAACCACCACCAAAGGAGATAACTAAATTGTTGATAGAGTATGAAGATACCATATTAGATAATGTACCTAAAGGATTGCCACTAATCTAGAATATCCTCATCATATGGACCTTATACCTGGAGCAATTTTGCCTAACAAAGTAGCATACTGGATGACACCAACAGAAAATGCAGAGCTAAATAGATAGATACAAGAACTGTTGAGGAAAAGATTGATCAAAGAAAGTTTAATCCCATGTGCGGTACCTACAGTACTGGCACCAAAGAAAGATGGAGAATGGAGGATATGTACAAACTCTAGAGCAATCAATAAGATCACAGTTAAGTATAGATTTCCATTACCAAGAATGGATGACATCATAGACTATTTGAACAAAGAAAAGTATTTCACAAAGATAGATTTGAAGAGTGGATACCATCAGATAAGGATCAGAGAAGGAGATGAATGGAAGACTACATTTAAGACAAATGAAGGACTGTATGAATGGTTAGTGATGCCTTTTGGATTGATTAATGCACTGATTACTTTCATGAGGTTGATGAATGAGGGTTTGAAGAAATTCTTCGGTAAGTTTATCATTCTATACTTGGATGATATTCTAATTTTCAATAAGACAAAAGAACATTTGTGGCATATTAGACACGTAATGCAGAGGTTGAGAGAAGAGAAATTGCTTATAAACAACAAGAAATGTAGTTTCATGAAGGAAGAATTGGTATATTTTGGATTTGTGATTTTTGTGGAAGGATTGAAGATGGAACCTTAGAGGGATAGAGCAATTGTTGAGTGGCCAACACCTGTGAACATTGGAGAGGTAAGATCATTTCATGGATTGGCAAATTTCTATCAAAAGTTCATCAAAAATTTTAGTTCAGTATGCACACCAATGATAGAGACAATCAGAGGTGAAAAAAGGGATTTTAAGTGGACATCAGAAGTAGATAAGAGTTTTGAATTATTGAAGTAGAAATTGATAGAGCAACTAGTGTTAGCATTATCGGATCTTAATAAAGTATTTCAAGTAGATTGTGATGCCATTGGAAGTGTAATAGGAGCAGTACTAAGTCAAGAAGGGAGACCCATAGCATATTTCACTGAGACGTTGAATGATGCAAGGAGAAGATATTTAGTTTATGATTAGGAGTTCTATTCCATAATTCAAGCTTTAAAAAAGTGGAGACATTACTTGTTTCTTAAGGAATTTGTGTTGTACAATGATCATCAAGATTTATAGTATTTGAATAGTCGAGGAAAGATGAATCAGAGACATATGAGATGGGTAAAGTTCATGCAGAGTTACACATTTGTATTGAAGCATAGGAGTGGGAACTCAAACAAAGTTGTAGATGCATTGAGCAGAAGAAGGAATTTGCTAACAAAGACGAGAGTAGAAGTATTAGGATTTGAAGAACTGAAGCATATGTATGAAGAAGACCTTGATTTTGTAGAAACATGGAAAGCATGTAAGGAACATGTTGTGACAAATAGAAGTCAATGGCTAGATTATATTATTTTGGAGGATATGTTGTTCAAAGGAAATCAATTGTATATACCTAAGATTTCAATGATAGACAATTTGATAAAGGAGAAGCATAGTGGTGGATTAGCAGGACATTTTGGGATTGACAAGATAGTAGCTTTGGTAAGTGAATATTACTTTTGGCCTTAGATATATAGGGATGTAAGAAAGTTTGTTCAGAGTTGTAGAGTTTGTGAATTTGCAAAAGGGAGTAGTCAAAATACTAGTTTGTATAAATCTTTGATAGTATCGGAGAGACCTTGGGAAGATATGAGCATGGATTTCATATTAGGATTACCAAAGACATTTAGGAGATATGATTCTATACTTTTAGTAGTAGAAAGATTTTCAAAGATGTCACATTTCATTCCTTATAAGAAGACAAATGATACAGTACATGTTGCTGACCTATTATTCAAGGAGATTGTGAGATTGCATGGATTACTTATGAGTATAGTTTTAGATAGAGATACAAGATTCATTCAATATTTTTGGAGGACATTGTGGAAGAAGATGAAGGCAAACCTAAAGTTCAGTTCAACATTTCATCCACAGATAGATGGACAAATAGAAGTGGCAAATAGGAGTTTGGGTAGCTTTTTGGGATGATTACTAGGAGACAAAGAAGGAAATTGGGATCTAATCCTACAGCAAGAAGAGTTTATATATAATAATTCAGTGAGTAGGAGTACATGGAAGACACCATTTGAGATTGTGGCTAGAGTAAAACCTAGAGGAGTTGCAAAGCTGAGAGATATTAGTATGGAGAACAAGAGAAGTATAGAGGCAAAAGAACTTGTAGGATACATGGAGACTCTACATAATCAGGTCAGGAAGTATTTGGAGGAGATGAATAGAAAGTATAAGAAGCAAGAAGATGAGAAGAGGAGACAAAGAATTTTCAGTGGGAGATAAAGTAATAGTATATCTAAGAAGGGAGAGATTTCTAGTAGGGACATACAATAAGCTGAAGATGAGGAAATTTGGACCATGTAATATTCTTTAGAAATTTGATTTAGGAAATGCATATGAAGTGGAGCTAACTGAGACATTGGGTATATCACCTATATTCAACATTGTAGACCTATATCAGTATCATGAGGGAGAGTCAAGTGACAACATTGGAGAAGGATGGAAGGATCAGTTCCCATAGCAACCACCAGAGTAGATAGAGGACATCTTGGATAGTAGAGATGGATGTAGTACCTGAGGCAATCAGTACAAAGAATACCTAGTAAAGTGGAAAGGAAGACTGAAAGAATATTCATCATGGATATCTTAGACTAAGGTAGACCACCTTGGTTTTCCTCTAGCCCCATAAAAGTGAGGGACTCACTTTTTCAACAACGCCAGGTGTCTGATGCAGGAACATCCTATGTTATAGAGAAATCTTGCATCAACCAAAAAATATTTGTATTCTTTTTTTCTTGCATTTTCAGTTCAGTTTAGTCATTTGTAGTTTCAACATTTTGTATCATATTTTACCGCATCTTCATATCAAAGCTCACAAAGTAGGACTTAGCATCTACATAGTGTCATCTACATCATATTCAGATTTCAAGTGATTTGGATATGTTTCTAGAAAGTCATCTCTATCAGAAGATCATCACTTTTCATAGAACAGAGTATCCAAATAGTCAGTTGAAGGAGAAGGTTTGTAGAGCAATTCCATGACTTATGGAGCCTAATGGAACATCGTACACAACACATAAGGATTAGATAGACCTTCCTTGAGATCCGCACCAAGTTTCATTCATTTGTAGAGCAATACCTGATGTTGTAGGCCAACCTACCTTGTTTCTACATGCTACATCTTTCATTGGAGTTTGTGACCTCTTATGGTTGATGTAGAGATTTCTATGACCTTGAATATGATATATATACATCTCTTAGATGCACTAGGGATTTAGTTAGTTGATTTCATAAGATAGATAATGGAATTCTTTCTAGAAGGCACCTTCAATGCCATATCTTTCATATCTTTTGTAACCTAGAAAATAGGCCTTTGATCCCTTTGATTGTAGCATGCATGTTGCCAGCATATGAGCATTGTAATTCTTTGATATTATGAATATATGAATCTTCCATTGCATTCTATGATTATGTTGTTTTCATTATGTTTACTCTAGCTACATGGTTTGGACAGTTCATTCTTTGAACCCTCTAGCCATGACTGCACTAGAGAGAGTCCTCATCGGAAAGCGGGGTATCAAAATTTACAATAGTGACAATAAAAACAACAACAAATGCAACAACAACAACAACAATACCAACACCTCCAACACAAACAATAACACTCAATCCAATGATAAACCCTTCTTTTGGGGTAAAAAAACACCCTCAACAATGGTGTCATTGATGTGAAGGCCATCCAAAACATACAAACCACCACACCATCAAATCTATCCACAAGCAACAATGTATATATTCCTAAGGGACCACCAAAATAAAACAATGCACCCAAGAGGAGATTCACACCCTTGGGTGAACCTATCAAGGATGTTTTGTGAAATCTCATGAAGAAAGATCTAATCTCATTGCCACCCATTCATCCCTATGATGAAAACCAATTTAAACCCTCTTGATTTGATGAAAATGCCTATTGTGAATACTATCATGTGAAAGGGCATAAAACATCTAACTGGATGAGGTTGAAACATTGCATCCATGATCTTGTAGATAGAGGTGACATAACCATTAACCAACCTTGAAAGCAATCACCTAATATCAACCTAGGAGAATACAAGGATCCACTTCTAGATCACAACAAGGGAAAGGCCTCTTCCTTGAACCAATCCTACAATGTTATGCTACCTCCCTCTTCTTTCAACTCCATTATTGGTCAAATAGAAGATTCTTCCAATCATGTCAATACTATCACCTTTAGATCCAAGACACCCCATTGTGTTGTTACCACTCATTGTGGCTGCATCTCCATCTGCCAAGTCCCCACCAATGATCAACTTTCTACATCTGCACCTCCCAATACTCCATCCACTCACAAGTATAATCTACTTGATCACCTCAAAAAGACCCCTTATCAAATTTCCATCTTTGAGTTGCTTCGTACATCCGTCCACAAGGACATCCTTGATAGGCTTGATGGAAACCCAAGTCCCTACCAAATTGAATGTTGATCAATTCCAAGCCATGATGGGACACATCACCTCACCTCATCATCTCACCTTATCTGAGAAAGACTAACCCACCTTTAATACCTCACATAATGAAGCCCTTCACATTGAAGTCCTAATCCATAAACATACCATCAAATGAGTCTGAATAGATGGTGGCTCTAACCTAAATCTTTGCATTCTAAAACTATTAAAACACTTGGGATACTCTAATGTGGTTGTGGACTCTAGTGAGTGTATAACCATCAAAGGATATGATGATATTAAAAGATTGTCTAAGGGCACCATTATATTTCCCATTTAAGTGGGACAAAAGATTTTAGAAACTAAATGTCAAGTTCTTTATCTTGACATCCCATATAACATTATCCTCAGCTGACCATGGATCCATGCCATGCAATCCATTCAATCCACTTTTTATCCATGCCTAAAATTTCTATATAACAGCACAGAAGTCACTATCTATGTCGATCCCCATTCTTTCCAATACTGCAACTTTTTAGAAGGACATTATAAACTTTATACCCTTACAACAATGCCACCACAGCATCCACCACTAACACCAATCCAAAATCTCCCATTTCATACATTGATCCTTCCAACATAACATCCACATTGCAAACATCCACCCCTCCCAAGGTCAAGATTAAGATAAGTGACATGGGATGTGGATAATATGATCTGCATGGAACATTCTAGGTAGGCTTACTCCCACCATCCCCTAAGACATTTGGGGCTCCTAAGGATGATGAAGTTTCCATGGTAATCATCAAATGTAAGCCATCTTCCATCTTCGAGCACAATCACTTCATAGAATAAGATGTCGTCGAAGACATATCCTCTTGGTTATACAAAGATGAAGATGAATAACAAGAAGCTCCTATCCTCCCAACCAATATCTATGGAAAGGGTCTTGAGATTGTCAAATACATGGGTTACAAAGGACAAGGTGGCATGGGCCTAAATGAATAAGGAATTATTGAACCTATTCAAGCAACAAGGAATCCTTTTCATCGTGGGATAGGATATGGAAAAGAAGAGTTGACCCCCACCAAACTTGAGTGTATCTTGAGTGAGGATGCTAGGTCTTTCCCTATGATTGATAACATCAACAAAGGGGAACACCAAGAATCCTTCACTGATTTTGTCAAGATTTTTGAATCATCCATAAACACCATCTACACCCTAACAACCATGCCATCAACATCTAATGATCTACATCTTGTCTACCCCCAACTCATAGATTGGGACCAACAAGGGCCTCCCATCCTTGATGTTACACAAAATGACGAAGCTACTGTAGAATTCCTAGGGGTTAGGGATCATATGCCCCTTAGAGACCATAGAGCTGGATACATCATGGAAATCAATACATCCACATACTTTGGGGAGACAATCCAATCTCTTAATCACAAAAGTATGAAAATAAAAATAACATCCCCTATTGAAAACCACTTTGTAGCACTTTTAGTTGACAAAAAAATCAAAATAAAGGATGTATCCCCTAGTGAAAACCTCCTTGAGGCACTAAGGGATGAGAGAA
The DNA here is from genome assembly GCA_027924645.1 of Cunninghamia lanceolata. Lineage (NCBI taxonomy): Eukaryota > Viridiplantae > Streptophyta > Pinopsida > Cupressales > Cupressaceae > Cunninghamia > Cunninghamia lanceolata. The sequence continues at coordinate 1,928,395 of BSBN01001161.1, forward strand.
TGGATCCCCCCTAAGTACCAAAATTGTATCAAGAGAGATCACCTATCTTAGTAGAAGCATCACATGAAATGAACCTTGGAATTTAGAAGTACCCAAGATCACATTCCGAGAAGAATCCCTCATAGCAGTAGAACAAGAGGCCTTTTTATCCTTCTTTAAGAAAAGAAGTCATAACTTTGCATGGACCTATGTTGATATGTTGGGATTGGCTCCCGCACTAGTTGTCCATCATCTTGCTATACATCTTGATGCAAAACTAGTAAAACATAAGATAAGAAAAATGAATCCACAAGTGGCACTCCTCATCAAAGAAGAACTCAAGAAGCTCCTAGATGTGGGATTCATTCATCCTATAGACTATCCTAAATGGATATCTAACATTGTACCTGTAGAAAAAATCATTAGGGGCATCCATTGTTGCATAGACTTCAGATATATTAACAAGGTATGCCCTAAAGTTGAATTTCTGTTACCCAACATAGATATCATCGTGGACCTCATTGCTGGACATGAAATGTTGTCCCTAATGGATAGATTTTCTAGTTATAACCAAATCAGGATAGGAGAGGAAGACTAACACAAGACGTCTTTCATATGTCCATGGGGAACCTACTGCTAGGTTATGATGCCCTTTGGGTTGAAAAATGTAGGAGCCACATATCAGAGAGCCATGACAGTCATTTTCCATGACCTTTTCCATAGTATAATGGAAGATTATGTAGATGATTTGCTGGGAAAATCAAATACTAGGGAAGATCACTTGAATGTGTTGGAAAATATCTTTGACAGATTAGAAGAATATAAGGTGTGGCTAAATCCTAAGAAATGTGTCTTTGGAGTCACCTCTGGAAAACTCTTAGGGTACATTGTATCAAGAAGAGGAATAGAAGTCAACCCTGCTATGGTTAAGGCTATAGTGGACATGCCTCCAACTAAAATGCTCAAACAACTCCGTAGCCTTCAAGGGAAACTTTAATCCATCTATCGATTCATAGCACAACTTGCAGATAAGTGTTAACCATTCCAAAATCTTCTCTAAAAAATACAACATTTGTATGGGATGACAAGTGTCAAAAAGCTTTTGAACAACTAAAGGAATATCTTGCTATGCCACCCATCCTTATTCCACCAAAGCAAGGGCAACCCCTCCTATACATCTCAGCAATAGAAACAACAATAGGGGCCTTGCTAGCACAACATGATGAACAAGGAAAAGAGAGTGCCATAGATTATATCAGCAACACTTTGGTGACCTATGAACTAAATTATACCCCTATTGAATGACCATGCTTCACAGCTATCTTTACCTCATAGAAGCTAAGACACTATATGCACAATCATAAGACAAAGCTCATTGCCAAAATTGACCCACTCAAATATTTATTGACTAGAGCATCTCTCACGAGACGAATGGCCAAGTGGGTTATGATCCTAAGTGAGTTTGACATTGAATACATAGAACAAAAAGCCATCAAAGGACAAGTGGATGCTGATCAATTAGTCGATGCACCCATTCTGACAGAGCAGCCATTTCTTTCATAATTCCTAGATGAGTCTATACTTACAGTAGCACCAGCAACAGATACATGGAAAACATATTTTAATTGATCCTACACACATCATGGTTTAGGGCCAGGCATTTTGTTTGTTACTTCTCAGGGAGACACTATTCCAAAATCCTACAAAATAACATTTCCATGCACAAACAATGTAGCAGAATATGAGGCCCTCATCATGGGACTTTACATGGCCATCCAATGGAAGATTTAGAAGCTTACAATTTATGGTGATTCCCAACTAGTTATTAGACAAGTCAACAATGAATACAAAACAAAAGATGACAAGCTCTTGCCATATAAAAGAATGGTTGATGGTTTCAAGACTACTTTCACGACATCCATTTTGAGCAAACACCAAGGTTGAATAACAAAGAAGTAGATGCCATGGCTACTATAAGATCTCTGGTTGACATGAAAAAGGATAGTAAAAAATGTGAGTTTCTGATTGAAGAGCTTCCAATGCCTACTTATGATGTCCCGCAATCTAAGATAGTATGTAACATTGTTGGTCCCCTATCTCCATGGTACCAAGAGACCTACATGTACCTACATGAAAACATCATTCCACCCAACCTTACATCCACACAACACCGTACTTTCATCTTCCAAGCCTCTCACTTCACCATCATAGGTGACACCCTCTACCAAAAAATTCTTGATGGTACTCTTTTGTGATGCCTTAATTCTGGGGAAGCTGAAGTGGCCTTACAAGAAGTACATGAAGGTATTTGTGGGGTACACTCTACTAGACCTACTCTAGCAAAGAAGATTCTAAGGACATGATACTACTGGACCACCATGGAAGAAGACACTCATCAATTTGTAAAGAAATGTCTACCATGTTAGCAACATGGTGATCTTATCCATGCACCAGCACAGGAACTACAACTGATCACAACTCCTTGGCCCTTATCACAATGGGGAATTGATCTCGTAGGTAAAATTAACCCACCTGCATCCAATGGACATAAATTTATTATCACCACTACTGAATATTTCAAAAACGTGGGTAGAAGCCATTCCACTCACTTACACGACTGACATTCAAATTGCAAAATTCATCCTCCACTACATAATATGCCATTATGGCATCCCCATTTCCATCACCATGGACAATGGGAAACCTTTCAAGAACCAAGAAGTTTGCACCCTTTGTAAAAAATTTCACATCTAATATCACTTCTCTACATCGTATTACCCTCAAGGTAATGGTCAATCCAAAGCTTCTAATAAAACCATCTTATGCATCCTAAAAAAGATAGTTAATGAAGTCAGCAATGACTAGCACCTTCATCTTAATCCCACCCTATGGGGTTATTGCACAAGCATTCATACCCCCATAGGAGCCACTCCATACTCTTTAGTATTTGGTTCCAAAGGTACTTTGCCTATCGAGGTTGAGCTTCCTTCTGTGAGAATCTCATTGCAGAATATCATTACTAAGGAGGAGTATCGAGTTGCATGCGTAAATGAGATAGAATTATTGGATGAAAAATGTCTGAGTGCTCCAAACCATCTCCAGGCCTATTAGAATCGCCTATGTAGAACCTATAACAAGAAGATTAGGAACTGCTCATTTGAGATAGGTGACATTGTTGTTATGGAAAATTAGAGGAACCTACAAGAGTGCCATAAGAAAGGAAAATTTGAGCCCAATTGGTTAGGACCCTATGTCATCACAACTAGCTATGGATCAAAAGCCTATTAGTTGGCAACACCTAAGGGGAAGCCTCTGGATGAGCTGATGAACATCATGCACCTAAAAAAATTCTATGCCTAACCCATCGAGTATCCCAAGTCAAAAATTACAAAAAAATCAAGAAAGCAAAAAATTGAAAAAAAAATAGAAATTAAGAAAAAGCCTGAGTGAAATAAAGTCATCCAATGGTGAAAATCACTTCGGTGAGACCTTGGATAAGTACCATGGTGAAAACCTATCTCAAGTGCCATGTGTAATGGCCGGTCCTACCATCTAATAAGTCCTCATAACTAGTCAGTAATTCATATCACTCAATATCCTCTCCATCCCATGGCTTGGAAGAATAAACATTCAACCTCAAACCATCACATACCATTATCACCCACCCAAGGTAGATTTCCAAGACAATGGACTCTTGTATGCCTTCCTTGTACAACATAAAATTTGAAAAAATCCTAAAAAATCATAATATCACCAAAAAATTAAAAAAGCAAAAAATCCAAAAAAACCAATAAAATCAAAAGTGAAGAAAAAACCGAGTGCAATAAAGCCATCCAATTGTGAAAATCACTTCAGTGACACCTTGGATAAGTATCATGGTGAAAACCTATCTCAAGCACCATGTGTAATTGCTGATCCTACCATATAATAAGTCCTCATAACCATTTAGTACTTCATATCATTCCATATCCTCTGCATCCCATGGCTTGGAAGAGTAAACATTCAACCTCAAACCATCCCATCCCCTTATCACCCACACAAGGTGGATTCCCAAGTCAGTGGACTCTTCTATGCCTTCCTTGTATAGTGTAAAATTTTAAAAAATCCAAAAACATCATAGAATCACCAAAAATCCAAAAAAAATATAAAAACCACGAAAACCCAAAAACATTAGAAAATTCAAAAACCCCTAAAAATAAAAAAATTACAAAATCCCAAAAACAATCCCAATCATCATAATCATCCAACTAATAAAATGCATTATCATCCCATTAACCCCGAACCATCCCTACATCATCACTACAAACTAGAACTACACATTCATCACCACCTGCATCTTGATGTGCCTTGATCCCATGGATACATGGTATGTAGCTAATCTGGAATATGAAGGAAGTATCTAGTATGCAGGTACAAAAGATGCACCCATCCAACCCATTTGGATGGTCACTATCCCCTGAGCTTACTAAATCTAAGAGCAATACAATTCCTAAGCATAATATGAGAAATATTATATCTCACACAAAAATCATCAATCAACAAAACAACTACAATCATAACACATGGCCTACTATCCTTTTTTCTCATCCTTTGAATTTTATTCAACATCATCCTACTGATTCATGCCTTAATGGATATATCATTCCTACAATAGGAAAGAACCTATTATCTTATCAAATCAACACTTATTTTGGAAAGAGATACAATGGCTATTTGTTTGGTTCATTAGTCTTTTTGATTATTGATTTTTATCTTTTGTCTTGTTCTAAGGATCATTCCAAAGCTACCTTGATCTCACTATATCATGGTATGTGGCAGAAAACACCTGGAAGGGGGCATGGTCATTGTTTGTATGCTATGCTTGTGGGTTGGTCTCGTTACTCCAAGACTAGTATTCATATCTTTTAGATATATGGTCTGTTCTAGCATATTATTCCCCTTTTGCATCTAAGGTTCATCATACCTTCTATGTGTTAAGGACTTATGCTATGAGTCCCCTTCCCTCATCTAGGTAAGATTATACTACCGTGGGCATACATGGGATCATCTAATTGTTTGTGGGTATAGTCCATGCAAAGAAGGATATATCATTACCTTGGTCTTTCATACTTTGGTGAAAATATCCCCTTTTTCTATAATAAATATAGGAATGCTCTTAAAAATATCAACACACTACCCCATCCCAACCCATCATCCTTAATCTACCCTCATCCCCCATCCATCAAATCATTACCTAGGATTTGCATTTAACCAACCCAATACCCTAATCAATTCCATCCTCTACTCATTTCAATCTCATCCCCTCAACCACCCTAACAAGCTCCTATCCACCATCTAATAACTATTCTAACAAAAAGTCCCTGTAACAATGTGGCATCTAGTGACCTCGTATCAAGTTATCCCAACCATCCCTAAACCTATCACAACCATTCCCCAAACCTCCTAACCCCATCTCCCATGATTCTAAGCATCATAATGTATCATGACAAGCATCTACCATCCTAGATATACAACATCAAACCACCATAACATTGCATACCATTAATCACCACAAATTACATTTCATTCATCCATCTGCATAATATATGTTTATTAATCTGAGCATATATTTCCAATACGTTTCATTCATCCATTTAGATAATATATGTTTATTAATCTAAGAATATATTCTCATTTACATTTCATTCATCCATATGCATAATATATATTTATTAATCTGAGCATATATTTCCATTACATCTCATTCATCCATCTGCATAATATAAGATTATTAATCTAAGCATATATTTCCATTATATTTTATATACACCTAAAAATGACACAACACTGTCTAAATAAATATTTTTAATATTTATTCAAGTCTACCTTCCTCTATCAATAAATAAATAATTAAATTTATTTATTCGATTCATATTCCTCTAAGTTAATTAAATATCAAAATATTTAATTATCTCTTCTTAAGTCAAAATTAAATAAAATCCTTTATTTAATTAAATTCTTCCAAGCAATTAAATAATTCTAAATTATTTAATTATGTCAAGTCTATTCTTCCAAATTTAAAATAAATCATTTAAATTTATTTAAATCCTCTTAGTCTCTAAAATAAAATATAATTAAATATTTTATTTTATTCTTCTATCTTGCACAAGATAAATTAAATAAATTTATTTTATTTAATTTGCTTTCTTCTAAAAATATCTTCTTGCTTTCTTTCTAACATTGCAACTCATGCATATCTAATTAATTTATTTAATTAGATATTTCATCTATTATTCCTCTCATCTTTTTAGGATTTATTTCCTTTAAAGCAAAAAATAAATCAAATCTCCTTCCCTCTCCATAATGAATTAAATAAATTCTATTTATTTAATTAATTTTCTTATTCTTCTATTTTCCATCAAATGATTAAATAATTTTAAATTATTTAATTATTGCATCCTTCTTCTAAAAATAAATAAAATAAAATATTTTATTTATTTATTCATGATGCACATAAATTAAATAAATTTTATTTATTTAATTTGTATTTCATCCACTCTTATCTATATCCAAATCTTCTAAAAATAAACTCTTCTTGTCATGTAAAAGCAAAAGCTAAGTTAACTAATTTAAAGCTATCAACAAAGCTCTTAAATTAGAAAAATATATTCTAATTTAAGAAATGAAAACTTATCCTCATCAAGAAAGAAGTTAACTCAACAAAACTTCTTTTTGAATGACACATGTCCTTCTATTCGCACACGTTCTCTCGAACATTCTCCTCCGTTGATCTTCTCATTTGTTCTCCACCATTTATCTTCTCTCACACAACTCTGTAAATACAACCCTCTTCTTCCATTTCACAGATCTAACTTTCGAGTGAACTTATGCTGCAGAATCTATAGCATGCCATTGGCACCCCCACTCTCATACCATCTATCATCCACTTCATATTGTGTTAAAGCTCATCTTCAACACAACAAATATCTAAGCCATTTCTCCTTGTCATCTTGAGGAATTGAAACAAGGAAGCAAGATTCCTGAGGGCCATCTTCATCACCAAAAGATCAAGAAAGAATAGGCGAGCAATGGAAATCGCAAGGTAAAAAGGTTGTGAGTATCCCATTTCTTATTTCAAATCTCCTTTTATCTTCATATTCCATTGATGTTTTGGGTTTTATTATTCATTTGATTGATCCCATTTTCCCCTTCACATTTTGGTGCCCACTGTGGGGCTCTTGCCCCTAATCTAACCAAAAATTTGAGTTTTGTAGTGACAGGTTTCATACAGGTTTCTGTATAGGCTTCTAACAGGTTCTATCGGCGTGTAGACACCCTAAAATGACCGTGTCGTCGAATCACTTGCATTTCATAATCTGTCTAATCATTTGCATTTCACACATTAATTAAATAATTTAATTATTTAATTAAAATCATCAAATTCTTCTAAATCTCCTAAATTTGACATTAATTAAATAAATCCTGTTTATTTAATTAATTAAATTAAATTCCTCTATTATTCTTCCACAATTAAATAATTTTAATTATTTAATTTGAACATTATCCTCTTTCTAAAAATCAGATCCACATTAATTAAATAAATCCAATTATTTAATTAATTCAACAAATTCTATCTTATCTATAATTAAATAATTTACATTATTTAATTAAATCAAAACTATTCTTCCAAAATCATGCACAAACAATTAAATAAATTTATTTATTTAATTTGCTTTCAAATCTTCTAAATTAAATAATTCCAATTATTTAATTATTTCTTCCAAAATATCTTCTCTAAATTTAAATAAATCAATTATTTATTTAAAATTGTTTTTTCTTCTAAATTGAGTTATCTCTAATATAACTCAAGTTTTCTATATTTAATAAAGCAAAATATCTTCTAATTCTCATGCAAATCTTTTCTTCTTGTTTTAAATCACTTAACTGACTATTACATTCTGTTAATTGCTTTAACTCATTCTTCTATTCTTGATAACTCCTCTCATGCAAAACAAAGTAAGACACATGGCTTCTTCTTATTCATTGCACGTTCCTCAATTGTTCTCTTCCATTGATTCTTCTGAATTATCTGGACCATTGATTGATCTCTGTTGAAACCTATATAAACCCCCCTCATCTCCTTCATTGAGCCTCTCTCTTCGATTGTATTCTTAGGCATACTCAACAGAGTTTTGAGCATACAAAACGTGTCGATTGAGCAACCTTACGATTTCTTAACATTGATCTTTGAGCACATTGAGCACACTACTTGCTTGTTGCAGCTATGGTTTTGCAACTTGATTGAGCAATCCACACTTCTCCAAAAGGGAACAATACAGGTTTTAGTAAGAGCTTTCATTTTGTCTTTGATTTTATGATAATGGTTTTTACTTAGATTGGTTAACTTTATGTGATTGGTTTTTGGTTTTATTAGTTTAGATTTAATCAATTTTTCCTCATACACATTCTGGCATGCCCGGTGGGACCCACTAATCCCTTTTGTTTCTTTGAGAAATTGTTTTTTTGAAGTCACAGTACGGTACAGCGCAAACGACATTGCGAAGCGCTTTTGGCAGCATCGTTAAGCGCTATTGGAGGTACAGTTCAGCTCCCTAGGGGGCACTGCGGCACTTCTGGCAGCACAGAGTGGCACTTTCCATATCACAGAATGGCACTTCCGGTAGCATCATTAAGCGCTTTTGGCTAAATTAGGTTTTTGACTTTGTATTGTGTTTTTGCAGGGTTTTCTCATTGCATATCTTGTGGATTTGTCTGACAAGCTGTTGTATTTGTCTTTCAAACTTGCTTTTGGATACTTCCTAAGCTAATTTATTTAGGGGTATCTTCGGTATTTATGTTAATCTATTGTGTTGATACATTTTCTGAGTTTTCTAGATTTCATGATCCAGATCTATCAGATATTATTGCTCGAACAATAGATCAATCATGACATCCCATTTAGATCTGGTTATTTTGACAAACGCTAATCTTTTTGTGATCTGAGACCATGCGGCACATTCAACATAACAGTATTGCACTTCTAGATACAAAGTACAGTGCCTCTGGTCCTTGTTCAGTGGTTCTGGTAGTATCCTACAGTGCTTCCGGTATACACTACATCGCTTGTGGCATAACAGTATTGCGCTTCTGGATGCATAGTACAATGCTTCTGGTTATTTTTTAGTGCTTCTAGTAATATTCTCTGACGCTTCTAGTCTATGTTACAATGCTTTTGGAATACAGTAAGTCGCGTATGGTAAGATAGTAAAGTGCTTTCGGTCAAATTGATTTTTTTTTTTTTTGCTAACTTGTGAATTTTTGGTGGAACTAACTAACTTGTTGCAGCTTCTTATTACTCACACAGAGCAAATAGGGGTTTTAACATGTTCACGTAGGACGAGTGTTGAAGAACTTTTTGATTTATCTCACTAAGTCTTAGAAACACATTGCATGCTTAAAAAGATAATTGAACAAATCTTTTTTGCAAATCTAAGTCTTAGGAACATACTGATTTTGTTAAGGGACAATGGACATGTATGCACAAACACCTCAATTTTCTAAGGGACAATGGACATGAATGCGAAACAATTCAATTTCATAAGGGACAATTGACAACTATAAACGTGTGTGTGCCTAGTTTAGTTGCACCTTATTTTTCTTATAACGGGACAATTGAACCTTTGTTTGACGTGCTTGCTCTTACTTTTCTGTACTTCCTTTAGAAGAGCCTGCTTTTGGATTGCACTTCATCCAAAAGGGATGACCCTAAGTACAGTTTTCCTTTGAACCGCTATATAAGAGGGATAAGGTGAAAGCCAAGTCCTAACTGACGTCAGCCTTACCTTGTGGTGCCAAACTAAAAAGAGGTGTACTAGCTCTTTGTGGAAACAATTTTCACATTGAGTGAAGTGTTTGATACTCTTAGTAGGATTGGTTAAAGCTTTTAGTAGCTTGTCGCATTGCTCATAAGGCATTGGTCCCTCAAAGTCACTAAGAACCATTTTAGATAGAGACTACTCGACCTACCTCCGAACATTGCGGTAATCATTAGTGCAAGGGGAATCGATTTAAGCCCTTAAGATACTCACCATTGGCTCCCTTGAGAAGAGATAGTATTCCCTTGGACATAAAGCTCTTGTGACCTACTTGAGCTTTCTAAGGGGAGGGTGAGATATCCCTAACTATCGTCTCTCGCAAAGATACTAAATATCCGACACTTTATGGAATGATATTTTTATCGACGGAGTATTAAGCTGTGAGCTGATCTACTGCAATGAAACCTTGTCTCTAGGGATAAAAAGTGCTTATTATTGATTGCAATTGTCTTATACCTATGGAAACATTGGGCTTGTTTAGAGCCTCAAACATACACTATTTGTTGTGTCAGTCCCTTATGTGTGCCAACATTGTTTGCTGTGTTTTCTCTTGCCAACAAATTTAATCAGAAACAGAAACAATCTATCAAAATTTTGCCTTTTAGAAACATCAGACACTACTTCAGCACCCCTGGTATTATAGCAGCTCACCTTTGGTAGTACAGTAGATTGCCTTTGGCATAGCAGTAATTCACCTCTGGCAAAACTCTACTTCAGCACCCTTGGTATAACAGTAGCTCACTTTTGGTCATTGTAGCTCGCCTTTGGCATAGCAGTAACTCGCTTCTGGTAGCTCAGTCTGTCACCTTTGGCATCACAGTAGCACACTTTTGGTTGTACAGTCCTGCGCCTTTGGTCAAACAGTATAGCGCTTTTGGTCTAGTACTTTGTGCATCAGAGTTTGTCCGTTTCTCAAAGCATCTCACAGAAACCTAGCATTACCTGTCTTGTCCTAGTGTATTCCATGGTAACCACTAGGCTCCAACAAACTATGAAGTCCAAGCAAGTTGTCCCTAAGAAGCGCAAGTCGCCTCCTCACACACCGCAATCAGGTCATCTCAACATTACTCCTAAGGTCACTCCTAGTACACCCGCGGCAAAACCAATCAGCTCTCCAAACATGTCGCGCATTGACCAACCAAGCAATCCTCAAGACGGTAGGGTCCCTTTGGTAAGTACACATCAGCATACCACCTACTTACCTCTAGATTTTGTGCCACAAGGATATACTATTGAGCAAAACCCACCTCAAGAAGGTAGGGTTCCTTTGGAAAGCATTTCCCAATACACCACCGGCTTGCCTCCAGATTTTGTCCCTCAAGGTTATACTGTAGATTTAATCCCATCTCAAGAAGAGTGACACTTTGAAATAGGTCAATCCTCTCAAGTAGATGGGCAAGATCTTGATGAAATCATACAAGAGCCTAGAGTCGTGGCTGCCTTTGACAAAATCCTTAGTGAGAACCAAGATCATTTCTTTCGCTTGCTTGAAGAGCAAGGTGCCAAGCTACCTCAAGATTTTGATTTATCCACTCTCAAGGAGGACAACAACACCCAAGATACCATACAAGCAGCTCAAACCATGTCCACGTTGACTACGCCCTTACCTACACAAGGCTCATAGTATAGGAATCCCCTTTTTCAAAACCCAACAGAAGAGAGAGCCGTATCACTGCTTCTGACTCCTATGGAGATCTATAAAAACCAACAAAAAACTCTCCAACGTCAAGCAGAGTTAGCTAAGAAAGCCACCTTAGCTCGATCGAATATGCAACCACCTCCTAAAATGTCCACACCAGTTGCAAGTGGAATCTTGGTTACCCCATCACGCGAAGGTTTCCCACCAAATTACAATCTGGGGAACAATTATGTAGCCATGCAACAAGGGTCTCAACAAATGCCACCTCCTATATCATCACACCTTCATGTCTCTCAACCAATTAGAGTCATGCAACCCCAACCACAACATTCTTCTACTCTCATCCTCAATCAACCCCAACCATCACAAATCACGTCTACCTATGTCCCTCTTCCACAACGTTCATCCACGCTAAATTTCTTCAACACCTTACCTATCCACCCTCAACATTCCCAACATCAAGTTTCCCAAAGCTATGTGCCGCCATCACAACCTAATCAAACACACTTTAGCTTTCCTCCACCCAATACTTTTTCTCAACCATCACAAAGCCAACATTCTTACCTAGCGCCACCTCCACCTCTGCCCAATCAAAACCTCCATTTCCAACCCAATCTGAACCAATCGTACAACCCATATGATCCCAATCAATCCTACGACCCTTATAACAACAGTGTGCATGGCTTACACTATAATCTTCCATATGGGCAACACCAACCACTTTTTGGACAACAAGAGATGTTACCAACCCCTCCCATGACTATGGAGCTAAAGATCGCAGAAGTTCAACAGCAGCTATCTGATCTTATGTTTGGCCACACCAAGAAGACCTTCTCTTTAGAAGAAGTGTGTCCTTATCGTTTTGATCGGTCATTACCAATGATCCCTTTTCCTCAAAATTTCACTATTCCCAAGTTTGATAAATACAAAGGAAAAGATGACCCAAAAGACCATCTTAGGGAATTCTATCTTGCTTGCTTCGAGGTCTCACATAACGACACATATCTTATGTGTCTCTTTCCTCGCAGTCTTGGAGGTCAAGCAATAGAATGGTTCTCACACTTACCCACAGATATCAAGTCTTTCAACGAGCTAGCAGAGAAGTTTGCCACCCATTTTTCTTACAACGCAAAGCATGAGATTTCCATGACTGATCTATGCAACAATAAATAGAAAAATGGTGAAACTTTCATTTCTTTCCTCCAACGATGGAGACAAATGGCTAGCAAATTCTCTTTCAAGATCCTAGAGAAACAGCTTGTTAGCATATTTGTGCAGAACCTCAACCAAGAGTTAGGTTTCCATTTGCAAATTCTTAGTGCTACAACCTTCGATGAAATCACATACAAGGGAATCAACATTGAGAAGGCCCTCATTGCTAGGGGTGTGGTCAAAATCTTTAAAGAAACAAAAGATAGCGCTTCTCATCAACAATCAAACGATAAACCCAAATATTGGAACAAAAACAAAAATGTGGTCAACGATGGGGTGGTCAATACTAAACATGTCCAAACGTTGCAAACACCACTGCAGCTCGCCAAACCAAGTCAAGCTCCACCTCAACAACAACAGCAACAAAGGCAGCCTTATCAAAACCAACAGCAACGACAACAAGAGCGGCCTTAACAAGATTACCCTCCGCGACGTCAGTTCACTCCTTTGGGAGTGCCCATCGAATCAGTCTTACATCAAGCTTTGCAGAAAGGGCTCATCACCTTACTTGATGCTCCCCCATATGGCAAGCCTGTTTACAAAACTGCACGTTACAGAGACAATGAATATTGTGAGTTCCATAAGAGCAAAGGGCATCGAACCGCATCTTGCATGAAACTCAAGCACCTCATCCAAAACCTCATCGACGGTAATCAAATCACTTTTGAGAATGAATCACCAGTTCAACACACGAACAAAGACCTCGACATGTACAAGGAACCATTCCCTCATCATGGTCCACCTCCTCCTCAGGATAGAGGTAAAGGTATCAATCATCCTTCCACGTCCTTTGATTCCATTGTAGGTCATTTTGAAGAGAGTCGAGTGTCTACCCTCACAATCAAAGGCAAATCTACGGATTGTGCTGTTACTACTCGTCGTGGTCATGTCACCATTCGTGGTCCTACACCTAGGCTTCCGGTTCAATCTAATTATAATCTTGTCAAACATCTAGGGAGAGCACCAGCATAGATCTCTATTTTGGACCTTCTACGGTCATCACCTGCACATAAAGTAGTGCTAGAAAAAGCCCTCCAAGAGTCTTCCATTCCTAACAACATAGCAGTCGCGGATTTCCAAGCTATAGTAGGCAACATTGCTTCACCCTACAATGTGGTCTTCTCTGAGAAAGACCTCCCCTCCCATGATCTGTGTCACAATGATGCTCTTCATATTGAAGTTCTCATCCATAAGAGCAAAATTAAACGTATACTCATAGACGGTCGTGCTGGTCTCAACATATGTTCTTTAAAGTTACTAAAGCAATTGGGATACTCTGAGGATCATGTCAACACTGATCATAGCATTGCAATCAAGGGGTATGATGATGCAGAATGCCATTCAGAAGGTGTTATTCACTTGCCTATACAACTAGGCCCTGTTATGCTTGAAACTAGGTGTCATGTCCTTGATATTGAGCTGCCTTACAACATTATCCTAGGTTGCCCATGGATCCATGCAATGAAAGCTATTCCCTCCACATACCATCAGTCTCTAAAGTTCCCATACAATGGTACGGAGATCACTATCCCAGGAGACCCCAATCCTTTCAAATTTTGTCGTGTCTTGCAAGGAAGCTATAAGAATTGCAACCAAGTGCCTAAAAATGAAAAAGCCCTTGAATCCCCACTATATGTTGATCCTGAAACTCTGATGCAAGCCTCTACAAGTAAATCTACTCCCCTCCCCAAAATCACAGCTCGCATCTGAGATATAGGCTTTGGCACTTACGATATCTCTAAATCTTATTGTGTAGGGCAGATGCCTCTATCTCCAAAATCTTACGGCCAACCACCCATTGCCAAAGTAACCAAAAAAGTAGCTATTCCTCCCCCAACATTCCTAACCCAATTCCAACATGGATGGTTATTGGAAGAGGAAACTATTGAGGACATTTCTTCTTGGCTCTATAAGGAGAAAGAACCAGTCACAATACCAGTCAAGCAATATGGCAATGGCTTAAGAATAGTAAAAAACATGGGCTATAAAGGCAAAGGTGGCCTTGAGAAATAGAATCAAGGAACTATGGAACCCATTGTTGTGACAAAGAAGCTAGACAAGAAGGGATTAGGATTTGGTAAGAAGGTACCCTGCGCCTTGGACATCAAGTATATCCTCGATGAGGTAGCTGACACTTTTCCCACCGATTCGAGATCTATAGAGGATATCATCGATGACTCTTCCCTCCACATGACCAACCTATTCGTAGAATCCTCCATTTTTACGCTATCCTCCATATCCTTAACTTCCACCACCAACACCTAGAATGTCACACTTGTCTACCTTAAACTTATCGATTGTGACCAACAATGGTCCCCCGTTATAGATGTATTTCAGAATGATGAAGCTTTAGCTTAGTTCATGGGACTGTGGGTAGGTATCCCTCTTGGCGATCATAAAGCAGGTTTTGTAATGGAACTAGAGCCAACAGCTTATTTTGGTGAGAATGCCAAATCCTCCAGTCACAAAAGTGAAAATAAAGAAAGATCTCTAGGTGAAAACCACACTGTGGCACCTCCTGATCACAAAATAGTAAAAACAAAAGACGTATCCAAAGGTGAAAACCCAACTGTGGCACCTGAGGATGGAGGATTTGACCTTCCCCTACCATCTAAGTATCAAGAGAAGTCAACTCTCCTAGTGGAAGATTCTACAGAAATAAATCTTGGCACTTAACAAAATCCAAAGACCACATTCCTAGCAGCATCATTATTAGAAACGAAGCACATAAATCTTAACACCTTCTTCTTGCAACGAACCATCAACTTTGCATGGACCTATGCAGATATGCCAGGGCTAGACCCCAAGCTAGTAGTTCATTATCTCACAGTTGATCCCAAGGTGAAAACAGTCAAACAAAAGTTGAGAAAGATGCACCCACAGATCGCTCTCTTGGTAAAGGTGGAAATACAAAAGCTGTTAGATGCAAAGTTCATACGACCAATCGACTATTCAGATTGGGTCTCAAACATTGTACCTATGTCTAAACCCAATGGGCGCATCTGCATGTGTAATGATTTCAGAGATCTCAACAAGGCATGTCCCAAAGATGACTTTCCACTACCAAACATTGACATTATAGTCGACTTGACAACAGGTCACGAGATGCTTTCTCTCATGGATGGATTCTCTAGCTACAATTAGATAAGGATAGCAGAGGAAGATCAACATAAAACAACCTTTACTTGTCCTTGGGGCAATTATTGTTGGTGTGTCATGCCGTTTGGTCTAAAGAATGTAGGAGCAACCTATCAGAGAGCAATGACAGTGATCTTCCATGATCTCTTTCATCACATCATGGAAGACTATGTTGATGATATACTGGATAAATCTTCTAGGGCGGATCACATACAGGTTCTAGGATAGATCTTTGACAGGCTAGAGAAATATCAAGACTCAATCCAAAGAAGTGTGTATTCGGTGTAACATCAGGGAAGCTATTGGGATACATTGTATCTCGTAGAGGCATCGAAGTCGATCCAGCGAAAGTCAAGGCTATAGTGGTGATGCCTCCACCCAAGAACCTTAAAGCACTAAGGAGCCTTCAGGAAAGGTTGTAGTCCATTCGGCGTTTCATATCACAGCTAGCAGATAAATGCCAACCATTTCAACACTTGCTCTGAAAGGATGTCTCATTTCGATGGGACAACAAGTGTCAGGCAGCGTTTGATCAACTTAAAGAGTATCTAGCTACACCTCCTGTCTTGGTTCCACTAGTTGTGGACAAACCTTTGATATTATACATCTCCACTACAAACTCGGCCCTAGGGGCCCTTCTAGCACAAAATGATGAAACAGGAAAAGAGCATGCAATTTATTACATTAGTAGAACCTTGGTGGGATATGAGCTCAATTATTCACCAATGGAAAGGGCTTGTTTAGCAGTAGTGTTTGCCTCCCAAAAGTTGCGACATTACATGCTGAACCAACATACAAATCTGATAGCAAAGATTGATCCCTTGAAATATCTACTAGCAAAAGAAGCTCTCACAGGCAGACTAGCTAAGTGGGTCATGATCCTTAGTGAGTTCGACATTGAGTACACGGATCATAAAGCAATCAAAGGACAAGCCCTCGCGGATCAACTAGCAGAAGCACTTATGAAAGATACACATCCTATGGTAGCAGACTTTCCTGATGAAAATT
This sequence comes from Cunninghamia lanceolata, assembly GCA_027924645.1. Lineage (NCBI taxonomy): Eukaryota > Viridiplantae > Streptophyta > Pinopsida > Cupressales > Cupressaceae > Cunninghamia > Cunninghamia lanceolata. Next base: position 1,945,225 of record BSBN01001161.1, read on the forward strand.
TCTTCACTCTTACTAACTCCATAATGTGGAAGTTATATTTTGATGGTTCTTACACACAGCATGGATCAGGAGCCAGCATCTTATTTGTTACACCTCAGAATGACTACATTCTAAAGTCATATCGGCTTGCATTCCCTTGCACCAACAACATAGCCGAGTATGAAGCACTCCTTATAGGTCTCAATACAGCAGTTCAATGGGACATCATAGAATTACAAGTATATGGAGACTCACAACTAGTCATTTGCCAAGTCATGGATGAATACCAAACAAAGGATGAAAAGTTGGTCCCCTACAAGCAACTAGTGGATGCCTACAAACCACACTTTTCTAGCATCACATTTGAGCAAATTCCAAGAGAACATAATAAAGCTGTTGATTCTATGGCTTCTGTAGGGTCACTGATTGACATGCCTGCAAATACACAGAAGTGTGAATTCTTGATCGAGCAATTGTTGATACCCGCTGTCAACGTTCTTGTTACTGAAATCATCTGCGAACTTGTTGGTCCCAATTCCCCATGGTATGAAGATATCTATGAATACCTCAAACACAGTACCTTTCCCCCTGACCTATCATCCACCCAATGCAAAACCTTTATCCATTGATCCTCCCGTTACATCATTTTGGGTGATACACTATATCGTCGGAGTCTCGATGGTATCCTCTTACGATGTCTTAATACGGAAGAAGCTGAAGCTACCTTATGAGACATACACGAAGGTGTCTGTGGCGCGCATTCTACTGGTCCTAATCTTGCTAAGAAGATACTCAGAACAGGTTATTACTGGCCTACAATAGAGCAAGATGCTGCACAGTTTGCTTAGAAGTGTCTACAATGTCAGTAGCATGGAGATTTGATTCACGCACCAGCTCATGAATTACAACTTGTGACAACTCCATGGCCTTTTTCTCAATGGGGTCTCGACCTCGTAGGACAAATCCACCCTTCCTCCTCAAATGGCCACAAGTTTATCATTACCGCCACTGAGTATTTCACGAAGTGGGTGGAAGCCATTCCTATGACTTATATCACTGGTAAGGAAATAGGCAAGTTTATTCTAAACTACCTCATATGCTGGTATGGTATTCCCCAAGCCATTATCACTGATAATGGGAGACCATTCAAGAATCAAGATGTCTATGCCTTATGCACACAATACAATATCCAACATCACTTTTCAACTCCCTACTATCCGCAGAGTAACGGCCAAGTTGAGGCTTCCAATAAAACCATTCTCAAAATCCTCAAGAAAATAGTCAATGAAGCTAGTCGTGATTGGCACTTGCAACTCAATCCCGCCCTATGGACCTACCGCACTAGTATCAGAACACCAATGGGTGCCACACCCTATGCCTTGGTCTTTGGCTTTGAAGCCATCCTACCTATAGAGGTCGAGATCCCATCCCTTAGGGTATCCATGCAGGACCTGATCGGCAGAGACGAGTATCACACTTCTAGATTAGCTGAGCTTGAACTATTAGATGAGAGGCGCCTTGCCGCACTTAATCATCTCCATGTCTATCAAAACTGCCTCCGACGTAATTACAACAAAAAGATCAAAGAAAGATAGTTTCAAGTTGGTGATCTTGTACTTAAAGAGAATCCGAGAAATCAGGCAGATCAAGAAAAGAAGGGCAAGTTTGAGCCTAACTGGTTAGGTCCCTTTATTGTGACAGCAGCATATGGATCGGGAGCTTATACTTTAGCTACACCTGACCGCATTCCTCTAGATGAGCCACTTAATAGTGTCCATCTTAAGAAGTTCTATGCCTGATCCTCAGAGTATTCCAAGAAAAAAAAAACAAAAAAAATCCATCCTCTGGTGAAAACCTGGCAAACAGGTGCCTTGGATAAGTACCATAGTGAAAACCTGGCAAACAGGCGCTATGTGTAGAGTTAGCATCCATCATCTATTGAGTCCTGTCCACTCCTTGTCTAGTTCGCAGTGCACTTTCCATTCATCCATAATAAAACCATTGACCTTGTTTGCATTTCCATCTCCCTATCTAGTATAGCTTGGACATTTGTCAATGTCCCTCGTCATCATCCCACATCTTGATCTGTGTCTATAGTTAACACTGTCTTGTCCTAGGTCAAAGATTTTTGTGTCTTCTTTGGTAGTGGTGCAGGAGCACCTTAGCTTTGATTAAATTGTAATTTTACAACATTGTATAAGGTTTATTAAGTCATTTGTATGTGTTAGGAAGGTTAAAGTTTAAGTCCATTTGTGGCAAAATGCAAAAGTTGTCACAACATTGTAAAGTTGCAAAGAAGTGCAAATGGTGGGAAGATGAAAGGTCATGAAGGTTTGATTCGCTGTAGGAAGTTAGAAATAAGTTGGAAACTAAAAAGTCTTGATGAGATGCCTTTAAAAAAAAGGCCTTGTAACCTTTAGAAATTCGTGGGTGGTTGAAGATTTGAGCATGGAATGAGAAAAAACAATGTTTTCCTGTATTTTCCTTCAGAAATTTGCTGTCTTTTGCTATTGTATGGCCCTATATGGAATTGAATGGATGCCTAATGGATTGAAAATGTTAGATCCTTCAACCACCTTCCATTTGCTTTTTGTCCCATGCATTTTTATTTAGTTTTGTGAAAGATATGAGTGTTTTATGGACTGTAATTTTCTGATTTTCCATGCAACAGTCCTGTTGCAGCATTTGGTATGGTGTTGTATGGACATATACAAGAGCAAGCCATATATAGTTGGAAAGAGTATTGAGTCTACTTTCCATTTCTTTTTGTTACATCAAATTTTATTAATATTTGAATAAGTTATGGCATTTTTGGTGAGGGCAGGTCTGAACACTGCCTAGGGTTTGTAGTTTTGGGAAAAGAGTCATAACTTTCTCTCCTACTATTGGATCTTCATGAAAATTAGATGAAAAGTCTGTATTAATATTCTCTTCAACCTGACAGAATAAATTAGATTAGTTCTTTGATTTGTTAATGTTATTGAGGATAGTTTTGGTCCTCCTACCTCTGCATCAAATTAGTATCAGAGCTTAGAAGATTCTGAGCGTGTAGATAGAGTGCCGAAGGAGGCAATCTACACCAAGAGTTCAGGATGAGCATTGGTTTTTGCTATCTAATTCTTGTTGAGAAGTTTTATGGTTGTAGGTGCAAGTTCACTCACTGCTGTAGGCAGACAGGAAGGTCTGTCAAGAGGGCCAGAGGAGATGGTGCATTGGTTGTCGCCAAAAGTCTTGGGGAGAGAGGCAAGAGAGGACTCCCAGGTGAGGGACAAGAGTGTTGTTGTAGCAGGAAGGAGTGGACTTCTAAGATGCACCTTGGAGGCAGCTAGTCAAACTCCATTAATAGGAGTCACAGTTGGAAAGTAAAAAGGAAGCAGAGAAGGCATCAAATAGGGGTTGAAGACATAAAGAGGCAAAAGTCATTTGAAGCAGACCACACAACTCTTGGGACAAGAGTTTTCTTCATGCTAAGGAGTATGGTGCAGGAGCACCTTAGATTTGATTAAATTGTAATTTTACAACATTGTATAAGGTTTATTAAGTCATTTGTATGTGTTAGGAAGGTTAAAGTTTAAGTCTATTTGTTGCAAAATGCAAAAGTTGTCACAACATTGTAAAGTTGCAAAGAAGTACAAATGGTGGAAAGATGAAAGGTCATGAAGGTTTGATTCACTTTAGGAAGTTAGAAATAAGTTGGAAACTAAAAGTCTTGATGAGATGCCTTTAAAAAAAAGGCCTTGTAACCTTTAGAAATTTGTGGGTGGTTGAAGATTTGAGCATGGAATGACAAAAAATAATGTTTTCCTGTATTTTCCTTCAGAAATTTGCTATCTTTTGCTATTGTACAGCCCTATATGGAATTGAATGGATGACTAATGGATTGAAAATGTTATATCCTTCAACCACCTTCCATTTGATTCTTGTCCCATGCATTTTTATTTAGTTTTGTGAAAGATATGAGTGTTTTATGGACTGTAATTTTCTGATTTTCCCTGCAATAGTCCTGTTGCAGCATTTGGTACGGTTTTGTACAGACATATATAGGAGCAAGCCATATATATTTAGAAAGAGTATTGAGTCTACTTTTTATTTCTTTTTGTTGCATCAAATTTCATTAATATTTGAATAAGTTATGGCATTTTTGGTGAGGGCAGGTCTGAACGCTGCCTAGGGTTTGTAGTTTTGGGAAAAGAGTCATAACTTTCTCTCCTACTATTGGATCTTCTTGAAAATTGGATGAAAAGTCTATATTAATGTTCTCTTCAACTTGACAAAAGAAATTGGATTAGTTCTTTGATTTTTTAATGTTATTGAGGATAGTTTTGGTCCTCCTACCTCTGCATCAGGTAGTCACCCATACAGTTTCCTCTACCAGAATGGGGCCAACTCTTTCCTTAACTTAGGTCTAGGATTGGTTCCTTGTTCATGGTTCACAATGCACACTTCAATCTTTTCTTGTTTCCACAAGTAACACCCTTTAACGGACACAGAGTTCCTATGATAAGGATGTTATCTTCTCAACAAATTTCTTACATCATCACATCAACCAGAACTACATATTATCTTTTCTCAATCTTAAGGTACCTTGATCCCATGGATATGGGTATGTAGGCAGTCTGGAATACAAAGAAAGTTTCAAGTACTTAGGTACATAAGATCCCCTCCTCTTCATCTTGACCCATCTCATCACTTTGTCTAGAACTACATATTTATCAGTTTCATCTTTCATCATCGTGTGCCTTGATCCCGTGGATACAGGGTATGTAGGTAGTCTGAAATACGAAGGATGTATCCAGTACTCAGGTACACACGATCCATCATTCTCCACCCACCCCAATCCATTAGCATTATCATCCTTCTAGTCTTCTGTTTGTCAAAATCCATTCGCCTCGACTTGACTAACTCAAGCAGCAAGCTAGCGCATTCTTTCAAAGCAAAAAGTCCTTAACAAACCTAAAGCAAAGTAGCTTCCTTCTAGAGTCATCTATTGTCCTGCATACCAATTGCCAACATCAGCTAAGTACCACTTAACCAAAGCCCTAGATCAACAAGCTTGTCTTTGCGAAGTGTTCCATTGTCGAGACCAACACACGCATCTCCTGTGACATGTGGCATTTCCTACAGCGAGACATTGTCTTTTTAGGTAGATAACCCCCTTTAACGGACATAGAGTTCGTATGATAAGGCTGTTATCTTCCCTATCCAATCTATCCTGAGCAACCTCTTTGGCAAGAGAATATGTTGGTTGTATGTTTACTTTGTAAGTCAGTCAATTTGTGTTATGGTTTATCTTTTGTTCCTTTATCCATTACCTACTCAAGACTACCTTGATTTATCTATAATCTTGGTATGTTGCGACGCAGTATGGATTGGGGGCATAGTCATTGCTTTCTGTGTGCCATGTTTGAGGAATGATCTTTAGTATCTTTCTTAGCATTCTATTTATCTTGTGTGTGTTACGACCTAGCATCTTACATATTAATAATTCTTCTTACATTTACATGTATTGAAGTTTATTTTATGTTCAAGACTATGGCTTATTCACATGTTCCAACAAGGTTATATTATGTCTAAAGGGGTCTAAATTCAAACTGTTTGCTTGCAGAGTCAACGTCCACGCACTCGGATATTACTGCACCTTGGTCTTTTATACCTTGGTGGCGAACTATCCACGTGCTATATCAAAATAAGGATTGCTCTTTATATACAAATGTGAAACCATTGCAACAAGCTCATTCATCCATTCCCACAACCTTTATATTGCTTTCATTGTAGTAATCGATCAACAGTCTCTGTCTCCCATCTCCTCCTATTCTCCTCTCTGGTGCATATCTGCAAAACCCACATGTCAGATATCACTAGTCATCACATCTATATCATCATATATCTCTATCATCATACATCTATAAGCATCATATAAGCAACATATGTCATCACCTGACTCCATAATCATACATACATATCATCACATCCATGACATCAAAGAATACATACACAAAAGCATGAACAACAAGTGAGCTGAATAGATCATCATATATATCATGTAATGGTCATCATAATACAAAATGTCTGTGTCTACATCAATAATACAAACTATGTATACATCCAAATATACATCAAAATAGTACATCAAGGCTATCAAGAGCCCGCACAATATACATTAGAATGCATGCAGGCATCTGTCCAAAATGATACAAATGGTACAAATATGATACAATATACACATGTGCATGCCCTAGTTGGTAGAGCTGCCCTCCTGCTGTGGCCCCTGTCCTCCCCCTGTGCTCGGTGGAGGTCCCCTTGCTGGTCCTCCTCCTCCCCCTGGTGGTAAAAATGGTCCTCTAACTGAGGACACTGACTGCCCTGTCCTATGGGATCCAGATGCCCCAGATCTGCTCCTATCTCTATAACTCGGTGCCTGCTGAGCTACTAGCACCGTTCCCACATACAAACCCCTGTAGTACTCTGCCTCCTGGCCAGCTGATACTAGCTCACCCTGCACTCAGATGAGCTCACTGTATAAGGTCCTCTAATCTACACCCAGCACATGGCGTGCCTCCTCTCTCTCCCGCCTCACTCTAAACAGTGTGGCCTCTGCTATCAATCGCAGCTGTACCTCTGCATCTCTCTCTCTCCTGGCCTGTGCTAGCTGCCCATCATCCCCTGCCGGTGTGGGTGCTGCCTGTGCCTATGCCTGTAGTGCTGCCTGCACTACTGCATGTACCTGTGCCTACACCTGGGCCTATATCTGTGCCTACATACTGGCCTATAGCTGTGCTAGGGCTGTCTGTGCTGCTGAGGCTGCCTGTGTCTATGTCTGGGCTGTGGCCTCAGCCTGCCTCACCTCCACCCGTGTTGCATCCCTATCCCTCTTAGTCGCACCATCCGGAGCTCTAATTGAGTCCTTCGGGCTATCTCCTCCTGCAACAGTCGCTCGGCTCTCTGCAAATCAGTCTCTACGACCAGGCCCACAGCCTCCGCCATCTCCACATCAACTTACTGGCCACTACCCTCTCCTCCTGCCTGCTGACCGCTGCCCTCTCCACCTACCTGCTACCTCACTGCTCGGGCCTGTCGTCTCATCCTAGCCTCCCCTCCGAGGACTAGTACCTGCCCCACTGCCCCTGCTACACCTGGTGTAGTTAGTCTGATTGGCCTATGGGTCTGCTAATACTGATTGTACTCTGGCAGCGTCCCTAGGTCTGCCAGCCCAGAATCCTAATCCTATCTCATGGGGACAAGTCCCCGTACCTTTGCCAAAGCTATAGCCACTGGGATCTTTGCGTCCCAGTCTCCAACCTCCCTCCGTGTCTGGGCATGTGTCACCTCCCCCACGAGTAGTCCCTGCGGTAATCCAAACTGCCTGAGTACCTGCTCTAGCAGGTACCTCTCTATCATATTTGTCCATCTCCCGAACAGATAACAAGCCTGTCTGCAATGCATGCGCTACTCATGCTCGTCATCCCACTCCTCACATAGCAGCCAGGGCCTCCATATGAATAGGTCCATCTCATCAATCTGCCACCTCCAATGGCTAACTAACCCCATCCTCGGGTGTGTGATCAGCCCATCATATAAAAATGCATAGGGCTCGCCTTTGTCTTGATGGCATTGTGCCATGGGTCAGATCACTAGACTATGCTCCCATACCCATACCTATAACAAGGTCACCCCTGCTGAGAGGCTTCTGCCTCTCCTGTACATGCAATGGTGCATGTCATGATACAGCTGTCCTAGTACACAGGGGCCCCACGCATACTGTCTGCCATGTGTGAACATCCCTGATAGCACTGTACCCCAACCAACTGATAATCCCCTAGATCTCCTATCAGGGCATAGGAAGCTGCCAATCAATGACACCACTATCCATCTGATCCTGTCGCAGAGTCTCAGGATGTCTGCCCATCGAATCTCCCCTTCATCTATCCACAGGTCATCTATGCAGAAGACCTCCACCATGCCTGCCTCGCCCCGTGCCAGGTCAAAGTCCAGTATATCACCATCAATCTGAATCCATAGGATCTGGTACACGTCCTCCAGTGTCACTGTCACCTCCCTCATCAGAAAGTGGAATGACGAAGTCTCGTTGTGATATCTCTCTACCACTACTGTCACTAGGGTGAGATTCACCCTAATGTGTGTCAAGTGGGCCACATGCCATAGTCCCACGTGCTCGAGGAATGCATCCTCCTCCCATGTCAACTGTGCAACCTCGTGTACAATCACATGGTGTCGCTCTCGCGACTTCAGTGGTGGCAGAATCCTCTGCATCCACAAACAAACCACTTGTCAGTTCTTCTATATCATATCACCCAAATTCCTATCTACTTCTATTCTTCTCTATGCCATGCAACCCCCAACCATCCCTTTCCCCTTTTACAACCTAGGATCGGCCCCCCATTCTACTTAAACCCTAACTTTTCTGCTACTTAACCAAAAGTGCTTTGTTTTATATAAAAGCGCTATCCCTCCATGTCAACCACACTATACTGTCTATCCAGATGCGGTGCTTTTTTTTCAACTGCGCTGCTCTGTCCTACTAGAGGCGCTCCAATTTTTCCTATCCCCAACCACCCGCGCTAGTCTACCATACCAAATGTGCATACTACCAAAGGCACTGCGACACTAATCCAAACCACCAAACGCGTGTTGATTTTACCAACTGTGCTTCACCTACCTGCCATATGCACTGCGGCGCTCCAAAAGCACCTCAAACGACTACCATACGCACTGCGACTCCATAGAGCGCTTTTGGCTGACATGGTAACCCTGCCTAGACCTAGCCCTAAACCGCCCTAAAATGACAAAATACAAGGGGGTTTTTGATCACTTACCACTGTTGGAGCTCCTGCTGGCCTCCTGTAGGTCCGCACCAGCTCCGCCTGATGTCTGTACGTTGGAATCGACATCTCTCCTCACTGTCTGCTCAACTCTCTCAACCTAAGTTTGGAAGCTCTCCTCTCTAAATTTAGAATCTCCTAGGGTGCAAATGAGGATTGTGGTCCCCATGGGACCTATTTATAGTGTCCCACCCTTAGTTTTTCTTCCCACCCCTTTCTGCTTTTCCTCCTACCTGGTCGCGCGCTCTTCTAGTCGAGCGTCAACACCATTCCTCTGTCGCTTCCTTGTCTTCCCGCTCGAGGGGGCATACGCTGGGGCAACTAGTTACACTAGGGCATAATTTTTTTTTTTGTATCACCTCTTCAACAATTAATTTCTTTGACGCAACGCTATAAACTACATTGCATCAAAGAGGGGCAAAATGTAGACACCTTAAAATGACTGTGTCATCAAATCACTTGCATTTCATAATCTGTCTAATCATTTGCATTTTACACATTAATTAAATAATTTAATTATTTAATTAAAATCATCAAATTCTTCTAAATCTCCTAAATTTGACATTAATTAAATAAATCCTCTTTATTTAATTAATTAAATTAAATTCCTCTATTATTCTTCCACAATTAAATAATTTTAATTATTTAATTTGAACATTATCCTCTTTCCAAAAATCAGATCCACATTAATTAAATAAATCCAATTATTTAAATAATTCAACAAATTCTATCTTATCTATAATTAAATAATTTACATTATTTAATTAAATCAAAACTATTCTTCCAAAATCATGCACAAACAATTAAATAAATTTATTTATTTAATTTGCTTTCAAATCTTCTAAATTAAATAATTCCAATTATTTAATTATTTCTTCCAAAATATCTTCTCTAAATTTAAATAAATCAATTATTTATTTAAAATTGCTTTTTCTTCTAAATTGAGTTATCTCTAATATAACTCAAGTTTTCTATATTTAATAAAGCAAAATATCTTCTAATTCTCATGCAAATCTCTTCTTCTTGTTTTAAATCACTTAACTGACTATTACATTCTGTTAATTGCTTTAACTCATTCTTCTATTCTTGATAACTCCTCTCATGCAAAAGAAAGCAAGACACATGACTTCTTCTTATTCGTTGCACGTTCCTCAATTGTTCTCCTCCATTGATTCTTCTGCATTATCTGGACCATTGATTGATCTCTATTGAACCTATATAAACCCCCCTCATCTCCTTCATTGAGCCTCTCTCTTCGATCGTATTCTCAGGCATACTTAACAGAGCTTTGAGCATACAAAACGTGTCGATTGAGCAACCTTACAATCTCTTAACATTGATCTTTGAGCACATTGAGCACACTACTTGCTTGTTGCAGCTATGGTTTCGCAACTTGATTGAGCAATCCACACTTCTCCAAAAGGGAACAATACAGGTTTTGGTAAGAGCTTTCATTTTATCTTTGATTTTATGATAATGGCTTTTACTTAGATTGGTTCGCTTTATGTGATTGGTTTTTGGTTTTATTAGTTTAGATTTAATTGATTTTTCCTCATACACACGGCGCATCTGAGCAATCTCATGGTGCATCTACAATCTGTTCCAGCGCACACACTCTTCTGGTGCATACATCTTACAATTCGATACATCTGATCATTGTTCCAGTGCTTTTACAACTATGGTACATACATCCCCTATTCAGGTGCTTTTACCTCCTGTTCTGGTACCTGCGTAATTCTAGCACGTGCACCCTCAGACACGACACTTTTATATAGTTTGACGGTATATTTGTTAGATTAATGCATTTGTCTCATCTTCCTACACTTTTGATATCTGTCTTAGTGCATCTGTAAAATGACGCTTACAGCCTCTATTTCTGTGCATTTAGACTGTATAGCGACGCATCTGATCTACCACTGTGGTTTTAAGATTTCTTCTATTTTTTTGATTAACGCTAATGTTTGTTTTGTAGGAGTAAGAGCTAGATAGATTATTTAGCTGCATTAATTAATTCACTTAGATTAATTAGGGGAAAAAGTAAAAAAATTGCATGCATGCAAATCTCACATAGTCTTTAGCTAGGAGGATTGTAATTGAACCACTGCTATCTTTACATATTGCTATCTTTCTTAGTTAGAACATTGCAAATCTCACAAATGAAATGAACATTGTTATCTTTTAAACACTTCAAAGTTAACAAATGTGTGAGTGCCCAAGTAGATAGCACATTTAGTTTTTTTCCTTTTAACTAGATTTGGATTAATCATTGTCTTCCATGACTGTTCAATGACAATAGGCTTATGCTCTCCCCTTTACTAGGTGAGCAGAACGTCAGAATTGTTATTCACTTTGTATAACCTTTAGAGGGGCCTGCCCTTGGATGCCCACTTGTCCAAGTGGGAATGACCCTGAGTGGAAACAGGCTAAAGCCAAGCCCTACCGATCCACTCTAAATAAAATGTGGTTGAGGCAAAAGCTTCTTGCAATGAGAGCTATTGTGTTACACCGACAGCCAACCTCCCCCAAACCCTTGGAGGCTGGGAGACTCCATAATAGAGAGTAGTGCTACCGTACGTGTAACCACTCAAATGGTTGCCTTGACTACTTAGCCATTTGTTTAGTATACCAAAAACTCCTATTTGTTGAGACAAAAGGTGGAGCCTTTGAAGCGGCCCTGATTCATGTGATTCTTAGTAGAGGTAGTAGGGAAAATCCTAAGGTTCGGTGGGGGTACAAGCCTAAGGAAACTTGGATCTGGTATGTGTGATAAGTGAGTGTCATGGAGGGGAGCCGGTGCTACCAGATCTTGGAGCTACATGCTTTGAATATGCATAGCTAGGGGATTCAACAAATATTGTCATTTCCAGCCTAGGTTGTACTTTTTCTTGTGTCTAAAAGTCCAAAAAATACAAAAAAATAACAAAAGATAAAAGTCATGAAAACTTCTATGTGCTTGCTCTGTCTTTTTCCATAATTGAAAATCAAAATTAAAAAAACCAATTTTTTTTAAAAACATGCCAAAAACTCTACAAAAGCATTCAGAAAACTAGAACTATGCATATACGTTCTGAAGCTGCACATATATCTCGACCTATTCCGCATTTGTACCAACTTCCTATGCTTTTGCTACCTATTCTTGTGCATTTATTCTCTGCCAGAACTGCGCATCTACTTTGACTTACAATGCACTTACCTTCTGAAACCACGCATTTGTAGCTACGTGTCTATCACAGTAAGCTTGTCTGGTCTTGTGTCAATTTCTATAGAGCTAGCAATCCAATTAGAATATATTGCTCAAACACTCCAATATCTACAATTGCAAATAAACTTAGGTCCCTCACCCTAATTTTGTATAGCAATTGCTCAACAAATCCAAGTCTTACAATAAGAAATGGCAATCTTGCAAGCAAAATGTGCTAGTACTAGCTACGCCTTGCCCCAAAATTGTATATCCTTTTCCCATACTCAAGACAAGGAAAACACTACATCAAGTCAGAAATCATATACCACCCCGTCTACTAGTCCTCCTTCACTATCTTCTAAGATGCCTATCCCAAAACATACTAGTCCTACACCAACACTGCCATCTAGTTCCTCAAACTCTAAATGGACTGTGTATGAGGAAAAATTGATTAAATCTAAACTAATAAAACCAAAAACCCAATAACATAAAGAAAACGAATTTAAATAAAAGCCATGACAAATAATCAATGAAATAAAGACTTTTACTGAAATCTGTATTGTTTCCTTTGGATTGAATGTGGATTGCTCAATGAAGTTGCAAAGCCATAGTTGCAACAAGCAAGTAGTGTGCTCAAGAGATCAATGTCAAAAGATCGTGAAGTTGCTCAATCGACGCGTTTTGTATGCTCAAAGCTCTGTTAAGTATACTTGAGAATACGATCGAAGAGAGGGGTAATGAAGGAGATGAGGGGGGTTTATATAGATTTCTAGGAAGATCAATCAACAGTCCAGATAATTCAGAAGAATCAACGGAGGAGAACAGTTGAGGAACGTGCAATGAATAAGAAGAAGACAATTGTCTTGCTTTCTTTTGCATGAGAGGAGTTATCAAGAATAGAAGAATGAGTTAAAGCAATTAACAGAATGTAATAGTCAGTTAAGTGATTTAAAACAAGCAGAAGAGATTTGCATGAGAAAAGCAGATATTTTGCTTTATTAAATATAGAAAGCTTGAGTTATATTAGAGATAACTCAAATTAGATAAAAAAGCAACTTAAATAAATAATTGATTTATTTAAATTTAGAGAAGATATTATTGGAAGAAATAATTAAATAATTGGAATTATTTAAGTTAGAAGATTTGAAAGCTAATTAAATAAATAAATTTATTTAATTGTTGTGCATGATTTTGGAAGAATAAATTTGATTTAATTAAATAATTGGAATTATTTAATTAATGTGGACTTGATTTTTGACAAAGAAGATAATGATCTAACTAAATAATTAAAATTATTTAATGTTGTAGAAGAATATAGAGGAATCTGATTTAATTAATTAAATAAAGAGAATTTATTTAATTAATGTCACAATTTTGTCATTTAGAAGAATTTGGTGAAATTAATTAAATAATTAGATTATTTAATTAATGTGTGAAATGTAGTTGATTAGACAAATGACAAAATGCAAGTGGTGTGGCGACTTGGTCATTTTAGGGTGTCTACATTTTGCCCCTCTTTGATGCAATGCAGCGTGTAGCGTTGCGTCAAAGAAAATGATTGTTGAAGATGTAATACAATTTTATTGCCCCAGTGTAGGTAGTTGCCCCAGCGTATGCCCCCTCGAGCGGGAAGACGGAGAAGTGGCAGAAGAATAGTGTTGACGCTTGACCAGAAGAGGATGCGACCAGATAGGAGGAAAAGCAGCAAGGGGTAGGAAGAAAAACTAAGGGTGGTACACTATAAATAGGCCCCATGGGGACCACAATCCTCATTTGCACCCTTGGAGATTCTAAATTTAGAGAGCAGAGCTTCCAAACCTAGTTGAGAGAGTTGAGTAGACGGTGGGGAGAGATGCCAATTCTAGTGCACAGCCATCGGGCGAAGCTGGTGCGGACCTACAGAGGCCAGCAGGAGCTCCGGCAGTGATAAGTGGTCGAAAACCCCCTTCGCATTTGTCGTTTAGGGTGGTTTTAGGGCTAGGTTTAGGTAGGGTGAGCTAAGTCAGGCAAAAGCGCCTTAGGAAGCCGCAGCGCGTATGGTAGGGAGTTACAGCGCATTTGGCGCACTGCAGCGCGGCTGGTAGTCGCCTACAGTGCTAATGGTAAAAGCGCGTCGCTTTTGGTTAAATTATTAGCGCCGCAGCGCTACTGGCATAATGCTGTAGTGCGTTTGGCTAGGTAGGGCAGCGCACTTGCTAGGGTAGCATAGCGCAGCCAGCGGGAATAGAAGAAATTGAGTCACGTTTGGTAGGGCAGAAAGGCGCGGTTGGTAGGTGGGTGGGGCGCTTGTGGGTAACAGGTCGCACTTGGTAGAAAAAATGCAGCACGGATGGAGAAACAGTATAGCGCGGTTGGCATAGAAAGACAGCGCTATTGTATAAAACAAGGCGCTTTTGGATAAACAGCAGAAAAGTTAGGTGCGAAGTAGAATAGGGGGGATAGAATAGGGATGGCCATCCTAGCTGACAAGGGGGGAAAGGGATGGTGGGGAGTTGCCTAGCATAGCCCATGGTTAGATAGGATTTGAGGGATTTGAATAATGAAACTGACAAGTGAGTTGTTATGGATGCAGAGGATACTGACACTGCTGATGTCACGAGAGTGACACCACGCGATAGCACACGAGGTTGTACAGCTAACCTGGGAGGAGGACGCATTCTTGGAGCATGCGGGCCTATGGCACGTGGCGCATTTGACACACATTAGGGTGAATCTCACCCTAGTGACTGCAGTGGTGGAGCGATACCACAACGAGACATCGTCGTTCCACTTTCTGATAGGGGAGGCTACAGTGACACTGGAGGATGTATACCGCATCCTGAGGATTTAGATAGATGGCGAGATAGTGGACCTTGACCCAGCACGAGGCGAGGCAGGCTTGGAGGAGGTCTTCTGCATAGATGACCTGTGGATAGATGACGGGGATATCCAATGGGCAGACGTCTCGAGACTCTGTGACAGGATCTGATGAATAGTTGCATCACTGATTGGTGGCTTCCTGTGTCCAGACAGGAGATCTAGAGGATTATCAGTTGGCTGGGGCACAGTGCTATCAAGGATGTTCACCCATGGCAGATAGTATGCGTGGGGACCCTGTGTGTTGGGACAGTTATATCATGACCTGCACCATTGTGTTTATAGGAGAGGCAGGAGCCTCTCAGCAGGTGTGACTTTATTACAGGTATGGGCATGGGAGCATATTCCAGTGATCTGACCCATGGTACAGCGCCATCGAGACAGAGGCGAGCCCTATGCGTTCTTATACGATGGGGTGATGACACATCGGAGGATGGGGTCTGTTAGCTATTGGAGGCGGCAGATTGACGAGATGGACCTATTCATATGGAGGCCCTAGTTATTATATGAGGAGTGGGATGACGAGCACAAGCAGCTCATGTACTATAGACAGGTGCGATATCTATTCGGGAGATGGACAGATATGACAGAGAGATATCTTCTAGAGCGAGTTCTCAGGCAGTTTGGATTGCCGCAGGGACTACCCGTGGGGGAGGCCACACATGCTAGGACACGGAGGGAGGTTGGAGACTGGGATGCCGAGATCCCAGTGGCGACAGCGTTGGCAGAGGTACGGGGACTTGTCCCCGTGAGATGGGATTGGGACTCTAGGCTAGCAGACCCAGGGATGCTGCCAGAGTACGATCAGTACTGGCAGACACATAGGCCGATGAGATTGACTACACCAGGTGTAGCAGGGGCGGTGGGAGAGGTACTAGTCCTCGGAGGGGAGCCTAGGATGAGGTGGCAGGCTAGGGTAGCCAGGCAGGAGGCAGTGGGTCAACAGGCAGGTGGAGAGGGTAGTGGCCAGCAGGCCGATGTGGAGATGGCAGAGGCAGTGGGCCCAGTCGTAGAGACTGATTTGCAGAGAGCAGAGCGACTGCTGTAGGAGGAGATAGCCCGGAGGACTCATTTAGAGCTCCGGATGGCATGACTGAGGAGGGATAGGGATGCAGCATAGGCGGATGCGAGGCAGGCAGAGGCCACAGCCCAGGCATAGACATAGGCAGCCTCAGCAGCACAGACAGCCCTGGCACAGGTATAGGCATAGCTACAGGCCCAAGTGCAGGCATATAGACAGCTACAGGCCCAAGTACAGGCACAGGTACTGGTGCAGCCACCAGCCGCACCAGCATCAGATGCCAAGGAGCTAGCATAGGCCAGGAGAAAGAGAGACGCAGAGGTAGAGCTGCGGTTGACTGCAGAGGCCACACTCTTTAGAGTGAGGCGGGAGAGAGAGGAGGCACGTTGTGCACTGGGTGCAGACCAGAGGACTTTATACAGTGAGCTCGTCTGAGTGTAGGGTGAGCTAGTATCAACCAGCTGGGAGGTAGAGTACTATAGGGGTCTGTATGTGGGTGTGATGCCAGCAGCTCAACAGGCACCGAGCTACAGAGACAGGAGTAGGTCTGGGGCATCCGGATCCTGGAGGACAGGGCAGTTAGTGTCCTCAGTTAGAGGGCCACTTTTACCACCAGGGGGAGGAGGAGGACCATCAGGGGGACCTCCACCGAGCACAGGGGGAGGACAGGGGCCACAGCAGGAGGGCAGCTCTACCCACTAGGGCACCTACACTTTGTATATTGTATCATATTGTATCATTTTGGATAGATGCCTGCGTGCATTCTGATGTCTATTTCACAGGCTTTGGATAGCCTTGATGTACTATATTGATGTATATTTGGATGTATACACATTTTGTATTATTGATGTAGACACCAAGATTTTATATTATGATGACCATTACATGATATATATGATGATTGATTCGGCTCACTGTTGTTCATGCTTTTGTGTATGTATTCCTTGATGTCATGGATGTGATGATATGTATGTATGATTATGGATTCATGTGATGATATGTGTTGCTTATATGATGCTTATAGATGTATGATGATAGAGATGTATGATGATATAGATGTGATGACTAGTGATATCTGACATGTGGGTTTTGCAGATATGCACCAGAGCGGAGAACAGGAGGAGATGGAGACACAGACTGTTGATCGATTACCGCAATGAAAGCGATATAAAGGTTGGTGGGAATGGATGAAAGATGAGCTTGTTGCAATGGTTTCGCATTTGTATATAAAGAGCAATCCTTATTTTGATATAGCACGTAGATAGTTCACCACCAAGGTATAGAAGACCAAGGTGCAGTAATATCCGAGTGCGTGGACGTTGACTCTGCAAGAAAGCGGTTTGAACTTAGATCCTTTTAGACATAATATAACCTTGTTGGAATGTGTGAATAAGCCATAGTCTTGAACATAAAATAAACTTCCATACATGTAACTGCAAGAAGAATTATTAATATGTAAGATGCTAGGTCCGAACACACACAAGATAAATATAATGTTAAGAAAGATACTAAAGATCATTCCTCAAACACGGCACACAGAAAGCAATGACTATGCCCCCAATCCATACTGCATCGCAACATACCAAGATTATAGATAAATCAAGGTAGCTTTGAATAGGTAATGGAAAAAGAACAAAAGATAAACCATAAACACAAATTGACTGACTTACAAAGTAAACATACAGCCAACATATTCTCTTGCCAAAGAGGTTGCTCAGGATAGATTGGATAGGGAAGATAACAACCTTATCGTATGAACTCTATGTCCGTTAAAGGGTGCTATCTACCTACAAAAGACAATGTCTTGCTGCAGGAAATGCCACATGTCGTAGGAGACGTGTGTGTTGGTCTCAACAATGGAACACTTCGCAGAAGACAAGCTTGTTGATCTAGGGCTTTGGTTAAGCGGGACTTAGCTGATGTTGGCAATCAGTATGCAAGACAGTAGACGACTCTGGAAGGAAGCTTCTTTGCTTCAAGTTTGTTAAGGACTTTTTCTTTGAAAGGATGCGCTAGCTTGCTGCTTGAGTTAGTCAAATTGAGGCAAATGGATTTTGACAAATGGAAGACTAGAAGGATGAAGTGCAACTGGATTGAGACAGGCAGAGAATGGTGGATCATGTGTGCCTGAGTACTAGATACATCCTTCGTATTCCAGACTGCCTACATACCCTGTATCCATGGGATCAAGGCACACGATGATGAAAGATGAAGCTGATAAATATGTACTTCTGGATAGAGTGATGAGATGGATTGAGGTGAAAAAAGGGGGGATCTTATGTACCTGAGTACTGGAAACTTCTTTCGTATTCCAAACTGCCTACATACCCATATCCATGGGATCAAGGTACCTTAAGATTGAAATGATGAAAATATGTAGTTCTGGTTGGAGGTGATGATGTAGGAAAAGTGTTGAGAAGATAACATCCTTATCGTAGGAGCGATGTGTCTGTTAAAGGGTGTTACCTGTGGAAAGGAGAAAAGATTAAAGAGCACGTTGTGAACCACGAACAAGGAACCAATCCTAGACCTAAGTTAAGGAAAGAGTTGCCCCCTTTCTGGTAGAGGAAAACTGTATGGGTGACTACCGAATAAGACACCAAAAGACTTGACCTAGGACAAGACAGTGTTAACTGCAGACACAGATCAAGATGTGGGATGACGACAAGGGACATTGACAAATTTCCAAGCTATACTAGATAGGGAGATGGAAATGCAAACAAGGTCAATGGTTTTATTATGGATGGATGGAAAGGTGTGCTTTGTGCACTAGACATGGAGTGGATAGGACTCGATAGACGATGGATGCTGACTCTACACATAGCGCCTGTTTGCTAGGTTTTCACTATGGTACTTATCCAAGGTGCCTGTTTGCCAGGTTATCACCAGAGGATGGATTTTTTTGGATTTTTTTATTTTTTTGGTGTTTTGTTTTGTTTTGTTTTTTTTGTTTTGTTTTTGTTTTTATTTATTTATTTATTTTTGAATACTCTGAGGATCAGGCATAGAACTTCTTGAGATGGACACTGTTAAGTGGCTCATCTAGAGGAATGCCATCAGGTGTAGCTAAAGTATAAGCTCCTGATCCATATGCTGCTGTGACAATGAAGGGACCTAACCAGTTAGGCTCAAACTTACCCTTCTTCTCTCAATCTGCTTGATTTCTCTGATTCTCCTTAAGTACAAGATCACCGACTTGAAACCGTCTTTCTTTGATCTTTTTGTTGTAATTACTCCTAAGGCAGTTTTGATAGACATGGAGATGATTAAGTGCGGCAAGGTGCCTCTCATCTAGTAGTTCAAGCTCAGCTAATCTGGAAGTGCGATACTCATCTCCGTCAATCAGGTCCTGCATGGAAACTCTAAGGGATGGGATCTCGACCTCTATAGGTAGGATGGCTTCAGAGCCAAAGACCAAGGCGTATGGGGTGGCACCAGTTGGTGTTCTGATACTAGTGTGATAGGCCCATAGGGCGGGATTGAGTTGCAAGTGCCAATCACGACCAGCTTCATTGACTATTTTCTTAAGGATTTTGAGAATGGTTTTATTGGAAGCCTCAGCTTGGCCGTTACTCTGCGGATAGTAGGGAGTTGAAAAGTGATGTTGGATATTGTAATGTATGCACAAGGCGCAGACATCTTGGTTCTTGAATGGTCTCCCATTATCAGTGACAATGGCTTTGGGAATACCATACTGGCATATGAGGTAGTTTAGGATAAACTTGGCTATTTGTTTACCGGTGATATAGGTCATAGGAATGGCTTCCACCCACTTCGTGAAATACTCAGTGGTGGTAATGATAAACTTGTGGCCATTGGAGGAGGAAGGGTGGATTTGTCCTACGAGGTCGAGACCCCATTGAGAAAAAGGCCATGGAGTTGTCACAGGTTGTAATTCATGAGCTGGTGCATGAATCAGATCTCCATGCTGCTGACATTGTAGACACTTCTTAGCAAACTGTGCAGCATCTTGCTCTATTGTAGGCCAGTAATAACATGTTCTGAGTATCTTCTTAGCAAGATTAGGACCGGTAGAATGTGCGCCACAGACACCTTTGTGTATGTCTCGTAAGGTAGCTTCGGCTTCTTTCGCGTTAAGACATTGTAAGAGGATACCGTCGAGACTCCGGCGATATAGTGTATCACCCAGAATAATGTAACGGGAAGATCGACGGATAAAGGTTTTGCATTGGGTGGATGATAGGTTGGGACGAATGGTATTGTTCTTGAGGTATTCATAAATATCTTCATACCATGGGGAATTGGGACCAACAAGTTCGCAGATGATTTCAATAACAGGAACATTGATGGCTGGTATCAACAATTGCTCGATCAAGAATTCACACTTCTGTGTATTTGCAGGCATGTCAATCAGTGACCCTATAGAAGCCATAGAATCTATAGCTTTGTTATGCTCTCATGGAATTTTCTCAAATGTGATGCTAGAGAAGTGTGGTTTGTAGGTGTCCACCAGTTGCTTGTAGGGGACCAACTTTTCATCCTTTGTTTGGTATTCATTCGTGACTTGGCGAATGACTAGCTATGAGTCTCCATATACATGTAATTCTGTGATGTCCCATTGAACTGCCGTATTGAGACCTATGAGGAGTGCTTCATAATCAGCTATATTGTTGGTGTAAGGGAATGCAAGCCGATAGGACTTTGGAATGTAGTCATTTTGAGGTGTAACAAATAAGATGCTGGCTCTTGATCCATGCTGTGTGTAAGAACCATCAAAATACAACTTCCACATTATGGAGTTGGCAAGAGTGAAGAGATTTTCATCAGGAAAGTTTGCTACCATAGGATGTGTATCTTTCATAGGTGCTTCTACTAGTTGATCAGCGAGGGCTTGTCCTTTGATTACTTTACGATCCGTATACTCAATATCAAACTCACTAAGGATCATGACCCACTTAGCTAGTCTGCCTGTAAGAGCTACTTTTACTAGTAGATATTTCAAGGGATCAATTTTGGCTATCAGATTTGTGTGTTGGTTTAGCATGTAATGCTGCAACTTTTGGGAGGTGAATACTACTACTAAACAAGCCCTTTCCATTGGTGAATAATTGAGCTCATATCCCACCAAGGTTCTACTAATGTAATAAATTGCATGCTCCTTTCCTGTGTCATCATTTTATGCTAGTAGGGCCCCCAAGGTCGAATTTGTAGTGGAGATATATAATATCAAAGGTTTGTCTGTGACTGGTGGAACCAATACAGGGGGTCTAGCTAGATACTCTTTAAGTTGATCAAACACTGCCTGACACTTGTTGTCCCATCAAAATGAGACATCCTTTCAGAGCAAGTGTTGAAAGGGTTTACATTTATTTGCTAGTTGTGATATGAAACGTCGAATGGACTACAACCTTCCCTGAAGGCTCCTTAGTGCTTTAAGGTTCTTGGATGGAGGCATCTCCACTATAGCCTTTACTTTCACTGGATCTACTTCGATGCCTCTACGAGATACTATGTATCCCAACAGCTTTCCTGATGTTACACCGAATACACACTTCTTTGGATTGAGTCTTACTTGGTATTTTTTGAGCCTGTCGAAGATCTATCCTAGAACCTGTATGTGATCCGCCCTAGAAGATTTAGCCAATATATCACCAACATAGTCTTCCATGATGTGATGAAATAGATCGTGGAAGATCACTGTCATTGCTCTCTGATAGGTTGCTCCTACATTCTTCAGACCAAACGGCATGACACACCAACAATAATTCCCCCAAGGACAAGTAAAGGTTGTTTTATGTTGATCTTCTTCAACTATCCTTATCTGATTGTAGCCAGAGAATCCGTCCATGAGAGAAAGCATCTTGTGACCTACTGTCAAGTCCACTATAATGTCAATGTTTGGTAGTGGAAAGTCATCTTTGGGACATGCCTTGTTGAGATCTCTGAAATCATTACACATGCGAATGCGTCCATTGGGTTTAGACACAGGTACAATGTTTGAGACCCAATCTGAATAATCAATGGGTCGTATAAACTTGGCATCTAACAGCTTTTGTACTTCCACCTTCACCAAGAGAGCTATCTGTGGGTGCATCTTTCTCAACTTCTACTTGACTGGTTTCACCTTGGGATCAACTGTGAGATAATGAACTACTAGCTTAGGGTCTAGCCCTGGCATATCGGCATAGGTCCATGCAAAGTTGATGGTTCATTGCAAGAAGAAGTTGTTAAGATTTCTGTGCTCTGTTTCAGATAATGATGCTGCTAGGAAAGTTGTCTTTGGATTTTGTTCTGTGCCCAGATTGATTTATGTAGAATCTTCCACTAGGAGAGCTGATTTCTCTTGATACTTAGATGGTAGGGGAAGGTCAAATCCTCCATCCTTAGGTGCCATAGTTGGGTTTTCACCTTTGGATACGTCCTTTGTTTTTACTATTTTTGGATCAGGAGGTGCCATAGTGTGGTTTTCACCTAGAGATCTTTCTTTATTTGTACTTTTGCGACTGGAGGATTTGGCATTCTCACCAAAATAAGCCGTTGGCTCGAGTTCCATTACAAAACCTGCTTTATGATCGCCTAGAGGGATACCTTCCTGAAGTCCCATGAACTCAGCTAAAGCTTCGTCATTCTGAAATACATCTATAACGGGGGCCCCTTGTTGATCCCAATCGATAAGTTTAGGGTAGACAAGTGTGACATTCTGGGTGCTGGTAGTGGAGGTTAAAGATACCGAGGATAGTGTAAAAATGGAGGATTCTGCAAATAGGTTGGTCATATGGAGGGAAGAGTCATCGATGATATCCTCTGTAGACGTCGAATCAGTGGGAAAAGTGTCAGCTATCTCGTCGAGGATATACTCGATGTCCAAGGCATGCGGTACCTTCTTACCAAATCCTAATCCCTTCTTGTCTAACTTCTTTGTTACAACAAGGGGTTCCATAGTTCCTTGATTCTGTTTCCCAAGGCCACCTTTGCCTTTATAGCCCATATTTTTTACTATTCTTAAGCCATTGTTGTATTGCTTGACTGGTATTGTGACTGGTTCTTTCTCCTTATAGAGCCAAGAAGAAATGTCCTCAATAGTTTCCTCTTCCAATAACCGTCCATGTTGAAATTGGGTTAGGAATGTTGGGCGAGGAGTAGCTGCTTTTTTGGTTACTTTGGCAATGGGTGGTTGGCCGTAAGATTTTGAAGATAGAGGCATCCACCCTACACAACAAGATTCTGAGATATCATAAGTGCCAAAGCCTATATCCCGGATGCGAGCTGTGATTTTAGGGAGGGGTGTAGATTCACTTGTAGAGGCTTGTGTGAGAGTTTCAGGATCAACATAAAGAGGGGATTCAAGGGCTTTGTCATTTTTAGGCACTTGGTTGCAATTCTTATAGCTTCCTTGCAAGATACGACAAAATTTAAAAGGATTAGGATCTCCTAGGATGGTGATCTCTGTACCATTGTATGGGAACTTTAGAGACTGATGGTACGTGGAGGGAACATCTTTCATTGCATGGATCCATGGGTGGCCTAGGTTAATGTTGTAAGGCAGTTTAATATCAAGAACTTGACACCTGGTTTCAAGCATGACATGGCCCAGTTGTATAGGCAAGTGAATAACACCTTCTGAATGGTGTTCAACATCATCATACCCCTTGATTGTAATACTATGATCAGTGTTGATGTGATCCTCAGAGTATCCCAATTGCTTTAGTAACTTTAAAGAATAGATGTTGAGACCAGCACCACCATCTATGAGTATACATTTGATTTTGCGCTTATGGATGAGAACTTCAATATGAAGGGCATCATTGTGACAAGGATCATGGGATGGGAGATCTTTCTTAGAGAAGACCACATTGTAGGGTGAATAAATGTTACCTACTATAGCTTGGAAATCTGTGACTGCTATGTTGTTAGGAACGGAAGACTCTTGGAGGGCTTTTTCTAGCACCACTCTATGTGCAGGTGATGACCATAGAAGGTCCAAGATAGAGATTTGTGCTGGTGTTCTCCCTAGATGTTCGAGAAGACTATAATCATACTGAACCGGAAGCCTAGGTGTAGGAGCACGAATGGTGACATGACCACGATGAGTAGTAACAGCACAATCCATAGATTTGCCTTTGATCGTGAGGGTAGACACTCGACTTTCTTCAAAACGACCTACAATGGAATCGAAGGACGTTGAAGCATGATTGATACCCTTACCTCTATCCTGAGGAGGAGGTGGACCATGATGAGGGAATGGTTCCTTGTACATATCAAGATCCTTGTTTGTGTGTTGTGCTGGTGATTCATCCTCAAAAGTGATTTGATTACCGTCGATGAGGTTTTGGATGAGGTGCTTAAGCTTCATGCAAGACGCAGTTCTATGACCTTTGCTCCTATGGAACTCACAATATTCATTGTCTCTGTAACGTGCAGTTTTGTAGATAGGTTCTTCATATGGAGGAGCATCAGGTAAGGTGATGAGGCCTTTCTACAAGGCTTGCTGTAAGATCGATTCGATGGGCACTCCCAAGGGAGTGAATTGACGTCGCGGAGGGTAATCTTGTTGAGGCCACTCTTGCTGTCGTTGCTGTTGGTTTGGATAAGGCTGCCTTTGTTGCTGCAGTTGTTGAGGTGGAGCTTGACTTGGTTTGGAGAGCTGCAGCAGTGTTTGCAACATTTGGACATGCTTAGTATCGACCACCCCATCATTGACCACGTTTTTGTTCTTGTTCCAATATTTGGGTTTATCGTTCGATTGTTGATGAGGAGCGCTATCTTTCGTTTCCTTAAAGATTTTGACCACACCCTTAGCAATGAGGGCCTTCTCAATATTGATTCCCTCGTATGTGATTTCATCGAAGGTTGTAGCACTAAGAATTTGCAAATGAAAACCTAACTCTTGGTTGAGGTTCTACACAAATATGTTGACAAGTTGTTTCTCTGGAATCTTGAAAGGGAATTTGCTAGCCATTTGTCTCCATCGTTGAAGGAAAGAAATGAAAGTTTCACCATTTTTCTGTTTATTGTTGCATAGATCATTCATGGAAATCTCATGCTCTGCATTGTAAGAAAAATGGGTGGCAAACTTCTCTGCTAGCTCATTGAAAGACTTGATACCCATGGGTAAGTGTGAGAACCATTCTATTGCTTGACCTCCAAGACTACGAGGAAAGAGATGCATAAGATATGTGTCGTTATGAGAGACCTCGAAGCAAGCAAGATAGAATTCCCTAAGATGGTCTTTTGGGTCACCTTTTCCTTTGTATTTATCAAACTTGGGAATAGTGAAATTTTGAGGAAAAGGGATCATTGGTAATGACCGATCAAAAGGATAAGGACACACTTCCTCTAAAGAGAAGGTCTTTTTGGTGTGGCCAAATGTAAGATCAGATAGCTGCTGTTGAACTTCTACAATCTTTAACTCCATAGTCGTGGGAGGGGTTGGTAACATCTCCTGCTGTCCAAAAAGTGGATGGTGTTGCTCATACAGAAGATTATAATGTGAGCCATGCACACTGGTGTTATAAGGGTTGTAAGATTGATTGGGATCATATGGGTTGTATGTTTGGTTCAGATTGGGTTGGTATTGGAGGTTTTGATTTGGCAGAGGTAGAGGTGGCACTAGGTAAGAATGTTGGCTTTGTGATGGTTGAAGAAAAGAATTGGGTGGAGGAAAGCTAAAATGTGTTTGATTAGGTTGTGGTGGCGGCACATAGCTTTGGGAAACCTGATGTTGGGAATGTTGAGAGTGTCTAGGCAATGTGTGAAAGAAGTTGAGCGAGGATGAACGTTGTGGAGGAGGGACATAGGTGGACATGATTTGCGATGGTTGGGGTTGATTGAGGATGTGAGTAGAAGAATGTTGTGGTTGGGGTTGCTTAAGGACAAGAGTAGAAGAATGTTGTGGTTGGGGTTGCATGACTCTAATTGGTTGAGAGACATGAAGGTGTGATGATATAGGAGGTGTCATTTGTTGAGACCCTTGGTGCATGGGTACATAATTGTTCCCTAGATTGTAATTTGGTGGGAAACCTTCGCGTGATGGGGTAATCAAGATTCCACTTGCGACCGGTGTGGACACTTTAGGAGTTGGTTGCATATTCGACCGAGCTAAGGTGGCTTGCTTAGCTAACTCTGCTTGATGTTGGAGAGTTTCTTGTTGGTTTTTATAGATCTCCATAGGAATCAGAAGTGGTGATATGGGTCCCTCCCCTGTTGGATTTTGAAAAAGGGGATTCCAATACTACGAGCCTTGTGTAGGTAAGGGCATAGTCACCGTTGACATGGTTTGCACCACTTGTATGGTATCTTGGGCATTGTTGTTCTCCTTGAGAGTGGATAAATCAAAATCTTGAGGTAACTTGGCACCTTGCTCTGCAAGCAAGCGAAAGAAATGGTCTTGGTTCTCACTAAGGATTTTGTCAAAGGTTACCATGACTCTAGGCTCTTGTATGATTTCATCAAGATCTTGCCCATCTACTTGAGAGGATTGACCTATTTCAAAGTGTCGCTCTTCTTGAGATGGGGCAAAATCTATAGTATAACCTTGAGGGACAAAATCTGGAGTTAAGCCCGTTGTGTATTGGGAAATGCTTTCCAAAGGAACCCCACCTTCTTGAGGTGGGTTTTGCTCAATAGTATATCCTTGTGGCACAAAATCCGGAGGCAAGCCAGTGGTATATTGAGGTGTTCTTACCAAAGGGACCCTACCCTCTTGAGGATTACTTGGTTCATCAATGTGTGGCATGTTCGGAGAGCTGATTGGTCTTGCCGCAGGGGTACTAGGAGTAACCTTGGGAGTAATGTTGAGATGACCTGATTGTGGTGTGCGAGGGGGTGACTTGCGCTTCTTAGGAACAACTTACTTGGACTTCATAGTTTGCTGGAGCCTAGTGGTTACCATGGAATACACTAGGGCAAGAAAGGTAATGTTGGGTTTCTGTGAGATGCTTTGAGAAACGGACAAACTCTGATACACAAAGTATTGGACCAAAAGCGCTATACTATTTGACCAGAGGCGTAGGACTGTGCAACCAAAAGCGTGCTACTGTGATGCCAAAGGCGACGCACTAAGCTACCAGAAGCAAGTTACTGCTATGCCAAAGGTGAGCTACAGTGACCAAAAGCGAGCTACTGTTATACCAAGGGTGCTGAAGTAGAGTTTTGCTAGAGGTGAATTACTGTTATGCCAAAAGCGATCTACTATACCACCAAAGGTGAGCTGCTGTAATACCAGGGGCGCTGAAGTAGTGTCTGATGTTTTTCAAAGGCAAAATTTTGATGGATTGTTTTCTATTTCTGATTGGATTTGTTGGCAAGAGAAAACACAGCAAACAAGTGGTCAAAAAGCACTAGGACTGACACAACAGATAGTGTATGTTCAAGGCTCCAAACAAGCCCAATGTTTCCACAGGTATAATACAATTGTAATCAATAACAAGCACTTTTTATCCCTAGAGACAAGGTTTCATTGTAGTAGATCAGCTCACAGCTTAATACTCCATCGATAAAAATATCATTCCATAAAGGTGTTGGATATTTAGTATCTTTGCGAGAGACGATAGGTAGGGATATCTCACCCTTCCCTTGGAAAGCTCAAGTAGGTCACAAGAGCTTTATGTCCAAGGGAATACTATCTCTTCTCAAGGGAGCCAATGGTGAGTATCTTAAGGGCTTAAATCGATTCCGCTTGCACTGATGATTACCGCAATGTTCGGAGGTAGGTCGGGTAGTCTCTATCTAAAATGGTTCTTAGTGACTTTGAGGGACCAACACCTTACAAGCAATGCGACAAGCTACTAAAAGCTTTAACCAATCCTACTAAGAGTTTCAAACACTTCGCTCAATGTGAAAATCGTTTCCACAAAGAGCTAGTACACCTCTTTTCAGTTTGGCACCACAAGGTAAGGCTGACGTTGGTTAGGACTTGGCTTTCACCTTATCCCTCTTATATAGTGGTTCAAAGGAAAACTTCGCTTAGGGTCGTCCCTTTTGGATGAAGCGCAATCCAAAAGTAGGCCCTTCTAAAGGAAGTACAAAAAAGTAAGAGCAAGCACGTCAAACAAAGGTTCAATTATCCCGTTATAAGAAAAATAAGGTGCAACTAAACTAGGCACACACACGTTTGTAGTTGTAAATTGTCCCTTATGAAATGAAGTGTTTGGCATTCATGTCCATTATCTTTTAGAAAATTGAGGTGTTTATTCATACATGTCCCTTAAGAAAAGTAGTATGTTCCTAAGACTTAGATTGCAAGAAAAAGATTTGTTCAATTATCCTTTTAAGCATGCAATGTGTTTCTAAGACTTAGTGAGATAAATCAAGAGGTCTTCAATACTCGTCCTGCATGAACATGTTAAAAACACCTATTGACTCTGTGTGAGTAATAAGAAGCTGCAACAAGTGAGTTAGTTCCACCAAAAATTCACAAGTTAGCAAAAAATAGATCAACTTTGACCAAAAGCGCTGTACTATCTTACCGCCCGTGACTTACTATTTTCCAAGAGCGCTGTATCATAGACTAGAAGCATTGCAGAATACTACCAGAAGTGCTGAAAAATAACCAGAAGTGCTGCACTGTGTTTTCGAAGGCGCTGTGATGAAGACCAGAAGCGCAATACAATAATACCAGGAGCGCTAAACAATAACCCGAAGCGTGGAGCTGTGTTACCAAAAGCGTGATACAATATAGCCAAAAGCGCTGTGCTATCTCAAATCATAAAAAAGGTTAACTTTTTCAAAATAACCAGATCTAAAGTAAAAATCCATGATTGATTGACTGTTCTGAGAAGTGGTAACCGAGAGATCTATGTTCTGCAATCTAGAAAACTCTGAAGTTGTAACAACACCAAAGATTAACATAAAGATTGAAGATACTCCTAAATAAATCAGATTAGGAAGTACACAAAAGCAGGTTTGACCGACAAATATGACAGCTTGTCAGATAAAATAATAAGATAGATAACGCGAACAAACCCTGCAAGACACCGAACAAAGTTAGAAACCTAATTTAGCCAAAAGTGCTATAGAATACTACCAGAAGTGCCTTTCTGTTATGCCAAAAGCATCGCTCTGTTCTACCAGAAGCACCGCAGTGCCCCCAAGGGCACTGAACTATGCTTCCAATAGTGCTCAAAGATCCTGCTAGAAGCACTGTGAAATATCGTTTGCGCTGTGCCGTACTGTGACTTAAAAAAAAAACAATTTCTCAAAGAAACAAATGGATTAGTGGGTCCCACCGGGCGTGCCAGAATGTGTATGACAAAAAATTGATTAAATCTAAACTAATAAAACCAAAAACCCAATAACATAAAGAAAATGAATTTAAATAAAAGCCATGACAAATAATCAATGAAATAAAGACTTTTACCGAAATCTGTATTGTTTCCTTTGGATTGAATGTGGATTGCTCAATGAAGTTGTAAAGCCATAGCTGCAACAAGCAAGTAGTGTGCTCAAGAGATCAATGTCAAAAGATCGTGAAGTTACTCAATCAACACGTTTTGTATGCTCAAAGCTCTGTTAAGTATGCCTGAGAATACGATCGAAGAGAGGGGTAATGAAGGAGATGAGGGGGGTTTATATAGATTTCCAAGAAGATCAATCAATGGTCCAGATAATTTAGAAGAATCAACGGAGGAGAACAGTTGAGGAACGTGCAACGAATAAGAAGAAGACAATTGTCTTGCTTTCTTTTGCATGAGAGGAGTTATCAAGAATAGAAGAATGAGTTAAAGCAATTAACAGAATGTAATAGTCAGTTAAGTGATTTAAAACAAGTAGAAGAGATTTGCATGAGAAAAGAAGATATTTTGCTTTATTAAATATAGAAATCTTGAGTTATGTTAGAGATAACTCAAATTAGATAAAAAAGCAACTTAAATAAATAATTGATTTATTTAAATTTAGAGAAGATATTATTGGAAGAAATAATTAAATAATTGGAATTATTTAATTTAGAAGATTTGAAAGCTAATTAAATAAATAAATTTATTTAATTGTTGTGCATGATTTTGGAAGAATAAATTTGATTTAATTAAATAATTTAAGAATTATTTAATTGTAGATAAGAGGGAATTTGTTGAATTAATTAAATAATTGGAATTATTTAATTAATGTGGACTTGATTTTTGATAATGAAGATAATGATCTAATTAAATAATTAAAATTATTTAATGTTGTAGAAGAATATAGAGGAATCTGATTTAATTAATTAAATAAAGAGAATTTATTCAATTAATGTTGCAATTTTGTGATTTAGAAGAATTTGGTGAAATTAATTAAATAATTAGATTATTTAATTAATGTGTGAAATGCAGTTGATTAGACAGATGACGCAATGCAAGTGGTGTGGCGACTTGGTCATTTTAGGGTGTCTACATGGACAACCAAAAAAGAATCAGATGAGTTTTGGGAAAAATATTTTCCAAATTTATACAGCAAAAGAAAAGCTATGGAGAAAGCCAAATCCACTCATTCATGTACTCCTACACCTATGAATGATGTGATCCAAGGACTATTAGCAGAGAGTCAACCATGTCCCCAAATTCTAGTCCTTGACCTTACCAAAGATTCAAGTCCAATTCCATGTCAAATCCTACAACCCCTTCATGTCATCCACAACCCCTTGAGCTTATCGAAGAACCTCCTACCATGAACCAAAGTCAAGGTCCATTGAACATCCATGTTGTCAACTAAGAATCTATCCAAGAGATATCCACTTCCAGTCAAGAACATCAAGAGTTATGTCAAGAGCACACCTTAGAGCATGTGGAAGCATCCACCCTATGTCTAAATCAATATCAAAGCTCCCCCATCCAATTCCAATCTATTCATAACATATATCTCCTCCACGATCAAGATAATCCCTATGAAGAAGTTATCCATGAGCAACTTGATCCTATACATGAAGAAGAAATCTAATTCCAATCCATCCATAACCTATATCTTTTCTACTATCTTTTATGAAGAAGCTTTCCATGAACAACTTGATCCCATGCCCATCCATAACTTATATCTTTTCTATGATCAAGATACTATCATTGATGAAGAAGCTTTCCATGAACAACTTGATCCCATACCCATTTATGAGAAATAAACCTCCATTACTCCTATCCATCTTCCATCTAGTCCTATCCATGATCCGACAACTTCCACTTCCCTTGATGAGACACTTGCCTCCCAAGAGCACATGGATGATCAACCCAATAACTTGGATCCTAAAGAGCATAATGATGATCCAGATTCTAGTGATCCTTCACCATCCATTATTGACCAAGCTGCAAATCCGTTATCTTATATCCTTGGTCCCACTATCTTCATGCATGAATGTTCTTCCTTAGAACACCAACAACTAGTATCCTTTATCTCACCTTCTCCATCAAATAATGAGCTCACTGCTAGTGTTCCAACTATACATAATCCCACTATCCACCACATACTCCAACATATGAACTATCAAGGTAAAGGCATAGGCCTTCATGAACAAGGTATTTTGGAACCTCTTCGTGTCAAAGTTCCTCCACCTTCATACGGCCTTGGATACATACCCCAAGATGAACCATCCAAAGATGTTGGTACTTCCTCCACTCCTCCTCAGTCCAATACTTTCCATTGTACATCCTATCATATCCCCAAAACATATGTCACCATTCCACCATCATCATCCTACAATTGTCAAAAGCATGTGACCATACACCTTCCACCATCCAATCTACCTCTGCTACTTCCAACTCCTAATACCCCTCCATGCATTTTACCACCACTTCTTCCAACACCTTATTCATCATCGTCTAAAAATCCCAATCATGGCCAACAAGTACACATGTTGTCTAAACAATGAGCTTCCACCAACCTCACTTCCACCATACCTCGAGGATTCAACATAAAAAATTGGGATGCCTCTACCTATAAAATCAAAAATCCTAAGAGTTCCCATGACCTAGGATACAAAATCCAAGAATCAAAGAATTATCCATCTCAAAAATTGCATACACCCACACACCTCAATGTTAAACTGAAAAAGGTGTGGGTCCCCAAGCAACATGCAATTACCTCCAAAGCTGCACACAAGCTACATACACCCAAACCCATACCTTCACAAGCAAAGTATAAAAGTAAAATAGTTTGGGTACCTAAGCAAAAAGCCCTCAAGTCAAATAAAGCATCCACCTCTCACGAATCCCAACCATCCACTTTCTCCTTTTCCATCCAAAAATATCAAATCCTTCCATCCCACATGACAAGCAAAAATTAGAAAAATACTAAGTCTATGTGGGTCCCTAAAGGCCTATATCATTCATCCACCAAGTAAAACTCTTCATTGCTTCCTATGCCACCTTCGCATCATCAGTTTCAATGCTTATCATGATATGTGCAACTGTTGGTCATGGTTCCCTTCCATTCCACAACACTTCTGTATAACTCCATCTCCCCTCCCTTCCACTACTATCCTACATATCTTCCTCATCCTATGGTCCATGCTTTTGTATAAACCTTCCTTCCATCCTTCCATAAGTCCTTCTATATTCTACATCATCATCCACTATCGTACCTTCCATAATCCGCTATCTACCTACTCCATCTCACTTTCATGCAATCCCCTACCAACATCTATGAGAACACTTGACATAGTCCATGCAACAATATTTCCATTGAGACTATCACCTTTCAAGGAACTAGATGCTCGAGCCCTTGTCCATATCCACCTTCTTCTATCCAAATATTCAAAAAAAAAGAGTAAAGAGAAATCCCTTCATCTAATGGTGAAAACTTGGCAAATAGGTGCCTTGAATAAAGTACCATGATGAAAACTTGGCAAACAAACATCATGTGTAAGTTGATCTCCTATGTCACCTACACTTGGGGGCACCTTGTCTCATCAGCATATCAGTTTTCTCCTACTAGTTTCCTTTCATACCATTTCCTATCCTATTCCTCTATCTATTACATACCTATATTGTCCAGTCCATCCATCCTAATCTTCCATTCCTCTATTTTTCTTGATCTTGATAAAGATTGGGGGCACAATGTTGACAAATGTTTTAGATGTCTCTTGGCATACCTTATCCCTCCAAAACCACACAAATCCTTCATTACCATCTCATATTCCTTCGTCGTAAGCTTTGAGTTATTCCTATGCTACATAGTCCTTGGATATCACATCCTTGATTCCTTCTATCCACTATTGCCCATCCTCATACATACCCATTCCATTCTTTATCACCCATTCATCTACCTATCCATGGTGTTTCCTTGTCATCAGTATCATCCGATCCATATCTGGTCTATATCTGGTCCATATCTATTCCATATCTGATTCATATTTGTTCCATATCATCTGATCCATATCTTAGGTCCATCAAAGTCAACTCTGAACTACGTTACCTCTGCGTCATCATGTAGGCAAGACCATTGTCAATGCGCCCTCAAGGCTTCGCTTCCCATCTGTTCCATATCTTGTTGTCTGTCCTTCTCTCTATCCGCATCTGCACCCTTTCACTAGACAAGTGCATGCAACAAAGAAAGCTTCCCAAAACAAAAATATTGACACAAAAATATCAACCTATCCAACGCAAACATATACAGAAACAATTAGATTAACTCTATCTCAATTATGGAAAAAAGACACATCTAATGGAAAAAAGTTTTGTGAACAAGTTAACTTACAAAATCTTGGATTTTTGTCATTATGTCTTCCTATGCTACTTAAGGATGCCAAAATCTAGAGATACTATGATGGGCGCATAATCTTTTTCTTTGTCTGCTACTTGTGGATTAAACTTTAGTAATGTGATGACATTTGTCTAACGACATGATCAACAAAATATCGAGGACTTCGGAGGTTTGAACATGAAAAGGGGCAATCCTTGTCTATTTAGATTTAGGTTTGACTAGATGCTTGTATCAACTTGCTATATCAAAATCTATGTAAGGAATACTCAAGTCATCTCGGTCTAATTATACCTAGATGCTTGTATTTTCTTACAACATAATAAAGCCTAATGATGAAAGAAAAGTACTTGCAATATCAAGATGACACATATCCATGTCCATATCCATAACGTATCCAATTACATTTCATATCCATATCCATATCCATATCTATATCCCATGCAGTAAAGATTCTATATAGAGTATCAATGTTTGTAAAAGCTTATGATTTCTTTTGTCAAGTCATTTCTTCTATCGATCAAATTTCTATGTCTTCATATCTCTCGTCAATAGTTGTAGCTGGCAATCTAAGCAATGATCCAAATGCAAGTCCATCCTTAATCCATACCAATAGAGTATATCAATCTTGTCAAATTATTTAATCATAATCAGTGGTCTTGAACCTAATCTTGTCGTAAACCATATCAATAATCATAACTATCAGTGGGATATGTCTTTCCCACACCTATCATGTTGATCTAAGGATATATCATTCCCTGCCATGACAACACTATCCTTTGTGTTGCTCTAGGGATCTATCATTCCCCACCATGACAACATTGTTTTATATCATTATCAGTATATAGTTGGTTTACCACTTGACAGGGGCAATAACTTGTTTGTTCTTGTATCATTTGTGCATACTTGCTTACTTGCTTGTGTTTGTCATCATTTTATATCGCATATCATTCATCTCTTTCTTCTGCATCCAACCATTTCTTGTCCTGTCAACCTTCTCATCATGAGATTGTCTGTCTCACACCTTCTACCTTCTTCCTGTCCAATTTCCTGAGGGGGCATCCTATCATCGTTAAACTTGTACCAGGGGCAAACTGGGGTATGTATCATTTTTAGACAATCTTATTCTTTGAAACAACATGATAAAACACATTACATCAAAGAGGGGAAAAATGTATACACCTAAAAATGACATGACTATGTCTAAATAAATATTTTTAATATTTAATTAAGTCTACCTTCCTCTATCAATAAATAAATAATTAAATTTATTTATTCAATTCATATTCCTCTAAGTTAATTAAATATCAAAATATTTAATTATCTCTTCTTAAGTCAAAATTAAATAAAATCCTTTATTTAATTAAATTCTTCCAAGCAATTAAATAATTCTAAATTATTTAATTAAGTCAAGTCTATTCTTCCAAAAAAAAATATTTAAAGATAATGCACCTGGTAAACTTTTTAACGTGACCGGCGATGTTGGTGTGACACGCCCTCTGGGTCCACGCGAATGTTTTTGCTTGGAGCAATGAACCGGTGAGGCCACAACATGGGGACCTCATCCCCTAGCAAGAACACTTGAAACCCTTGAGCTCGTTGGCCCAGTGAAGGCGTAAAGCCTACGAGGCCCAGCAGGGGTTTGAACTCTGGTGGCCACCACTACAACCAAGCGACTTAACCACCCAACCACACCCTTATCGACAAGTCTATTCTTCCAAATTTAAAATAAATCATTTAAATTTGTTTAAATCCTCTTAATCTCTAAAATAAAATATAATTAAATATTTTATTTTATTCTTCTATCTTGAACAAGATAAATTTATTTATTTAATTTTCTTTCTTCTAAAAATATCTTCTTGCTTTCTTTCTAAAATTGCAACTCATGCATATCTAATTAATTTATTTAATTAGATATTTCCTTTAAAGAAAAAAATCAAATCAAATCTTCTTCCCTCTCCATAATCAATTAAATAAATTTTATTTATTTAATTAATTTCCTTATTCTTCTATTTTCCATCAAATGATTAAATAATTTTAAATTATTTCATTATTGCATCCTTCTTCTAAAAATAAATAAAATTAAATATTTTATTTATTTATTCATGATGCACATAAATTAATTAAATTTTATTTATTTAATTTGTATTTCATCCACTCTTATCTATATCCAAATCTTTTAAAAATACTCTTCTTGTCATGCAAAAGTAAAAGTTGAGTTAACTGATTTAAAGCTATCAACAAAGCTTCTTTTTGAATGACACATGTCCTTCTATTCACGCACGTTCTCTCAAACATTCTCCTCCGTTGATCTTATCATTTCTTCTCCACCATTTATTTTCTTTCACACAACTCTATAAATACAACCCTCTTCTTCCATTTCATAGATCCAACTTTTAGGTAAACTTATGCTACAGAATCTATAGCGCGCCATTGGCACCCCCATTCTCATACCATCTATCATCCACTTCATATTGTGTTGAAGCTCATCTTCAACACAACAAATATCTAAGCTATTTCTCCTTGTCATCTTAAGGAATCGACACAAGGAAGCAAGCTTCCTGAGGGCCATCTTCATCACTGAAAGATCAAGAAAGAATAGGCGAGCAATGGAAGACGCAAGGTAAAAGTTTGTATCTCATTTCTTATTTTAAATCCTTTTTATCTTCATATTCCATTGATGTTTTTGGTTTTTATTATTCATTTGATTATCCAATTTTTTCCATCACACATTTCACTCATCCACTTACATAATATATCTTTATTAATCTAAGCATATATTCTCATTTACATTTCATTCATCCATCTGCATAATATATGTTTATTAATCTGAGCATATATTTCCATTACATTTCATTGATCCATTTACATAATATATGTTTATTAATCTAAGCATATATTTCCATTACATTTCATTCATCCATTTACATAATATATGTTTATTAATCTGAGCATATATTCTCATTTACATTTCATTCATCCATTTGCATAATATATGTTTATTAATTTGAGCATATATTTCATTTCATCCATTTACATAATATATGTTTATTAATCTAAGCATATATTTCCATCTCATTTCATTATCCATAATATCTCATCAAAAACATGCATAAACCATAATCATCACATCATATAAGCATCAATACATAAACATCCATCACATCCAAAAAATAAAAATCATCCATCACATCATACATCATAAGTCCATCAATAAAATAAAACATCATATACATAATCAGTCCATAACCATATAGAAACATACATCAATGCATCCATCAATAACCATCATCATAAATGCATCCATAACATCATAAACATACATACATCATCATAACCATAAAATGAATAAACACCATCACATAAATCACCGCCAAAATCATATATATATATATATATATTGCTCAAAAAACTAAAAGTCGTGATACAAAAATGCCTCAAAGGCTGAAGTATATCAAAATACAAAGCCGAAAGGAATATAAAAAAGTCAAAAACCATGGGCTGATGATCCCCTGGTAGAGTCCGTAGGAGAGCCAGGAGGAGATCTATGTGGTCGAGGTGGAGGTGGCCCCATAGCTTGCTGTTGCTAAGACAGTGACTTCTATGGAGGTAGTATCTACTGTACAGACTACTAAGACCGTCTAGATCTGTACAAACTTGATATCCTGGACTGGTTGTGCTAGCTGTAACTAGGCACTCTCTACGCCTTAGGAATTGTTGTGCAGTAGGCCCCATAATAATACTCCACTCTAGCTCTCTAATTAGTTAGCTACTATTGTACCTGTTGTAGTTGTTGTTGGGCTGCAATATGATCTCCCCATATATGGGCCATGTTGGTTTCAACCATGACACCTTGCATATGTGTAACCTCCTATTGTAGCTAAGCCACCTATGCCTCAACCTGTTGTGCCCTGGTCTCAGCCCTCTACAATAAGACCTCTATCCCTTGTTGATGTACCCTCTCAACATCTCTCTCAGCTGCCACCTGCACTTGTTGTGCCTATATTTGGCTCTGGAGGTGGACTATCTATGCCTACAAAATCTAAATCTATGGATCTCTGTCCCCACCACTCAATCTATCGAAAAGGGCTTGTACACCCTACAAGGTATGTGGTTGTGCCAGAGCGTTGTCTCGTTCTATTGTCACCTATGCCAAATCTTGCTCCTACCTCACCACCTGGTCCTCCAAACCAGTTACCTAGGCATGTAATGTTGCCACATCCACCTCCTCATCTCCTCATGGTCATACCTACTGATGACCAAAATGCACAGTAGGATTAGGACTTGCTCCTGACAGTCCTACTCCTAATGGTCCTGCACCTGATGTCTAGTCACTTGAAGTGCCTACCTATACTAGTGCCTATCCTACAGGTGCCTGAGTAGTCGACACCTAACCCATAATACCCTATCCCCCAGATACCTGAACCTAAGGAATATGCTTTGCTAGTACTTGAGGCCCCACCTATGCCTGTTGCTGAGGACTCTACCCCACCTGTGCCTAAAACTAAGGGCCCTATCCACTGGGTGCCTACCCTGCCTGGCCCCCTTGTACTACTTGCCCTACAACCCCCACCACAAACACATCATTCCAATCCCCCTCCTTAATAGGTACATCCTCATAAACATACTCAACCTCCACCTCATCCCCCTCCTCTACCTCCTCCCCCTGCTCCTCAAGATTAGCCTCTGGATCTGTAAGATGTATAGGCCTAGCCTCCTACCACCATGAATTGTATGTCAGGGTCATCCTTGCATCCACTATCTAGTTACCCCAGCTCCACTGCACTGACTATAGTGTCATCCAATCCAACAAAGCCACATGTGGCTACACCTGTGCAGTCTAGGATAGTATATCCGATGGTCCAGAAGCAAATATTGCCATCACCTATGGCAAGTCCTACACTAGCCTAAACTGTCGCATCACCCATGATGGAATATACCTATCAATCATATGGTCTCCTCGCCCCATCAAATACCAAGGCTAGAATGTGTAGGGAATTGTATGTGGTCATCCAACAACATCTCCACACCTATATATGGTTGCTAGATGAACATATCCATGTCGTCTATCTACCACCAACAATATCTCAACTGTCCCATATGTGTGTGCTAGATAGGTAATCTGTACAAAAACACATATGCCTCAAACTAAGCCCTATGGTAAGCACACTCTAGTCACATGATACAAATGTGTTCCCATGCCCACACATGGAGTAGTGTCACACCTACCCCCAAACTAACATCCAAATGATAGACAACCAGAAGCATCTCATGATATAGCTAGACTAAGATACATGGGCCCCATGCAAACATACATCTCAAGTGATCATTGCCTTGATCACTCTCCCCCAGCCAACTAAAAAATCTTGTGACTATCGATCTAGCATCAATATGCCTTCAATCAACCAACAGACATATAGTGTTGTAGACACCTGAAAATGGTCACAAGCACTTTCATTCATTTCCATAAGAGAAATCTATTCACCTACATCATTCTATTTCATCCAAGCATAAATTAAATTATTTTTAATTATTTAATTAATTTATTCCTCATCTTTCCTCTTCATCAAAAATCAAAATTCTTCTACTATAGTTCAAAAATTAAATATTTTACAACTATAGTTCATATTCCATCCACCAAAAAATTAAATAAATGACCATATTTATTTTAATTCCTATTTTGTCCATTTTTATTACTTTTGGTGATCATCATTATTTTCTTCTAAAATGCACAAGAATTATTTTTAATTAATTCTCAATTACAAACCACCATGTTTTTAGAAGTCCACTTGTCATTCCATGTACATTCATGTACATGACAAGTCATACTTTGGAAGCATGGCCAAATCTTCCAAAATGGGTACATTTGTCCTATTTCTTCCATCCCACTCCAAGTGTCACTAGTCATGTAAATTTAAAATTACATGTGGTACTATTGATGTGCTATTCCTCTAATTTTAAATTCCACTTGTCCTCTCCATGCAATTTAAAATTCCTCACAAACCATGATTTGCCTTTTCATAAATGAGGCCTTACATGTCATACACCTAACCAATCTTGGCCATCCATTCATTCAAACCTTCAATCTCACCCATTGATCATCCCTTGAATCTTAGAGCAACTTTCTCATCCATTCTCATCATGCCATTTGTCCAATTCTCCTTGCTTGAGGATCCTCAAGAAATATCCACCCTTGATCTTCCAATTTCATCCTAACCCTCCATTCCCATCCTTAAAAATCTATAAATTGAGTCTCTCACCTCCATTTTTCACAAGCCATTATATGTAATGAAATTCTGCCTCTTTGAGTACTCAACATCACTAGAATTAGCTTAGTTCTAAGTTTAGAATAGTTTGATCTCATTAGCTCTAGGACATATCATCACTAGTATGCTTAGATAGGGTGGAAGTTTGATAGAAAGTGTATTAGTGATTAGGTCCAATCTTGAAGTCCCTTAGGCTTGGGATTGGGAGCAATTTAGGGCAATTAACACTCAATTAGGAATCCCATCTTTTAGGTAGAAATTTTTGGTACCCTTGGTGGGACCCCACCCCTTTTTCCTAACATTTGCATGTTATTTTGTGTGTTTTTGTGCTGACAGGTCGGATCAGTGCCAATTTTCTACAAATTAGCGCCCATTTTTGTTAAATCAGCACATGTTTCTAGATCAACATCTGATCTCTAGGGAGGTATAAGTTGTGTTAATGCATGCATTTTACATCATTTTTGACCCTACTTTCTTGCATTAGTGTTTAAAAGTGATTTTGACTGACTTGTTGGTTGTTTTAGCTCTTAGTTTTATAGGGAAAGACACAAAAGCAAGAGGAAACTCTATCCATATCATATCAACGCATGTTTTGTACAAATCAGCACCAGGTTTTCATATTTGTGCCCAGTCTCCAAACTAGTGCCCACATTTGATTGTTGTGAAATATGAGTTTTGACTAATCCTATTAATGTTTTGCTGACTGGGTTGATGCATTGTATACTCTAATCACTATTTTCTACAGTCATAGCTCTCTATTTTGT
The DNA here is from genome assembly GCA_027924645.1 of Cunninghamia lanceolata. NCBI lineage: Eukaryota > Viridiplantae > Streptophyta > Pinopsida > Cupressales > Cupressaceae > Cunninghamia > Cunninghamia lanceolata. The sequence continues at coordinate 1,985,751 of BSBN01001161.1, forward strand.
AGGATTTTAACAATTTGTAGGTCAAAACTCTATCCACAATGATTTAGCACTTGGTTGAGACATTTTAGTGCCTATCTGATAGGTATATAATTTCCATATCTTATCTCTTGTTTTCCTTAAATTCATTCCCATCTCTGAAGTAGCGTGCATTCCTACAAATTAGCACCTATTTCTTGCAGAGTAGTGCCTAGTTTCTATAGTTTTAAAAAATTAGATTTTATCATTTTGTGTAGTCTAGCATTAGTTTTGTAGCACTTTATGACCATCCAAGACAAATTTACAACTACTTACTCATGTGGTACATCCCTGCCATCAAAGAACTATTTTGTTCACACTAGTTTAGTTGCATTAAAGTTAAAGTAGGGATAAATCTATTTGTTTGTCATGTCTTTGGTTCGTAAGTGGACATATGCTCTCCCCTCATGCCTTAGGGTGATCTTAGGGATCAAAATTCCACTTTCTAACCTCTTTACTTGCTTTCATACCTGAAGGGGTTACCCACCTTACGTATGCTCTCCCCTCATGCCTAGTGCAATCTTGGGTGATCAAAAGTAAAAGGTAATTTATTCTTAGGAGGCCTACATGGGGATTTCATCCCCCTAAGGAATGACCTCAACCGTGTGTTCCAGTGTGGTATATAAATATTGTGAGAATCAAAAGACTCCTTTAAAGGAAGGACCTTCTCAACTATAAGTAAAAAACCTCTGGGATACTTGGTCTACCAAGGCTCGTGTGGTTGAGTGTTAGTTGATTAGGACACTCTCGTTCATGGACTTGGGCCTCAAGTACCTTGAGTATGCTAGAGGACACCCCTAGAAGCCTTGTTAAACCTAAATAAGACCCTTCAGTCATCATATCTTGTGGTGCACTGCTGTAGAGGAGCGGAAGATGCTCACCATACCTTTATAATTGAGATAAGATATGCTTTGGGCAAGACGAAAGTCTCTAAGGCGAGGGGGATAAAGTTGTCCATGACCTTATTTTCCCTATCTATCCAAGCTATAGCATCAAAGGTATTAGTGGGGGTGGGAATTTTGGTTCATTGTGAGTTGAGATTAACCCACGACAACTTCATGAGATCCACAAGATATGTCACTCCCACTTGAATAGTTCTAGGTTGTATACAAGTGTTTGGCATGTCTTCAATTGTGATAAACCCATGAAAGCCATTTGTAAATCGTGAAGGCTATCCACCTTTCGCAATCAATTCCAAGGTTAGTCCAATAGCCATTATGTTTGATGATTGTTTTATCTTGGCAAAATTTTCACTCAAACACCTTCAAAAACACACTATCCCAAATCAGTGCCCAGTTTCTACAAAGTCGCGCCTTGTTTTTGTAAATTAGCACCTATTTCCTGTTTCAGCACCTAGTTTTGAAAGAATTGTCAAAATCAAATTTTCATCCTTTTGGTTGTCAAACTCACCCCTTCCATGTCATCCCTTGACATTATAGCCACATCAGCATCATTCATATCCAATTATCTTTAGCTTATGATCTAATCCCCATCAAATACACTTTATCACCATCCTTGTCACCCACAACCAATCAAAATCCTCATCACTCCATAAAAATCATCCAAGTACTTTTGTCCTCCTTTAGCTTGTTGTCCAATCTCAACTAAACTCAATTAATCACCCATCATCAATCATTATCCCCATCCATCCTTAATCATCCATAATCAACCATTCTTATCCATAGTGCACCATTGTCTTTATAAGCCACAATCAATCATCACCCTTAGTCCATACTTAATCAAATCCTTGATCATCATCCATTATCATCCATAATCAATTCTTATCATCCATAGTCAATCACTATCCTTATTATCCCAAAAATCTATCAAACCCTTATCCAACCATATCCTCATTATCCAAATCCAAATCAATCCTCATCTCAAAATTAATCAAATCATATCCAACTAAGGTTAGGTCTAGATCAATTATCCTCTTGTTTACATTAGGCTTAAGAACTTGTTTTTCTTAAGCTTAGTGTAAACTCAAAATCATCAACCCTCTTGGATAAATTGGCTTGGGAACTTAGACAACTCCTAAGTTAGTCAACTTCAAGAAATCCCATCTTGTTTGGTGCATCTTGTCTACCCCAAGTAAGATAATAAATCACTCCACATTGAAGTCCAAATCACCAACCACAAAATCAAGAGGGTCCTCTTGGATAATGGATTCAGTTTGAATATATATACATTAAAATTCATAAATCTCTTTGTCCACCTTAAGTACGTAGGGATAATCCTTGATCATTAATCATCTTGATCTAGATTTTGAACTTATAACACTCACCATCCCTAACCATTGGAACTTTATCATCCAAATCTAACCAAAGTTCACCTTTTATGCCTCCCATCATGTGATCAAAAGCTAGGAGGAGAATGGACGCTCGTTACCAACCTCTCTCTCCCCATGATTCCACCATGAGTAATATGGAGGGATATGTAAACCAACCTGAAATGGGTGAAGCATCCAGACATCATCACATATATTCTCCCACCTTCATAGATTTCCTTAATGAAAGGGGATTACATGAAAAATTAGACCAATTCCTTGACAACCTTAAGGAGGAATTCCTTGAATGCCTTATCAAACATGGAGCATGCCTTCCCCATTCATATGACCAAGGTAAACTCAAGACCATTTTTCATGACAAACCACCATCACCCATCATCGATCAACCATGGGGCCATGTCCCTAATCCCAACAACCCCACCTATGATAATCCATGGGCCAATTACTCTTTGAATTCTGCCACCGTCCATACACTTGATCAACAAGTAGGGGGTAGCATACCATCACAACCTCAAGTGTTGGAACAACCTTAGAGCATGCCATCACATTTGATGCCTAATCCCAACATGTCCTCTAACCCCTAAATTGTAATACCTCAAGCCGATCCAACATTCTACAAAACATTTCAAATATTCCTCAAAACATCCCTAACATCTCCAACATCCCTCAAAATACATCCAACATTGTTTCTATTCCACAATCCCTTCTCCCTTTGAATATTCTTCAAAGGACAATCATCCCACAAACCACATTGCCTCCTACCATACCTTCACATGCCTATCTTCAATCCAAAAATCCATTCATATCCCAATCACAACAAAATCCCTCAATGAGCTACACAAATCCTACACAAACATATCAATCATCCATTCATCAACAACTTCCTCATGGTACTTCCATACAACATCAACAAATGATACAATACCAATGACCACCCTTCCAAACACAACATGTGCAACACACATCCATGGAAACTATACCCCAACAACAAACATATGGGTCTCATGTTTATACACAAACTATAGGCCTACCTCCATATGTAAAAGAACAACACATCATCCCTCAACATCAACAATTGTCATCACAACCTTCGCTCCAACATATGTCACAACCACCTCTTGCCAATCCTTTTGATCAAGAATGGCAAGAGATGAAAAGTACCCTCAAAAGAATCCAACTAGGGACCCAAAAGAAACACTATAAGATCAAATACTTATGTCCCTATCTATTTGCCAAAAACATCACCATCACACCTTTTCCCCAACACTTTGAAATTCCAAAACTTGACACATACAAAGGAAAAGGAGACCCTTGCAATCACATTAATGAATTCTTTATGGCATGCCAAGAAGTATCCTATGATGATCAATTCCTCCTTCATCTTTTTCCATGAAGCTTAGGAAGAAAAGCCTTAGAATGGTTTATGCACTTGCCTTATGGCTCCATCTCAAATTTCGCTAACCTTTCAGAGAAATTTTTTGCATGCTTCTCATACACTATAGAGAATGAAATTACTATACTCAACCTTTGTAATACCAAACAATGAAGTGGTGAAAGTTTCACCTCTTACCTACAAAGATGGAGAGCCCTTGCTAGTAGGCTACCTTGGACAACCCTTGAAAAACAACTTGTCCACATATTCATCCAAAACTTAAACCAAAAAATTGCCTTCCACTTACAAGTGTATTGTGCATCTACCTTTGATGAAATCATAGAAAAAGGGGTCACCATTGAGAAAGCCCTTATTGTGAAAGGTTTGGTCAAAATATACAATAAGAATGAAAATGAAAAACCATCCAATGACAAACCTAAGTTTTGGGTGAAGACCAAGAACACCGTAGGAGATGGTGCTACCAATTCCAAGTATATCAAATTGTCACTCCTAAACCTAAAGAAACAAATGTAGTCCAAAATGATTCAAACAGTCTCGGTCCCATCCACTCGTCCAAAGTGGAACTCTCCAAACAATTCAAAATGCAAGTATACTCCCTTGGGAGAACTACTCAAGGTTGTGTTCCAAACAATAGTCCAAGCAAACATGGTTGAGTTCCCCATGATGATACCATTTGATGAAAACCAACCTAAACCCACATGTTATAAGGAAAATGAATATTGTGAATACAATCATATCAAAGGACATGCCATAGGTAAATGTATGAAATTGAAAAACTATATCCAAGATCTCATCGATCGCGGTGACATCTTAATAGAAGTGAACAACACCTCACCTAATGATGGCCTATGAGTCTACCAAGACCCTCTTCCCCATTGTAATACCAACCAAACCACATCCAAACCATCATCCTCCAATGCCAATCCCAACAACCAAACCAACAACATCAACTATAACAACATTCCACCTCCTTACGACAATGTAGTAGGTTAGATTGATTTTGACTCTACTCATGTCACCACTATAAAGCTCAAAAATACCACCCCTAAATGTGTCGTTACTACCTGCCATGGATGTCTAACCATAAATGGACCATCTCCATCCTCCACCACTACCACTTCCAAATATAACCTCCTTGATCATCTTGGGAAGAGCCCTGCACAAATCTCCACCTTGGAACTCCTTAAGACATCTACCATACATCGTGAAATTCTTGATAAGGCTCTCGAAGAGTCCCATGTCCCCACTGACATACCTCCTACTCAATCCAAAATCTAGTGGCTCAATTGTCCTCATCCTACCATCTCAATTTCAGCCAATCTGACATGCTACCCATAGACCCCACTCATAGTAAAGCACTCCACATCCAAGTCCAAATCTCCAACCACAAAATCAAGAGGGTACTCTTGGATAATGGATCTAGTTTGAATATATGTACCTTAAAATTCAAAAATCTAATGGGGTATTCGGTGGTTGACTTAGAGTCTTTAGTCATCTCCATCAAAGCATACAACAAAAGAGAGAATTTGAAGATGTCATATGCCTCCCTATCAAGGTGGATGCACTCACACTACCCACTCTATGTCATGTAATTGATCTTGGCCTTCCATACAATCTCCTTCTACGCTGACCATGGTTGCATGCCATGCAAGCCATTCCATCCACTTATCACCAATGTCTTAAGTTCCCTCATGATGGTGTGGAAGTCACTATTCCCGCCAACCAACAACCATTTGAATATTGTAAAGCCTTAGAGGTTGTTTACGACTGACAATTCCATTGTCCAAGTACTTATAGGGAACATGTTAAGAACCCCTCATCCATTCCATCCACGTCATCATCTACTCCACAAGTCACCATCGTCCATCACACACTTCCACCTCATTTTCCACCTCTACACCTTAGTACCCAGGTCAAGATCATAGACAAAGGGTGTGGTGAGTACAAACTTCACAATTCCTTCCATGTGGGATAGTTACCTTTGTCCCCCCTCCCATGGTCATCATCTCTAGAAGAAAGAACAAGAACTACAGCACAGGATAATTGACAAAATTCCATTTGTCCCAGCACAGGTCTCTAGAGAAGAAGAAGTTGAAGAAACAACTTTGAGTGATTAGTTATACCATGATGAGACCACTCTATTATCTGTAGACATGGAATACTTCAAACAAAAATATTATATACCATTTCAAATTTGTACCAAAATGCCTTACTATAGAACAAGACTTGGTATCAATGAACAAGGTGTTACAGAACCTATCCTAGTCAACCCCACATCTCCTAAGAAATATGCTCAATACTTTGGTTTAGGATATGCCCCACCAATTGTGACAATCTGTGGGCCTGCTAAAACTTTAGTAGAGGTGATTGAATCATCTTCTATTGTTAAGAACATGACTCTGAGTGTCATTATAGATTCATGTGAAGATCTTGATATTTCATTCATCTTCCCTTATAATTCCATTTTCATCATTGACCTTCCTCTCGTTCATCCTGATCTCATCACCTAGGATTATCAAGGACCCCTGCCTCTCAACATGTTTCTAAACGATGAGGCTCTCTCAGCATTGCTAGAACTCCACGACACCTCACCATATGACATATGCTTGCACACTCATGCCTACTTTGGGAAAGAGGAGATCCTTAGTCCAAAAAAGAAAAAAATCAAAAATAGAAAATCATCCCCTTGTGAAAACCTTGCTGAGGCACTTTTGAACACATAAGAGAAATATAAAGGTGTGTCTTCTAGTGAAAACCTCTCCGAGGCACTAGAAGATGAGGATCTCCATCTTCCCCCATATCATCCTACTGGTAGGAATGTTCCAACATTCTGATTGAAGCACCCAAGAAATCAACCTTGGCACACAAGAATTGCCTAAGCTTACACACCTAGTAGAAAATCTTGGTACTGAAGAAAAATCCAGCCTCTCAACCATGCTCCATGAAGCACCTGATGTGTTTTCTTGGTCCTATGTCATCATGCCTATATTGGATCCATACTTGGTTGTCCATCATCTTGTAGTACATCCAAAAGCAAGACCTATCAAATAGAATGTATGCAAATGCATCCTCAAGTCACATTGTTTGTCAAAGAAGAATTATAGAAATTATTGGATGTCAACTTTATCTGTCCTATGGACTATCCAGAATGGGTCTCCAACATTGTCCTAGTTGCTAAGAAACCTAGAGGTATCAGAGTATGCACAAATTTCCTAGATCTTAACAAAGCATGCCCGAAAGATGATTTTCCACTCCCCAACATTGACATCATCATAGATCTCATAGCAGGACATGAAATGTTCTCCCTGATGGATGACTTTTCTGGGTACAACCAAATCAGAATCACCCCAAAAGATCAACATAAAACTACCTTCACTTGTCCTTCGGGTACATATTGCTACTAATTCATGCCCTTTGGTCTGAAGAATTTTGAGGCAACATATCAACGAGCAATGACTACTATCTTCCACGACATGCTACACAAAATCATGGACGACTATGTGGATGATCTCCTCGAGAAGTCTTTGTTTATATATTGTCATTGATGTCAAAGTTAGATATAAGTCAAAAAAATGGCCAAAGAACTCTGTGATTTTTTCCCTTAGTTGGCAAAAATGTCCAAGTAAGAACTTTGTGAATTTTGCCCTTCTTTATGAATTTTGCCCTTAGTCGGCAAAATGGCCAAATCTGAACCTCTTTGTGTTTTTCCTTAGTCAGCAAAAATGGCCAAGGTAGAAAGTCTTTTTTAATAAAGATGAAGATGATAAATTAAGAACGCATGAAAAACATGAAATAAATCAAAACAAGTAGATTATTATGCCTTCCAATGTCTCCTAATTCCTCACTTCTTGATATGGTTGAGGAACTTACACCCTTAAGTCCCTAGCTCTACCCAAACTAGTATTTGCAATGTGAAATGCTCTCTATGTCAATGCAAAACTCACTACAACCTAGCTCTAATGGAGTAAATGGAGAGAAATTTTAGCATAATAGACTTGCTCTAAAATTGGATGATGAAATGGCTTGTGGAGGCTTGTATTTATAGGCAAAATGGAGGGGATTATGATCCAACGGTAGAGATTGAATATTGAGATCAATGGATGAGATTGATTGTATGATGGAGGGATAGGATTTGATCATCAAAATTGGATGGTGGAGAATAAAAATGAATCTTTTATTCATTTCAAGGACTTATCATTTAATGTGATTTGGCTATGTGAGGAAATTAAAAATAATTTCCTTGGGATGAGATGGAATTAAAAATTCTATTTTATTTGGGAATGTGAAGGTCAAGTGATACATGCACATTTTTGGGGCCTTACATTTGTAAGCTAAAAATGTGGAAGATGTTTTAGCATGAAAATGGCAAAAATGAGATGGAGGGGTTATGTATTTTTTGTAATTTTTAATTTGTGGGTGTGGGAGAAGGTGTTAAGCATGATTTGACCAAGTTAATAACAGTGATTAGCTTAGTTAATGTGGCTGGAAAAAATTAGTGAATGAGGTAATCATGGTTTAGGATTAATTAAATGATGATTTATTTAATTAATCTAGGTCTAGGAGTCATGTAGGCTAGGGTAGCTAATTAAATAATAGCTATTTAATTAATTAGGTTAGGTGTAGGCTAATTAGTAGGGCAGATTAATTAGATAAGTATGATTTATTCAATTAATTGGGTTTAGGAAAGTGGACAAATTAACTAAATAAATATTTGACATATTTATTTAATTAATTAGAATGATGTTAGTAAGGTGTGAATATTGAATTAATTATATTAATTCAGTTTTAGGGGCTAATTGATGAAGGATGAATTGATGGTTTAGGTGATGTGTAGGATAATTAATTAATTTTAATAATCAGATGAGAAATCAGTGGTATGGATGATGTTGGAGGGTGGTCAAAGGGTTGAGATATTTTTAGGTGTCTACATTTACCCCTCTTTGACATGATGTTGTGACCTAGTAGGGATATGGCATCAAGTCAAAGAATTTTTCCCCAACTACCAGAAAAGAATGAAATGGATGAGGGATGCCCCCTTGAGAGGTTAGGTGAAAAAATTAATTTTTTTCAAGTGAACTCTCGAAAGGAGAAAATGGTGATGAAAAATGGATAGAGGATGGGAAATTAGGCGGACATGAAGAAAAATGGGTGAAAAAGATTACATTTTCCACCTTGGGGAGAGAAAAAGTTGTATGGGGTATGACATGGCAGGCTATAAATAGAAAGTCTGGGGACAAAGTACCACATTTGCACACATTGAGCTTATTAGACAAAAGGAGAGAAGGAGACAAGATGGTGCAACCACCCTTCCCACACTATGAGCATCGATCCGAGAGAGTCTATGACTACATGAGATCACCCCTAGGAGGTGCCTAGGTATGTTAGTCAACCTTGACTTTGTCAATTTCAGGTTTTGAGGCATTTATTATGTCAGGAAATGGGTAGTTAGATGGATTGATACAATAGCACAGTCGCGTGGGACCATCCTTAGGAAAATTTCTACCATCCTCTGGATTGGTGCCATAGGCTAAATAGGGGTTTGGGGAGTTTTAGTGCCATATTTTAAAGTTTTGGTGCCATGCTCTGGTTTAGTGTCAGGGGGAAAATCAACTATTGGATATTTTAGTGCTATATATGGTAGTTTTGGTGCTAAGCTCTTGTTTAGCACCATAGGTTTAGGTTTTTACATTTTAGTGCCATCTCTTGGAGATTTAGTGCTAAGTTCTAGTTTGGCACCATGAAATGGTTTTTAAGTGCTATGCTTTGCGTTAGTGCAAGTTTTTAGGGGAAAATGGTGATTTAGCATCATGTTGCGTAGTTTCAATGCTAAATTTTGTTTTAGTGCCATAAACTTAAGGATTAGTGGCATCATGTGGAATGGCACCATATGGTCTAGAATTGGTGCCCAACTCTATTTTGGTGCCATAAGGTTGTCGATTAGTGCCATAGTGCTATGTTGGCAGAAAAAGCTAAGTTTTGTTGGTTTTTGGATGCAGATTCCTAGTAGGATTTTGTAGTCACGGGAGCGGCAAGTCCCGTCAGTGATGAGGTTATTGTCTCAGTTTGATCAGGCTACTCTAGACAAATTAGGGAGGTTGGGGATATGTACAGTTTCCAAGATGCCTCAAATATGGGCACATAGGGCTATGATGATAATCCTAGTGGAGAAGTGGAGGAGTAGGACATGCTCCTTTTTGTTGCCTATAGGTGAGATCACCATCACCCTTGAGGACGTGTGGAGGATTTTGAGACTCCCTATAGCTAGAGTGAAGGTTACATATGATGTACTCTTGGGAGTGGCAGCAATGGATAGGGCATTTGCACCTATGTATCTGGTCCTTACCCAAGATCGACAGCAGATGAGATACATGCAGACTCAGGTGGCTGGGGTAGATTAGTTCACCTTGTTTGTGTGCATAGTGATTAGAGGGATTGTTATGCTGGATTGATGCTCGCAGGGCTTTCCGGTTGGTTGGGGTCATGTAATAGAGCATATGGTGACCCAGGAGACTATGTATGTATGAGGACCCTACATGTTGTGGTACCTTTTATCATGAGATGCATATGGTGGTTTACCATATGGATAGAACCTTATCTATTGGGGTTACACTTTTTCATGTGTGGGCCTTTGAGCATATTTCCATTGCACGGCCTTAGGTAGCTTATCACCAAGCTCAGTTTGACGTGTTAGTATTTTTGTATAGGTCACCTATTATGTATTCCTATGTAGGGTAGTTGTGGTACTAGAGGCGAATATGGAATCTATTATCTAGTACCCTTACATTAGTGTGGAGGCATGGATGGATGATCATATTCATATGCCCTACACATTTCATTCATGCTATTTGATGGGGCAGGGGATTATACTATAGACAAGTATATCCCCTCGCAAGTGATGAGGTAGTTTGGGCTAGTGCAGGACTTACTCCAGGCCATGGCTATTTTTTGTAAGACTCCTCGAGATGTGTGGTGGCCAGCATCGATTCTCCTTGAGGTGGTGATCTCATATTTTGCAGGGCTATATCTAGTACAGTGGGACTGGGAAACTTAGGTGGTGGATGCTGGTACTACTCTAGCATATGACAGGTGGTGGTAGGTATGGAGGCTGATTTGATTGACAGATCCAACGACGGAGCTTGACATGACTATGGAGGATGAGGAGGAGGGAGAGGAGAGGGATGAGGTATGGGTAAAGTATGTGATGGAGGTGGTGCCCATTGATGAGGGTGATGGCATACGACTATTGGATGTAGCTGCAGTAGGGCAGGTAACCTGGAGAGGATGGGGGCAGAGACAACAGGCACCCTAGCAGTAGTAGGTACCTCAGCAAGAGTAGAGAGGGTAGATGCCACCACCACAAGCACCACCATAGTAAGGGCAGGGATAGGGCCAGATACCACCTTGGCTAACACAGAAAGCACCTCAATATCAAGTACCAGTGGAGCAAGTTGGGACATCTGGGGTAGGTACTTCAAATGTCAGGGCTTCAGAGGTAGGTCCATCAAGGACAACACCTAGCCCTATTCTTGGTGTTTGCATTGGGTGTCAGTAGACTCGATTGGATGGGGAGGATTTAGGCAGACACTCTATGGGCCCAAGTGGCAATCTTAGAGGATGAGGTGGCTTGACAAAGGTATGAATTGAAGAAATTAAAGGGAGTTGGGGCCCTACTAGATGGAGAGAGTGGTCAAGACAGGGATCCTTAGATCCTCATGTTGCAGGCTGAGATAGGGCAGCTACAGGCATAGGTGGCTGGGATTACCATTGAGATATATAAAAAAATCACTACAATAGGCTATTGAGGTGAGGCTACAAAGTGTTGAGACTAGAGCTCAAAAGGCCAAGGGTGAGGTACCTAGGATGCATGTAGAGATTACATGGATGCAAGGTGTCATTGTTGGCACCAATGCATCTCAGATGTAGACATATTATATAGTGGCTCAGTAGTACATTCAACAGTTACAGGACTAACTTTTAGAGCAGCACATGAGGGCTGAGTATTACTATGGTGCATACTATACTGCAGTACTTAAGGGTCAGTGTGTCCTGAGCTACAGCTAGAGGAGTAAATCTAGGATGTCATGGTTGTAGAGATCAAGGAGATCTTCGCAGTCAGTTCAACAACCTATGCCTCAGCCATCACAGTGTTGTTCTCAAAACCACCTACGCTCATTTTGTAGACAACCCCTATGAAACTTGTTTGTTTCGTAGTCTATACTCTAAGTTTACAAATCAAGACAAGTTCTCTTGGCCTCATGTGAAGTCATATGACATCCTAAACTATTTTGCGACATTCCCTCAAATCGATTAGGTTGCAAACTAATCAAAATATCAATTTTGATCATTTTGGGGTGTTAGTAAGATTTTGAAACTTTATGTGCAATGTCAGAAAAATCTGCGGCTCTTACATGCTTTTTTTAATTTTGTGTTGAGTCAGCAAAAAATGCCACTTTTACATGTTAGTCTTTTGTTTAAACATGTCTGAGCGGCAATTTTCACCACCATTACATGTTCTTCATTAAAGGAAATATGAATAGGTGGTAATTTTTACTGTCATTGCATTATGGATAGCACATGTTGGGTCAACGATTTTCACCGCTCGAGTAAGATCTTGAGGATCGTGAACTTCAGTTTTAAACCTTTTTAATGTGTAACCTCATTTTATTTTGTTATTTCTTTTTCTCTAAACCTTCCAATCAACTATTGAAACCTTCCTTAGACTGTTCAATCGCGTTGATTCTGGATTCGGATAGATTTCAGGTTGCCAAGGTCACGTTTAGGGTTTCAGTCATTTTGACAAGTAAGTCTAACTTTTATTTTTGTTGTTATTTCCTTTCTAGGGTTTTTTCTTGTTTGATGAAGTAATTGTTTGTGTCTTCTTGAAATTGTATTCTTCAAGTTTTTAAAGCAAATTGTCCTTCATTTTGTTTTTTCTTTCTTTTCAAGTCATTTTTAAAACCCTAGTCTTTGCTTAATTCTTCTCTGGCTGACATTTTATTGAAATAGTTCACCGATACATGTCCTATGAGAAGAATTAACCAACGCGTTCCTAAGCGATAAATTTTACTACTTAAAGCATGAAAACTTACATAGCCATTACAGGTGTTGAGTCGGCGATAATTGCCACTCAAACATATTAAGTTATGTTTGGTCTTGTGTAATCTCAGCAAAATTTGCCACTCAAAGTCCTCCCATATGAATTTTTGCATAAGTACTAAGTCGGCGAAAACTGTCGCTTATGCATTTGAAAGCTATATCCCAAGGTGTATGAGCGGCAAATTTTGCCACCCTTACATGAAGAAAACTTTGAACATCCAACCTGCAAAAGCAGTAAAAATAATCGCTCAAACACTTGTAATATACCTCTCATGTGATGTCGGAAAAATTTGCCGCTCGAACATAAAGAACTTATTCAACATGCAAAAGCAGTTAATTTTACTACCAATACATTTGTATTTCAGCCTACCTACAGGGTCAGAAAAATTGGCCACCCTGACAATTGCAATATGTCCCTCTAATGCAAGGGTGGCAAATTTTGCTGCCCATGCATTCACTCTCTCAATTTTTTCTAACTCTGAGAGATTTTCAATTTTGCTTCCCCAAACTCACTTTCCTCTATTTTTTGACTCGCTTGCACTCTAGCCCTTTCAAGCATATCTCCATAGTCGTTATCGTCGACATGCAATTTTCCCAGATTAACAGTATTTCCCCTAATTGCATTATCATGGCTTTTTGTTGCAGTTTCTTCTGCGGATTTTCTCTCTTCACCAACATCCTTCTGGTGATAGCTTTTTTAGATGATTGAGTTGTCTCCAAAGAAGTCAAAAGTGATGAAGTATAAGTATCAAGGTGTTTTTCCAATCACCTCGGTTACTTCCAATGTCAATGATATTTAGGATACAAAGATCAGCCATGTGGACATGGATGAGTTTGTGGAAAGAACCAAGTCTAATAATCCTAGTTCTACAATGAAGAAGACTATTGATAGCAACATTCATTTGGTGTCATCTTTCCCGGTGGCAGCGCATAATACAGAGTTTGTTCTTCAATGTGCTCAATTCTACAACATAGATACTAGGGTAGTGGTGGATGCAAATGGCAATGTGATAATTAGATTAGATCTGGAATTCATTGATAAAGTTTTCATGTGCTTTGCTATTACAGAAGTTATAAAACTAGATTTTGCTGAAGCCCAAAAAGAGTATGACAAAATTTTTGAGAAGGCTAAGAAGATAATTAACACTAAATGACTCAAGACTTCAAGGTCAAACTTATCCAAGTGGCTAAGGAGTTTTTCCAGAAGTGATTTTGTAGAAGAAGTTGGTGATCTTATAAATCTTCTTAGCAAAATAAGGGGACTAGCCTCTTCCTCACTTTTTCATGAGTGGATGTACCCTTTTATCAAAGTAATACTTCAAGGTAAACAAGCCATCTTTTAAGGTGAGCAAATCAACAATGCTCTGCATGAGAAATTGACTAAGGTATCCACTACCTTCAAATTCTCTATGACTTCTTACCTGGTGTATATAGCAGCCTTTATGAGGACTTTTTCAGGTATGACATCAGAAGGAGATAGGAGAGTGGTTCCTGTATATTAGTACTATTCTCAATTGACATTGAAGGGTTCTATCCACCACTTTAGAAGGGTAAATGATGCTTTCTTCATAGTATTCTTGTGTCTTTCTAACCCTCAGCTAGAATAAAGAAGAGTTTCAGATGAAGCTTTGTTAGTGGTGAATGATTATGGATGCATGTTCTTACAATTTCCTTCTTTCTCATATTTAAGGGTTGGCTTTTTCTAAGGTCATCCTTATATGTTGCTGAGGTTTCCTTTAGACAAACTTGTTTTAATGGACTTATGTAGACAAATGATTGTTGTACATAATAAGCAAATGTACCTCAAGAAACCAGGATTCAGATTTCTAGTTAAAATTGGCAGGTTTTCAGTATCAACTGCTACGAAGGCTAGAGCTATGGAAACTAAAATGCAGCTAGTAACCATGAAATAGTTCAAACAAAGACCAAGGTTTGATTATAGGGGTGTGAAATACAAGATCAAGAGGAAGACACAGTTTCATGAACCTATGGATGAAGATGTCTGGGTTGACTTGAGGACAGAAGAAGAGATCAGAAAACTGGACTATAGCAAGTTATCTCTAGAACAAATTGAATATCTAGGATTGGTTGATATTCCTGAAGACATGGTGGATGATGAAGAGTTGATTGATGATAGCTATAACAATGAATAGGTTGCTATTTCTCCTCTTCCTCTTATCCAATGGACTTAGAAAGAATTGACTTCTCTGAGGAAAAGGTTTGAACCTATATTGGCTAACACCAATAAGTGGCTAGCAAATAAGGGAATTGCTTTGAAAGAATTCCTTACAGGATCAGAGACTGAAACCCAAGATCAAACAGGTAAAAAGGTGGAGAATAGGATGAAGAACAAGAGTGACATTCCCTCTTCTTCCAAGCCACATAATCCTAGGATCAAATTTGTGATGAAGAAGTCAAAGGCTGTGGAGAAAGAATCTGAGATAGAAGATATGGAAATTAAGAAACAGAATACTGAAGAGCTAGCTACCGAGGAAATGGAGGTTGAAGATAGACCTACAGAAGGACAAGGAGAGGAAGTTTTGTCTCCATAGGAGAATGTACAACAAGAAACATGATTCTCTTCTCCTTTATCTAACACACCTGTTTTAGTTCCTCTGTCTATTTCACCCCTTGACATCCCCTCTTTTGAATCTCCATCACCTTCAAAAATAATTTTTGACAATCCTCAAACTACTTTTGATGATGTTTTTCATTCCTCAGAGTCTTTTCCTACCTTGTCCTCCTCATCTTTTGATATTGGGGATACTTCTATATTTGATCAATTTGTAATGAATTCTGAACAGGTTTCTAATGTGAATGTGTTAGGTGTAGTTTTTATTAATACTCCACCTACTATTTCTACTTCCAGTGCAAGTGCAGTTCCAGTAACACTGAAAATGGAAATAGATCCTAATGTGAGTACTTCTGTGCTTCCTCCATGGTTGTTAGCATATACACCAAAAAGGAAGAAACAAGCCATCTCTCCATATGACTTTGATTTTAGTAAACTGGTGCTTGCGAAAGCCAAGACCCCAAAGAAACCAAAGATTCTTTCAAGAATGCTTAGAGACAAAGGACACAAATTTTTGGAGATTGCAAGACCTCCGCAGGATGAAACCATAAAAATTTTTAGTATGAATGATTACTCTATCTCTAGGGTTGAGCTAGGTAAAATAACTCATGAAAGTGCAAAGACTGACATGCAGTCAACAATGGACATTCTAATTCAAAAGTTTGACAAAGAGAAAGAAATGAAGGATCATTACAAAGCAATGGTTGAACAGTTGACTGTAGTAGTGAGGAAAATTACTTTGAATTCAAAATCAGTGACTCCTGAGGCCATTTTTGTAAAAGATCCTATCATCTAGAAAGATGAAAAGACTCATCTTAAGGGAAGAGTACTTGAATAATACTTAGAAAGGATGCGCACACAAGGAATTTCTCTTCTTATAGAGCTAGTTGAGAAAATAGACAAAATGGAAAAAATAAGGGTAGAACTTGATGACTTGATTGATGTTATTTCTCAAGATATTGAACGTCTAGAACAGAATCATGATAAGTGGGTAGAGATGAGAAAGCTGAAAATAAGCACTCTGATATCAATTGGTGTCATTCCAAATAGGGATTCATATACTAAAACCAAAGAGGCATTGACATATTGAAGCCGTGTGCTAAAAGATTTGATCAATGACCTAGAAACTGCAAGGAAACTAAGTGATCAAAGTGATGTTAGTCTTTTGCATAAGTTGGAGGAGCTACCGTGCAATTTGGTGTCACAGGATAATCAATTTCTTTCTGTAGAAGAGATGATTCAGGAATTTGAAAATATGTTTCAGAAAGAGTTTGAGGAAAAAACATTTTTAGTGGCCTTTGTGGATAATATTCTTGACAATCAGTTAACTTTGGATAATCTGAAGGCCAAGTTAACTAGTCATGCAAAATCAATTACTACGGTTAGAGATGCAATAGTTAGAGCTCGTATGATTTTCAAGAACACGGTTAGTCTGGACAGTCTTGGGATGCAAGCAGCATTCACCATGTATGATAGCCACTTGAAGAAAGAAGGCAATGCAAGTTGAAGCAACTTTTCCATTACTTGGTTTATTTTATACTTTTCAAATGTACTTTTGAAATAATTTTGGACATATTTACGTGTACTTTTCTCATATGTAATTACATGTAAAAACATAGGAAGTCCCAAATCAAAAAGGACTCCTTTGTTGAACAAGTCATAGTTAGTTTTTCTTTTCCTATTTGTGCTCTCGCTTCCTCTTATAAATAAAGAGGACCCCCATTGTAAATATCATCTTTTTTCTATTGCAAATAAAATCTGCCAAATTGGAAATCATTTCAAGAATTTGAGCTTTTATGGTTATCATATATTTCAAGTGAATATCAATATAAGTAGGTGATTTGAGTATCAAACTTTGAGTTGAATCATATTGTTTTATGATATCAGTGTTCTTATGTTATTGGTGTTATATTATATTGAATCATTGTTGGAATCGTGGAGTTTATTGAAATTTGAGAGGAGTGTTCTTGTTTTAGTTGAATAGACTTTGTTCTATTTTTCTCATTGTGGGAGTTTGTGTTTATTTGTGGGAACGGAATTGTTTAGAGACTTTGTGCTGTAAACTATTGTGTTCAAGTTAGTTATATCATATTGGGTGAAAGTGGAGACTTTGGGCTGCATTTGAATTCAATTAAGTTTGTTTGTGAGAAATAATCCAAATGATAGAAGACTTTATGTTTCTATGGTTTGTTCCCATTCAAGAATTATTAAATATCATTTATTTCGAAGTTGTTATTTTGTAAGAGAGAAACATCTAATCTAAAAAAAGAGAATAGGATGCAATGGAAACACCCCCAAGAATAGTTTTAGTTTATTTAAGTATTAAAAGTTGTTTGTTAGAAAGAGCTTATTATCTAGAGGGAACCTCCCCTTGCTGAGAGGATAGACTCAGTCTCATCATAGTTGTGGCGATATAACCATTTTGTCATTGGTTAGCTAAATGACAAAATATTCACCCAACACACACAGTAGTAGCCTATGAGGCCACCACCATCTAGACCACAGGGTCGTCAACCAAGTTCTCCTATAGTTTCTGTGAGGAGTCCATTAGCCCATGGATCATGATTTTTATGGTTCTTTGATGTATTTTTGGCCCTTGAGGCATTTGTATCATGGCATGTATTATTTTGAGTGATGTATATTTTGGCGGTGATATACGATATGAATTTTTGATTTATAGATGATTATGGATATCTATGGTATTGATGGATTATGGATTTATGATGTTATGGATGTTCATGCATTTATGGATGTTATGGATTTTATGATGATGTAGATGGGTAGATATATGTATGTTGTGATGTTTACAAGTGTTATGGACTAGTATGTTTTATGTATTATGGATGCATTTCCTATTTTATGATGTTGATTTATGGTATGTAGTTGGATTGGATTATGATGTGGATTATGATGTGGAATGTAATGGAATATATCCTCAGATTAATAAACATATATAATGTATGGATGAAAATAAAATGTAATGGTAATTGGGATATATGCTTAGATTAATAAACATATATTATGTATGGATGAAAATGGAAATGGATATGTAATAGTTAATGGTAATGAATGGATATGGTAAATGATAATGGATAATGGTAAATGATAATGTATGAATGAACATGGTAAATGATAATGGTAATGGGTAAATGATAAATGACAATGAAAATATGGATAAATGATAATGATATTGGATAAATGGTAAATGACAACGAGTAAATGGGTAATGGATAATGGATAAATGGTAATGAAATGGGTAATGGGATGGGTTGTTGTCATGATACATTATTATGTTTTAGAACCATGGGTGATGGGGTTAGGTTTGGGAATGGTTGGGATAGGTTTAGGGATGATTAGGATAGGTTTGGGGATGGTTAGGATAGGTTTAGGAAAGGTTGGGATAGGGAATAGTAAGTCACTCAACACCACGTTGTTAGAGGGGTTTTGTTGGAATAGGTGAAGTGATAAGTTATATAGGGTGAATTTGTTAGAGTGGTTGTAAGATAGGATTGGATGGATGAAGTTATTGATCATCATTAGATGCTAAGTCTAGATAGTGAGTTTGACAGTCGGTGGTAGAGAGGATAGGTGGACTAGGATAAGTATTTGCATTGAGATTATTGAGAGAATTTCTAGATTTATTATAGCAAAGGGGATGTTTTCACCAAGGTATGAAAGGACCAAGGTGATGATACATATCCTTCTTTGCATTGAATAGACCCACAAACAATAGGATGATCTCATGCATGCCTAGGGTAGTATAACCTTACCTAGATGAGGGAAGGGGACTCATAGCATAAATCCTTAGTGTTAAGACCATCAAAACATTTCCATAGTCCCATTTGGTTTCAAATATTTTTTCATTCCATAAAACCATCCTTGGTGTTCATATCCCTTTTAAAAATTGGTCTAGCAATCATCTACAAGCATCCCATATCTTGGTCCAAGCAAAAATATTTGTATTTTTTATCATTTGTGTGTTTTTGTCTTTTACTATAGTCCCGTAGATTAGTCAAATAATCTTGGTGGGTGTGCGAGAATCAAAGGAAGCAGCTACTACTACCCCACAACATGCAGAAATTCTATTAGCGGCATTGCAGTATAAAGAATGTTTCATATGTTTATCCACCACAGCCCTGTGGTGGCTTCAAGACAGGGTGGCAGGCTGATGGTATGAAGTAAAGTGGCATATAATATATACCACAGTCCCATGACAGGTATGAAGATGGTTAGTGAAAATGCGGTAAGAAGGAGCTAATGGTAAAATTGTTCACTGTGCCCTCACAACGGCCTCAAATGAGGCCTGCGGTGTTGCAATAAAGACTTAAAATGATGGGCAATGTAAATGTACTGTAGTCCCATGGTGCTAATGATTCCAACCGGAGGGCTTGCAGTAAACAGGGAAAGTTAGTTGCAAAAGGACCCTGCGGTCTTGTAACAGTCAGACTAGGGGTTGGCAATAGTGCGGTAAAAGGACATAGAGGATAACATGTATCCCGCCATCCTATGATAGTGTGCAACAAGGTATGCAGGGTGGCGATAATCAATAAATATAAACATCCAAGTTCCCGTGGTCCTACGATGGATCTCACTAGGTCTTGCAGTGATGCAATAAGGAAATAAATGTTGAAATGACTTCAGCACCGCCCTACGATGGTTAACATTAAAGCCTGGAGGATTGCGGTTACTGATGATAGGACATAAAATCTTGAATTGCCTACCCAACCATTGGATTGGACCAAATTAATGGTCTATGTTTGAAAGATTTGAATGCTAAAATTTGTTGATCTCGGGGCATGAGCCAAACTTAATGGTGAAATGACAAGATTCATAGCTAAATAAATTATGAAATTTATTTGTTTTTCATCATTCAAGCTAGCTCAGAAGTAACTAGCAACTGCAATTTCAAGCTCTAGTGCACTCTACAAACTTCATTCATCTAGGTAAGTGAAAATCCATCCACTTCTATGTCCAATTGATTTCTGCCTACATTCTTCATTCAACTAAGTTAAGTAGAGCAAGTAGTTGTAAAACCCTAGTTTGTAGAGGTGATAAGCAATGGCACCTAAGAAGGTAGAATTTGTTAGTAAAAAATATGAATGATCTTCTCCTTAAGAAAAGAAACGACTCTTCAACAATCTTTGTTGGACATATTGCCAAACTCTATTGATAACTGTTAAAAGAAAGTCTTTAAGGATGTATCAGAGGGTTGTCAAGATGCTAGGGTTTCTATTTCTAGATGGAATCTCTTCAGGTATTTTTGTGAGAAGAAGGATGGTCCTGGTCTAGTAGCCAACCCATGGATTTTGAACTTGGCCAAGCTTGTGGCTCCAAATGTATTTGTTGATGTTGAGCTAATTAGCCTACTGGCACAACAATATCATCCAGCCACTAGGACAAATAGGTTGCCTAATGGATCACCATTAGTGGCTATAGATAGAAATGCAATCATTGATTGCTTCATGCTAAGTAGGCATGCCCTCACACAGGTGGACCTGAAAAAGAGTGAACAAGAATACACTTCCCTAAGAAGAACACATAGAAGTGACGAATTGCCCATGTACATGAGGGAAAGGGCTAAAAATAGAATAATTGAAATTCCTTCCACTATTGTTGAGCCTTTTGTTGTTGATGATTTTGTTGCCTATTTTAAGAGGACATGTTTTTCTCTATGTTGAGTGCTGGGTATTGATGCCTAGGGTAAAATGCTAATTGATTTGATGATGATGGCCATGAGAATTCAAAATCTAGAGATGAATATTGAATATGATTTTGCATCATACATTGAAAAGAACTTGCATGATGGTCTTTTGCAAATCAGAGAAAACAAGAGCCTCTTGATTTCAAACACTATTCTTTTTTGTGTCACTTGATATTATATCAGAATAGGGGAAATGGCCCATCAAAAGGGATTTGATCATGATTGACTAGAAGAAACAAAGATTTCCCACACAATGTTAGTGTTACAAGTGGGATGTACATTGCAAGACATGTAGCTATATTGTGTTTCATGATGAATTTTTTGTCAGAGTAATGAATTCACTTGGTTACCCTTCTCCTAGATTGATCAAAGAGGTCAGGGAAATGTTGAGGCCTCTTCCCCATAGGCTAGAACAAGGACATAAGCATAATTTTGCTCATTGGTTTTTCTTGCTAGATCACACAATAATAAGAGTCTATGGTTGTACTCAGCCACCCCATGTATTGCCCAAGTTTGTGCCAAACAAGATTGCATTCCTTGAGTTCATGTGGTAGATGATGTGGATGGAGAAGGATGTGATGAAAAAAGAAAAGAAGGGCACATTCATTCTTAACTCTACTGTGTTTGGTGATTGGTCAGTTGGGTCTGATACCTTAGAAGAGTTACAAGCCTACTTGAAAGCAGGCTATTCTTTGAAATTAGTAACAAAGAGGGTTTGTGATCCAGAGGGTCACATGAATTTTGTAACATATGTCATACTCACCAGAATGGAGATATGCCATCAAATTAATTTTGGTGAGGATGTGATCATAAATCTTGTCACCTTTGATGAAGTGTATAATAGAAAAAGGAAGTGGGAAATTTTGAAGAGGATCGAGGATGACAAAAAGAAGGAAAACCCTCATTTTTCTAGATTTTTTGCTGAAGAAAAGGACCCATTGAAGAGAATAGACTTGATAATTGATAATTTTAAGAGAATGTATGGCAATTCTGTGAAGGAGCATACAACAGCTACCAAGCTCCCAGTAAAGAAGCCATCTAGAGTTATAATCGAAGAGCCTGCACCTTATGCAATGTCAATACAAGATTTAGGTGTCCCTAATTTGCTACCTGCCAAAAGGGAGAGGATTGAAGAGGTTACCCCACTTGTACCATATGAAATGTCTAAAGGAATGGATGACACTAAGGAAGTAGCTAACATTCTGAAGAACATGGGAGGGGAGGAGGAGGTTGATCAACCTCTTGTTGGTGAAGAAACAGATGCACATAAACTTGAAGCAAGAATGGAGGAACAGGCACAAGGTGAGCCTGATTTACAAGAAGATGAATGAGTTGTGGCCTCCATGAGGTTCATTGAAGATGATGACTTCATTAACACTCAGATAGAATTCAAAGATTTTTGGCTGAAAATGAAAATGAAGGAGTTTGATGAAAAAGTTGAAATAAATAAGATGGGTGCTAAAGAATCACATCATGACCAAATTGTGGAACAAACTTTCAAAGAGATGAAAATTGATGAAATAAATGTTAGCCCTGATGAGGTAGACAAATTGTGTTGAAAAGTAATTTGCTAATCATCGCTAGCCTAGAGTTGAAGAAAATGTTTTTTCTTGATCAAGCGAGAAATTAAGATGACCCCATGATGGTATCTGAGATTGACTATGAAGATGGTGTTAGTGGCTATGGGTTTGACCCAAAAATAAAGACTCTTGCAATATGGGCAACCCAAACGAACACAAACAAGCCAAGATTGTTGAATATTGTGCAAGAGCTGAGGGGAAAAACCATGGTGAAAACATTTCAAGATCCTTTAGTAAGAGAGGTAGCCACTCTTACCATGTATTTTACAATGTTTCGACAAGCTACTCTAATGAAAATGAAACAAATATTGCTTGATTATGAGAATACTCAAATCGAGCTGAATGATGAAGTGAACAAGTTGTATCTTGAAAATGTCAAGCTCAAGAAACAAATGAAGGGTGCTAGTTCTTCTTAGAGCTAGACCATTGTACCATTTCAAGCCCTTGTGCCACAACAAACCAATGATGATACTATACCAATTGAAAAATTCAATACATTAAAATTGAAGTTAGAAAAAGAGATTAGAAACTTAAAGAAGCAGAATGAGAAAGAAAAGGATGAGGCTAGATTGAAGATCCTGGAGGTGTTTGAAAAGATTCTAGAATACAAAGTGAAGTTGGTTGTTGACAAGCAGGGAGATGTGCATGAATGCTATTCTTCCTTGTCTTAGGCCATTAAGCAACTGCAAGGTAATCTTTCTATTTTGGATCCAATGTATAAGAAGTGGCAACCTGCTCATCACACATTAATCACCTTGTGTCAAGTTTTGTAGATAGATCCAAGTGCTCTGGCTTCACTGAAGCCAACATAAAGGATAGTGAAATTAATTCTGGAAGAATTTCAATATGCAAATGGTGAGATCCAGAAAATGCAAGAAAAGATTGATTCTTTTGCCACCTTTAAGAACAAGTTTATACCTTCCATTTTGATAGAGGACAAAAAGATTAAGGATTCTAATACATGGAAGAGTGAATATGGCCAAACTATTTCTCTAGTCATTGATTTTTTGAAGAAAGATGAAAACATCAATATTCTCTACTTTAACATCATTTTGGATAGAGTAATTGTTTTTGATGTAGGATACACAAAATTCATTGTTGCTGTTAAGTATTGCTGGACAAGAGATGGAAAGATCACCAAGCTAATTTTCTCCAGTTTCAAGACTATAAGTGGCCTAGTGATTTTACTAGATACCAATGGGAGTAGAAATATCTGACAATAAAGGAATAAATAAGCCTATAATGCAGGGAAGCCATGATCTTTGAGCTAATGTCAACATGCCACCACCAAACTTTGGACATCCTCCTATTTTGTCTTTTCTTGTTTTTATACTTTCCAAATATGTATTCAAATATATTTGGTAGTCTTTTTAAGACTTGTCAAAAATATATATTGTAATAGGTCTATTTTAAAGGCGGTATATGAAAAGTCACTTTTGGAATGTGAAAGGTCTGAAGCTTGTAGCTTCCTTCACCCCTATAAGAAGGAAACCAGGACCTTAGGAAAGCTCTCTAGGAAATTAAATTTGGAAAAGACATTGTAAGGCCTACTCTTCAAAGATAAATCAATAAAGCAAACTGTATTTTCTCTAGTGCCATATATCTAGTTCTCAATTGCTTGTTGAATGTTCATGTTATACTTTATCTGGTTGTCTCCATTTTTATTTCTCCTAATTGTTTGAATTAACATATCAAGGGTATGCTTTAATTATTCAAAACACATTTGTTGTTTTTGGGTGGTTTTTATAATTGGGTTTCCTCAAGGAGGAATTAAATTCTATTGAATAGATCACTATAATTAGGTGGATTCAATTTGGATAATTAAGAAGAGATAGGTAAAAATAACCTTGCATGTTTATGCGAGGCATAAACAATTCCATGCCAAGTAATTCAAGTTGTGGCTAGATGGAAAGCACAAATCTTTTTGTGAGAAAGACTCTGTTACCCAATTGTTGAGAAGGGCACTGATCAATCCTTTTCTAGAGTCATTTCCTTGTAACATATTCAATATTCCAATTTCTATTTTCTATTGTATAGGAGTAGGACTAGCAGTAGAATAGAAAAATATAAAAAACCTAATTCAAATCATATGCTAGTTTGGATTAGGGTGAATTGGATGATTTAATTGATAAAATAATAAAAATCCCTTAATATGCTCTAAAGTCACCAACAAGTTTAAGGATAAATCATCCATTTAGTGCAATATAAGGTAACACCCACCTGGGCAAAGCAGAACCCAAAGTGCAGAGAATCTTAACTGTTTGGGTTAATTCTATCAGTTGGCTAGATTGGATGCATAACCTAATCATAAAGTTTGGCATCTTTCAGGGTTTTGCATATTGCAAATTTGAGCACCAACAAATTAGCAACTTTGTTAGTGAGAGTCAAATAAAATTCAGGTTCCTAGAGCACTAGAAAACCAAGAGTCAATTTAAACATTTTGCTCTTTTTTTGAAAAGGAGGTCATGACTCTAGATAAAAATCTCTAAAGATTTCAAACTGCAATATAATAGCATAGCTCTCCAACATGGATGATAGAAGGCCTCAATAGAACAAGAATTAGAAATTCATTGAAAAGAACAAAGGAGGTTCAAAGCATATGCCTACTGTAGGTGCTTTCAATGGTGATGGAATGACTACTGTGAACAAACTTGTTGTCTTGTAAATCTATGAGAATGCATAAGATAATCAAATAAATGTCTCAGAACAATCATAGATTATATATGATAGCCCCATGATTGAAACACAAGTGGGGAGAACTAAGCCATTTCAGCCCAAGGATCTTTTAAATATCAATGAGTCTCAAAAGGAATTTGAGGATCACCTAGAAGTAGATATGAGATGAAATGAGGCAAGAAGAGACTATGAGCAGTGAATGACACATCAATATGCTGAGTTATTACAGCAAGGGTTTATGGAACAAACCCCCAAGACGGTAAGGTTCACAGAGGCTAACGTTGTTTCAACTTCTAGAGGAAGATTCACTAACAGAGAGTTGAAAGATAATGTGGATCGATTGAAAGCATAGATTGAAAGAATCAGATTGTTGAGAAAACAAGAACAATTGGAACATGAATTGCTTCAGTTGAATGCTCAACCTATTACAAGTGCCTTGTAAAATGTACATGGCAATAATCCAATTATTTCTGTAAATACAATTGGACCTTTGGTCTCACTTGCAACTCACAATGTGACTGCAAGGCAATTTAGGTAATGCTCCACACATATGGCCCAATGTTCATACAAGGCCAATGTCAAATCTTGCTAATGTTCTAGTGGCATCTCAGGGTAATGCTTACCCAATTCCTCCTAGTTATAATTAGAGATACAATCCATATGTAGGACAATATCAGTATCCATATCCTCCTCCACCTCATAATGTACATGACAATGTGCATCATCCTTGAGGGATGTAGCACAATGTGCAAGGGAATGTAAACCCTAATGCAGGGGTTAATTATAATGTGCATCTAGGAGTACATCAGTAGCCTCAACAACATGGACCTCATCATAATGAATATCACCCTAATCAAAGGAAGAATCCATTTGCAAGAGGCCCCATGAATGTGGATAGATTCAAACAACTTGACTTCACTGGTATCTAGGGATATCCAAACGACATTGATAATAAGGTAAGAAAATCAATCCCTAAATTTTCTGGTAATAATGCTATCTCTAGAGAAGATGATATATGATCATTTGAAACTACCATGGATAATTTCAAAGTTGAACATGAAGATGTATATATGAAATTGTTCATGCAATCACTAATAGATGATGCAAGGGATTGGTATAGGAATTTTCTAGATGCTTCAATAAGCTCATGGGCTAAATTCAAAAGGTTGTTCAACGAACAATATGGTGATCATTCTGATAACAAATTTTCCTTGCATCAACTAACTAATATCCAAAAAAATTATAATGAGGCTATGGCAGATTTCAATGCTAGAATCATGAAGGTTTTCAATAAAATCCCACATCATTTGAAACCAACAAACCCAATGTGTTTGGTCTTCTATTTGAATGCTTTTGATCATAAAACATGATATGAGCTTAGAACAAGAAATCCACCAAGTCTTACAGATGCATTCAAATCTACTTTAAATTCAAAATAATAGAAGAGCTTTAGGGAAAATTGGCAGAAGGGATGACCCAAGAATATTGCAAAGCCCTAAGGTTCATCAAAATAAGAAGCCAAAAGAAGAAGACAAATTGGAAAAGGTTTGGCATGTTGTCAAGGATTTATCATATAAGGTGGCTAGAAATGAAAAAGGATTACCTTATGATAAATCAAATTATCCTAGGAATGAAAGGCTGAGGTTGCAGGATATGCCATACAAGACTAATTGGAAAGATGAAAGGCCTATTGTTGAAGGCCAAAAGCAAAATTTCAGCAAAAAGACACCTGATCCACTGAGGAGACATGGGGCAAACATGGTAGATAATACTCCTTGGTGTGTACCTTGGAGTTTGCCTCACTCCCCTGATTATTGTGTGGTGGCATAGTCAATTCATGAAAATGAAATACCATATCATCAGGAGAGAGATGAACATACCATAAATATGTTGGTAGTCAGGCCATATGAGGTGGAAAGAGATTACTATTCTTTAGAAGAAGATGGATCAGAGTATGATGTGAATCATCAAAGATACAACAATCATGTTGGTCAATAAGAAATATTCTCTTATCAAGAGGATAATGACATACGAGATACTTAGGTCTGCTCTACAAAGACTCAGTCAAATCAAACACAATTGAGGAGGCCTACTAAAGAAGAAATGAAGGCACTCATGGTTGCTACCATAGCATAGGCTAGGAGCAACTATAACCTTAGAAACATGACTATCAATGTTGATCAAGGTATGCTAGGAAGTGTGTTCATGAAGAATCCACAAGTTGACAAAAAGACTCTCTATGAATCACAAAGAGATGATGAAAATAGGAATGCTCAGAAAACAACTCAAAGATATGTGCCTAAAGATGCAGCAAAAGATTATCAAAGCAGAATAAGGAGTGATCCCAAGTAACACACAATGGAAGAAAAGAAATCTGCAAAAGAAGTAAGAAAACAAAAACTATAATAGGTATGCCCTCTTTTGACATAACCCAAGATTTATCTCAAGTCAAATTATTAGTCCCATTACTAGAAATGATGAATATTGAAGAGTATAGGTATAGTGCTATAAAATTGATATCAAATGTACCAATAAGCCTGAGGTTCATGGAAAGAATCACAATGATATAGAAAAGAATAAGAAGCAAATAAATAATGTCAAAGGGGAAGTCGTGAAGACTCCTGAGATTTATTTGAGGACTACTTTGACAAAAATTCCATCTCAAGTTGATCCCTTTTATGTCACATTGCTGATAAATAATAAATTGGTAAATAATTGCAGGATAGACTCAGGAGATGCAATAAACATCATGCCAATGGAAGTCATGAAGGAATTAGGTATGTGGGTGGACTTCACATATGGAAAGTGTTATACAATGGATAACAGATCAATCCCTGTCATTGGTATCATGAGAGATGTAGAAATAAAGCTTGCTACATATCTATAAGCCACATAAAAAACTGATATAACAGTGGTCGACATTCCACCATATTATGGTATGCTATTATCAAGACAATGGACTACTGCTATTGGTTGGAATGTCCAGTGAGATCTCTCATATTCAACAATACTTGTAAATGGAAAAGAAGTCATGTTATGCAGAGAACCTAGATCAGAGCAAGTGATAGAAACGATTGATCCAAATCAAATGAATTGGTTCTGTGATGTTGACTTGGAAAAGTTTAGGGTGGAACAATCTTAGCCTCAACTACAAAGAAGTAATCCAATTGGAAAAACTATTCAAGCAGGTAAAGATGGTGTTTGGTAGATGTACTTTGATGGAGCTTGCAACAATGAAGGGAATGGAGCTGGTGTAGTTTTTATTGTACCTAGTGGTAAGACCTTCAAATATTCATTTATGTTATCATTTGAATGTATAAACAATATAGCAGAGTATGAAGCATTGTTGTTAGGTCTTAACTTTCCTATCAAGAATAGAATCAAAATGTTGGTTGTATATGGAGATTCTGAGTTAGTAGTATCACAGCTCATATCAAAATATGCCACTAAAAATAAAAAGCTTAAACAATACAAGCATGTAGTTTGGAACACAATTGAGTTATTTGATACATTTTCAATATATTGGGTGGATAGGTCAATGAATTTGATGGTTGATTTCCTTGCTAATGTTGATTTGAGAAGAAATAATATAACATTAACTGATGTTTCAGAGGTGGAATTCAAGACTAGACCTTACATTCCTAACAACATATATAGTTGGCAAGTTTTTAATGATGATAAGGATTTGCTAAATTTTTTATAGTGTGTTGATAAATATGAAGCCCAAGAAATTGATTTCAATTCTTTTGTTGAAAAGGTAGATGGTAAGGACACTTATTTGGTCAAGAAGTGGTGCATTTGAAGTAAAATAAAATTCCAAAGGGTCTAGAGGCTTTGGGGAGGGTTTTGAATGGAAGTAAATCTAGGTACCAGTAATGCTCCAAAGAATTTTTACATTGGCAAGAAAATAAGTCCAAGAATCAGGGAGATGCTTATAAGCTTGCTTAGAAAATACAAACATGTATTTGCATGATCCTATGAGGATTTAAAATCTTATAGAGAAGACCTATTCAGCATGAAATCCCATTGAAGCCAGATGCCAAACCTTTTTGGTAGAGACAGAGGCCATTCAATTATGTGTTGGAGCCCAAAATGTAGGAAGAACTGATGAAACTCAAGGATGCTGGTATTATCAAGCCTATCAGGCATTCTTCTTGGGTCTCAAACCTAGTACCTATTAGATTGAAGAATGGAGATATAAGGTTGTGAGTGGACTTTCAAATTTTGAATATTTCATCCCTGAAAGATAACTATCCACTGCCAAATATGGAATCCATGCTGCAGAGAGTGACAGGTTGTGAATTGCTTTCTATGATGGATAGGTTCTTTGGCTATAATCAAGTCAAAGTCAAAGAATCAAAGCAATACAAAACTACCTTTACCACACCTTGGGGTACATATGTATATGTCAGAATGCCTTTTGGTCTCACAAATGCAGGTGCCACTTTTCAAAGAGCCATGGATGTTGCATTTACAGACCTTATCGATATCATAATGGTGGTATATCAAGATGATTTGATAGCATATTCCAAGAAAGCAGAAGATCATTTCTTACATTTGGAGAAGATATTCATTAAGGCACTGGAGTATGTTATTTCTCTAAGCCCTAAAATGTGTCAATTTGTTGTCACAGAGGGTAAACTGCTTGGGCATATTGTATCTAAAGAACATGTGAGGATAGATCCTGAAAGGGTTCCTTCTATTAACAAAACTCCCATCCTAAAAGCAATAAAGGCCATCCAGTCATTGTTTGGACAGATAAATTTTGTAAGAATATTCATCTCTGATTTTGTAGAGATTGTCAAGCCTATTGCCAAGATGTTGAAAAAGGGGTCCAAAATTAACTGGACATAAGAGGCATTTGATGCATTTGCTTCCATAAAAAAGGTGATTAAAGAGGATCCAGTTTTGAAGTCCCATGATTTTGGTATGCCTTTTCAAAATTTTTCTTTTGCTTCATTTCACACCATTGTTGTTGTCATGCTACAGAAAAATGAAGAAGGGCATGAACAACCAATATCATTTTTTAGCAAATCACATCAAGGAGCTAAGCTGAAATATGATACCAATGAGAAACAAGCTTACGCTCTGGTAGAAGCAGTAAAGACATTCAAACCCTACTTGGTAGGAGCACAAGTAATTTCTTATGTACCTAATGTTGCAGTCAAAGATGTCCTTACACAAACAGAAGTCATGGGGAGAAGGTATAGATGGATAAATAGGATTCAAGAATTTCATATTAATATCCAGATCACCAAACTTTTGCAAGGACAAGGACTACCAAAGTTAACAGAATCTAATTTGGAGGTTGTGTAGGTGTGTGAGGTTCAACAAGAAGAAGGTATGGTATCCAACATTGAAAATACACCATTGTACATAAACATTGTTCACTACCTTAAATATATGAAGTTTCCAAATGGATTGACTGACAATTAGAAGAGGACTCTAAAATTGCAAGCTTCGAGGTATGTGTTCATAGAAGGTGATTTGTATTGGAAAACAAAGATGTTGTTCTCCTTTTCTATTTAGACTAGGCACAAGTAGAGAAGATCTTGAAAGAAATGCATGAGGGTGTTTGTGGGGGGCGTTTCTCTGCCAAAACCACTGCTCATAAAATTCTGAGGGCAGGTTATTACTGGCCTAATGCATTTTCAGATGCTCACAAATATGTGAGGAAATGTGAATCATGCCACAAGTTTTCTAGTAAATTGAAATACCAGGGAGCTTTGCCTCTAAGGCCCATGCAGATTGATGCACCATTTCATCAATCGGGCCTTGATTTTATAGGGGAAATAATAGACAAGTCTAGTGACAGACATAAATGGATTCTTACTACCACTGACTACTTTACTAAGTGGATTGAAGCAATCTCTACTTGAAACAAGCAAATAGTAAAGTAGTCATAAATTTCTTGTTAGAGAATATCATAACCAGATTTGGAGTTCTAGTGAGAATTATCACAGATAATGACATGTGCTTCAGATCTGAAGAATTCAGGAAATTTTTGTGAATCATATGGGATAGTGATATCATATGCTTTTCCCTATCATCTTCAGGCAAATGGTCAAGTAGAATCCAACAAAAAAAGTATAATGAAGATAATCACGAGGATGCTTGATAACAAAAAAAGGTCATGGGATTCAAAGCTAAGGTTAGCTTTATGTGTTGATAGAATTACAATAAAAAAAGCTACTGGCAGGTCACCTTTTGAATTGGTATATGGGACACAAGCAAGGATGCCAATGCATAATCTTTTTCCTATGTACAAATTCATACTACAGGAAGATATTGATATGCTTGAGCCACTAGAAGAGAGGATAGAACAACTGGATGAATGAAATGAAATAAGGAGTTAGGCTCAGAAACAAAATGAAAAGATGCAGATGCAAGTGAAATATCTATTTGAGAAAAGGGCCAAAGATAGAAAGTTTCAAGTTGATGATATAGTCATCATGTGGAATGCACAATACCAAGAAAAAGGAAAACATGGAAAGTTTGAGGCTCTATGGATTGGACCATTTGTCATTATTGGAAAATGTGGTGAGGATTCATACTATCTTCAAAGTATGGTGGGTGAAAGTCAAGAATTGCCAGTACATGGACAATTTCTAAAACACTTCTTTTCTTAAAAGAAGATATAATTTCATGCACAGTAGTTTAGGTTTTTTTCCCTTTCCCCTAAAAATTTTGGTTTTCCTTGTCTTGTAGAGTTTTTGTTTCAGTCTTTACCCCAGAGAAATCTCTAGGTCCTTGCAATGTCTTGTCAGCCATACATCCCTAATAGGAGCCATTGTTAAGACCATAAAAAAATTCCCATA
Source organism: Cunninghamia lanceolata (assembly GCA_027924645.1). Lineage (NCBI taxonomy): Eukaryota > Viridiplantae > Streptophyta > Pinopsida > Cupressales > Cupressaceae > Cunninghamia > Cunninghamia lanceolata. Next base: position 2,017,889 of record BSBN01001161.1, read on the forward strand.
GTCCCATTTAGTTTCATACATTTTATCATTCCATAGAACCATCCTTGGTGTTCATATCCCTTTTAAAAAATTATTCCAATAGTCATCTACAAGCATCGCATATCTTGGTCCATGCAAAAATATTTGTATTTTTTATCATTTGTGTGTTTTTGTCTTTTACCACACTCCTGCATATCACTCAAATACTCTTGGTGGGTGTGCGAGAATCAAAGAGATCAAAGGAAGAAGCTATCTCTACCCCACAACATGTAGAAATTCTATTGGTGGCATTGCAGTATAAAGAATGTGTCATATGTTTATCCACCGCAGCCCTGTAGTAGCTTCAAGATAGGGTGGCGAGCTGGCGGTATGAACTAAAGCAGCATATAATATATATCACAGTTTCGCAGCATGTATAAAGATGGTCAGTGACAATGCAGTAAGAAGGAGCTAATGGCAAAATTGTTCACCATGCCCTCGCATTGGTCTCAAATGAGGCTTGTGGTGTTGCAGTAAAGACTTAAAATGATGGGTAATTTAATGTACCACAGTCCTACAGTACCTATGATTCCAATCGGTAAGCTTGTAGTAAATAGATAAAGTTAATGTAAAAAGGACCCCACTATCCTGTGAACGTTAGGCAAGGGGTTGGCAGTAGCACGGTAAAAGGACATAGAGGATAACATGTATCCTGCCATCCCGTGATGATGTGCAACAAGGTATGTAGGGTGGTAAGAAGTAAATATAACTGTCCAAGATCGAGTGGTCCCACGATGGATCTCACTAGGTCTCGTAGTGATGTGGTAAAGAAAAAAATGTTGAAATGACTTCAATATTGCCCTGCAATGGTTAACATTGAAGCCTGTGGGATTGCAGTTACTGATGATAGGACATTAAATCTTGAATTGCCCACCCATCCATTGGATTGGACAAAATCATCAGTCTATGTTTGAAAGAATTGAATGCTGAGATTTGTTGATCTCATGGCATGAACAAGAGTTAATGGTGAAATGACCAGCTTCAAAGCCAAATAAATTCTAAAATTCATTTGTTTTTTCTCATTCTAGTAAGCTCAGAAGTAATTGGCGACTGTGATTTCAAGCTCTAGTGTGCTATGCAAACTTCATTCATCTAGGTAAGTGAAAATCCATCCACTTCCGTGTCCAATTTATTTTTTCCTGCATTCTTCATTCAACTAAGTTTAGTAGAGCAAGTATCTATAAAACCCTAGTTTCTAGAGGTGATAAGCAATGTCACCTAAGAAGGCATAATCTGTTAGTAAAATAGATGAATCCTTTGCTCCTAAAGAAAAGAAACAGCCTCTTCAACAATCTTTGTTGGACGTATTGCCAAACTCTATTGATAAGGGTTACAAGAAAGTCTTTAAGGATGTATCAAAGGGTTGTCGAGATGCTAGGGTTCCTATTTTTGGATGGAATCTCTTCTGGTATTTTTGTGAGAAGAAGGATGGTCCTGGTCCAATAGCCAACCCATGGATTTTGAACTTGTCCAAGCTTGTGGTTCCAAATTTATTTGCTGATGTTGACCTAATTAGAGTACTAGCACAACAATATCATCCAGCCACTAGGACATTCAGGTTGCCTAATGGATCACCATTAGTGGCTGTAGATAGAAATGCAATCATTGATTGCTTCATGCTGAACAAGCAAGCCCTCACATAGGTGGACTTGAAACATAGTGAACAAGAATACACTTCCCTAAAAAGAACACATAGAAGTGATGAATTGCCCATGTACATGAGGAAAGGGGATAATAACAAAAGAATTGAAATTCCTTCAACTGATGTTGAGTCTTTTGTTGTTGATGATTTTGTTGTCTATTTCAAGACGACATATTTTGTTCTATGTCAGGTGTTGGGTATTGATGCCCAAGGTAAAATGTCAATTGGTTTGAGGATGATGGCCATAAGAATTCAGAATCGAGAGATGAATATTGAATATGATTTTGCATCATACATCGAAAAGAAGTTGCATGATGGTCTTTTGTAAATCAGAGAAAACAAGAAGCCCTTGATTTCAAAAACTATTCTTTGTTGTGTCACTTGATATTATATCAGAATAGGGGGAAATAGCCCATCAAAATAGATATTGAGAATGATTGACCAGAAGAAACAAAGATTGCCCACACAATGTTGGTGTTACAAGTGGGATGTACATTGTAAGACTTTCAACTATATTGTGTTTCATGATGAATTTTCTGTCAAAGTAATGAATTTACTTGTTTTGCCTTCTCCTAGACTAACCAAAGGGGTTAGGGAAATGTTGAGGCCTCTTGCTCATAGGCTAGAACAAGGACATAAGCATAATTTTTTGGTTGGTTTTTCTTGCCAAATCACACAATAATCATAGTCTATGGGTGTACTCAACCACCCCATGTATTGCCCAAGTTTGTGCCAAACAAGATTACATTCCTTGAGTTCATGTGGCAGATGATGTGGATGGAGAAGGATGTGATGAAAAAAGCAAAGAAGGGAACATTCCTTTCTGACTCTATTGTCTTTGGTGATTAGTGAATTGGGTCTAATACCTTGGAAGAGTTACAAGACTACTTGAAAGTAGGTTATTCTTTGAAATCATCGATAGAGAGGGTTTATGATCCAGAGGGTCACATGAATTTTGTAAGACAAGTCATACTCACTATAATGGGGATATCCCATCAAATTAATTTTGATGAGGATGTGATCAAAAACCTTGTCACCTTTGATGAAGTGTATAATAAAAAAAGGAAGTGGGAAATTTTGAAGAGGATCGAGGATGACAAAAAGAAGGAAAACCCTCATTTTTTTGGAGCTTTTGCTAAAGAAAAGGAACCATTGAAGAGAATAGACTTGATAATTGATAATTTTGAGAGAATGTATGGCAAGTCTGTGAAGGAGCCTATAAAGGCTACCAAGCTCCTAGTAAAGAAGCCATATGGAGTTGTAATCTAAGAGCTTGCACTTGATACAATGTCAATACAAGATCCAATTGTTTGTGATTCACCACCTGCCAAAAGGCAGAGGATTGAAGAGGTTACCCCACTTGTACCATATGAAATGTTTGAAGGAATGGGTGGTATTGAGGAAGTAGCCAACATTTTGAAGAACATGGGAGAGGAGGAGGAGGTTGATCAACCTCTTATTGGTGAAGAAACAGATGCACATAAACTTGAAGCAAGAATGGAGGAACAGGCATAAGGTGAGCCTTAGTTGCACAGAGATGAAAGAGTTGTGGACTCCATGAGGTTCATTGAAGATGATGACTTCATTAACACTTCAAAATTCAAAGATTTTTGGCTGAAAATGAAAATGAAGGAGTTCGATGAAAAAGTTGAAATAAATAAGATGGGTACTGATGAATCATAGCATGACCAAATTGTGGCACAAACTTTCAAAGAGATGAAAATTGATGAAATAAATGTCAACCTTGATGAGGCTAGACAAATGGTGTTGAAAAATAATATGCAAATCATCCCTAGCCTGGAGTTGAAGAAAATGTTTTTTTCTTGATCAAGTGAGAAATCAAGATGACCCCATGATCTTCTCTGAGTTTGATTATGAAGTGGTGTCAGTGGCTGTGGGTTTGACCCAAACTTAGAGGCTCTTGCAATATGGGAAACCCAAAACAACCCAAACAAGACAAGATTATTGAATGTTATGCAAGAGCGAGGGGAACAACCATTGTGAAAAAATTTCAAGGTACTTCATTAAGTGAGGTAGCCACTCTTACCATGCATTCTGTAATGTTCACACAAGTTGTCGTGATGAAAATGGAACAAAGGTTGCTTGATTATGAGAAGACTCAAATTGAGATGAATGATGAAGTGAACAAGTTGTATCTAGAAAATGTCAAGCTCAAGGAACAAATGAAGGGTGCTAGTTCTTCTTAGAGCCAGTCCATTGTACCATTTCAAGTCCCTATGCCACAACAAACCAATGATGATACTATACTAATTAAACAATTCAATACATTGAAATTGAAGTTGGAAAAAGAGATTGAAAACTTGAAGAAGCAGAATGAAAAAGAAAAGGATGAGGCCAGATTGAAGATCCTGGAGGTGTTTGAAAAGATTTTGGAATATAGAGTGAAGTTGGTTGTTGACATGCTTGGAGATGTGCATGAATGCTATTCTTCCCTATCTCAAGCCGTTGAGCAATTGCAAGGCAATCTTTTCTATTTTGGATCCAATGTATAAGAAGTGGCAACCTACTCATCACACATTAATCACCTTGTGTAAAGTTTTACAGAGAGATCCAGGTACTCTAGCTTCACTAAAACCAATAGAAAGGATGGTGAAATTGATTCTAGAAGATTTTAAATATGCAAATGTTGAGAGCCAGAAAATGCAGGTGAAGATTGATTCTTTTGCCAGCTTCAAGCACCAGTTTATACCTTCCATTTTGACAGAGGACAAAAAGATCAAGGATTTGCATAAATGGAAGAGTGAATATGGCCAAACTATTTCTATGGTCATTCATTTTTTGAAGAAAGATGAAAAGACCAATATTCTCAGCTTTAACATCATTTTGGGTACACAAAATTCATTGTTGATGTTAAAGTATTGCTGGATAAGAGATGGAAAGATCACTACGCTAATTTGCTCCAAATTCAAGACTATAAGTGACCTAGTGATTTTTCTGTATACTAATAGAAGAATAAATGTATGACAATAGAAGAATAAGTAGGCCAAAAATACAAGGGAGCAATGAGCTTTAAGCTAACATCAACATGGCACCACCAAATCTTGGATGTCCTCCTAGTTTGTTTTTTCTTGTTTTTTATGCTTTCCAAATATGTATTCAAATATATGTGGCCATCTTTCTAAGACTTGCCCAAAATATATATTGTAATAGGTCTATTTTAAAGGGGGTATATGAAAAGTCACTTTTGGAATGTGAAAGTTCTGAAGCTTGTAGCTTCCTTCACCCCTATAAGAAGGAAACTAGGACCTTGGGAATGCTCTCTGGGAAATCAATTTTGGAAAAGACATTGTAAGGCCTTCTCTTCAAAGATAAATCAATAAAGCAAACTGCATTTCTCTGGTGCCATATATCTAGTTCTCAATTGCTTGCTGAATGTTCATGTTATACTTTATCTGGTTGTCTCCATTTTTGTTTCTCCTGATTGTTTGAATTAACATATCAATTATATGCTTTAATTCTTCAAAACACATTTGTTTTTTTTGGGTGATTTGTCTAATTAGGTTTCCTTAAGGAGGAATTAGATTCCATTGAATAGATCACTGTAATTAAGTGGATTCAATTTGGATAATTAAGAAGAGCCAGGTAAAAATAACATTAGATGTTTATGCCAGGCATAAACAATTATTGAGAAAGCACAAATATTTTTGTGAGAAAGACTCTGATACCCAATTATTGAGAAAAGCACTGATCAATCCTTTTCTAGATTCATTTCCTTGTAACATATTCAATATTCCAATTTCTATTTTCTGTTGTATAGGAGTAGAAGTAGCAATAGAATAGAAAAATATAAAAAATCTAATTTAAATCATAAGCCAATTTGGATTAGGGTGAATTAGATTATTTAATTGATAAAATTATATAAATCCCTTAATTTTCTCTAAAGTCACCAATAAGTTTGAGGATAAATCATCCATTTGGTGAAATATAAGGTAACACCCACCTAGGCAAAGTATAACCCAAAGTGCAGAGAATCTTAACTGTTTGGGTTAATTATGTCAGTTGGCTAGATTGGTTGCATAAACTAATCCTAAAGTTTGGGATCTTTTAGGGTTTTGAATACTACAAATTTGAGTGCCAACACTTAGTACACAAAAGGTATGGTTCACCTTAAATGTAAAAGGGGCAACAATATGCTAGAACCAACCCTACATCTTCAAGATATGAATACCATACTTAGAGTAATGAGACTACCCCACAAGCATGACATACAAAACAATGACCATGCTAAATTCTAGATGTTTTCTACCACATACCATGATATAGTAAGATCAAGGTAGCTTTCGAATGATCCTAAAATGAGACAAAAGATAAAAATTAATAATAAAAAAGACCCATGAATTATACAAACATCCATTGTATCTCTTGCCAAGATAAGTGTTGATAGGATGATGGATTCTGCCTATTGTAGGAACAATATATCCGTTAAGGCAAGAATTGGTTTGATGTTGTTAGATAAATTTTGAAAGGGGGGAACAAGATAGTAGGCCATATGTTATGATTATGGTTGGTTTGTTGATTGATGATTTATGCGCAAGATGTGATGTTTTGAGAGTATGCTTCGCCCGTGTATTACTTTTTTTGGATTTAGTAAGCTCAAGGGATAGGAACCATCCAAACAAGTTGGATGGGTGTATCTTTTGTACCTGAGTACTGGATACTTCCTTTGTATTCTAGACTACCTACATACCTTGTGTCCATGGGATCAACACACTTTAATATGTGGGTGATGATGAATATGTAGTTTTGGTTTGTAGTGATGATGTAGGAATGATTCAGGGTAGATGAGATGGTGTTGGATAAGTGTGGTGATGGTTGAGATTGTTTTTGGTATTTTTGTGGTAATTTTTTTTATTTTTGGGGGGTTTTTTGATTTTCTATTGTTTTTGGATTTTTTGGTTTTCTATTTTTTTTGGCTTTTTTTTTATTTCTGCAATGTTTTTGGATTTTTTGGATTTTTAAGTTGTATAGGGAGAGCATAAAAGGATCCTCTTTCCTTGAATTAGCCTTGGGTGGGGTGATAAAGGATGGGTGATGGGATTGAATGTTTTTAGAATTCATGCCATGGGAGGTAGGTGTTAAGGAATATTATGATGGTTAGGAGGACTTACTAGATGGTAGGACTGGCCACTATACATGGTGCCTGAGATAGGTTTTCACCATGGTACTTATCCAAGGTATCACCGAAGTGATTTTCACCATTGGACTTTATTAGACTCGGGTTTTTCTTGATTTTCTAATTTTTTTGGGATTTTTTTTATTTTTTTACTTTTTTTGTATTTTTTATTTGGGATAATCGATAGGTTATGCATAGAACCTTTTTCAAGTGCATGATGTTCATAGGCTCATCTAGAGGCTTCCCCTCAGGTATTACAAGATGGTAAGCTCCTAATCCATAGCTAGCTATGATAACATAGGGTCCCAACTAGTTATGCTCAAACTTTCCTTTCTTGTGGCACTTTTATAGGTTTCTCTGATTTTCCATGAGGACAAGGTTGCCTATCTCAAACTTGTGGTTCTTGATCTTTTTGTTGTAGCTCCTGTGTAGGTGGTTTTGATAGGCTTGAAGGTGATTAAGATAATCTAGGTGTTTCATCCAGGAGTTTTAGCTCATTGAATCATGCAACTCGGTACTCCTCCTCAGTGGTTATATTCTACAATGAAATCATGAGAGAAGGGAGCCCAACCTCAATAGGCAAAATGGATTCGGAACCAAATACTAATGAGTATGGCATGGCTCCTATGAGTGTGTGAATTCTTATGTGATAAGCCCATAGGACAGGGTTGAGCTTCAAGTGCCAATCATGACTAACTTCATTAACTATCTTTTTCATGATGCGTAGGATGGTTTATTAGAAGCTTCAGCTTGACCATTACCTTGAGGGTAATATGGTGTCGAAAAGTGGTGTTGGCTATGGAATTTCTCACATATGGTTTAGACTGCCTAGTTCTTAAATGGTTCCCATTATCTATGATAATGGAGAAAGGAATTCCATAACGACATATTATGTAGTGGAGGATGAATTTTGTGATTTGGATTCTAATGATGAAAGTGAGTAGAATGGCTTCTACCCACTTGGTGAAATATTCAGTAGCAGTAATGATGAATTTGTGGCCATTGAATGAGGGTGGTTGAATTTTTCCTACAATTTCAAGTCCCCACTGTAAAAATGGCCAAGGTGTCATCATCGGCTATAGTTCTTGTGAAGGTGCATGGATAAGATCATTGTGTTGTTGACATGGTAAACATTTCTTCACAAAGTGGTAGGCATCTCATTCCATGGTTGGCCAATAGTACCTTGTTCTAAGGATCTTCTTTGCTAGAGTAGCTCCACTAGATTTTGCCCCACAAATGCCTTTGTGTACCTCTTTCAAGGCCACTTCAGCTTCCCTAGAACTGAGACATCACAAAAGAATACTATCAAGACTTTTTTAGTATAGCGTATCTCCTATGATGGTAAAGCAGGAGGCTCAGTGGATCAAGGTTTTACATTGTGTAGATGTTAGATTTGGTGGGATGATTTTATCATGGAGTTACATGTAGGTTTCTTGATACCAAGGAGATAAGGGACCAATAATGTCGCATACTAACTCAGATTGTGGTATGTCATAGGCCGGCATTGGTAGTTCTTCAATTAGAAACTCACATTTTTTGCTATCCTTTTTCATGTCAACCAAGGATCCTATAGTAGCCATAGCATCTGTTTCTTTGTTCTTCAACCTTGGAATTTGTTCAAAATGGATATCATGGAAATAATCCTTGAGATCATCAACCATTCTTTTGTAAGGCAAGAGATTGTCATCTTTTGTTTTGTATTCATTATTGACCTGTTTGATGACTAGCTAAGAGTCTCCATAAATTGTAAGCTTTTCAATCTTCCACAGGATGGCCATGTGAAGTCCTATAATAAGGGCCTCATATTTTGCTACATTGTTTGTGCATGGAAATGTTATTTTGTAGGACTTGGGAATAGTGTCTCCTTGACAGGTAAGAAACAAGATGCCTGCCCCCGAGCCACGATGTGTGTAGGATCCGTCAAAATACATTTTCCATGTATCTATTGTTGGTACTACTATCAATATTGACTCATTTGGGAATTTTGAAAGAAATGGTTATTCTGTTGGGATAGGTGCATCAACCAATTAATCAGAAATTACTTGTCCTTTGATAGCATTTCTATCTGTATACTCAATGTTGAACTCACTTAGGATCATAACCCACTTAGCTATTTGTCCTATGAGAGCTCCTCTAGTAAGTAAATACTTGAGTGGATCGATCTTGGTAATGAGATTTGTCTTATGGTTGAGAATGTGGTGTCTTAGCTTTTGAGAAGTGAAGACAACGACAAAGCATGCTCATTCAATAGAAGTATAATTTAGCTCATAGATCACCAAGGTGTGGCTGATATAGTATATCGCTCTCTCTTTTCCTTGTTCATCGTGTTGTGCTAGCAAGGCCCCTATTGTTGTTTTTGTTATTGAGATGTATAGGAGGGGTTGTCATTGCTTTGGTGGAATAAGGATTGGTGGTGTAGCAAGATATTCCTTTAGCTATTCAAAGGCATTTTGACACTAGTTATCCCACATAAATGCTATTTTTTTCAGAGAAGATGCTAAAATGGTTGACATTTGTCTACAAGAGGTGCTATGAAGTAGTGGATAGACTGAAGTTTCCCTTGAAGGCTGCGAAGTTTCTTGAGTGCTTTAGGTGGAGGCATTTCCATTATAGCCTTAACCTTAGTGGGGTCAACTTTGATCCTCTTCTTGAAATAATGTATCCTAGGAGTTTTCTAGAGGTGACCCCAAAGACACATTGCTTGGGATTTAGCCATACTTTATATTATTCTAATCTGTCAAAGATTTTTTGCCAACACATTCAAGAGATCTTCTCTAGTCTTTTATTTTTCCAGTAGATCATCTACATAATCTTCGATTACGCTATGGAAAAAGTCATGGAAGATAATTGTCATGGCTCTTTCATAGGTAGCTCATGCATTCTTCAGCCTAAAGGGCATCACAGCCCAGCAGTAAGTTTCCCATGGACATATAAAGGAGGTCTTATGTTGATCTTCTTTAGCTATCCTCATTTGGTTGTGACCATAAAATTCATCCATCAATGACAACATCTCATGTTCTGCGGTGAGATCCAAAATGATGTCTATGTTGGGTAATGGAAAGTCATCCTTAGGAGAAGCCTTATTAAGGTCTCTGAAGTCTGTGCAACAACGGATGCCCCCAGTGACTTTTGCTATAGGTATGATATTTGATATCCATTTAGTATAGTCTATAGGATGAATGATGTTAGGAATTTGTAGGTCTATTTAAACCAATTCCACATAACCCAATAGGAGAAACAAGATGCTGAAACAAACCATAATACAAAAGATCAATGAACAAGCAACAAGGGAACACAAGATATACCCTGGGAAAACCCTTTATAGGGAAAAACCCAGCCTCCAAAAGCATCCATGCTCAAATGTATTATTCAACAATAAGATTATTATAATACAATCCATGAGCCTCCATGAATACCTCTGAACCCATCAAGCACCTCCAATGCAACCTCCATGTGTACAAGCATGAATCCACACATCACCTGCCATGCTTCACAATATGCACTTACACAAGAGAACTCAATACAATGACAGCCTCTCTCAAATCTCCAATCCACCTACAATGAAATAGCCAACATTCCCCAAACCACTAACCATGTGCTTTCTTTTATAGACCAAGCTCACACAAATACAACTTGTGGTATTGGATAAAACTATGTGCCCCAAAAACTATGGTAACACAAAAACCATTAACTTATAAACCACTTGACCCCACATTTGACTATTGGTACTAACTTTTCCCAATAAATCAAATAATACAAATAATAATTAATTACTCTATGTGTCCCACACACATAAAATAACTAACCCAATGTTACAATACAACTTATACAAGTGGTAACCGAATAAAATAGTACAATATTATGCAAGGTGTACAACACCTATCCCAACATTCTTCCACTTGTTGTATACATTGCTTAAGGGTCAATACATGATATACATCATCATAGGTAAAACATGAAATCACATGAATCTCCAAAATGCTCTCATGCTCCATCAAGATACTTCCAACAAAGCAAAGTGACCACCATCTCAAGCAAGAACTCTTATCATCTTCCAACGTGCCACCTATGGAAGAAAAGGAACATGCCAAGGTGAAGATGCACCAATCCAAAGAACACAAGCATCAAATCCAAGTGATAACATAAGGCTCCAAGCTGCTGTCAAAAGGTAAAAAACCCACATGACTGGAAATAACACCTACAACATATGCTAATACATCCAACCATCCATACCTCATAGGTATCAACAACATCAACAAACTCATGCCAACAACATATCCAACCCATATACTGCAATAACAAGCTCCATGTATAAAACCTGTCAATGAAGAACACATACATCCAGGAACTCCCACTGCATGGGTAATGTCAAATCTGAAAATAGATCCAAGGCATACCAAGTCTATCAGTCAACACTCAAACCAAGGTGTGGCTAATCAACAAGCCAATGTAGTATCAAGAACAATAAGAATGATCCACACATGCATTATAAATCATTGCATACTCTCTCATAACATGTCATCATAACTCTCTCAAAGTCCAACCATATCAACATGATCGTCCAAGAAGAAGTCATAAGACAAAGAGAGAAAACTTGTAAATCATAATGTCCTTCTACAAACACCTCAAAGTGCTAAGCTCTATCAAGTATGATCTCCTCTACAACCCCAAATGAAAAGTTTCAACAACACCCAACTATTCAATCTCATAAGATCAAATGAACATATGTAACATGTAACCAGCATGGATGTAAGCCTCTCAAATCAAGGTAGACCAAACTCATAACCATTCCATAACCCAGAATAAGCCCAATCACATCTCCTAAACTCCTCATATTGAACATGATAAATCAAACCATATGAACAAGAAGATAACCATGCTAACATCCCTCAACTGAACCCTCCAGAACCATTAACTGTAGCTCAAGATCCATATCTATGAGAAGATGAAACATAAAGTAAAACACATCTAAAAGGATGGGCAATGCCTCATAGATGATAAACTACTGAGTAGACCAAGAGTGGGGAATGAGAATGCTCCTCCAGGATACACCAAGTCACAACGACTCTCTTCAAGAACAATCTCCTCTAGGTCCAAAATGAACTCATGTCTATATCTAGGTGTAAGGCTCCTCGGTCTATCTACTGAAACCTCTAAAGAGTAACCATCTCAACAAGTGTCTCTGATCAAAAGAGAACTCCAGCCTCACCTAAGTCTCCAAGTATCCATGAGCACCTGTAACTGACCAATACATGCCAAACTCCGAATGCAACATAGCACCATCATGAAGTAATCAAGTAAATGATCAAAGTACTCAATACTAAGAGAACAAACAAGATCACTGCCAATGCTCCTACTACACATTTGCATAAGAATCCCATCATGACATCATGATCTAACCATCTCCTCGTAAGAAAATCACATGCAACAAAGCGTACAATGATGCATACATCCTGTCTCGAAAGAACCTATATCATGCCAATACTCTAAGCTAGCATCAAGAGTAAACCATGACATAATAACATCTCTAAACAAGGATAAACATGTCAAACTGACAAATCACAAACCCAACACCTCAACCAAAGACTCGAAGAAGTCCTCCATGGTAAACCAAGATGTCAACATCTCCAATCATATGAAGATAACCATCTACTGACAACCGAACTGAAAATGTTAAAGAACTCTCACAACTAAGAGCTCCTCCATGACACCAACATCCACTGCAGAAGATCATCCATCATGTATGATGAATCCAACATGCTGCCAAAGCTCCCACTGAATTGTGATACTGAGTTATCCATGCCAACAAAATAACCATCTCCTAAATGAAGATTATCTATGGCTCCAAACCAATCAAGGAATCCCACTATAATATCAACAGCTCCTAAAGGTCTAGTGAACCAAAATCTCCAAACAAGAAGTTAAAACCATCACTGTCAAAAGCTAACATAGAATCATGTATCCAAGCTCTCCATGACATCGTGATAAACATGCTATAAGTCCCAATCAACTGACTATCAAATCACTCTAATCATCCATCCTCTTATCCCAAAGCAACATACCAATGCACAAATAACCACAGACAAGGTCAACTAACAAAGTCTACATAAACACTGAATCAATCTAGTGGATAAAGACAGTCCACATCCAAGTCATCCCACTGTAGCTAAGGGGTAGCTAATCCACAAAACTACATAACTCATAGATCCAAAATAGATGTAACATGCAAACTCATCATCACAATAGTAAACTACAAACTGAGATATCAAAGAAGATAACCTGTAGACTCCAAGACTCAAACACCAAATCAACTCTAGATTTGATTTGCCAACAAGTCCATAAATGAATACCATAGTCAAGGAACTAACCAGGCATCTAGGAGATAAGAACAATCCCCTAAAACAACACCACAACACCACCTGTAATCATGAATCGAACATCATAGCCCATACCTGTCAATCACATACATGATCTTGTCATGCCAACGTAAAAGTGTGCCTACATATCCATGACACCATAATCATCATCATCACTATACCTGTACTCAACTCCCACTGAAACGAGACTCCAATTCTCACACGAGTATCAACCATGTCCTCAAACTAGAAGACAACCTGTACCTGTCTCCATCAAAGTCATAATTCTGAAAACACATGTAAACCTATATCAGGATGCACCAAATCTGAAAACTTGCTATACCATGGTAATGGTCTCATAGCAACATGTACTCCCACAAGTTTGTGCGAACAAATCCATCCAAATGCACTCATAAATGCACTCTGAATCTTAGGCTCCTACAAGAGATCAAACAAGTAACAAGCTCTCTTTGCACACCAAACTAAAAATCTACATGATCCAAACTGTAGTACACTACAAGATCTCTCCAACGCCTATTCGAAATCAAAAATCTAACTCCGTATGCGAAAGTTATGAGCATAAAACTATATCGGACCAATAAGGGATTCAAACACTAAATTCTAACACAAAAAGAAAAATTTGATCATGAAACCTATACCACTATGTAGTGCTCGGAGAGAGCTTTTCGACACCTATAAGAAGTCAAAAAATTGATACCGTATGTGAAAGTTATGCCTCTCGGAAGAAAAGGCACTTTGAGGGCTAAAACTGGACCCCTGGTGGGCCCATGTACTCTGATGGCATGGCATGACATCATTGCTGACATCCTTACTGCTGACTAGGCATAAACACATGTGGCACTGACATGGCGCTTGGTTGGCATCATTAATCTTTGACAAGCGGATTTAAAATTGTTTTCCAATTTGTTTAAATTTCTCCCATGGACCAAACAATGCATTAATACAAAAGAGGTTTTAAATTTAATAAATCCAAAAACTTTAAAAACAATGTTTTTTTAATTGCTGTCATAAGCCTCCACCGTCCACCTTTTTTAAAAGGTTTTAATATTTTAAAAAAGAGCCTTTTAATCACATATGGCCTAAATCAAACCCACTGACCTTTTTTTAAAGGTTTTAAATAATTTTTTTTTTGAGCTTTTAAAGCCCACGTAGGGCTTGGGGGTGTTCGGCCCAAGGTGAAAGAGGACACGGTGGGTACGGCTCTGCATCGTACTCTGCAACAGCAGGTGTAGGGGGCTACGGGGTACCTGCCCCCCGAACACCTTTATTTGTTTTTTGTTTTTTTAATAGCTTGCATTTTTTTTTAACATTGCCTATAGTTTGATTTTTTAAAACAAAAATTTTCTTTTCAACTATAGAATGAAAATTTACATGCATAGGGAAAGAATTTTTTTTAATAATTTTTCTTGCAAAGCGTACCTACGGCCGTACGGCCGTACTGGCGAACCAGGGGGCTTCAAATTTTGTATTTTTCTCCTATGGCCGAAATAGGTCGAATTTTATATGATTTTTTGTTTCTTAGGCCTCCTAGACTCAATGGCAAGGTCCGTTTTGTTCCAGGAAGTCATTTGTGAAAGTTCCTCCTCAAAACCCTCATGAAGCTAAAACTTGGAAACTCTCTTCAGCCATGATTTTTTCAATCACCTGATTTACAACGTGCACAACAAATCACCAATACCCAGAACCCCCAAACTACAATACAACCTGCACAAAACCTTGTAATGCCTTCAATCCTTCCTTGCATTGCCATGGCTTCCATTTTGCACCTGATCTACACAAACAAGGGTTATACATATCCAGGGAACTCACACCTCCCTCAATCATAAACATGGCTCTGATACCAACTGTTAAGAATTTGCAAGTCTATTTAAACCAATTCCACATAACCCAATAGGAGAAACAAGATGCTGAAACAAACCATAATACAAAAGATCAATGAACAAGCAACAAGGGAACACAATATATACCCTGGGAAAACCCTTTGTAGGGAAAAACCTAGCCTCCAAAAGCATCCACGCTCAAATGTATTATTCAACAATAAGATTATTACAATACAATCCATGAGCCTCTATGAATACCTCTGAACCCATCAAGCACCTCCAATGCAACCTCCATGTGTACAAGCATGAATCCACACATCACCTGCCATACTTCACAATATGCACTTACAGAAGAGAACTCAATACAATGACAGCCTCTCTCAAATCTCCAATCCACCTACAATGAAATAGCCAACATTCCCCAAACCACTAACTATGTGCTTTCTTTTATAGACCAAGCTCACACAAATACAACTTGTGGTATTGGATACAACCATGTGCCCCAAAAACTATGGTAACACAAAAACCATTAACTTATAAACCACTTGACCCCACATTTGACTATTGGTACTAACTTTTCCCAATAAATCAAATAATACAACTAATAATTAATTACTCTGTGTCCCACACACATAAAACAACTAACCCAATGTTACAATACAACTTATACAAGTGGTAACTGAATAAAATAGTACAATATTATGCAAGGTGTACAACACCTATCCCAACAAATGAATCCCACATGTAAAAGTTTCTTGAGTTCTACTTTGATGAGGAGTACTATCTGTGGGTTCATTTTCCTTCGCTTTTGTTTTACCAATTTTGGATCTGGATGTATAGAAAGATGATGGACAACAAGAGCAGGATCCAATCCCAGCATATCATCATATATCCATGCAAAATTTTGATTCCTTTGTTTGAAGAAAACTAAGAAAGCCTCTTGTTCTTTTGCTGTGAGGGATTTTGCTTGGAATTTGATCTTGGGTACTTCTTCTATTCCAAGATTCATCTCATGTGATTTTTCTACAAGGATTGGTGAACTTTCTTGATAGAACTCAAGTAGTTCATGGAGGTCCATTCTCTCATCCCCTAGTGACTCATAAAGGTTTTCACTAGGGGATACGTCCTTTAATTTGATATTTTTTTCATTTGAAAGTGCCAGAAGGTGGTTTTCACTAGGGGATGTTAGTTTTATTTTCATATTTCTATGACTATGAGTTTGGATTGTCTCCCCAAAGCATGTAGATGTGTTTAGTTCCATGATATAGCTGGCCTTGTGGTCTCCAAAGGGAAAGTGATCTCTAACCCCCATCATTTCAGCTATTGCTTCATCATTTTGTGTGACATCATGGATGGGAGGTCCTTGTTGGTCCAAATCTATGATTTGGGGATAGATGAGGGGTAGGTCGTTGGATGTAGATGGAATGGTAGTTAGGGTGTAGATAGTGCACATGGATGATTCAAAAAGTTTGGAAAAATCATTGAAAGAGTATTGAAGGTCCTCTTTGTTGATGTTATCTCTCATGGGGAAGGCCTTAGAAACCTCACTTAAGATATACTCAGTATCAGTGGGGGTGGACTCTTGTTTTCCATATCCTAACCCATGGAGATATGGATTCTTTGTTGCTTGAGTAGGCTCGACAATTATTTGTTCATGAAGACCTATACTGCCTTGTCCCTTGTAGCCCATGTATTTGACAATCTTGAGACCTTTTCCATATATCTCGGTTGGGAGAGTAAGAGCCTCTTGTTTGTATTCATCCATGTATAACCAAGAGGATATGACTTTGAGAACATATTGTTCAAGGAGGTGCTTTTTCTTGAAGGTTGGTGATGGATTGCATTTGATGATGACCATAGAGACTTTGTCTTCTTTGGGGGTACAAAATTTCTTAGGGGATGTTGGTAATAGGCCCACACAAAATATGCCATGTAGGTCATATTCACCACATCCCATGTCATTTACATTGATCTTGACTTTGAGAGGAGTGGATGTTTGTGATGTGGCTGTGGTGTTGGAAGGATCAATGTATGAAGTGGATGGTGTAGGATTAGCATGGGAGGTGGATGTTGTAGTGGCATTGTTATAAGGGCAAAAAGTTTAGTCATGTCCTTCCAAGAAGCTACAATATTGGAAAGGGTGAGGATTGGCATAGATAGTGATTTCTATTCCATTGTGGGGAAATTTTAGACATTGATGGAAGGTGGATGGAATGGCTTGCATGGCATGAATCCATGGTCGACCAAGGAGGATGTTATATGGGAGGTCAAGATCAAGTACTTGGAATTTGGTTTCCCAAATCTTTTGTCCCACCTGGATGGGAAGCTTGATGGTGCCTTCAGACAATCTTTCGGAGTCATCATATCCTTTGATAGTTATACACTCACTAGAGTCCACAACCACATCGGAGTATCCTAAATATTTTAATATCTTTAGAGTACAAAGATTTAGGTTGGAGCCACCATCTATTAAGACTCATTTGATGGTATGTTTATGGATTAGGACTTGAATATGTAGGGCTTTGTTATGTGTGGCATTAGAGGTGGGTAAGTCCTTTTCTGAGAAGCTGAGGTAGTGAGGTGAGGTGATGTGGCCTACTATGGGTTGGTATTGATCAAAATTCAATTTGGTAGGGACTTGGGTTTCCATTAAGGCTTTGTCGAGGACTTCCTTTTGGAGGGGGTATGTGGGTAGTAATTAAAAGATAGAAATTTGTGTGGGAGTTTTTCTGAGGTGATCTAGGAGGTTGTACTTGTGGGTGGATGGTGGATTAGTAGGTGTTGATGTAGAAAGTTGATCATTGGTAGGGGCTCCATGGATGGAGACGTGGCCATGATGATTGGTAATGGTGTAATTAGGTGTTTTTGCTCTAATGGCGATGGTATTGATATGGTTGGAATAATCTTCTATTTGACCCACAATGGAATCGAAAGAAGAAGAGGGTGGCATGATGTTATATGTTTGGTTGGATGAAAAGAATTTTCCTTTGTTATGATCTAGAAGGGGATCCTTTTATGCTCCTAGATTGGCATTAGGTGATTGGTTTGGAGGTTCGTCGATGGTTATATCACCTATATCTATAAGGTCTTAGATGCAATGTTTCAACCTCATACAGTTAGATGTTTATGCCCTTTTACATGATGATATTCACAATAGGCATTTTCATCAAACCAAGAGGGTTTGAATTGATTTTCATCATAAGGACGATACGGGGTAATGTTATCAAATCTACCTTTACAAGGTTGTTCAAGACATTTTTGATGGGTTCCCCTAAAAGTATGAAATTTCTCTTTGGGTTATTGTTTTGTCTTCGCAATCCCCTAGGAACATTGACATTATTATTGTTTGTGGATGTACTTGGTAGAATAGGATTTTGTACATTTTGGATGACCTTCACATCAGTGACACGATAGTTGAGGGTATTCTTTTTTTTACCCCAAAAGCGGGGTTTGTCATTGGATTGTGTGTTGTTGTTGGTATTATTGTTATTGACTTTATTGTTATTGTTGGCCTTGTTTTCATTGTTGTGAATTTTTATAGAGCCTTTAGCAATAAGGGATCATTCAATGGTTGTCCCTTTGTCTATAATCTCCTCAAAGGTTGATACACATTGGATTTGTAAATGGAACCCCATTTCTTGGTTAAGATTAGTGACTAATTGTTTTTTGGGAATTGGCCAAAGGAGTTTGCTTTCTAAGCTTCTCCACCTTTGTAAAAAGGCTGCAAAGGATTCCCCACTCGTTTTTTTGTGTTGCAAAGGTTGGTCATGGATATTTCATTTTCAAATTTATAGGAGAAATGATTTACAAATTTCTCTGCAAGATCATGGAATATCTTAATACCAGGGGAAAGATGAGAAAACCATTTGGTAGATTGACCACTAAGGCATCTAGGAAAGAGTCTCATTAAATATGTGTCATCGTATGATACCTCTAGGCAAGCAATGTAAAACTCCCTCAGGTGTTCCCTAGGGTCTCTGTTTCCTTTGTATTTGTCAAATTTTGGTGTTTCAAAATTTTTATGAAAGGGTGGCATATGTATGGTTCTATCAAATGGGTATGGGAAAATATCCTCAAAATAATATTGCTTTATTTTGTTTCCATGTTTCATATCGTCAACCTTTTGGATCAAAGATTGCACAATACTAGGTAAATCTTGGGTAGGTGGCAGTTGTGGAATGTGGGTTTGTTGGTTTTAGATTAATTGTTGGAGGAAAAGTGGAATTTGTTGATGTTGGGTGAGTTGATTTTGTGGGGTTTGGTTTTAATTTTGATTTTAATTTTAATGGATGAGGTATTTTTGGTAGGCAAGAAGTTGTTATAGAACATGTGGCAGAATTTGTTGGTTTTGATTGGGATTTTGTTGTGAGGTTTGGATGGAAGATGTAATAGGTGGTTGGGAAATTGGAGGTTGTATGTATGTGAAGTTGGATGAAGGGTTGTTGCATGGATTGTTGTTGGGAATATTGGTCATATTGTAATGTGGTTGGGAGAATAATTGTGTCATGAAGGCTATGGTGTTAGCATCAAATTGAGGCACACTTGTGGTAGCACTTGTTTGCATGGTGTTGTTATGAATATTAAGGGTGATTTGTGGTGTGGATGTAGTAATAGTAGATGTTGATATGGTCATGGTATTTGGTGTGGTTTATGTGTTAGTAGGAATTGTGGAAGTGTTGACATTTGAAGTTTGGGATGTCTTAGGAATATTATGGGATGTGGATGGTTGTGATGAGGTAGTGACATTGGGTATACTAGCACCATTTTTATGAGGAATTCAAGATATTTCATGGGATCCGATATTAGGATTCTATCTAATATGTCCATGGAATTGGCATCTTGCATGAAGTTTAAAACATCTTGATACACATTGTTCATGTTTGATGATGGGGATAGTGGTATATTGGCAAAAGGATTTAGCATAGCATTTTCATCAAGGGATGATTGTGGTTGATTTGTGGGATTATTGTTTTGATCAGTTTGAGGCATCCCAATGCTAAAATTAACTCTAAAGGATTCCATGTCCTTGTTTTTCTTAGCTTGAGACCTTGTTAAGGGCATACAATGGATTGGGTGTGAATTTGGATGGATTGTTGAAAGGTGGATAAATGTTAAGACCTTAGAGAATGGATTTCAAAATATTGGACCCAAAGATAGGTGATGGTGGACTTTGGTATGATGAAGGGGAATAAAGATTTAGCCTTTAGAGAATAATATCTCAAAATTCTAAATCTAAGGATGAGTAATGATGGATATTGTATGGATAGGTTTTAGCTTTAGAGATTAAATCTCAAAATTTTTAAACCCAAGTATGATGAAGAAGGTATGAAGATGGATGAAAAATATTCGAGGTTAGACCTCAAAGATAAATAGGTGAATTGATTTTCAAATTTTATTTGGACCTAAAAGGATAGATGAGTGGAAGGATAAATTTAAAATGTGGAATAAAGGATGGATGGAGTGGATAGTAACCTTAGAAGTTTAGGAAATGATTTTGGGATAAAGGTATAAGATAACTGTCGTCAGGGCAAAAAATCAGGTCTGAAACTAAAACAACAAGATAGCAAACCCTAACAAGCACAATAGAGTACAAACTAGCATGAAAATTAAAAAAAACAAAGAAAATGCAAACTGAATCACCAAGCTATGCTTGGTTTATCTCCATTTCTCTTCTCAACCTCGCATAGGCATGTAAGATTTCAAAGGTTGAATATGGGAGGAATGTTAGGTGCTCACTATTTTAGTAGCATAATGGTACTCAAAAGTTCCACATATGAAAATGTCTTGTGAGAGGGTTGATTTATAGAAAATGGCTGATTTGAATTGATGGTTGAGATTGAAAGTTGTTTTCACTGATGTGGATGGCTAGGATCAATTAGGGTTTCCCACTCCATGAGGAGTTGTAGTCATGTGACAAGTGTGTAGAGGGGAATAAAGGAGACCTAATTCAAATAAAAGATTATTTAAATTAGTTGTGCATGTGACATGTGACATGTGACGTGTTTGAATGTGAGGGAATAATTTAAATATTTTATTTGAATTATTTGGGACATGTGAAAAGGGGATTAATTAAATAAATAGGATTTATTTAATTAATTGGAAAGTGGGATGAGGATGGGATTAGGACAAAATGGTACAAGATGTCTGAGTAAAGTGTCGACTAGGTAATGTGTAAGACATGGACAAATTTAGATGTCTACATTTTGCCCCTCTTTGAGATGATGTATGGATAGAGGAAAAGGAATATGATGAGAAGATAAGGTGATGATGCCCCTTCAAGAGGATAGGCGGGTTGAACAAACATAGGTAGGCTCTCGAAATGAAATGAAATGGATTGGTGAAGAAAGATAAGGGAATGGATAGAAGAAATGGATGGTGCATTATGCTATAATGAAAGTGAGAAACCATGGTGTTTGATATATCACTAGACATTATGCACCAAGGTATAAGGACCAAGGTGATGATGCATCTCGTGGACCCAACATAATACAACCTTGTCTAGATACAAGATATGAATATTAGCTAGTTCAAATTTGATTCAAATGCAAGATAAAAATGATAATACACACAAGCAAGAAAGCAAACATGCACAAATGATTCAAAAACAAACAAGGTATTGCCCCTGTCAAGTTATAAACCAATGATTAATTGATTGATGATAATAGTGACGTCTAGTTTTAGGAAATGAAACATGCCATATAAGACCCCTGGTCTAGTTTCGACGATGCAACATCCTGTATAAGACAATTGATTGGTTGATTGATTGATTGTCATTATTGTTGTTGGCCATGTGAATCAACACCAGGATTTGATTAATGATTGATTGATTGATTTAGTTTACATCAAGATTAGGATCAAGACCATTGAATGTAATTAGATAATTTGTCTAGATTGATTGACTTGATTAGTATGGATTGCTATGACTTGCATTTTAATCATTGGATTGGATTGATTTGGATGAATGGATTGAAGAAATGATTTGATGATTTGATAAGGATGATTAATGTGATTCATTGGAAGAATTTATTGATGGATGAATTGATGTGATTGAATGAGTGCATTGGATTGATTTGATTGAGTGAAGATTGATTTGAAGAAGTGATTTGGAGAATTGATTTGATTTGGGCTAGATTAATGTATTTGATTGATTGGTTGGAAGAATTGAATGGATGATTGACTTTAAGAATGTGATTTGATGAATTGAAAAAGTGAATTGATGATTGGAGTTGGATGAATTGATGTGACTTGATGAGGTGAATTGATATGATTGATATGATTGAATTGATTGATTTTATTGATGAATTGATTAATTTATTTGGTGGATTGGAAGGATTAATGAATTGAATTAAAGGGTTGGATTGATGTGATGGATTAAATATTGGATTGATTTGAATTTGATGATGTGGTTGATTTGATTTGACTGTTGGATTGGTTTTTTAGAAATGATTTGATTTGAAAAATTTGTTTGAGGAATTGATGTGATTGAATTGATTGGAAGAATTGATTTGAAGAATTGATTTGATTGAAAGAATGATGGCTTGGTTTGATTTGATTTGGTTGAGTGATGAAGTGAAGAATGGATTTGATGATTTAATGATTGGTTTGGATTGATTTTAAAGAATTGAATGATTGAATTGATTGATTGGATGGAATTTATTGATTTGATTTTTGTTGGATATTTGATTTTTTTTTGTGTTTTTGAAATGTTTTGATTTTTTTTTGTATTTTTGGGAAATATATGTTTTTTTTTTTAATATTTTAAATTTTTTTTTGTATTTTTGAATGTTTTGGTTTTTTTGGATTTTGGAATGTTTTGATTTTTTTTGGATTTTTGACATGTTTTCATTTTTTTGTATTTTTGACATGTTTTCATTTTTTTGTATTTTTGACATGTTTTCATTTTTTTGGATTTGTTAGTGTGTACACCTAAAAGTGCCTCGTGTCAAATTAAATAAATATTATAAGATATTTTTAATTCTTATTTCATCTATCAATTAAATAAATATTCTAATTTATTTAATTGGTTCATTATCCCAAAAATTAAATAAAAATCAATTTATTTAATTAAATCATCTAAATTCCTCTAATGTCTTATCTAATTAAATAATCCCAAAATGTTTGATTAATCATCTATCCTAATTATTAAATTCATAAATCCACATCACTTTCCACCTCACTTTACACCTCACCATGTTGCACACATAATTAAATATTTTAATATTTAATTAGTTAATTACCCTCACCCACATGTCCTATTTATCCTCTAGTCATCCCTATTTCTTCTCCACATGTGTCCTATTATTTCTCAATCACCTTTATGCTCAAAGACACTTGTCTTTCTATTTCTAGTTCATCTCTCACATTCCCACAAGTCAAGAGTCCTTCTTCCACAATCTCCTCAAAGACTTCCACCTTTAACTCACAAGTCATTTGTGAGCACAATGACATGTGGCTCGTGGATCCACTTATTCCTCTACCTTGTAAACATAATAGGAACATTTCCCATGATTATCTCCCTCAACTCAATCTCAACCATACACATCACAAATAATTCCTCCAGTCGTGGATCTATTGACATTTGAACTTCACCATCCTTAGCCTATAAAAGTAAGGTTCTCACACTCATTTTCATCCACTCAAGCTTTAGCAATCTTACTCTACATGAATTCCACCATAGATCCCAAGTTTACCTGTGGCTCCATTGAATTTGCTTTACAAACCCATTAGCATCATCTCATTATCATCCACCATGACTTCATATCATTACCTTCATCCTTCATCTTAGTTATTGCATTGTAGTTGCAATGCACAATTCTCCTCATAGCCATTCTAGCTTTGTCATCTTAATAGCAAGAAAGTACAACTTCTGAGAGCTCCATAATAAAACAAGATCAAAGCAAGATAGGAAACAATGGAAGGCATGAAGTAAATCAGGTTGTAAAGGTATTATCTTTTGTTTGCTTGCATTTTATCTCATTTTCATTAAGTTATTGGATAGTTTAAAATTGTTGTTCATAATTTCCATAACATTTTTTATGCCCACCGTGGGGTAGGATTTGTTGTCCCCATCCATTGCACAATAATAAATTTCTAATTATCATCGAAAGAGTTTGTTGTTGCTATTCTATTTTTTATCTTCATTTCAGGTGCAGACATCAAACCGTGTAAGTTGCAAATTCATATCAAAACAAATCAAAGCATCATAGGTGTCGAATCATATCCAAATATAGATCCAAGAGTTGTGTGATCAGTGTATATTCCATTCTAATGTGTTTGACCCATTGATTTCCCATCAGACAGGGTCTATCTCTTCGTAGTTTCTGGTCGCCTTCATGGAGCCGCCTTTCCATCTTGGTCTCATGGTGGTTTGATATTGGTTAATGGTCACCATTATTATTACCATTCTCTTAAAGTAGAGGTTTAGTTTAAATAATTTTGGCAGTTGTGATGTTTATGGGAAGTTGTTTTTCATATTTCACATAGCAAGCAAATTTGCATTGGTTTCTAATACATTTTTGTAGATTTGGTCATTTTTTTGTTGTGAAGACATCACAGTTCTATGTGAAGTTTTTTGCCAGTGCCCACCTCGGCATCGCAGTCATTTTTTTTAGTTTGGTTTTCTTTCTTCATGGGCATCTATAGTTTGATTGTAATTTTTATATTGATTTTGATACTAATTCTCCCACCATCCATTGCAATCATTAAGAAAAGATGAGGTCTTTTTGGTGCTTCTGTTTTATTTTTTAGTGTAGTGATAATGATCCCGATCATAGTAAAAAACACAAAATAACTAACAAACACACTGTTGCCCTCATTGAAATCCTTGATCCCAGAAATCTCGCCACTTTTTGGTTGTGTTTAGGCTTATCAACAAAAGTTGAAATACTTCCCCTTTTCTTTTTGTTGCAACTGCTTAGCATTACCTTGAATCTTTCAACTGCTCCATACCCACATCTTTTCTTTTCACAAGTGAATTCATTGTATGCCAGGTCTGGTATGAATCCACGTAATGAGGTATTAAATCCTTTGGCTTTTTCAATAGATTTGGGTAAGTACAAGAAGATGAGTTCACTTTTTGGCCAAAAAGTGGAAGTGTTTTCCCTAATTTTCAAGTTTTGTCGTACTTGGAGTGACAATTTGAAGCACTTGCACATCATTTATTAAGATGATGTAAAAATAGGAAATGTAGGATTTTGTTTCTAGCTTTTAAATATGTAATTTTTTCTAATACCTAGATGATGCAAGTTGGGTTTTTATTGGATGTACAAAAGGTGGCTTTTTAAAAGTCCCTCATTTTTTGCAAAAACATGCACGTGTACGACCAACATAATTTGACCTAAATTAATGTATTTTTCTAATTCATTTTGTGGAAAGATTCTTAAGATGTTAAATTTTGGTCAGGATATTTTTTTTGTAATTTTTTTATAAATATTTTTTATTAATTTTTTAATGAGCCTAATTAGTGTTTTTTAAAACCCCTTGTGTATGGCCAACATAATTTGAGCTAAACTAATCAATTTAGTAAAAAAAAAATCGTCATGTAGAGAATGATGTCTAGTTTGGTCAAACATAATTTTTTTTTCAAGAAACTTCCAAAATCAAAAGTTATTAAAAAAATAGTAAGCTATGTTATTTCAATTTTATGAGTTAGTTTGTTTAGAAAATAATTAATAAATAGAAAATTATGTTCAATAGTAAAAAAAATTATGTATTTGAAAACTAGACTTTTAGATCTATAATGGATTTTAATTTTGTTAAAATATTTTGAAAAAAAAGGCATCAACCACAGTGGTGAAACTGGTTTTTTCTCCCATTGTTTTCATGTCTTCTTAGTTGCAGGTTGCTTGCAGTTCCAAGGCTTATGCTTGGGTTTCCAAGCCTTTACCAATCCTAAAACCAAGGCAAATTGGTAGGTGTCACATTTGAAAAAATAAGAAATAGGTACCCGTTTGTAAACGGGTATCTGCTCATAACGGGTGCTTGTTACAAACAGGTACCCGTTCTATTTTCCTTTTCAAAAAATGGGTACCCATTTTAAAATGGGTACCCGTTTCTTATTTTTTAGAATGAGTACCCATTTTAAAATGGGCACCCATTTTTTCTTCGGGTGCATGATCATAAACATGTACTCATTTCATAATGGGCACCCGTTTCGGCTTGGGCACCCATTCCAAGCGGCATTTTTCACCTGTGGAAAACTTCCACAAAATGTATACTCAACTTCTTTCTTTCGTCCATTTTTGATAATACAAATCTTTAATCTCCTATTGTTTTTCAATTGTTTGTCATTGGATCTATGGAGAACATTGAAGAGGGTTTTGTTTGGCACCCACCATATTATTTTGTCTTTCATATATCATTTTCTACAGGGTATTTGGTATTATTTTGTGCGGCTTAATATTGTTTTCTGTAGGATAGTCACAGGAGTTTGTCGATTCATTATATACATTTTCTTCTCTCCACACATTGGTTATTGTTTAACAACACTTTCATGTATTAAGATCTCTCTATAGCTGCTTTACATTATTGAGATTTGACTAAGCTTTGCCTAGTTCAATATCGGTGACAACCACATCTTTGTCTTCATTATTGTTGGCAATTATTATATGTTTTAGCATTTTTTGTAGATCCTCTTTGTAATTTCTAGAATAGTAGATGCTGGATAAAGTTTTTTGTACTAACTTGTGTTGCAGGTCTTTATTAATCATCAATAGAGGCTATTGACAATTGGTTTTGTAGGTTTTATGAGTTGGTTTAGGCATTTATAGTAACAACTTGCATACAACTCTTCTCTATATTTAATTAGGAGGAAGTAATTTGGCATCTTCATGCAAATTTTCACCTAGATCTAATTAGGAGGAAGTAAATTGTATTTGTTATGGGTAAAAGTGGGAATAATCAAATGAATAATAAAACCCAAAACACCAATGGAATGTGCAAAATAAAAGTATTAAAAATAATAGAAAGATACTTACAAACTTTTACCTTGCGACTTCCATTGTTCGCCTATTCTTTCTTGATCTTTCAATGCTGAAGATGGCCCTCAGGAAGCTTGCTTCCTTGCTTCGATTCCTCAAGATGACAAGGAGAAATGGCTCAGATATTTGTTGTGTTGAAGATGAGTTTCAACACAATATGAAGTGTAATATAGGTGAAGTGATGGTAGGGGTGCCAATGGAGCGCTATGTTTTCTACAGCATAAGTTTACTCAAAAGTTGGATATATGAAATAGAAGAAGAGGGTTATATTTATATAGTTGTGTGAGAGAGGATCAATGGTTGAGAAGAAATAAGAAGATCAACGGAGGAGAATGTTCGAGAGAACATGTGTGAATAGAAGAAGGACATGTGTCATTCATAAAGAAGCTTTGTTGAGTTAACTGCTTTCTTCATAAGGATGAGTTTTCATTTCTTAAATTAGAATATATTTTTCTAATTTAAAAACAAAGTTGCTTTAAAGTTGCTTTAACTCATCTTTTTCTTTTGTATGACAAGAAGAATTTATTTTTAGAAGATTTGAAGGATTTTTTAGAAGATAAAAAAGCATAATTAAACAAATAAATTTATTTAATTACTTGTAGATAATTTGGAAGAATAAATAAAATATTTAAATATATTTTATTTTTGTGGAGATTTAAATTAAATAAATTTACATTTTATTTAAATTTAGAAGAATGGATGATTTAATTAAATAAATAAATGTAATTTATTTAATTAAATGGGAGAAAATGAATCAAATAAATAAATTGTTTTATTTATTTATTGATAGAAGAATATGAAGATGAAATAAATATTTAAAATATTTATTTAAATAGAGTCATGTCATTTTTAGGTGTATACAGTATTGTTGCATTACAACTTGCACATAGTCCCAACCTAGGTGGATAAAACTGAACAAATTTTTCATTTTGCTATCTTGCATTACAAACTCTCGTTTAGCTTAAATAGGGGAAAGTAATTTGTTTGGTTCTTCAACAACAATCTTCACATAGATTTATTTAGGAGGATAAATTAACCATTTTTTCAAAGTTTTTGCTAGCTTGTCAATTCCATGTGCTTGGTAGAGTAAAACACAATTAGTTTTTAACTCTAGGAGGATAAAGAACAGTGTATTCTGTGTTTGAAAATGGTGATAGGACTATGCTTTCCCCTTTTTGGGTGATCAAAATGCCAAACTCTTCAATTTATCTGTGTAACCTTTAGAAGAGGTCTGCCCTTGGGATTGCATTTCTTCCAAGTGGGATGACCTTGAGTGGTAACAGGCTAAAGCCAAGCCACTTCCAAGCCATTTTAAATAAATTGTGTTTGTGACAAAAGTCACAAACAATGGGTTTTGTTGTGTTATACCAACAAATGTTTGCCCTAGTACCCTTGTGGTGCATTTAAATCTGTTGAGACTAACCTCTTCAACCTGGGAAGCCTCCATAATGGAGTGAATTGCCACATGTATAACCACCCCAATGGATGCCCAAACTAAAAAGCCAATTGTTTTATAAAGATAAAAACCCCTATTTATTGATGCGGGAGGTTAAACCTCTGAAGCCATCCAATGTCATACACTCATCTAATGTGGAGACAGAAAATCCAACTCTTTGGAGGGATTGTAACTTGGTATGCGTGAGAAGTAAGTGCACTGTAAGGGGGAGCTGATGCTACCAAGTTACTAACTATCTACCTTTATGTAAGTGGCTGGAGTAAAATCCAAGTTGGAATTCGACGAATATTGCTCTTGCCATCCATAGGATTGTACTTGTTTGTTTTACATTTATCAAAAATTGTATCAAATAACCATGGAAACCTCTTTCTTACTGTGTTTTCTTGCAATCACTTGAGTCAAGACAATACCACACACTTTAGAACAGCTTAGGGAAACGTGCAAAACAAGCCAAACTAAGACAAAAAGCAAAATTTCTGCATAAAATTATGCATTCAAACAACAGAAGCATGCATTTAGAGTTGCATATTCAATCAACAGAGTTGTGCATCCAATCTTCCCATTTTCCCATCCTTGAACCTAGTCCAATTTTCATTCATCAAAATGGTTGTGATCATCAACAAATCTAGACTAACTCCAAAACCATACATACTCCTAGGTGGCCTAAAATTTGCTCCTAATGATGATGAGAACTTTGTAGATCCTAGTGATGATGAGAACTTTGTATATCCTACTAATGATGAAAACTTTGTAGAATCCTTAGGTCATCTTACTGATAGTCTAGAAAAGGGAAATCCCACGTCAAGCTTGGAATCATACACCAATCCATCTACTAGCTGCCATCATCCATCCATCAATATGGAACCTCTATCATATAATCTTAATCCATTAAATCAATCCCTAATGCACTTAAAGCCTAAACCATAAAAAACTCCAAGCTCTAATCCATCAACCAATTAATCCTTGAATGATTTTCTCCAAAGACTCTTTGCAAAATTTAAAAGAAAAAGAAAATCTATGAAGAAATCCAAATCCATTCATCTAATTTCATCCCTATCTGGCACAAGCAATCCTAACCTTAATCATAAGCCTACACCATCTACCATTATTCTCCATCTGTTATATTGTCCATCCATCCATATACTAATGAAGGATGTGATCCAATGGCTATTAGCAAGGAGTAAACCACCATCATACCATCAAATCCCTATCCTCAAAACTATCTGAGAACCCATGCCTATGTCTCCAATCCCATCATGTAGTTTACAATCCATTGAACCTATTGAAGAATCTCCCATCATGAGTCTAAGTCAAGATATATTATACTCTCATGTTATTGAGCATCTAGAGCCTCTCGAACCTACCCAAGAGTATCTGACTTCCACTTCCATTCAAAACCAAGAGCTCTGTCAATGGTATAATCTAAATCATGTAGAAACATCAACCCTTTATCCAAATAAGGATCAAATTCTTTTCATTCCACCCATCCATAACATTTATCTTTTCCACAATCAATATATTACCCATGAAGAAGCTATCCATGAGAAAATTGATCTTATACCTATCCATGAGCAAGAAATCCAAATCCAACCCCTCCATAACCTATATCTTTTGTATGGTCAAGATATTATCTTTGATGAAGAAACTATGCACAACCAAATTGATCCCATCCATATCACACTTAATCCTCTTTATGATCAAGATATTATCTATGATCAAGTTACTAGCCATGAGCAAGTAAGCCAAGTTCATCCTACCCTAGCTCACTATCACATTATCCATGATAATTCTCTCTATGACCAAGAGCCTATCCATGAGAATCTTGATCCTATTCATACCTCCACAACCATTCAAGAGCAAGACACCCAACACCTACATGCACCACCTAATGAAAGTCTTGTTGACCTACTTGAGTATTCACCCCATTTCATGGCCTTTCTTCAAAGAAAATAAACTTCTCCTCCATCTAGCTCTATTCATGATCCAACCACAACCACTTGTCATGATGAGACATGTGCCTCCCAAGAACATATAAACATAGAAGATCAAACAAATAACTTGGATCTAAGTGAACACAATAGTAATCAAGATCCTAATGATCCTTCCACATCCACCATCATTCCCATTTCAAATCCACCATGGTATCCACTTAGTTTATCCACTTTCATTCATGAGTGTTCTTCCTTAGGAACACAACAACCATTATCCACTTCACCTTATTCATCCAATAATGAACTTTTGTCTAGTTCCAAAAACACACATAATCCAATTATTAATCACATGCTCCAAAACATGAATTACCAAGGTAAAGGCTTAGGCCTTCATGAACATGGTATTTTGGAGCCCGTCCATGTCAGTGTCCCTCATCGCTTGTATGGCCTTGGATACATACCCCAAGGTGAACAATTTAAAGATGTTGGTACTTCCTCCATTCCTCCTAAGTCAACCACTTTCCACCATAAATCCTATCACACTCACAAAACATATGTTGTCATTCCACCTCCATCATCATACAAATCCCAAAAGCATGTGACTATACACCTTTCATTGTCCAATTTACCTCTGCTACTTCCAACTCCTAATATCCTACCATCCACTTTACCACCACTTCTCCCAACATCTAATGTCCCTATCATCCAATCCCTGTATCTATTTATCCATAAATCCTCCAATCATAAATCCCCTAAAAATCCCAATCATGACCAACAAATGTATACATTGTCTAAACATGAAGCTTTCACTCATTCCACCAACCCCAAGGAATATAAAAAGAAAAATGTGGATACCTCCTTCTATATAGAAAAATATCCTAAAAATCATCATGCTTTAAAGCACAAATACAAAGTGACAAAGAAAAGTACCTAGACCATACCTTCACAAGAAAAGTCCAAAACTAAAATGGTTTGTGTACCTAAGAAAAAAGAAATAAATTAAAATAAAGCATCCACATCTCAAAAATCCCAACCATTCCCTTCCATATCCACCTATTCCATTCAAAAATTCCAAAAATCCCACAAGAAAAACAAAAATCATAAAAATACTAAGTTTATGTGGGTACCTAAGTTACTATGTCACCCATCTCCTAAGCAAACATTGTCATTACTTCCTACACCACCACCACATCAAAAGATTCAATGTTTATCATGGTGTGTGCAACCATTGGTCAAGGTTCCTTTCCATTCCACAACATTTCCATAGACTTACATCTCCCCATCTTTCATCCATTATGCCACATATTTCACCCATTATATCCCTATGGTCCATGCTTTTCCATATCCACATCATAATGTTTTATCCTTCCATCCATAACCCACATCATAATCCACTGTCTCCCATTAATCATTGCATATTCCTTCTATACATAATCCACATCTTAATCCATTATCCACCTACCCCATCTCCCTCTCATGCAATCCCTTACCAACATCTTGGGCATAATGAATTGACATGGTCCATGCGATGGCATCATTCTCTAATGGGACTATCACCTTCCATGGCACTAGACACTTGAGTCCCTCGTATTCATATTCCACTTTCTCCTATTTAAAAATAAAAAAAGTAAAGAGAAACCCATTCATCCAATAGTGAAAACCACCCTTGGTCGCACCTTAGATAAGTACCATGATGAAAACCTAGAAAATAGGTGGCATGTATAGGTTTATCTTCTATGTCACTTACCCTTGGGAGCACATTGTATCATCGACCTTCTAGTTTTCCATCCTATCCTACAATACCACCCTATCTTACCATATCATCCTATCATCCTTATCCTACATATACCTATCATATTGTTATCCGTTCATCCTCTCTTCCTCCTTTTGATATTGATAAAGATTGGGGGTCCAATATTGACAAATGTTTTGGATATATCTTGACATACCTCATCCCTTTCAAACCAATCCTATCATCTTCCTTCGTCATAAGCTTTTCATGTTAAATCCTTATGCCTTACACCTACAAAAGGGGCATGTTATTCCTATGTGACATAGTCCTTTGAGATCACATCCTTTCTATCTTACACTTTTCCTTCCATCCATATCCCTAATCCTATCGTAAACATTTGCATATCTTCCATTCATCCATTTACCAGTGTCAGCCTTCAAGGTCAAACTACGTTGCCTCTACATTTTCATATAGGTAAGGCCATTATCAATGAGCCCTCGAGGCTTTCCAAACCCTAGGTCTTAGGTCCACATAGTCCACCTAAAGTGAACTACATTGCCTTTGCATCATCACATAGGCAAGGCTATTTATCAATGTGCCCCCGAGGCACTAGGTCAATCTCTTAGGGCCCATTTCTTTGTGTCTATTATCAGTTCATCCATAATAAATTGATCCATTACTTAACTGGGGGAAAATCCTTGACCTAGTTAGTGAATTGGATTTTTGAATGCTATAACTTAGAGAATAACAAATCAAATCATGGTTTTATTCACTAGATGGTAAGCAACATGGCATGCAAGCTTTAAACATCATCTAGACAAAGAGACATCAAACTAAACCTGACAACACCAACCTGCCTAAAACTATCAAACATGACTATCAGTTATTGCAAGAAAAATATATCTATGGCAAGAAGGTTTTTTAATGGTTGTTTAAAGTCTTATATCATGAGTTTTGTTATTATGTCTTTTTATGCTACTCAAGGATGTCAAAAACTAGAGGAGCTATGATGGGGGCATAATTATTTTATTTGTTTACTATTTGTGGGTTTACCTTTAGTAATGTGATGGCTTCTCTAAGGACATGATCAGAAAAATATCATTGAGGATGCTATGAGTCTAAGCATGAAAAAGTGTAAGCCTTGTCTATTGATACACACAAGAAATACTCAGGTCATCTAGGTTCAATTTTGACTAGATGCTTGTATTAACTTGCTAAATCAAAATCTATGTAAGAGATACTTAGGTCATCATGGTTTAATTATACCTAGATGCTTTTATTTTCTTACAACATTTTAAAAGCTCAATGATGAAAAAGTACTTCAAATACTTGTATACAAGGTGACAAAGCCTCATTTGTGCATGTTAGGTTTGCATTTCATTTCATTTATAAGAATTTCATACATATCATTTTCCAAGTGGCTTATGATCCAAGTTCTTTCTTTATCTACTCACCCTTTTCTCTCTTTTCATTTTGAGAGCACACCAATTGTCCTCTTGAGGGGGTGTCATCATAATCATTCATCTTATTTTCTAACTTACCATTATCTTCCCTTGTCATCCTCACTCTTGAGTGACTAGGGCCTCACCAATCATCAATCCAAGCGATGATCCAAATGCAAGTCCATTCTTAATCCATACCAATCGAGTAAATCAATCTTGTCAAATTATCCAATCATAATCAATAATCTTGATCCTAATCTTGTCATAAACAAACTCAATTAATCAATCAATCATCATCATCAGTGGGATATATCTTTCCCACATCTTTGTGTTTATCTAGGGATATATCATTCCCTGCAATGAAAAACACTATCATCATTGATTATTAATTAATCATTGGTTTACAGCTTGATAGGGGCAGTACCTTGTTTGTTCTTGTACCATTCGTGCATACTTGCTAGCTTGCTTGTGTGTGTTATCATTTTATCTTGCATAACATATTATTCATCTCTTTCGTCCATCCCTTATCTTGCATCCTCCATTTTCGTAGCCATCCTTTATCATTCTTGTTCATCGTGAGATTGTTCGTCATCTTTTTTCCAAAAACCATCCAACTCAACCAATCTCTCGAGGGGGCATCCTATCATTATTTAACATAAACCAGGGGCAAACTGGGGCATGTATCATAACCAAAAAAAAAT
Organism: Cunninghamia lanceolata; assembly: GCA_027924645.1. Classification (NCBI taxonomy): domain Eukaryota; kingdom Viridiplantae; phylum Streptophyta; class Pinopsida; order Cupressales; family Cupressaceae; genus Cunninghamia; species Cunninghamia lanceolata. Next base: position 2,052,120 of record BSBN01001161.1, read on the forward strand.
TATTCTTTGAAGCAATGTGATAAAACACATTGCATCAAAGAGGGGAAAAATGTATACACCTAAAAGTGCATCATGTTGAATTAAATAAATATTTTAATTCTTATTTCATCTATCAATTAAATAAATATTCTAATTTATTTAATTGGTTCATTATCTCAAAAATTAAATAAAAATCAATTTATTTAATTAAATCATCTAAATTCCTCTAATGTCTCATCTAATTAAATAATCCCAAATTATTTAATTAATCATTTATCCTAAGTCTTAAATTCATAAATCCACATCACTTTCCACCTCACTTTACACCTCACCATGTTGCACACATAATTAAATATTTTAATATTTAATTAGCTAATTACCCTCACCCACATGTCCTATTTATCCTCTAGTCATCCCTATTTCTTCTCCACATGTGTCCTATTACTTGTCAATCACCTTTATGCTCAAAGACACTTGTCTTTCTAATTCTAGTTCATCTCTCACATTCCCACAAGTCAAGAATCCTTCTTCCACAATCTCCTCAAAGACTTCCACCTTTAACTCATAGGTCATTTGTGAGCACAATGACATGTGGCTTGTGGATCCAATTATTCCTCTACCTTGTAAACGTAGTAGGAACATTTCCCATGATTATCTCCCTCAACTCCATCTCAACTGTACACATCATAGATAATTCCTCCAGTCATGGATCTATTGAAACTTGGACTTGGCCATTCTTAGCCTATAAAAGAAAGGTTCTCACACTCATTTTCATCCACTCAATCTTTAGCAATCTTACTCTACAGAAATTCCACCATAGATCCCAAGCGTGCCTTTGGATCCATTGCATTTGCATTATAAACTCATTATCATCATCTAATTGTCATCCACCATGGTTGCATATCATTACCTTCATCTTTCATCTTAGTTATTGCATTGTAGTTTCATTGCACAATTCTCCTCATAGCCATTCTAGCTTTGTCATCTTAACAGCAAGGAAGTACAACTTCTGAGAGATCCATAATCAAACAAGATCAAAGCAAGATATGCAACAATGGAAGGCACGAGGTAAATCAGGTTGCAAAGGTATTATCTTTTATTTGCTTGCATTTTATCTCATTTTTATTGATTTATTGGATAGTTTAAAACTATTGTTCATAATTTACATAATAGTGTATGTTTTGATTTTTTGGGATTTTTGACATGTTTTGATTTTTTTGTATTTTGAATATTTTGGGATGTCAATGGATTACAATTTGAATAGCCTTTGTGCTAGATACCAATGACAAGGGAAGACCAAGTCTAGGTGCAAGGATGAGGGTGCGAATGTGTAGACACCCAAAATTGTCCCAACTTTGTCCATGTCTAGCAACACCTTGTAAAATCATTATCCATTAAGCCAATTAATTAAATAAATTTTACTTATTTAATTAAAATCCCTTTCAATCCCATCCTCATCCTACTTAGCCAATTAATTAAATAAATTTTATTTATTTAATTAATTCCACATCATATCCCAATCTTATCCTATCCTCATCCCAATTAATTAAATAAATTTTATTTATTTAATTAATTTCCACATCATATATTATCCCATCCTATTCATTTATCCTATTAATTAAATAAATTTTATTTATTTAATTAATATCCAACTCATATCCCAACTAATTCAAATATTTTATTTGAATTAAGCCCTCACCTTTCACCATATTCCAACACTTGTCCAGTCAATCACGTGTTGTTATACAACTTTCATTCATATCCTTCACATGCACAATTAATGGGACCTAAATTTAGTATCTTTCAATCCTAGCCATTCATATAGCCTCTGAATCTCCACCGTCGATTGATCTTGACTGAGTCCTATATAAACACCCTCTCATCCCATATGAGACATCCAACAATCATATAGCACCTACATTATCATCTTGAGCATCCTGAGCATTTGAGCATTCATTTGAGCTTTTTATCATCTATCATGGTAGCTTTTAGCTTTGTAATTGTTCATTGTTGAAGAAGCAGTCCACATCTCTTAAACAAGGAATCGCACGGTCTAGGTGATGTTATGCTTGAATTGCATTATCCTTTGATTTCATTTAGATTAGATTCTTTGATGATGGTAGGGTTAGGGTTTCATGACTATGTCTGATCTTCTAAACCTAACTTTTTAGCTATCACATTTCGGCACGCCCGATGGGACTCACGTCCTTGATTAACTTCATATTTTGGAGTTGTTTCTTTGAAGATTAGATTTTGCAGGTGCCTACGGTAAATTCTAGTCACTTCTAAGCAAAAATCTTCTGCTTTCTGTATCTCTGCGTCGCTTTTACACTGGAATTAGCCGCTTCTATCACTCTCTGGATCACCTTTAAACTGATAGTGATCGCCTATGGTAACAAACGCATCGCTTTTGCTTCAACAGAATTTGCTTGTGTGCTTTATGACCTTTTACACTGTTAGTTTCGCTTTTGAATTGGGTTGTTCGCTTATGAACTAATAGTGGTCGCTTTTAACCTGATGCGCGTCACTTATGAATTAACAGTGGTCACTTTACATCTAATGTGCATCGCTTATGAATAGACAGTAGCCGCTTTTAAACTGATATGCGTCGCTTATGAACTGACAGCGCTTGCCTTTGTAGAATAGGGTTTTTGTGTTTCAACTGTCATTTTGCAGGAACAGATTGCTTATAAGCCTAAAGAGTTCACATCTGGGATTTTCTGCATCGCATATGAGCTGAAATAATCTGCATATGGTATTATCAGATTCGCATCTATGATATAATGGATCACCTACAAACATATTGAGATCGCTTATGAACTGACAGTGCTCGCCTATGCAGAATAGGGTTTTGTGTTTCAACTATCATTTTGTAGATACAGATCGCGTGTAGGCTGCAATTGGTCGCTTCTGGGTTTATCCACATCGCTTCTAAGTTTACAGGAGCCGCATCTGGTATTTTTCTTGTCGCATATGATCTATAGTATCTCGCCTATTGAAAAATACAGATCACTTCTGATCAGCAGTGAATCGCATCTGGTAAAATTCTATTGCTTTTAAATCTGTTTCAGTTGCAGTTTGATTTCTTGGCTATTAATTGGGTATTTGTGCAGCATCTTATCGATTTGTCCAAGAAAAGGAGGTTATCAAACTACTGAAATATCTATTGTAGGTTTGATCGGTCCAAGATTTGTGGTTTATCACTAAATTAGGAACATTTGGGCTTGGTGCTTAAAATGAATCATTGTTTGCTCCATGCTTGATTTATCTTTTTTGATTGCTTGCATGTGCTTGATTGTAACCCAAATTTAATGACAAAAGTATCCTCTCCCCTTGCCTATCAAATGGACCTTGGGTGTATGAGAACTTGTCATTATCTTTAGAGGGCCTGCCTTCCCAGTGTGAGAAGGGATACGACCCAAGCGGTAACGGGCTAAAGCCAAGTCCTTCCAAACCACTATATAAGAAAAGTGTTTGTGTCGAAAGCCACAAACAATGGGTGTTGTTGCGTTATACCGACAACCTCCCCCAAAACCCTCCAAAGTGCAACCCTTGTAGGCTGGGAGACTCCATAACGGAGAGTAGCACTGCCGCATGTATAGCCACCCGAACGGATGCCCTTATTAGCAACTTTGTGTAGTAGCCAAAAACCTTCTATCTGTTGATGCAAAAAGGTGGGACCTTTGAAGCGGCCCTGATTCACGTAGTTCTTAGTAGAGATAGCAGGGACAATCCTAAGGTTTGGTGTGGGGACAAGCCTTACAGGAAGCCCGAAACTTGGTATGCGTGAGAAGTGAGTGTCATGGAGGGGAGCCGGGCTACCAAGATCCTGAAGCTATCCACTTTGAATAAGCATGGCTAGGGGTTTCAACGGATACAGTCCTTTCCTAGCCTAGGTTGTATCAGTTTGTGATTGTTGTGAGTGTGAGTGACTGTAATCATTGTTTTCTTGCTGAAAAACTACAAATCAGACATCCTTTTGACAAACATAGTCACTTTTGAACCTAAACTGTTCGTACAGATAACAGACATCCCTTTTGAACTATAGAGACCTACTTTTAGCCTGAACTGTGTTGCCTTTAAACAACAGCTGCCTACATATAGTCTGAACTGCGTCACTTTTAAACCACAACTAATCACATATTGCTTGAACAAAATTGCATTTAAACCGCAGTTGATCACATGTTGTCTGAACAAGATCACCTTTAAGCCGTAGTTAGTCACCTTCTTTCTAAATGAGCTTGCCTTTGAACAACAGATTGTCACCTTTGGGGAAATCTGAGTCACTTTTGATCAACAAAAAATTGCTTTCAAACCAACAGTTGTTGCCTTTGGCAAAGCAATCGCTTCTGGTTAGCACTGTGATTTTCTGTCGAGACTAAACCAGATCCTATTTAAGCTATCATTGATCACCTTTGGCATCCTTTGAATCATATTTGAGCTATCATCAGTCACCTGTAGCTAAAATATCTACAAATCTTAGTGCCTCTGCTGAGTTAGCCACAAATCTAGCTTTGCTTAGGTTTTAAACATCAGCTTTTAGACTTCTCTTTAATCAACAGCAAATACCTGGACTTTGTCTCCTATTTTTGAGCTTATCAATCAATCACAACTCATGAGCTTTCCATCTTTTTGAGACCCCAACTAGCAAATCAGATATCAACCAAACATTTTAATCAACAAACATCATCCTTCAGCTTTAGCTTCAACAAACATCATCTTTCAGTATTAGCTCCAACAAACATCAGCAACAAACAATCTTTCCCTTGAGTGTTTGAGCTATCCTCTAGGGAAAACCAACAAAAAATCAGCCAAAACAAACCAACCAAGCGAATTAGCAAAACCAACAAACCAAAACAGCAACCAATCAATGAGCCAGCCAACTATCATCTTTTGGGTCTCAAGAACTTTGACAAGCTCAACTTCATCATCAACATCATGCCTCAAACTAGGAGTCAATATCGAGCTAAAATGGAAGCCAAATTGCAAGCTGAGATGCAACAATTCAAATCAACACCTCTTAAGGATGCAACTCAATTCACAATTGGTATGCCTCCTCATATGTTTACACCTCAAGGATACACTATTGGCAAGTCATCTTCACAACGAATGCAACCTACACCATCCTTGGAAACTTTTGAAGAATAATTTCAAGATGACTCATCAGAATTTCAAGATACCCATGTATGGGACCAAGTTGAGAGACTCATGATATCTGAGCCTAATCATTGCTTTCTCCAACTTGCTCGCATGGGTGCTAAACTACTAAAGGACTTTGACATATCCACTGTTAGAGAGCAAGACCCCAACACTACTATTGTTGTTGCGAAGACACCATCTACTATAGTCACATCATCTCTTGTTATATCGCAAACATCATCCTCATTGCCTATTGTTGCTTCATTTGAGCCACCATGATCAGAGCATACTTTAGAACCATTAATAGTGCCAACCAATGTGCTCCCTCTCATGTCACAAAATCTCAACATTCCACCTTTCCATGTTCCTCAACATATCTCTCCTTCTACCATGACTGTTTCCATGCCTCAAGTAACACAAGCTATCCATGTAACGCAAGTGCAAACATTCCAAGCATCACAAGCTATTCCATGTCTCATAGTGTGCAAACCTCTTAAACTACTCCAACAACACCTGTTATCCATGCTTCACACCCATTACAATCTACTACATCTCACACGAATACCATATCCCATACACCAACTGCTAATCCCTCCATGCTATCATATAATCCCAACGTTAGTCTCATTGACATGAGTGATCCCCCCATTTCTCAAGCCAATCCGAACAATAAGATTGCTTATGTTGATCAACTTACATCCATCAATCCATCTTATGCTACCCAAGGCTTCCCTATTATCATTCAACATATGACACATACCAATCCTCATATTGTCCAAAATACAAATCCAAATGTTTATCCTTCTGTCGTATCTACCAATCCTTCCATCACTTACCATGTCATGAATTCAATCCCAACTTCCCAACCATTCACTACTATCAATCCGCTACCCACTTCCCATGTGATGCAAACCCAATTGCCACTTGTGTCTCAAGGACAACAATCCTCCAACACATACGTGTCACATACCAATCCTTTGACATACATTGTGGGTACACGACCACAACAAATAGTCACAACTCCATATATCCCACAACCGCAACCACAATATATCTCATACCATACTCCACCCCCTTCGCAACAATGGAAATTATCTTCAGCAGATGTTCAACAGATGATCAATGAAAGGGTAGGACAAGGCAAGAAACCTTTCTCTCTCAAAAATATATGCGCCTGTCCATTTGACAAGTCTCTTAATATGATACCTTTTCTGCCACATTTTGAAATCCCACAGTTTGATAAGTACAAAGGAAAAGGAAATCCAGAAGACCATCTTCGAGCCTTTTTTGTGGCATGTCTTGATGTCTCTTATGATGATACGTATCTTTTGAGACTATTTGCTCGAAGCTTAGTAGGACAAGCTCTTGAATGGTTTTCTCATTTACCCCTGGGAATTAAGATTTTTTCAGAATTGGCAAATAAATTTTAATCACACTTTGCCTTCAACATTGAACATGAGGTAAACATGAATGACCTTGTCAACAACAAATAGCGCCATGGCGAACCCTTTTCTTCCTTTACCCAATGATGGCATAATATGGCTAGCAAATTATCATGGGAAATACCTGAGAAACAACAGCTTGACATCTTTGTTCAAAATCTTCATCCTGAGCTGTCATTCCAATTACAATTGCAAAGTGCTAGCACCTTTGATGAACTAGTTTCCAAAGGAGTTATTATTGAACGAGCTCTCATTGCCAGGGGAACTATCAAGATCTTTCACGACAACAAAGATTCTCCCCAAAATTCCAATGATAAGTCTCACTTTTGGAACAAGAACAAGAATGTTGTAAATGATGGTATTGTAGATGCAAAGAATATTCAAACTATGAGAGCCCCCATCAACATTCAAGCAGCCTCTACACCAACACAATCTTTTCCACAATGGAGAAACCAACGTCGAACTTCCAATCCATGCCAACAATTTACACCATTAGCAGAACCCATGGAAGTTGTTTTTCGAAAGCTACTTCAAGCAAGAGACATTATTCTACCTGATGCACCACCAAATGGCGAACCACTCTTTCAAGCTCCTTGGTACAAAGAAAATGAGTATTGTGATTACCATCGAGTTAAAGGACACAAAACAAATGGTTGTATGTGCTTAAAACATGTTATCCAAGGCTGCATTGATCAAGATTTAATCAACGTCACACCTTCAACGGCTCAACCTGCCCAACAATCAACATCAAACTATGATCTAGAGACTTTCAAGAATCCACTTCCATCTCATGATCAAACAAATAACTTTCATGTTGGAAATGCTATTCAGTATAACTATGAATCATCTACCATTGGCTGCATTGACCATGCTCGCATTTCTACTATTACCGTCCAAGGGAGAGCACTTGATTGTGCCGTAACCATGCGAAGAGGTCAAGTTACCATTCAAGGAGCACCTCCACATCCTCCTTGATCTCTCTCTAACTATAACCTCTTGGATCACCTTGGCAAAACACCCACGCACATATCTATTCTTGAGCTGCTCCGCATATCCCCCACACATAAAGCTATCCTTGATAAAGCCTTACAAGAGTCTTCGGTGCCTAATAATATTAATATCACGCAATTCCAATCTATGGTCGCTAGCATTGCAGCTCCTTGTCACTTAACCTTTTCTAACAAAGATCTTCAGCCCTCCATTCATCCTTCACATAACAAAGCCCTCCATATTGAAGTATTTGTTAAACAATGCCGTATCAAATGAGTCTTGATAGATGGGGGAGTTGGTCTTAATATATGTTCTTTGAAACTTATCAAGCAATTGGGATATTCTGAGAAAGATGTTGATGCCTCCAAGGTTATTACCATCAGAGCATATGATGATGCTGAAAGAGATACCGAAGGGATTATCTTATTGCCTATTCAAGTTGGGCCGGTCATTACAGAAACCCACTGTCAAGTCCTTGATATTGATCTTTCTTACAACATCATCCTTGGTTGCCCTTGGATCCATACCCTTAAAGCAGTTCCCTCTACATACCACCAATGCCTTAAATTTCCACATAAGGGTGTTGAGGTTACCATTCAAGCTGATCCCAATCCATTTGAGTTTTGCCGTGCCTTTCAAGCTAAATATCAGAGTCTGAATCGCATTCCTATCAACACCAAGGCATATACATCTTCAACCTATATAAACCCATCCGACCTTCTCAAGCCCTCATCTAGTAAAGCCGCTTCCAACCTCCATATCAAATATACCAAACATGGCCCTGGTGAATACAAATTACAAGAATCCTGTTGCATTGGTACCCTTCCATTATCTCCTAAATCCCATGGTAAGCCCTCTACATCCAAGCCAACTTCATCCTGTGATGTTATCAAAGCTCCCCCTACAGTGTTCATTAAAGGTGGAATCTTGGATGATGAAGACATTGAGGATATAAACTCTTGGATATTCTTTGATGAAAATGACCAAGTCCAACTTGAAGTAGAGCGATACAACAATGGGTTTCGTATCATAAAGAATATGGGCTATAAAGGACATGGTAGCTTGGGATCACAGGAACAAGGACCTATTGAACCCATTATTGTGTCTAAGAAGTTTAATAAGCAAGGCCTTGATTACCAATCGGAGGTACCATGACCCAAAGACATTAAGTGTATTTTTGATACTGACGTTGGACCTTCTTCAGTAGGAGAGACTTCTAATTCGGATGCTATTGATGACTCCTCCTTTCATATCACCGACCTTTTTCAAGAACATTCCATCTTCATGTTCTCCACAGCCTCTTCTAGCCATCACGATTCCTCCATTAGCCTTTCACTTGTATATCCTGACCTGATCGATTGGGACCAACAGGGGGCACCGATATTAGATACATTTGAAAATGATGAAGCCATTGCAGAATTCATGGGTTTGAGACAAGGTATTCCACTGGGTGATCATAAAGTAGGTTTCATGATGGATTTACCTAAACTAGCATATTTTGGTGGAAGTATCAAATCCTTCAGTCACAAAAGTGAAATAAACAAAATTCAACAAAATAGGTCACTAGGTGAAAACTGAAAGGTGCCTCTTGACCATGAAAAAGTAAAAATAAAGGACATATCTGAAGGTGAAAACCTCTCTGAGGCACCTGAGGATGAGGGATTTGATCTTCCTATTGCCACTGATTACCATGAGAAATCAACTGTGCTAGTTGAAAAATCACAAGACATGAACTTGGGAACAGAGCAAAATCCGAAGATCACTTTTTTGGTAGCATCACTATCAGAGCAAGAATGAAGAAACTTCACAACATTTTTTATGAGAAGAGCTATAAATTTTGCATGGACTTATGCAGACATGCTAGGTCTAGATCCTTCACTTGTGGTACATCATTTAGCAATATTTCTTGATGTAAAGCCTGTTAAACAAAAATTGCACAAAATGTATCCACAAGTTGCCTTATTGGTCAAAGCAGAAATTCAAAAACTGTTAGAAGCAAAATTTATAAAGCCTATTGATTATCCAAAATGGGTTTCAAATTTAGTACCTGTAGCAAAACCAGATGGACGTGTTTGTTGCTGTACAGACTTTAGAGATTTTAACAAAGCTTGTCCTAAGGATGATTTTCCACTACCAAGCATAGACAACATTGTAGATCTTACAGCAGGACATGAAATGCTATCTTTGATGGATGGATTTTCAGGTTATAATCAAATCAAAATAGCAGAGGAAGATCAAGATAAAACATCTTTTATTTGTCCATGGGGCACATATTGCTGGGTTGTAATGCCTTTTGGTCTCAAAAACGCTGGAGCTACCTATCAACAAGCCATGGCAGTTATTTTTCATGACCTTTTTCAAACTATCATGGAAGACTATGTTGATGACATCCTGGGAAAATCTAAGAGAAGGACATCTACAAGTATTAGCACAAATCTTTGATCGGTTAGAAAAATACCAAGTCAGACTAAATCCAAAGAAGTGTGTATTTGGCGTAACATCAGGAAAACTACTAGGATATATTGTGTCTCAACGAGGAATAGAAGTGGACCCAGCTAAGGTAAAAGCCATCATAGAGATGCCTCCACCAACGAATCTCAAACAGCTTCGCAGTTTACAATGTAGGCTACAATCTATCCGCAGATTTATCTCACAACTAGCAGATAAATGTCATCCTTTTCAGCATCTTCTTCGTAAGGGTGAACCTTTTAAGTGGGATGAAAAGTGTCAATAGGCTTTTGACAAGATAAAAGAATACTTGGCAACACCCCCTGTGTTAATACCTTCTGTACTTGATTGTCCATTATTGCTCTATATATCATCAACAATCACAGCATTGGGTGCACTCCTAGCTCAACATGATGATTCAGGAAAAGAACAAGCCATCTACTACATTAGCAAAACCCTTGTGGGATATGAACTCAATTACTCATTCATGGAAAAAGCTTGTTTAGCATTAGTATTTGCTTCCCAAAAGTTGCGACACTATATGTTGAACCAAACAACAAAGCTCATCTCTAATGTGGATCCCCTCAAGCATCTCCTCTCAAAAGCACTTCTCACAAGGAGATTAGCAAAATGGGTTATGATCTTAAGTGAATTTGACATACAATATGTGAACCTCATAGCTATCAAAGGACAAGTTATTGCTGATCAATTAGCTGTAGTACCCATCACAAACATTCAGCCAATATATCCAGAATTCCATGATGAAGGATTGTTTAATTTGAATCCTCCAGCATGGTGGCAACTATACTTTGATGGATCATACACACAACATGGATCCAGCATAGGCATCCTGTTTGTCACTCCTCAAGGAGATTGCATACCTAAATCATACAGAATAGCATTCCCATGTACCAACAACATAGCCGAGTATGAAGCTTTAATCACAGGCTTGCGCATGGTAGTACAATGGGCTATCAAATAGTTACGAGTCTTTGGTGATTCTCAGCTGGTTATCAAACAGGTCTTAGATGAATATCAAACAAAAGACGAGAAGCTTCTTCCATACAAACTAATGGTGGACGATTTCAAGAAATATTTTGAGGATATTACCTTCAAGCAAATTCCAAGACTACAAAACATAGCAGTAGATGCCATGGCTATGATTGGGTCTCTTTTAGACATGCAATCTAACACCCATAAATGTGAATTCTTGGTTGAACAGCTTTTGATCCCAGCATTTGAAGTTCCACAGTTTGAGCTCATATGTGAAATTGTTGGTCCCAACTTGTCGTGGTACAAGGATATATACGAGTATCTCCATAATCAAACCTTTCCATTTCAACTATCCAACACCTAGCGCAAAACCTTTATCTGTCAAGCCTCTCATTAAACTATCTTAGGAGACACCCTTTATCGCCAAAGTCTTGATGGTATCCTTCTTAGATGTCTTGATTCCAAGGAAGCAAAAATGACCTTATGTGAAGTGCATGAAGGTGTCTGCGGTTCACATTCCACTGGCCCTGGCCTTGTTAAGAAACTTCTACGAGAAAGATACTATTGGCCAACTATGGAAAAAGATGCCCAGCAATTTGCAAAGCGATGTTTACAATGTCAAAAACATGGAGATCTAATACATGCACCAGCACATGAGCTTCAGCCTATTGTCACTTCATGGCCTTTTTCGCAATGGGGACTTGATCTCATAGGTAAAATCCATCCTACTTCATCCAACGGTCATAAGTTTATTATCACTGCCACTGAGTATTTCACGAAGTGGGTAGAAGCCATACCAATGACCTATATCACAGGTAAACAAATAGCCAAATTCATCTTACATTATATTATCTGCCATTATGGAGTTCCTCAAGCTATTGTCATAGACAATGGTCACCCTTTCAAGAACCAAGAGGTTAGAGATCTTTGCAACAAGTTCCATATTCAACATAGATTCTCTACGCCTTATTATCCTCAGAGCAATGGTCAAACTGAAGCCTCTAATAAAACAATCATCAAGATCCTTAAAAAGACTGTTAATGAAGCTGGTTGAGATTGGCATCTACAACTGCATCTTGCATTATGGGCATATAGAACAAGCATTAGAACTCCCACTGGAGCCACACCCTATGCTCTCGTCTATGGCACTGAAGCTATTTTGCCTGTCGAGGTTGAGATCCCCTCTTTGCGCATATCCCTACAACATACTATCTCAGATGAAGAATATCGTGTATCCAGACTCCATGATCTTGAGCTATTAGATGAATGCCGCCTTACAGCATTGAACCATCTTCAAGTCTACCAAAACCAGCTAAGCCGTAGCTACAACAAAAAGATCAGACAACGCAGATTCCAAGTTGGCGACCTTGTCCTTAAAGAAAACCAAAGGAATCAACAACATCGAGAGAAACAAGGCAAGTTTGAGCCCAATTGGCTTGGTCCTTTCATTATCACAACAGTCTATGGATTGGGTGCCTATACTCTGTCAACACTTGAAGGCATTCCCTTAGATGAACCGGTCAACAGCATTCATCTCAAGAAGTTTTATCCATAAATCTTAGCTATCCCTAAAAAAAAAAAAAAGATAAATAATCTGTCCTCTAGTGAAAACCTGGTAAACAGGTGCCTTGGATAAGTACCATAGTGAAAACCTGGCAAATAGGCACTATGTGTAGTGACCAGTTTCCCTCATTTGCTTGGTTTGTTTGATCATATTCCCCCATTTCATCTTGTATAGTCCATAATCATAATCCACATTGTAATGCCATACATAGCCTTTCATCTTCATCTTCGTCTTTGCCAATGCTAGCTATCATATTTGAGACATTCTCGCGATACCTATATCTTTTGGCACCTTAGCATCTTGGCCACATCCTTTCCGCATTGTCGCTTCTGCATAATAAACCTCATCCCACACTAGGGGCATTTGGTGAGTCTTATTTGGAAGTGGATACTGCTATCTCTAGCTCATAATACATCAAACAACTCAGCTTACAACACAACAAACCTTATCAACTTCAGCCATGGCATATATCCAACAACAAATGTGACCTAACAATTTGCAACCAGGACCCATATCTTCACAATCTATCCACATTCCTCCAACAATCACAACAAACATCGCTTGATCAAACATCCAACCAATTAGCGACATCAATAAGAACTACATCCAGCTCTATCGTTGATGCCTTGATCCCGTGGTTATAGGGTATGTAGGCAATCTGAGATGCGAAGGAAGCACTCTGATTCAAGCTAAGATGATAGCCCCTTTCATCATTCATCTTTCATCTTTCTTCTGAACATCATTCAATCTTTCAGCTCACATTCTTCTATCTTTCATCACTTACATCATCAATAAAACCCAGAACTACACATTCATCATGTCTCATCTTCATCGTAAATGTGCTTTGATCCCGTGGATACAGGGTATGTAGGCAGTCTGGAATATGAAGGAAGTTTCCAATACTCAAGCACAGATGATCCACCCCATCTTCTTCATCTTCTTTCCTCATCCGTCTTCTTCTTCTTTGATTAGCTCAAACAGGAAGCAAACCATGTGTATATTGAAAGCTCAAGCACTTTAACCAATCAAAGGTACGCCAGAAGCTATTTGTCCCCATGCCTTAAGCCAACATTTGCTATAGCAGTTTATCAATAACTTTAACCTTCAACAGGATGTAGCTTTCCTCTTAACAAGGCACCAGCTTGATCTATCCAAGAGCACCCAAAATTTGGCAAGAGAACATGATGATAGTATCTTTTGTTTTATCTTTTGATTTATCTTTTGTCCCTTTTCTATGCCTAATCAAGACTGCCTTGATCTATTTATATCTTGGTATGTTGCAATGAGTAAGGACTGGGGCATGGTCATATCGCTTTCGTATGTCGTGTTTGTGGGATGACCTTATTCTCTTCCTATGCATATTGGTATCTTGTACGTGTTGGGATTAGCATCTTACATGTCAATATCTCTAGCATCTGAGAAGCTAAACAGTCTCTTATGCATTTGAGACTATTCTATGTTAAGACTAATTCCATACATATAACCAGCAAGCTATCATTATGTGTAGTGGAGATAAGCTCAAACCATTGCTTGTAGCATCAAAGTCCAACACTAGCTGTTATTCATATCTTGTGCATGTCGGCTCAACATCTTGACCTCATGCGTTCAGACAAGATTGTAACACACTAGTTGAGCATTGGATATCTCGACACCTTGGTCTCTTATACCCTGGTGCATAACATCCATATGCTATATCAAACATAAGGACTGCATTTCTTTTCATTCTGAGCAATTACTTGAAAGTTGCCTATCATCCTATCCATTCATTCCATCATACTTAGCCAAGATCAAGCATTTCCATCATCTTTTGCCCATATTCCCGCTCCTGTAAAACAAGTGTGTTAGACATACCTAAGTCCATCATATATCCTTTCATTACCATCTATCTATATGCATAAGTCTATCCATATCATTACCATTTACATATTCACACATTTTCCATCCATTAACATTTGCATAAACATCCATATATAATCCATAACAGTGTACACACAACATGCATAGCCATCATAATATCAACATAAGAACCATTACAACATCATATAGATCACCCAAAACTACCATATGTATATATATACAGGTGTGTCAAAATACAAGTGTCTACAATACAAGGTGAGCCCTGAAAAACTAAATGTACAAAATCAGCTCTAGGCCTCATCATGATACAATATAAACAAAAGTAGCCCTAGTGACTATTGGCAGCTCCCTCACCCTGACCACCACCACCACTAGGTCTTGTACCTAGTCCTCCATCTCTCAGTGGCCCCATCACTGAGGCTATTGATCGAGATCCCCCTGACCTCTGTGAACTTGAAGCCCCTGACCTGCTCCTGAAACTAGGCTGCCTCTGCTCTGCCGGCACAGCTCCATAGTACAAGCCTCGGTAATACTCAGCCTCACCCTACACTCTCCGAAGCTCTGCCTATACCTCTATCAACTATGTAGCTAAGTACATCATAGCTCCATCAGTCCCCAATGCAGCCACTGCTCTGTCTCACTCACTGGTCATCCCCTACAGCTACTGCACTACCCGATCTCTCTCAGCTCGCAGACCATCCCTCTCTGCTGTCATAGCCTGCATCTGCTATATCACAGTGTCTCGCTCTAGTCTCATCATCTGCTCATGCTGTCTAGCTGCATCTCTCTCTCCAGTCACTCTAGCTAGAGCACCATCATCCTGTCCATCTCACCCTGTGCTCTCAACTGTAGCTGAGCCTGATATGTCTGTGCTTGTGCTCTCACATGCCATAGACTAATCACTGCCTGATGCCTATCTATCTCCACCCTCCTCAGCCTCATCTATACTCACTACCTCCATCTCCTCTCCTCTCTAATCCGTCTCCGCAGCTATTGAATACCAACATCATCCCCTGCTAAAATCTACCCCTGAGGCTATGCTAGTATAGCAGGCTGACCTAGCACCTGCTCTGGCATCTGTATCCCTGGTGCGACTGGCACAATAGCCTATGCTGGTGGAGCCCATCATTGTCTCCTCCGAACTGGTCTCTCCATCCCGTGTCAACCAAGTCAGCCTAGCTGTCGCCCAGTGTACATCATACTCTGGCAAGGTGCCTGGATCTGCAGGACCCTGTCCCCACTGCCATGCTACTGGCTGTAATCCATCTCTCTCTGCCAAAGATGTCTCAACCACAACCTCTAGACCCCAATCAAACACCTCCTATCTCACCCTCCCAAAAATGGCATCACCTACTAGTACTGCCTGTGCCTCCCTGAACTGTCTCAAAGCTCTCTTTGGCAAATAGCGCTCTATAATATACACGTTGCGTCCCAAAATGTATCTCACCTGTCTAGCATAGACAAGCTCTGCATCCTCCTCATCCCAGTGCTCACATCCTAGCCATGGCCTCCATACAAATCTATCCACCTCATCCAATCTCCTCTGCCAATATACCACACCTCGGCGCTATCGATATGTCAGAGCCCCTCTATACATCCACACAAAGGGCTCTCCTACTACTCTAGCCACCCATCCCTCTAGTCTCGTAACCGGAATGTGCTCATATGCCCATACATGTAACACTGTCACTCCTGTTAACATACTCGCTCCAAACATATAAGCACAATCATGCAGATAATGATAGAGCTGTCCCAACACACACTCTGCCCATGCATATCTCATGCCATATGAAAACATGCCCTCCATCACTGTCCCCCATCCTACTGGAAAACCTCTGGCTCTCCTATCACCCACTAGCCATCTAATGATAGCCACTACTACTTGCTGTAACCTATCATAGAGCTCCTCCATCCTCACCATCAGAATCTCTAAACCCTCTACTCTGATGTCTGGTGTCTCAAATAATCTCCTGAATGTCGCTGGACCCATATTCGAATCATAATCCACACGCTCCCCATCTATCAGAATCCTTAAAATCTAGAACACATCCTCTAAGGTGATGGTCATCTCTCCTGTCAGTAACAAGAATGAACTGTGCTCACTCATCCATCACTCCACCATCGCTGTCATCAGCCCCTGATGTGCCTGAACTGGCTCTAATCGTGATACATGCTCCAAGCCAAGGACCTCTAACACTAGTAGCTCCTCTACATCTAACCGTCTCACCAGCCGTAAATCTCTCGGATGTGGCTCTCGTGATAGCAATGGTGGTAGTACACCCTGCATCATCCATTTATCCTTGTCAGTCCATTCCGTTAGTTATCCATATCAAAATCTTCTTATCTATTTTCTATTCTACCCTACACCTACCATAAGCATTCCACTTTACCACATGCGCTCCTTTTCTGCTCACTAGCGACTAGTTTTACCACATGCGCACCTATTTTGTCTATATGCGAGCTATTTCTACTCATGCACTTACTGTTTGCATATAGGCGAGCTCTACTTCTATAAGCACTGATCTTTGCTTTATAGGCATGCTATAAACTATATGCGAGTCTATTTTCCCTAAATGCGAGCTTTATTCTATATGTGCTAGCTTTTTTACCGTAAGCAAGCTAAATTACCATTCGCGACCATTCTAGCCCTAGAAGCGCGCTATTTACCCTATGTGAGCCACTCCTATTCATATGCGTGCTATACTATCTTATGTGAGTGCTTTTTGCCTATAAGTGATTTAATTTGCTCTTTACGTGCTTTTCACCTGTGTTCTTCCCACTGACGGGATGCGACCACTTTTTGCATATGTGACTACCCCACGCCCATAAGCGAGCTATACTACTATATGTGCTGTGTTTTCCTACATAAGCGACCTAAAACCACTATTTCCTAACCTAGTCGCTTTTGGTGATGTGTGTGCATTAATTACGCTTTTAGGCTATTAATTACATGCTTTTGGGAAAAGTTTTGAAACATACCGATATGCCTGCTCCCTCTGGTCGCCCATGTGTCCTCACTCACTCCACATGATGATCGCTACATGGAATAACCATCCTGATAGCTCTGCAACCCTCACTCTCAGGAGCTCTAGATTTCTCTAGTTTCTGAGCATAAATGAGCACAAATGAGCCTATTTGCCATTGTAGAACCTACTTATAGCCCTTCTCAAAACCCTAATTCTTCTATGCCACATCCTATTTTCTTCCACCCAACCCCCATTTTCTTCGTGTCAGCCTTCCTTTTAGCCTTTTTTCTATCGTGAGGCAACCCAGCCCTTCCTGGTTAGCCTGGCTTACCTCTCGAGGGGGCATCACCTGCCAGTTACACTGGGGCATAACTTGTTTATTGAACGCATATCATATCTTCTTTGACACAATGCTCTATCAAACATTATATCAAAGAGGGGCAAAATGTAGACACCCAAAATTGTCCCAACTTTGTCCATGTCTAGCAACACCTTGTTAAATCATTATCCATTAAGCCAATTAATTAAATAAATTTTACTTATTTAATTAAAATTCCTTTCAATCCCATCCTCATCCTACTTAACCAATTAATTAAATAAATTTTATTTATTTAATTAATTCCACATCATATCCTAATCATATCCTATCCTCATCCCAATTAATTAAATAAATTTTATTTATTTAATTAATTTCCACATCATATCTTATCCCATCCTATTCATTTATCCTATTAATTAAATAAATTTTATTTATTTAATTAATATCCAACTCATATCCCAACTAATTCAAATATTTTATTTGAATTAAGCCCTCACCATTCACCATATTCCAACACTTGTCCAGTCAATCATGTGTTGTTATACAACTTTCATTCATATCCTTCACATGCACAATTAATGGGACCTAAATTTAGTGTCTTTCAATCCTAACCATTCATATAGCCTCTGAATCTCCACCGTCGATTGATCTTGACTGAGTCCTATATAAACACCCTCTCATCTCATATGAGACATCCAGCAATCATATAGCACCTACATTATCATATTGAGCATCCTGAGCATTTGAGCATTCATTTGAGCTTTTTATCATCTATCATGGCAGCTTTCAACTTTGCAATTGTTCATTGTTGAAGAAGTAGTCCACATCTCTTAAACAAGGAATCGCACGGTCTAGGTGATGTTATGCTTGAATTATATTATCCTTTGATTTCATTTAGATTAGATTCTTTGATGATGGTAGGGTTAGGGTTTCATGACTATGTCTGATCTTCTAAACCTGACTTTTCACCTATCACAGAATGGATAAATGGATAAAAGGATGGGTGATAGTAGGATGGATGGAATGGATGTACGCATAAGAGAGAAAGGATGTGATGTCCAAGGGCTATGCCACATAAGAATAATATGCTCCATTCTAGGTGTAATACTTAGGATTTTTCATGACAAAGCATATGAAAATAGGATGATTGGTTTGGATAGCATGAGGTATATCAAGAGATAACCAAATCATGTTTCAACAATTTGCCCCCATATCTTTATCAAGATCTCAAGGAGAAAGGGCGGGATGGACTCAATATGATAGGTATATGTATGTGAGTGTAATGGATAAGGATGGTAAGATAGGATAGGAAATGATAGGATGGAAAGTGATAGGTTGGAATGAGACAATGTGCCCCCAAGTGTAAGTGACATAGAAGATCAACCTACACATGATGCATGTTTGCTAGGTTTTCATCATGGTACTTATCCAAGGTGCCACCAAGGGTTGTTTTCACCTTTGGACAAAGGGATATCTCTTTACTTTTTTTATTTTTTTCTCTTTGTTTTGTTTTTTTTGTTTTTTTTTACTTTTTTTTTTAAATTTTTGGATGGGATTGGTGGATATGGAAAGGAGGGACTCAAGCGTATAGTGCCATGAAAGGTGATACTCCCATTATATATGGATATTGTCACACTGACCATGTCAAATGTCATTGTGCTCATCGGTGTTGGTAAGAGATGACATGAGAGTGAGATGGAGTAGCTAGATAGTGGATTATGATGTGGATTGTGGAAGGTTCATGGAAGGATGGATGGGGGATAGTGGATCATAGTGTCAATTATGTAGGGCTTATGCAAGGATGAATGAAAGGCTTATGCAAAAGCATGGACCATAGGAAGGTGATGGGGAAAGTACATAAGATAATAGTTGAATGATGGGGTGATGGAGGTATGGAAAGTAATCATGACCAATGGTTGTACACACCATGATAAACATTGAAGCTTTTGATATGGAGGTGGTGTAGGAAGAAATGGAAATGTTTTCTTAGTGGATAGATGGTGTAAGCATTTAGGTACCCACATACACTTAGGATTTTTATGATTTTTTCATTTCTTGTGAGATGAAGGAATTTGAGACTTTGGAATGGAATTGCATTTATGAATGGATGAGGATGGTTGGGATTTTTGAAATGTTGATGCTTCATTTGACTTGACTTCTTTTTTCTTAGGAACCCAAACCATTTTAGTTTTTGACTTTTGTTTTGGAGGTATGGAATTGGAATGCTTTTTGAATGTATTTTGTTTTGACTTTTTGAATTGATGTCCTAAGGCATGAGAATCCTTAGGATTTTTAGCTTTATAAGTAGAGGCATCCAAATGTATACTTTTGAATCCCATGGGGAGGGTGGAAGCTTCATGTTTGGACATTGTGTGCATTTGTTGATCATGATTAGGAATGTAAGGGTATGTGTAAATGGATGGATTTGGCATTGGGAGAAGTGGTGGTAGAGATGATGGAGGGATATTAGGAGTTGGAAGTAGTGGAAGTAAAGTGGATGGTGGAAGGTGTATGGTCACATGCTTTTGACATTTGTAGGATGATGGAGGTAGAATGGCAACATACGTTTTGGGGGTATGATAGGATTTATGATGAAAGGATGTGGACTTAGGAGGCATGGAGGAAGTACCAACATCTTTAGATTGTTGTCCTTGGGGTATGTATCTGAGGCCATATGAGTGTGGAGGGACATTGACATGGATAGGCTCCAAAATACCTTGTTCATGAAGGCCTAATCCTTTACCATGATAGTTCATGTTTTGGAGTATGTGATGGACAATTGGACTAGGTGTAGTTTGGGAACTATACTTGAGTTCATTATTTGATGGAGAAGGTGAGGTGGTAGACAAAGGTTGTTGTTTTCCTGAGGAACATTCATGAATAAAAGTGGATAGACCAAGTGGATATGATGGTGGATTTGTAATGGACTTGATAGTGGATGAGGAAAGATCATTAGGATCTTGATTATCATTATGTTCATTAAGATCCAAGGTATTGGTTTGATCTTCTATGTTTGCTTGGGAGACAAGTGTCTCATCATGACAAGTGGAGGTGTTATATCATGGGGTGAGGGAGTAGTTTCTTTGCTTCGAAGGAAAGCCATGAAATGGGGTGAGTACTCAAGTAGGTTAAAAAGACTTTCATTAGATGGAATATGTAGGTCTTGGGTGTCTTGCTCATGAATGGTTGTGGGGGTATGAATAGGATCAAGTTTCTCATGGATAGATTCTTCATCATGAATAATTTCTCGATTGAATGGAAAATATACATGTTATGGATGGGTTGAATGGAAGTGATTTGATCTTGATTAGAATGATGAATTGATGTTTCCACATGCTTTAGATTATTCTCTTGAAATGGCTCTTGACTTTATTGAATGAAAGGGGATGTGGGGGACTCTAGGAGAGGCTTGGTGTGTTCTTGATGGTCAACAACATGAGGGCATGATGGAGGTTGACTTAGACTCATGGGGGGGACTCTTCAATAGGCTCAAGGGGTTGTTGACTACATGACGGGTTTGAATGGATGGACATGCTGTTGGAAGACTCTTGGAGATGCTTATGGATACGACTTCGATGACATGGCAATGATTGATTCCTTGCTAATAGAAATTGGATCACATCCTTTGTAGGTGGATTGGTGGTGGAAGTTGAAGGGTTATGATTAGGATAAGCTAGAAGGGTAATTGGATTATGTGGATTAAGACTAGGAGTGGATAGGTCCCATGGTGGAGGGATGAAATGGATGGAAGGTGTTGGCTTAGGGTTTTGACTTTGGTCAAATGAATTGAATGAATTGGTGGATTTGGACAAGTTTTCATGTTTTCTTTTGTAATGTTTGAACTTAGGGCATGGAGTTTATGGAGGATTAAGTGATGGTGGGGGTAATGAATGGTTGGATGGGTTAGAGGGTGGACGGACCAGTGGATTAGGACTAGGACATGGTGGCTTTGGGATAGGCTTGTGATTGGATGGTGGTATAATATACTTATAGGAGGGATAAGTTAGACTAGTGTTCCCCTTATCAATGGTGGCATTAGAACTTGTAGGCATTTGATCTTGTTTCAAGGGGTGACTTAGGCTCACATGTTGTGGTTGTGGAATGAATTTATAGGTTAATGTAGGATTGACATGATAGGTGGATGGATTAGGTAGGTATGATGATGGAGGTGACACATAAGATTGATGGTGCAGTCACGGTAGGAGGGTTCACAGAATGAACAATCTAGACTGTGCAACAAGAGTAAACACAATGGAAACAACTCAAAGATATGAAACAAATGTAGATTTAGTTATTCTATATATCATAGAATTCAAATATCAATTGGCTGAAAATATGTGGGCTTACAATTAGGGCTCAAGGGCCTGACTATAGAATATCAGAATATGCACAAGATATAGCTTTGAAGCTCCTTTATGAAGAATCCAAACTATCAAACTATGAATCAATTTCTAATTACTTTCCTAGGGATCCATTACATCAATATATATCATCTCTGGTACAAAAGATTCCTCCACATCAGCCAAGGAAGATCACAAACTCCAATGAAGAGTTGTAATGTGTGTAGATGGATAGGTCGGGCCTAAATGAATAGTACTCCTCTCCAAATGAATGGAATGATGTGCAGATATTGAGGAAGGTCATCCACGAACCAAAAAATATTGAATGATTTGTCATTAAGCTTCGAAGGTTGAGAAACGCTCCACAGGTTTTCTCCTTTAGCTGATTGTCTAAGACTGTTAAGATGCTCTACTCTGAGAAAATAGTCAATCTTCTAATAGAGATAACTCTCTGGTACTTGATCCAAATTCTCTCAATTTTGGATATATTGTGTATGAATGAATCTATATGCTAAGTCTAGCTCTCCAAGGTCTGAAATGCAACTATGGTAGAATGCAGACCAAATTACAAAAACTACTACTGACTAAACTAGGACATGAAAAGAAACAAACTAAAATACCAACAAAATGAAATGCAATTGTTTTTGGTTGATGCAAGATTGCTCTTGAACCAGGGATACTCCTGTATCAGACATCTGCAATTATTGAAAAAGTGAGTCCCTCACTTTGTTGGGGCTAGAGAAAAACCAAGACGGTTCACCTAAGCCTGAGAAATCCAAGATGAATCTTCTTTTGATCTACCTTTCCACTTCACAAGATATTATTTGTATTGTCTCCCTCTAATGCTACGTCCAACTCTGCTATCTGAAATGTCCTCAATTTTCTCTGGTGCTTGTTGTGGTAACTACGTCTGCAAGTCTTCTTTAATTCTATCACTAAACTCTGCTTCATGATACTGATATATGTCTACAATGCTAAATATAGGTGATATACCTAATATCTCTGGTAACTCCACTTCATATGCATTTCCTGAATCAAATTTCATGAGTATCCTACAAGGTCCAAACTTCTTCATCTTCAACTTGTTATAAGTGCCAACTGGAAATTTTTTCTTTTCTAAAGTACACCATCACTTCATCTCCAACTATAAATTCCTTATGTCTTCTTTTCTCATTTGCATGTTCCTTATATTTGATATTCATATCCTCCAAATGCTTCTTTACTTGATTAGGCATTGTCTCCATATGCTCTGCAAATTCTTCTACTTTTGCACTCCTCTTTTCCATTGCACTAATATCTCTCAATTCTGCAACTCCTCTAAGGTTCACTCTGGTAACAATCTCAAAAGGTGTTCTTCCGGTACTCCTTTTTATTGAATTATTGTATGTAAACTCAGCTTGTGAAAGAAACAAATCCCAACTTACTGTCTTCTATCCAACCAAACATCTCAACAAGTTTCCTAAACTCATATTCACTACCTCTGTCTATCCATCAGTCTGTGGGTGAAATGTTGACCTAAACTTCAAATCTATCTTCATCTTCTTCCAATGTGTCTTCCAAAAGTATCCACCAAACTTTGTATCTCTATTAGAAACTATACTCTTAGGTAATCCATGCAATCTCACAATCTCCTTGAAAAATAGGTCAGCTACATGCACTGCATCAGTTGTCTTCTTACAGGGTATGAAATGTGCTATCTTTGAAAATATGTCCACCACTACAAATATTGAATCATGTCCTCTCTAAGTCTTAGGCAATCCCATTACAAAATCCATGCGTATGTCTTCCCAAGGTCTCTCCAGTACTGTTAGAGGTTTATACAATTCAATATTTTGACTACTTCCTTTTACAACTTGACAAATTCTACAACTTTTCCCAAATTTCTTAACATCCTTATGTATCTGAGGCCAAAAGTAGTTTTCACTCACTAAAGCCACTATCTTATCAATGCCAAAATGTCCTGCCAATCCACCACTGTGTTTCTCCTTGATCAAGTTATCTCTCATGGAACTTCTAGGTATGCATAGCTGATTTCCTCTAAACAACATATCTTCCTAAACAAAATAGTGCAACCACTTACTCCTATCTATCACATTAGGTTCCTTACATGCTTTCCAAGGTTCTAAAAAATCATTTTCTCCCTCATACATATGCTTCAACTCATTAAAACCTAACACTTCAACTCTCATCTCTGTCAACAAGTTTCTTCTCCTACTCAATGCATCAACAACTTTATTTGACTTACCACTCCTATGCTTCAACACAAAAGTATAAATTTGCATGAACTCTACCCACCTCATATGTATCTAATTCAACTTACCTTGACTATTCAAATATTGTAAAGCTTGATGATTTGTATATGACACAAATTCCTTAGGCAACAAGTACTATCTCCACTTCTTCAAGGCTTGAATTATGGCATAGAATTCTTAATCATAAACTAAATATCCTCTGCTTGCATCATTCAACTTCTCACTGAAATATGCTACAGGTCTACCTTCTTGAGTTAACACTGCTCCAATTGCATTTCCACTTGCATCACAATCCACTTGAAATACCTTATTGAAATCTGGTAATGACAAAATAGGTTGCTTGGTGACTTTCTACTTCAACAACTCAAAAATCTTATCTTCTGCTGATGTCCACTTAAAGTCTTTTATGTCACCTCTCATTGTCTCTATCATAGGGTTACATACTCAACTAAAATTTATGATGAACTTCCAGTAGAAACTAGGCAATCCATGAAATGATATAACTTCTCCAATGCTCTCTGATATAGGCCATTCAATAATTGCTCTCACTTTATTAGGGTCCATCTTCAATACTTCTGCAGAAATCACAAATCCCCCAAATATACCAATTCTTCCCTCATGAAACTACACTTCTTAAGGTTTATCAACAATTTATCCTCTTAGTCTCTACAATACTTGTCTTAGGTGCTGCAAATGTTCCTCTTTTGTCTTACTAAAAATCAAAATGTCATCTAGATATACAATAACAAACTTACCCAAGAATTTCTTCAAGACTTCATTCATCAACCTTATGAAAGTACTAGGTGCATTTGTCAATCCAAAAAGCATCACTAACCACTCATACAATCCTTGATTTGTCTTAAAAGCAGTCTTCCATTCATCTCCTTCTCTGATTCTGATATGATGGTATCCACTCTTAAAGTCTATCTTTGTGAAATATCTTGCTCCACTCAAACAATCCATAATATCATCCATCCTAGGTAAAGGAAATCCATACTAAACTATGATCTTTCTTCAGTGCTAACACTGTGGGTACTATACAAGGACTCAAACTTTCTTTGATCAAACCTTTTCTCAACAACTCTTGTATCTATCTATTCAATTCTTCATTCTTTGCTGATGTCATTCTATGTACTGCTTTGTTAGGCAAACTAGCTCTAGGTATAAGGTCCATGTGATGACTGATACTCCTTATAGGTGGCAATCCTTTTGGTACATTATCTAATATGATGTCTTCATACTCTGTTAGTAACTTTGTTATCTCCTCTTGTTGTGATTCTTAAGTCTCCTTGAATGTTTTAGGCTTCTTAGGAATCAAGGCATAACACATATTCTCATGTCTCAAGCCATCCAAGAACTTCCTTCCACCTACCAAACAGATTCTAGCATTTCCACATACTTTATTCTTAAGATCATCTTCCAAAGGAATCAAGGTAATTCTCTTTCCATTTTCTATTATAGTGTATGTATTCTTTCTCCCATCATGTATAGTTTTTCTATCATACTGCCAAGGACTACCCAACAAAATATGACAAACATCCATAGGCATAATATCACACAAGACTCCATCATGATAAGATCCAATATGAAATTTCATCAAACATTGTTCACTCATCAGTACATTATGGTCATCCTAAATCCATGCTATGTGATAGGGCTTAGGGTGTTTCAATCTTTCCAACTTCAGCTTAGTCACCATCTCTTCTAAAACTAGGTTATTTGAACTACCACTATCAATTACAACCTTATAACATTTACCTCCAAATTTGCATCTTGTTCTGAACAAACTCTTCCTCTACAGTGGTTCCTCATTTGTTTCTTCTTGAAATAGTGCTCTCCTCATCACAAGTGATTCTCCTTTCTTAGGTTTACCAACCAAACCAGTTGATCCAATAGGTTCTTCTTCCACATTGGTTGCTCTTCCACCATTCTTTGTTCTCTTGTTTGTACTACCTTGATTACATTCAAATGCTCTATGTCCTTCACCTCCACACTTGAAACAAGTGCCTCTGAATGTTCTCCTATCAAATACTCTTCCTTCTATTTTATCTCCTTCACTCTGGTATGGACTAGGGTTTCATCTTCTATAAAAATTTATGGCATCTCTCTAATAAGCATTATTATCTCTGTCATCCTTCTTAAATGGGTTGTCTATCTTGTTCTTCTCCAGATATGATTTGTCTCCTCCAAAAACTGTTTTGCCTCTCTAAAATTTACCTCCTCTGCCTCTTTGCCTCTAATCATGTCTCTTATTCAACTTCTCTTCAACTTTCAAGGAAAACTGATATGCTTCCTCCAAAGATGTCATCCTTACCAAGCTTAGTTCTTGAATGCTCAATCTTAGTCCATTGATGTATCTAGCCACTTTCTCCTTGCTTGCTTCACTATGTCCTATCCTTATGACCATCTTATGAAATTCTTTTGCATATTCTATTAGAAATGAAAGTAACACTACGTCAATGGAAATCTGATTCAAGATAAATTTCAGTAATCTTTTTCTATGTGTTATTAATGGAGATTGTAACACAGAAACAAAACTATGCTTCACAGAAATACAAAATCAGAAATATGAACACATAACACAATGTTTAATGTGGAGAAAACCCTTTTGAGTAAAAAGCTCCACACAAGAAAGAGGCCCAATGTTTGTATTAATCTGAAAATGATTTACAATACAACATCAATTCAACTCTCTTCACCAGTCTTCAATTTGACATCATTCCGGCAGCACCCAAGTACCTAAAATCTATATTGCAGCAATTGATACATGGAAAATACTTATAGAAATATTTTCTAACTCATCTTAGGTATTCACCTTCTCTCTCCTAAGATTCTCCAACCTGTAAAAATTAATTTCCATCTTACAAGCATCTTACACTTGTCCAAAAACAATCATACAAAGGTTGGGCTCCCAAGACTAAATCTGGCCTCTTACAACATCTTATGACGCATCATAACTATCATAGATTCCAAAAAAAGAGTATCTTTCCAAGATAGGAAGCTTGGGCTAAATATAACAAATATACAACTATCATATTCATCATATGCATCATAGAATCTCAGAATCTTATGACAACTTGCAGTTGTCATAGATTCACTCACCAAACATTATGATAGTTGTCATACATGCCAAAAATAGTATATTCCTCAAGGGAACACTATCCTCATTTACCATGAGTTTTTACATTTGCCAATAGTAAAAGTCACTCCGTAACTGCCACTGGTAACTTTGAAATTACAATTGTCAATGAGACTGCCTCACTCCCTTATGGGTAATTACAAATAACAAATAATAAATGGAATAAAATACAATATTGGAATTTACAAGGTTAATGGCACCTTATTCTAACATTCTCCCACTTGACATTATACATTGTAAATCAACCCATAGGAAAACAAATGAAAAATAATCAGGCACTAGAAACAAGGCCCATGGCCTCTCTGCACCACACAAACTTTTCTATGCTCATAGGTTTGGTCAATGAATCTGCAACATTCTCCTAATTGTCTATCTTTTTTAGATCAATCTTTCCATTTGGAACCAACTCTTAAACAAAGTGATACTAAACATCAACATACTTAGTTCAAGCATGATACATAACATTTTTGGCCAAACATATAGCACTTTGGCTATCACAACCAATCTGAACGAACTTGCAATCAAAACCAATACCTGTACACAGTCTCCTCAACCAAACGAACTCCTTAGAGACATGAGTAGCAACCATATACTTTGCTTCTATGGTGGACAAAGCAACTTTTGGATTCCTTTTACTCATCCAACTCACTGCATCTCCAAATAAAGTAAACACATAGCTACTAGTGGACCTTCGACTATCCAAGTCACCTACCCAATCTGCATCAACAAAACCTTGTATGTCCAAAGATTTATCAGCACTATCAGTACAAGAATAAGTCAAACAATGATCAGGAGTACCTGCAAGATATTTAAATACCCTCTTTGCATAGTTCCAATGCTGTCTACCTGGGTTAGACATAAATCTACTCAAAACTCCCACTGCTTGGGCAATATCTAGTCTAGTGCAAATCATTGCATACATCAAACTCCCTACAGTATTAGCATATGGCACCTTAGACATATCCTCAAGATCATCCTCAGTATTTAGACACATATCTAATGAAAGCTTAGTACCAATGGGTAAAGGAACTCTAACTGGGTTACAGTCCTGCAAACTAAAGCTCTGTACAATAGTATTCACATACTTACTTTGTGACAACCAAAGCTTTCTATTAACTCCGTCCCTCCTGATCTCCATTCCCAAAATATACCTTGCAGCACCAAGATCCTTCATCTTAAATGCACTTGAAAGTTGGGCTTAAGCTCACTGACCATACCCTTAGTATTGCTTAAAAACATCTCATCAACATACAAAGCAATAAACAATATAGAATCATCAACACATTGATCCTCCTCGCTTCTAACAAAACCAAATTTCAAAACAAATGAATCAAACTTTTGATACCACATTTTGGGGGACTGTTTCAGACCATAAAGAGACCTCTTTAACTTGTAAACCTAATGTTCTTTTCCTTTTACATCAAAACCTGTAGGTTGTTGCATATAAATTTCTTCTTTAAGATCTCCATGCAAGAATGTAGTCTTAACATCCATTTTCTCAATCTCCCAATCATAAGCTGCAACAATGGATAAGAGAAATCTAATAGAAGTCAATTTAGCAACAGGAGAGAATATGTCACCAAAATCAATTCCCTCTCTCTGGGAGTAGCCCTTGGCTACCAGTCTAGCCTTGTACTTCTCCAATAACCTATCTATTCCAAACTTCTTCTTGAAGACCCACTTACAACCTATGGGCTTTCTTCTTTTGGGTAAACGAATAAGATCCTAGGTATTACAAGAGTTTAGAGCCATCATCTCCTCCTACATGGCTAATTGCCAAGACTCACTATCATCTATAGAAATAGCTTCCCTATAGGCTCTAGGTTCATCATTAGTACTCAATAAAGCATATACACAATGAAAATATGGTGGGCTATACCTGTCAACTAGATTCCATTGTCTTGTGGATCTCCTCAAGGGTGGAGTAAGAGACTCTACTCGTTCTTCTGCATGATCATATATACCAACTTCTTCTATCACAATAGACTCATCTTCATCAGAACTACTCGAATATTCTTCTTCACCCCCTAATCCATCATTATGTTCTTCCTGAGGTGCACCTTGCTACTCTAAATCAAAGTGCACCTTCTTTACCTTTTCAACTTTTTCTTTTGGCTACTCAGGTTCAGAAATAGCTCTAAGTTCCCTAAAAAATAACATCTCTAGAAAAGATAATCTTGCGGGTTAGTGGATTCTAAAGCTTATAACCTTTCACATTATCACCATATCCAATGAATGTACACTTTTCAGCCTTTGGATCTAACTTAGATCACTTTTCCTTAGGCACATGAACAAAAGTCTCACAGCCAAAAACCCTAAAATGTGAAACAAAAAGCTTCTTACCTATCCACACTTCATAAGGTGTCAAATTAGAACCTTACAAGGAGATATATTTATGAATTAGCAAGAAGTACACACAGCCTCTGCCCAAAAGTATTTGTCCAACTGTACATCACTAAGCATACTTCTAGCCCTTTCTATAATTGTTCAGTTCATCCTTTCTGCAACACCATTCTGTTGTGGTGTATACGGAGTTGTCTTTTGTCTGATTATACTTGCATGCTTGCAAAACTCATCAAATTCCTTAGAGAAATATTCCCCTCCATTGTTAGATCTTAATATTTTTATCTTTAAACCTAATTGGTTCTCTACTAAGACTTTCAATTCCTTAAACTTAGTGAAAACTTTAGATTTATGCTTCATAAAATAAATCCATGTAAGTCTAGATACATCATCAATGAAGGTTACAAAATAACAAGATTTTCTGATAGATTCATTATCCACAGGTCCAAACACATCCGTATGAATAATTTCTAACTTCTCTTTTGTTCTATTGCTTTCTGAAGGAAATGATTTCCTTTTTTGTTTACCAAACACACAATGCTACATAAAGTGCTCATCAGAATAGGAGAAACCATCCAACAAATTTTTATTCTTAATAGTTTTTAATACATTATTGCTTGTGTGGCCCAATCTATGGTGCCACAACATACATGCATTTTTAGTATTAGCCTCAGATACATAAGACGCATTATAAACTGTAGTGGCTTCAAGCTTGAATAGGCCTTCGAATCTCTTCCCCTTCGCTACCACGAAGTTCCCTCTCACTAATCTGCAGCCATGCTTGTCAAATGTCACATGCATTCCCAAATCATTCAACTTCAAAACTAAAATCATATTTCTATCTAATCCAAGAACATGCAAAACACCAGGGAGGGTTTTAATCCTCCCATCACTAAAACACAACAATACCTTTCCTTTCCTGACAATTAGATATGAAGAGTTGTCGCCAAGGTAGATATTACCTCCATCATATTCTTCATATGAGGAGAGCCATTCCTTATGTGGAGTCATGTGAAATGAGCATCCTGAGTCAACCAACTAGTGATCATTAGAAACAAGATTACATGCAGAAAGTAAAACTTCTTCACCTACATTTGAGGACTTATCCGAAGCACTCTCCCACTGTTTCTTGGGGTTTCTACAATCCTTCTTCACATGTCCCCTTTTATCACATTTCCAACACTTAACTCTATTCTTTTTACTAGGAGTCTTAGACCGGCCCTTGGACTTGTCCATAGCCCCTTTATGATCTCCTTTAGGTTCTCTTTCCTTAGACCTTCCCCTGACACTGAGAGCATCCCATGAACTATCTGAACTCTTCTTCCTCAATTCCTGTGATAGTAGCACTGAAATGAGAGCATCCAACTTCAAATCCACGAGGTTACCAATGATAGTAAGGATAACATTCTCCCAAGACTTAGGTAAAGAACAAAGAAGTAAGATACATTTATCTTCCTCACTAACCTCAACATCTACTAAATCAAGCTGACTCACTAACAAATTAAAAGAATTTAAATTCTCTGCAACTGATTCACCTTATCACATTTTCATGGAAAACATTTTTTTAAAATAAAGTTTATTTACCTATTCTTGGCTTGATAGATTTCACCCAACCATTTCCACAACTTGTATGCAGTCTCTTCCTTTGCGACATTCAATAGGACGGAGTCTGAAAGACACAACCGGATGGTTCCCTGTGCCTTCTTATCTAGTCTATCCCACTCATCTTGAGAGACATCGTCAGGTTTCTTCTCTTTTTGGACAGCCAACCACTGGTTTCTTTCTTTCAACAAATCTTCCATTATCAGTTTCCACAACTCATACCCCATTCTATTGAACTTTTCAATGTTCAATCAAGAGGTTGATGCAACGGTAGATGCAGCCATAATAACAACATAAGATCTATAAAACAAACACAACCAAATCTCCCACTACAGCTACAACTTCCACAGTACCACCCAAGAGTTAAAGCTAGCCAGGCTCTGATACCAAATGTTAGAAATGAAAGCAACACCACTTCAATGGAAATCTGATTCAAGATAAATTTCAGCAATCTTTTTCTGTGTATTATTAATGGAGATTGTAACACAAAAACAAAATTATGCTTCACAGAAATACAAAATAAGAAATATGAACACATAACTCAATATTTAACATGGTGAAAACCCTTTTGGGAAAAAAAACTCCACACAGGAAAGAGGCCCAATGTTTGTATTAATCTAGAAATGATTTACAATACAACAACACTTCAACTCTCTCCACCGATCTTCAATCTGACAGCATTCCAGTAGCACCTGAGTACCTAAAATCTATATTACAACAACTAATACATGGAAAATACTTATATAAATATTTTCTAACTCATCTTAGGCATTCACCTTCTCTCTCCTAATATTCTCCAACATGAAACATTAATTACCATCTTACAAGCATCTTACACTTGTCCAAAAACAACCATGCAAAGGTTGGGCTCCCAAGACTAAATTTGGCCTCTTACGACATCTTATGATGTGTCATAACCATCATAGATTCCATGAAAAGAGTATCTTTCCAAGATAGGAAGCTTGGGCTAAATATAGCAAATATACAACTAACATATCCGTCATATGCATCATAGAATCTTAGAATCTTATGACAACTTGTAGCTGTCATAGATACACTCACCAAACTTTATGACAGTTGTCATACAAACCAAAAATAGTATATTCCTCAAGGGAGCATGCCTATCCTCATTTACCATGAGTTTTTACATTTGCCAATAGTAAACGTCACTCCGTAACTGCCACTAGTAACTCCAAAATTACAACTGTCAATGAGACTACCTCATTCCCTTATGGATAATTACAAATAACAAATAATAAATGGAATAAAATACAATATTGGAATTTACAAGGTTAGTGGAACCTTATTTGAACATATTCCTTCACAGATTTCTCTTTCTGTCTTAAGTTCTATAATCTCTTCAACAGCTCCAACTCATAGTCATTAGGTATGAATTGATTCTTCAGTTTTATCACCATCCTAGCCCATTTTGTAATTGTTTCTTTCCCTCTTCTATTTCTATCCAACTGAAGTTCTTTCCACCATATAGCATCATGTCCTTTCAATTTTTTTTTTACAAATTTCACCTTCCCTAGGCCTTCAACTTCTTCATATTCAAAGTAATCTTCCATGTCATTTATCCAGTCAATCAATTCTTCATGGTCCAAATTGCCAGTGTACTTTAGTACATCAACTCTAGGACTCTTTCCAATCTTTGAAATAGCTCACAATATCTTTACTTGATTTGATTCTTCTTCATCATCACCTCCTAGGGTTTCACCAATTTGTTTAACAGATTGAAATTTCTCTTCATCGTCACTTCCGACATTAGGCCTCAGTGTCAATCCTCTTCGCCTATCTTCCTCAACAACATCCAATTGAATTCTCATTGTTCTCATCATTTCCATCATCTCATTCATCCTAGTAGCCATTATTCTAATAGCAGGGAATCTCCTTAGTAGCATTCTTCCTAGCATCAAGTGCAAACTACCTCAAGTGTGGTGATCAACCAACAAGGTGACAATTGCCTCACAATCGGTGATCGGTTGCAACACAAGTAACCTGCCTCAGATTTAGTGATCTATCCATAGTAAGATCTTAGGGAATTCCTTCACCAACTTTTCTTAATTCACTCCCCAAGATTCAAACTTTTGCTCTGATACCACTTGGTGTAGTCACTATAGGAGGATTCACAGAACGAATAGTCTAGACCATGCAACAAGAGTAAACACAACAGAAACAACTCAAAGATATGAAACAAATGTAGATTCAGTCATTCAGTATATCATAGAATTCAAATATCAATTGGCCGAAAACATGCGGGCTTACAATTAGGGATCAAGGGCCTGACTATAGAATATCAGAATATGCATAAGATATAGCTTTGAAGCTCCTCAGTAAAGAATCCAAACTATCAAACTATGAATCAATTTCTAACTACTTTCTTAGGGATCTATTACATCAATATATATCATCTATGGTACAAAATATTCCTCTACATTGGCCAAGGAAGATCACAAACTCCAATGAAGAGCTGTAACGTGTGTACACAGATAGGTCAGGCCTAAATGAATAGTACTCCTTCACAAATGAATGGAATGATGTGTAGATCTTAGGGAAGGTCAGCCATGAACCAAACAACATTGAATCATGTACCATTAAGCTCCAAAGGTTGAGAAATGCTCCACAAGTTTTCTCCTTTAGCTGATTGTCTGAGACTGTCAGGATGTTCTTCTCTGAGAAAACAATCGATCTTCTGATAGCGATAACTCTCTGGTACTTGATCCAAATGCTTTGAATTTCAGATATGTTGTGCATGAATGGATCTATATGCTAATTCTAGCTCCACAAGGTCTAAAATGCCACTACGGTAGAATGCGGACCAAAATACAAAAACTGCTACTGACTGAACTACTTGAACTGAACTGGGAAATGAAAAGAAACAAACTAAAATACCAACAAACTGAAATGCAAATGTTTTTGGTTGATGCAAGATTTCTCTTGAACTAGGGATGCTCCTGCATCAATTGAGGTGGCATGTGTGGTTGGGCTTGTTGGATTTGACAAGTAGCTATGAATTGTTGGGCTTGGACTACAAGCTGTTGTATTTATGGTGATTGGATTTGTTGGAATTTTTGAAAGAGGGCTTGAAGTCGTTGAATGGTTTGTTGGTCTAGGGTTTGGGGTATTTGGTGAAATGTTTGAATGATATCTAGAGTTCAAGTTCTAGGACCTTATTTTTGAACGTTGGCATGGTGTCACACATGTGTTTAAGTCTTTACATTTCATTTTGTTCCTCAAGGTATGCCACATAGTTCTTTTTATCATTGGAAGGTGGAGGAGGGGCCCCTCTAAGTATGATTTTAGGTCTAGGATTTGTCTCATTATTGGGATTAGAGGGAGGGCATCCTCAAAGTATGATTTTGGGCTTATGATTTGTTTCATCTTTACAATTAGAGGGAGGACCTCCTCTAAGTATCATTTTGGGATTTGGTTTGTCTTCATGATTTGGATTAGGAGGAGGGCCACCTCTAAGTATGATTTTGGGCTTTGGTTTGTCTTCATGATTTAGATTAGGAAGAGGGCCACCTCTAAGTATGAGTTTGGGATTGTGATTAGGATTAGGCTTGCTTAGGATTAGGACCATTTTGGCAAGTGCTTGACTAGGACCAGAATAATGATGTGGAGTGATTAGGATATGATGATTGGATGACTAGGGTTTGATTAAGATGAAATGACAAGGATGATTAGAGCTTGGAATGATTGGATGATGTATAAAGATTAGGAATGATGACTAGGATGAATGTGTTGGAAAGAATGTTTAGACTGACTTGATCACATGTTTGTGTTTATTACTTGATTTGGCAATTTGCAAACAAATGATTACACATGTACACACATGAATCACACATGCAAGACACATAAGCAATTTTGACTTTGTAATTTTGAAGAATGTGATGATTAAGCAAGCACTTGAAGAAGACACATCAACAAGCCCTAGATTAGTTAGGTGGGTGTGACCAATTAGGTCTTACTCTAGGATGCACAAGTTGACTAAGGATGTCCCCAATACACTCAAGGTATGGGGGGCCCAATTCTGTGAAATGAAAGTGAAATTCTGGTACATAGCTGAGAGAAAGGGGTAACCCACCATTTACCTTCACTTCCCAAAGGTATAAAGTTATTTGGGGCTTAGCCAAGAGTGACAATATTTTAACTTCTAAAGAGGGTGTCATTCGATTCACACCTCACTATTTATACTCTACTGAAACTCTAGAGTTGAGGTCATCCCTTGGAGTGGTGTGTCTCCAAGAAGGCCTCCTAGGAAGGGTATGAAAAAAGTAAACCAAGTAAGGTGTTTTTGATCTCCAAGATCACCTTGTGGTGCGATGAGAGAGCATACACATGCACACTTGATTCACACTTGCAAAGTATATTCCCCTTTAAGAAACAAAATGTGTGGTGTGAAAATGAATGGATGAAAGGTGATTTTGATTCTCAAGGTTGCACGAAGTGCATGAGAAGAGCATACACACCTTTAATCTCACTCAATTTCACCAAACAATGCAAGCACTTGTTCTTTTTAAACCCAAGTCAAAATATGAGAAAGGAAGACAATGGTTCATTTTATGCCCAATTTAATGTGTGATGAACACAAGAATTTGTTTTAGAGCCCAAATCCAAGTGTGTGATGCAAACAAGATGTTCATTTTTCTACCCAAATTAAGATGTCAAAGAAAGCAATGATTATGATAAAATGAAAAGAGATGAAAGATGAATGGAATGCACCTAAATTTTTTTGCTTCCAATTTGTTGTGTATGATTGATCACAATGCTACTATAGCTCCATTGATTCACCTAGAAGCCATGAAGATAAGAAGAGAGCGAGTAAACTTACAAACAAGTGTATTATGTGAAAAATAGCAATCTGATAAAAATTTGATCAAGATGAATAGATACAGAAAAATGACTGGCATGAATAGAAAATAGATAAAATTATATGCACTTTTTAAAAAGCATTTGCAAAAATTGGATAAAAAATGTAAGAGATGTGCATTTGAAGTTTGAAATTAAGTTTGACTTTGATAGAAAAAAGCCTGATAAACAATAGTCACTTGATGAGACATGCTCCACCATGTAGCTTGCTGAATCAGCTTTCCAATGAGTCCTTGTTTACAAATTTTTGATATCATACACGAAAGTTATGAAAGTTTTAAAAAATTGCCTATTAGGGCATGTAGAAGGCAATAGGTAGGCTTGATTGTTTTGACTAATAGCTAATGGTTTTTTTTTCTTGTGGTCACAGATGTAGTTACCTTAAATGGTTTAGTATTGGGTTGTTAATGTTTAAATAGCATCATGGTGACCCACATGACCAGGGGCTAAGGGTAATCAAAAAATAAAAAAGGAAAGGGGAGGGTGCTAGGCTTCCCTCCCCACTGGTCGCCGATGTGACCAAACAACTGAAAGACCAAACAACTAATATAAACTCACATTTGGCCTTAGACAGTCACCCCTGCTATTAGGGTTTGATCGAGTATGAGAAGGCCACTGTTTAAGGGTGGTGACCAGGTTGCCACAAGCAGAAGATGGGGAGGTTGATACTCTAGACCAAGTAGAGGTGTTGGGAAAATGGTGGAGGTCGAAGGTCTTAGGTGGCAATTTACTCCATGTACAAATCTACAATAGACAATGGTGGCGGTTAGGGCTCAAAATAGGAGGTGACAATAGGCATGTCGCCATCAAGGGTGGTGAAGGGATGCCTAGGAAGTGGCTAAGGTTTCATTGAAGCAGTGGGCAGAGTTTTTGAGCCATGGTCAGGCAGCGTTTAGGTGGAGGTCAGCTGGAATGGTGGCAGAGGAAGGTTTTTTTAAAGGTATTTGATGGTGGAAGTATATGCAGAGTAACAAGTGGGGGTTGTGAGTGAGTGGTGATGGGGAAGTATTTGCAAGGAGACAGGAGATAAAAAGGTTTTTAGCAGGGGTCAATGCACCCATAAACGCAAGTCAACAGAATGACCAAAGTCGATAGGGACTACTACTCATAAACAACCTGCAATAGAAAAATGAACCTGCCAAGGAAACAAAATTGAAAATGTAGAGACCCATGACCATAGAAAGCTATGTAGTCTGTACGGTGGATCCGTATAGATCCATACTATATGGATCTGTCAATCTAAAAAAAAATCAAAATTTTTCAAGGAGCAAAACCTAGAAAATTTTGTCAATTCACCTATGAGGCCTCCCAGACGCAATGACGAGGACCGTTTCAAGCCTAGAGGTAACTTGTAAAAGTTAACTTCCAAAAATAGACAAAAAATGTTAGATTTACAAGGATTCATGTTAGGTTCACCATTTGTCGGCAGGGCAAAAAATGAGGTCTAAAACAAAAACAACAAGATATCAAACCCTAACTAGCACAATAGAGTACAAGCTACCATGAAAATCAAAATAACAAAGCAAATGTAAACCAAATTGCCACACTATGCTTGGTTTATCTCCATTTCTCTTCTCAACCCTGCATAGGCGTGCAATATTTCAAAGGTTGAATATGGGAGAAAT
This sequence comes from Cunninghamia lanceolata, assembly GCA_027924645.1. NCBI lineage: Eukaryota > Viridiplantae > Streptophyta > Pinopsida > Cupressales > Cupressaceae > Cunninghamia > Cunninghamia lanceolata. Next base: position 2,089,993 of record BSBN01001161.1, read on the forward strand.
GTTGGGTGCTCACTATTTTAGTAGCATAATGGTACTCAAAAGCTCCACATATGAAAATGGCTTGTGAGAGGGTAGATTTATAGAAAAGGGCTGATTTGAATTGATGGTTTGTCATCTCCCCTTTCCAAAAATAGCATTTGCTATTTTTAGTAAGTTTCCCCCTGTTCAGAAATAATAAGTTGAGACTAAAGGATAGATTTGGGGAAAATAATAATTATTTAATATTTTATTTGTTCTAGAGAAATTTCAAATATTAGGAGCAAATAAATATTAAATGTATTATATTTGATGCTCATGATAACTCTTTGGGTGTTGGATTTGGAAGGATTCTTGAGTTGTTGAAGAATAAAAGATTTGCATATCTTATGAGTTGGCAAATCAGGTAGGTGGGAGTTATGAGTTTTAATTTGGCATCTGAGGTTACATGCACTTCATGCAAGAGAATATTTCCCTTTGGGTCGTGAGTTTTCTATTTGGCACTTTAATTGCATGTTGGTGCCTTGAAAAATGCATTTTGAGTTGTCAAAAGATGTCTTTTAAGTGGTAGAATATGAAAGGCTAATTTTACAGATGTTATAATGCATTTTATGACTTTTGTAAGTGCTAAAATTTGGGGAAAAATATTTGGACGTGAATCTAAAGATGGTAGAAGTTTCCAGATGTTCAAGGATCCTATAAGTATTATTTATTTTGCATGCAGAGGGATTAGTGTCATTTTCACTATTTTCTTGTAGAGCAGATGCTTGTGCAGCTTCAGTGGATAGGGAAACCATTGAAGATGGAGCTTGTGGCCAGTAGACATGAGCTCCCAATAATCTAGGGGTGGTGTTCTTGGGTTGTTACAGCAATATCACTTTAGAGATTGCATTGGAGCAAAAAGAATTCAGCATAGTAGAGCTATTGTGTGCTTACAGGGGTTTGCAGTGCATTTGTAGTGTGATTTTGGTGTTGTTTGTAGTACTCTTAGTAATTGCTGTTGTGTAGGGGTTTGTATGTTGTATGTGCTTCTGTACATCATCATATATAGCACGATATACTAGCCATACTAAGTTGTGTGTCATTTTGTGGGTTTGGAGACATTACAGTGATTTATACATTGTGTATTTCAGCATTTCGTATAATGGGTTGTAGCTGAAATTGCATATTTTATGTAGGAGTTTGTTGTTGTATTATTTTTATGTATCAAACCTATACCCATGTGTTTACATTAGAAATTCATAATAAAAAATGGTTTGAAGTGTTGTTGTGACAATTTGGAATTTCTATTGTGCAAACTAGTTACTAGATTTTGGGTCTTGTGATGAATATTTATGTTGTAAGTGCAAAAGTTATTTTCAGATTGGGGACATTTTATTGGTATTAGAGCATGATCTTTCCATCCTGTAGGGTTGTTTTCTTCATGCTTCTTTGTGAATGAGACCTCAGAGCTTTGAGAAGAGAGCAAAGGAAATTAGCAGTTGATTCAAAATTTGGAGGAGCAAATCATGGCTGAAGATGCTAAGATATCAAAGTGGTTTGAAGAATATTCCAAGCAATTTGAAGCCTACAAATCAGCTATTTAATTTGAAAGACTTCTAGAAATATATGGTAAGAAGCAAAAGAGAAAGGAACCAGAAAATAAGGCCATAGAACCAGAAAGGGTGATGGATACACTAGACCCACAAAAGATCAAGGAAGAAAAGAAATCAAAATCAGAGTGCCAGGAGGTTGTTGAGGAAAAGATTTTCTTGCAGAAGGAAGAAGAGAAATTAAATTCAAAGAAAGGCATGGAGAAAGAACCTGACATGGACTTGGAAGGTAAAAATTCTTTGTTAATAGAAGATGTTTATTTGAATTCTCATGATTTTATATGTCAGGAAAGTATTGATGAAGTCAAGGAGGGAACTGAATCACTTGCCAATTGTGAAAAGGCCAAGATGGAGGAACTTGCACTGATTCATGTAATTACTTCTAGAATTCTAGATAGGGTTTTGAGTTACAAAAGGGAAGGTGTTGAGGATATCCCAACAAGGTCTCTTATGGAAAAGGTGGATGAGCATGTTGATTGCAGCTTGAGGTATGAAAATATTTTCGATTTATCTCCTATGTCACAACAAAATTCTGGTCATCATGGAAAGCATGCTAACAAGGGTGATAGAATAAGGGATACAACTTGCAGTATAGGGCATGAGGACTCTTTGATTCAATCCCAAGATTGTGTTTTCATATGGGATCTAGGTAATCTCTTGAGGATTAGATTAGTTAGAGACACTATTGAGTTCTCCATCTCTTTCATTTGGAATGAAACAAAGTTAAGGAGAAATCACATAGAGTCTATTTTTGATACTAACGGTGTTATAAAGAATCGATGTTCCAGATTTATAGATGGTTCCTTGGAGCTAAGTTCCCAAATAGAAGACAAGATTATAGATGGTAGCCAAACAAAATGTATGAGGCAGGAAGATGGTAAGAAAAATATATGTCATTTTGATACTCTATATTTTATGATTGAGCATGGAAAGGTATTTGTAGAATCAAGCTGCATGTTGGATTTCTATCCTTGGATGTATGAAGGGGAATTCAAGAAGAATGTGATTCCACAAGATGAATTCATTATTTCAAGTTTTGAGAGGGCTCTAGCTACAAAGGAATCTTCATATGACTTCAAGGCAACCAACTCATGTCTTGCATTTTTTGCATACTTCTCACATCCATTTGTGGAAGAATATTATGTTTTAGGAGAACATGATTGGGCTTCACTAATGCAAAGGTGGGACTCCATTCAAATCATAAGAAAGAAGTTGAAAGATGTAGGAAATGGGTTTTCTATTTTAGATAGAGGATTTTAGTATGCCTTAGATTTTACATTGGGCTATAAGTATGCCCTGAGCTCACATCATTTTTCAAGGACAAAGTGGAGAAGTAGCTAGTGCAGGAGCACCCCTTCAACAAGATAAATATGCATGAGAGGGAGAAGAATAAGGCTTTAATGTGTTTTAGACATTAAATGTTACCATGTAGCATTTGTATGTCATTGTCAAATATCCATGATGCTAAATGTCAAATGTAGCATTTTGTGTTGACATTTATGTTTTAATATCTCTTCCCAAGGCCAGTATTTAGCATCATGGATAATAACAAATAGTTGGGTTATGTGTAGGATTAAATCAAAAGTGTCATATTATCTGATGTTTTGCTGTCTTATACAAAACATGTGCCATGTGATTAATTAGGGCTTTTTGTTATAATCTTGGTTTAAGCAAAATCCTAGAAAAACAGAGGGGAGAGGAGTCAGTAACAAAACAAGGAAGGTGGTCAAGGAATAGGCACTTCTTCCACCTTTAGAAATATAAAAGGTAGGAATCCTTGTAAACAACATATGTTTAGAAAAGTTGGAATGAAGAAATAGTAATTCTGTCAAGTGTGTTACAAATTCTGGATCTTGTGTAAATTCCTTGTATATTGAATTGTTCTGTATATTATCTGTATAGAATTATTTTTGTACTTAATTTAGTTCCCTACCATTGAGATGCATGATTAAGTCCATTCCACTGGTGGATTTCTGTGAAACCAGTGGAATGGATTGTGTACATTAGTATTCTGTTGGTTTTCATATTTTGTTTGATGGGCATGGCAGAATAGAAATTATGGAATCCATTTTAGAGGAAGTTATCGGCAGGAAGTTCAAATATACATCAATTATATGCGGGGGCAGTTTGTGAATATATTGCATTTGCATGTGAATTAACCCCTATGTATATGTAGTGAAGAATGGTATGTATAAAAGTCTGTTTGGGTCAAGTTTGTGTTGCTTGTTGAATATACAATTCCTATGTATATCGCTAATGTACTTGAGTACATTCTATGTGTATCCTACAATTGTATGTGAAAATCCATTTCTTGCGTATATTGCCAAAGTATATCGGCAAACAATTCCTGTGTTTGTTGAAATTGTTTGAAGAGATACAATTGCTGTGTATACGTCCATTGTATGTCATAGATAGTTTGTGAGTATATCGCTATTGTATGTGAGTGTTAGTTTGTGTGTATACTATAATTGTACATCGATGTTGTATGTTATGAAAATACAATGAAAACATACATGTCACAAGATACAAAAGGTGACCTACCGAAGTGGTGAATAGAATGTATGTGGGAAAGACATTTGGTCTACGCATACAAAAGGTGACTGGCAATAGTAGGTAAGAACACTGAAACCCACCAGGGAAGCAGTTAAAGAGATGTATATACAAGCCAAGTCATCGGTGTGAGAGGAACCCATCGGGTAAGGTTTTAGGAGTCCCAGCGAAGATAGCGTGATGCTGATAGAAAGCATATCGGTGGGAGAAGAAGCTTCGGAAGGAAATTTGAAAAGGAAGCCGATGGTATAATGTTTGGCCGATGCATAAGAAAGTATCGGTGTGAAGGAAACCATCGAGAAGACAGTAGATAGTGAGGCTGACAAAGTAAGTTAGGCCGACAAGGAAAGAGTGCAAGAGGTTTGGTGAGACATTTGAGATATCTTGCTGATATTGACAGAATTAACATTTTGAGTGTGTGTGTTATCCAATGCGTGTCGCTCTGCATTAGTAGCTACCATCAGACTTATGTTTGTAAGTAACATATGCAAAAGTTATATTTTAGAAGTTTCATGGGTTACATTACATATTTGTTCTTATCCTTTTCTGGTCTATGTGTTTATGAGGAGTTACAAGATGACCTTATTGAGAAAAATGCACATGAAAAAGATTTTATACAAGATATTAATGTTGGATTTCATCTTGCTGACATTTTTAGAACATCTTTTGGAGAACAATGTTTGCAGCCCATGAGTCAATTGCAAGGAGCCAAAGAATGCCACTTCTTGTGTGACTATGTTAATTTGGCAATATAGAGTTCAGGTGAGCAATTTTACATTATTCTAGTTGGCTTCAAATGTGACTATTGGAGAAAGAAGGCCATCAAAACTTTGAAGCCTTTCTACCAACACGATCCTTTTTCTAACGCATATACATGGAAGACTATATACTTGAGACAAGCCTTTGGTGCTGAAAGTATTCAGGAGGATGCTACACAGGAGGGTCTGGACAAGATCAAAAAGGTGTTTTCAATTTTGGAATTGAATGATTTCAGTTTGTAGCCATTATGGGAGTATTTTTAGTCATTGTATGTTTGCTTCCAACCTCTATGTTGCTGAGGTTTATGGAGAGATTTTGGATTCATACATAATTGATCATGCTGAAAAGTGTTACTCAGGTTTGCTATTTTTGTAGTCTCTACATCATTGGTATGTTGCTGACTTTGATGATTTTAGTTATGAACAACTATATATTGGCACATGTTGGGGAAGTTTACCTGCATGAAGATGATAATGGGAGGTATCCACTATTAGTGACAATTACTCCAGCCATCATAAAACTATCTATGAGGAGGTTTGGAGTGGTTTGTGATGCTTATGATTTATTTTCATCTTACATGCAAGTTGAATTGTGCCATGTTTTGGAGACAAGTTGCATACAGGTTTTCTATCCTTGGATATGGAGAGGAGAGTTTGAGAGGAATGAGACTCTACAAAATGAAGAAGGACATGACATCCTAGTAAGTTTGTTGCAGCCATTGCTTATCCATCATCAAGGAGGGAAAGGTATATTCAAGGATGTCATTGTTAGTATTTTTGGGATTCATTATGAAGGTTATAGAAATGATGGTAATGGGCTTGCTAATTATGCCTATATTATTATCAACCATTTCGTATTTAGGGAATATTACATGGGTGAAATATTTTCCGAAGAGTTGTCCAAATTATAAGAGTTGTACAAGAATGTAGTTGCTCATGTTGTCTTCATGATGCCTATACTTGCTATCATTGGTGTCAATTTTGAAGATGAGAAGATTTATATTATGGTTGAGTATGTCCAAAATACTTTGGTTGCTAACATTTTGGATGTAATTGTTAAGGATGACAAGTATGTGCTAGAGGATGGACTCAAGGAATATATCATTTTTCAAACCAAGTTGTTGTTTACAAGATTAATAGCCAGAGTTAGGTGCAATATTTTCTGCTGTTACATGATGATATTTTCTGTCCCTCTATAGACATATTTCTATTATAAATTAGGTCATGAAGTTAAGTATACCACCCTTCAAGCTGAGGTAAAGTTTGGGCCATCTAGTATGCATTTCGACCATGTATATTTCAATATTTTGAAGGTACAAGTAGTTGTTATTTCACAAAGATGTACTTGCTGTTATAAAGGATTCCATGATCGTTATAGTCCCAATAGAAGCATAAATCATATTTATATCATTGGGAGAAGTTGCATGAGTCTCAGGTTTGATTTACCACATGCTAGTGCTTATAAACAGTGGGAGGCATTTGGTGAGTTTACAAAATTTCTTTTGGAAGATGTGCTTTAGATTTGGGATTGGAATGATTGTATCAAAGGTTTGCATGGATATTTTTGTTGGTTTAATGACATTGTCACATATGAGTTTGAGTTTTCAAGATTACACAGTGTTCTTTGGCAAGACTTATCTCACTTGACAGGTACAGGAGCTAGGTTGTATGGACAGTTTAGCATGACTTACCACCTTGATACAATGACTTCAAAACATCATGGTTTGCATTGCTTGAGGACAAGCAATATTGAGGAGGGAGGACTTGTCATGTCCCCTTTCCAAAAATAACACTTGCTATTTTTAGTAAGTTTCCCCCTGTTCGGAAATAGTAAGTTGAGACTAAAGGATAGCTTTAGGGAAAATAATAATTATTCAATATTTTATTTGTTCTAGAGAAATTTCAAATATTAGGAGCAAATAAATATTAAATGTATTATATTTGATGCTCATGATAACTCCTTGGGTGTTGGATTTGGAAGGATTTTTGAGTTGTTGAAGAATAAAAGATTTGCATATCTTATGAGTTGGCAAATCGGGTAGGTGGGAGTTATGAGTTTTAATTTGGCATCGGAGGTTACATGCACTTCATGCAAGAGAATATTTCCCTTTGGGTCATGAGTTTTCTATTTGGCACTTTAATTGCATGTTGGTGCCTTGAAAAATGCATTTTGAGTTGTCAAAAGATGCATTTTAAGTGGTAGAATATGAAAGGCTAATTTTAGAGATGTTATAATGCATTTTATGACTTTTGTAAGTGTCAAAATTTGGGGAAAAATATTTGGACGTGAATCTAAAGATGGTAGAAGTTTCCAGATGTTCAACGATCCTATAATTATTATTTATTTTGCATGCAGAGGGATTATTGCCATTTTCACTATTTTCTTGCAGAGTGGATGCTTGTGTAGCTTTAGTGGACAGGGAAACCATTGAAGATGGAGCTCGTGGCCGGAAGACATGAGTTCCCAACAATTTTAGGGTGGTGTTCTTGGGTTGTTATAGTAATCTCACTTTAGAGGTTGCATTGGAGCAAAAAGAATTCAGCAGAGTAGAGCTATTGTGTGTTTACAGGGGTTTGCCGTGCATTTGTAGTGTGATTTTGGTGTTGTTTGTAGTGCTATTATTAATTTCTGTTGTGTAGGGGTTTGTATGTTGTATGTGCTACTGTACATCATCATATACAGCACCATATTCTAGCCATACTAAGTTGTGTGTCATTCTGTGGGTTTGGAGACATTACAGTAACTTATACATTGTGTATTTTAGCATTTGGTGTAATGGGTTGTAGCTGCAATTGCATATTTTCTATAGGAGTTTGTTGTTGTATTATTTTTATGTATCAGACCTATACCCATGTGTTTACATCAGAAATTCATAATAAAAAATGGTTTGGAGTGTTGTTGTGACAATTTGGAATTTCTATTGTGCAAACTAGTTACTAGATTTTGGGTCTTGTGATGAATATTTGTGTTGTAAGTGCAAAAGTTATTTTCAGATTTTGGTTTTATATAAAAAATTAGATTGGGGACATTTCATGGTTGAGATTGAAAGTTGTTTTCAATGATGTGGACGTCTAAGACCAATTAGGGTTTCCCACTCCATGAGGAGTTGTAGTCATGTGACAAGTGTGTAGACGGCAATAAAGGAGACCTAATTAAAATAAAAGATTATTTAAATTAGTTGTGCATGTGACATGTGACATGTGTTTGAATGTGATCAAATGTGAGGGAATGATTCAAATATTTTATTTAAATTATTTGGAACATGTGAAAGGGGGATTAACTAAATAAATAGGATTTATTTAATTAATTGGAAAGTGGGATAAAGATGGGATAAGGATGGGATTAGGAGTGGGATTAGGACAAAATGGTACAAGATGTCTAAGTAAAGTGTCTGATGAGTGCCAAGTAGCACCCATAAAATACATCTTTTTACCTCTCTTTTTCTCCTTTCTGATCCCATCTTTCTTGATGTCTGCACCCGAATAGGCTAGCAAGATTGTTCTAAATAATGATTAATTGAAGATAAATTACTTAAGATCATGATTTCTGATTAAAGGACTAATGTGCATGGAATTGATGGAAATATGCAGAAAAAATTCTCTTTTTGAGTCAACAGGTGTAGATGTTCAGGATGGCAATTTTGTACATCTCCAGAGGTAGTCCTAAATGATCTCTGGAGACAATACCAGAATACCACGACATTAGAAGTTTTGAAGTAAGAGGAAGATCATCTCTAGAGCTGAGCAAGAAGGCCACAATTATATCTCTAGAGCTACAGACATATCTCTAAGCTGTAGATACAGACATACATTTTTGGCACCTCTTTAGAATAGAGTAGATTTCTAGCACAGCTGATGGTTAGGCACTTTTAGTGGTGACTGTGATACCCCTCATATTACTTAAATCATCACATGAGTGATTAAGGGCCATCTTTAGTTAACTGTTGAAAATTTTTATCTCTTTTTAAGTTTTTGCATAAGTTATTGATGAAAATGATTTAATATCCATATTTTCAGGGCCTCGCTACCCAAATGTATTAAGACTTAAACTTAAAATTCAAAGTGGACTTCTGTTGCACTCAATCTATTTTTATTGCATGGTTATTTTTTGTAGTTAGACTAGTACAATAAAGAGATGGATGTCATCTCATAGAATAACTGGTAGATAAGATAATTGATATGTCATCACTCATTTTATATATACTTATAGAAGCAATAAAAAAATGAGACTTTTTTTTATTAGTCTAATTTTCTGTAATCTTAATTGGGATATCAATATTTATCTGAATGTAAAGTGAATGGAATTGGACTGAATTTAGTTGTGATCTTATTCTTTTGTGCTAATTCCTTACTGTAGCCTTCATCCCTAAGGGTGTGTAGCAAGGGCCCACTCTCACCACCAAAGAAGAAGGCTAGTACCACTATTTTGTTGTTTTAAATTTTGCTTTATAGAATACTTACTAATTTTGATAGATAGATGCATGTTGTAGTTTATAGATTTGCTTTGAGTAATTTATTGTTCACTTTTGTTTCAACATTCTTTGAATTCATTTAGTAAGTAGATAGATCAATCTCTTTAAATTAGTAAAATCCATTAGAATTAGCTAGAGAAAACTGGTAACTGTAGAATCCCTAATTACAGATAGCTTAGGACACAACCCTGGATTTTGACATCTAAAATATGATTAAATGATGAGGTACAAAGGCCCCTTGTCATTTTTGGCATTGTTGCCAGGGATTATTGTGTTAATTAGGGAAACTTAGCTAAACAATTTTTAGGATATATCTGTATGGTTAGAGCTAGAGATTCAAAAGGAAGATATATAAAATAGACACCCCATCAACAAGCTATAGGAGAAAGCAGTGGGGTGGCACAAGATCTGGTTGAAGAAAGAAACCTAGAACCTACCTTGGAAGCTGCACCTCAAATCAATAATCCCTTAGATCCTCTAAATCTTCCACTCACTAATTATATCCAAGAATTACAACAAAAGTTTCAAGTAGATCCTTTGATAGAAACTAATTTCCTAGAACCTCAAGGAGAAGAACAATACTAAACATGGATGATAATAATGATAATCATGAAGAGGAGGAAAATCAGGCTTCAAGAACCTTCTCATATCCCATTGTTCTGGCTGCTGGAGACAATGCTCCTATGAAAAATATCTCACTAGCACACTTGCCAAATTTCAAAGGTCTTTCTTTTGAGGATCTAGATCAGTTTCTATTTGAATTCAAAGTAGTATGCCAAACTTATGATTATGGATTAGATAACTAAAAACTCAAATAGAAACTCTATTTATTCTTGGGATCAGATGGAAATAGAGTTCTTAGGAAAGTACCAAGATTACGGTAGAGTCAGTAATAAAAATGAGGAATTGTTTAAAATTAGACAAGGAGAGGAAGAGACATTAGTGGACTATGTGGACAGGTTTAACTTCTCCTTGAGAAGGTATGGCAACCCAGTAAATCACTCTTTGGCGAGAACCCTATTTGTAAAAGGATTGGATAAAGAATCAAAATAGGTGTTGGATCTAATGGGAAAATGAAATATCAACAAAATAGAAATACTTGCTATAGAAGAACTCTGTAGGAACTATTCTAGAACCCAAGATGGAGTGAGATCATCCAAAACTTTCAAAGGGAAGAATGAAATGGGATAGTGAATGGAAGAGATGGCAAATCTAAAAATAGATATTTTGATCCAATTAAATACCACATTGGATGGGATTCAAGAAAAAACTGGAACAATTGATCAAAATAGAACAACTAAACCACTCTCCATCTATTGTCCTAGGTGTAAAAACAAGCATCTATTGAGAGAATACCCTTTAGACAAATTAGAGATTTGTCAGATCTATGATAGGGAACATCCTACTAGTCAATGTAGTCAACTCCCAGCCTTGAAAAGGTTGAGTAAGAAGAATGTCGTAATAGAAGAAGAATTGAACTATGTAGGACAAAAATTTCCCTTATAATTAGTATCCAAACTAGCCTTCTTACATGGGTCATTCTAATTGGGGAAATAATCAATGGAATCCAACTTGGCATGGGCCTTAGAATAATCCTCCTTGGGGACAATAGGATTGGCCAAATCAACATTGGCAAAACCAAAATTAGCAAAATCAACACTGGGGAAATCAATAGTGGCCACCATAGTTTGGATCACAAAACATGCAACCTCAATGGGGTCCTCAATAGGGATATAATCAACAATACCAGGGAAAACCTAGACGTTTCCAACCTTAACAACAAGCTTTACTAATTGGACCCTCCAACACACAAGGTTAATCACAAAATGAGCTAGTTAGCCAACCACCCTTACCAGCTCAGCCTATACCAAACCCATGAAATAAATAGGGAGTAGCTGTTTACATGACAGAGAAAGAAAACATGGCTGGTATTAACACTATATATTCAAATAATCTCTAGCTACATTCTAGGAAAGCATTCCCAAGACCATCTCCTCCAACTATAGTTGAAGTAACCACTGATGAGGAACCTAAAAATTCATCCACTCAACTCCTAGAGGAGATTACTAATGAAAAGGTGCTAAAAGAATCATCCTTGGATAACTCTGGAGTTGCTCCTAAAGGACTGACTCCAGAGAACATTCCTAGACACAATTATGATAAAAAATCTAGAGATGCTCCGAAGATGGAAAAACTAGCACCGTACCTAGAATGTCTCAAACAACATGTCCCCCAGAAAAAGATCTTACAAAAACAAGTCCAACCCAACTTGGAATCAGAACTTTTACAATAAATCAGGCAACTGAACATTGTAATTCTTCTCCTCCAAGTAATCAGAGATGTACCAAAACTAAATTAATTCATTAAACAACATTATGTCAAAACACAGAGTAGGAAGAAAAACTTTCCTTCTACAATATAGGTGGGAGGGAAAGTAGTAGATCTATTGATGGGAGAAATATTCCTCCCAAAATATGGAGACCCTAGAAATCATGTCATAACTGTTTTTATCTCAGGGGTAGAAATTTCAAATGTTTTGGTTGATTTAGGAGCAGCAATTAATGTGATGATAGCTCATACAATGGACAAATTAGCTCTATCAGGTATCCAATCCACAACTGCAATCCTTCAACTTACTGACTAGTTAGTAACTATTTTGAAAGGAGTAATCACTGATGTACCTGTTGTGATAGAATCATGGGAATTTCTAGTAGACTTCCCGATATTAGAACTGAGAGACTAGAGAAATGCTTATCCACTAATTTTAGGAAGACCATGGCTAGCTATAGAAGCATCAACTATTAATTGTCAAACTAGGGATATGGTCATTTATAATGGGATAGATTTGAAGAAAATATCTTTGTATCCTCTAGCTAAACGATTAGTACATTATACAGGAAGAGTATGGGTGGATGAAGCAGAGAACAATGACAACAGTGCCTCAGTAGCTATGGTAACCATCAGGGAACATCTGGGAGAGTTGGAAGAAGAAATCTACTATGATACAACAGAAGACATTGCCCACATCCTAATCAATGAGGATGTGATGGAGCTTGCCCAAGATTCTAGGAGAGAACTTCTTACTTCTTCTCATTGTACCCTAGCAAATATAATTCTTTGTGGGAAGACCTTTTATAGATACTTAGCCACATTCCATATGTTGCTTCCACATTCTTGCCCCCTCAATACCATGACTCTAGTGTATGGATTAACTACATCTATGGATCAAATCACAAAATATGTCATGATTTTACCAGGGAAAACACTTAATATCAAAATTCAATTAACAGCAAATCAGGAAGAAAAACTTATCCAACTTCTGATTTCCCATTCAGTAGCTTTTTCTTAGGAATACCAAGATATGAAGGGCATACCTCCTAAGATTTGTACCCATCATATATACACTAAAGATATTAAACTTGTCAGACAACCCCAAAGAAGATTGAATCCTGCTTTAAAAGACATTGTTAAGACTGAAATAGAAAAATTACTGCAAGTAGGGTTTATATATCCAATCTCGGATAGTCAATGGGTTTCAACCCTAAATATAGTGCCTAAAAAGAATGGGAAATGGAGGGTGTACATATTGACTATATGGAGCTAAACAAAGCTACAAAAAAGGACTACTTTCCCTTACCATTCACTGACCAAGTACTAGACAACCTTGTTGGGAGAAAGTATTTTTCTTTTCTAGATGGGTTCAATGGGTATAACCAAATTCAAGTAGCACCTGAAGACTAGGACAAGACCACTTTCACCTGCTCTTGGGGAACTTTTGCTTACAAAGTTCTTCCATTTGGACTATGTAATGCCCCAGCTACATTTCAGAGACTTGCTTTAGCCATTTTTACTGAACTAGCTAATGAATGCATGGAGGTCTATATGGATGACTTTACTGTGTATGGGGATAATTTTGAAGAAGCTCTAACAAACCTTGAGAAAGTACTAAAATGCTGTGAGAAAAATCAATTATCCCTTAGGCTTGAAAACTGCTTCATGATGGTAGAGGAAGGAATTGTATTGGGACACCACATTTCAGCAAATGGGATCAAAGTGGATCAAAACAAAATAGAAGCGATCACATAGTTGCCTTCACCCAAAAACCAAATAGATGTTAGAAGTTTTCTGGGTCATGTAGGCTACTATAGGAGATTCATAGAAAATCTCAGCAAATTAGCTACCCCCTTGTTTACCCTGCTTAACAAAGACATAATTTCTATGGATAGAAGACTATCAATCAGCATTTGAAACCTTGAAAGAGAAGCTTACTATCACACCAGTGTTGAGAGGACCTAATTGGACTTTACCATTTCACATACAAACTAATGCTTCAAATGAATCCATTGGGGTAGTTTTAAGACAAAAGGAGGAAGGGGAGAGTATGCATGCCATTTATTACATCAGCAAAAACCTTACCTCTGCAGAAAGAAATTACACAACTAAAAATAAATTCTTGGTAGTCATCTATGTTATAAACAAATTTAGACATTATATCACTAGATATAAAATATTTGTGCACACTGATCATGCATCCATCAAGTACCTAATGAATAATCCAGTAGTAGGTACAAGGATCATTAGGTGGTTATTGCTATTGTAGGAATTTGATATTACCATAGTTGATAATCCAGGCAAGTTTAATTTGGTTGCTGATTTTCTATCAAGATTGCATACAGGAGGAGAAAACCAACCAGTGGAGGATAGGTTCCCAGATGAACATCTTTTTGCTATCTCCTCTACTATACCTTGGTTCACTGACATAGCTAATCTTTTAGCTACAGGCTTGTATCCAGCCCATTTTACAACAAAACAGAAATAATGTTTAGTTAAGGAAAGCTTATCTTACAAATGGTTAAATGGACTGCTATTTAAATGTGGAACTGATTTCATTTTAGGCAAGTGTTTGAAAACTGATGAAATTTTTTATATATTAAGAGCATGTCATGATGAACCATTTGGTGGGCATTACTCTTCCCACATAACTATCCACAAGATCCTCAGAGCTGGTTACTACTGGCCCTCTCTTCATAAGGAAATTAAGAAATATGTGTAGCAGTGTGACCAATGCCAAAAGATGGGACAACCAACCATCACCCAGGAGATGTTACTGTATCCTCAAGTCATGATGGAACTGTTTGAGCAGTGGGGTTTAGACTTTGTGGGACCAATTTCTCCACCATCATCAGGCAAGGAGTATATTCTAGTATGCACAGACTATGTTACTAAATGGGCTGAGGTTCAAGCATTGCAATTTACACAAGAAGAAAAAGTTGCTGATTTCCTTTATAATAACATTTTATTGAGGTTTGGAGCCACAAGATCTATAGTTTCAGACAAAGGACCTCAATATACTTCATAGGTAATCAAAGCATTCACAGATTTATATTAGGTCAAGCACAAAAAATCTTCACCTTACCATCCTCAAGCTAATGGGTAGCTAGAGGTAACTAATAGGGAGCTTGAAAATATTCTGACAAGGACAGTAGCAATGAACAAAAAAGATTGGGCCAATAGATTACTTGAAGCAGTTTGGGCTTACAATACCACTTGGAAATCCACAACAACGTTCTCACTATATGAATTAGTTTATGGGAAAAAGCCTATTTTGTCTATAGAATTTGGACTCCAGACACTTAAAACTACATTGGATATTGCTCTACCATTGTCCATAGCCCAACAGAACAAAATTCTTTAGCTCAATGAGTTGGATGAAATCTGGACAGAGCCCATTCAGCAAATAGAACTGATTCAGTATCAAAGGAAGCAGTGGCATGACCAACACATCAAGAGGAGGACATTTCAACAAGGTGATTGGGTTCTTCTCTATGATTCTAAATTCAAGGAGTTCAAAGGGAAATTACAAACTCATTGGATGGGTCCTTATCAGATAAAAGAAGTTTTTAAAAATGGAACAGTACTGTTGGAACCTATTGATGGAAGAATAGACACATTCTTAGTGAATGGCCACCGAATCAGACTCTATAAAAGGCCATCCACTAAAGAAGAGTTCCTCAATGGTTTGTGCTTTGATATAGGGGATACCTCCTATGTCACAATTTTGGATTAGTTATAAAAAAAAGAAGAAGAAGAAGGAGATTGAAAACCAGCAAATGGCGGACTTCTGAAAAAAAAATGGAAAACCAGTAAATAGCTATCTTTTTCGACCAAGGGAATTGAAAACCAGCAAATGGCGGTTCCCTTCTTCATGCTAGTTGAGAATAATCAAGCTACGGAGGTGATCAGGTGTCGAGAGTTACTCAAACACACCTTTAGCACTTCACAAACTAGGACCATCTCTGGTGCTCCACCAATAAAGAGTTATTTATAACCATAATAAGTGGGAGGGGACCCACCTCTCTAGGCAATAAAGTAGAAATGTCAATTGATGAGGTCATCATGACTCATCCTCTACTTTATGGCAGAAATAAAATAAAATCAACATGCATCTCATGAGAAATCATTACTCTTGTTTGTAGATACCTGTAAATACTGCACTAGCATCACCCAGGATACATGGATTCTCAAACCACTCAACGGGAATGATTGCAGGTTTCATGACAATGAAGGTGATTGATGCCATCTCAAGCCACAAAAAGCTGCTTAGGTGCCATATCGTGTCCAGTCTCATCAATGCCATAGCATCTTAGCCAAGTACATCATGCCTTATCATTAAAAATGGTTCAGGTAATTTTATCTTAATTAAGCATTAAATAACAACTATCTTGTCTTTCTATTTTTGGGTGTTGTCATTATGACACGTCCTCCTGCCATCATTTTCCTTTCCAAATTCATGCATGCCACCATCTTTGTTGTATTGTCACCATGCCTATGGAGTGTCCCATCAATCTGCTTCATTTATGATCACATAAACACTCTAACTAATTTTTAGTTCTTTCTCCATCAACCTAAGTCATTAAGTGAATTGACAAAATAATCCTCATTTAAACTGTAACATAAGAACAAAGTCAGCTGAAATAGTTCTCCAGACCCTACAGAGTGAGAAAGGATTGTAAGCACAGAGAATAGGAAAAGAATTTAGGTATGGGGGTTAAGAAGAAATTAGAACCAGAAAATGCTATAGGCCTTTTGTAGGATGAAGTTGCGGTAGACATTCTGAGGAATGCAGGATGGTTGGAATTTCTGGAAAAATTTGAGGGGTTTCAAGAAGATATTGTTGATGAGTTCCTAAGAAACTTGAGGGACAATCAGACAACTGTAAGGGGAGTCCAAATCAATCTCTCTATTACCACTATTAGTCATACTTCTAGGTTTCCTGAACATGGTGAGGGGTTCTATCATCTGAAAACCTTATATGCTGATTTGTTTAGGAATTGCTCTGTTGAAGGTGAAACTGTAATACAATTACATTTAAATAAAAATGAGGTTAAAGGAATTCTTAAGTCCTCACTTCTAAACCCTTGGCAATTTGTAGCTATATGGCTGATGAAATATTTCACATGTGATGGTCAATTTTCCTTAGTTTTAGGACCAATAATGAAAATGTTGATTTTTCTAAGGCATGGGAATTGACTCCTTGAATTCAGCATAAACATTAAAAAACTTCATGTACTCTGCCATTAGGGCAACTGTAGAAAAATATTAGCAAAACAAGGGTCCTATGAAACATCATGGCCTCATTTTTCTAATAGTGAAACATCACTTTCTGTCTCAATCTGATGGGGAAGAATTATGGCAGACATTTCTAGAACAAAATCCCTAGGGTAGAGAGCTAGAGAGTGCACAAGCAGAGGATGAGGGTTCCTCTACCTAGCAAGAAGAAGAGACAGAACCTTCAACCTCCTCTACAGGTGTTCAAAAAGGAAAGAAGTTCTCACTAGAGGCAACTTCATTTGCAGCCCCTATTTTTGATAAAAAGAAGAAAGGCAAAGAAATTAAAGAACTTGCTCTTGAGAAAACTCCACACATGACTTGCTCAGCCAGTAGGAAGATGACTTTGGCTAAGGAATCTTTCCCTAATGAACTAACAGGGAAGAGGTCAGGGCACAAAGCAAAGAAAACCCCAAAGGAAGCTGACTCTAGAATACACTATTGGGCTGAAGAATCATCCCATGATTTCGATGAGATCCCTCTAGTGAGAAAGAAAAGACTGAGAGAAGTTTCCCCAAAACCATCTGCCCATCTAGGTTCAAGTCCAACTTTAGAACAATCTCCTGCTCTAGAGATACAACAGAGGCAAACTTTTACTATTTCCTTAGATTATGAGGATGAGAGACCTACTCTGGAGGCACCTGCCCCACCTATGCTACAGAGAAGCAAAAGAAAAAGTGATCTCTCCCAAATTGAGAAAGATACTGCTCTCCTAGCTGAAGTACTTCTGGGTTTTAGAACTTCTGAGGAGAAAGTTGGGCCTTCATTAATTCCAGCATAAATAGAGAAACCCTAGAAGAACCTTAGGACATGGAGGCTACAGGAAAAGATGAAATAGAGATAGATGTAGCTGATAGTGTAGGACAAATGGCTATGGAAGACCCTAATGTGCAGCAAAAAGAAGAAGAAATAGGAACATTCTCTCATCCCTCTAATCAAGAGGATATTGAGATTTCAAAAGAGCAACAACTATTGGAAGAAATTGATAATCTAAAAAGATTACTTTGGGGGAAAACTTATATTATCACTAACCTCAAGAAGGTCATAATGGAAATAGAGATAGAACAAAAACAAATAATTGGAAAACTGCAAACAAAACTCCAGAGTAAAGACCAAATAATTCAATAGAGGGAAGCAGAACTGGAATTTTAGAAGACAGAGACAGCTAAAATCATGAAGGAAAAGGAGATAGAGCTAGTACAAAGTATCTCTGATCTTACCAAGGCTAGAGACAATGGTCTCATAGTAATTGTAGCATTAATGGAGAGAGTACAGAGCCAAGATAAATAATTGACTTGGGCCAACAACAAGATAGATGATCAAGAGGAGTATATTCCAGAGTTGGCTAGCCCAAGGGCAACCAATGAACATGAGGTACAAACATATCCATGTGTGGGTCCAATCCCCATTGATATTCCTAAGGCCCTATTTTATTGGGAAAGGAGATGTAGAGAATATGAGGCTTCTAAGGCTATGTTGCAACTACAGAGGGCAATTACTACCATGACAAAAAGAGTGGAAACCCTAGAGGAAAGAGTCATTCATATAGCCTCCATTTCTTCTGAGATTTTATCTTGCAGACCTCCTAATGCCAGTTATGCAATGTTTTTACAAGAAAGGGTCCTACAAAGAAAGTTGTCTTTAGTTCTATCTGATCTGCCTAAGAACATAGAAATAGCAGAGGGGTTCATGGAAGCCTATACAAGGAGCTCTAATGAAGACAAAAAATTTCTATGTGAATTATATTTGCATGGATTCTATGTTGATGATATGACCTTCCTTCTTAATTATTTTTTAGGAGATTGCCAGCTTAAAGCATTCATGTCAATGATGAGGAATCATCAGATTTGGAATGAGTGAATATAGGCTCACCTCAAGAAGGATACAAAAACAAATCTTTTCATAAAAAAAGAGTGTCCCAACCCTCAATCTTTTGAGATCCAATTTAGGGCATATGTCTATCATACTAAAAGTCAAAACAAAATTTTGCCATTATACCTGAAAAATTTGCAAGAGTGTTCCATTGATTTTGGTCTTTTTATGAATAGTTCAGCTCATCCAGTGTTTGCAATTGCAAATAAAAGGTGGAATATTCTGACCTCAGACCAAAAAATGAGAGAGGTGGTCACCCCTGCAAACTTAAGGTTAATATCCAAAATGATGGATAAGCATAAACAAGAGTGGATAAGTGGGCATTTCAAGCCCCCTCTCATAATTGAACCACTCCCTGTCTGGGCCGAGTAGATGGAAGATGAGAAATTGCAAGAATGGTTAAAGCAGGTGGATCAGTACAGGGGAAATGGTAATACCAACCACACCACTTGGTCTACCTATGTAGAAGACTACAGCTTGACTGACAGGCTAATCTGCCAGAATAAATCTAGATTGTGAGAAGCAAGAGGACATACTATACCTTAGGTATGGGGGGGTGATGAGTGTCAAGTACCACTAATAAAATACATCTTTTTACCTTTCTTTTTATCCTTTTTCATCCCATCTTTCTTCATGTCTACACCTGAATAGGCTAGCAAGATTGTTCTAAATAATGATTAATTGAAGATAAATTACTTAAGATCATGATTTCTGATTAAAGGACTAATGTGCATGGAATTGATGAAAATATATAGAAAAACTTCTCTTTTTGAATCAATGGGTGTAGATGTTTAGGATGGCAATTTTGTGCATCTCTAGAGGTAGTCCTAAATGATCTCCAGAGACAATACTAGAATACCATGACATCAGAAGTTTTGAAGTAAGAGGAAGAGCATCTCTGGAGTTGAGAAAGAAGGCTGCAATTATATCTCTGGACCTACAGACATATCTCTGGAGCTGCAGACAGAGACATACATTTTTGGCACCTCTTTAGAATAGAGCAGATTTCTAGTATAGCTTTCGATCAGGCACTTTCAGTAGTGATCGTGATACCCCTCATATTACTCAAATCATCACATGGGTGATTAAGGGCCATCTTTAGTTAACTGCTGAGATTTTTTCTCTTTTTAAGTTTTTGCATGAGTTACTGATGAAACTGATTTAATATCTGTATTTTTAGGGCCTCACTACCCAAATGTATTAAGACTCAAACTTAAAATTCAGAGTGGATTTCTGTTCCACTCAATCTATTTTTATTGCATGGTTATTTTGTAGTAGTTATACAACTAGTATAATAAAGAGATAGATGTCATCTCATAGAAGAACTAGTAGATAAGTGATATGTCATCACTTATTTTATATATACTTATAGAAGCAATAGAAAAAGGAGAATTTTTTTTATTATTCTAATTTTTTATAATCTCAATTAGGATATCAATATTTCTTTGAATGCAAAGTGAATGGAATTGGACCAAATTTAGTTGTGATCTTATTCTTTTGTGTTGATTCCTTACTATAGCCTTCAGCCCTAAGGGTGTGGAGCAAGGGCCCACTCTCACCACCAAGGCAGAAGGCTAGTACCACTATTTTGTTGTTTCAAAATTTGCTTTATAGAATACTTATTGATTTTGATAGGTAGATGCATGTTGCAGTTTATAGATTTGCTTTGAGTAATTTACTATTCAATTTTGTTTTTAGCATTATTTGAATTCATTTAGTAAGCAGATATATCAATCTCTTTAAATTAGTAAAATCCATTAGAATTAGCTAGAGAAAACTAGTAACTATAGAATCCCTAATTGCAAATAGCTGAGGACACAACCCTAGATTTTGACATCTAAAATATGATTAAATGATGAGGTACAATGACCCCTTGTCAATGTCGACTAGGTAATGTGTAAGACATGGACAAATTTAGTTGTCTACAATAACCTTTAGAGATTAAATCTCAAAAGGATCTCTTAGACCAAAGTGAAGATGTATAAGTGGGCAAGTAATGATTTTGAGGATGGCCTTAGAATGAATTTGAAAGGGATGATGATTTAGAAATGGATGAGTAAGGTGTGCTTAGGATGGTTTGGATGATAATCAACCAAGGAAAACCTTAGATGATTTGGTTATTGGATGACTAAGGATGTTGGACACTTTTGATGATGTTTGAAAAAGGATTTTCAAATCAAAGGAGAGCTTGAATAAATCTATATCTTTGGATTCTAAAAGGGATGTCCCTCCTTACTTAAGGTAGACTTATGACCTTAAGAAAAAAAGGGGAGGTTTATTTTACTTGAAGGTAGACTAATGACCACCAAGCAAAAGGGGATACCTTGGAATATATCAACATAGAAGTTGTCTAGGCTCCTAAATCAATTATTCTAAAGGTTAATAAAGGCTAATTTATAAAAGCACTTAAGGTAGACAAAGTCTTAAGTACCCTATAAACTAGAGGATGATATGATCTAAATTTAATTCTTGCACAAAATTGATTTGAGGTATAGTTTTGAATGTTGTATTGATTTTTGGATGTTGATGTTAGATTTTGGATGATATGAATAGGATTTGGATAATGTTGGGGGATGTTGGAAAATGAATTTGAACTTGGACTAAAGTTGGGATGACTTGGGTTCAAAATGAATTTTGGAATGGGTGTGCAAAGGTCCAAGGATGAAAATCAAAATGTTCTCCTAAGGAGGGATAATAAACATGGATTGGGATTTGGGAATGAGTAGATAAGGAATGACCAAAGATTAAATATCAAAATTATGTTTATCTAAGGTCAAATTGGATGGGGTAAATGGAGTTGGACAAAGGCTTGACTATATTTGTGAATGAAAATGTGGACAAAGGTTGGACTTAACAATTGATTGGTGATTTGAGATGAATGGGGTATAATCATGGGTCCAATAATCAAAATGATTTTCTCTAAGATCTAAATGAAAGGATGTAGGTGGATTTGGACAAAGGTTATGGATGGAATTTGATCAAATGTTTGGGTTCAAAATGGATGACTTTGAATTGGACAATTTTTTACAAGGTGATTATTCATATGGACTGATCAAAACTCAAGGATCCCAGAACAATTTAGATGACATGTGTAGGATAGGATCTGCAAATGGTGTTAATCCCTAAAATTTTGGTGCTAAAATAGTCAGGGATGGTGTCAAAAGAGAGGAATATGGTGCCGATGTTTAGGATTTTGGTGCTACAGAAAATAACACCACAAAGGAATTTTATGGCACCAAATAGAGAGGTTATGGTGTTGAACTGTGATAGTTTCTAAGATTTTGGCTAGGGTTTTGACAAATTTCAAAAAAATTTAGATTTTGGACTCAAAATTTTGGATTTTCAAAGGTCAAATGCTCTTGTTTTAAGGCTCAAATGGCTATCTTGAAGGCTCAAATGTTTGAATGTTTGATTTTCAAATGTTCAAATGGTTTTGGATAAAGTTGATATAGTTTCTTGGCAAGTACACATAAATTAAATAAGAGAACACAATGGCTTTTTGACTCAAGGTGGACTTTGGATAAATTGGCTTATACAAGTTTTGACAAGAAGGCACTCCAAGCACATGAACAATCCTATCATTAGTCAAGTGGGTGTACCATACCTTGTAGATCTCACGAAGTGACAGTGGGTCAATCCCAACTCAAAGCGAACTAGGATCCCCACCCCCACTAATACCTTAGGTTCTATAATTTGGATATATAGGGAAAGCAAGGTCATGGACCACCTTACCCCCCTTACCAAGGAGACTTTTATCTTGCCCAAGGTAGTGCCTATCTCAAATATAGTGGTATGGTGATCATCTTCCCCTCCTCTGTAATGATGCACTACAAGGTATGACAGCTGAAAGGTCTTAAGCTAGGATAGTTATGTTGGCAAGAGACACTATATGGATTCATGGTTGTTGTCATTGATGGCAACAAAGGTCATCCCACATATCCGCAAGTCATGATGTGTCTCTACCGGAAGTCAAAATAAAGAATGTTGTGGTCCGGTGAAGAAGAACAGAGCATGTGGCAAGGTCCGACAGATTGGTCCGGACCTCTCAGAGGAAGTGTCTCGGTGCAGTGCAGATTTGGGGAAGTCAAGAGGACTACCTTTAGTGGTATATTCCAAGGATTTAGCCTCCGGTGATGGACAAGGAAAAAGATATGAATAGTTGAGTACCGGATTCCTGAGAGACAGTGAAAACAGAGGAAGAACTGACTGGCAGAGTATCATACTGCTTTCCGGATGGGTTACTGTTGATGACAGAGGTTGTGAAGGCATGAATCATGTTTGGCCGACATGATTAATGATATCTACAAGTATATGCTTGATCCGCATTGCTTGGTGAGGAAGGATTCAGCCGACAGAATGAGAGCTTGTAAGAAACTAGACTGTTCCGGATGCCGACTAGAAAGGTGATGAAATTACTTGTGCGGATATATATAGAGGATGGATTTAGTTGTGAAGAGTGTGTTGATGTGGTGTTACATGCGAATAAGTCCAGATAAGAGCAGAGGTAGCAAAAAGGATCCGGTATGTGAAAGATAGCAGAATAAAGAACAGAGGAAAGATGAAGTGCAGCAGATCAGTGTACTGAGCCTAACCGGAACTGAACTCCAGCATATGCAGATGCTTCCAATCAGTTCAAGACTGTGATTCTCATCACTTTGTAGACAGTGTGTCTTCTTGTAGGCAGTGGGCCTCTTGTGAGCAGTGTGCTCGGGCAGTGAGCCCTAATTGGCAAGTGCCATTTTTGTAATTTCCTATTCTTCTAACAGAGAATAATTTTGGGTTAATCACCCCGTGGTTTTCTCCCTTAACAGGGTTTCCACGTCAAAAATACTGTGTCATATGTTTCTTATTTCATGGTTAATGTTTTTGTTTGATTTTATGCTGCATCAATTAAAAGGAAAGTTCAATAAGGGAAATAATTAGGATAACTGATTCACCCCCCCCTCTCAGTTATCAACAATTGGTATCAGAGCTAAGTTCCTCCTAATAGAGCCTAACAGCTTGAGGAAGATCTGGGATTTCAAATGGATGCATATGGTTTAAGGGAGCAACTCAAGACTGCCCTTGAGGATCTTGAACAGTCAAATTCTGAAGTCAGTGAATTAAAGGAAAGACTCAAACAGGCTGATGAATTCATGAGAGAATTAAAAGACAAATTAAGTCTCTCTATGAAAAAGAGAAAGGAGCTGCTTCAACAGTTGGCAAGACAAAGTGAAGAAAGCAATACAAATGAAGAATTAACTGAGCAAACCAAGTTATGTGAAAAGTTATCAAAAGAAGTCATTATGTTAAGACATGAAATGGAATCAGGAACTATAAAGTTTACTCAAGAGATTGAAGAAAAAAGAAAGGCTGAAGACAATCTAAGACAATCTCTTAAAGAAAAATCAGAAGAATGCCACCAGATGGACAGGATTATCAGACATCTTGAATCTGATCTTGAAGATGCCAAAGATAATGAAGGAAAACTTGAGGATCAAATTGCCTCTCTCAAAAGAGACCTTCAAACAGCAAATGAATATAAAGAGAAATTCAAGATAAGTTCTGCTCAACTTGAAGTTCTTCTTGGAAGTCAAAAGAGGACAGATGACAAGTATGGCTTGGGGTATGAGAAAGGAGAAAGCTCCGGATCCGGTCAGAAGAATCTTGGATCAGAAAATCCAAGGAGCAGGCCTAGAAGACCTCCGGTAAGACAGCCAAATGCTCAAAGATATCCATCCTTCAATGGATACTGCCACAGCTGCAACCACTTTGGTCACAAAGCTAATCATTGCAGAATGAGAATGAATCAGAATAATTCATCCTTCTCTGGACAGTGCTTCAACTGCAAAAGGTATGGACACAAATCCCATGAATGCAGAATTATGCAAGTAAATAAATCATTCAAAGGTAGATGCTTCACATGCAATAGAGTAGGTCATATGGCTAATCAATGCAGATCAAGAGGATATCAGTCAAATATGCAAAGAAATGTTATTTGCCAAATCTGCAATAGGTCCGGTCATAATGCTAAAGTCTGCAGAAACAAGAATCAGGACAAAAGAGGTCCGGTGTATAATCAGAATCAAGACAAGGGTAAACAAAAGATGAATGCGGATGAGGTTAGGAATCAGATGAGCAAGATTTGGGTGAAGAAAAGTTTAGAGAATGTAGAGGTTGGATCCGCACCAGACTCTGGTGCTGATATTTCTTCCAGAAATTAAAAGTGAGCTCAGGCTCAGGGGGAGACTCAAAGAAAATCTTGTTCCCCCAGCCAAACAAGTGGTGCCGGATGTGGCACAAGATGCGGATCAAAGGGTTTGTAGATATGAGTCTTGAGATACTTCAGTCAAGTTTTCAGAGGTCCGCATGGAGTTATGAAGAAGCTGTGATCGATCAAATAAGACCTGTTCAGGGAGATGCTCCGGTATGATAAAGGATTACAAAAAGGTCCGGAAAGATCCAGAAATGCACTATCTTGTTCTGCGGATTGGACAGAGTGTTTGGGATGCTCTTGTAATATGTTACCTCGATTTATTCATGATTGAAAGATCCAGATGATTTCCACAGATCAGGACTAATCCGGGATACTCCAAACTATCCAGACAAGGCAAACCGGAATGATGTAGGTGAAGCATTTATTGCAGACAGATATTAGGGTTCGCGGAGCAATTTAAGGGATTTCTCAAAGGTCATTTGTTCATTCTGCACTCGAGAAGAAGCGAAAAGTGGAGCTCTGCAACAAGGTTCATCAAGCACACCAAGGATCTCCTGCCGAAATTGTTGCATAAAGAAATCAATCCAACCACTCCGTGCAAACCGAAGGCGCATAAGGTATTCTCCGTTTTTCATTACCTCACTGCAAATCTTTGAAGAATGGCTACTCCAAACATAGTTAAGATCTCTGATAGACCTCGCCCCTCATTCAAGAAATATCCCTACAAATCATTGGAGGTAGATCCACTAGGAGCCTTCTCTAGTGTTCCTCACGGAGTTTTACACACCGAAGACATTAGGGTTTACATACATGCAAACATTGAGGAATTTGGGGAATTCAAATTAAGAGACCTCTATCACAAGCAGCTGATAGACAATGCTTTTGAGCTTAAACCAGAGTATAAGGATATTCAGAAGAAACAATTTGAGCAATTTATTCATTTCCCCTGCTTTGAAGAAGATGAATGGGTCCGGTATGTACTAAGCAGGATGCATGACAACTTTCTATGGCTAGATAGACCCTGCAAGATCACAAAAGAGGCAATTAGAGCAGTAACTGGTCTATACTCTTCCGGAGGGGTACCTATCCTCAAGTCTGTCAAGAACAACATTGTAACTGAGGCCACCGGATCAAAATTTGACAAGAGGGCAATGACCATTGAAGATATTTTGGATCCGGATATCAAATATGCATCAATGATAATAGGATACAAGATCTATCACTCCAGCAGGGAGAATTCTGTATCTGGAACTGCAATATACACTGCTTATGAAATGCTAAGAAAGAATGCAGAATATGATCTCTGCGAACTACTGCTAAGCCAATTAATGGAAAACATACAGAAAATCAAGAAGGATAAGAAGAATTCCTTTAAGTATGGTACTCTTATTGTATGTCTATTCTTCTACTTCATGAATGAGCTACCCGGAACAAGTGGATGGGTATGGCAGAATGACAAACCTGTTGCAGTCCAGATAAGAGACTATTTGCATGGACTTGGGGATGCAAAAGCGAGAAAAACAGCTCTATGGGGATACTTCAAAAACTTTCAGAGCATGATGCAAGCAAGAGAGAGAATTCCCCAGTCTCTCATTGAGAAATACAAGGACTCAGTGTGCTTTATGGTTGACACTGATCAGTGCCTAATGGAGGCAGTGGAGCCAAGGACTGTCTGGATCATGCCCATGGGGTATGAAGTGGATGAACAGATAGTGGAGCTGCATGTTCAACACATGCTAAGTCAGCCCAAAGATCCTAAGGCAGAAAGGTTTGGAACCTTTGAGGAGCTGAGTATAAAAATACATGTAGAACTCAGGGAACCTGAGATTAAAAGAAAGGTGAGAAAAGAAGTAGAGCACATTGCTCAAGGCCTAGGTATCTCAAAGGAGGCACTTGATGCCAGCCGGGAAAAGAGGAGGAAGGCTGAGGAAGAAGAGACAAGTAAAGAAAGTGCTCCGGTTGAAACTCCCACCCGGACCAGATCATCAAAGAGACCTGCACCTCCCACAACCAAAAGTTCAAAACTGGAAGTCCAGGCATCCGGTAAGAGATCCAAGACAAAAGCCACAAGGGCTTATGGAAGCCAAAAGGATGAAGAGGAAACAGAATCAGATGAGGGAGTAAGAGAAGTAAAGAAACAGAAGAAGAAAGGATCCGGTAAGCCCTCCACAGGCCAAGACAAGGAGGAAATGGCAGAGGTAACTGTTGAAAATCCCACTCTGTCACTAGAGAGCATAATCAAGTCGGTCACGGTGGATGGAAACCTTCAACCAATGACTGAATCATATGATGACTTCAGTGAGGCCGACCAAAAGACTCTGTAGGAGGCCACAGTAAAATATCTTAACATATATAACAAGGCTTTCATTGAAATAATATCTCTTATTCCTAAAAGCCTAGAAAAGGAAATGGAAGTAAGAAAGAATAATGCTCATGCTAAAGATCTTGAGATCCGGGAGCAGATAGCTATTCAGCTATATCCTCAAATTGATCCCAAGACAATGAACATTATCTTCAAGGACTGCAAAGATGAGTTCAGAAGCAAAGCCAGGATGAATCAACTCATGCTTGGTGAGACTGACAAAGTGGCCCAAGAAACAGAAGAGATCCTCCGGAAGGCCTTCAAAAGGTTCAATCTTCCTGTTGTAGAGGACTTAGGTGCAGAAACAGCTGCTGATTTGGAATCTTCTGTTCCGGAAAAAGTGAGCCCTGAACAGACAAATATCTCTCCTCCGGTTTCCCCTACAATCTCCGGATCCAAAGAAGAAGAGCAATTACAGGAGAAGGAAGCAGTGGTGAAAGACAAAGAGGTTGACAGTTCTAAGACTGCAGAAGAGAAGAAACATCTGTCTCTGGCAAGAGACACTGCACAAACTGTTCAACAATTTTTGAGCAAAGAAACTCTAGAGATTGATGAACCGGAGCTTCTAAAAGGCCCATTTGATTTTGACTCTCTCTCTCCGGTACAAACAATGAAGATAGCTTCATTTGCAAATGCCAAGGCAAATGAAAAGCTCCTGAAATCTCATATGGAAGACTGTGAGTTGATAGAGGCTGCTTCCGGAGTACTTGTAAAGATTATGCCATCAATCCAAATAGATCCGACAGCCTCCACTTCCGGTAATCTAAAAACCTTAGTCAGCAGTGTTGATACACATTTTGATTCTCTAGAAAAATCAGCTGAAGAAAAGGTCCGGAAGGAATTTTTGGATAAGAGATTTTCAGAGATATTAGAATTAATCTCCAAAGATAGGAAGATTGTAAGCATTGGAATAAAGAGCTTAGAGAATGCTCTTAAGGATGGCGGTGACATCTATAAATTTTGCATATCCTGGTCAAAGGCAACAGCAGGATTTGACAAGAAAATAAAAGAGGAACAGGATAAGCTACAAAGCTTATCTCAAAGTTTTGATCCTCTCTCTTCCTCTATAATAAATCAAGAATGTCAGACTATTGCAGTCTTGAATGAAATAAAGAATCTTGAAAAGGAAAGAAAGAACATCACTAACCGGATGGGAGAACTTAGAAGGATTATAATCCCTAAGTTGGAAACTATGCATGAGGCCATCAGTGATGCTCAGACCACCGCCCAAACAAAAGATCCGACAGATCTCAAGCGGGCAGAAGCATTTGCATTTTTGTTAAGTGGTCACATTTCAATTTTGGACAGAATGAAGCAAAGTTGGGCTACAGAAATGATTCAATTGCAGACATCCTTTGCAGACATTCTTCAGTATATGTAAGTATGTAAATATGCGGCTATGTATAGGAAATTTTTGAAAATTTTGGTGTGCGGACCCTACCCTTTGCCATTGATGTCAAAGGGGGAGTGAGGAGCAGTGAAAAATGAGGAATCCAACTAAGGGGGAGTTCCGGAAATTGTATATAAAGACAGAGCATCAGCAAAGGGGGAGCATAGTGAAAACACTTAGTCATTTTTCACTAAGTGTTGCCATCAATGCCAAAGGGGGAGATTGTTGGCAAGAGACACTATATGGATTCATGGTTGTTGTCATTGATGGCAACAAAGGTCATCCCACATATCCGCAAGTCATGATGTGTCTCTACCGGAAGTCAGAATAAAGAATGTTGTGGTCCGGTGAAGAAGAACAGAGCATGTGGCAAGGTCCGACAGATTGGTCCGGACCTCTCAGAGGAAGTGTCTTGGTACAGTGCGGATTTGGGGAAGTCAAGAGGACTACCTTTAGTGGTATATTCCAAGGATTTAGCCTCCGGTGATGGACAAGGAAAAAGATATGAATGGTTGAGTACCAGATTCCTGAGAGACAGTGAAAACAGAGGAAGAACTGACTGGCAGAGTATCAGACTGCTTTCCGGATGGGTTACTGTTGATGACAGAGGTTGTGAAGGCATGAATCATGTTTGGCTGACATGATTAATGATATCTACAAGTATATGCTTGATCCGCATTGCTTGGTGAGGAAGGATTCAGCCGACAGAATGAGAGCTTGTAAGAAACTAGACTGTTCCGGATGCCGACTAGAAAGGTGATGAAATTACTTGTGCGGATATATATAGAGGATGGATTTAGTTGTGAAGAGTGTGTTGATGTGGTGTTACATGCGAATAAGTCCAGATAAGAGCAGAGGTAGCAAAAAGGATCCGGTATGTGAAAGATAGCAGAATAAAGAACAGAGGAAAGATGAAGTGCAGCAGATCAGTGTACTGAGCCTAACCGGAACTGAACTCCAGCATATGCAGATGCTTCCAATCAGTTCAAGACTGTGATTCTCATCACTTTGTAGACAGTGTGTCTTCTTGTAGGCAGTGGGCCTCTTGTGAGCAGTGTGCTCGGGCAGTGAGCCCTAATTGGCAAGTGCCATTTTTGTAATTTCCTATTCTTCTAACAGAGAATAATTTTGGGTTAATCACCCCGTGGTTTTCTCCCTTAACAGGGTTTCCACGTCAAAAATACTGTGTCATATGTTTCTTATTTCATGGTTAATGTTTTTGTTTGATTTTATGCTGCATCAATTAAAAGGAAAGTTCAATAAGGGAAATAATTAGGATAACTGATTCACCCCCCCTCTCAGTTATCAACAAGTTACAAGATTCTAGGGGAGTCCTCTAGTGTATGCAAGGTACTTGAGGCCCAAGTCCATGAATAAGGGTTTCCCAATCAGCTGACACTCAACCACTCATGTCATGGTGACCCAAGGGTCTTGGAGGTCTCTATTGCTTGGAGGTGAGAGGATCCTTCCTTTAAAGCTATCTTTCGAATCGTAATGCTTATATACCATGCTAGAACACGTAGTTGAGGTTGTCCCTTGGAGTGATAAAATCCCCAAGCATGACTCCTAAGAAGAAACTAGTCTCTTGTTTTTTATCCCCAAGATCGCACTAGGCGTGAGGGGAGAGCATACACAAGAAAAGTAACCCCTTCAGGTTAACACTTAAAAGCATGAAAATGCCCACAAGTAGACTTTTGATCCCCAAGATCACCCTAAGGTGTGAGGGGAGAGCATACATCTACAAGTGGACCAAGAGAAGCACACAAGTTTATTAACCTTCTAACTAATTTAGTGCGACTGTACTAGTGAGAAAAAAAAGTCTTCTAATAACGAAAACCTATAATAAATCAGTTAGTAGTTTAAAAAAATGTCTTTGACTTGCCTCTTTTACCCACACAAATGTGTCAGTACCCTACACAAATCCTAGATGGCACCAAAATAGAGAAAAAAGGTGCTAAAATAGAACCTTAAGGCACTAAAACATAATTAAATGGTGTTGACAATCAGAAATAAGGTACTAAAAAAGGAAAATAAAGCGCTAAAATTTTTAGATTCTATGATAAGATAGACAACTGACAAAAAAATTAGAATGGTGCTCAAAATAAGGAACAAGGTGCTAATCACCTACATGGCACTAATAAATCTGAAAATGGTGCTAAAATTTTTACGTGTCTTACCTCAAGCTGACTGGTTCAGTCATCCTATTCTAAGTGTTGATGGCACTAAAATGCAAGGATTCCACAAACCTGCTCAAAAAAAGATGAAAACTCAAGATAAATAGGTTATTAGGGTTAGAGTGTTTCAAAAACCCTGTCAAAGAAAAGCATAGGTTAGATCATGAGGAAAAACCAATTAGTTTATAGAAAAATGACCTAGGATCATATAAAAACTTTTTAATGTATTCCTAACCAAATTTTTCCATTAGGATCCCCTGTACTTGTCACAATCTGATAAAAATAGAGAGCTAAAAAACACTAAAAAGTGCCAAAATGTTTGAAAATGACTTAAAATTTTTCCTAAGCTTAAGAAGCTAAAGAAAGAGTCATGAGAATATGACACTAAAACAGTCAAAAATGACACTATTCTGCTGAAAGATGGTGCTAAATCGACAAGTTATAGCACTAAAAATCCTTCTTGCTCAGATCATTTAAGAAATACTCAAACAAAAAGGTTAATTTGGGACCATAAGGTCCCACCAGATGTGCCAAATGAATATGAGAAATTTTTTAGAATTAGGTAGAACAACTGAGAGGGGGGGTGAATTAGTTGTTCAAAAACTTTATCATTTGCAACAATATCACTTAGAACTAATTAAAACATTTAAAGCATGAGTCATCAACACATGGGTAGAAACAAATAAACACAGATGACACCAAGATTTTTGACATGGAAACTCAGGTAAGGGAAAAACCATGGTGGGGGTTAACCCACAAAGATTATACTGTATTAAAATTATTACAAATGGGAATGCATGTGCATTCGGGCTCATTGCTCAAAAGAAGGCTCGCTGCCTACAGAAGGTTCAATGCCTATAGAAAGTAGATTACAATGTGTTTGAACTAATAGTTAGCATCTACCAATGCAAAGATTTAGTTCTGGTTAAGCACAAAATACTGACTTGATACACTTCATCTTCACTTTACCCTTTTTACTACTCTACTATCATCCAAACCTCAGATCTCTATCCTTTTCACATTTTACTCCATTATCACTATACACACACACACACACACACCTAAATCATTCAAATCCATCGGCTATATATCCACATCCTAATCTTCAACCACTTTTCAGTCGACTTCAAGAACACTTAGAACTTTATTGAAGATTCTGCTCTGTCAGCTAAATCCATGTACAACTTGTAACAAGGACCAAAACTTGCACTCACAAATCATCACAAATTGTCCAACCAACAACTTCCATACATCCAGAACCAAGATCAATTACAAGGTCGGCCTATTCTTCTTTTGTCTGCTCTGTCAAACTGTTAACTTGATACTCAGATGCTAATAACTTTTGAATCCTTCATCACCAAAGGCCAAAACTCTAGATTTAGATTATCCTGACAATGTTTATGACTCCCTTAGATCTGTAGAAAACTCTAAGTTATAGTCAGAGAGATCCAAACCAAAATACCAGACCCTGTCGCCTGCTTTGTTTATGACTTCCCAGACTTAGATAAATTCTTATTCTAACTTCTGGTATGAACAAATTGTGTTATGTGGATGGGTGCAATAATCTTAGTTGCCATCAATGACAACACCTATCATGCACAGTAGTGTCTGTTGCCAACAATCTCCCCCTTTGGCATTCATGGCAACACTTAGTGTAAAATGACTAAGTGTCAGTGCTACTCCCCCTTGCTTTGTACACTTTCTTTCAACTATTTCCTAAGCTCCCCCTATGCTAGATTTTTCATTTTTCACTGCTCTTCACTCCCCCTTTGACATCAATGGAAAAGGATGGGGTCCACAACCCAAAATTCTTCCAAAAATTCTGTAAATAATGCTACATATGTACAACCAATCATTAAGTTATATTTACATGAACTTGAGAATGTTTACAAAACTATTTTTTAATTGTTCAAGTTCAGAGGCCCAAGTTCTTTTCATGCCATCCAAAATTGAGATGTGTCCAATTAGTAGAAATGCATATTCTTTTTCCTTTGTTAGATCTGAAGAATCACTTGTCTAAATTGCAGTCTGAGCTTCTAATAAGGCATTATACATTGTCTCTAATTTGGGGGCAATCAATCCCTAGAGCTCACACATTCTCTTCATGATATTACCCTTTTCTTTAACAAGCCTCTTTATCTCATCAGTCAAGTTGATTACTTGACATCCCTAACTTATAGGAGAAACTGTTAGAGGATCAAAATTTTGAGATAGATTTGACAACTTCTGTTCTTGCTCTTTTATCTTCTTCTCAATATCCTCACTCACTTTGGGCTAGGATAGAAAAAACTTGTATATATCACCTCCATCACTTAGAACATTTTGAATATTCTTTATATTGATACCAAGTATCATTCTATCATTCCTTATTAGGCTCTTTATTTCACTAAACTTCTTATACAAAAATTCATTTCTGACTTTAGTCTTTGCGGACTTCTCAAAAGACTCAAAATGTGTACTTACTAAATTTACAAGATTCTTCAGATGTCTAGAGGGAGAGTCAGATGGGTTCTTTTGGAGGGTTGGTATTATCTTCTCCAATACTCCAGTTGCAAGGCCTAGAAGCTCACTATCCTAAATGTGAGATTTCAACATCTTTTCTCTTGCCTTGGTTGTGTAAAAGATGTTATCTTCATTATGTGAACCAGAGAGAGAGCATCTAGATTGATCGGTCCTTGAAACAACTTTGGTTCATCAAACACAAGTATTTCTTTACTTAGGAGACCTTTTACTACATCTGCAGTGTCTCTTGCTACAATTCCTAAACCACCTTTCTTCCCTTGAGATTTCTCAGCATCAGAATTTATTTGTGTGGGTGCATTAATATTTGCACCATCTTCTTTTGCCTTGCCTTCTTTACCCTTTTCTTTCTCTTCCTCTACTTTTTCTATATGATCTGTAGGGGGGATATTTTCTTTGTCTTCACCACTTGCTACCTATTCTGGAGGGCTTTGAGTAGCAATATTGTCTTCTTTTCTGGATTTACCAGGTGGAGTTAGAGTATCTCCTGCTTCATCAGTTTTATCTACCATCTCTGTGTCTTCTTTGTTTATTTTCTCCTCTTCCAGAACACAGGAGTCATCAACTCTAATTTGTTTCTCACTAACATTTACTTTTTCAACATCTAGAATGGATTAATCAATCCCATCATCTATCTCCTCATAGGTTTGTTTTGGAGGATTTAGAGTATCACTTTCGTCATCATTTCCTTTCTTAATCTCTTCTTCTGGAGCTTCTTGTTCTAGAACTGAAGGATTGTCTTCCTCAACTTGTTCCTCTAAAAGAATATAGTATTTATCTTTATCAAGGACATTCCTCAAAATTTCCTCTATTTCCTTTGTAACTTCCTTAGTTTCACCAAGCATTATCTTGTTCATTTGGATCTTACTTCTAAATTTCTCCTTAACTCCCTTGAGGATTTTATCTTCTTCCCTTCTGGTCATTACTAGACATAGGGTGGAGAGGACATATTCTCCAAGTTCTAGATCTTTAGCCTTGGTCGCTTCCTTCCTCATTTCTAGTATTTTCCTTAAACTTTTAGGAAGTTCTTGTAAAATTTCTAGTAGAGCTGTATCGAGTTTATTCAAGTATATGATGGTGGCATCTTCCAAAATTTTATTATTTGCTTGATCAAAATTATCATAATAAACTTTGACAGGCTTTAGATTTCCATGAACAATAATTGTTTTTACAATTTCATCAACTGTCATAGCAACCTTACTAATTTCTTGCTTTTTACTTACCTTTTTACTTCCGAAAGGTTGATCGTTAGAAGCCTTTGAAGTCTTGTCTTTCTTGGATCTTATCTCTTTAACTTCTTCATCTATATATGTCTCTTCATCATCTTTTGTGCTCACATAGGTTCTTGCATCCTTTGTTTTTTTTCTCTTACTTCTTTCACTGGTTGGTCTGTCTTCTAGTTTTATAGGTTTAGGAGGAACAAAAGAAGCAACAGAGCTTCTAGTAGTCCTTGAAGTGGAGGATGGTTCCATTGAAGCATCTTCTTGTTTCTTTTTATGCCTTTCCTTTTTAGCTTTTTCACTTCTTTCTCTATTTTGCTTCACTACTTCCTTGGTTAGTTCAATGCTCTCAGTATACTTTTCAACTTGCTTCTGCACTTTCCTTTTGGTCTTTGGCTATCTGGGCTCCACATGCAATTTTAGACTTAGCTCCTTGTATGTTCCAAACCTTTCCATAGATGTGTCTTTTGATTTTCTTAGGAGGTATTAAGCATATATTTCCAAAACTTTCTCATCAACCTCATAGCCCATTGGCATAATCCATATGGTTTTGGGTTCCATGGCCTCCATCAGGCATTGATCAATGTCAACCATAAAGCATATTTCATTCTCATATTTCTCCACAACTTAGGCATTCTCTCTTGCATGCATCATAATTTGAAAGTTTTTGAAGTAACCCCAAATCACTTTCTTTTAAGCTTGGGAATCACCAAGGCTGAGTAGATAATCTTTTATTTTCCATGCAACTAGCCTGTCATTTGTCCAGTGCACACTTTGAACTCCAGGCACTTCATTCATAAAATAAAAGAACAAACATATAATCAAGGAACCATACTGGAAGGAATTTTTCTTATCTTTCTTTATTTTGTTTAGATTTTCAATCAACTAATTTTGTAGTAGCTCACATAGGTCATAATCAACATTCTCCTTCAACATTTGATAGGCTACATATATTGCAGTTCTAGAGATAGAATTTTCCCTGCTGGAGTGGTAAATCTTGTACCCAATCACCATGGAGGAAAATTTAACATCCGGTCCTATAATATCATTGATGGTCATTTCCCTTTTGTCAAACATAGCACTGGTAACATCAGTCACTATATAGTTTTTCTCGGCTTTCAGTATGGGTAATCCACCAGTTGAATTTAACCTAGTTACAATCTTGATAACATCCTTTGTAATCTTAAATGGTTTCAATAGCCATATGAACTCATCATGTATTCATATCAAGATATATCAAACCCATTCATTCTCATAAAATGTCAGAAATCTGATGACTTGCAAAAAATGTTTGCTTTCTAGGGCTTTGTATTCTAGTTTCAACTTATAGGTATCATCCCTTAGGTAGTTGTTAAACAAATCCAAGAGTTTTAGGTTTCCAAATTCATCAATTCTATAGTGGATGTATGCCCTAATATCCTCAACATGCAGTATGCCATATGGAACCCCAAAAAATGCACCTAATAGTTCAACTTCAACTAATTTGTATGGATGATTCTTAAAAATTGGTTGAGGCCCTTCAGTTACATCAAAAACTAGAGGTGTAGCCATCTCAACTAATTTTAGATTCAAGGCTTTACAGAGTACCTTTTTCTTCTGCGGGGTTAGGGTTGATCAATTGCTGGTTGAATTTGCTCTTCGTGCTTCAATTTCTAGATTTACAGCTCAAATGCACTTCTTCTTGTTTCCTTCGAATACCAAGTGACCTTTTATCCTCCACAAAACCTAATTTGGCATTGTAATAAATGTGTTGCCCTAACTACATCGAGTTACTCTATTTTTGAATAGTTCTTCATGAATCATTCTGTGAATTTCCATATCAACATCTCTTCTTTCAGAAATCCTTCCAAAGTTTCTAAAACAATTAAAAATATCTTCTCTCATTGTGCCATATCCAGGCACCTACTTACTAGCTGGGGAAATTTGATTTTCAATGCAGCTCCCCCTGAGCCAGAGCTCCAAATTCAATTCTTGGAGGAATTATTAGCACTGGATTCCACTGTGGACCTATTACTATTGTTCACAATTGTTTTCTTGACCCATGTCTTGTTCATTTCATTCTAGATATCATTCACATCAATTTTTTCTTTGCCTTTGTCTTGTATTTACTCATCTGGTTTTCTGTTTATTGGACCTCTTCTTTCATTATTTTTACTTATGTAGAATCTTGCAATATGACCAGATCTATTGCAGTTAAAGTAAACAACATTTCTTTGCTTATATGCATGATTTCCTCTTGATTTGCACTAATTAGCCATGTGTCCATATCCATTACAAGTAAAGAAGTAACCATTGAAAGTGTTGTCATTTTCTCTAGAGTTATTCATTATGATACTTTTGCATTCATTTGATCTATGGCCATACCTCTTACACTTGAAGCATTGGCCAGAGAAGGATAGACCATTTTGATTTACTCTACTTTTGTACTAAGTACGTCTATGACCAAATTTATTGCAATTAAAACAATTTCCATTAAATGATGGATATCTTTGAGCATTAGGCTATCTTATTAGAGGTCTTCTAGGTCTATTTCTCCCATTCCTTGGTTGAAATTTTCTTTTTCTGGATATGGAGCTTTCACCTTTCTCATAGCCAAGACCATGCTTGTCATTAGCCTTTTTCTATCCTTCAAGCATTGCTTCAAGTTTAGCTGAGCTTATCTTGAATTTCTCCTTGCATTCATTTGCAACTTCTAGGTCATTTTTGAGATTGACAATTTTCCTTTCAAGTTCTCTTTCATTATCTTTACTTTCTTGTATGTCAGACTTTACATGGTCAGCTACTCTATCCAATCTATAGCATTCTTTAGTTCTTTCTTTTAGAGTTTGATTCAGGTCTTCTTCAATCTTCTTCCTTTGCTCAATTTCTTTGGTTAGCCCCATTGCCCCAAATTCCACCTCAATTTTTAGAATAGCAACTTCTTTTGATAGATTCTCACACTCCTTTGCCTTTTCTTCCAAGGCTTCATTGATGCTATTATCTTCAATTAAAATGGATAACTATAGAAGTAGCTCCTTTCTCTTTTCCATAGATTTATTTAATTTATCTTTTAACATTTCAATGGTATCATCAACATCTTTAAGCTTATCTTTTAGGTTAGATACTTCTGATTTAGACCGACCAAGATATTCTAGGGCCAACCGAAGTTGATCTTTGAGTGAACCCATTAAAACTCCTTCCAAGATATTTCCTTAAGATGTTAGGCTTCTTTCAAGGAACCTTGCTTCGACACCAATTGTTAGTATTAGGCAGAACAATTGAGAGGGAGGGGGTGAATCAGTTGTTCAAAAACTTTATCATTTGCAACAATATCACTTAGAACTGATTAAAACATTTAAAGCATGAGTCATCAACACATGGGTAGAAACAAATAAATACACATGAAACCAATATTTTTGATGTGGAAACCTGGTTAAGGGAAAAACCACGATGGGGGTTAACCCACAAAGATTATACTCTATTAAAAGTATTACAAATGGGAATGCATGTGCATTCAGGCTCACTGCCCAGAGCTCACTATTCAAAAGGAGGTGCACAGCCTACAGAAAGAAGATTACAATGTGTTTGAACTGATAGTTAGCATCTATCAATGCAAAGGTTTAGTTTCGATTAAGCACAAAATATTGACTTGATACACTTCATATTCACTTTACCCTTTTTACTGCTCTGCCATCATCCAAACCTCAAATCTCTATCCCTTTTGCATTTTACTCCATTATCACTATACAAACACACCTAAATCATTCAAATCCATTAGCGATATATATCCGCATCCTGATCTTCAACCACTTTTTAGTCAGCTTCAAGAACACTTAGAACTTTATTGAAGATTTTGTTTTGTCAGCTAAATCCATGTACAACTTGTAACACAGACCAAAACTTGCACTCACAAATCATCAATCAAGTCAGCTACTATCACTGATCATCACAACTTGTCCAACCAACAACTTCCATACATCTAGAACCAAGATCAATTACAAGGTCAGCCTATTCTTCTTCTATCTACTCTATCAAACTGTTAACTTGATACTTAGATGCTAATAACTTTTGAATCCTTCATCACTAGAGGCCAAAACTTTGGATTTAGATTATCCTTACAATTGTTATGACTCCCTTAGATCTGCAACAAACTCTAATTTACCACCAAAGAGATCCAGACCAAAATACCAAACCCTATCACCTGCTCTATTTCTGACTTCCCAGACTTAGATAAATTCTGATTCTGACTTCCAGTATGAACAAATTGTGTTATGCAGATGGGTGGAATAATCTTAGTTGCCATCAATGACAACACCTGTCATGCATAGTAGTGTCTCTTGCCAACAAAATTAAGAAATCATGAAAAACATGAAATAAGTCAAAATAAGTAGATTATTATACCTTCCAATGCTTCCTAACTCCTCACTCCTTGATAGGGTTGAGGAACTTGCACCCTTAAGTCTCTAGCTCTACTTAAACTAGTATTTGCAATGTGAAATGCTCTCTATTTCAATGCAAAACTCACTACAACCTAGCTCTAATGGAGTAAATGGAGAGAAATGTTAACATAATAAACTTGCTCTAAAATTGGATGATGAAATGGCTTGTGGAGGCTTGTATTTATAGGAAAATTTGAGGGGATTTTGATCCAATGGTGGAGATTGATTGTTGAGATAAATGGATGAGATTGATTGTGAGATAAATGGATGAGATTGATTGTGAGATGGAGGGCTAGGATTTGATCATCAAAATTGGATGGTGGAGAATAAAAATGAATCTTTAATTTATTTTGAAGAGGACATAGCATTTAATGTGATTTGGATGTGTGAGAAAATTAAAAATTAATTTCCTTGGGATGAGATGGAATTAAAATTTTCATTTTATGTGGGAATGTGAAGGTCATGTGACACATGCACATTTTTGGGGAATTATATTTGTAACCTAAAAATGTGGAAGATGTTTTAGCATGAAAATGGCAAAAAATGAGTTGGAGGGGCTATGTATTTTTTATAATTTGTAATTTATGGGTGTGGGAGAAGGTGTTAAGCATGATTTGACCAAGTTAATAACAGTGACTAGCTTAGTTAATGTGGCTGGAAAAAAATAGTGAATGAGCTAATTAAGGTTTAGGATTAATTAAATAATGATTTATTTAATTAATCAAGGTCTAGGGGTCATGTAGGCTAGGGTAGCTAATTAAATAATAGTCATTTAATTAACTAGGTTAGGTGTAGGCTAATTAGTAGGGTAGATTAATTCGATAAGTATGATTCATCTAATTAATTGGGTTTAGGGAAGTGGACAAATTAACTAAATGAATATTTGACATATTTATTTAATTAATTGGAATGATGTTAGTAAGGTGTGAATGTTGAATTAATTAAATTAATTCAGTTTTAGGAGTTAATTGATGAAGGATGAATGGATGGTTTAGGTGTTGTGTAGGATAATTAATTAATTTTAATTAATTAGATGAGAAATCAGTGGTATGGATGATGTTGGAGGGTGGTCAAAGGGTTGAGACATTTTTAGGTGTATATAAAAGACTTAGAAGAAAAGCTAAGGACTTAGAAGGAAAAATTACATTATTGACAAAGTTCTCTTTTTGAGAACTAGTTCAAAAGTTCTAAAGTTCACTGATTCACCGACTGGGTGACATATGGCAGAAATGAAGAAAAACTTAGCATTTTTGTTTAAGTTTCTCTTTGTCAGTAAAGTTCTCTTTTTGATAGCTAGTTCTTAAGTTGTAAGATTCACCGATTCACCAACAACAAAGGGAGAATTGAAAGTTTAGTATTTCACTGATTTATTGACAGGGTGACAAGTGGCTCTCAAAGTCAAAGGTTCATGGTTTGACCAATTCACCAATAGAGAGAAAGTGTTGAAGAAAAAGACTTAGTTGGGAGAATGACTTAGTCAAGGAAGCTCTTATTTATTGAACTAGTTTAGGAACTTAGATATTCTCCAATTCACCAACTAGGCAGTAAAGAGCTCAATGAGCAATTTTTGTAGTTTGAAGGATTTGCCGATAGAAGGCAAAAAGCAAGAGAAAAGCAAATTTCATGGTTTAGGAAATTTTTTGATAGAAGGCAAAAGCAATAGAGAAGGAAATTTCATAGAAAGAACATTTTTCTAATAAAGCAGACATATACCAATGTTTGAAGAAAGAGATTTTTGCCGATAAGGTGGAAATAGTTTGAGATTTAGGAAAGATGATTTTCACTGACAAAGGGTTGAAAGTTAGTTTTTGCAAAAGGTGACTTTTGCCAATAAAGGGAACAAAGGTGATAGTTTGAAGAAAGTGGATATCTCTGATAAGAAGGATAAAGAAGATCAAAGGGCAAGGTTTGGAAAAAGAAGAAATCATCGAAAAGGGCAAAGGGACAAAAGTTTGAAGAAATGAACTTTTGCTGATAGAAGCAATAAAAGCCAATGTCTGAGAAATAGTAAAAGAGTCATTAGAAAAGGAAATCAATAATTTGTTTAAATGGCTAGATTAGGTAAGTTTTCATTGGGTAGCTCTGATGTGTTTGTTAATACTTCCTATTTTCCATGTTACTATTTTTGCAACTACCATATCTCAAAGGTTTTTATGTTGGCAATTGAGTTTCTTCTCTGCATAGAGTTTTTATGGAATCATTATGCAATTTCTTCTTAGAAAAATATTGTTTAGAATTTGTTGTGTAGTTTCTTCTCAGCAAAGTACTGTTAAGATTTTATTGGAGTAGTTTCTTCTCATCAAAAATTTGTTAAGGATTAGTTGAGCATTTTCTTCACATTGAAGTATTGTTCATATTTTTTTGAGCAGATTCTTATCATGTAGATTTTGTTGAGAATCTGTTAGTAGTTTCTTCTCATGCAAATGTTAAATAGTGTGTGCTATTCTTCCATAAGAAATAGGAGAGTTAATGTTCTCTATGCACATCACATGTGATATTGTTAATGAGAATAATGGAAGTAATAACACTTTAAGTGTGTATTACAGAAGAGTGTTTTGTGAATGATTTGAAGAGGTCCATCTGAGGTTAGAATAAGAACCAAATATCTACATATTTGAATTGGTAAATATTCAGAGGTTGGTGCTCAGATCAGGGGATTGTAGTCTCCTTAGAATTGGTGTTCTTAAATCAAGGATTTGAAGATTCCTTAGAGTTGGTGCTCTTAAATATTGTAATCGATGGTTTTATTTATGAGGCTGGATTAGGATGATAGATCCTAGTAGTATTTTTTCACCGTGGTTTTTCCCACACTGGGTTTTCCATGTATATTTGGTGTTCATGGGTGCAGGCTTTATTAGTGTTGATTTTACTACATTGAAAGTTAATTTATTTTGAATACTAGAGGGTTGATGTTTTATGTTTTATTGATCTATTGATTCACCCCTCCTTAGTAGATTGTGTGTGTTCTAAAAATTGGTATCAGAGCCAAGTTCCTTGAAGAGGCTTAATAGCTAAAGGTTGATCTAGGAGATTGAACACATGGCCAGTAAAGATGTATCTCACTCAAACAAAGCACCATTGTTTCATGGAATGAATTATGTGTTCTGGAGCATAAGGATGGAGACATACCTAATATTAATAGGGTACAATGTATAGGAATCTATTTTGGATGGTTATACTGCTCCTCAAACTCCTCTAATGGACTAGGTGGGTAAGATGGAATGTGAGAATAATTCTAAAGCAAAAAATGGAATTTTGTGTGGTTTAGCTAACTCTAAATTTGTGAAAGTAATGCAATGAAAGTCTGCCAATGAAATCTGGGTGAAGCTTTAAAGCATATATGAAGGAGATACAAAGGTGAAACAAGCCAAGATGTAGACCTCTAAAGCAATATTTCAAAGCCTAAAAATGTGAAAGGAAGAAAAGATTGTTGATTACATACTTAGAGTTGATGAAGTTGTGAATGCTATGATAGGACTAGATGAAGAAGTAAAAGAGCAAGTGATTGTTTAGAAGGTACTTAAATCTCTACTGACTAGGTATGATGCTAAAGTCTCTACTATAGAGGTAAAAGATCTTAATAAAATAATTGTTGATGAGCTACATGGTATTTTTACTTCCTATGAAATGAGGACAACTGGTACTGAGAGATCCAAGAGAGAAGTTGCATGTAAGGCATCAAAGAAAGAAAAGAAAAAAGAGCCTGAATCTAAGACAAATGTGGAAGAGGCCAACTTCGTAAGAAGTCTGAGGAGAGGATCTAGAAAGTATAGAGGTAAGTTACCTTTCAAATATTTTAATTATGAAAAGGTTGGTCACTTTGTTGCTAAATGTCCATTAGTAGGAAAAGATAAAAGTGATGAACATGAAACCAAGAATAGTAACACACAATTCTATCCAAAGAAGAACAATCAAAAGAATTTTTAGAAGAACAAAAAGATTCTTTACATAAAAAGTGACTATGATTCCTCTAAAGGAAGTTCTAGTTTAGAAGACAACAATGAAGGTTGTTCTGAGGCTGGAGAAAATAAATTCTCGTTTATGACAGTAGAGTCTACTATTAAAGATTAGACATTACTGATCTAGGAGACCTTGAGAATGAAGAAGGTGAAGTAGAATTGGAAGGAGACCTAGTATGTGCCTTACAAGAAATTGAGAAACTTAGGAAGAAAAACTCAAAACTGAAGCTACAAATCCAAGAAGATATGGTGTTTGAGAAACTTGTAGAATCAGAAGTGTTGATTGTTGATTTGAAGACACAAGTGGAAGAAGCTAGAAGAATAGAAGAGGTTACAAAATCTAAATTGAAATCTAAAATAGAAGTGTCTGAAGCTTGAATTTGATGTGATTTCTCCAAGAAAGGAATTAGAAAAGGCTAAGGATAAGATTGACCTAAGTCTAAAATTTGATAAGAGAAGTAACATGCTTGATGAGATGATCTATAATCAGAGATTTCTAAAGAGCATGGTCGGTCCAGGATTTGAAGAAGGTCAACATTCAAAGTCTAGTAATCCTCCTAAAGATATTGAAGAGAAGATGTAGAAAAAGGAAGATAATGGCTTCAAAAAAGTTAGAGATTTGAAAGAGAAAAGATTCAAAGGACTGCCTCCTACAAAACACTTTGCTAAAATTAGGTTTCCTCAATCCTTTTATGGCTATTGTTATTCGTGTAGTCAATATGGTCATAGGGCTTTTAGTTGTAGACTTATTCCTAGGAGAAGAACTAATTTCATTAGCCAAAATTCTTTTGCACCTCTAGGAGATTTTAGAATAGTTTGTTACAAATGCAATAACTACGATCAAATTGCAAAATACTGTAGAACAAATTTTATAAAATCTAACAAACTAGAAAGAAAGGAGAATGTTTCTACTAAGAAGGATAATGTGTCAGACTCTCTTGTCAATAAGGAGATGACAACTATGAAAGTTTGGAAGAAGAAGAAGGATGATCTGAAGAAAGAAGAGTCTCTAATAGTGTAGACTACATTTCATGCCAAGAGACAGAATCTATGGGTAATAGACAGTGGTTGTTCTAGTCATGTGATATGAGATAAAAGTAAGTTTCTATGCCTACAAGATCTAAATGGAGGTTTAGTCAAGTTTGGTGACAATACATCTGCCAAGATAGTTGGTAAAGGAACTCTTTGTATTGATGGAAACACAAAGACACAAAATGTCTACTACATCGAAGGACTGAAACACAACCTATTGAGTGGGAGTCAGATGTGTGACAATGGATATAGACTAACCTTTAATGCATAAGATTGTGAAATCAGGAAAGCAAGTTCTAGGATGTTAGTAGCTAAAGCAAGTAGAATAGAGAATAATCTTTATCTGTTGCAAGTATGTGCCTACCGGTGTTGTCATTGATGTCAACATATTTGTGTTGTCATTGGTGTCAACTGTGCTCTTATTTTGATGCTTGCTTGTGTTGAGATAATTGGTTTGTATTGGCTTACATAAGTGTTGAAGATAATGAGAAAGTG
The DNA here is from genome assembly GCA_027924645.1 of Cunninghamia lanceolata. Lineage (NCBI taxonomy): Eukaryota > Viridiplantae > Streptophyta > Pinopsida > Cupressales > Cupressaceae > Cunninghamia > Cunninghamia lanceolata. The sequence goes on from BSBN01001161.1 coordinate 2,134,587, forward strand.
TTCTTGGTATTGAGTTTCCAAGTTCTTTTGAGAAAATTTGCTCTCCTAGTGGAAACAGTGTGTTGCAGAGTATCTTGGCTTGCAGAAGAATAGTGCAGTATTCTGCTTTGTATATCTTGTATATTAAATATCCTTGTCTGCAGTTTGGAAGTGATGTTGAAGGATGTCTATAGTTGCTATATTTCAAGTTTGAACCTTTAGTGTGAAGATTTGCGCAAGTTATGTTCACCAGAGTAAAAACTATTTTTTTGTGCTTTTAGTGGTGACAGGGAGAATGTATTATGCTTTGCATTTAAGTCTTACTATCTACAGTTCTAGAAGTAAGTTTATAATGAGGATATCTGCCTTTACTTCAAATGGTTCATGATTTGGTGGTCCGCAAGTGATCTTTCTTTTATGATAGTGGCCAATAGTAATGTTCAAGTGCTCTGGTTTGAAGAATCTTATGGATAAAGTGTTTTGAGGTTGTACATATGTTCTTGGTGATTGTAACATGCTTTTGGAGGACTCTAGATTGTGTTCCTACCTTTTGATTGGTCTACAACATGTAATCCAGATTGTGCATGAAGCATTTTCTTAAAAGTCTTAGTGTTAACACCAGTCATGGCTGACTTGGTTGTTTTCAGTACTTGTGGTTATGCTTTGGAAGTTGTGATAGCATGTTGTTGCATGTAAGATTGCATTTGAGTCCTAGCTAAGAAGTGGTTTGGTCCACATTCATTCTTTCATTTTTATTAATCTATTTAGGTCCAGACCTATTTTTATGTATATGTGTTTGTCGACCTTGGAGATTGTTCCAATGGTTGATGATTATAATGCCAACCTTGATGATCATTCCAAGGTTGATGAATTGTATAAATATGTATAATAAAGTCATGAAAATGTATTTAAGTGTGAAGATGCGAAGATAAGTGTGAAGTAAAAAGCAGAGCAGAGCAAACGGTGTTTTTGTGCTTCAATGGAACTAAACTTTGGCATAGTGTAGATGCTGCTATCTAAGTCCACCAAATCTGGAAGTGAGCCACCCAATAGCAGTGAGTCACCCAATGGTAGTGAGCAACCCCATTGGTAGTGAGCCTTTTCTTTTGCAGTGAGCCATCTGGGCAGTGAGCCTCTAATTTTTGGTATTGTTATTTCATATTATATTGTGAGCTAACATTCACCATGGTTTTTCCCTTATAGGGTTTTTCATGAACAAATTTGGTGTCTCATGTGTTAAATGTATGAATGTGTTAAGTTTCTGATTTCATGCTTTCATGGTTAAATGCAATAACAATGATTAAGTGGTTGATGTTTTAATGGTTTTGAAATATTGGTTACAACAGATTTACCCCCCCTCTTAGTTATCTTTCCCTCTTCAACAATTGGTATCAGAGCAAGGGTTCCTTGGTAAAGAGACTAACAGCTTGAGGTAGATCTGAAATGGTGCATAGGAAGGAGTCACTAAATTTTGATGGAATGAATTATGCTCCAATGTATGAATGAAAAGTCATCTCATTTTTCTTGGTTATGGTGTTTGGAAAATGGTAGAAACCAAGTACATTCTTCCTCCAAATGGCCCAGCAGATGAAGATAAAATCAAATAGTATGAATTAAATGGAAAAGCTAGAGATGCTCTATTAAATGCCTTATCTAACACTGAGCTAGTGAAAGTTATGGATTTGGAGACTGCTTATGACATCTAGGACAAGTTGAAAATTTTATATGAAGGAGATAATTCTGTGAAGAATGCCAATTTACAAAACTTGAAGGTGAGGTATGAAGCCCTAAAGATGAGTGAAGATGAGAACATATCAATCTACATGCAGAAAGTTGATGAAATTGTCAATGGAATCAAAGGTCTTGGAGGAATTGTTAATGAGGATGAGGTTGTGCTGAAAATTCTTAGGTTATTACCTAAATCCTATAGTCACAAGGTGGCAGCAATTGAAGAGGTTATGAGTGTGAAAAAGATTTCAAAGGATCAATTGCTTAGGGAGCTTATAGCTTTTGAAATGAGAGAGTTTGGTGATGCTCTACCAAAGATTGAGACTACTTTCAAAGCCAACTTTTCAGCAAAGACTTCAAGAGCTCAAAAATATGTTGTGGAATGTGATGATGACTTAGATGAGGTTGAAGCCAACTTTATGGACATAATGCAAAGAGGATTTGGTAAGTTCAAAGGAAAATTACCATTAAAATTCTTTTCTTGTGGTAAGATTGGTCACTATGCATCAGAGATAATTGAGTTAGGTGAGAAGAAATTTGAAAGTAGACCTAGAGTCATGAAGAAATGATATATTGTCAGAGATCTTGATGATGATGGTGTAATAGATGATGAGTCTGATGATGCTAATACTAGTGCAAGCTAATGCTTATTTATTTCTATTAAAGAAGAACCTATGTTCATTAATCCTGCTAGCTGTGTGAAGGAAGATATACGAGTGGAAGAGAATGCTTTGTCTGTTTAGATTGAGAAGGACAATGACGAATGGATTATTGACATTGGATGCTCACATCACATGACTGGTGATAAAAGTAAGTTTATAATTTTGGAAAAGTATGATGGAGGACTTGTTAGGTTTGGAGATGATGCAACTGGTAAGATTTATGGAAAAGGATCTATTTCTTTTGATGGAAAGCATAACACATATGATGTTCTGTATGAAAAGGGTTTGAAACATAATCTTTTGAGTGTTGGTTAGATGTGTGAAAAAGGATGTGATCTAAAATTCAAGGATAATGGTTGCAAGATCATGGAAAGCTCCAGAACAATGATTGCTACTGGTAAGAAGACCAGAGGTAATGTTTATCATTTGAGAGGAACTAATGATTGTTGTTTGTTAGCTTAGACAAATGAGAGTTGGTTGTGGCATAGGAGGATATGTCATATCAATTTTGACAACTTGGTGAAGATAAGCTTAGTACAAGCTATGAGAGATTTGCCTAGGCTTGTGAAGCCTGCTAATACTATTTGCAAGGAATGTCAAATGTGCAAATAGACAAGAGTAAATTTCAAAAGTAAGGAACAATTTCTATTGGACTACTTGAGTTGGTGCATATAGATTTGCGTGGTCCTACAAGAATAAGAAGTCTATAAGGAGACAAGTATTTTATATTGCTTATTGATGATTATTCTAGAATGACTTGGGTTACTTTATTAAAGGATAAATCAGAAGCCCTAGAAGGGTTCAAGTTTTTCAAGGTAATGATTGAGAATGAGTTAGATTTAAGGATCAAGTGCTTAAGGTTTGATAGAGGAGGTGAGTTTACATCAAATGAATTCAACACAATCTATGAAGAACATGGGATAAAAAGATAGTTGTCTACTCCTAGAACTCCCTAGGAAAATGGTGTTGTGGAAAGGAAGAACCTGACAATTTAAGAGGTTGCTAGGTCAATGATAAAGGAGGCAAACCTACTAAAAGTGTATTAGAGAGAAGCTATACATATTGTTATCTAAATTCAAAATAGATTTCAAGTCAAAGGTAATGGTACTAAAACACCTTATGAATTGTGGTATGGGAGAATTCCTACAGTGAAATACTTCAAAGTTTTTGGAAGCAAATGTTATATCAGAAGAGATGAGTTAGGCAAGTTTGATGCTAGGTGTGATGAAGGAATTTTCCTTGAATATTCCACTAAGAGTAAGGCCTACCGGTGCTACAATAAGAGATTTAGGAAGATCCTTGAGAGTACAAATGTGAGAGTTGATGAAGACAGGGAAAGAATATCAGATCTAGAAGGCTATGAATTAGATGAACCTGATACTGCAAAGAATGAAGAAAAAGTTGAACAAATGAATAGTCAAGTTGAAGAAGAAAAATCTCCAGAAAAGACCCCCAGGTATGTAAGGATTAATCATTCTAAAGATCAAATTATTGGTGATAAAAGCAAAGGGTTATTGATAAGGAAAAGAGTTGTAGAGGAAGAGGTGAACTATTGTTTACTTTCACAGATTGAACCTAAGACTATAAATGAGGCCTACAAAGATGAAAGTTGGATAAAAATCATGAAAGAAGAGCTGATGTAGATAGAGAAAAATCAAAATTGGGAATTGGTCCCTAGACTTGCTAACAAGATTGTGATTGGAACCAAATGGGTTTTCAGAAATAAGATGAATGAAAATGGAGAAGTTGTAAGAAATAAAGAAAGATTGCTATGCAAAATATATTGTCAAGTTGAAGGCATAGATTTTGAAGAAACTTTTGCTCCTGTGGCAAGGATTGAAGAAAAAAGAATGTTTTTGGCATTTGCAGTACATAAAGACTTCAAAGTGTACTAGATGGATGTAAATTTTGCATTCTTGAATGGAGAGTTGGAAGAAGAGGTTTACATAGAACAACCAGAAGGATTTCAGTCATCAGACCAAGGTGGCATGGTATGCAAATTGAAAAAATCCTTGTATGGACTTAAGCAAGCCCTTAGAGCCTAATATGCAAGATTAGACAAGTATTTGTTACAATTAGGATTTAGTAAAGGTATTGCTAACAACAATCTCTATTTCAAAATAAATAATGATAAAATTCTGAATGTTGTAGTCATTGTTGATGATATTATCTTTGGAGGCAATGAAGGTATGTGTAAGAGATTTGCAGAGGAAATGCAAAAAGAATTTGAGATGTATATGTTTGTTGAAATGAATTTCTTTTTAGGACTATAGATTACTCAATCAGAAAATGGAATTTTCATTTCTTAGTCCAAATATGTGAAAGAATTGTTGAAGAAGTTTGGAATGGAGGATTCTAAGCCAGTATGTACTCTTATGGTAACTAGCTACAAGATGAGAAAGAATGATGAATCACCTAAGAATGATCAGAAAAAGTATAGGTCTATGATTAGAGGACTGCTTTATCTAACCCATACCAGACCTGACATAATGCATGCAGTGTGTCTTGTGGCAAGATTCAAGAAGATCCCAAAGAGTCACATGTGATGGTAGTAAAAATGATCATTAGGTATTTGAAAGCCACCTCAGACTATGGATTGTGGTATCCCAAAGATACTGATTTCACTTTTAGTGCTTATACAGATCTAGATTGGGCTGGAGATGCTGATGACGTAAATAGTACAAGTGGAGGTGATTTCTTCTTAGGTAATTGTACACTCAAAATTGTGACTTCAATTGCCTAGGGCTATCGAGTCAGATTTTGGCATGCACATGGACCCTTCCTTCCTTGCCATGGGGTGATCCACCACGTCACTGTCGCTCATGTGGAAGTACCCAATCAATAGGAGGTGAGACAAGGTGGGGGTTTGGCTCGTTGGAGAGCTGGACTAAGCAGAGAGCGATTGGAAAGTATTGTGGCCTTTGTTGTTGTCTATTGAGTTGTATGTTTTGTTTAATTGTTGTTGTAGTTGAGATAACCCTATGACTTGAAGGGTCACTAGTTTCTCTTCTCCTATTGGGGTTTCTAAGATTCCACCTCTGTGTGGTTAAATGACTATTTTCATTGATGTCCTCTTATCTTTGTATGCATTGAATAACTTCTTGTTCTACTTGGCATTATTTAGTTTCTTCTAACAACTAGAGGATGAATGGGTCTCCTTGTGGTAGATCAAATGTTTCTCATTGTGGTCTTGGATGGATCTCTTGGATCTCATCATAGATAGCCCTCTCTCACTCTCCTCTCACTCCTAAGCACATTTGTGAATGAGGATAGAGGTAAATGTGTGATTACTAACCTTAACTAGATCTAGCATTTTGACCTAAGGTTTTGTTGACCTAGGCTTTGACTTGTTTTTACTTTGTCATGGTATCGAGGGTTTTTTTGAATCATTTTAACTGTGGTTACCTCATGATGGAATCAAGGGTTTGCAATTTTGTCTATTCTATGGTTTCTATATGCATGCAAACAATATGATATGCAAAAAGATTTTTTTGGGTATTTTTAGTGTTTTTAGAAATAGAAAGTGCTTTTAATCTATGAAAGGGAAATATGTATGCAATCTAATATGATCTTTCTAATGCAAAGTTAACCTATGTTTTTTCTATTTTCAAATATTTAGAAGTAATCTAATCTAAATAAAAGGGAAAAATGCTTCTTCTAATGATCTAGATCTAGATCCAGAAATATGAAAGAAACTAATCTAACATGCAAGATCTAAGTATCAAGGAAAAAGCAATATTTTACTATTCCATAGAGCAAATTTGATTCTCTAATTACTATGAAATTGAATAAAATAGTGAAGGAACCTAAGAGAAATGAAGATTTGTGTGACTCCACTACCCTCAGTAATCCTTGATATTGGCAACCTCGAGTCATTTTATGGCAGTAGGTGATCCTCTTGATGACAAAACAATAGAAAGAAGCAAAAATAATCTTTGATGAAGCTTGTATGAGCTCAATGAGAGCTTTGGTTTAGCACAATGGCATATAATGAAGCAGTGCAACATTTCTTGGTTGAACAAATAAAGAAAAAGGCTCCTTCACCCTTTAACAGCATTTGAATGCTAAGTTGGAGAGCAAAAATTGGCAAAAGTTGTGTGCACAATGAATTTGCCTCCCTTTGTGCTTGAGGGAGGGGTGTATTTATAGGTTTGAGGAATGAGATTGATTGAGAAGTTAACTCAATTGATTGATGAGTTAACAAGGATTGATTGGGGAGTTCACTGGGTTGATTACCTAGTGAACTTAGTTGATTAGAGAGTGATGAAGCAAAGATTGCTTATCACTAAAGAGGAAATAGAGGTGGCGGAATGCATGAGATTGATTGAAGAGTTAATTTAAGATCAAATAGAGCTAATTATGCATGTGTGGGTGCATGAAATAGTTAACTCTATATTAGGCATAAAAAACCATGCAAATTGGAAGAAAAATAGGTGAAAATGGAGCAAAAACAAGTGAGAAACTTGAGTTTTTTCATGACTAGAAAAATACTAGGGTCGCCTCTTTTTCTAGTAGGGTCACTTGGGGGGCGACCCTAGGTTGTCTGGGGAGATCCAGACTAGACAGGGTCTAATGGGAAAAAATAGTTTGGAAGATGAAAGAAAAGAAGAAAAGGAGGGGTTCTGCTTCAATAAACAGGTCAGTCATGTGGAAGAATCCAAATCTCCACTTGTGTCTTTAGGATCTCTTGGGGGAGATCTAGAAATAATAGGGGGAGATTTGGATTGGTCAGGCAAAACTGAAAACCAAAAGTGGGAGATGGATAGGAAGACCTCTAGAAGGCTTCTAGGAGGTGCATAAGATGGAAAACACATGGGAGGGGTGAAAACTCACCTACAAGACACTCACAAAGCTTAGGATCAAGGTCAAAAGCTCAAAAAATGCAAGTCGACAAGTGTCACAACAAGTGTCAAAAAGCGTCGCAAATGGGGAGAGAGAGAAATCGACAAAGAAGAAAATATCTCAAGACAAGCAAGAGAACATGTCATCAAGAGGTTCACTACTTAAAGGACATTATTTCATGCTTACATGTACATGACAAGGATTTGAATCATCATAGGGGTCCTCATGGAGGCTATGTGTGATTTTTGTGCTTACATATTTGCCCCCTCGGGGACGGTAGTCTACATGAAAGGTAGGTACCATTCCTGAATTAGGCCTTAATTGTCCACAATTTTCTCACAATTCGTACCTACAATAACTAGTATTAGTCTGACATTTAAATATATTGAAATGAATGATGAAAACTAAAATGACAAACTTACCATGGATCGTTTGAGTTTGACTAGTTGCTTGCCATTGTTGGTTTGGACCTATAGGGATGAGAGCATGTGAAACAATGCATGAAATAGATGCATAAAATAAAAGGATTAATATAAAATGCATAAATGAACTAAGTTAAGGGCAAGCAAGGTAAGCCAAATTGTGAGATCAGAGAAAAACAACAGAATCATTCGTGTGAGTAGTCGTTAGAAAGATATCATCGAGGATATCACAAAGATGGTCGCTTCTTCTTTAGCTATGAAGAATCTGATACGTAATCAGTGAAAAACCCCTCTTTAAATTCTAGTTTGAATTTTGTGAAAAACCTCTTGAAATTGTCTATTTTTGATGATTTTTCCTATTGCATTGCATTTGTCTCATTGTTTAGAGCAAGATTGTTTTTTCATTTTCTGAAATCGGTCAAAAAATGAGGTTTTTAGAGCAGTTTTTGGTCGAGGGATACCTCTTTAGGTTTGCCCCTTTTGTCAGGCAGGGTCGCCTGGGGGAGATCCTATCTAACAGCAAGGTCACCTGGGGGAGATCCTAAAAAGCAGCTGGGTCACCTGGGGGCGACTCTGAAAAACACCTGGGTCACCTGGGGGTGACCCTGTTGGACTAATTTTTGATTGCATTTGATGTTGTTTAACACTTGTTTCACTCTAACCTGACATGATTTGGTCACTATATTTACCTATTTATTGCAATTTTGAAGGTTTGTGCACTTTTTTTGTGTGAGTTTTTCTAGAGTTTTATGATTTTTAGGATTTTTTACAAGTTTACAAGATCTAATCTAAAGTTCTCTTTTGATTCTATAGAACATGCATATCCAATGGAATGCATACCAAGAGTAGGGATGGCTCTCAGGGATGCTTGCTTCATTGAGTACTGAGGATCGTGCTATTGTGAAGAGGGTAGGTCTAGCTAGAGTTTGCCATGTGCCTGTGATTCATCAAGTGTCTTGTATATGTTGTGACATTTTGACTTACTAGGATGCCAACAAAAACACATTTAGGTTCCCATAGATTTCTAGAGAGTGGGCTATCACTCTATATGATGTGTATCATATACTCAAGGTTCTTGTGAAAGGAAAACCTTTATCTCTTCCAGTTAGTGAGTCCTACGAGGACAAGGCTTCTTGGGCTGCATTCATGGGGGTTAATCACCCTAGGGATTAGATGGGAGTTCAACTTACCTCTGTGCCATTACTCTACATCCCACTTTTGAGGAGGTTCCTAATTGGATTGATTGCCTCGAGGCTATCAAGAGACAAGGTCTTAGCTCATCTGAGATGGTGTTGGGCACCCATCATTTGTGAGATTGAGGAGGGCACATTTTACACTTGGAGTCCTAACATTTTGGCTATGGTTTACTAAGATTTCTATTGGATTTGACGGTGAGGGGCTCTAGCTTTTAGCCACTCTTCTTTGATTATAGCATGGATATTTGAGCACATCAGGCCCTACCAGAAGCTCATTCCACTTCCAAATAGATGGTTATTAAGAGTGGTGAGGTGGATGCATGTTGGTCACTTTGATGCCACTTTACCCACTATTGCTACACTTACTAATAAGGACATGATCTTTGGTCCTTATCACAATATGGAGGGAGCCTAGGCCCAAGATGGTGAGATTAGAGAGTATTGTTGCAAGGTATCTAAGATCATAGACTGTAATGGTCTAGTTGAGGCCCATTAGGTTGATCGTGTCTTACAATAGTTTGGCGAGGATATCCTTGAGGACTTTCCCCCAGTGTCTACTTGTTACAAGACTGTTCAAGAAATGGGTGAGATTAGACAAAGAAATATCATTTGGACTCCTTTGTTTCCAGGCACCTTCATTACTAGGGTCTCTAGAAGAGGACAGAGGGGAGGGAGAGGGACTCCTTTATGATATCTAACTATGACTATTTGACTCAGAGTCAACTGATGACAACTACATTCCAGATAGTAATAATTCATCAGATGAGGCCCTTCTCGAGGATGAGGATTTTGATAACATTGATGATTCAGATGATGTTCATGATATCCCTAAAGGTCCTCCTATTGTTCCTTAACCTCCTCATTTAGATGAGGTGATGCATCAGTTTGACCCTGATTAGCAGCTTGGTGACCCACATAAGTTTTACCTATTCATTTTTACATATCTTTATCCTTTGTCTTTTTATGGGGAACTAGCTTGGTCCTCTTTCAATTTTCTATTTCAAGAAATGTCAGAGAGTTGAGGGACTTTGTTCATGAGGTCAATGTTGGATTAGCTTCTCCCTTCACTAGGATGACTCGTGATCAGCTTTTAGATGATCCCGGTGTGACCCCTGCTTTGGGGTGACACACTGACATTTTTGCTCATGTCTACCATGGGTGCCAAATAACTACAGAGTTGAAGACCTAGGCTGACATGCTTAAGGTTGAGAACCGGATACTCCAAGAGATGGCTCACCTTAATTCTGGATGACATGTGCTAGCATGGAGGCACCTTCATAGTCACATGCTCACAAAAGAGCACCTTACTCTCATAGGTCTCATGGAGCGACGAGTGGTATTCATAGATGGAGGAGCTGAAGTCCTAAGGGTTCTGTTGGAGGGAAGTGCCCTTGACTTCCTTTCTTGAAATAATGCCCCCTTGCATGCGGAGCCTCTACTTCTCTTGAGAGCATTTGTTCTAGCTCTTTGATAGCCTTGTATATGTAAACTTCGAATGTATCTATGAAAGTTTATCATTTTATGACTTTTACTTATCAGATTTGTACTCATCTCTTGTGCATGTTTGGAGGTTTGGGAGCTTTTTGATTATGTTTGACCTTTTCAACTCTTTTAATGATGCAAGTATGATAACAATGACATATTTTTGTAATTTTTTGTGACATATATATGAGATGAAGTTCACAATATGATAACACAAGAAATGCTGAAATGAAACTTTTACTTCTACTGAATGTCATGAGATATGACATTGGACTTCATTGCTTTGAGACTCTTTTTCCAATTTTTTGCATGAATACAATGTGGGACAAACAATGTGACTACTCTTAAATACAATTTTCAATTTAGGGGATTACAAGTTGTTCTGATATAAGAGACCTATTCAAGGCTATGAGATATGATTTAGGACTCAAGTGGGGAGCGGGAATGAAAATGGAGTGCTTCTAATTTTGGGCTTTGCAAAAGGCTAAACACTGATCCTTATCTAGATAAGACAATCTGACAAGCTTTCAACTTAGACAAGTAACTAATTTTATTGGTGTTCACTAGACTTAGATCATATATGGAAAGCAAGGTAGACCTAGGGTAAAGGAAAAATAGGAAAGAACGAGGTTCCCTAGGTAGAAGATGATCCTAGAGATTACTAGACTCTCGACTTTGCTCGGCTAGTGCGTGTGTGTGCTTTGTACCTTTCTTTCTCTGTTAGAATGTCACCCTTGAGGTTTCGAGCTTAGACTAATCTCTACCCAAGAGTACGGACATTAAAAAATCTTCTCTTTCACTCTTTTTTTATCTCTTTTTTTTCCTTTTTCACTTTTTTTTTGTATTTTCCTCACTTGATTTTTCTCATTTTTTGGATTTTTTGGACTTTTTAAGAAATGAATGCTTTTTGGAACTTTGATATGCAATGCTTTGATCTCTTAATTCTCACTTTTCAACACTCTTATTTTGATCACTCATTTTTTTATTCACTTAAATATTAGATTGCTTCCTTCAGAGTTTTGATCTTCTTGACATTTTTGGCCAGGAAAGATAAGGGGCTGAGTGCCACCTAAAATTTTTGTAATTTGGTTGAACTTTTCTACTACTAGGGAAGAATTGGGAAGGTCTACTTGCAAGATTCCTTTGAACACTGTGTGTTCGTATACTAACTTTGTTTAGACCTAACATCTTGACTCATTAAGACTAGGATCAGTGTAAAGCTAAGAGCTAGGCTTTGATTAGAATCACTGGGAATGAAGTGGATAATGGTGATTGTGAAAAATGGGGAATCTCTAGGTCCTAAAATGATGATGTATATCTAGGAAACCTTAGACTCCTTACTGAAGAGAAAATAGTATAAGAGCAAGTCACTAACAATAATACAAGATGAACAGAATGATACTAAAATGCAAGAAATAAATTATTTTTGAAATTTTGATTTTTTTGTATTTTTATGTTTTATGATTTTTATGAGATGCTAGATCTTTTCCTTCCATAATGCACAAGAGATAGGTAACATTTCCAACATATTCCTTAACTATGTGTGGACTTATCCAATTTAATCTAAACTTCACTTCGAAGTCTTTGCAAGGACACTCGAAGAATTGGTGTGAAAATGTCATTGTATTCGGTGAGGAATTTTGTGTACTCACATGTTTCATTGTTTGATGTTTTACCCCCTAGCTTTATCATTTTCTATTCTTGTTGAGTTCTTATGTTTGTTCTAAACTTTTGAGGGGCAATTGGAGTTGGTGTTGACTCTTCTAGTTTTTGTGTGGATTCTAGTTCTTCTTCAATCATGATTTCAACCATAGGGATGTTTCTGTTTGGTTTAATTGGAATGATCACTAAATTGAATGGAGCATAAGACTTTGTTGAGTTAGGATCAAAGGGAAATTCTCCTATTGCCCCCTTTCCTATACATTTTGAGGACTTGTCTATGTTTGCAATTTGTTTTGATGTCTCTCCTTTTTCAAAAGTGTTGATTTTTGGGTCACTAGTGGTTTCTATGGACTTTCCCTTCTTTTTGACTTGTTTAACTCTATAAAGGCTAAAAGGGTCAGGATCTCCTTTGATGACTTGGGTTTGTCCCATGTACGAGAAGTGTAATTATTGAAATAATGTGGAGGGACTGGCCCTCATCCTATGGATCCCAGGCCTTCCTAGGATCATGTTGTAAGTGGTTTCTTCGTTGATGACATAAACTTCAGTTGGGAGGGTTTTGGGACCCAGTGTGATTTGAAGATTGACCTTACCCATGGTTTGAGCATTTGGGTTATCATGAATTCTAAGGATGGAAGTTTGCTTTGTGATTTGTGTTTTGTCGTAACCCATTCTTTGAAGAAGCGAAAAGGAGACTATGTTGATTGCAAACCCATCATCAATCATTACATGTTTAATGGAACAGTCTTGCACTTGGACTATTAGATGGAGGGGGAGATCACCTTGTTTAGCTATGTCATTGTCCAAGGATAACTTTTCAAAATCAAATGTTGAAGAAGAACACTTTTCACTTGGAGTGTTTTGAACTAGATGGCCTAGATCTAAGGCATGGAGGAGAGAATTCTTGTGTGTAGGATAACTCTTAATAAGCTCTAGCATGTGAGAAAAATTTGAATTGTTGGTCTCATCTATTTGTTCTGGTCCTTGGGTGACACAAATTTCTTGATATTTATCTAATTCCACAAGGCCTAAGGTGTTGGGACTAAGTTCTTCATCTTGTGAGAATGTGTCCATGAATACTTTTTGTTGACACTTTGGGAGGTTTGATATGAAGTGATGGTACCCTCGACATGACTTGATCTCATGCCCCCTTCTCTTGTGAAATGAGTAATATTTATCATGGTTGTGATCTTGAGGTTTATGACAGTTGTTGTATGACTTCTTGTTGATTCTCGGGGGACAGTTGTTGGTATTTTCATTTCCCAAATTTGTATGACTATTGTAGTCACAATCGTAGTTCCTTGATGGTAAGGTGTTTGCTGATCCATCTATGTCTTGATTATTTATCAAGGATTTGTTATTTGTATCATGATTTATCAACCTTCCATTAGAGTCATACTCCCTTCTTCCGCTATCAATATCAACTTGGTCAATTCTAAGGGCACTTTTGAATGCTTCTTCATATGATTTATAAGGGAGTTTTTAGACTTGTTCTTGTATGTCATTGTTGAGAGTGTGTAAGAAGAGATCACAAAGTTCTCTATGATCCATGTTTGGTGTGCTAGTTGAAGAATAGAGAACATAACTCCATCGTGTTATAAAATGTGCAACCCAATCATTGGATTCTTGTTTGATTGTTAAAAATTCTCATATTCCTATCTTGACCAATTTGTTTATGTCAAAGGTAGCAACAAATTGAACAATGAGTTTCCTAAAAGAGTGGATTGATGCTTATGGAATTCGATAGTACCAATCTAGAGTGATAACCTCTAAAGTTTTTGGAAAAGTCATTACTACCACCCCATCCCAAGGAAGGAGTTCTCACACTACCATGATGTAAGTCTTGATATGAGAGTTGGGATCACCCTCTCCTTTAAATTTTGGAAGCTCAGGGAGAGGTCATGGTAGTATTACTTGATGAATGTTGTAGTCAATAGGCTCCTTTAAATACTTAAGGTATGTTCCTAGGAAGGAGTCATATGTAGAGGATTTTACTCCTCCAAACATTAGCCCTTCAAGTGGAGATTGTTGCATTTGTTGAAAGGGTATGCTAGATTGTTGATATCCCAAAAAATTTGGATCACTAGATGTTATCATGTTTATGTTTTGAAGATTGGGTGGGATTGTTTGTGGTTGATCTTGCATCATAGGAATCCCACATATTTGATTGACACTTGTCATGTTGGATTGTGAGGGTAAGGGAGGCCTGAATGCTTTGTTATGTGTGTCATATGAATGGGAGTTTATATGATGGGTATTTTTTGTTTCCCCCGGTTTGATTTGATTTCATCAATGAAATTATTTCCCTGTGCCCTAGGTTTTTCTATAATATTGTTTTGGCAAGATTGTTCAACACTCCTAGCCTCAAGGGTCTAGAATCGTTGGACCAAACTTTCTATAAGGTCTGTGAGTGAGGCTTCCTTCATTTTTTAAGTATTACGACCTTGAGATGGATTGCTACGCATTGGGGTTTGAGTGACCCTATTTGTTATTTATGATGGCATTTTACATGTTGTGGACTTTTTACCTTGATGTACTATGTGGAGAGATTTTTGTACCTCTCGAGCTTCTTGTAAGTTCTTCTCTTTAAAAACAATATTTTAAATTCCATTTCAGTGACCATTTTTTTATGGCTTGTTATGGGTTGATCATCTTTATGGATTTGAGATTGATTCTTCACTTGTGCTTTGATTTGGTCAATGTTGTCAAGATCTCTTTGGATCTGTTTTGAATTTGTAATTTCACTCGAGGGGACATTCCCTTTGACTTTTTGCATGAAACATTGTGAAATGTGAAAAATGTGAAAAATGTGAAAGAATCCATCCCAAAAGGATTCATTGAATGATGATGAAAGTGGGATCTTTGAATAGAAAGCAAATAACTCAACCAAAAGGTTATTTCTCTTCACGTCGGGTTCACCAAAATATATGGTGAAGCTAATGGTGTGTGTGATAGTGATAATGAGATCCAAATGGGAATGCAAACAACAAAATCAAAAGAATTTGTAGTTCACATCGGGTTCACCAAAATATGTACGCTCAAAATCGTGACTCTGATTGCCTAGGGCTGTCAGGTTAGATTTTGACATGCACACGGACCCTTCCCTCCTTGCCATGGGGCATGTTGGTTTTTCTTCTGAATCAGCATTAGGGTTTGCCACTTCTAATGCACAGGCAGATTCAGCCAACTGAATACAGGAGGTTGCGTGAGCTCCTCCCCTTCACTTCTGGTTCTACCGCACCAAGGGGGGTGTCCCTATTTGATAAAAGTATAACCTTGACTAGCTCAATGACAGAAGGATTTAACTTGACAGCAACAGGTAGAATACTCTCATGTATGGACCAAGATTTGTGTAACAAATCACAAGGTTGGCAACATTCTTGGACATGATATCTGGTTGGGTATGAGAGCATGCAGGGATCCTAATCCTACTCCTACAACTAATAGGTGGAAGGATGAAATGGTTTGATTTGATTTTTGGATGCAAAGCTGGACATGGTATATAACCTCAACACAAAGCTAGATTGGTGCCTATCCAAGGCTTGGAGTCAGTAGACATACACCTGTGAATGATCAGCATGAACAACTAAAACTAGATTTCAGGGGGATATACATGATATCTGCCTTACAGATATCTCCCAATACAGAGTGTTAAGCTATCTATACTTATGGCATCCCTATTGCAGTATACCCTTCCCAATATTCAATTTGAAAACAGTTTAATCTACCCCTTGAGTAGAAATTAAAAGATTAAACATTCAACACAGGAATTCTATGTTCTAGAATCTCAGACATTCCTTGAATGCCTGGACTCAGAAGAAAGATACATGCAAAACTGGAGATAGAATTAGCATAACACATGCAAACATAGAATTATTCATATAAAATTGACCATGAAATCAGTGGATTCATGCATAAACGTACAACAGGAGATACATAAACTCGCAAGTTTTGCTACACAGAGCAACCAAAACCAGTTGTATCTTATTACAGAGCCAAAATGTCTAGTTTTTTCAACAACCATAAAAATGGTAACACCGTCTGCCTATATTAGCCAGAAAGTGTACTCGCAGCAATTAATTACATGGTCAAAAATAAAAAATCTGCCAGATACAGACTCCACAAAGGAATGGTGCTCAGAAGTTATTGCAGCAATAGACAAGAGAAGCCTCGAGCCCTGCGCTGCCATCTGGGAGTCTTCACTCAAAAATCGGGTGACATGATCATGTGTACCATTGCCCATACCTATGTACCATCACCATTAAAGGCCTCAACCACCTGCGGCCTACCTGGAAACTGTCGCTGCTTTCAAATAGAAGTTCTCGCCAAAATGCACTTTACTGAAGTTTCAAATGTGCAGGAAGAATAGTCCCACATTGGTGCCGTGGAGACTCCTTCAATACCTTAAAAACATGGTTGCAAGCATAATAGGTGTCGAGTGCCTTTTGCCACACTCGACGCATAAGCCTTCTCCAAAAGCCCATCGCCAAAACCCAAGCCATCGGCACACTCCCAAATCCTCCTGCCGATCTCAACGATCTCGCCGACCGCTACCTTCGCTTCCCCATCGGCCAGAGTGCATCATCGGGCCAACCATCCAAACCTTCGCCGATCTCATCAGTTACACCGATGAAGCCACTGCAATCCCCTATCGGCCAGACCAATACCGTCGGCCAAGCAAAAGATCCCTCTGCCGATAGACCACACTCTCACCGATGCACCAACGAATTATACTCTGCTCCTTCATCGGCGAGACCTCCCACTGTCGGCCCACCACAATCCATCCTCGCTGACAACACAAGTCACGCCGAAGACCATACACAACACTTCCCTTCATCGGCCAGAGATTAGTCTATCGGCCAACCATTTCACCATTCACCCGACAATACAACCCATGCTGATAGACCCTGGCTCTTCCCCTTCTGTCGGTGTAACACACACCATCGGAGCATCCAAAAAGCTTCCTGCCGATCTCAAAGGTCACGCCAACAACATCTTCACCAGCCACACACTGCTCCTCCATCGGCCAAACTCCTTACATCAGCGGGCCACAAATTTGCTTCGCCAACAGCCAAACACATGCCGATGGACATCCATCGGCCAGACCAAAACAATCAGAGCACTCAAGAAATCTTTCGCCGATGAGGCTGATCACTCCGATAAGACCAAAAATGTAAAGTGCTGAACTGTTGAACCGTTGAACCACGAACTAGTTCAACCCGATGGTTCAACCGAGAAGTTCAATTCCGAACGGAGCACTTCAAAAAGAACATTCGCCGAACACAAACACAAAGCCTCGAACCGTTGAACCCTGAACCAAAAGGGTTCAACACTAGGGTTCAACGCGATGGTTCAAACATCAAAAATAATACTCCATAGCCAAAAAAGCTTCAAACCATTGAACCTTGAACCAAAACAAAAAGGCTCAAGCGAGAGGTTCAACGATGCAATATTTGCGCAAGGCAAATGCATAATGCGACCCGTTAGAAGAAAAATGAACCTCGAACCCCTGAACCATTGAACTTAGAGAAAAAGGGTTCAAGTTCAAACCAAAATGTCAAAGACACAAAAACGAACGCATGCCGATGGAGAAAAGATGAAGACCCCTCCTCAAGAAATGAGATGCAGATGCTGAAAAACACTGAAGGGGTGCCAAAACTTAGAACCTTTTGGATATTTCGGGATGGTGCCTGCATGAAAATTGCTAAATTAACTGACAGTGAATTCAGGCACCAATAGTGGCTCTGATTAGGGACGTGCAGGTGCAAGACTGCAGTGAGAACCCCAGATCTCTGGGATGCAGACCAGTGCCTTATCCATTGGGCATAGAGTCATGAAGTTACCATGATCTGCATCACCAATCAAACTTGATGGCCTAAGGCCACCAAGAAAAGGAAAACCAATATTTCCCCTTGTCAAACACCTTGTTCTCATCTGCATACACTGGGTCAAGCCTGAGAGTGCTACCATGATCTAACCATAAGCTACCTTGGTCATTTGCATGTTTAACCTTCTGATTCAGTTTGTCACTGTCACCCTTATGCAAACAACCCTCAGCATCAGGCAACAAATGGATGCAGAATGTATCAAGCAATGCATACTCAAATGGCATAGAACACAGGTTATCATCACTATGCATTGCAAAATGATCTCCTAGCTGGACTAAAAATTGAAAGCACTCGAAGTCCACCACACAACTAGGAAAAACAGGGCTCTCTTTATACGCTGGCCTCTCAAAAGAAAAGCTTTCAAATTCACAATTGTGTACATCATGCACACAACCAATAGCAGCACCAAACTGGAAAAGATTAGGCTCTGGCATCTTTTTACAATCTAGCACATCTTTACAATCACTTACCTGATGTATGTTGTTTCCTCTTTCATCAGGATGAGAAACAAAATCCAAGTCAAAAACAATGACTAGATCCTCACCATACTCAGACAGATCCTCATCATCACATGTGTCATAAATGGGTGACCCAGGTGCATCAGTTTCATCGTAGTATGCCATTGGTTCATGGGCAGCAGAGCACGCATTTTCATCACCAATGGATTCACTCTGTGGAGGAGTATCAGCCTGTGTGTCATAAGAAAAACAGCCATCAAATGAAAAACAATCATGCTCTGCACTAGCACTTATTTCAATTTCTGACTGCTCTTCATGATCTCCATGTGTTTGAAAGGTAGGCAATGGGTCACACATGGGACTATTTTTCTGTTTGCTTATACCTTCTCTGTCTTGAGTACAATACTCACAATTGTCTCCACAGGTCCATTCCAAAAGTTGCTCATTACTATCCACAACCTCGTTGTGGTTTTCATGGCCAGCTACCTCATCATTGCAATGGGAGTCTTCATTAGTTCCTTCATTGGCATCCTCAACTGGTGAACAATCCAGTTGAGCTGTATTGTTAGCATTATGTTTAGATACAACAGTCTCAACCTCTATGCTTTCATTTTCATTTTTATCTGTACATGATGCTTTAATTATTTGGTCATTTGCAGCTTCACAACTATTTTTCACACCAAAGCCTGTGGACAGGGGTTTCAACAAGTGCTCATTTCTGATTTTTTCTATATTTTCTACGAACTTGTATGCCATCTGCATACTTGTCACCTTGAAATCCCTCAGTAATGCACTAGAGCCCTCCTCAAAAGCCTCAAAGAATATGCCTACACAGGCTGAAATATCAGGTCTGAAGACTTTTGGGATCTGTGAAAAGGCTATTGCAAACCTATGACTGAAATCAACACATGGCTCTTCATCTTGTTTTCTGATTCTCATCAATTCTGCAACAAGATCAGCCGGTTCTTTTGCAAATTCTTCCTTGAAATAGTCAGCAAGCTCATCCCAACAGGCAAAGGATCCTTTTGAAAAGCTCAAATACCATTCTTTTGCTTTTGCATCAAAGGACCTAACAAAAAACCTCATCCACATATCCTCATCTCTGAATGAATGCTTTCCCATGAACTCATGAAAATTTTGGATATGTGCATTCCCATCACATACACTGTGACCACTAAATCTGGGCATCTGACAGTATATCCTAGCAGGCATAGTTTCTACTTTATAGTCAACCCATGACAAATCTAATTGGTCATACAAAGGATCAAAAGGGGTGGCAGGAGGTTTAGCTTTCTGACTGGCAGACACAACAGGGTTATTGTTTTTTAACTGGGCCTGCTCAGCCTCTAAGAATATCGACCTATTTCTTATCTCTTCTATTCTTTTATCCAACATTTCACCACTGAGTATGGGATAATTCATACTTGGATTCATAAAAATCTTACTCTTAGACATCCTTTGTCTACCTAAGACCTAAGGTTTCCCCTGGCATCTAACTTATGTAGTAAAATAGCAAATATAAAGGGGAAGGAACAAGGTACCTTTTCTCATACAGATGCTGAAGTCTGAACAGCACATTTTTGTCACAACACACATCAACTTTTCATGTGCATTTAGATCTTTTGCAGAGTCGCCACCACTCCAGAGAGGACAAAATTTACAGCAGCTGAAAGCTCAACACATATTTTTCTGAGTTCATACCACCAGCAGAGCATCATCATTCACATGAAAGACTCCCCAGCAGAGTCACCATTCTTGTTGGTGACTCAGATGGGCACACAGATATTTCACCAGGGAGGACAAAAATAACAATTTTCAAATCACCATCCCCAGCGGAGTCGCCATTTTTGTTGGTTTTTCTTCTGAATCAGCATTAGGGTTTGCCACTTCTAATGCACAGGCAGATTCAGCCAACTGAATACAGGAGGTTGCATGAGCTCCTCCCCTTTACTTCTGGTTCTGTCGCACCAAGGGGGGTGTCCCTATTTGATAAAAGTATAACCTTGACTAGCTCAATGACAGGAGGATTTAACTTGACAGCAACAGGCAAAATACTCTCATGTATGGACCAAGATTTGTGTAACAAATCACAAGGTTGGCAACATTCTTGGACATGATGTCTGGTTGGGTATGAGAGCATGCAAGGATCCTAATCCTACTCCTACAACTAATAGGTGGAAGGATGAAATGGTTTGATTTGATTTTTGGATGCAAAGCTAGACATGGTATATAACCTCAACACAGAGCTAGATTGGTGCCTATCCAGGGCTTGGAGTCGGTAGACATACACCTGTGAATGATCAACATGAACAACTAAAACTAGATTTTAGGGGGATATACATGATATCTTCCTTACAGATATCTCCCAATACAGAGTGTTAAGCTGTCTATACTTATGGCATCCCTATTGCAGTATACCCTTCCCAATATTCAATCTGAAAATAGTTTAATCTACCCCTTGAGCAAAAATTAAAAGATTAAACATTCAACACAGGAATTCTATGTTCTAGAATCTCAGACATTCCTTGAATGCCTGGACTCATAAGAAAGATACATGCAAAACTAGAGACAGAATTAGCATAATACATGCAAACATAGCATTATTCATATAAAATTGACCATGAAATCAGTGGATTCATGCACAAATGTACAACAGGAGATACATAAACTTGCAAGTTTTGCTGCATAGAGCAACCAAAACCAGTTGTATCTTATTACAGAGCCAAAATGTCCAGTTTTTTCAACAACCACAAAAATGGTAACACCGTCTGCCTATATTGGCCAGAAAGTGTACCTGCAGCAATTAATTACATGGTCAAAAATCAAAAATCTGCCAGATACAGACTCCACAAAGGAATGGCACTCCGAAGTTATTGCAGCAACAGACAAGAGAAGCCTCGAGCCCTGCGCCGCCATCTGGGAGTCTTCACTCAAAAATTAGGTGACATGATCATGTGTACCATTGCCCATACCTCTGCACCATCACCATTAAAGGCCTCAACCACCCGTGGCCTACCTGGAAACCGTCAATGCGTTCAAACAGAAGTTCCCGCCAAAATGTACTTTACTGAAGTTTCAAATGTGCAAGAAGAATAGTCCCACATTGGTGCCACGGAGACTCCTTCAATACCTTAAAAACATGGTGGCAAGCATAATAGGTGTCGAGCACCTTTTGCCACGTTCGACGCATAAGCCTTCTCCAAAAGCCCATCGCCAAAACCCAAGCCATCAGCACACTCCCAAATCCTCCTACCGATCTCAACGGTCTCGCCGACCGCTACCTTCGCTTCCCCATCGGCCAGAGATGCATCATCGAGCCAACCATCCAAACCTTCGCTAATCTCATCAGTTACACCGATGAAGCCACCGCAATCCCCTGTCGGCCAGATCAATACCGTCGGCCAAGCAAAAGATCCCTCTGCCGATAGACCACACTCTCACCGATGCACCAACAAATTATACTCTGCTCCTTCATCGGTGAGACCTCCCATTGTCGGCCCACCACAATCCATCCTCGCTGACAACACAAGTCACGCCGAAGACCATACACAACACTTCCCTTCATCGGCCAGAGATTAGTCTATCAGCCAACCATTTCACCATTCACCCGACAATACAACCCATGCCGATAGACCCTGGCTCTTCCCCTTCCGTCAGTGTAACACACACCATCGGAGCATCCAAAAAGCTTCCTGCCGATCTCAAAGGTCACACCGATGACATCTTCACTAGCCACACACTGCTCCTCCATCAGTCAAACTCATTACATTGGCAAGCCACAAATTTGCTTCGTTGACAGCCAAACACACGCTGATGGACATCCATCGACCAGACTAAAACAATCGGAGCACTCAAGAAATCTTTTGCCAATGAGGCCGATCACTCCGATAAGACCAAAAATGTAAAGCGCTGAACTGTTGAACCGTTGAACCACGAACTGGTTCAACCTGATGGTTCAACTGAGAAGTTCAATGCCGAACAGAGTACTTCAAAAAGAACATTCACTGAACACAAACACAAAGCCTCGAACTGTTGAACCCCGAACCAAAAGGGTTCAACACTAGGGTTCAACGCGATGGTTCAAACATCAAAAATAATACTCCATAGACAAAAAAGCTTTGAACCATTGAACCTTGAACCAAAACAAAAAGGTTCAAGCGGGAGGTTCAACGATGCAATATTTGCGCAAGGCAAATGCATAATGCGACCTGTTAGAAGAAAAATGAACCTCGAACCGCTGAACCATTGAACTTAGAGAAAAAGGGTTCAAGTTCAAACCAAAATGTCAAAGACACAAAAAAAATGCATGCCGATGGAGAAAAGACGAAGACCCCTCCTCAAGAAATGAGATGCAGATGCTGAAAAACACTGAAGGGGTGCCAAAACTTAGAACCTTTTGAATATTTCAGGATGGTGCCTGCATGAAAATTGCTAAATTAACTGACAGTGAATTCAGGCACCAACAGGGCAATCCACCATATCTCTCTCACTCACCTGGAAGTACCCAGTCGAGAGGAGGGGAGACACAGCGAGGGTCTGGTTCATTAGAGAGCTAGACTTCATGGAGAGTGGTCAACAAGTAATGCGGCCTTTGTTGTTGTGTGCTGAGTTGTATGTTTCATTCGATTGTGGTTGTAGTTGATATAACCCTATGACCCAAAGGGTCACTAGATTCTCTTCTCCTATTGGGGTTTCTAAGATTCCACCTCTGTGTGGGTAAAAAATTGTTTTCATTGATGTCCTCTTGTCTTTGTATGCATTGAACAAGTTCTTGTTGTACTTGGTATTGTCTAGTTTCTTCTAACAACAAGAGGACAAATGGGTCTCCTTGTGGTAGCACAAATGTCTCTCATTGTGGTCTTGGATGGATCTCTTGGATATTGTCATGGATAGACCTCACCCACTCTCCTCTAACTCCTAAGCACATTCATAAATCAAGATAGAGGTAAATGTGTGATTACTAACCTTAACTAGATCTAGGGTTTTAACTTGTTTTTACCTCATGATGGTATCGAGGGTTTGTTTGGATCATTTTAACCATGGTTACCTCATGATGGAATCAAGGGTTTGCAATTTTGTCTATTCTATGGTTCCTATATGCATGCAAACATATGATATGCAAAAACATTTTTTTTGGGTATTTTTAGTGTTTTTGGAAATAGAAAGTGCTTTTAATCAATGAAAGGGAAATATGTATGCAATCTAATATGATCTTTCTAATGCAAAGTTAACCTATGTTTTTTGTATTTTCAATGATTTAGAAGTAATCTAATCTAAAGAAAATGGAAAAATACTTATTCTAATGATTTGGATCTAGGAATATGAAAGCAACTAAACTAACATGCAAGATCTAATTATCAAGGAAAAAGCAATATTTTACTATTACCAAGAGCAAACTTGATTCTGTAATTACTATGAATTTGAACAAAACAATGAAGAAACTTAAGAGAAATGAATATTTGTGTGACTCCACTACTCTAAGTAATCCTTGATATTGGCAACCTCAAGTCCTTTTGTGGCGAGTGATCCTCTTGACGATAAGATGACACAAAGAAGAAAAAATAATCTTTGATGAAGCTTATATGAGCTCAATGAGAGCTTTGGTTGAGCACAGTGGCATAGAATGAAGCAGCATAGCATTTCTTGGTTGAACAAATAAAGCACAAGGCACCTTCATCCTATAAGAGAATTTGAATGCTAAGTTGGAGAGCAAAAACTGACAAGAGCTGTGTGCACAATGAATTTGCCTCCCTTTATGCTTGAGGGAGGGGTGTATTTATAGGTTTGAGGAATGGGATTGATTGACAAGTTAACTCATTTGATTGATGAGTTAAAAAGGATTGATTGGGGAGTTCATTGGATTGATTACCCAGTGAACTCAATTAATTAGAGAGTGATGAACCAAAGATAGCTTATCACTGAAGAGGAAATGGAGGTGAGTGAATGCATGAGATTGATTAAAGAGTTAATTTGAAATCAAATAGAGATAATTATGCATGTGTGGGTGCCTGAAATAGTTAACTCTATATCAGGCATTAAAAACCATGCAAACTGGAAGAAACACAAGTGAAAATGAAGCAAAAATGAGTGAGAAACTCAAGTTTTTTCATAGCTGGAAAAATGATAGGGTCATCCCTTTTGGTAGTAGGGTCGCCCGAGGGGTAACCATGGGTCACCTGGGGGGGAAACCCTTTTGGCAAGAGACACTACTCAGGTATAGATCTATATATTGTCATTGATGGAAACAAGTCTTAGAAGTTTCATTACCATAAGAAGAAGACATTTCTCCAGAAGGACATATTGGATTTTAAGTCCGTTTGGTAGAAGTGGCTAACTATGGGTATTATAGAGTAAAGGATAGTCAGTGGGTTAGTGTGCTTCCATAAATGATGATCTGGTAATGTGGTTCAAGAATGATGTTAGTAATTGTTTGATGGTGCTATGCTCTAGAGATTAAGTCTTGACTTCCTCCATAAGTCATTTGGAAGAATTATCTAAGTTCAAGTGAACAGAGGTATAGTAGAGGTAGTGAATAGGGCACATTGTAATGGTATGCATACCTCTATAGTTTAGTATTTTGTTATATAGTTTTAAGGTGTTGTAAACACTTGTATGAAGTGTCTAATTCTAGAGTTGTGAGATCTGAAATCCACTGGAAAGATAGTTACAAGTTGCTAAGTATCGGTACAGTGTTTGATAGAGTTTGACAAAGACAAAGTCTAAGTTGTAATGGTCTACATTTCTCTGCAAGATGATGTCATGCCTTGTAGTTCTGAGGGTAAGATTGGGAATGTGTAAAGAGTGCTTGATATGATTTTGGTAGTGTTTTGTGATCTGCAGTAAAAATTGTAAGTCTACAAATGAACCTACTAAGCGTGCTCTTAAGGAACATGTCGACAAATATGATAAATCATTATGCAGAGAAGAGATAGTGTGTGA
This sequence comes from Cunninghamia lanceolata, assembly GCA_027924645.1. NCBI lineage: Eukaryota > Viridiplantae > Streptophyta > Pinopsida > Cupressales > Cupressaceae > Cunninghamia > Cunninghamia lanceolata. The sequence goes on from BSBN01001161.1 coordinate 2,159,845, forward strand.
AGGATCTATTTAAGTTATTGAATTATTTGAGCTGACCTATTTGAACACATTTGGGGAAAGATTTGGGTCCGCATAACATATAATGCATTGGATTGAGCTGACAAGCTACACCTTTCTATGTACACGTTTCACTTCTTAGGCCAACTTGATTATGGATCAAATCATGATGCGGATATATATAAATGATGAATTTTAGTTGATATGTGTGTGGATATGTGTAGTTAGATGCGAATATGTGAATAGTAGAGTAGTGACATAGATTATTGATAATGAAGACTTGGGATTCAGAATTTAGTTGATAAATGACTGCACTCTGGCATAGCGACAGATGCTTATGTAGAATTTATTTTTCATGTGTAGTTTGTTTTGTACTTGATAGTGAGACTTCTTCATCAAGACAATGATTCTAGCAGTGACCCTCCATTAGGGTTTAACAACCCTTATTGTAATCTTGCTAGGTTTAGGGTTGAGGCAGTGAGCTTGCTAAACCTAGTTATACTTCATGGTAATGAGCCAACATGGTCCAAGGCCATGGAGTGACCAAGCTTAAACATCATTATATGTAAAGATTACAATATATATTTGAGAGCTAATCCTCTCTATGGTTTTTCCCATTTTGGGTTTTCCACATAAAAAATATTGGTGTCCATGTGTCATGTTTTTATGGTTGTTGTTGATATACATGTTGTGCCTTTGTTTATTTAATTTTCAAAAATGGTTGAAAGTTAAGGTGCATCAAAAGATTTTTAGAACACTAATTCATCCCCCCCTCTCAGTGTTCCTAACATTCAATAGACTCTAGGTTGCCTAGGGGAGATCGAAACTAGACAGGGTGTGATATAGAAAAATAGGTTGGGAGATGAAAGAAGAGAAGAAAAGGAGGGGTTCTCCTTCAAGAAACATGTCAGTCATGTGGAAGGATCCAAATCCCTAATTAAATCTACAAGATCTCCCAGGGGAGATCTAGAAATAATAGAGGAGATTTGGATTGGTAAGGCAAAACTGAAAACCAAAAGTGGGAGATGGATAGGGAGACCTCTAGAAGGATTCTAGGAGGTGCACAAGATGGAAAACACATGGGAGAGGTGAAAAATCACCTATGAGAAACTCACAAGGATTAGGAACAAGGTTGAAATATTAGAAAATGCAAGTCGAGAAGTGTCACAACAAGTTTCAAAAAGTGTCGCAAATGGGGAGAGAGAGAAATCGACAAAGAAGAAAACAACACAAGACAAGCAAGAGGACATGTCATCAAGAGGTTCTCTACTTAAACGACATTATTTCATACTTTCATGTACGTGACAAGGATTTGAATCATCATAGGGGTCCTCGTGGAGGCTGTACATGATTTTTGTGCTTACAGTAACAAATTGGTTTCATGGTTATGTAAGAAGCAAGAATCATTTTCTTTGTCTACTATAGAAGCAATATATATTGCTGCAGCATGTTATTGTACTCAAGTACTTTGGATGAAGCAAACATTGAAGGATATAAGAGTTGTGTATGCAATTTCAATTTTTTGTGACAATAGAAGTGCTATAAATAGTTCAAAGAATCTAGTGATGCACTCAAGGACAAAGCATATTTATCTATAAGGTATTACTTCTTTAGAGAAAAGGTAATAGAGAATGAAGTGAAGATGGAATATTTGTCTACAAAGGGTCAGATTGTAGATATCTTAACAAATCCTCTACCAAAGGATACTTTTGAGTATCTTAGAGAAAAATTAGGTGTTATTACCCCTCCTACTCTAAACTAAGATGCATGGGAAGTGTATCAGTCCAGTGGTGTCCAAAGTCTTATTCGTTGATCTAGATTGATGTCTTGAAGGCTACCTCTCAGGGGGAGTAGGTAGATGTTGCTGATATAAGTTCCTGATAAAGAGTACCAAGTATTGTAGAGCTACTAACAAAAAAATTCTAATTTGATTAGAGTAGTTGCTTGCAAGTATGTGTAGAGAAGAGAAGAAGTGATGTCCTTTGCCATTGATGTCAAAGGGGGAGAGAAAATCATGTGAAAAACTCAGGGGGAGAAAGAATTCAGAAGTGTAACAAGAAAGGGGGGAAAGTAATTAATAGAGAGTCTTGTCTTGATGGTGCTTATAATTTTTCACATCAATGCTACCATCAATAAAAAAGGAGGAGATTGTTGCAAGTATGTGCCTACCAGTGTTATCATTGATGTCAACATATATGTGCTGTCATTGGTGTCAACTGTGCTCTTGTTTTGATGCTTTCTTGTGTTGAGATTATTTGTTTGTATTGGCTTACATAAGTGTTGAAGATAATGAGAAAGTGTTCCTGGTATTGAGTTTCCACGTGCTTTGGAGAAAATTTGCTCTCCTAGTGGAAACAATGTGTTGCAGAGTATTTTGGCTTGCAGAAGAATAGTTCAGTGTTTTGCTCTGCATATCTTGTACATTGAATATCTTTGTCAGCAATTTGGAAGTGATGAAAAATTGTTTTTCTGTGCATTTAGTGGTGACAAGGAGAATGTACTCCGCTCCACATTTTTTCGCATTTAAGTCTTACAGTCTATAGTTATAGAAGTAAGTTTGTAATGAGGATATGTCCCTTTAGTTCAAATGGTTCATGATTTGGTAGTCCACAAGCGATCTTTCTTTTATGATAGTGGTCATCAGTAATGTTCAAGTGCTCTAGTTTGAAGAATCTTATGGATAAAGTGTTTTGAGGTTGTGCGGATGTTCTTGGTGATTGTAATGTGCTTGTGGATGTCTCTAGATCATGTTCCTACCTTTTCATTGGTCTATAAAGTGTAATCTAGATCATGCATGAAGCATGTTCTTAAAAGTCTTAGTGTTAACACCAGTCTTGGCTGATTTGGTTGTTTTCACTACTTGTGGTTATGCTTTAGAAATTGTGATAACATGTTGTTGCATGGAAGATTGCATTTGAGTTCCAAATAAGGACTAGTTTGGTCCACATTTGTTCTTTCTTTTTCATTAATCTATTTAGGTCTAGACCTATTTTTATGTATATGTGTTTTTCGACCTTGGAGATTGTTCCAATGGTTGATGATTGTAATGCTGACCTTGATGAATTGTATAAATACTTGTAATAAAGTCATGAAAATGTATTGAAGTGTGAAGATGCACAAATAAGTGTAAAGTAAAAAGTAGAGTAGAGGAGAGGACGTTTTTCTGCTTCAATGGAACTAAACTTTGGCATAGTGTAGATGTTACTATCTTAGTTCACCAAATCTAGCAGTGACCCACCCATAGGTAGTGAGCCACCCAATGGTAGTGAGCCACCCCATTGGCAATGAGCCTCTTCTTTTGTAGTGAGCAATTTGGGAAGTGAGCCTCCGATTTTTAGTATTGTTATTACATATTATATTCTGAGCTAACACTCACCATGGTTTTTCTCTTATAGGGTTTTCCACATAAAAATCTAGTGTCTCATGTGTTAAATGTGTGAATGTGTTAATTTTCTAAATTCATGCTTTCATGGTTAAATATGATAACAATGATTAAGTGGTTGATGTTTTAATGGTTTTGAAATATTGGTTACAACTAATTCACCCCCCTCTTAGTTGTCTTGCTCTCTTCAACATTATCATCTCAAGGAGATGCATGGTAAAAGATGTTTGATGGGATATATTGATGAAATTTGGTTGTGGCACAAAAGATTGGGACACATCAATTATGACAACCTTTTGAAGGTAATCTCAAAAAGGGGCAGTTAGGCATATTCCTAAAATCATGAAGCCAAGAAATACTATATGTAAGGAATGTTAGCATGGGAAACAAGCAAGGTCTAGTTTCAAAACAAAAGAATATTCTACTTCAAAACATTTGGAGTTAGTACATACAGATCTAAGTGGTCCAACGAAGACACAAGGAGTACAAGGTGAGAGATATTTCATGTTGTTTGTTGATGATTTCTTAAGAATGGCGTGGGTAACATTTCTTAAGAATAAATCAAAAGATTTTGAGATATTTAAGATGTTTAGGTCTATGGTTGAGAAGGAGAGTGATCTAACACTTAAATGCTTAAGATTAGATAGAGGAGGAGAATTCTCCTCAAATGAGTTTATGGAATACTGTGAAAGGCATGGAATAAAAAGACAATATTCTACACCTAGAACTCCACAACATAATAGAGTTGTGGAAAAGAAAAATAAGACAATAAAAGAGATGGCAAGAACTATACTAAATGAAGCAATGTTACCTGATGTCTACTAGATAGATGTAGTACACATAGCAGTGTATATCTTGAACAGAGTGCAGTTAAGAATCAACACTGTTAAGACACCATATGAATTATGACCTATGGAAGAACTCTATCTGTCAAATACTTCAAGGTGTTTGGTAGTAGATGCTACATCATAAGAGATGAAGATGACATTGGAAGCTTTGACTATAGATATGATGAAGGAATTTTTCTAGGATACTCTAGCAGATCCAAAGTGTATAATTGCTACAAGAAGTGACTGCACTAAATTATAGAAATTACCAATGTCAAGGTAGATGAGGATCAGCCACATCTAACACATAATAAGGACAACTGTTCAAAAGAACTAGTTATAATTGTGTATTATAAAAGAGTGTTTTGTGAAGGATTTCAAGAGGTCCATCAAAGGTTAGAATAAGAACCAAATATCTACATATTTGAATTGGTAAATATTCAAAGGTTGGTGCCTCTTATGGACTGAGTTAGTGCTCCGATCAGGGGATTGTAGTCTCCTTAGAATTGGTGTTCTTAAATCAAGAATTTGAAGATTCCTTAGAGTTGGTGCTCTTAAATATTGTAATCGATGGTTTCATTTGTGAGGCTGGATTAGGACGATAGATCCTAGCAGTATTTTTTCACCATGGTATTTCCCACACTGGGTTTTCCATGTATATCTGGTGTTCATGGGTGCATGCTTTATTAGTGTTGATTTTACTACATTGAAAGTTAATTTATTTTGAATACTAGAGGGTTGATGTTTTATGTTTTATTGATCTATTAATTCACCCCTCCTTAGTAGATTATGTGTGTTCTAAAGATTGGTATCAGAGCCAAGTTCCTTGAAGAGGCTTAATAGCTAAAGGTTGATCTAGGAGATTGAACACATGGCCAGTAAAGATGTATCTCACTCAAACAAAGCACCATTGTTTGATGGAATGAATTATGTGTTATGGAGCATAAGGATGGAGACATACCTAATATTAATAGGGTACAATGTATGGGAATCTATTTTGGATGGTTATACTACTCCTCAAACTCCTCTAATGGACTAGGTGGGTAAGATGGAATGTGAGAATAATTCTAAAGCAAAAAATGGAATTTTGTGTGGTTTAGCTAATTCTAAATTTGTGAAAGTAATGCAATGAAAGTCTGCCAATGAAATCTGGGTGAAGCTTCAAATTATATAAGAAGGAGATACAAAGGTGAAACAAGCCAAGATGCAGACCTCTAAACCAATATTTCAAAGCCTAGAAATGAGATAGGAAGAAAAGATTGTTCATTACATGCTTAGAGTTGATGAAGTTGTGAATGCTATGATAGGACTAGACGAAGAAGTAAAAGAGCAAGTGATTGTTCAGAAGGTACTTAAATCTCTACTGACTAGGTATGATGCTAAAGTCTCTGCTATAGAAGTAAAATATCTTGATAAGATAATTGTTGATGAGCTACATGGTATTTTTACTCCCTATGAAATGAGGACAACTAGTGTTGAGAGATCCAAGAGAGAAGCTGCATGTAAGGCATCAAAGAAAGAAAAGAAGAAAGAGCCTGAATCTAAGACAAACATGGAAGAGGCCAACTTCATAAGAAGTTTGAGGAGAGGATCTGGAAAGTATAGAGGTAAGTTATCTTTCAAATGTTTTAATTATGAAAAGGTTGGTCACTTTGTTGCTAAATGTCCATTAGTAGGAAAAGATAAAAGTGATGAACATGAAACCAAGAATAGTAACACACAATTCTATCCAAAGAAGAACTATCAAAAGAATTTTTAGAAGAACAAAAAGATTCTTTACATAAAAAGTGACTATGATTCCTCTAAAGGAAGTTTTGGTTTAGAAGACAACAATGAAGGTTGTTCTGAGGCTGGAGAAAATAAATTCTTGTTTATGATAGTAGAGTCTACTATTAAAGATCAGAACATTACTGATCTAGGAGACCCTAAGAATGAAGAAGAAGCTGAAGTAGGCTTGGAAGGAGAGCTAGTATGTGCCTTACAAGAAATTGAGAAACTTAGGAAGAAAAACTCAAAACTGAAGCTACAAATCCAAGAAGATATGGTGTTTGAGAAACTTGTAGAATCAGAAGTGTTGATTGTTGATTTGAAGACACAAGTGGAAGAAGCTAGAAGAATAGAAGAGGTTACAAAATCTGAATTGAAACCTAAAATAGAAGTGTCTGAAGCTTGAATTTGATGTGATTTCTCCAAGAAAGGAATTAGAAAAGGCTAAGGATAAGATTGACCTAAGTCTAAAATTTGATAAGAGAAGTAACATGCTTGATGAGATGATCTATAATCAAAGATTTCCAAAGAGCATGGTTGGTCTAGGATTTGAAGAAGGTCAACATTCAAAGTCTAGTAATCCTCCTAAAGATACTGAAGAGAAATGTAGAAAAAGGAAGATAATGGCTTCACAAAAGTTAGAGATTTGAAAGAGAAAAGATTCAAAGGATTCCCTCCTACAAAACACTGCTAAAATTAGGTTTCCTCAATCCTTTTATGGCTATTGTTATTCATGTAGTCAATATGGTCATAGGGCTTTTAGTTGTAGACTTATTCTTAGGAGAAGAACTGATTTCATTAGCAAAAATTATTTTGCACCTCTAGGAGATTTTAGAATAGTTTGTTACAAATACAATAACTACGATCACATTGCAAAATACTGTAGAACAAATTTTATAAAATCTAACAAACTAGAAACAAAGGAGAATGTTTCTCCTAAGAAGGATAATGTGTCAGACTCTCTTGTCAATAAGGAGATGACAACTATGAAAGTTTGGAAGAAGAAGAAGGATGATCTGAAGAAAGAAGAGTCTCTAATAGTGTATACTGCATTTCATGCCAAGAGACTGAATCCGTGGGTAAGAGACAGTGGTTGTTCTAGTCATGTGATATGAGATAAAAGTAAGTTTCTATGCCTACAAGATCTAAATGGAGGTTTAGTCAAGTTTGGTGACAATACATCTGCCAAGATAGTTCGTAAAGGAAATCTTTGTATTGATGGAAACACAAAGACACAAAATGTCTACTATGTGGAAGGACTGAAACACAACTTATTGAGTGGGAGTCAAATGTGTGACAATGGATATAGACTAACCTTTAATGCAGAAGATTGTGAAATCAGGAAAGCAAGTTCTAGGATGTTAGTGGCTGAAGCAAGCAAAATAGAGAATAATATTTAGCTGTTGCAAGTATGTGCCTACGAATGTTGTCATTGATGTCAACATATTTGTGTTGTCATTGGTGTCAACTGTGCTCTTATTTTGATGCTTGCTTGTGTTGAGATAATTTGTTTGTATTGGCTTACATAAGTGTTGAAGATAATGAGAAAGTGTTCTTGGTATTGAGTTTCCAAGTGCTTTTGAGAAAATTTGCTCTCCTAGTGGAAACAGTGTGTTGCAGAGTATCTTGGCTTGCAGAAGAATAGTGCAGTATTTTGCTCTGCATATCTTGTATATTGAATATCCTTGTCTATAGTTTGGAAGTGATGTTGAAGGATGTCTATAGTTGCTATATTTCAAGTTTGAACCTTTGGTGTGAAGATTTGGGCAAGTTATGTTCCCCAGAGTAAAAACTATTTTTCTGTACATTTAGCGGTGACAGGGAGAATGTATTATGCTCTGCATTTAAGTCTTACTATCTGTAGTTCTAGAAGTAAATTTATAATGAGCATATGTGCCTTCACTTCAAATGGTTCATGATTTGGTGGTCTGCAAGTGATCTTGTTGATGACTGTTTTGATGCAATCATAACAATAAGTTAAAATTCACATAAAATGAACTGAAACTATACTTGAAAGATAAGAAGGAATCATTTGAGATTCAACTAATCCCAAGTCTACAATGGTTCGGTTGGTCAAGTTCAGTTGGTCAATGTGAAGCTGTAATGTTCAAGGGGCCTTACGTAGTTTAGGTTTGTTTGATGGCTTACTGGACTAAGAATATGCAAAGAGGTCATAGATTTCAACAAGTATTCTGTTCATTTGCATATAAGTGCTACTGGGCTGCAAGTTTCAGAGGGTTTTCTTGGGTTTTTTGCAGCTTCCCTCTTTATCTATTTATGAAAACTGTCTACTTATAGCTCTGTTATGCATGTTTCTTCAAATTTGAGACAATTTCCTTTAGATTTCTACGTTTTCAGCTAAATATTTCAGATGGGTTGGGAAAAGTTAGAAAGATCTAAACTATACCTCATTTAATCTACCGAAGGATCTAATTGTTTCTGTTATGCACTATGTAAATACCACAGTAATTTGATCAAATCCACAGTAAAAACCCTAAATGTAAGTTCTGAGCATTTTCACAAACGTACATTTAAAATTGCAAGCTCTCAAAGAAGATATTTCAAAACACAAAGAAGAGCAGGAGAACACTCAGAAGATAGATGCAGAACTCCAGATTCTATTGTATCAGAAACGAATAGTCATACATGATTTACTATGTAGGAATGACTCTTAGTTTCATTGATCATACTACAGAGAACTTACAAGCTTTACAGATACAGTAAGGCAGCCAGACATTCCACGCGCACCTTACTGCAGACAAACAGGCAACCTCCTTCTTCTACTTCAAAACTATGCCCAGAAAGGCTCTACAATTCTGGCAAAATCCTAAAATCCCTGTGTGTAGCCCCTGTTGTAAAGTATTACAGTGTAGAAAGGCACAATATAAAGACATTCTGATTGTCCTTACTACAGCAAAAACCTAACTGAACCCTTGGTTCAAACCCCTGGTTACAGCAATAAATACAGGTGAACCAGTTCTCAAAAATATCTCTGAGCAGTGTCAAATCTGGGCGAAATATTGCCCCTTCTGAGAAGTTCCGGCAGCTGGGTAATAACTTCTGTTTGTCTGTTGCAGTAATACCTTCAGCTGCGACCTTGTTCTTCACTTGAATGGCCTTGACTTTTCGCACTTCATCCTTATCTTCTTGCTTCTGAGATCAGATCTTCTGCCTCCATGAGGTCACTGTGTTGACTTTCCAGCTGCTTCCTCAACTGCAAGCCTGTAAGATAAGACAAGCAATAAGTATTTCATTTATCACATAAACAGCATGAAATTAAAATAAGCGTTTAAACCCAGGTGACTATGCAAGATTGTGGAAATCAGATCCAGAATAATCCTCAAAACGCGTCCAAAATGCGTTCAGACTGCTCAAAATTGATCGGGTCAACTATCGCTGACCGAAAAAATGCCACGGGCGCCAAAAAAACACTTTAAAATTCCACCGCCTCATTTCTTGCCCATCAGCATGATCATCGCTATCGGCGTGTCAAAAAACATGTTAGCCGACATTCACTTCATCATCATGATATGCTGGAAATATGATGCTCTCCCTCCTGAAGGTCCAGATGACGTCATCATGATATTTCGCTTCTACATATTGGAGAAAAGAACAACATCATCATCATCATCATGTTGAAGAAGAATAGGAGGATATGAATATGATCATGCTGCTGAGGAAAGGAAGATGATGGTGATGTCATCATGATATTCGGGCTTCATTGAAGTGCAAAAAATGACGTCATCATCATGTTCAGTTAAGATCAGGGGATAATTGCAATATCGGGTCACCTAAGGAGCATGATCAGGATGATGAATGTAATATGATCCTTTTTGCGGCCAAGGTAACCCTCTCGAAAAATCAGCATGATGAAGATGATCATTAGGATATTTACTTTTTCGTTTATCAGATCGGGATGACGTCATCATGATATCCGGAGCCTTCGTTAAACTTAAAACATGACGTCATCATGATATTTCGCCAACCGGATCATGTTTGGGAAATATCCTACCGAAGGGAAATCAAGATGATGAGGATCATCAGGATATTTTCACTAGGGTGATATTGTAAAATATGATCATGCTGTTGAGGAATGCAATATCGACTTCTTCTGAATAGATAGGGTGATCATCATGATATTGCAAAAAAGGCGATCAGGAGGATATGAACATGATGATCCTCTTTATCGAATTATGATGATGATGTCTCCATCACTTAGCAAATTTCAGCGAATGACCTGTGAAAGATCAGGATGATGATCATGATTATCAGGATATTAGGAGGATATGAAGTCATCATCATCATCTTAGCGAGGTTCAGCAAATATCATGATGATGATCCTCCGATAGGATTTGAACGTGCGCATGCAAATATGCCGATGATGAATTTTCTAAGTCAGGGTGATCTTATACTATCAGCATGATATTTTAATTTTAGGCGATGCAAAGATATCATGATGATGCTCGCGATACAAAGACCGCTCGACGGGGAACTTACCTTGACTTAAAGTTGATGTCATCATGATATTTGAACCTCAGGATATTATCGGGGGGGTGCGTTTCAAATATGATGATTATGTCCTCATACAGCAAAACCAAGTTTATAAAATATGACGCTCCTAAGAAAATCATGATGCTGCATAATGCGCATAAGGCCATTTGACGGGTAAAGGGCACTACCACCTAAGATTGACGTCTGGATATTGCGACTGCATGATTTTTATCGGGTGATAGACCAAGATCATGATGATCTTGACAACATGACTTAGAATATAAAAATATGATGATCCTCCTGCGAATATCAGGTTTGACCAAGACTTTGACCGTGCATAACTTTCACATATGGACGAATTTTCAAGTGAAGTAAAAGGCAAACCTGCATGGAATTTCAAGCTCTTTCTAAATATGAGGTCATAGCAATAAAATATGAACTTTGACAAACTAACCTCATGATGATGACCAACCCTATCCAATATCATGATGATGATGCACCTGACCTTCATTTTTACCAAACCGCCAGAAAGCAGAAAAACACAAGCAGAAGCAAAAAGCAAAACATCAGCAGGGGTCCCCATTTTGCTAAGGGGCATAATGGGGCGTGTTGTGAACATCACAACAACTAGCAACCAAAACAAAACAATTAAATTCAGAGTGTTCAAGGAAACTAGATGAAATGAACTCATAACTCCCAAGTATCTTTCCCGCAAATTACTATTCAGCTTGAGACTCAAGGTATTCAATAAAGATGCATGAATTTCCATTTTCAGTTTAGTTGTGTGCATGTGATTAATTATCCTCATCTTGAAGATCGGTTGAACAAACCAGTGACTGACATTAGCCTACGTAGGTGAGGATATTCCCTCATAGCCGACCGGATAGAGCCTTGCTGCCAGCGAGCGTCTATAGCCCCGGCAAGGTTATCGTTACAATTCTCCTAAGTAGAGCCCCACTGCCAGCGAGCGTCCATAGCCCTGGTAGAGTTACTTAGATGGCTTAATCTAGATTTTCAGTATAATCCGCTTTATTCATTTATTTATTTTTTGTTTTCTAATTTTGAAAGATTTCATAAGATATAGCAATTTGTAACTTCATGATGCAAGGAGTGGACACTTGCTGAAATTAAGCTGAGAATTGTAATGGTAGCAAGGGTGACCTCTGATTTTTCACCTAATATCTACACTGGTAAGTTCAACAAACCCAAGGATTTTAGGTGTGTCATCGTGAGAAACCTGCTTCGAATTCTCAATCACATTTATTGAATACAAAACTTCAGAAGATGAACAACTCTCTACATTCATGACAGTGACAGGTTATGTGTAAATTGCAAATGGTTAACCTGAATATCCTAAATTATACACTATTTTGAATGGTTGCTAGTTTTGCTCCTTAATACTCTACAGTAAAATAAAGATCCCCACTGAGGAGACAACAAACAAACCAAACAAACAGGCTGTACAAACAACACAACAACAGAAAAAACTGTACAAACAGAAAGAAACAAAAAAGCAAAAACCAACAGAAGACAAGCTATATAAACAGCTAACCTAAAAAGAAAACAGCAAAAGAAGAACACAAAACAAAAACAACTACCCTACCAGACTATATACAAGCCTCTACAAGGGAATTAGAAACCCAGGAAAAAGACCCAAAAACACCCCTACTTGCATATTTCTTTAGGTTGTGCAGGAGTAACAGGGTACTAGTTATGGTCCTCATCATAGCAGATTTATCTTTGAATTCTGAAAAAAATTCTGATATTCTAGATTCATTGTGTTTATCAGAATAGCTCTTAATGACTAATAACTGAGGCTGCTCATCAGGGTTATGATTAAACCATAAGCATGTCCTATCTCTTGAATTTCCATAATCAAAATAGCATTTATCATTGTTTACTAGGGAAAGGAAAGAGACAACCTGATGTGCCTTTAGCTCTGTGGAACACACTTGTTTATTGATAGCTGGCTCTTCATTTAGCTCTGCATTTTCATTGCCCAGCTCTATGTCTAGTCCTTTTTCAAGTCGAAAGATGAATGACTCTAGATGTATCAGTTCTTCATCTTCATTCAGCTTTGTTCCTTCATTCTGGATGTTCAGTTTATCCTCAAATTTAGCAAACCTCTCAATGTTCTCATTAGTTTCCTGCACATCAGTACTTAAGTAAGTATCTTCATCATCATAATCTGACATACAAAAAGTAATCATTTCTAAATCACTTGAGAGTAAAGGTGGGACAACATCTTTTGATTGACAGGAGTACTCCCCTGTTTTATTTTCAACATAGCATGGGGGTGATGTCTGATTGTGTACAGCAGCTCCATGATCCTCTGTATCCTTTTTTTTCAAGATTTGTTCATCAGATGACTCACATTTGTCATTTAGTGAAGAGTCTAATCTTATTGACCTGCAACAATCTTGATTTTGATCATTTAATTCAAAGAAGTCAGTTGTAACACTAGGATTTACTTTCTTTTCTATGACTTCATTAGTTTCTACAGTAGGGATCTTATCAGTTTTAGTGCATTTTAATTTTGCCAATGCTTGTTTACATTTCTTTGCCAAATCATGTTCGTTAAAACTTTTCAGGTCAGATCCAGAGGCTTCTTCTTGACAAATATTCCTTAGTAGTTCTATATATTTATCAAATGTATCAAGATGAACCTCACTTTCCTTTTCTTTTCCATTAAATCTTTTTTGCTTATTATCTAGAAAAGGGACATGAGCTGTGATTTCTTCTCTGCATTTTTTAGGATATTTATACTTTTCACTAACTTTAATCACAGCCGGATCCTGACGAAAAGACAGATTTTTTTTCTTACCATCACATGATTCCTGGAGAGAGATCTTACTATCCCTTATTCTTAGCATTGGGTCCATCTTTGTATCCTTTGCACATTTAATGACCGTTGATGCTGCATCCTCCTGTCGCTCAATAATCCCCTCATTTCCCTGCCAACTTTCAGCCTTATACACATCTGAGAGAGAGATTAGTCCTTTCAAATATAAATCTAATCTTGTAAGAAAAGATAGACAATTAAGCTCACCATGCTCTGCGGACTTATGTATCCTACACCTTCCAAATAAACCATAGCTATATAAATTTTTAGGATAAAGCTGGTTATTCAAAGCTTTCTGAAATGAAGGAATGTCAACTTGAAAACTGTTCCTATATGAGTCCATTAAAAATAGGACCCTCTTTCAACTTTTTAGCCCTTTGAAATTTTATGAGATCTAACATATCTCAGAATATAACATTTAAAACTCAAAATTTTAACCCTAAACCAAATCAGGCCCTCCTTCTAGCACCAGAAAACTGTTGATGACTATTTTGATGCAATCATAACAATAAGTTAAAATTCACATAAAATGAACTGAAACTATACTTGAAAGATAAGAAGGAATCATTTGAGATTCAACTAATCCCAAGTCTACAATGGTTCGGTTGGTCAAGTTCAGTTGGTCAATGTGAAGCTGTAATGTTCAAGGGGCCTTACGTAGTTTAGGTTTGTTTGATGGCTTACTGGACTAAGAATATGCAAAGAGGTCATAGATTTCAACAAGTATTCTGTTCATTTGCATACAAGTGTTACTGGGCTGCAAGTTTCAGAGGGTTTTCTTGGGTTTTTTGCAGCTTCCCTCTTTATCTATTTATGAAAACTGTCTACTTATAGCTCTGTTATGCATGTTTCTTCAAATTTGAGACAATTTCCTTTAGATTTCTACGTTTTCAGCTAAATATTTCAGATGGGTTGGGAAAAGTTAGAAAGATCTAAACTATACCTCATTTAATCTACCGAAGGATCTAATTGTTTCTGTTATGCACTATGTAAATACCACAGTAATTTGATCAAATCCACAGTAAAAACCCTAAATGTAAGTTCTGAGCATTTTCACAAACGTACATTTAAAATTGCAAGCTCTCAAAGAAGATATTTCAAAACACAAAGAAGAGCAGGAGAACACTCAGAAGATAGATGCAGAACTCCAGATTCTATTGTATCAGAAACGAATAGTCATACATGATTTACTATGTAGGAATGACTCTTAGTTTCATTGATCATACTACAGAGAACTTACAAGCTTTACAGATATAGTAAGGCAGCCAGACATTCCACGCGCACCTTACTGCAGACAAACAGGCGACCTCCTTCTTCTACTTCAAAACTATGCCCAGAAAGGCTCTACAATTCTGGCAAAATCCTAAAATCCCTGTGTGTAGCCTCTGTTGTAAAGTATTACAGTGTAGAAAGGCACAATATAAAGACATTTTGATTGTCCTTACTACAGCAAAAACCTAACTGAACCCCTGGTTCAAACCCCTGGTTACAGCAATAAATACAGGTGAACCAGTTCTCAAAAATATCTCTGAGCAGTGTCAAATCTGGGCAAAATATTGCCCCTTCTGAGAAGTTCCGGCAGCTGGGTAATAACTTCTGTTTGTCTGTTGCAGTAATACCTTCAGCTGCGACCTTGTTCTTCACTTGAATGGCCTTGACTTTTCACACTTCATCCTTATCTTCTTGCTTCTGAGATCAGATCTTCTGCCTCCATGAGGTCACTGTGTTGACTTTCCAGCTGCTTCCTCAATTGCAAGCCTGCAAGACAAGACAAGCAATAAGTATTTCATTTATCACATAAACAGCATGAAATTAAAATAAGCGTTTAAACCCAGGTGACTGCGCAAGATTGTGGAAATTGGATCCAGAATAATCCTCAAAATGCGTCCAAAATGCGTTCAGACTGCTCAAAATTGATCGGGTCAACTATCACTGACCGAAAAAATGCCACAGGTGCCAAAAAAACACTTTAAAATTCCACTGCCTCATTTCCCGCCCATCAGCATGATCATCGCTATCGGCGTGTCAAAAAACATGTTAGCCGACATTCACTTCATCATCATGATATGCTGGAAATATGATGCTCTCCCTCCTGAAGGTCCAGATGACGTCATCATGATATTTCGCTTCTGCATATTGGAGAAAAGAACAACATCATCATCATCATCATCATGTTTAAGAAGAATAGGAGGATATGAATATGATCATGCTGCTGAGGAAAGGAAGATGATGGTGATGTCATCATGATATTCGGGCTTCATTGAAGTGCAAAAAATGGCGTCATCATCATGTTCAGTTAAGATCAGGGGATAATTGCAATATCGGGTCACCTAAGGAGCATGATCAGGATGATGAATGTAATATGATCCTTTTTGCGGCCAAGGTAACCCTCTCGAAAAATCAGCATGATGAAGATGATCATTAGGATATTTACTTTTTCGTTTATCAGATCAGGATGACGTCATCATGATATCCGGAGCCTTCGTTAAACTTAAAACATGACGTCATCATGATATTTCGCCAACCGGATCATGTTTGGGAAATATCCTACCGAAGGGAAATCAGGATGATGAGGATCATCAAGATATTTTCACTAGGGTGATATTGTAAAATATGATCATGCTGTTGAGGAATGCAATATCAACTTCTTCTGAATAGATAGGGTGATCATCATCATATTGCAAAAAAGGCGATCAGGAGGATATGAACATGATGATCCTCTTTATCGAATTATGATGATGATGTCTCCATCACTTAGCGAATTTCAGCGAATGACCCGTGAAAGATCAGGATGATGATCATGATTATCAGGATATTAGGAGGATATGAAGTCGTCATCATCATCTTAGCGAGGTTTAGCAAATATCATGATGATGATCCTCCGATAGGATTTGAACGTGCGCATGCAAATATGCCGATGATGAATTTTCTAAGTCAGGGTGATCTTATACTATCAGCATGATATTTTAATTTTAGGCGATGCAAAGATATCATGATGATGCTCGCGATACAAAGACCGCTCGACGGGGAACTTACCTTGACTTAAAGTTGATGTCATCATGATATTTGAACCTCAGGATATTATCGGGGGGGTGCGTTTCAAATATGATGATGATGTCCTCATACAGCAAAACCAAGTTTATAAAATATGACGCTCCTAAGAAAATCATGATGCTGCATAATGCGCATAAGGCCATTTGACGGGTAAAGGGCACTACCACCTAAGATTGACGTCCAGATATTGCGACTGCATGATTTTTATCGGGTGATAGACCAAGATCATGATGATCTTGACAACATGACTTAGGATATAAAAATATGATGATCCTCCTGCGAATATCAGGTTTGACCAAGACTTTGATCGTGCATAACTTTCACATATGGACGAATTTTCAAGTGAAGTAAAAGGCAAACCTGCATGGAATTTCAAGCTCTTTCTAAATATGAGGTCATAGCAATAAAATATGAACTTTGACAAACTGACCTCATGATGATGACCAACCCTATCCAATAACATGATGATGATGCACCTGACCTTCATTTTTACCAAACCGCCAGAAAGCAGAAAAACACAAGCAGAAGGAAAAAGCAAAACATCAGCAGGGGTCCCCATTTTGCTAAGGGGCATAATGGGGCGTGTTGTGAACATCACAACAGATCTTTCTTTTATGATAGTGACCAATAGTAATGTTCAAGTGCTCTGGTTTGAAGAATCTTATGGATAAAGTGTTTTGAGGTTGTACATATGTTCTTGGTGATTGTAACATGCTTTTGAGGACTCTAGATTGTGTTCCTACCTTTTGATTGGTCTGCAACATGTAATCCAGATCGTGCATGAAGCGTTTTCTTAAAAGTCTTATTGTTAACACTAGTCATGGCTGACTTGGTTGTTTTCACTACTTGTGGTTATGCTTTGGAAGTTGTGATAGCATGTTGTTGCATGTAAGATTGCATTCGAGTCCTAGCTAAGGAGTGGTTTGGTCCACATTCATTCTTTCATTTTTATTAATCTATTTAGGTCCAGACCTATTTTTATGTATATGTGTTTGCTGACCTTGGAGATTGTTCCAATGGTTGATGATTATAATTCCAACCTTGATGATCATTCCAAGGTTGATGAATTGTATAAATACATATAATAAAGTCATGAAAATGTATCTAAGTGTGAAGATGTGAAGATAAGTGTGAAGTAAAAAGCAGAGCAGAGCAGAGGGTATTTTTGTGCTTCAATGGAACTAACCTTTGGCATAGTGTAGATGTTGCTATCTAAGTTCACCAAATCTAGTAGTGAGCCACCAACCGACAGTGAGCCACCCAATAGCAGTGAGTCATCCAATGGTAGTGAGCCACCCCATTGGTAGTGAGCCTCTTCTTTTGCAGTGAGGCATCTGGGCAGTGAGCCCTAAGGTAGTGAGCCTCTAATTTTTGGTATTGTTATTACATATTATATTGTGAGCTAACACTCACCATGGTTTTTCCCTTATAGGGTTTTTCATGAACAAATTTGGTGTCTCATGTGTTAAATGTGTGAATGTGTTAAGTTTCCAATTTCATGCTTTCATGGTTAAATGCAATAACAATAATTAAGTGGTTGATGCTTTAATGGTTTTGAAATATTGGTTACAACTTATTTACCCCCCCTCTCAATTGTCTTTCCCTCTTCAACAATTGGTATCAGAGTGAGGGTTCCTTGGTAAAGAGACTAACAGCTTGAGGTAGATCTGAAATGGTGCATAGGAAGGAGTCACTACATTTTGATGGAATGAATTATGCTCTAAGGTATGAATGAAAAGTCATCTCATTTCTCTTGGTTATGGTTTTTGGAAAATGGTAGAAACCAAGTACACTCTTCCTCCAAATGGCCCAGCAGATGAAGATGAAATCAAATAGTATGAATTAAATGGAAAAGCTAGAGATGCTCTATTAAATGCCTTATCTAACATTGAGCTGGTGAAAGTTATGGATTTGGAGACTGCTTATGGCATCTAGGACAAGTTGAAAATTTTATTTGAAGGAGATAATTCTGTGAAGAGTGCCAAATTACAAAACCTGAAGGTGAGGTATGAAGCCCTAAAGATGAGTGAAGATGAGAACATAACAATCTACATGCAGAAAGTTGATGAAATTGTCAGTGGAATCAAAGGTCTTGGAGGAACTGTTAATGAGGATGAGGTTGTGCTGAAAATTCTTAGGTCATTACCTAAATCCCATAGTCACAAGGTGGCAGCAATTGAAGAGGTTATGAGTGTGAAAAAGATTTCAAAGGATCAGTTGCTCAGGGAGCTTACAACTTTTGAAATGAGAGAGTTTGGTGATGCTCTACCAAAGATTGAGACTGCTTTCAAAGCCAACTTTTCAGCAAAGACTTCACGAGCTCAAAAATATGTTGTGGAATCTGATGATGACCTAGATGAGGTTGAAGCCAACTTTATGGACATAATGCAAAGAGGATTTGGTAAGTTCAAAGGCAAATTACCATTAAAATTCTTTTCTTGTGGTAAGATTGGTCACTATGCATCAGAGATAATTGAGTTAGGTGAGAAGAAATTTGAAAGTAGACCTAGAGTCATGAAGAAATGATATATTGTCAGAGATCTTGATGATGATGGTGTAACAGATGATGAATCTGATGATGCTAATACTAGTGCAACCTAATGCTTATTTATTTCTATTAAAGAAGAACCTGTGTTCATTAATCCTGCTAGCTGTGTGAAGGAAGATAAGCGAGTGGAAGAGAGTGCTTTGTCTGTTCAGATTGAGAAGGACAAGGATGAATGGGTTATTGACATTGGATGCTCACATCACATGACTGGTGATAAAAGTAAGTTTATAATTTTGGAAAAGTATGATGGAGGACTTGTTAGGTTTGGAGATGATGCAACTGGTAAGATTTGTGGAAAAGGATCTATTTCTTTTGATGGAAAGCATAACACATATGATGTTTTGTATGAGAAGTGTTTGAAACATAATCTTTTGAGTGTTGGTTAGATGTGTGACAAAGAGTATGATCTGAAATTCAAGGATAATGGTTGCAGGATCATGGAAAGCTCCAGAACAATGATTTCTATTGTTAAGAAGACCAGAGCTAATGTTTATCATTTGAGAGGAACTAATGATTATTATTTGTTAGCTTAGACAAATGAGAGTTGGTTGTGGCATAGGAGGATGTGTCATATCAATTTTGACAACTTGGTGAAGATAAGCTCAGTACAAGCTGTGAGAGATTTGCCTAGGCTTGTGAAGCCTGCTAATACTATTTGCAAGGAATGTCAAATGTGCAAATAGACAAGAGTAAATTTCAAAAGTAAGGAATAATTTTCTATTGGACTGCTTGAGTTGGTGCATATAGATTTGTGTGGTCCTACAAGAATAAGAAGTCTATAAGGAGACAAGTATTTTATATTGCTTATTGATGATTATTCTAGAATGACTTCGGTTACTTTATTAAAGGATAAATTAGAAGCCCTAGACAAGTTCAAGTTTTTCAAGGTAATGATTGAGAATGAGTTAGATTTAAGGATCAAGTGCTTAAGGTTTGATAGAGGAGGAGAGTTTACATCAAATGAATTCAATGCCTTTTATGAAGAACATGGGATAAAAAGATAGTTGTCTACTCCTAGAACTCCCTAGGAAAATGGTGTTGTGGAAAGGAAGAACATGACAATTTAAGAGGTTGCTAGGTCAATGATGGAGGCAAACCTACCGAAAGTGTATTAGAGAGAAGCTATACATATTGTTGTCTAAATTCAAAATAGAGTTCAAGTCAAAGGTAATGGTACTAAAACTCCTTATGAATTGTGGTATGGGAGAATTCCTACAGTGAAATACTTCAAAGTTTTTGGAAGCAAATGTTATATCAGAAGAGATGAAGAGTTAGGCAAGTTTGATGCTAGGTGTGATGAAGGAATTTTCCTTGAATATTCCACTAAGAGTAAGGCCTACCAGTGCTACAATAAGAGATTTAGGAAGATCCTTGAGAGTACAAATGTGAGAGTTGATGAAGACAGGGAAAGAATATCAGATCTAGGAGGCTATGAATTAGATGAACCTGATACTACAAAGAATGAAGAAAAAGTTGAACAAATGAATAGTCAAGTTGAAGAAGAAAAATCTCCAGAAAAGACCCCCAGGTATGTAAGGATTAATCATTCTAAAGATCAAATTATTGGTGATAAAAGCAAAGTGTTATTGATAAGGAAAAGAGTTGTAGAGGAACAGGTGAACTATTGTTTACTTTCACAGATTGAACCTAAGACTGTAAATGAGGCCTACAAAGATGAAAGTTGGATAAAAACCATGAAAGAAGAGCTGATGTAGATAGAGAAAAATCAAAATTGGGAATTGGTCCCTAGACCTGCTAACAAGAATGTGATTGGAACCAAATGGGTTTTCAGAAATAAGATGAATGAAAATGGAGAAGTTGTAAGCAATAAAGAAAGATTGCTATGCAAAGGATATTGTCAGGTTGAAGGCATAGATTTTGAAGAAACTTTTGCTCTTGTGGCAAGGATTGAAGCAAAAAGAATGTTTTTGGCATTTGCAGTACATAAAGACTTCAAAGTGTACTAGATGGATGTAAATTCTACATTCTTGAATGGAGAGCTAGAAGAAGAGGTTTACATAGAACAACCAGAAGGATTTCAGTCATCAGACCAAGGTGACATGGTATGAAAATTGAAGAAAGCCTTGTATGGACTTAAGCAAGCCCTTAGAGCCTAATATGAAAGATTAGACAAGTATTTGTTGCAATTAGGATTCAATAAAGGTATTGCTGACAACAATCTCTATTTCAAAATAAATAATGATCAAATTCTGATTGTTGTAGTCATTGTTGATGATATTATCTTTGGAGGCAATGAAGGTATGTGTAAGAGATTTGCAGAGAAAATGCAAAAAGAATTTGAGATGTATATGTTTGTTGAAATAAATTTCTTTTTAGGACTATAGATTACTCAATCAGAAAATGGAATTTTCATTTCTCAGTCCAAATATGTGAAAGAATTGTTGAAGAAGTTTGGAATGGAGGATTCTAAGCCAGTATGTACTCTTATGGTAACTAGCTGCAAGATGAGAAAGAATGATGAATCACCTAAGAATGATTAGAAAAAGTATAGGTCTATGATTGTAGGACTGCTTTATCTAACCCATACCAGACCTGACATAATGCATGCAGTGTGTCTTGTGGCAAGATTTCAAGATCCCAAAGAGTCACATGTGATGGTAGTAAAAATGATCATTAGGTATTTAAAAGCCACCTCAAACTATGGATTGTGGTATCCCAAAGATACTGATTTCACTCTTAGTGCTTATATAGACCTAGATTGGGCTAGAGATACTGATGACATAAATAGTACAAGTGGAGGTGCTTTCTTCTTAGGTAATTGTATGCTCAAAATCATAACTTTAGTTCCCTAGGGCTATCAGGTCAGATTTTGGCATTCACACGGACCCTTCCCTTCTTGCCATGGGGTGATCCACCATGTCACTGTTGCTCACGTGGAAGTACCCAGTCAATAGGAAGTGAGACACAGTGGGGGTTTGGCTCATTGGAGAGTTGGACTAAGCGGAGAGCAATTGGCAAGTATTGTGGCATTTGTTGTTGTCTACTGAGTTGTATGTTTTGTTTAATTGTGGTTGTAGTTGAGATAACCCTATGACTGGAAGGGTCACTAGTTTTTCTCCTATTGGGGTTTCTAAGATTCCACCTCTATGTGGTTAAACGACTATTTTTATTGATGTCCTCTTATCTTTGTATGCATTGAATAACTTCTTGTTCTACTTGCATTATTTAGTTTCTTCTAATAACTAAAGGATGAATGGGTCTCCTTGTGGTAGAACAAATGTTTCTCATTGTGGTCTTGGATGGATCTCTTGAATCTCATAATAGATAGCCCTCTCCCACTCTCCTCTCACTCCTAAGCACATTTGTGAATGAGGATAGAGGTAAATGTGTAATTACTAACCTTAACTAGATCTAGCATTTTGACTTAGGGTTTTGTTGACCTAGGATTTGACTTGTTTTTACCTCGTCATGGTATCGAGGGTTTGTTTGAATCATTTTAACTGTGGTTATCTCATGATGGAATCAAGTGTTTGCAATTTTGTCTATTCTATGGTTTCTATATGCATGCAAACAATATGATATGCAAAAAGATTTTTTTGGGTATTTTTAGTGTTTTTGGAAATAAAAAGTGCTTTTAATCTATGAAAGGGAAATATGTATGCAATCTAATATGATCTTTCTAATGCAAAGTTAACCTATGTTTTTTGTGTTTTCAAATATGTAGAAGTAATCTAATCTAAATAAAAGGGAAAAATGCTTCTTCTAATGATCTAGATCTAGATCTAGAAATATGAAAGAAACTAATCTAACATGCAAGATCTAAGTATCAAGGAAAAAGCAATATTTTACTATTCTGAAGAGCAAATTTGATTCTCTAATTACTATGAAATTGAACAAAACAGTGAAGGAACCTGAGAGAAATGAAGATTTGTGTGACTCCACTACCCTTAGTAATCCTTGATATTGGCAACCTCAAGTCATTTTATGGTAGTAGGTGATCCTCTTGATGACAAAAGAACACAAAGAAGCAAAAAGAAGCTTTGATGAAGCTTGTATGAGCTTAATGAGAGCTTTGGTTTAGCACAATGGCATATAATGAAGCAGCGCAACATTTCTTTTTTGAACAAATAAAGCAAAAGGCTCCTTCACCCTTTAAGAGCATTTGAATGCTAAGTTGGAGAGTAAAAATCGGCAAAAGTTGTGTGCACAATGAATTTGCCTTCCTTTGTGCTTGAGGGAGGGGTGTATTTATAGGTTTGAGGAATGAGATTGATTAAGAAGTTAACTCGCTTGATTGATGAGTTAACAAGGATTGATTGGGGAGTTCACTGGGTTGATTACCCAGTGAACTTAGTTGATTAGAGAGTGATGAAGGAAAGATTGCTTATCACTAAAGAGGAAATAGAGGTGAGGGAATGCATGAGATTGATTGAAGAGTTAATTTAAGATCAAATAGAGCTAATTATGCATGTGTGGGTGCATGAAATAGTTAGCTCTATATTAGGCATAAAAAACCATGCAAACTGAAAGAAAAATAGGTGAAAATGGAGCAAAACAAGTGAGAAACTTGAGTTTTTTCACGACTAGAAAAATAGCAGGGTTGCTCCTTTTTCTAGTAGGGTCACTTGGGGGTGACCCTAGGTCGTCTGAGGAGATCTGGACTAGACAAGGTCTGATGCAAAAAAATAGTTTGGGAGATGAAAGAAAAGAAGAAAAGGAGGGGTTCTGCTTCAAGAAACAGGTCAGTCATGTGGAAGAATCCAAATCTCCACTTGTGTCCTTAGAATCTCCTGGGGAAGATCTAGAAATAATAGGGGGAGATTTGGATTGGTCAGGTGAAACTCAAACCTGAAAGTGGGAGATGGGTAGGAAGACCTCTGCTTCTAGGAGGTGCACAAGATGGAAAACACATGGGGGGGATGAAAACTCACCTACAAGACACTCACAAGGCTTAGGATCAAGATCAAAAGATTAGAAAATGCAAGTTGACAAGTGTCGCAACAAGTGTCAAAAAGTGTCACAAATGGGGAGAGAGAGAAATCGACAAAGAAGAAAACAACTCAAGACAAGCAAGAGAACACGTTATCAAGAGGTTCACTGCTTAAAGGACATTATTTCATGCTTACATGTACGTGACAAGGATTTGAATCATCATAGGGGTCCTCATGGAGGCTATGTGTGATTTTTGTGCTTACATATTTGCCCCCTCGGGGATAGTAGTCTACATGAAAGGTAGGTACCATTCCTAAATTAGGCCTTACTTATTGACAATTTTCTTGCAATTTGTACCTACAATAACTAGTATTAGTCTGACATTTAAATATATTGAAATGAATAATGAAAACTAAAATGACAAACTTACCATGGATTGTTTGAGTTTGACTAGTTGCTTGCCATTGTTGGTTTGGACCTGTAGGGATGAGAGCATGTGAAACAATGCACGAAATAGATGCATAAAAGAAAAGGACTAATATAAAATGCATAAATGAACTAAGTTAAGGGCAAGCAAAGTAAGCCAAATTGTGAGATCAGAGAAAATCAACGGAATCATTCGTGTGAGCAGTCGTTAGAAAGATATCATCGAGGATATCAAAAAGATGGTCGCTTCTTCTTCAGCCATGAAGAATCTGATATGTAATCAGTGAAAAACCCCTCTCAAAATTCTAGTTTGAATTTTGTGAAAAACCTCTTGAAATTGTCTATTTTTGATGATTTTTCCTATTGCATTGCATTTGTCTCATCGTTTAGAGCAAGATTGTTTTTTCATTTTCTGAAATCAGTTGAAAAATGAGGTTTTTAGAGTAGTTTTTGGTCGAGGGATCCCTCTTTAGGTTTGCCCCTTTTATCAGGCAGGGTCACCCGGGGGAGATCCTGTCTAACAGTAGGGTCACCTGGGGGAGATCCTAAAAAGTAGCTTGGTCACCTGGGGGCGACTCTGAAAAACACCTAGGTCACCTGGGGGTGACCCTATTGGACTAATTTTTGACTGAATTTGATGTTGTTTAACACTTGTTTCACTCTAATCTGACATGATTTGGTCACTATATCTACCTATTTATTGCAATTTTGAAGGTTTGTGCACTTTTTTTGTGTGAGTTTTTCTGGAGTTTTATGATTTTTAGGGATTTTTACAAGTTTACGAGATCTAATGTAAAGTTCTCTTTTGATTCTATAGAACATGCATATCCGATGGAATGCGTACTAAGAGTAGGGATGGCTCTCAGGGATGCTTGCTTCATTGAGTACTGAGGATCGTACTATTGTGAAGAGGGCAGGTCTAGCTAGAGTTTGCCATGTGCCTGTGATTTGTCAAGTGTCTTGTATATGTTGTGACATTTTTACTTACTAGGATGCCAACAAAAACACATTTAGGTTTCCATAGATTTCTAGACAGTGGACTATCACTCTATATGATGTGTATCATATACTTAGGGTTCTTGTGAGAGGACAACCTTTATCTCTTCCAGTTAGTGAGTCCTATGAGGACAAGGCTTCTTGGGTTGCATTCATGGGAGTTAATCACCCTGGGGATCAGACGGGAGTTCAACTTACCTCTGCGCCACGACTCTACATCCCACTTTTGAGGAGGTTCCTAATTGGATTGATTGCCTCGAGGCTGTCAAGAGACAAGGTCTTAGCTCATCTGAGATGGTGCTGGACACCCATCATTTGTGAGATTGAGGAGGGCACATTTTACACTTGGGGTCCTGACATTTTGGCTATGGTTTACAGAGATTTCTATCGGATTTGATGGCAAGGAGCTCTAGCTTTCAGCTACTCTTCATTGATTATAGCATGGATATTTGAGCACATGAGGCCCTACCAGAAGCTCATTCCACTTCCAAATAGATGGTTATTAAGAGCGGTGAGGTGGATGCATGTTGGTCACTTTGATGCCACTTTACCCACTATTGCTACTCTTACTAATAAGGACATGATCTTTGGTCCTTATCGTGATATGGAGGGAGCCTGGGCCCGAGATCGTGAGATCAGAGAGTATTGTTGCAAGGTATCTAAGATCACAGATCATAATGGTCTAGTTGAGGCCCATTAGGTTGATCGTGTCTTACAACAGTTTGGTGAGGATATCCCTGAGGACCTTCCCCCAGTGTCTACTTGTTACAAGACTGTTCAAGAAATGGGTGGGATTAGACAAAGAAATATCATTTGGACTCCTTTGTTTCCAGGCACCTTCATTACTAGGGTCTCTAGAGGAGGATAGAGTGGAGGGAGAGGGACTCCTTTATGATATTTGACTATGACTATTTGACTCAGAGTCCACTGATGACAACTACATTCTAAATAGTAACAATTCATCAGATGAGGCCCTTCCCGAGGATGAGGATTTTAATGACATTGATGATTTAGATGATGTTCATGATATCCCTAAAGGTCCTCCTATTGTTCCTCAACCTCCTCATTTAGATGAGATGATGCATCAGTTTGACCCTGATTGGCAGCCTGGTGACCCACATAAGTTTTACCTATTCACTTTTACATATCTTTATCCTTTGTCTTTTTATGGGGAACTAGCTTGGTCCTTTTTCAATTTTCTATTTCAAGAAATGTCAGAGAGTGGAGGGACTTTGTTCATGAGGTCAATGTTGGATTAGCTTCTCCCTTCACTAGGATGACTCATGATCAGTTTTTAGAAGATCATAGTGTGACCCCTGCTCCGAAGTGACACACTGACATTTTTGCTCATGTCTACCATGGGTGCCAAATAACTATAGAGTTGAAAACCCAGGCTGACATGCTTAAGGTTGAGAACCGCTTACTCCAAGAGAAGGCTTGCCTTAATTTTGGATGACATGATGCTAGCATGGAGGCACCTTCACAGTCACATGCACACAGAAGAGTGCCTCACTCTCATAGGTCTCATGGAGCGACGAGTGGTATTCATAGATGGAGGAGCTGAAGTCCTGAGGGTTCTGTTGGAGGGAAGTGCCCTTGACTTCCTTTCTTGAAATCATGCCCCCTTGCATGCAGAGCCTCTACTTCTCTTGAGAGCATTGTATATGCAAACTTCGAGTGTATCTATGAAAGTTTATCCTTTTATGGATTTTACTTATCAGATTTGTACTCATCTCTTGTGCATGTTTGGAGGTTTGGGAACTTTTTGATTATGTTTGACCTTTTCAACTCTTTTGATGATGCAAGTATGATAACAATGACATATTTTTGTAATTTTTTGTGACATATATATGAGATGAAGTTCACGATATGATAACACAAGAAATGCTGAAATGAAACTTTTACTTCTACTGAATGTCATGAGATATGACATTGGACTTCATTGCTTTGAGACTCTTTTTCCAATTTTTTGCATGAATACAATGTGGGAAAAACAATGTGACTACTCTTAAATACAATTTTCAATTTAGGGGATTGCAAGTTGTTCTGATATAAGAGACCTATTCAAGGCTATGAGATATGATTTAGGACTGAAGTAATTTTGGGCTTTGCTAAAGGCTAAACACTGATCCTTATCTAGATAAGACAATCTGACAAGCTTTCAACTTAGACAAGTAACTAACTTTATTGGTGTTCACTAGATTTAGATCATATATGGAAAGCAAGGTAGACCTACGGTAAAGGAAAAATAGGAAAGAATGAGGTTCCCTAGGTAGAAGATGATCCTAGAGACTACTACACTCTGGACTTTGCTCAGCTAATGCGTGTGTGTGCTTTGTACCTTTCTTTCTCTATTAGAATGTCACCCTTGAGGCTTCGAGCTTAGACTAATCTCTACCCAAGAGTACAAACATTCAAAAATCTTCTCTCTTTCACTCTTTTTTTATCTCTTTTTTTTCCTTTTTCATTTTTTTTTTATATTTTCCTCACTTGATTTTTCTCATTTTTTGGATTTTTTGGACTTTTTAAGAAATGAATGCTTTTTGGAACTTTGATATGCAATGCTTTGATCTCTTAATTCTCACTTTTCAACACTCTTATTTTGATCACTCATTTTTTTATTCACCTAAATATTAGATTGCTTCCTTCAGAGTTTTGATCTTCCTGATGTTTTTGGCCAGGAAAGATAAGGGGCTGAGTGCCACCTAAAGTTTTTGTAATCTGGTCAAACTTTTCTACTACTAGGGAAGAATTGGGAAGGTCTACTTGTAAGCTTCCTTTGAACACTGTGTGTTCGTATACTGACTTTGTTTAGACCTAACATCTTGACTCATTAAGACTAGGATCAGTGTAGAGCTAAGAGCTAGGCTTTGATTAGAATCACTGGGAATGAAGGGGATAATGGTGATTGTGAAAAATGGGGAATCTCTAGGTCCTAAAATGATGATGTATCTCTAGGAAACCTTAGACTCCTTACTGAAGAGAAAATAGTATAAGAGCAAGTCACTAACAATAATGCAAGATGAACAGAATGATACTAAAATGCAAGAAATAAATTGTTTTTGAAATTTTGATTTTTTTGTATTTTTATGTTATATGATTTTTATGAGATGCTAAGATCTTTTCCTTCCATAATGCACAAGAGATAGGTAACATTTCCAACATATTCCTTAACTATGTGTGGACTTATCCAATTTAATCTAAACTTCACTTCAAAGTCTTTGCAAGGACACTCGAAGACTTGGTGTGAAAATGTCTTTGTATTTGGTGAGGAATTTTGTGTACTCACATGTTTCATTGTTTGATGTTTTACCCCCTAGCTTTATCATTTTCTATTCTTGTTGAGTTCTTATATTTGTTTTAAGCTTTTGAGGGGTAATTGTAGTTGGTGTTGACTCTTCTAGTTTTTGTGTGGATTCTGGTTCTTCTTCAATCATGATTTCAACCATAGGGATGTTTATGTTTGGTTTAATTAGAATGAGCACTAAATTGAATGAAGTGTAAGACTTTGTTGAGTTAGGATCAAAGGGAAATTCCCCCGTCGCCCCCTTTCCTATACATTTTGAGGACTTGTCTATGTTTGCAATTTGTTTTGATGTCTCTCCTTTTTCAAAAGTGTTGTTTTTGGGGTCACTAGTGGTTTCTATGGACTTTCCCTTCTTTTTGACTTGTTTAACTCTATAAAGGATAAAAGGGTCAGGATCTCCTTTGATGACATGGGTTTGTCCCATGTACGAGAAGTGTAATTATTGAAATAATGTGGAGGGACTGGCCCTCATCCTATGGATCCAAGGCCTTCCTAGGATCATGTTGTAAGTGGTTTCTTCGTTGATGACATAAACTTCAGTTGGGAGGGTTTTGGGACCCAGTGTGATTTGAAGATTGACCTTACCCATGGTTTGAGTATTTGGGTTATCATGAATTCTAAGGATGGAAGTTTTCTTTGTGATTTGTGTTTTGTCGTAACCCATTCTTTGAAGAAGCGAAAAGGAGACTATGTTGATTGCAAACCCATCATCAATCATTACATTTTTAATGGAACAATCTTGCACTTGGACTATCAGATGGAGGGGGAGATCACCTTGTTTAGCTATGTCATTGTCCAAGGATAACTTTTCAAAATCAAATGTTGAAGAAGAACACTTTTCACTTGGTGTATTTTGAACTAGATGGCCTAGATCTAAGGCATGGAGGAGAGAATTCTTGTGTGTAGGATAACTCTTAATAAGCTCTAGCATGTGAGAAAAATTTGAATTGTTGGTCTCATCTATTTGTTCTAGTCCTTGGGTGACACAAATTTCTTGATATTTATCTAATTCCACAAGGCCTAAGGTGTTGGGATTAAGTTCTTCATCTTGTGAGAATGTGTCCATGAATACTTTTTGTTGACACTTTGGGAGGTTTGATATGAAGTGATGGTACCCTCGACATGACTTGATCTCATGCCCCCTTCTCTTGTGAAATGAGTAATATTTATCATGATTGTGATCTTGAGGTTTATGACGGTTGTTGTATGATTTCTTGTTGATTCTCGGGGGACAGTTGTTGGTATTTTCATTTCCCAAATTTGTATGACTATTGTAGTCACAATCGTAGTTCCTTGATGATGAAGTGTTTGTTGATCCATCTATGTCTTGATTGTTTGTCAAGGATTTGTTATTTGTATCATGATTTATCAACCTTCCATTAGAGTCATACTCCCTTCTTCCACTATCAATATCAACTTGGTCAATTCTAAGGGCACTTTTGAATGCTTCTTCATATGATTTATAAGGGAGTTTTTAGACTTGTTCTCGTATATCATTGTTGAGAGTGTGTAAGAAGAGATCACAAAGTTCTCTATGATCCATGTTTGGTGTGCTAGTTGAAGAATAGAGAACATAACTCCATCGTGTTATAAAATGTGCAACCGAATCATTGGATTCTTGTTTGATTGTTAAAAATTCTCATATTCCTATCTTGACCAATTTGTTTATGTCAAAGGTAGCAACAAATTGAACAATGAGTTTCCTAAAAGAGTGGATTGATGCTTATGGAATTCGATAGTACCAATCTAGAGTGATAACCTCTAAAGTTTTTGGAAAAGTCATTACTACCACCCCATCCCAAGGAAGGAGTTCTCACACTACCATGATGTAAGTCTTGATATGAGAGTTGGGATCACCCTCTCCTTTAAATTTTGGAAGCTCAGGGAGAGGTCGTGGTAGTATTACTTGATGAATGTTGTAGTCAATAGGCTCCTTTAAATACTTAAGGTATGTTCCTAGGAAGGAGTCATATGTAGAGGATTTTACTCCTCCAAACATTATCCCTTCAAGTGGAGATTGTTGCATTTGTTGAAAGGGTATGCTAAATTGTTGATATCCCAAAAAATTTGGATCACTAGATGTTATCATGTTTATGTTTTGAAGATTGGGTGGGATTGTTTGTGGTTGATCTTGCATCATAGGAATCCCACATATTTGATTGACACTTGTCATTTTGGATTGTGAGGGTAAGGGAGGCCTGAATGCTTTGTTATGTGTGTCATATGAATGGGAGTTTATATGATGGGTATTTTTTGTTTCCCCCTGGTTTGATTTGATTTCATCAATGAAATTATTTCCCTGTGCCCTAGGTTTTTCTATAATATTGTTTTGGCAAGATTGTTCAACACTCCTAGCCTCAAGGGTCTAGAATAGTTGGACCAAACTTTCTATAAGGTCTGTGAGTGAGGCTTCCTTCATTTTTTGAGTATTACAACCTTGAGATGGATTCTACGCATTGGGGTTTGAGTGACCCTATTTGTTCTTTCTGATGGCATTTTACATGTTGTCAACTTTTTACCTTGATGTACCATGTGGAGAGATTTTTGTACCTCTCGAGCTTCTTGTAAGTTCTTTTCTTTAAAAACAATATTTTAAATTCCATTTCAGTGACCATTTTTTTATGGCTTGTTATGGGTTGATCATCTTTATGGATTTGAGATTGATTCTTCACTTGTGCTTTGATTTGGTCAATGTTGTCAAGATCTCTTTGGATCTGTTTTGAATTTGTAATTTCACTCGAGGGGACATTCCCTTGGACTTTTTGCATGAAACATTGTGAAAAGTGAAAAATGTGAAAGAATCCATCCCAAAAGGATTCATTGAATGATGATGAAAGTGGGATCTTTCTGTTGGTGCCTGAATTGACTGTTAGTTAATTTAGCAATTTTCATGCAGGCACCTTCCCAAAAAATCCGAAAATTTTCCTAAGTGTTGACCTCCTCAGTATTTTTCAGCTGCAGCATCATATTTTCTTAAGGGGAGGATGTCATCATCATCATGTTTCCGGTCATCATCCTGATGATGTTGCTGCAAGGTCCTAAGCATGACCCGATATTCATCAGGGTCATCATATTTGAACATCAAGGTGATATCCACTTTTCTGCCTGTTTGCATCATGATATTTCCAAAGGGAGATATCCGCCTGTCGGCTTCATGCATTGTCTAGTGCGGGGTGATATTTCCAAATATCAGGTATGATCTAACATCACCCTGATGTTTCATGGAGCTATAGTGCATCATGATATTTGTGCATCAGGATGATATTTCCAAATATCTGGTTATCTTCCGAATATCATCCTGATGCCGATATGTGGTGACATCATCAAGGTATGAGGGGGGTCATATTTCTAACACTAGTCACCTTATGGAGATCCCCCGATGTTGTGAATATGATGATGATGTCATCCAGATATGAGGGGATGTGCAGTAGACAGATATGCTGATGACGTCAGCAGGATATGATGATGACGTCATCAGGATTTTTGAAAGCATCGGCAGGAAATTGCATATCGGCATAGGTTTGAGATGCTGGGCCGATGGTGGTCGTCTTGCCGAGGAAGGTGAGGTTGTTGAAGGACCATCAGGGTGACTTGTGTTGTCGGCGAAGGATCTTTTGTGCTTGCCGATGGCTTTAGTCATACCGATGGTGAAGTGTGGAGTTCGCGGTCGGCGAGACCTTTGAGATCGATGTGAGTTTTTTGGGGTTGGCCGATGGCTTTGGTCATAGTGATGGGTTTTTGGACAGAAAGGCATGTGTCGAGCATGGCAAAAGCACTCGACACCTATCTTGCATGCGGCCATGTTTTTAAAGTGCTGAAGTGGTTTTCGCACCTTGCATGTGGGATTAATTTCTCTACACATTTTAAAACTTCAGTAAAGTGTGTTTTGGCGGGAATTTCTTTTTGAGCACAGCGATGGTTTCCAGGTAGGTCGCAGGTGGTTGAGCCATAAATGGTGACTGTAGTAGAAGTATGTGCGATGGTACAAATGGTGAAGCTATCTAATTATGAATGAAGACTTCCAGATGGCAACACAGGGCTCGAGGCCTCCCTTGTCTGCTGCAGCAATAACTTCTGAGCGCCATTCCTTCTGAGATCTGTATTTGGTGCGATTTTTGGTCAACCATGTAATTAATTGCTTGTGGTACACTTTCTAGCCGATATAGGCAGGCTGTGTTACCATTGTTTAGGTTGTTGAAGGCCTGAGGCATTTTTGTGTAAATAATGAAGAACAGGGCATGATCTTAGCTGTTTTATCCCATTTTGGAGTTTATGAGTTGCAACATGAATGTATTTTGCACATATTTTCAGTTTCAGTGTTAATGTTATATGAAAAATGCTTATTGCATGTGTCTATCTGCTTGTCTCCATTTGCTGCATGTTATTCTCTTTCTTTTGAATCTGGTTGCATGTCAGCAGGGATACCTGTAAGTAGAGGCAGTTAGGTACCCATTCTTGGGTGATCTTTGTAAGGCAAGCATCAGTCCAACCCCCTGAAACTTGAGTGAAAGTTGCAAACCATCTATTATATACGTCTAGTTAACTCCTTGCCCAATGGATAGGCACCAATCTACTCCTGGATCAGTAGTTATGAGCCAAAACCCCTTGTCTTGTATCCTGAACATTATGTCTGCCCATTTCATCACTTCCACCTGTTAGTTGTAGGATTAGGAGTAGGAAAACCCCTGCATGCTCTCATACCCGACCAGACATATATGTCCAAGAACGTTGCCCACCTTGTGATTTGTTACACAAATCTTGGTCCATACATGAGAGTATTCTGCCTGTTGTTGTCAAGTTAGATCTTTCTATCTTTGAGCTAGTCAAGGTTATATCTTGAGTTATAGGGACACCCCCCTTGGTGCGACAGAACCAAAAGTGAAGGGGAGGAGCTCACACAACCTCCTATATTAGTTGGTTGAATCTGCATGTGCATAGGAACTGGCAAACCCTGATGCTGATTTAGAAGAAAAACCAACACTTTCAATAGAAAGCAAACAACTCAACCAAAAGGTTATTTCTCTTCATGTCGGGTTCACCAAAATATATGGTGAAGCTAATGGTGTGTGTGATAGTGATAATGAGATCCAAATGGGAATGAAAACAACAAAATTAGAAGAATTTGTAGTTCAAATCAGGTTCACCAAAATATGTACACTCAAAATCGTGACTCTGATTGCCTGGGGCTGTCAGGTTAGATTTTGGCATGCACACAGACCCTTCCCTCCTTGCCATGGGGTAATCCACCATATCACTCTCACTCACCTGGAAGTAGCCAGTCAAGAGGAGGGGAGACACAGCGGGGGTCTGGTTCATTAGAGAGCTAGACTTCATGGAGAGGGGTCAACGAGTAATGTGGCCTTTGTTGTTGTGTGCTGAGTTGTATGTTTCATTCGATTGTGGTTGTATGTTGGTATAACCCTATGACCCAAAGGGTCACTAGATTCTCTTCTCCTATTGGGGTTTCTAAGATTCCAACTCTGTGTGGGTAAACAATTGTTTTCATTAATGTCCTCTTGTCTTTGTATGCATTGAACAAGTTCTTGTTGTACTTGGCATTGTCTAGTTTCTTCTAACAACAAGAGGACAAATGGGTCTCCTTGTGGTAGCACAAATGTCTCTCATTGTGGTCTTGGATGGATCTCTTGGATCTTGTCATGGATAGACCTCACCCACTCTCCTCTCACTCCTAAGCACATTCATAAATCAAGATAGAGGTAAATGTGTGATTACTAACCTTAACTAGATCTAGGGTTTTGACTTATTTTTACCTCATGATGGTATCGAGGGTTTGTTTGGATCATTTTAACCATGGTTACCTCATGATGGAATCAAGGGTTTGCAATTTTGTCTATTCTATGGTTCCTATATGCATGTAAACATATGATATGCAAAAACATTTTTTTGGGGTATTTTTAGTGTTTTTGGAAATAAAAAGTGCTTTTAATCAATGAAAGGGAAATATGTATGCAATCTAATATGATCTTTCTAATGCAAAGTTAACCTATGTTTTTTTGTATTTTCAATGATTTAGAAGTAATCTAATCTAAATAAAAGGGAAAAATGCTTCTTCTAATGATCTAGATCTAGAAATATGAAAGCAACTAATCTAACATGCAAGATCTAATTATCAAGAAAAAAGCAATATTTTACTATTACCAAGAGCAAACTTGATTCTCTAATTACTATGAATTTGAACAAAACAATGAAGAAACCTGAGAGAAATGAATATTTGTGTGACTCCACTACTCTCAGTAATCCTTGATATTGGCAACCTCAAGTCCTTTTGTGGCAGCGAGTGATCCTCTTGATGACAAGATGACACAAAGAAGAAAAAAGAATCTTTAATGAAGCTTGTATGAGCTCAATGAGAGCTTTGGTTGAGCACAGTGGCATAGAATGAAGCAGCATAGCATTGCTTGGTTGAACAAATAAAGAAAAAGGTACCTTTGTCCTATAAGAGAATTTGAATGCTAAGTTGGAGAGCAAAAACTGACAAGAGCTGTGTGCACAATGAATTTGCCTCCCTTTATGCTTGAGGGAGGGGTGTATTTATAGGTTTGAGGAATGGGATTGATTGAGAAGTTAATTCATTTGATTGATGAGTAAAAAAGGATTGATTGGGGAGTTCATTGGATTGATTACCTAGTGAACGCAATTGATTAGAGAGTGATGAAGCAAAGATAACTTATCACTGAAGAGGAAATGGAGGTGAGTGAATGCATGAGATTGATTGAAGAGTTAATTTGAGATCATATAGAGATAATTATGCATGTGTGGGTGCATGAAATAGTAAACTCTATATTAGGAATTAAAAACCATGCAAACTGGAAGAAACACAAGTGAAAATGAAGCAAAAATGAGTGAGAAACTCAAGTATTTCCGTAGCTAGAAAAATGATAGGGTCATCCCTTTTGGTAGTAGGGTCGCCCGAGGGGCAACCATGGGTCACCTGGGGGGGAAACCTTATTGGCAAGAGACACTGCTTAGGTATAGATCTATATATTGTCATTGATGGCAACAAGGCTTAGAAGTTTCATTACCATAAAAAGAAGACATTTCTCTAGAAGGACATATTGGATTTTAAGTCTATTTGGCAGAAGTGACTAACTATGGGTATTATAGAGTAAAGGATAGTCAGTGGGTTAGTGTGCTTCCATAAATGATGATCTGGTAATGTGGTTTAGGAATGATGCTAGTAATTGTTTGATGGTGCTATGCTCTAGAGATCAAGTCTTGACTTCTCCAGAAGTCATTTGGAAAAATTATCTAAGTTCAGGTGAATAGAGGTATAGCAGAGACAGTGAATAGGGTACATTTAATGGTCTGCATACCTCTATAGTTGAGTATTTTGTTATATAGTTTTAAGGTGTTGTAAACACTTGCATGAAGTGTCTAATTCTAGAGTTGTGAGATTTGAAATCCGCTGGAAAGATAGTTACAAGCTACCAAGTATCAGTATAGTGTTTGATAGAGTTTGACAAAGACATAGTCTAAGCTGTAATGGTCTGCATTTCTCTACAAGATGATTGTTGCAAGTATGAGGTGAGCCAGTGTTGTCATTGATGTCAACATACTCATATTGCATTGACAAGAAGGATTTGATGAGCTGTGTGCTGAGGATATTGAGAAAATTAGCCTCAGTCAGGAACAGTGAAGAACAGTGACGAGAAGAAGGCAAATGTACTGTATAGGATGAGAACCGGAGGATGCGGATTAAAGGGTTAGTAGATATGAGTCTTGAGATGCTTCAGTTAAGATTTCAGAGGTCCGCATGAAGATCTGAAGGAGTTGTGGCTGTCGGTATAGAACCGGTTCCGGCAAGTATCCAGAGGTGACAGAGGATCACAAAAAGGTCTGGTGAGGTACGGAATTGTATTATCCTAATCTGCGGATTGGACGGAGTGTTTGGGATGTCCTTGTGATGTGTCATCCTGATTTGTGTATGATTTGGAGGTCCGGAAGTACCTCTTGCATTATGACAGTGGCGACAGACTGTGTTCTTGAAGTTCCAGATGAGGAAGACAAGAGATCCCAGTAAGTAGAGGAAGTGCGGATGTATCCGGACATTCAGACAGGCTTGTGAAGGTTCTTGGATCATGTTTAGGGTGTGTTGTTGGTCCGCATTGATGGTAGAGCTCGGAATTGAAGTTATTCTTCCGGATGAAGTTCTTGCTCTGTTTAGCCGACCGGATGAGTTGTTCATCCTGCGAATGTTCTTGTGATGGCCGACCGGATGTGTTATTCATCTTGCAGATACTCCTATGGTTGTTTGCCGACTTAGATGTTTGTTCCTAAGTTGATGTCTTGTATAAATAACGGTTTGTGAGTTCATTTCAAAGTGTGGTGTGTGGATGAGTGTGGCATAGCGAAGAAACGTGCGAAAGGCAGAGCAGAGATTTTGGGCTTAATTGGAACTGATCCAGACATGGTAGAGATGTCATTCTCTAGTTCAAGACTGTGATTTTTATCACTTTGTAGACAGTGTGTCTCCTTGTAGGCAGTGGGCCTCTTTGTGAGCAGTGTGCTCGGGCAGTGAGCCCTTATTGGCATGTGCCATTCATTTTTCTTTATTCTTCTAACAGAGAATAATTCTTGGGTTAATCACCCCGTGGTTTTTTCCCTTAACCGGGTTTTCCACGTCAAAATCTTGGTGTTCAATGTGTTGATGCTTATCTGCTCTTGTGTTCATGTATTATGCTTCCATGGATGATTATTTGATATGCTGCTAACTAACAACAAAGAATCAAGTGTTTGAAAGAAGAAGAAGTTTTATACAACTGATTCACCCCCCCCTCTCAGTTGTATGCCCTAGATCCAACAATTGGTATCAGAGCTAAGTTCCTCTGATAGGAGCTTAACCGCTTGAGGAGATCCAGGATGTCGTCATACAAGAAGGATAGTCCGAAGTTCGATGGAACCAACTTTACTCTCTGGAAAGGTCGCATGAAGTGTCACTTGGAATGTATGGGAAAAGCATACTTGGCTATGATTTCAAAACCATATGTACCTCCACAAGGTGGTCCGACAACTCTGAATGAAATCACAGAAGCTGAAAACAATCTGCGGACCAAGGAAGCTCTTCTAAGCGCATTGAATGACTCAGATCTCTCGAATGTCATTGACCTAGCAACTGCATATGAGATCCTAACTAAACTGGAACTTCTGTATGAAGGAGATGAGTTTGTCAAAAGTGCAAGGTTGCAAAGTCTGAAAGGGAAATTTGAAAGATTGAAAATGAGAGATGATGAAAACATCACTACCTTTATGCCAAGAGTAAATGAGCTGGTATGTGGAATCAGAAATGCTGGTGGAACTTTAGATGAAAATGAGATTGTCTGCAAAATCCTAAGATCCCTTCCTGCTGCCTACAAAATCAAAGTTGCTACCATTGATGAATTCAGAGCCCACACAACTGTCACAAGAGAACAACTGGCTGGCAAACTAGCTGCATTTGAAATGACCGAGTTTGGAGATGATCCTCCTAAGACTGAATCTGCTTTCAAAGCCAGTGCCTATGTGAAAGGCAAACAGAGATTTGATCCGGGTGAAAACTCATCAAGGAAAATGTCATGGTATGATCAAGCAAGAAGAGACATGGAAGAAGAAGAAGCAGAAACAGCTCAACTTGAAGCCCTCATTGCAAAGAGACTGCCAAGAGGATCCGGTAAGTATGAAGGAAAACTACCCTTTAAGTGTTTCAACTGCAATAAGATTGGTCATTTTGCCTCAAGATGTCCGGAGAGATCTGCAAGATCTAATACTCACAGACAAAGGTTTCAAAAGAATTGCTATTATGTTCATGAAGAAAATGACAATGAAGGAGTAACAGATGATGAATCAGAACTAGGAAGCAAATCCGGAAATGAGTGGGTGTTTATAGCCATCAAGGAAGAAGATTCAATACTCTCTGAATCTGTCAATCACAAAGTTGTTGAAAAAGCCTTGGCTGCTCAAGTGGAAGAAAAGGATGATTGGGTTATTGACAGTGGATGTTCTCACCATATGACTGGTGACAAGAATAAGTTCTTAGATTTGGAAAGATATGAAGGAGGAATGGTAAAGTTTGGTGACAATTCTGCTGGCAGAATCAGAGGTAGGGGAACTATTTCCTTTGATGGTAAGAGCAAAACAGGAAATGTACTGTATGTTGAAGGATTGAAGCACAATCTTCTCAGTGTTGGTCAGTTAGTGGACAAAGGCTATGATCTCCGGTTCAAGAATGGAAAATGCAGAATCTTTACAAGCTCCGGAACTGAAATTGCATCCGGTACTCAGATAAAAGGTAATATCTTTCATCTGGTTGGTTCAAATAAAAGTTGTTTGTTTGTCCAAATTGATCAGAGTTGGTTATGGCATAGAAGAATGTGTCATGTAAATTTTGATAACATCATCAAGATAAGCAATACTCAGGCTGTGAGAGATCTTCCAAAATTGATGAAACCTACAAATAGTGTGTGTAAAGAATGTCAGTTAGGTAAACAAAGCAGAGTCTCTTTCAAAAGCAAAGATCAGTCTTCTACCGGATTGTTGGAATTAGTACATACTGATCTATGTGGTCCAACAAGAATCAAGAGTCTGCAGGGTGATAGATATTTCATGTTGTTAATTGATGATCATTCCCGGATGATGTGGGTTACCTTTCTAAAAGAAAAATCAGAAGCTTTTGAGAAGTTCAAAATCTTCAAAGCTATGGTGGAGAATCAAACCGGATTGAAACTAAAGTGTCTAAGGTCTGATAGAGGTGGTGAATTTACATTTGGTGAATTCATTGACTTTTGTGAGAAACAGGGTATAAGGAGACAGTTGTCTGCTCCTAAGACTCCACAGCAGAATGGAGTAGTTGAGAGAAAGAACCGGACCATCCAGGAAGCTGCTAGGACAATGATGTTGGAAGCAAATGTTCCTCAAATGTTTTGGAAAGAAGCTATCAGCACCGCAGTCTACACTCTAACTCGAGTTCAAATCAGAAACAACATCGGTAAGACCCCCTATGAACTTTGGTTTGGCATCACTCCTACTATGAAATATTTCAGAGTATTTGGTAGCAAGTGTTATATTAAAAGAGATGAAGATCTAGGAAAGTTTGATGCTAGAAGTGATGAGGGAATTTTCTTGGGCTACTCCACTCAAAGCAAAGCATACCGGTGCTACAATAAGAGATTGAGAAAGATGATAGAAAGCACCAATGTGAAAGTGGTGCAGAGGCACCTACCTAACAGCTGGCCTTCATGAGGCAGTTAGTAGTTTTAGGTCTTGTTTGTGTTTCCAAGAAGGTCTGTTGAGACCAAATGCATGTAATAAGGTCATGCTGATCATGATAAGATCATGCTGACCAGGCTTTTTCTATTTTTAGTTAGTTTGTTAGGAACAGCTGTCATGATGTATGATCGGTTGGATCTCCCAGCCGCCTGGAGAGTTCCCAGCCGCTTGGAGTCAGGTCAGTAGTACTCGTAGGATAATCTATTTAAGCAGGCGGATCGGTTTATTGTAGATCATCGATCGGCAGTATAGTGTTGCATTAAGCAGAGGAGTTTATTTGTGCTGTGTGAGAAGCAGTATATTGTATTGCATCTTTGAAATCGATAAAGATCCTGTTTCATTTTCTGTTTGATCTCCTTTGTGTAATCAATCTGCTGGTTTGGGTGGTTTCATGGATTCACTGATCCATTCCACCGGTTGACTCATCTGATCGGTGGAATGGTAATGTACAGTAGGGTAGGTTGTAGTTTGTTTTCTGTTCGCATGCAGGTGTGCAGGATCGCAGCTGAAAGATGTTGAAGACCCTAGCATGGGCATGTGCTAGGTCAAGTTGAGAAGTTTGAGTTGGAAGATCACCCTGAGGTTGGATCGGGTCATCCCAGGAGGATCGGCGAAGTGAAACTTTGTTAAAGCTAAAAGTTTGTAAAGACGGCATCATCAGGATATTTCTGCAAATATCCTGCAGTCGGGTTAGGTATCGTCATCCGGATAAGTGAAGGAGAGCATGATGCTTTTGAGTGCATGAAGTGCAAGTGCGTCGGGGTGATCATCATCTGGAGGAGCCGAGGTGGAGCGTATCGGCATCAGGATCATCTCTCGGGAGAACCCATCATCCGCATATCGCGAGTAGATGCGAGAGTGAAAGTTTGTTTTTTTGACTAAGTGTTGAAGAGGTCATCAGGATATTGGGTGACGTCATCGTCATCAGGATATGACGTCATCGTCATCAGGATATTGAGATATCCCCCTATGCGAGTTCATCCTGCCGTTGTTAAGTGCTTGGGTATCGGCAGAAGATTGTATTGACATCATCGGGAGGTTTCGAGAGAACCGGATAAAGCAGATCATGATGCTGTTGTTTGTATCGTCGGCTAGCGGAGCATCGAAGGGAAGGTGCTGAAGGTGATCGTCATCAGGATATTTGGGGCAACTAGATATTGGTTATCCTGCTGATGAAGGAAGTGTTGCATATCATGATGCCGATGGAGTTCGGAGCCTGATGAACAGTGCAACCGGAGGATGTTTGCGCCCGCTGAATATCATGATGATGATAGGCGACTGGCGGAGGAGGTGAACAGTAGTCGGCAGGAGGATAAGTGTGATCATCCGAAATATGATGATGCTGTTGGTGGTTTTAGGAAACATGATGATGATGCTGATAGAGTAAAGCAGAATATGATGATGATGGCGAAGATGATGATGATGAGGTTGGTCTGCAGACATCCATGCTATGTGCGAAGGTTATAGTGTGGATGCCTCTGCATCATAGTGGTATCAGAGCTCAGCAAAAGGTCTGGGCTGTTGTGTGTTGATTCTGTCACTGAAAGGGCAGAGGTAGAGTTGATTGTGTGTTGTGTGTTGTGAGGTTGACAAAATGCCTCCTAAAGGTAGTGGTACTGCAAGGGAATTGCAGGAAATGAAGGAGACACATGCTAGAGAGATGAGGAAGATGAAGGAGCTTGCTGAAGCACTTCAAGCCAGGCTGACAGCCCTGGAAAAGAACAAAAAGAGGGAAGTGGAAGACAGTGAGTCTGAAGAAGATGAAGATACTGTTGAAGAGTATGAAGAGGTAGCTGAAGATCTGGATGCTGAAGACCAGAGACTGGC
This sequence comes from Cunninghamia lanceolata, assembly GCA_027924645.1. Taxonomy (NCBI): domain Eukaryota; kingdom Viridiplantae; phylum Streptophyta; class Pinopsida; order Cupressales; family Cupressaceae; genus Cunninghamia; species Cunninghamia lanceolata. The sequence goes on from BSBN01001161.1 coordinate 2,201,464, forward strand.
AAAACTGTTAAAGGCAGTGCAGAGTGAAAAACCTAAGGTAAAGGTTGATGTTACCAAGTATACTGGAAGCTTGAATGAAGATGAGTTGTTGGATTGGATTGCTGCACTTGATAATCACTTTGAATGTGAAGATGTTGCTGAGGATCAGAAGGTAAAGATTGCAAAGACCAAGTTAGGAGGTCATGCTTTGGTATGGTGGGATTATGTACAATCCGAGAGAAGGAAACAAGGGAAGTCAAAGATCACTTCATGGGATAAGATGGTAGCAAGGATCAAGGGTAAATTCTTGCCAAGGGATTATGAAATCCAGATGTTTAAGAAGCTGCCATTTCTAAAGCAGAAAGACAGGGATGTGAAAGCATATACTGAGGAATTTTATCTGTTAAGTATGAGATCTGGTCATCATGAGAATGAGGTAGAAAAGGTGGCTAGGTACTTGGCTGGTTTGAGATTTAACATACAGGATGAGTTAGTGTTAGCTAACCCTAAGAATGTGGAAGATTGTTATCAAATGGCAATCAGGATTGAAGAAAAGATGAATAGAGGACATGATAAGTCCATGAGAGGAAGAGGAAATCATAGGGGAAGAGGAACAGCCCCTGCACAAAAGCAAACCAATGAGGGTTAAGAAGACACTGGTAAAGGTCAAGGACAGTCTGATTTCAGAGGTGGATGGAAAGGTAATAGAGGAAGATTTGGAGGTGGTAGAGGTTCTACTACATTTTCAGGAAAATGTTACACCTGTGGAGAGTTTGGTCATCCATCTTTCAAATGTCCAGAAAACAAAGGTTCATCATCCAGAAATGATAGAACTAGTGACAAGAGAGTACAACTTGTGCAAGAAGAGAAAGTAGAAGAAAGTGCACAGAGTTCAAACAGAGGTCCTGAGAATTATGGATATCCAGAGAGTGGAGAATCATTGATGTTAAGGAGAATTAGTTTGCAGGCATCAAAGGATCTGATGCAAAGAAGAGCTCTTTTCAAGACCACATGCAAGAGCAAAGGTAAAGTATGTAAGGTTGTCATTGATACTGGTTCAACAGACAACATGGTATCTCAGGAGATGGTGGATAAACTGAAGTTGGAAAGGATTCCACATCCACACCCTTACAAGACATCTTGGGTGAGTGATAGTCAATCACTTTTTGTCTCTGAACAGGCAGATGTGGATTTCCAGATTGGAGCATATCAGGATAGAATTTTGTGTGATATTTTGCCCATGGAATGTTGTCACCTACTGTTAGGTAGACCATGGCAATTTGACAGAAGGGTACTGTATGATGGGTATGCTAATACCTACACCATCAAGAAGGATGGGAAGATTATTAAGTTGATGCCATTGCAGGCAAAAGCTGCAGCACAGAAGGCAGCTCAAATCATTTTAATGGGAAAGAAGGAGTATGTGCAGATGCCTAGAGGAGCAGGCATAAAGGCAGTTCAGGATACTGCAGGGAAAGGAGTTGTTCAAGACAACAAGCTGAAGAAAGTTTCAGTTGTGACTGACAGAGGTCAGCAGCAGATTCAGAAACAGGGGTGCAACCAACCATCAGTTTAGAAGAATGACAAGGATGTTGTCATAGTTGGGACTATTGCTTGTCCTATAAAGATTGACAGGAAGATAGAGTTGAACATTTCAGCAGTTCAAGAGGCAGTTCAGACAGAGGTTCTGGTCAGACAATCTGACAAACACAGGGTATGTGAGAGAAAGGCCTATATCAACAGGCATGATGATTTACTTGCCAGAAAGCAAGTTACAGTTCAGAAGTCTTGGAGCAGCCAAGAGTTAGCAGAGGATAAAGCTGGAGCAGGTCAGACTATTGACAAAGCAAAGTGTAAAGGTGGAGGACTTCCACATGCTAAACTCATGGGACATGAGTTCTTTTCTTTTGGGGAGTATGGTGCAGAGGCACCTAACTAACAGCTGGCCTTCATGAGGCAGTTAGTAGTTTTAGGTCTTGTTTGTGTTTCCAAGAAGGTCTGTTGAGACCAAATGCATGTAATAAGGTCATGCTGATCATGATAAGATCATGCTGACCAGGCTTTTTCTATTTTTAGTTAGTTTGTTAGGAACAGCTGTCATGATGTATGATCGGTTGGATCTCCCAGCCGCCTGGAGAGTTCCCAGCCGCTTGGAGTCAGGTCAGTAGTACTCGTAGGATAATCTATTTAAGCAGGCGGATCGGTTGATTGTAGATCATCGATCGGCAGTATAGTGTTGCATTAAGCAGAGGAGTTCATTTGTGCTGTGTGAGAAGCAGTATATTGTATTGCATCTTTGAAATCGATAAAGATCCTGTTTCGTTTTATGTTTGATCTCCTTTGTGTAATCAATCTGCTGGTTTGGGTGGTTTCATGGATTCACTGATCCATTCCACCGGTTGACTCATCTGATCGGTGGAATGGTAATGTACAGTAGGGTAGGTTGTAGTTTGTTTTCTGTTCGCATGCAGGTGTGCAGGATCGCAGCTGAAAGATGTTGAAGACCCTAGCATGGGCATGTACTAGGTCAAGTTGAGAAGTTTGAGTTGGAAGATCACCCTGAGGTTGGATCGGGTCATCCCAGGAGGATCGGCGAAGTGAAACTTTGTTAAAGCTAAAAGTTCGTAAAGATGGCATCATCAGGATATTTCTGCAAATATCCTGCAGTCGGGTTAGGTATCGTCATCCGGATAAGTGAAGGAGAGCATGATGCTTTCGAGTACATGAAGTGCAAGTGCGTCGGGGTGATCATCATCTGGAGGAGCCGAGGTGGAGCGTATCGGCATCAGGATCATCTCTCGGGAGAACCCATCATCCGCATATTGCGAGTAGATGCGAGAGTGAAAGTTTGTTTTTTTGACTAAGTGTTGAAGAGGTCATCAGGATATTGGGTGACGTCATCGTCATCAGGATATGACGTCATCATCATCAGGATATTGAGATATCCCCCTATGCGAGTTCATCCTGCCGTTGTTAAGTGCTTGGGTATCGGCAGAAGATTGTATTGACATCATCGGGAGGTTTCGAGAGAACTGGATAAAGCAGATCATGATGCTGTTGTTTGTATCGTCGGCTAGCGGAGCATCGAAGGGAAGGTGCTGAAGGTGATCGTCATCAGGATATTTGGGGCAACCGGATATTGGTTATCCTGCTGATGAAGGAAGTGTTGCATATCATGATGCCGATGGAGTTCGGAGCCCGATGAACAGTGCAACCGGAGGATGTTTGCACCCGCTGAATATCATGATGATGATAGGCGACTGGCGGAGGAGGTGAACAGTAGTCAGCAGGAGGATAAGTGTGATCATCCAAAATATGATGATGCTATTGGTGGTTTTAGGAAACATGATGATGATGCTGACAGAGTAAAGTAGAATATGATGATGATGGCGAAGATGATGATGATGAGGTTGGTCTGCAGACATCCATGCTATGTGCAAAGGTTATAGTGTGGATGCCTCTGCATCAGAAAGTTGATGAAGGAATTGAGAAACCTTCAAGATTTTATGAGCTTGATGAAGATGACCAAGACAGTGTTCAAGGAACTCAATCCTCTCCGGTGAGACAGAGTCAGCCTGATCCGGTAAATCAGGAAGAAGAGATAGGTTTGAATGAGCCTGATCAAGAAACAGCAGTGCTGGATACTCCCAAAATTCCAAGGTATGTAAGACTGAACCACTCTGAAGATCAGATCATAGGTGACAGAAGCAAAGGTGTACAAACTAGAAGGAATATTGCTCAAAATCAGGATGAATGCTGTCTGATTTCAAAAATTGAACCTAAAACAATAAATGAAGCCTGCAATGATGAAAACTGGACCAAAGCAATGGAAGATGAATTGATGCAAATTGAGAAAAATCATACTTGGGATCTTGTTCCCAGACCTAGAGACAGGAATGTAATTGGAACCAAGTGGGTCTTCCGGAACAAACTAAATGAAGCTGGTGAAGTAATCAGAAACAAAGCTAGATTGGTCTGCAAAGGCTACTCTCAAATAGAAGGAATTGACTTTGAAGAGACTTTTGCTCCGGTGGAAGAATTGAAGCAGTCAGATTACTTCTTGCATTTGCTGCCTTCAAAGACTTCAAGGTATATCAGATGGATGTCAAGTCTGCCTTCCTAAATGGTGATCTGGAAGAAGAAGTCTACATTGAACAACCGGATGGTTTTCAATTGTCTGATAATGATGATATGGTCTGCAAGCTGAAGAAAGCTTTGTATGGATTGAAGCAAGCCCCAAGAGCATGGTATGAAAGGTTGGATAAGCATCTTGTGCAGATTGGATTCAACAAAGGTACTGCTAACAGTAACTTATATTTCAAAATTGATCATGAAAATATTTTAATTGTTGAAGTGTTTGTGGATGATATCATTTTTGGAGGAAGAGATAGTATGTGCAAAACTTTTGCAAATCAGATGAAAAGTGAGTTTGAAATGTCTATGCTTGGTGAAATGAATTTCTTCTTGGGTCTGCAAATTACTCAAACAAAAGAAGGGATCTTCATTTCTCAGACCAAATATGTGAAAGAATTGTTAAAGAAATTTGGTATGGAAGACTCAAATCCTATGAACACTCCTATGGCAACCGGATGTAAGTTAAGCAAAGATGATGATTCTCCAAAGGTAGATCAGACAAAGTATAGATCAATGATTGGTGGATTGTTGTATCTCACTCAAACTAGACTAGATATAATGCAGGCTATTGGTCTTGTGGCAAGATTCCAGGCTGATCCCAGAGAGTCTCATGTTATGGCAATCAAAAGAATTTTTAGGTACTTGAAAGGAACAGTTGAGTATGGTCTATGGTACCCTAGAGATCCGGACTTCTCTCTTCATGCTTACACAGATGCAGATTGGGCAGGAGATGTGGATGACCGGAAGAGCACTAGTGGTGGAGCATTCTTTTTGGGGAAGAGATTGGTTTCTTGGCTAAGCAAGAAACAAGATGCAATATCTCTATCTACAACTGAAGCAGAATACATTGCAGCAGCAGGTAGTTGCACTCAAATCTTATGGATGAAGCAGATGCTAAGAGACATCAAAGTTGAATATGAGAAGCCTATCACAATTTTCTGTGATAATTCAAGTGCAATTAATATCTCCAAGAATCCGGTATTGCATTCTAAGACTAAGCACATATCTATTAAATTTCACTTTTTGAGAGAACAAGTAAACAAGGAAGAAGTCAGATTGGAGTATGTTCCCTCCAAGGATCAGATTGCAGATATCTTTACAAAACCTCTTCCCAAAGACTCTTTTGAATATCTCCGGGAGAAGTTAGGGGTCATGGCCCCTCCGGTGATGAACTAAGATGCACTGATGTGCATCAGTCCGGTGGCTATCACAGTCATATCTTGTGATCCGGACTAATGGGGAGCTGCAACTAAGGGGGAGTAGCTGGTATGATTCTGATGTATGAGAATTGCAAGTATGAGCCCTTTGCCATTGATGTCAAAGGGGGAGAGAAGACATGTGAAAAACAAGTGGTTGATGATCAAAGGGGGAGTAGTAAAGGAAGAGAAGACATATGAAAAGTTGAAGTTCTTGTCTTAATGGTTTTTCACATCATATGTTGCCATCAATGACAAAGGGGGAGATTGTTGCAAGTATGAGGTGAGCCAGTGTTGTCATTGATGTCAACATACTCATATTGCATTGACAAGAAGGATTTGATGAGCTGTGTGCTGAGGATATTGAGAAAATTAGCCTCAGTCAGGAACAGTGAAGAACAGTGACGAGAAGAAGGCAAATGTACTGTATAGGATGAGAACCGGAGGATGCAGATTAAAGGGTTAGTAGATATGAGTCTTGAGATGCTTCAGTTAAGATTTCAGAGGTCCGCATGAAGATCTGAAGGAGTTGTGGCTGTCGGTATAGAACCGGTTCCGGCAAGTATCCAGAGGTGACAGAGGATCACAAAAAGGTCCGGTGAGGTCCGGAATTGTATTATCCTAATCTGCGGATTGGACAGAGTGTTTGGGATGTCCTTGTGATGTGTCATCCTGATTTGTGTATGATTTGGAGGTCCGGAAGTACCTCTTGCATTATGACAGTGGCGACAGACTGTGTTCTTGAAGTTTCGGATGAGGAAGACAAGAGATCCCAGTAAGTAGAGGAAGTGCGGATGTATCCGGACATTCAGACAGGCTTGTGAAGGTTCTTGGATCATGTTTAGGGTGTGTTGTTGGTCCGCATTGATGGTAGAGCCCGGAATTGAAGTTATTCTTCCGGATGAAGTTCTTGCTCTGTTTAGCCAACCGGATGAGTTGTTCATCCTGCGAATGTTCTTGTGATGGCCGACCGGATGTGTTATTCATCTTGCGGATACTCCTATGGTTTTTTGCCGACTTAGATGTTTGTTCCTAAGTCGATGTCTTGTATAAATAACGGTTTGTGAGTTCATTTCAAAGTGTGGTGTGTGGATGAGTGTGGCATAGCGAAGAAACGTGCGAAAGGCAGAGCAGAGATTTTGGGCTTAATTGGAACTGATCCGGACATGGTAGAGATGTCATTCTCCAGTTCAAGACTGTGATTTTTATCACTTTGTAGACAGTGTGTCTCCTTGTAGGCAGTGGGCCTCTTTGTGAGCAGTGTGCTCGGGCAGTGAGCCCTTATTGGCATGTGCCATTCATTTTTCTTTATTCTTCTAACAGAGAATAATTCTTGGGTTAATCACCCCGTGGTTTTTTCCCTTAACCGGGTTTTCCACGTCAAAATCTTGGTGTTCAATGTGTTGATGCTTATCTGCTCTTGTGTTCATGTATTATGCTTCCATGGATGATTATTTGATATGCTGCTAACTAACAACAAAGAATCAAGTGTTTGAAAGAAGAAGAAGTTTTATACAACTGATTCACCCCCCCCTCTCAGTTGTATGCCCTAGATCCAACAATGATATCATGCCTTGTAGTTCTGAGGGTAAGATTGGGAATGTGTAAAGAGTCCTTGAAATGATTTTGGAAGTGTTTTGTGATCCACAGTAAAAATTGTAAGTCTACAAATGAACCTGCTAAGCGTGCTCTTAAGGATCGTATTGACAAATATGATAAATCATTATGCGGAGAAGAGATAGTGTGTGAAGGATCTATTTAAGTGATTGAATGATTTGAGCTGACCTATTTGAACACATTTGGGGAAAGATTTGGGTCCACATAACATATAATGCATTGGATTGAGCTAACAAGCTACACCTTTCTATGTACATGTTTCACTTCTTATGCCAACTTGATTATGGATCAAATCATGATGCGGATATATATAAATGATGAATTTCAGTTGATATGTGTGTGGATATGTGTAGTTAGATGCAAATATGTGAATAGCAGAGCAGTGACATAGATTATTGATAATGAAGACTTGGGATTCAGAATTCAGTTGATAAATGACTGCACTCTGGCATAGCGATAGATGTTTATGTAGTATTTAGTTTTCATGTGTAGTTTTCTTTGTACTTGGTAGTGAGCCTTCTTCATCAAGACAATGATTCTAGCAGTGAGCCTCCATTAGGGTTTAACAACCCTTATTGTAATCTTGCTAGGTTTAGGGTTGAGGCACTAAGCTTGCTAATCCTAGTTATACTTCATGGTAGTGAGCCAACATGGTCCAAGGCCATGGAGTGACCAAGCTTGAACATCATTATATGTAAAGATTACAATATATATTTGAGATCTAATTTGAGAGCTAATCCTCTCTGTGGTTTTTCCCATTTTGGGTTTTCCACGTAAAAAATCTTGGTGTCCATGTGTCATGTTTTTATGGTTGTTGTTCATATACATGTTGTGCCTTTGTTTAATTAATTTTCAAAAATGGTTGAAAGTTAAGGTACATCAAAAGATTTTTAGAACACTGATTCATCCCCCCCTCTCAGTGTTCCTAACATTCAATAGACCCTAGGTCGCCTAGGGGAGATCCGGACTCGACAGGGTGTGATATAGAAAAATAGGTTGGGAGATGAAAGAAGAGAAGAAAAGGAGGGGTTTTGCTTCAAGAAACATGTCAGTCATGTGGAAGGATCCAAATCTCCAATTAAATCTACAAGTTCTCCTAGGGGAGATCTAGAAATAATAGAGGAGATTTGGATTGGTAAGGCGAAACTGAAAACCAAAAGTGGGAGATGGATAGGAAGACCTCTAGAAGGATTCTAGGAGGTGCACAAGATGGAAAACACATGGGAGAGGTGAAAACTCACCTACAAGATGCTCACAAGGCTTAGGAACAAGGTTGAAATATTAGAAAATGCAAGTCAAGAAGTGTCACAACAAGTGTCAAAAAGTGTCGCAAATGGGGAGAGAGAGAAATTGACAAAGAAGAAAACAACACAAGACAAGCAAGAGGACATGTCATCAAGAGGTTATCTACTTAAAGGAAATTATTTCATACTTACATGTACATGACAAGGATTTGAATCATCATAGGGGTCCTCGTGGAGGCTGTACATGATTTTTGTGCTTACAGTAACAGATTGGTTTCATGGTTAAGTAAGAAGCAAGAATCATTTTCTTTGTCTACTGCAGAAGCAATATATATTGTTGCAGCATGTTATTGTACTCAAGTGCTTTGGATGAAGCAAACATTGAAGGATATAAGAGTTGTGTATGCAATTTCAATTTTTGTGACAATACAAGTGCTATAAACAGTTCAAAGAATCTAGTGATGCACTCAAGGACAAAGCATATTTATCTATAAGGTATTACTTGAGAGAAAAGGTAACAGAGAATGAGGTGAAGATGGAATATTTATCTACAAAGGGTCAGATTGTAGATATCTTAACAAAGCCTCTACCAAAGGATACTTTTGAGTATCTCAGAGAAAAATTAGGTGTTATTACCCCTCCTACTCTAAACTAAGATGCATGGGAAGTGCATCAGTCCAATGGTGTCCAAAGTCTTATTCGTTGATTTGGATTGATGTTTTGAAGGCTACTGTTGTCATATGGAGCCTAATCAGACTCAGAGGTTATATTTACCCCTCTTTTATCAGCGCGGTTTCACCCCCAAATCCCTACGGGGTCAAGAGGCAGCGCCCCTTGTGGGGTCTAGGGGCAGCGCCCCTGGCACGTTCCCTGTCACGATACAGGACGGGCTCAAGGGCAACGCCCCCAAAACCTCACATGATTTTTAATTATTTTATAAAGCACCGAGAGTTATTTTTTCATTGACCGACATAAGAAAACCCTATTTTTGTAACCAACAAAAAGCTTAATAAAAAGCGGCCAATGGTTAGGGTTTGGGTATTGTATTGTAGTATTTTGCAGTAGTATTGAGTTGCAGGGATTACTGATTGTAATCAATTTGATTTACTCGATAATAATATTGGACTCTCTATTTGGTGGATGTAGCCTGAGTTTGGGTGAACCACGTTAAAAATTGTCTCTCGATGTTATTATTTCTATGTATTTCCATTCCTCTGTTTAATCTTTATTTGCATTTAATTGATATCTTCTTCCGGCTAACCCTAACAAGTGGTATCAGAGTGGATTGTGTTCGATTATCATTTGTAGGAAAGTCTCATGGTTGAGTGGGAGCAATGGCAGATGAGGGTAAATTGAAGGTCGATAAATTCAATGGGAAGAACTATCAATTATGGAAGATGCAGATGGAGGACTACCTCTATCAAAAGGATTTATGGATGCCGTTGGAAGGAGTAGCCAAAAAACTAGCAACAATGTCTGATGAGGATTAGAATCTTCTTGACAGAAAGGCACTAGAAACCATTCGGTTGTGCCTGGCACCATTGGTGGCATTCAATATAACGAAAGCAAAGACAACAGATGGTCTGATGAAAGCTTTGGCAAAATTGTATGAAAAATTGTCAGCCTCAAATAAGGTATTTCTCATGAAGCGTTTGTTTAATCTGAAAATGGTTGAAGGTGGATCTGTGACAGATCATTTAAATGAATTTAATATGATTGTCAGTCAATTGACTTCTGTAAATGTAAAATTTGATGAAGAAGTTAGAGCTCTCTTGATATTATGTTCATTGCCTGAAAGCTGGGATAGTTTGGTAATGGCAGTTAGTAACTCTATTTCTGGTTCAACTACCCTAAAATTTGATGATGTTGTTGGTGTTATTCTGAGTGAGCAAATTTGTAGAAAAAGCTCAGGTGGATCCACATCAAGCAGTGTTTTGAATGTAGAAAGCAGGGGCAGATCAAAGGAGAGAGGAAAAGGTTCTGGAGGTCATGGGAAGTCACGAGGGAAATCAAAGGACAAAAGATCCCAAACCAGAGGACAAAAGGATTGCTAGTACTATGGAAAACTAGGTCATCTGAAGAAAGATTGCTGGTCTCAGAAGAACAAAGAAGGAGACAAACAAGAAGACAATAAGGAAGCAAATGTGGTAAGCAATAAGTCTGAAGATGATGCTTTGATTCTTTCCCTAGATAATGTTGATGATTCATGGGTTTTAGATTCAGGGGCCTCATTTCATGCTACACCCCATAGAAGTTATTTCCTTGATTATGTCCAAGGGGATTTTGGATTGGTTTATTTGGGAGATAATGAACCCTGTCAGATTGTTGGAAAGGGAAGAATCAAGATTAAGTTGTAGAATAGAAATCATTGGCTACTACAAGAGGTAAAGCATGTTCCAAGGCTCAACAGGAATTTAATTTCAACAGGGTAGCTAACTGAACAAGGTTGTACTGTTACATTTACTGATAAAAATTGGAAGGTTTCAAAAGGTGCTTTAGTAGTACTATTCCTTCTACTTTAGCTGTTACAGAGAAAAAACAAACAGGTTCAGGAACAGTTACTGCAGGTTTGTAGGAAGAGACTGGAAAAGTTGCTGCAGGTTCTGAGACAACACTGTGGCATAACAGACTTGGGCATATGAGTGAAAAAGGTATGAAGGTACTTCATTCTAAGAAAGTTTTACCAAGTTTGAAATGTATTAATATGGATTTCTGTGAAAGTTGTGTGTATGGAAAACAAAAGAGAGTCAGTTTTCTCAAGGATGGGAAACTAAAGAAAAATAAAAAGTTGGAGCTTGTACATACAGATGTATGGGGACCAGCTCAGGTATCTTCTCTCAGTGGCTCTCGATATTATGTTACATTCATAGATGATGCAACTCAGAAGGTATGGATTTATTTCCTTAGGCAGAAATCTGATGTATTTGAAACATTTAAAAAATGGAGAAGCTTGGTTGAGAATGAGACAGGTAACAGATTAAAATGTCTCAGATCTGATAATGGCGGTGAGTATTGCAGCAAAGAATTTGAAGATTATTGTTCTTTTAATGGAATTCATAGGCAGAAAATGGTTCCAGGGACTCCACAGGAAAATGGAGTAGTTGAATGCATGAATAGGACAATAATGGAGCATGCAAGGACCATGAGATTACATGCTGGACTGCATTTAAACATGTGGGCAGAGGCTGTCAACACTGTTGTATATTTAATTAACAGAGGTCCTTCAGTTCCTTTGGGTTGTGGTATTCCAGAGGAAGCATGGATAGGCAAGAAGGTGAGTTATTCTTTTCTGAAAACCTTCGGCTGTGAAGCATTTGCATATATAGATTCTGAAAATAGAACCAAGCTAGATGCGAAATCAAAAAAATGTATCTTCGTTGGATATGGCATTGATGAATTTGGTTATAGGCTTTGGGATTTTAAAAATTAGAAAATTGTGAGAAGCAGGGATGTTATATTCAATGAGAAGGTGTTGTACAAAGATCAGTTGCAATAGCATGAGAAGAAAGAAAAGGATTATGTGGTGCTGGATGATACTCCAAATAGTGATGTTCCAGTGGCTCCTCATGCTCTGCAACAACAACCAGAAATACCACAAACTCCAATGAATGTTAGATGGTCAACAAGGATAAGTAAACCTCCTGAAAGGTTTTCTCCCTCTTTGTATTCTATTTTGTTAACAGATGTTGGTGAACCAGAAGGGTATGATGAAGCTATGCAGGTGGATACACAAGTTCAGTGGGAGCTTGCAATGAAAGAAGAAATGGACTCCTTGCTGAAAAATCAGACTTGGGAATTATGTAAGTTACCTGCAAGTAAAAAGGCTTTACCAAATAAATGGGTTTACAGGCTAAAAGAGGAAGATGGAGGTAAGAAACAATTTAAGGCTAGGTTAGTTGTAAAAGGATTTGCACAGAAAAAGGGAATTAATTTTAATGAGATATTTTATCCAGTTGTCAAGATGACTTCTATTCATACTATTTTAAGTATTGTGGCTGCTGAAAATTTACATTTGGAACATCTAGATGTTAAAACTGCCTTTCTCCATGGTGATTTGGAGGAGGAGATATATATGGAACAGCCCCAAGGATTTGAGGTCAAAGGTAAGGAGAAACAGGTGTGCAGATTGAAGAAGAGTTTGTATGGCCTGAAACAAGCACCTCAGCAATGGTATTTGAAATTTGACAGTTTTATGGCTGAGAAAGGCTACAACAGGTGTAATTCTGACCATTGTGTTTATTTTAAGAGGTTGGATAATGACAGCTACATTATTTTATGTTTATATGTTGATGACATGCTTATAGCTGGGTCTCACATGGATCACATAAGAGAGTTAAAATAGCAGTTAGCACAGTCATTTGCTATGAAGGATTTGGGAGCAGCAAAACAAATCCTTGGTATGAAAATTTGCAGAGATAGGAAGAATAGAAAATTGACTCTATCTCAGGCTGCTTATGTTGAAAAGGTGATGCAGAGATTCCACATGGAGAATGCCAAAGCTATCAGCACACCTTTGCCTAGTCATTTGAAATTGACTAAGGACATGTGTCTTAAGACATAAGAGGAGGAAGAGAAAATGTCCAAGGTACCCTATGCTTCAGCTGTAGGAAGTTTAATGTATGCCATGGTATGCACCAGACCAGATATTGCACATGTTGTAGGAGTCATTAGCAGGTATATGGGTCATCCTGGATTAGAGCATTGGAATGCGGTAAAATGGATTCTCAGATATTTGAGAGGTAGATCTAATAAACACTTATGTTTTGGGGGCTCTAATACTAATTTAGCTAGTTATGTAGACTCAGATTTGGCAGGGGATATTGATCCCAGGCGGAGTACTATAGGTTATGTCTTTACTATAGGTGGAATAGCAGTGAGTTGGATTTCCAGGTTGCAAAAGGTGGTTGCTTTATCCACCATAGAGGCAGAATATGTAGCTGCAACAGAAGCAAGCAAGGAGATGATATGGCTGCAATCTTTCATGATAGAATTGGGCACACAATAGGTTAATAGTTATTTGTTTACAGATAGCCAGAGTGCCATACATCTTGCAAAGAAATTTGCCTTGCATTCAAAGACCAAACATATACAGTTGAGGTATCACTTCATTCGGTCGGTGTTGGATGATGGACAGTTACAGCTAGCAAAGACACATACAGATGACAATCTAGTAGATATGTTTACAAAGGAAGTGACAAGGGAGAAGCTGAGCTCCTCTTTAGCTTCAGTTGGTCTTCTAGACTAAAAACAACAAAAATAGAATAGCACAGTCCAAGGTGCTTATTTCCAGTGGGAGCTACAGGGTCAATGGTGTTATGATCAGTCTCTTTTTGGGAGATGATATGGCATGGAGTCTGATCAGTCTCCAAGTGGGAGATTGTTGTTATATGGAGCCTAATCAGACTCAGAGGTTATATTTACCCCTCTTTTATCAGTGCGGTATCCCCCCCCAAATCCCTATGGGGTCAAGGGGTAGCGCCCCTAGTGTGTTCCCTGTCACTTATAGGGCGGGCTAGAGGGGCAGCACCCCCGTGGGGGCTCGGGGGCAACGCCCCCAAAACCTCACATAGTTTTTTATTATTTTATAAAGCACCGGGAGTTATTTTTTCATTGACCGACATAAGAAAACCCTTATTTTGTAACGGACAAAAAGCTTAATAAAAAGTAGCCAAGGGTTAGGGTTTGGGTATTGTATTGTAGTATTTTGCAACAGTATTGAGTTGCAGGGATTGCTGATTGTAATTGGTTTGATTTACTGGATAATAATATTGGACTCTCTATTTGGTGGATGTAGCCTGAGTTTGGGTGAACCACGTTAAAACTTGTCTCTTGCTATTATTATTTCTGTGTATTTCCATTCCTCTGTTTAATCTTTATTTGCATTTAATTGATATCTTCTTCCGGCTAACCCTAACAGCCACCTCTCAGGGGGAGTAGGTAGATGTTGCTGATATAAGTTCTTGATAAAGAGTACCAAGTATTGTAGAGCTACTAACAAAAAAGTTCTAATTTGATCAGAGTAGTTGCTTGCAAGTATGTCTAGAGAAGAGAAAAAGTGATGTCATTTGCCATTGATGTCAAAGGGGGAGAGAAAATCATGTGAAAAACTCAGGGGGAGAAAGAATTCAGAAGTGTAAAAAGAAAGGGGGGGAGAATAATTAATATAGAGTCTTGTCTTGATGGTGCTTATAATTTTTCACATCAATGTTGCCATCAATGACAAAGGAGGAGATTGTTGCAAGTATGTGCCTACCAGTGTTATCATTGATGTCAACATATATGTGTTGTCATTGGTGTCAACTGTGCTCTTGTTTTGATGCTTTCTTGTGTTGAGATTATTTTTTTGTATTGGCTTACATAAGTGTTGAAGATAATGAGAAAGTGTTCCTGGTATTGAGTTTCTAAGTGCTTTGGAGAAAATTTGCTCTCCTAGTGGAAACAATGTGTTGCAGAGTATTTTGGCTTGTAGAAGAATAGTTCAGTGTTTTGCTCTGCATATCTTGTACATTGAATATCTTTGTTAGAAATTTGGAAGTGATGTTGAAGGATGTCTATAGTTGCTATATTTCATGTTTGAGCCTCCGGTGTGAAGATTTGAGCAAGTTATGTTCACCAGAGTAAAAATTGTTTTTCTGTACATTTAGTGGTTGCAAGCAGAATGTACTCTACTCCACATTTTTTTGCATTTAACTCTTACAGTCTATAGTTATAGAAGTAAGTTTATAATGAGGATATGTCCCTTTAGTTCAAATGGTTCATGATTTGGTGGTCCACAAGCGATCTTTCTTTTATGATAGTGGTCGTCAGTAATGTTCAAGTGCTCTAGTTTGAAGAATCTTATGGATAAAGTGTTTTGAGGTTGTGCAGATGTTCTTGGTGATTATAATGTGCTTGTGGATGTCTCTAGATCATGTTCCTGCCTTTTGATTGGTCTATAAAGTGTAATCTAGATCATGCATGAAGCATGTTCTTAAAAGTCTTAGTGTTAACACCAGTCTTGGCCGATTTGGTTGTTTTCACTACTTGTGGTTATCATTTAGAAATTGTGATAACATGTTGTTGCATGGAAGATTACATTTGATTCCCAACTAAGGACTAGTTTGGTCCACATTTGTTCTTTCTTTTTCATTAATCTATTTAGGTCTAGACCTATTTTTATGTATATGTGTTTTCCGGCCTTGGAGATTGTTCCAATGGTTGATGATTGTAATACTGACCTTGATGAATTGTATAAATACTTGTAATAAAGTCATGAAAATGTATTGAAGTGTGAAGATGCACAAATAAGTGTGAAGTAAAAAGTAGAGTAGAGGAGAGGGTGTTTTTCTGCTTTAATGGAACTAAACTTTGGCATAGTGTAGATGTGACTATCTTAGTTCACCAAATCTAGCAGTGACCCACCCATAGGCAGTGAGCCACCCAATGGTAGTGAGCCAACCCATTGGTTGTGAGCCTCTTCTTTTGCAGTGAGCAATCTGGGAAGTGAGCCTCTGATAATTACATATTATATTGTGAGCTAACACTCACCATGGTTTTTCTCTTATAGGGTTTTCCATGTAAAAATTTGGTGTCTCATGTGTTAAATGTGTGAATGTGTTAAGTTTCTAAATTCATGCTTTCATGGTTAAATATGATAACAATGATTAAGTGGTTGATGTTTTAATGGTTTTGAAATATTGGTTACAACTAATTCACCCCCCTCTTAGTTGTCTTGCTCTCTTCAACATTATCATCTCAAGGAGATGCATGGTAAAAGATGTTTGATGGGACATATTGATGAAATTTGGTTGTGGCACAAAAGATTAGGACACATCAATTATGACAACTTTGTGATGGTAATCTCAAAAAGGGGCAATTAGGCATATTCCTAAAATCATCAAGCCAAGAAATACTATATGTAAGGAATGTTAGCATGGGAAACAAGCAAGGTCTAGTTTCAAAACAAAAGAATATTCTACTTCAAAACATTTGGAGTTAGTACATACAGATCTAAGTGGTCCAACGAAGACACAAGGAGTACAAGGTGAGAGATATTTCATGTTGTTTGTTGATGATTTCTCAAGAATGGCGTGGGTAACATTTCTTAAGAATAAATCAAAAGATTTTGAGATATTTAGGATGTTTAGGTCTATGGTTGAGAAGGAGAGTGATCTGACACTTAAATGCTTAAGATCAGATAGAGGAGGAGAATTCTCCTCAAATGAGTTTATGGAATACTGTGAAAGGCATGGAATAAAAAGACAATATTCTGCACCTAGAACTCCACAACAAAATGGAGTTGTGGAAAAGAAAAATAAGACAATAAAAGAGATGGAAAGAACTATGCTAAATGAAGCAATGTTACCTGATGTCTACTAGATAGATGTAGTACACATAGCAGTGTATATCTTGAACAAAGTGCAGTTAAGAATTAACACTGTTAAGACACCATATTAATTATGACCTATGGCAGAACTGTGTCTATCAAATACTTCAAGGTGTTTGGTAGTAGATGCTACATCATAAGAGATGAAGATGAGATTGGAAGCTTTGATTCTAGATATGATGAAGGAATTTTGCTAGGATACTCTAGTAGATGCAAAGTGTATAATTGCTACAACAAGTGACTGCACCAAATTATAGAAAGTACCAATGTCAAGGTAGATGAGGATCAACCGCATCTAACACATAATAAGGACAACTATTCAAAAGAACTAGTTATAATAGAAGAAGGAGGTGTGACTGATGTTGAAGAAGAACCTACAAGGATAAATGGTAAAGCACCCACTCGGTATGTTCAAAAAGAACATCATGAACAATAGATATTAAGAGAAAAGAATGAAGGCATTCAAACTAGAAGAAGGATGGCTAAATCAAATGAACAAGTAAATTTCTCATTACTATCTAAGATTGAACCTAAATAATTTATTGATGCTAGTAAGGATGAACGATGGATAAATGCAATGGATGAAGAGCTAAATTAGATAGAGAAAAATTAGACTTGGGGATTGGTTCCAAGACCTTCAGATAAGAATGTGATAGGCACAAAATGGGTGTTTAAAAAAAGTTGAATGAAGATGGAAAATTTGAAAGGAACAAGGCACGATTGGTTTGTAAAGGATATGCCTAGGTGGAAGGCATAGATTTTAAAGAAACTTTTGCACCTATTGGAAGATTGGAAGCCATTAGGATGTTTCTAGCATTCTCTATTTATAAGAATTTCAAAATTTACCAAATGGATGTCAAATCTATATTTCTGAATGGTAATCTCAATGAAGAGGTTTACATTGAGCAACCTAAAGGATTTTAGTTGACAAAGAAAGAAAATTATGTTTGCTGACTAAAAAAGGTGTTGTATGGTCTGAAATAGGCCCCTAGGGCTTGGTATTCTAAACTAGACAATTACCTCTACAACAAGGATTAAGAAGAGGAAGTGTAGAAAACAACTTGTACTTCAAATCAGAAGGTGAGCACATGTTGATTGTTGTTGTTTATGTCAATGACATTATTTTTTGTTGTAGTGATGACAAGATGTGCAAGGAATTTGTTGATCAGATGTAGAAAGAGTTTGAAATGTCCATGTTTGGAGAACTTTCTTTCTTTCTTGGTTTACAAATATCACAAAAAGACCAAGTTATATTTATATCTCAAACCAAGTATGCAAAGGAGATGCTTAAGAAGTTCAAGATGGAAGACTGTAAGCCTATGTGTACCCCCATGATGATGGGATACAAATTGAGCAAGAATGATGAATCACCAGATTCAGATCAAAATCTGTATAGATCAATGATAGGTAGCCTGCTGTACCTAACAATATCTAGACTAGATATCATGCAAGCAGTTTGGATGGTGGCTAGATTTCAAGCTGCTCCTAAGGAATCGCATGTCCAAGCCGTGAAGAGAATCTTCAGGTATCTAAAAGGTACAGAGGATTATGGATTATGGTATCCTCAAAATAATGATTTTACCTTGATAGCATATATAGATGCTGATTGGGTAGGAAGTATTGATGACTAAAGAAGCACCAAGGGTGGAGCTTTCTTCCTTAGTGATAGGTTAGTATGGTGGCTCAGCAAGAAGCAATATTTAGTGGCATTGTCCACTGCTGAAGTAGAATATGTTGTTGTTGTGTCATGTTGTACACAAGTTTTATGGATGAAGAAAACACTTATGGATATAAAGGTAGAGTTTGATGATCCTATTCCCATTCTTTGTGATAATACAAGTGCAATTACTATCTCAAAGAACCCTGTGATGCACTCAAGAATTAAGTACATTTCCATTAAATACCATTTCTTGAGGGAAAGAGTTGCAGATCAAGAAGTCAAGATGGAGTATGTTCCCACATAAGAATAGATTGCAGACATCTTCACCAAGCCACTTCCCAAGGATATGTTTGAATATCTTAGGAAGAAGCTAGGAGTTATTGCTCCTTCTCACAAGTAGAAGTGGAGCTATGGAAACTGTCTAGGGAGAGCAGATGTAGGCATATTTTTTCCTATTTTTTGGATAGTGGATGCCTCTTAGGGGTAGGAAGTAGACAGTTGGTAGTTTTGATGTCACAAGTTCATGTGATAGGGTGAGCAAAAGCATTTTAGACAATAGCTATTGGCTGTCAGAAAGGAGGTTGTTTACTTCCCTTTACCATTGACGACAAAGGTAGAGAAAGAGTAAGGGGGGGAACAACACTAGAGGAAATGAAGAAAAAATAGTGCAGGACAACATTATAGCAGAAGAAAGAGAGCAACACAAAGATTAGATTATGCATAAGTGTTGCCATCAATGAAAAAGGGGGAGATTATTGATATATTATCATTGATGTCAAAGATGGATGTCTGTCAACAAAAATGGCCAAAGAAGAACTCTTTGAGTTTTTCCCTTAGCAAAAATGGCCAAGTAAGAACTTTGAGAATTTTGCCATTCTTTGTGAATTTTTCCCTTGGCAAAAATGGCCAAATCTGAACCTCTTTATGTTTTGCCTTAGTCGATAAAAATGGCCAAGGCAGAAAGTCTTTTTCAATAAAGACTTAGAACAAAAGCTAAGGACTTAGAAGGAAAAATTATGTTATTGGAAAAGTTCTCTTTTTGAGAACTAGTTCTAAAGTTCTAAGTTCACCAATTCACCAATTGGGTGACATATGGTAAAAATAAAGAAAAAATTAGTATTTTTGTTTAAGTTTCTCTTTGTCAATAAAGTTCTCTTTTTGAGAACTAGTTCTTAAGTTGAAAGATTCACTAATTCACCGACAACAAAGAGAGCATTGAAAGTTCAACATTTCGCCAATACAGTGACAAGTGGCTCTCAAAGTCAAAGGTTCATGGTTTGACCAATTTTCCAAAAGAGATAAAGTGTTGAAGAAAAAGACTTAGTTAGGAGAATTACTTAGTCAGGGAAGTTCTTATTTCTTGAAGTAGTTCAAGAGTTTAGATATTCTCTAATTCGTTGACTAGGCGGTAAAGAGCTCAATGAGCAATGTTTGCAGTTTGAAGGATTTGCCAATAGAAGGCAAAAAGAAAGAGAAAAGCAAAGTTCATGGTTTAGGAAATTTCCTGATAGAAGGAAAAAGGTGATAGAAAAGGAAAGTTTGTAGAAAGAGCATTTTTCCAATAAAGTAGACATACACAAATGTTTGAAGAAAGAGATTTTTGCTGATAAGGTGGAAATAGACTGAGGTTCGAGAGAGATGATTTTCACTAGCGATGGGTTAGAAGTTAGTGTTAGCAAAAGGTGACTTTTGCAGATAAAGGGAACAAAGGTGATAGTTTGAAGAAAGTGGATATTGCCGATAAGAAGAATAAAGAAGATCGAAGGGCAAGGTTCAGAAAAAGAAGAAATTGTTGATAAAGGGCGAAGGGACAAAAGTTCAAAGAAATGAACTTTTGTTGATAGAAGCAATAAAAGCCAATGTTTGAGAAATGGTAAAAGGATCATTAGAAAAAGAAATCAATAATGTGTTTAAACAACTAGATCAGTTAAGTTTTCATTGGGTAGCTCTGTTGTGTTTGTTGATGCTTCCAATTTTTCATGTTACTCTTTTTGCAACTACCATAACTCAAAGGTTTTTCTATTGGTGATTCAGTTTGTGATTTAGTCTCTTCTCTACATAGAGTTGTTATGGACTCATTATGCAGTTCCTTCTAGGCAAAATATTGTTTAAAATGTGTTGTGCAATTTCTTCTCAGAAAAGTAGTATTAAGATTTTGTTGGAGCAGTTTATTCACATCAAAAGTTTGTTAAGGATTAGTTGGGTATTTTCTTCTCATTGAATTATTGTTCATATTTTGTTGAGAAGTTTCTTCTCATGTAGATTTTGTTGAGAATATGTTAGTAGTTTCTGCTCATGCAAATGTTAAATAGTGTATGTTGTGCTACCATAAGAAATAAGAGAGTTAATGTTCTCTGCGCATATGCTATGCAATTTTGTTAATGAAAACAGGAGATGTAATAATGCTTTGATCATGTATTATAGAAGAGTGTGTTGTCAATGATTTGAAGAGGTCCATTTGAGGTTAGAATAAGAACCAAATGTCTACATATTTGAATTGGTGAAGATTCAGAGGTTGGTGCCTCTGATGGACTAAGTTGGTGCTCAGATCAGGGGATTATAGTCTCCTTTGAATTAGTTTTCCTAAATCAAGGATTTGAAGATTCCTTAGAGTTGGTGCTCTTAAATATTGTAATCAATGGTTTCATTTGTGAGGATGGATTAGGATGGTAGTTCCTAGCAGCATTTTCTCACCATGTTTTTTCCCACACTCAGTTTTCCATGTATTTTTTGATTTCATGGGTGCATGCTTTATTAGTGATGATTTTACTACATTGAAAGTTAATTTATTTTTAATACTAGAGGGTTGATGTTTTATGTTTTATTGATCTACTAATTCACCCACTTCTTAGTAGATTCCATGTGTTCTAATACTCTAAAACAAGAGAGGAACACCCTAAGGTCCTACGATAGATATTTGCATGCCTCAGAGAATACAAGATTCCCCTCAATCCCAAGAAATATGTCTTTGATGTCACATCAGGAAAGCTCTTGGGGTTTATTGTATCTCATAGAGGCATTGAGGTTGATCCCGCTAAAGTCACTTCTATAAAAGAAATGCCACCTACTAAAACACTCAAACAACTTCGAAGTCTTCAAGGCAAGCTCCAAGCTATCCACAAATTCATTTCTCAACTCATAGATAAGTATCAACCCTTTGCCCATTTTCTTTGCAAAGATGTGTAACTTCAAATGGGACCAAAACTGTCAATAGGCATTTGTCTGCATCAACAAATATCTAGCTTCACTGCTAGTCCTCATGGAACCTATCCCTAGAAAGCCCCTATTATTGTACATATCAGCAACTTTAGTAGTTCTGGGGGCACTTTTAGCACAACATGATAATACCAAATGTGAAAGGGCTATATACTATATTACCAGGACCCTAGTCGGCTATGCGTTCAACTACACCTCCATGGAACATGCATGTTTGGCTATCATTTTCTATTCCAAAAAGTTATGACACTACATGCTAAGTCATTCTATCAAGTACCTACTTTCTAGGACCTCGCTTATAGGAAGAATGGAAAATGGGTTTTGTTGTTGAGAGAATTTGATATTGAATATGTTGATTGAAGAGAAATCAAAGGGCAAGTGGTCGTAGATCAGTTGGCCAAAGCACCCCTTATAGATTATTAGCCACTCTCCATTGACTTTCTAGATGAGACCATCCTAACCATGAGTGAATTAGTACACTAGAAACTATATTTTGATGGATCCTTCACCAACATGGTTCAGGGGTAGGATTACTGTTGGTAACCTCGCAAGGTGACTACATCCCTAAAGCATACAAGCTGGCCTTCCTGTCCACAAATAGTGTGGATGAATATGAAGCTTTAATCATTAGCCTCAAGACTACAATTCGGTGAAACATTGAATAGCTACAAGTCTATGGTGACTCTTAGTTGATTATCAAATAGGTCAATGATGAATAGCTCACTAAGGTTGACAAACTAGTGCGCTACAAGAAAATGGTCGATGAATACAAGTTATTCTTCACCTACATCTAGTTTGAACAAGCCCCCCATCTTCACAACAAAGCAATTGATGTCATGGCCACTATTGGTTCTCTCCTAGATATGCCTCATGATAATCATCAGTGTGAATTCCTTGTGGAACAACTCCTTAGGCTAGCATACTGTGTCGATGAGTCAGAATTCACTTGTGAGATTGTTGGTCCTAAAAATCATTGGTATCATGACATCTACACCTACCTCCAACATCACACTTTTCTACCTAAATCCACTCGTAAACAAAAAGTGATCCCTCATCTATCGCTCGCTCGCTACCATATACTTGCCAACACCCTTTATCGCCAAAGCTATGATGGCACTCTTCTTTGATTTTTAAGAACAGAAGAAGCTTCCCTTGCCCTACATGAATTTCATGTAGGCATCTACAGATCACACACAAGTGGTATTGTCCTAGCCAAGAAGCTCCTATGTATGAGATATTAATTGCCTACCATGGAACATGATGCATGTGAGTACGTCAAGAAGTGTAAGCCCTATCAGGAACATGGAGATCCCATTCATGCTCCATCTCAAGCATTGCAACCCAACACCACACCATGGCCTTTCTCTCAGTGGGGCTTAGATCTCATTGGAAAAATCCACCTATCCTCCTCTGACAGACACAAATTCATTATCACAACCATAGAATACTTCACTAAGTGGGTTGAAGGTATTCCTCCCACTTTCACCACTGGAAACCAAATCACCAAGTTTATTCTTTACCACATCATCTGTCATTATGGTATTCCATTTGACATTGTTATAGACAATGGTAAACCTTTCAAAAACCATGATGTTCATGACCTTTGTGAACAATTCCACATACAACATCATTGGTCCCTCCATATTATCCCCAAGGTAATGGCCAAGCTAAGGCAACTAACAAAACCTTGCTGAAAATCCTCAAGAAAGTTGTTAATGAAACTGGCCATGATTTGAACCTTCACATCCATCCTACAAATTGGGCATATCGCACTAGAATCCACACTCCTATAGGAGCTACACCATTTCCCCTAGTCTTCAAAGCCAAAGATACCCTACCAATAGAGTTGCCCTCATTGCACATATCTTTGTGTAATGTTATCACTGATGAAGAATACCATGTTACACACCTCCAAGAGCAAGAGCTATTGGATGAATGGTGCCTCAATACTCTAAATCACCTCTAAGCAGACTAGAATCAACTTCACAAGTCCTACAACAAGAAAATTTATGCTAGAGAGTTTGTAGTAGGAGACTTGGTCCTGAAAGAAAATCAAAGGAATCTATCAAAGTGGGAAAAGAAAGGGAAATTTGAGCCTAATTGGATAGGCTCGTATATTGTCACTATTAAGTATGGTTCCAGAGCATACTAGCTCTCCAACCTTGAAGGAGAAGAGATTGGCGAACCTATGAACATCATCCACCTAAAGTGGTTCCACAGTTAGCCTGTTAAATACCCCATGTCAAAAATATAAAAAAATCAAAAAAAAAATGTAAAGAGAAATAATCTATCCTATGGTTAAAACCACTTCTTGTGACTCCTTGGATAAGTACCATGATGAAAATCTGCTTACAAGCATCATGTGTAGGTTCAACCTAGATCCATTGTTCAAACCACCTTCTCATCGTCATCCACACTGTCCATCATATCCAATAATCCCATCATCTGAGATTCAAAACAAACCCATCATCTGAGCTTCCATTATCCATCATTTCCAAAATATCCCCCATCTCCCCATATGTGGTTTTGAAAGTGAATAATAGAAAAACAACATTCCCAATCACCATCCTACACTTTTCCCCCATCTGTCCATCCCTCTAATCACCCTTTCCCATTTTTTGATAGAAACTAGTAACAGAAAAGAAAAAATCCCACCTACACTAACACTTGAGCTTCACCCACTCACATCCCTAGTCCTCTTAGTGGTTTTTTACATAACCATCATGTCTATGCCTAGCAACTTCACATCACCTACACTTACCTTCCAACTAACTCTTTGTCTCCTAGATCCTTTACGTGATTTTTCACAAAAACATCATGTCGATGCACCGCCATGTTACTAAGCTAATCACCTCATCCACCTCAGATCTTGGTCCCTCTAATTGGTTTTTGCATAACCATCATGTCTATGCACTACCACTTCACTCCACCAACTGACATACCCCACTTCACCAAACACCCCCTTCCCTATCACTTTACATCTCATCCTATCATTCCATCTATCCCCTTCATCCCTACCATGTGATTTTACTACATGGTGCAATCTAAAAACTAATAGTTGCCTCATTTCACCACCATCTCCCTTTTGTATTGTGGTTTTTTATACCATGGTATAGTTAGAAAACTGACATTCACCTCCTCTAAATGACATCCCATCCAATCACATGAACCTATCCCTATCTCATTTCATTAAGTCACCCAGAACTACATATCATCACCACTCGCATCGTAATATGCCTTGATCCTGTGGATATAGAGTACGTAGGTAGTCTAGAATATGAAGGAGGTATCCAGTACATTAGAACATATGATGCACCCATCCAACCCACTTGGATGGTCCCACTTTCCTAAGCTTGTTGATTACACTTGGTCTACAGATGATACACTTGCTACACATCCTATCAAACCATAATACTTTTGTACAAAAATCCTCAACTACCAGATTGGTTTTTTCCACAACTAATGGCCTGCATCCCCCTGCCTATCCTTTAGCTTATTTTAATCACCCATCAATTCTTGTCATAGGATGCATCCTTCCTACAATGGGCAAGATCACCAGTCCTTCATCCACCTTCGGCAAGAGATACAATGGCTGTGTTTTTGGGTCAGTTAGTCTTTTGGTTCTTGATTTTATTGTGTGCATCATTCTTGGATAACTTCAAAGGTACCCTAATCACATTCTATCATGGTATGTGGTGAACAATCCCAAATGAGGCATAGTCATTGCTTTTGTATGTTATGCTTGTGGGAGGTGTATACACCTAAAAATGACATGACTTGGTCTAAATAAATATTCTTAATATTTATTTCATTCTAATTCTTCTATCAATAAATAAATAAATTTATTTATTTATTTGATTCATATTCCTCTTAAGTTAATTAAATATCAAAATATTTAATTACCTCTTCTAAAGTTAAAATTAAATAAAATCCTTTATTTAATTAAATTCTTCCAAACAATTAAATAATTCTCAATTATTTAATTAAGTCAAAATCATTCTTCTAAATTTTTAAAATAAATAAATCAAATTTATTTAAATCCTCTCAATCTCTAAAAATAAAATATAATCAAATATTTTATTTATTCTTCCAAATCATGCACAACAATTAAATAAATTTATTTATTTAATTTGCTTTCTTATCTTCTAATTATTCAAGTATCTTCCAAATCTTCTAAAAATAAATCTTCTTCTTCATGAACACAAAATTAAATAATTTATTATTTAATTTCTCTCAAATCATGCAAAAGCAAATCACAAGTTGAGTTATCTATTCAATCAACCTTGTTTTTATCAATATCTCTTAAATTAGAAAAAAGCTTTCTAATTTATGAAAAGAATGTCTTATCTTTAGAAAAGAAAGCGGTTAACTCAAATAAAATAGTGTTTGTGTGACACTTGTCTTCTTCTTATTTGTGCACATTCCTCAACCGTTCTTTACTGTTGATCTTCTCATTCTTTCTATATCGTTGATCTCTTCATTCTCTCATGTCTATAAATTGAACCCTCTTCCTCCATTTCATTCATTCAAGATTTAAGCATTGTTACTCTGTAGGATATATAGCGTGCCTTTGGCACCAATTCCTTCATTGCTTGTGATCACACTCGTTACCATACTATTATCATTATTGTGAAGCTCATCTTCATGGCGAAACTATCATAGCCGTTCTCCATTGACAATATTGGAATAGCAAGGAAGTGCACTCTTTGAGGGCCTTATTCATATATGCAAGATCGATTGAGATAGGCAACCAATGAAAGCTATGAAGCTTTGAGGTTTGCAAAGGTTTTTGAAGTTGTTTTGTTTGGTTGATCTCTTTGTTTCTATATTTCATTGAGTTTTGGGTATTTTGATACTGATATATTGATTATTCATGTTTACTCCAATTTTCCCTTAACAAGAGGTTCTCATTAATCCATCTTAGTTTTCATATCTTATGAATTGTAGGGTCGGTTCTAGCATATCGTCCCCCTTTTACATCTAAGGTTCCTCATACCTTTGGTGTACTAAGGGCTTATGCCTTGGATCTCCCTCATTCATCTAGACAAGGTTGTACTATTATGGACATGCATGGGTTCATCCTATTGTTTGTAGTGTCAAGTCCCATGCAAGGATACCTTGTCACCTTGGTTCCACATACCTTGGTGCATAATATCCTATGTTATATCAACAATAGTACTCAATATTTATTGGCAAATTTTTTTTAATATATGATATCATCCCTTTATCCTACATATCCACCCCTACCCTCATCACCCTATCCCATTGATATTGCTCCAAGTTTCATCAAGATGCATCCCCCTTCCCCACCTAATTTCTTCTACCCACTATGCCATCTAATACTTCCCTATCATCTCGTGACCATTTTCAAGGACTTTCATATCATGATCAACCAAATCAATCATGACATCACGTCACCATTCCATTGCATCAATCATATCATTCATATTTCATTTCCATTAATATGTGTTTATTAATTTGAACGCATATTATTCACATTCTTTAACCTAGTCATTATGCATTAGTCCATTCCTAATATGTGTTTATTAATTTAAGAATATATTATTCATCTTTCCATTCATTCTTCATTAGGCAATTCATAACATGTGTTTATTAATTTAAACATATATTATTCAGTTTGCATTATCATTAATCCATAATATATATTTATTAATCTAAATATTTATTGTCCATTGCAATTTCCATCACTAATATATGTTTATTAATTTAAGCATATATTATTCATTACATTATCAATCACACATCATTATATCACATCACTACATCAATATGCATACAACCCATTCATCATGTCATCATACATCCTAGAATCATAAGAGAATTTGCGTAAAGTGGTTGAAATAACTTCCATATGTAACACACTTAATCGATAAATACAATACAATACGTGTTGGATGTAAATTCACTACATCTAATCCCTATATCATAACATCCATGTCATAACATCATAAACATATACATACCCACATCATAATAGTCCATCATAATCCATCATGTAACATACAAACATCCCACAATACAAAAGATTTGATGTAAATAACTTCTGTACATAATGCCATCCTATGCCATATAACTTGTTAGTCACATAAAACATATCATACATCCATATCCATAGACAATGAAAATAACATCAATCCATAACATAAATCCACATCACATCCTGTATAACACACAACTCAATCCATCATACACATATCACCATAGTATACATAACAACATCATCTTAACATAAACATATCTATAAATCCATCATAAAAATCCATACATACATCCATCAATAAAACACAGTACACAGTCCATTGATACCAATGTCCATCTCATATATATACATCAAGAAATGATCATGATACAAAAATATGGTCTTAAGACCTGTCAAAAAATAATACATCTATACATAATGTCCCTAGCCAACATTGTCCCTATCTAAAGCCCCTAACTGGGCTGGCCCAAAGCCCATCTAAGGAGGTGGCCTCATACTCTATTGTCTTACCTATCCCGGTGCCTATGGAGGTGGCATCTACCTTGCTGCTAGTACCTATGATGGCGATGGCTACTGCACTAACCTTTCTGACCATCCTGACCATCTAGATCCAGATGTCACTAATCAGATCTGGTAACTCACTCTCTGGCTTGCTGAGACTAGCCCCTCATAGAGAGTCCTATAGTGTTGGGCATCCCTAGCACTCTCTACCATCTAATACTACATTGTTTGCATCACATCTCCCATCCCTAGACCTAGTGCCTATCGGGCCTAGTTTGTCTCTTGTTGATATCATTGCGCTAATCCCTGGGCCTGCCCTAGCTATCCCTATGTATGACCTAACTACCCCTACAACTACATCACCTATGCCTATAATACCACTATATGGACCTGCTACTGCTATACAATAGCACGTACTCTTACCAACTCTGGTCTGTCACTGCCTCCATCTCCAAACCCATCACCACCCCCATCTTCGCTATCATCCTCCTCATCTACCTCCATCTCCTCTACTATGTACTTGACTTCCTCCTCCTCCTCATCATCATCCTCTACTGCCACCTCCCTAGGTGCTACATATCCTGCTGGAATAGTTACCCTCACTGGCCTTTGCTAGGCCCAACACTGGTCATATCCTGATGTAGTCTCGGCATCCTCTACCTATCATCTAGCATTCCAAGCCTATACCTAGAGTCCATCAAACTCTGCTATCACCATCTGAGGATCTGGTGCCACTCCCCCATTGTGCCTTCTCCATGTGAACCCTAGAAAATACTAGCTCTCCTTGTGGTACATCTTGTAGCAATCCAAACTGTCTCTACACCCCATCGGGCAAGTATCCATCAATGATCATATGCGTCTGTCCCATCAAGTATCATGATTACAACACATAACTAAGCGACTCTAGGACCTCTAACCATGTCTCCACATCTCTCCACGGTCTCCATAGAATTACCTATATATCATCAATAACCTACCTCCAGTGTCATAGGTCCCCTGTATGATGTTGTATTAGCTGTCCCATGTATGCAAACACAAATAGTTGATGGCTTGGCCTATCTCACAGTCACTAGCCTAGTGACCACTATGTGCTCCCATGTGCAGATATACAACAATGTCACATCACATCCCAAGCTCACTGATCTCCTATATACCATGACATCCATATCATGGTGTAAATGGGCTAACACACATGGCTCCCATGTGAACACCACTCCATCTCTGATCATCTATAGTAGCACCAATCCCCAACTGATCAAGAAGCCCCTTGATCTCCTATGAAGGACCAAGATCCCTGCTATCAGTCTAGCTGAGAATAAAGGTAGTCAGTATAGTCCCCTCTCCATCACTGACTTGTACCGCATCTATGAGTATTAATCTCCATAAGGTACTCACCTAGGGGAAAATACCTAATCAACATATGTTGCTTATGGTCATATACCACCCTTGCACTATGTACGAGGATCCTTAGAATCCTCCATATGTCCTCCAATGTGATAGTCACCTCCCCTGGGGGTAACAAGAAGGCGCACTACTCCATCTACCATCGCTCAACCAACGTGGTCATCATGGCTCTATCTACCCAAATCTATGGCATCTCTGCAATAAATCAAAGCCCCACCATCTATAGAAATAATCTATCTGTGGCATCTAGCTAACCCCATAATGCAAATGTCAGTAGTTGCCACTCCCAAGACTAAAGAACATCCTCATCATCTTGTACAATCATGAAAATACCTCGTTAGCCCTAGTTTAAAAACTAGGTGCTACTTTTGCCCTGTTGGGCGTTAAAATCTTTGGTGCCCCTATTTTCATTTTGGGTGCTACTTTTCTAGACTAGTCATTGAAACCTAGACCAGGTGATGAAATTCAAAATGGGCGTTGAAACTTTCATTTTCAGTGCTACAATTCCTCGTCTACTAGGTGCTCATTGCCAGAATATGCATTAAATTCTAGGCGCTACTATTTTCATAGTAGTTGCTAAAATTTCCTCTAGGTGTTGAAATTTTATTTCAGGTGCTAAAATCCTATACAAACCTTAGGCACTAATTTTCCCTACTAGGCGCTAATTGCTAGAGTAGGCATTGTTGGGAATTAAGGTGTCTCAACATTTGCAAATTCCTAATGTTGTATTTATTTATCCCATGTTGAGTTAGCATAGTCAGCACCTTGTGTATATGCAGCAAGGTAAATTTTGGTGACTTTAGTAGCCGTGGTTTCCCCCTTGAATAATTAATAGGGGTTTGGGGGCAGTGCCCCCAAGATAGTTTGGATTAGTGTCATTTTCAGAGAGCTTACACCTTCTTCCACTATTTTGCAGCCAGAAGAAAAAGAAAAGAAAGAGGATGTTGTTCAGTTTCCTCTCACCCCTGAGAAGACTGAACAGAAAGACAATGTTGGACCTGATGATGAGGAGAGCTCTAACAGCTCTAAAATCTCAAAGAAAGAAGCTGAACCTCAACCTCAACTCTTGAGGAGGTCTACACGGATAAGAAAGCAACTTGAAAGGTTTGATTTTACATTGCTTGATTCTAGTTGTGCTTATGCTTTAATCACTAACAGTGATGAACCTAGAACTATATTAGAGACTTTGGATATGAAGGATGCAGGTTCCTAGAAGGAGGCCATGGAGGAATAAATGGCTTCTTTGGAAAACAATCAAACTTGGGACTTGGTACCTTTGCCTCCTGGACAGAAACCCATTGGATGTAAATGGGTGTTCAAGAAGAAGATTGGTGTAGATGGTAGTATTGAGAAGTATAAGGCCAGATTGGTTGCAAAGGGGTTTTCACAAGTGGAGGGTATAGATTATGGTGAGATCTTCTCTTCCATTGCAAAGTTGACATCCATTCAATTCCTGTTGTCACTCACAATAGCTTATGACTTGGAGGTAGAATAGACAGATGTGAAGACAACTTTCCTTCATGGTGACTTGGAGGAAGAAATCTACATGTCACAGCCAGAGCATTACATGGTGAAAGGTAAAGAAAATTTGGTTTGCAAACTTAAGAAGTCTTTGTATGGTTTGAAGGAATCCCCTAGGAGATGGTACTTGAAGTTTGATGCCTTTGTGTTGTCAATTAGATTTGTGAGATCAAAATCATATCATTGTGTTTATTATAAATTTGATGGTGATCATATTCTCATTGTTGCACTATATGTTGATGATATGTTGCTCATTGGGAAGGGTAAAAATATGATTTTTGATTTTAAATCTTAGTTGTCAGATCAATGTGAAATGAAAGATTTAGGGGCAACTAGGTACATTCTAGGAATGGAAATTAGAAGAGATAGAACCAACAGAAAACTTTGGTTAAGCTAGAGTAAGTATGTGAAGTCTGTGTTGGACAAATTTAGCATGGCAGATTGTAGACCATTGTGTGTTCTTATTTCTTTAGGGACAAAGTTGTCTATTGAGGATTGTCCAAAATATCCTAGTGAGGTGGAGGACATGAGCAGAGTACCTTATGCTAGTGTTGTTGGAAGTTTGATGTATGCTATGGTCTGCACAAGACTAGACATTACCCAAGCAGTGGGAGTCCTTAGTCGATTTATGGCTAATCCTGGATGGGTTCATTGGGATGCAGTTAAGCGAGTGTTTAGATATTTGAGGGGTACTTCTGAGTATTCCATTTGCTATCATGGTAATGTTTCAAGATCTCTGCATTCTATTGATATTCATGGATTTGTGGATTCAAATTGGGCAGGTGACATTGACAGCAGGAGATCCACTAGTGCTTATGTTTTTATACTGTTTGGTGGTTCTATTAGTTGGATGAGTAAGTGACAACCAATTGTTGCTTTGTCCATGACAGAAGCTGAGTATATGGTAGCAACTCATGCTTGTAAGGAAGCCATTTGGCTTAAGAGATTGTGTTCAAATATTGGTGTTGATGCAGGTCAGATCATGATCAGTTGTGACAGTTAGAGTGTAATTTGCCTTGCGAAGAATCCAACTTTCCATGCTAGAACAAAGCACATTGATGTTCAGTTTCACTTCATGTGAGACATGGTTGAGGATGGAAAGGTAAATTTGGAGAAGCTAGATACTTTCAAGAATGTTGCAGATGCATTGATGAAACTATTGGGCACATAGAAGTTTAGATGGTGTTCGGAGTCTATGGGCCTCTTGGCCCCTAACAATTAAATCTTGTCATTACTTTTGGCCCTTGCAAGGTGTTTGACAAGGGGGAAAATGTTGGGAATTAAGGTGTCTCAACCTTTGCAAATTCCTAGTTTTGTATTTATTTATCCCATGTTGAGTTAGCATAGTCAACACCTTGTGTATATGCAGCAGGGTAAATTTTGGTGACTTTGGCAGCCGCAGTTTCCCCCTTGAATAATTAATAGGGGTTTGGGTGCCCCCAAGATAGGGTCAAGGGGCGTAGCCCCTTGCAGGGTCCAAGGCGAGGCCCCTGAAACCTCAAATGATTTTTAATTAATGACAAGTGTCGATGAGTATCTCTGCACGAGAGAAAGGCATCTTTGGGTGGTCAAGGGAGGTTATGACATGTAAGAGGAATATGATATTTTTAGTTAGTGTATGACAGATTCTATGACAGTTGTAATTGTGTAAGGGCATCTATCATAACCTATCTTGGGACTAGGTGCCCACTTTAGGATGGGATGTTGGACAAGTGTCCTTAGGCATGGGTTTTGGGGCATGAGTCCAAGATTGACGTCCATCTCTAGAAGGTTCCATATTTGCCTTGTAAACTCTATATATATAGGTGCTTGGATGGGAGATAGATAACTTTGGTACAAGTATTGTTATGCTGTCGGAATATCTCCAGATTTGACATTTGAAGACTCTTGAAAGAGCATTGGCTCTAAAACTATATTGTAATCTGTAATTGTTTACTATAATACATTTGAGCTATGTTTTGGAGTGTGGGGTTTTTCACCCGTAGGGGTTTTCCCCACATATATCTTGTCTCTCTCTCTCTCTTCTATTTTCTTTCTGGTTCTTGTGTTTTGCTGCAATATCTCATGTTAATGGTTTAACATTGCTATAATAGTTAGGATATAGTTGAATTTGCATAGCCCTCTCCTCATTAGGTTAGTGTAGGAAGCATTTTCTGCACACCTAGCTTCCTTTCAGGCGTTGCTATGCAGACTATGTGCTACAATTTCTAACTGGGCACTAAAATACTCCTAGCACCTAGTTTCCATCACTTCTCACCCCTCATTTTATGCACCTAACCTACCTAATCCCAAAATCACAAAGAGGGTTTAGAAACCTACTAGTTCGCCAGCCGCTATAGGCTGAAGGTACTCCCTCACATGCTTTACATTGTGCTCCTCTCACAGAATATGTGCCATTGCTCTCTCTGCTTATTGTCTCCTCAAAACAAAAGTTGTTAGGAAAATGAGGCTTATGGGCCCCTACCAACCTATATATTCCCTCCCCCCCCAAAAAAAAACTCTAATTTTCCTCTCTAGACCCCATTTTTCTTCCCGTCACTCTATTTTTTTCCTCTAACTTTAGTCTCAGGATTCCCTATGCCTCCTCTTATTTATTTTACCGTCGCTTCTCTCTTATTTTGAGACATCAATGAAAAATTTAACTTTTTCACCAATCTCTCAAGGGGGCATCACCTAGTCACCCATTCCTCTCCTGTCTACCAACTGGGGCATATTTATCAAAAAAATTATATTCTTTGATATCTTGTCAACCTCGACAACAATGATGCCATATCAAAGAGGAGCAAAATGTAGACACCTGAAAATGGTCACAACCACTTTCATTCATTTCCGTAAGACAAATCTATTCACCTACATCATTCTATTTCATCCAAGTATTAATTAAATAATTTTTATATATTTAATTAATTTATTCCTCATCTTTCCCCTACATCAAAAATCAAAATTCTTCTACTATAGTTCAACTATTAAATATTTTACAACTATAGTTCTTGTTCCATCCACCAAAAAATTAAATAAATGACCATATTTATTTAATTCCTATTTTGTTTATTTTTTATTACTTTTGGTAATCATCATTATTTTCTTCTAAAACATGTGCACAAAAATTAATTTTAATTAATTCTCAATTATATACCCCCATGTTTCTAGAAGTCCACTTATCATTCCATGTACATGACAAGTGGTACTTTGGAAGCATGGACAAATCTTCCAACATGGTTACACTTGTCTTATTTCTTCCATCCCACTCCAAGTGTCACTATTCATGCAAATTTAAATTACATGTGGAACTATTCATGCACTATTCCTCAAATTTTAATTTTCACTTGTCCTCTCCATGTAATTTAAAATTCCTCACAAAATTCAAGCTTTACCTTTTCATAAATGAGGCCTTACATATCATACACCTAACCAATATTGGCCATCCATGCATTCAAACCTTCAATCTCACCCATTGATCATCCCTTAAATCTTGGAGCAACTTTCTCATACATTCTCATCATGACATTTGTCTGATTCTCCTTGCTTGAGGATCCTCAAGCAATCTCCACCATTGATCTTCCAATTTGGTCCTAGCCCTCCATTCCCATCCTCAAAAATCTATAAATTGAGGCTCTCATCTCCATTTTTTACAAGCCATCATATGCAAAGAAATTCTGCCTCTTTGAGTACTCAACATCACTACAACTAGCTTAGTTCTAAGTTTAGAATAGTTCAATTACATTAGCTCTAGGACATATCATCACTAGTATGCTTAGATAGGGTGCAAGTTTGATAGAAAGTGTATTAGGGATTAGGTTTAATCTTGAGGTCCCTTGGGCTTGGGATTGGGAGCAATTTAGGACAATTAGTACTCAATTAGGAATCTCATCTTTTAGGTAGACAAGTTTAAACTAACTGGCCCCATCCACCTGAGTCCATGCATATCTCATCTCCCATCGGTCCCTGGTCTATACTAGATGGGCCGATACAAACGCTCTATCCAAAACCACTACTCTAGAGCTGACCTCAGAAATCACTCTCTCCTCATATGTGGATCCTAAGGATCCTCCATACATCCTCTAGGGTGATGGTAATCTCACCCATAGGAAGTAAAAATGAGCATGTCTCGCTCCTCCACCTCTCAACCAAGGCTGACATCATAGCCCTATGTGCCCATATCTCAGGCATCTCAAAAATAGTCTAAAGTCCTATCTTGCCAAGTTGAACTATATCTGCTAGAGTAAGCTGTGACCTCAATGCCATCACCAATGGAATGCGGTGCTCTCACAACTACAATATCCTACCTAGAATCAGCATTTAAAAATCACCTAAAACTAATTCATTTTTCCAAAAAAGCACTATGGTGCTAATCCAAAACCCTATAGTCCTAAACTAGAAGATAGCACTAATTCCCAACCATATGGCACCAATCCAGAGGATTGCACTAATCCTAGCCCCAATAGTGCTAGACAAGACAATAGCGCTAATCCCTAACCTTTTAGTGCTAAATGAGAGTATAGTGCTAATTCGTGACTTTATGGCGCTAATCTTCCATTTGACCAAAAAACCCTAAAATTTCTAGTGCTAAATGCAACATTAGGCTAAATCCTAGCTATATCGTGATAAACAAGAGGATAGCACTAAAACACTAATATATAGTGCTAAACCATAAACCCCTTAAACTAGTGGCACTAAATGAGAGGATAGCACTTAACCTTTGGAGGATAGTGCTAAACCATCTGAATTGACCCTCTTTCCTATGGAACTAATCTAGAGGATCATGCTAAACTATTCCCTAACAACACTACACAGCTGCGCGATGGCACTAAACTATCTAACTACCCATTTCCCAACCCCCTAACCTAACCTGAAGTTACTCAAAATCACTAAGTTAGGTTTGGCCAACATACCCATGGGTCAGACTCCCACATCCATTGATAGTCTCGTAGCCTCTCCAATTAATGTGTGTGTCACGGGAATGTAGGTTGTGCCATGTCTCCTTCTCCTCTTCTCTCATCCAATAAGACTAGAGTATACAAATGTGGCACTTTTGGCTCACACTTGCTATATATAGCCATCGTGTCATCCCCCATTCACCTTTTTTCTCTCTCAAGGCCACAAAACATAACTTTTTTCCTCCATTTTTCTTCCTGTCAAACCCGCTTTCCATCCCTTTTCCACCACTATTCCTTCCTTTCCAAGAGTTCACCTAAAAAAATTATATTTTTGCCCGACCTCTCGAGGGGGCATCCCTTATCCATTTTGACTCCTTCTTGTCAGTTAGGGAAAAATTCTTTGACTTGACAACATTTCCCTACTAGGTCATGAAGCCACATCAAAGAGGGGCAAATGTAGACACCTAAAAATGTCTTAACCCTTCAACCTTCTTTCCACATCATCCATATCACTAATTTCTCTCTTCACCTAATTAATAAAACAAATTCATAATTATTTAATTAGTTATCCTTAACATCATCCCTAATCATCCATCCCTAGCCATCCTTCATGAATTTACCCATAGTCCTAAATTAATTAATTTAATTCAACATTGTACCTTACCAACATCATCCCAATTATTTAAATAAATATGCAAATTGTAGACACCCAAAATTGACCTAATTATCATTAGCATTCAAATATTGCATTATTTACCATCTGCACCTATCTAACACACTTGAGCAATATTCCTATCACCTATTTCTTCTATTAATTAAATAAATTTTATATTTATTTAATTAATTCATTAGCTATTTCCTCTAAGCTATAATTAAACAATCTTTAATTATTTAATTATCTTCTTTCTATCTATTTTAATTAAATAAATCTTATTTATTTAATTAAAATTCCATTCACAAATCCACTTTCTAATTAATTAAATAAATTTTATTTATTTAATTAATTCCTCTTATCATTTATCTCATAAGCTGACATGTGTGCCTCTTTCATTTAAAAAGAGAAGTGGTACTACATCTTTTATTTAATATCTTTCACATGTAGTACTTTTTATGTACACGGTCACACATAAGCCTTATCTTCCCTCCACTTGTCATCTTCACATTCACCTATGACTATCAA
This sequence comes from Cunninghamia lanceolata, assembly GCA_027924645.1. Classification (NCBI taxonomy): domain Eukaryota; kingdom Viridiplantae; phylum Streptophyta; class Pinopsida; order Cupressales; family Cupressaceae; genus Cunninghamia; species Cunninghamia lanceolata. The sequence continues at coordinate 2,238,359 of BSBN01001161.1, forward strand.
TCAATCTTAGCCATTCACATAGCCACCAAATCTCCACTATTGATTAATTTTGGTTGAGTTTTATATAAACACCCTCTCATTCCATACTACATCGATCCAGCATTCATATAGCATCTACATTATCATCTTGAGCATATTGAGCATTTTAGCATGCATCTAGCATTTAGTTTTATCATCCATCCATCATGGTAGCTTTTATTTTCATATTTGTTTATTGTTGAAGAAGTAATCCACATCATAAACAAGGAATCATACAATCTAGGTGATATTGTTATTGAATTGCATGCTTTTGATTTCATTTGGATTAGATTCTTTGATTATGGTAGGGTTAGGTTTTCATGGCTATGCTTGATCTTATTAACCTGATTTTTTACCTATCACATTTTGGCATGCCCAATGGGACCCATGTCCTTGATTAACTTTGCTATTTTAAGTTGGTTTTTTGAAGATCAAATTTTCCAAGTGCTTATGACAAGTTCCAGTCACTGTATGAGTATATGCATCACTTTTGAGATAAAACCTGCCACTTTTAACATTCCTAGGATCACTTCTGAGAAAATAGTAGTCACTTATTTCCTTTTTTGCATCACTTACAAGATAACAATGGTTGCTTATGCCTTTATTTGAATCATTTTTAACCTAATAGTGATCACCTTTAGCTATCTGGATCACTTTCTGCAAAACTAGGGTTTTTGTTATATCCTATTTTTTTCACAGATCTGAGTCGCTTATGAACAATAACCAGTTGCCTATTACTTTTTTCCATTTCTTATGAGCTTTATCATTTGCATTTGGCATTATTGGCATCACTTTTGATCTATAACATTTTTCTTGCAGCAGAATATAGTTCACTTTTGATCAATAGTTGATTGCCTCTGGTAAACTATATCATTTTCAGTCTTTATCATTTGAAATTTAGCTTTCTTGGCTACTAATTGGATATTTTTGCAACATCTTATCAATTGTCCAAGAAAAGAAGGTTATCAAACTACTGACATATCTATTGCAACTTCGATCGGTCTAAGACTTGTGGTTTTTCACTAATTTAGGAACATTTGGGCTTGGTGCTTAAAAAGAATCATTGCTTGCTCCGTGCTTGATTTGTCTTTCTTGATTGCTTGCATGTGCTTGTTTGTAACCCAAATTTAATAGAAAAAGTATCCTCTCCCCTTGCCTATCAAATGGATCTTGGGTGTATGAGAACTTGTTATTATCTTTAAAGGACCTGCCTTCCCGGTGTGAGAAGGGGTACGACCCAAGTGGTAACGGGCTAAATCCAAGTCCTTCCAAACCACTATATAAGAAAAGTATTTGTGTCTAAAGCCACAAACAACTGGTGTTGTTGTGTTATACCAATAGCCAACCTCCCCCAAAACCCTTCAAGGTGTAACCCTTGAAGGCTGGGAGAGTCCATAACTGAGAGTAGTGTTGCCGCACGTATAGCCACCCGAACGGATGCCCTTATTAATAACTTTGTGTAGTAGCCAAAAACCTTCTATTTGTTGATGCAAAAGCTGGGACCTTTGAAGCTACCTTGATTCACATGGTTCTTAGAAGAGATAGTAGGGACAATCCTAAGGTTTGGTGGGGGAGACAAGCCTTGGGAAACCTGGATCTTGGTATGCATGAGAAGTGTGTGACATGGAGGGGAGCCGGTGCTACTAAGATCCTGAAGCTATCCATTTTGAATAAGCATGGCTAGGGGACTCAACAAATATAGTCCTTTCCTAGGTTGTACAAGTTTATGATTATTGTGAGTGTGAGTGACTACAATTACTATTTTCTTGTCAAAAAACAAAATTCAAACATATTTCCCTGACAGATATAGTCACCTTTGAGCTTAAACTACTTGCATACAGATACCTGGACCACTTTTAAACAACAGTCAGTCACCTTTTGTCAAAACTAGATTGCTTTAAACAATAGTCAATCAGCTTTGGTCTAAACTACGTTGCCTTTGATCAATAGTAAATCACTTATGAGTCAATATTGATCACCTATAGAAAATTGGCTCACCTCTGGTTAACACTGTAGCCTATTACTTGAACCCAAAAACTAGATCACATTTAAGCTATTACCCATCGCCTATGGTTAGTTACTAGCAAATCTTAGTGACTCAGCCGAATTAGCTACACTTCTAGCTTGCTTAGACTCAACATTAGCTTTCAGACCTATCTCTGATCATTAGTAGATACCTAGACTTTGTCTCTTGCTTTAAGCTTACCAAACAATTGGACTTTGTGAGCTTTTCATCTTTTTGAGATCCCAAATCAGAAAACTAAACATCAATCAATTGGTCAATCCAATCAATCAGCAAAAAATCATCTTTTGGCTTTAATTTTAGCAACATCAACAAAACAACAATCTTAGCAAGCACCTTTTCCCTTGAGTGTGTGAGCTATTCTCTAGGGAAGTCCAACCAAGAAACCCAACAACAAAGCAAACAAAAAACCAACAACCAACAACCAGCAACCAAACAATTAGCAAACCATCATCTTTTGGGTCTCAAAACCTTGACAAGCTAAAATCCAAGTTCAACATCAAAAATCATGCCTCAAACTAGGAGTCAATATAGAGCTAAAATGGAAGCCAAATTGTGAGCTGAAATGGAAGCCAAGATGCAACAATCTAGATCAACACCTCTTAGAGACACAACTCAATTTATGATTGGTATGCCTCCTCACATGTTTGTGCCCCATGGGTACACCATTGGAGAGTCATCTTCACAACAAGTGCAACCTCAAACATTTTCAGAGACTTATGAAGAACAATCCTAAGAAGACTTATCAGAATTTCAAGATACACATGTATGGGATCAATTCGAGAGACTTGTTGTATCTGATCCTAATTACTACTTCTTGCAACTTGCCCACATGGGAGCTAAATTACCAAGATATTTTGACATATCCGCTATTAGAGAGAATGATCCAAACACTCCCATTGTTGTTGCAAAGGGACCATCCACTATAGTCACACCATCCCATACTATATTACAAACTCCATCTTCCAACCCATCTCTTTCCTTGCCTATTGTTACTTCATTTGATCCACCATGCTCAGAGTACACTTTAGAACCTTTGACAACTCCAACCAATGTACTCCCTTTCATTTTGCAAAATCTAAACATTCCACCTTTCCATGTTTCCCAACATACTCCTTCTCCCACCATGACCATTTCTATACCTCAAGTAACACAAGCTATCCATGTTGCCCAAGTGCAAACTCCTCAAACATCACAAGCTCTCCCCATTTCCCATATTCTACAAGCTTCCCAAGCTATCCAAACAACACCACCAGTCCATGTTGGCAAGAGACACTGTGTGGCTTCATGACTATTGTCATTGATGGTAACAAAGTTTATCGCACACATCCACAGCACATAGTATGTCTATACTGGAAGTTAGATTAAAGAGTGTTTTGGTCTAGTGAACGAGAATAGAGCATGCAACAAGGTCTGACAATCAGGTCTGGTTCTCTTAGAGGATCTATCTCAGCAAAGTACAGACTTGGGAAAGTCAAGAGGAGTACCATGACTACTACATTACAAAGATTGAGCCTACGATGATGAAAGAATGAAAAGATATGAGCATCTAAGTGTTGGGTTCCTGACAGGCAGTGTAAACTAAGGAGGAACTGACTAGCAGAGCATTAGACTTTAATCCAGATGAGAAATTGATGGTGGTCAAGCTATTTGAGAGATCATTAATACTTGGCTGACTTGACTGATGACTTCTATGTCTATGTATTTGATATACATAACATATTAAGTATAGATTTAGCTGACATATCAGTGTCTTGGAAATATCTTTAGCATTTCAGTTGCTGACTAGGAAGATGTTGAAATCCTTGATGTAGATATATATACCAAATGGATTTTTGTATGAAGTGGTGTGTTTTAGTGTGTAGAAGTGTGTGTGAGGAAAGGCAGAGAGAAGTGTGGAAGTAGTAATACAAGTTTGGTATGTGATAGAACAACAACATTAGAGTAGGGGAAGAATGAAGTGCATTAGATCAGTATATTGAGCCTAACCAGAACTGAACCTCAGCATATGTGGATGCCTCTCATCAGTTCAAACACCTAGTTACTTTCTATATACCTTGTAGTCAGTGAGTCTCTTGTAGGTAGTGTGCCTCTTGTGAGCAATGTGCTTGGGTAGTGAGCCCTAATTGGCAAGTGCCATTTTGTACTTATTTTTTTAACAAAGAATACAATCTTTAGTTAGCCACCTCATGTTTTTTCCCTTAATAGGGTTTTCCACATAAAAATCCTTGTGTTATGTGTGTTGATTTTATTTCTACTCTCATGATTATGTATGCTCTTATGTTTTTATGATGCATTAATATTAAAGAAGAAAAGAAAGTTAAGATATTTAAGATAACTGAGTCACCCCCCCTCTCAGTTATCTACCTTGTTTCCAACAATTGGTATTAGAGCTAAGTTCCTCCAAACAGAGCCTAACAGCTTGAGGAAGATTTGGGAATCTCAATGGATATGTATGGTATGAAGGAACAACTTCAGTCTGCCTTAGATGATCTTGAGAAATCCCACTCTGAAGTCAACGACTTGAGAGAAAGACTTAAACAAGCTAATGATTTCATAAATGAGCTAAAAAAAAAACTGAGTATCTCTGTGAAAAAGAGAAAGAAACTCCTTCAACAATTAGCAAGTCAAAGTGAAGCCAATGATACTAATGAATATCTGAATGAGAAAAACAAGCTATGTGAGAAGCTATAAAAAGAGGTCATTATGGTTAGACATGAAATGGAATTAGGGGTTATGAGATTCACCCAAGATATTGAAGAGAAAAGGAAAATTGAAGATAATCTAAAACAATCTCTCAAGGAGAAGTCAAAGGACTACCACAAAAGGGATAGAATAATTAGGCATCTGGAATCTGATCTTAAAGAAGCTAGAGATAATGAAGAACGACTTGAGAATTAGATAGTCACTCTTAAAAGGGATCTTCAAATAACGAATGAATACAAAGAGAAATTCAAGATAAGATCTGCCCAACTTGAAGTTTTTCTTGAAAGCCAAAAGAGGGTAGATGACAAGCATGGCTTGGGATATGAGAAAGGTGAAAGCTCCAGATCTGGTCAGAAGAACTCTAGATCAAGAAATCCAAGGAACAAGCATAGAAGACCTCTAGTAAGGCAACCAAATGCTCAAAGATATCCATCCTTCAATGGATACTGCTACAATTGCAACAATTTCAGTCATAAAGCAACTCAGTATAGAAGAAGAATGAATCAGACTAATTCATCATTCCCCAGATAGTGTTTCAACTACAAAAGGTATGGTCACAAATCTCATGAATGCAAAAATATGCAAATAAACAATTCATTCAATGGTAGATACTTTGCATGCAATAGAATGGGACATATGGCTAATCAATGCAGATCTAGAGGTTATCAGTCACATATACAAAGAAATGTTATATGCTACAATTGCAATAGATCTAGTCATATTGCCAAATTCTGTAGAAGTAAGGATCGGGATAAAAAGGGTCCAGAAAATCAAGATGAAGGAAAAGGAAAAGTGAATGCAGATGAAGTTCAAAGGGAGATGAACAAGATTTGGGTGAAGAGAAGTACAAAAAATGTTGGGGATGGATATGCACCAGAATCTGGTGCTGATATTCCTTACAGAAACTAAATAGATGAGCTCTGGCTTAGGGGGAGTCACAAAGGAAAATAAATTCCCCCAGCCAGTCAATTGGTGCCTAAATTTGGCACATGGAATGTTGCGGATTAAAGGGCTCTCAAAGAAATGTCCAAATAACCCTCAGTAAAAATATAAAAGATCTGCAAGGAGTTTTGAAGAATCTGATCAGTCAAGATTGATCTGGTTTGATAGCCATCCGGTAAAGCAGGATCTTCATAGACAAATCTGGTATGATTCAAGAGTGAAATATCTTGATCTACAGACTCTTGGCATGATTGGAGGAAAGAAGATACATTGTCAATTATCATTGAAAAATGATTCTAAGTGGATCTTAGTGGTTCAGAAAGATCTCTCTCAGAACAAGGTAATCAGATGACTTAAGTTGTGCATTTATTGCAATAGGAATTTAGGGTTTGTGTAGAGATAAAAGGGTTCTTTTATTCATCAATTACACATTTGCATTCAAAAAGAAGAAAGAAAGAGCTCTGCAACAAGATTGTTACAACCCTCTCAAAGATCAACTGTAGAATCTGATTAAACCAATAATCTTTTCAAGTGCATATTGTGAACCCTAGAAGCATTAAAAGGTATTTTGATTTCTAAATATCTCTCTTTAAATATTTTGCAAAGATGGCTACTCCTATGGTTGTTAAGATCACTGATAGGCCGCACCCAAAGTTCAAGAAACACCCCTACAAATCCCTAGAAGTTGATCCTTTAGGCACCTTTTCTAGCATTCCACATGGAGTTTTGCACTTAGAAGATGTTAGGGTATACATCCATGCAAATATTAGGAATTTGGAGAATCAAAGTTGGTCGATATCTACCATAAACAACTAATAGATGAAACCTTTGAACTCAAACCTCAATACAAGGCCATCTGGGATAAGCATTTTGGACATTGCATCCACTTTCCCTATTTTGTAGAAGATGAATGGGTCTGGTATGTTCTTAGTAGAATACATGACAACTTCATGTGGTTGTTGAAGCCCTTCAAGATAACAAAGGATGCAATCAGGGTTGTAACTGGTTGCACTCATCCAGTGGGTTGCCTGCTCTCAAATCGGTCAAGAACCAAATAGTAAGTGAGGCTACCGAATCAAAGTTTGACAAAAGAGTAATAACAATAGAAGATATCATAGATCTGGATATCAAATTTTCCTCTATGATAATTAGCTATAAAATATATCATTCTAGCAATGAAAACTCTGTGTCCAGAGCTGTAATTTATACTACATATCAGATGCTAAGGGAAAATGCAGACTATGATCTATACAAGCTTCTCCTAAGCCAACTATTAGAAAACTTGAAAAAGATCAAGAAGGACAAGAAGAACTCATTCAAGTATGGTGGTTTAATACTGTGCTTATTCTTTTACTTTATGAATGAGCTACCAAGATCAAGTGGTTGGGTATGGAAAAATGATAGACTGGTTGCCATACAAATCAGAGCTTATATCTATGGGCTTGGTGATGCCAAGGCTCAAAGTACAGCACTCTGGGGATACTTCAAAAACTTCCAAAGTTTGATGCAGGCCAAAGAAAGAATTTCACAAACAATAGTTGAAAAATACAAGGATACATTGTGTTTTATGGTAGACACTAATCAATGCCTAATGGAGGTAGTTGAGCCCAAAATAGTCTAGATTATGCCAATGGGCTATGAGGTAGATGAGAAAATCCTAGAACTGCATGTCCAACACTTGCTAAGTTAGCCTAAGGACTCTAAGGTGAAAGGTTTGGAACATTTCAATAATTAAGTGTGAAAATACATGTTGAACTGAGACAACTAGAGATGAAAAGAAAAGTGAGAAGGGAAGTAGCAGAAATTGCCAAGAAATATGGCATATCAAAGGAGGCAGTTGATGCAAATAGACAAAAAGTACAAAGAGCAGAGAAAGAGAGACAAGAAGAAGAAAAAGAAAGTGTTCTGGTGCAAGCCTCCTCCCAGACTAGATCCTCCAAGAGCTCTACACCGACCAGTTCTAAGAGCTCAAGAGCCTCCAAACTGGAAGCCAAGACATCCGGTAAGGGAGAAAAGAGAACAAAAACCAAGGCCACAAGGTCCTATATAAGCCAAAAAGATGATGAAGAAACACAGGCTGATGAGGAAGTTAAGAAAATGAGGAAGAAGAAGAAAACATCAGGGGAATCCTCTGCTAGTACAAAAAAAGAAGAAGAGATAGAAGAATTTGTTGAAAGGCCTACTCTCTCTATTGATGATATCATCAAGGTAGTCACAGTGGATGGGAACCTGCAACCAGTCGCTAAATTTTATGATGAATATAGTGACACTGACAAGAAGATTTTGGAAGATGCTACAGTCAAGTACCTAAACATTTATAATAAATCTTTCATTGAAATCATCTCTCTAATTCCCAAAAGTCTAGAGAAGGTACTTGAACTGAGAAAGGAGAATGCTAAGGCAAAGGACCTAGAGATCCAAGCATAGATTGCAATTCAGCTCTATCCTTCCATTACTCCAAAACAAATGAACATGATCTTTAAGGACTATAAGGATGAGTTCTAGAGTAAAGCCAGAATGAACAAACTTATGATTGGAGAGACTAATCAGGTAGCCAAAGAAATAGAGGACATCCTCAAGAATGCATTTAAAAGATTCAATCTTCCTGTTATATAGGACATAGATGATGAACCTTTTGCCATGGATGACAAAGGATTAAGTAGATCAAAAGAAGAATCTACTAAGAAAAATGCAGAAGGGTCAAAGGAGATAGGTGAGGAGAGGAGTAAGGAGTTGGATTCCTATGTTCCAGAAGAGGAAGTCCATGAAGAAGTAAACATCTCTCTTTTGGATCCCCCTGCTGACTCTAGAAGTGAAGGAGAAGGAAGAAAAGAGGAGAAATCAAGTCAAGTAGAGGAGGAAAAGGGACAAGAAGAAGAACACATAGAGATGATCTCTAATGACAGTTCTGAGGCTACAAAAGGAAAGAAGACTCTATCTATGGCAAGAGACACTGCAGAAGCAGTGAAAAACTTCTTGACCAAAGAGATGATGGAAATAGATGAATTGGAACTATTTCAAGGACCACTCAATTTTGACTCCCTCTCTCCAGTCCAGACAATGAAGGTAGCATCTTTTGCTCAAGATAAAGCAAAAGAAAAGATTCTGAAGTCTCACATGGAAGACTATTAACTGATAGAGATTGCATCTGGTGTGCTAGTGAAGATCATGCCATCCTACCAAAAGGATCTTTCAGCCTCTTCATCCAGTAACTTGAAATCTCTGATTAACTCTGTTAGCACCCATTTTGATTCTTTGGAGAAATTGGCAGAAGAGAAAGTCTGAAAAGAATTTTTGGGAAAGAGATTCACTAAGGTACAGGGACTCCTAACTAATGATAGGAGGACCCTAGATATTGGGATAAAGAGCCTAGAAAATGCTCTTAAGATGGTGGAGAAATATACAAATTTTGTCTATCTTGGTCCACAGTGATAGAAGACATTGCAAAGAAGGTGGAAGAACAAGAGAGTAAACTATCAAGTTTATCTCAGAATTTTGATCCTCTCATCTCATCCATAATGAATCAAGAGTGCTAGACTATTGCCACTATAAATGAAATAAAGAGGCTTGAAAAGGAGAAGAAGAATAGAATAAGCAAAATGAGTGAACTAAGAGGGATGATTATCCGTAAGTTAGAGGCAATGCATGAGGCCCTATCTGATGCTCAGATTATAGCCCGGACCAGTGATCTGATAGACTTAAGAAGGGCAGAAGCTTTCACATTTTTGTTGAGTGGCCACATTTCAATTTTGGACAAGATGAAGTAGACTTGGGCAACAGAAGTTGTACAGTTGAAGACCACCTTTACGGATATACTTAAGTATATGTAAGTATAACATGTATATATACTTATGTGGCTATGTATAGGTTGATTTTTGAAAATTTTGGTATGTGGATTCCATCCTTTTCCATTCATGTCAAAGGGGGAGTGAGGAGTAGTGAAAAAAGTGGAATCTAGCTAAGGCAGAGCTCTGTAAAAGTGTACATAAGACAGAGCATCAGCCAAGGGGGAGTTTGCTATGACACTTAGTCATTTTTCACTAAGTGTTGCCATCAATGCCAAAAGGGGAGATTGTTGGCAAGAGACACTGTGTGGCTTCATGAGTGTTGTCATTGATGGCAATAAAGTTTATCCTACACATCCGCAACACATAGTTTGTCTATACCGGAAGTTAGATTGAAGAGTGTTTTGGTTCGGTGAACAAGAACAGAGCATACAGTAAGGTCTAACAATCAGGTCTGGGTCTCTCAGATGATATATATCAGCAAACTGTGGACTTGGGGAAGTCAAGAGGAGTACCATGACTACTACAATCTAGAGATTGAGCCTCTGGTGATGAAAGATGAAAATATATGAGCATCTAAGTGTTGGGTTCCTAACATGCAGAGTAGACTGAGGAAGAACTGACCGACAGAGCATCAGACTTTAATCCGGATGAGAAATTGATGGTGGTCAACCTATTTGAGAGATCATACATGGTTGGCCAACTTGACTGATGACTTCTATGTCTATGTCTTTGATACACGTCACATATTAAGCATAGATTCAACCGACAGATCAGTGTCTTGGCAATATCTTTAGCATTCTGGTTGCCGACTAGGAATATGTTGAAATCCTTGATGCGAATATATATACCAAATGGATTTTGGTATGAAGTGGTGTGTTTTAGTGTGTGGAAGTGTGTGTGAGGAAAGGAAAAGAGAAGTGTGGAAATAGCAATACAAGTTCAGTATGTGACAGAACAGCAGCATAGAGAAGAGGAAGAAAGAAGTGCATTAGATTAGTATATTGAGCCTAACTGGAACTAAACCTCAGCATATGTGGATGCCTCTCATTAGTTCAAACACCTGGTTACTTTCTATATACCTTGTAGATAGTGAGTCTCTTGTAGGCAGTGTGCCTCTTGTGAGTAGTGTGCTTAGGTAATGAGCCCTAATTGGCAAGTGCCATTTTGTACTTCTTACTCTTTTAATAGAGAATACAATCTTAGGTTAGTCACCCCATGGTTTTTCCCTTAACAGGGTTTTCCACATAAAAATCCTTGTGTTATGTGTGTTGATTTTATTTCTTCTCTCATGATTATGTATGCTCTTATGTTTTGATGCTGCATTAATATTAAAGAAGAAAAGAAAGTTAAGATATTTAAAATAACTAATTCACCCCCCTCTCAGTTATCTACCTTGTTTCCAACAGTCCAAGCTTCACAACCATCACAATCCTCTATGCCCATTACATCACATGTTGACACCACATCTCATATTCCTACCGCTACTAATATGATCTCCACTATCTCCACTAATCCATCCAATACATCATACAATCCCAATGTTAGTCTTATTGAAATGAGTGATCTGCCTATTGTTTCTTAAGCTAATCCTAGCACTACAATCTCTTATGTTGATCAACTTACATCCATTCCACCATATTTTTATAATCCTTCACAAACCATCAATCCATCTTATACTACCCAAGGTTTGTCTATCGTCACCCAACACATGACATATACCAATCCCCATGTCCAAAATACAAACCCAAATGTCCATCCTTCTTTCGTATCTACCAATCCTTCCATCACTTACCATGTCACAAATCCAACTCCAAATTCACAACCATTAACTAACACCAATCCATCTTCCACTTCCCATGTGATGCAAAATCTTGGTGCTAATTCATCATAATATACCCAACCACTGCTTGTGTCTCAAGGACAGCAATCTTCAACCACATATGTGTCGCATACTAATCTTTTGACATACATTGTGAGTATGCAACCTCAACAAATGGTCATGGCTTCATATATGCCGCAACATCAACCTCAATATACATCATACCATGCTTCACCTCCCAACCAACTACCCCCTTTGCAACAACAATAATTATCTTTAGCAAATGTTCAACAAATGATTAACCAAGCGGTAGGACAAAGAAAGAAGACATTTTCTTTAGAAAACATATGCGCTTATCTGTTTGACAAGTCACTTCATATGACACCTTTTCCACCACACTTTAAAATTCCACAATTTGATAAGTACAAAGGAAAAGGAAATCTGAAAGACCATCTTAGAGCACTCTTTGCGGCATGTCTTGATGTTGCTCACGATAATACATATCTTCTGAGACTATTTCCCCAAAGCTTAGTAGGACAAGCTCTTGAATGGTTCTCTCATTTACCTCTGAGAATTAAGTCTTTTGCAGAGTTAGCAAATAAATTTTGATTACACTTTACTTTTAACATTAAACATAAAGTGAACATGGATGACCTCGTCAACAATAAACAACACAATGGTAAGGCCTTCTCTTCATTTACTCAACAATGGCATAGCATGGCTAGCAAACTATCATGGGAAATACCTGAAAAGCAATAGCTTGATATCTTTGTTCAAAATCTCCATCCCAAGCTATCATTCCAACTACAATTACAAAGTACTAGCACCCTTGATGAACTTGTTTCTAAAGGAACCATCATTGAATGAGCTTTAATTGCTAAAGGCACTATCAAAATTTTTCACGATAACAAAGACTATCCTCAAAACTCCAACGATAAGTCTCGATTTTGGAACAAAAACAAGAATGTCATCAACAAAGTGTTGTGGACGCAAAGAACATACAAACTATGAAATCTCCCATTCACATTCAAGGTACTTCTACAACAACACAACCTTTTCAACAAACTTAACAAAGACAAACTTCAAATCCTGACCAACAATTTACACCATTAATGGAGCCTATGGAAGTTGTCTTTTGAAAGCTTCTCCAAGTGGGTGATATTATGTTACCGGATGCACCACCCAACGGTGAACCACTCTTCAAAGCTCCTTGGTATAAAGAAAATGAGTATTGTGATTACCATAGAGTTAAAGGATGCAAAACAAATGGTTGTATGCACTTAAAGCATGTTATCCAAGATTGCATCGATCAAGGTTTAATCAAAATTACACCTTCAACAACTCAACCTGCATAGAAACCAACATCGAATTATGATCCAGATGCTTTCAAGAATCCACTTCCAGCTCATGACAAACCAAGTAACCCTCATGCTAGGAATGCCATTCCAGTACAACTATGAATCATCTACTATTGGCCGCATTGACCATGCTCGCATTTCTACCATTACCATCCAAGGCAAAGCACCTAACTGTACTATAACTAGTCAAAGAGGTCATGTTACAATTCAAGGAGCACTTGTCCATCCTCCTCGACCATCCTCTAGCTATAATATCCTTGATCACCTTGGTAAAACACCTATGCACATTTTCATTCTTGAGTTGCTTCGAATATCCCCTACTCACAAAGCTATCCTTGACAAAGCTTTATAAGAATCTTTGGTACCCAACGATATTGATATCACACAATTCCAATCTATGGTTGCTAACATTGCAACCCCTTGTCATTCAACCTTTTCTGACAAAGATCTTCAACCCTCCACATTGACTTGTTTTTCAAACAACACCGTATCAAACGAATCTTAGTGGATAGTGGAGCTGGTCTTAGTATATGTTCCTTGAAATTAATAAAACAATTGGGATATTCTGAGAAAGATGTTGACACCTCCAAGGTCATTACTATCAGAGCATATGATGATGCTGAGAGAGATACTGAAGGGATTATTTACTTACCTATCCAAGTTGGATCGGTTACTACTGAAAACCATTGTCAAGTCCTTGATATTTAGCTTCCTTATAACATCATCCTTGGCCATCCATGGATACATACCCTCAAAGCAGTTCCTTCTACATACCATCAATGTCTTAAATTTCCATATAACGGTGTTGAGATTGCTATCCATACTAATCCCAATCAATTTGTATTTTGTCGTGCCTTTTAAGCTAAATACCAGAGTCCAAAATGCATAACTATCAACACTGAAGCATACCCATCTTCATCATATGTAGATCCATATGTCCTACTCAAGTCATCATCTAGTAAAGCCACTCCTAACCTCCTTACCAAGTACACCGAACACATCCCTGGTGAATACACATTGCAAGAATCTTATTGTGTGGGCACCTTTCCCTTGTCTCCCAAATCTCATGGAAAACCTTCTGCATCCAAGCCACCTTCATCTATAGCTGTCATCAAAGCCCCACCCATAGTATTCATTAAAGGTGGATGATGAAGACATTGATGATATCGACTCTTGGATATTCTTTGATGAGAACGACCAAGTCCAACTTGAAGTGGAGAGATATAACAATGGGTGTCACATCATAAAGAACATGGGCTACAAAGGACATGGTGGATTGGGATCACAAGAACAAGGACCTATTAACCCATTGTTATGTCTAAGAAGTTTAAGAAGCAAGGCCTTGGCTATTAGAAGGAGGTACCGCATTCCAAGGACATTAAGTGTATTTTTGATATGGATGCTGGACCTTCCTCGGTAGGAGGAACTTCTAGTTTGGATATCATTGATGACTCCTCCCTTCATATTACTGACCTTTTTCATGAAAACTCCATCTTCATGATTTCCACAACCTCTTCTAGCCATAACCATTCGTCTGTTACCCTTTCACTATATATCCTAACCTTGTCGATTGGGACCAACATGGGGCACTAATATTAGATACATTTGAGAATGATGAAGATATTGTAAAATTCATGGGCTTATGACAAGGCATTCAATTGGGTGATCACAAAGCAGGTTTCATGATGGATCTACCTAAACTAGCATATTTGGCAGAAGTATCAAATCCTTCAGTCACAAAAGTGAAATAAACAAAATAAAATAAAATAGGTCACTAGGTGAAAGCTGAAAGGTGCCTCTTGACCATGAAAAAGAAAAAATAAAGGACATATTTGAAGGTGAAAACCTCTCTTAGGCACCTAAGGATGGGGGATTTGATGTTCCTATTTCCACTGACTATCATGAGAAATCAACAGTGCTAGTTGAACAATCACAAGACATGAACTTGGGTACAAAGCAAAATCCAAAGATCACTTTTTTGGTAGCATCACTATCAGAGCAAAAAAGAAGACACTTCACACCTTTTTTATAAAAAAAGAGCTATAAATTTTGCATGGACTTATGCCGACATGCCGGGTCTAGATCCATCACTTGTGGTACATCATCTAGTAGTATCTCCTAATGCAAAACTTGTCAAACAAAAATTGTGCAAAATGCATCTGCAAGTAGGTCTATTGGTTAAGGCAAAGATTTAGAAGCAAAGTTCATAAAGCCTATTGATTATCCAAAATGGGTTTCAAACTTGGTACCTGTAGCAAAACCTGATGGATGAGTTCATTGTTGCATAGATTTTCAAGATCTTAAAAAAGCATGTTCTAAGGATGACTTTCCACTACCAAGCATAGACAATATTGTAGATCTCATAGTTGGACATGAAATTCTATCTTTGATGGATGGATTTTCAGGATATAACCAAATCAGAATAGTAGAGGAAGATCAAGATAAAACATCATTCATTTGTCCATGGGACACATATTGCGAGGTTGTAATGCATTTTGGTCTCAAGAACACTAGAGCTACTTATCAATGAGCCATGATAGTTATTTTCCATGAACATTTTCACACTATCATGGAAGACTATGTTGATGATATCCTAGGGAAATCCAAGACAAGAGAAGGACATCTACATGTATTAGCACAAATCTTTGATCGACTAGAGAAGTATCAAGTTAGACTGAACCCAAAGAAATGTATATTTGGCATAACATCTAGAAAATTGTTGGGATACATTGTGTCTCGATGAGGGATAGAAGTGGACCTAGCTAAAGTAAAATCTATCATGGAAATCCCTCTGCCAGCAAATCTCAAGCAGCTTCATAGTCTACAAGGAAGGTTATAGTCCATCCACAAATTTATATCACAACTAGCAGATAAATGTTATCCTTTTCAACATCTTCTTTGCAAGAGTGAACTTTTTAATCTGGCAACACCTCCTATGTTAGTACCTCATGTGCTTGATCACCCATTATTTCTCTACATATCATCAACAATAGTAGCATTGGGTGCCCTTCTAGCTCAGCATGATGATTTAGGGAAAGAAGAAGCCATCTACTACATCAGCAAAACTCTAGTGGGATATGAACTTAATTATTCATCTATGGAAAAAGAATGTTTAGCATTAGTGTTTTCTTCCCAAAAGTTGTGACATTATATGTTGAACCAAACAACAAATCTCATATCTAATGTTGATCCACTCAAATAACTTTTCTCCAAAGCAATCATCACGAGAAGATTAGAAAAATGGGTTGTGATGTTAAGTGAATTTGACATACAATATGTGAATAAAAAATCCATAATGGGACAAGTCATCATTGATCAATTAACTGCAGCACCCATCATAGATATTCATCCAATATATCTAGAATTCCCTAATGAAGGATTGTTCAACTTAACTTCACCAACATTGTGGAAACTATATTTTGATGGATCTTACACACAACATGGATCAGGAGCAGGGATATTGTTTGTTACCCCTCAAGGAGATTGTATACCCAAATCATACAAAATTGCATTTCCATCTACCAATAACATAGAAGAGTATGAAACTTTAATCACAGGATTACGCATGGTAGTACAATGGGCTATCAAATAGTTACAAGTCTTTGGTGACTCTCAATTGGTTATCAAACAAGTCTTGGATGAATATCAAACAAAAGATGAGAAGCTTCCTCCATACAAGGTAATGGTTGATGATTTTAAAAAGTACTTTGATAATATCACCTTTGAGAAAATCCCAAGGCTACAGAATAGAGCAGTTGATGCAATGGCTATGATTGTATCCCTTCTAGATATGTCATCTAATACACACAAATGTGAATTTCTGGTTGAACGACTTCTGATTCTAGCATTTGAAGTATCGCAGTCTGAGCTTATATGTGAAATTGTTGGTCCCAATTCGCTGTGGTACGAGGACTTATATGAGTATCTCCGCAATCAAACTTTTCCATTCCAACTATCTAACACCCAATGCAAAACCTCTATCTATCAAGCCTCTTGTTACACTATCTTAGGAGACACCCTTTATCACCAGACTCTTGATGGTATTCTTCTTAGATGTCTTGATTCTGAGGAAGTGAAAGTGGCCTTACATGATGTACATGAAGGTGTTTGTGTCTTGCATTTTATTGGCCCTAGCCTTGTTAAGAAACTTCTACGAGCTGGATACTATTGGCCAACCATGGAAAAAGCTGCACAACAATTTATAGAGAGATGTCTACAATATTATAAACATGGAGATTTAATACATGCACCAACACATGAGCTTTAGCCTATCACTACTCCATGGCCCTTCTCACAGTGGGGACTTGATCTCATAGGTAAAATGCATCCTACTTCATCAAATGGTCATAAGTTCATTATCACTGCCACTAAATATTTCACAAAGTGGGTGGAAGCCATACCGATGACTTATATTACTGGCAAGCAAATATCCAAGTCCATCCTACACTATATCATTTGTCTCTATGGAGTTCCTCAAGCTATTGTTATTGATAATGGTTGCCCTTCAAGAACCAAGAGGTTAGAGATCTTTGCAACAAGTTCCATATCCAACATCGATTCTCTACCCCTTATTATCCTCAGAGCAACGACCAAGATGAGTCTTCTAACAAAACAATCATCAAGATTCTCAAAAAGACAGTCAATGAAGCCGGTTGTGATTGGCATTTACAAATCCATCCTACATTATGGGCATATAGCACAAGTATTAGAAGTCCCACTAGAGCTACACCTTATGCTCTTGTGTATGGTACTAAAGCTATCCTACCTATTGAGGTCAAGATTCCCTCACTGCGAGTATCTCTACATCATACCATCTCAGAGGAAGAATATCGAGTATCCAGACTCCATGATCCTGAGCTACTAGATGAATGGTATCTTACAGCACTCAACTATCTCCAAGTCTATCAAAATTGTCTACGCCACAGCTACAACAAAAAAATTAGGGAACACAGATTTCAAGTTAGAGATCTTGTCCTTAAAAAGAATCAAAGGAATCAGCAACATCATGAGAAACAGGGCAGGTTTGAACCAAATTGGCTTGGTCCTTTTATCATCACAACAGTTTATGGATCAGGTACATACACTCTCTGAACACCTGAAGGCATTATCTTGGATGAACCAGTCAACAGCATCCATCTCAAGAAGTTTTATCCATGAATCTCAGCTATCCTAAGTCAAAAAAAAAATCAAATAGTGAAAACCATTTTGTGGTGCTTTGGATAACAAAAAATAATAGTACAAGATAAATAATCCATCCTCTAGTGAAAACTTGGTAAACAGGCACCTTGGATAAGTACCATAGTGAAAACCTAGCAAACAGGTGCTATGTGTAGTGACCAGCTCCCATTATCTTCTTAGTATTGTTGATCACCACTCTTCCTAGCATACTTTGCCATCTTTTCCTACATAATCCATATCATAATCTACATTTCATCTTGTATAAATATCATAACCCGTTTCCCCATAATAAATAGCTTTTCCATCTTCGCCTCTGTCAATGCTAGCTCTCATACTTTGGACATTATTGTGATAACTATATCATTTGGCACCTTAGCATCTTGTTCGCAAGCGCCATCCATTGCCAATTCTCCACAATAAACCTCATCCCACATTGGGGGCACTTTTTAAGCCTTATTTGGAAGTGGATACTGCCAGCTCTAGTTCATAACACATTGAACACCTTAGCTCACAACACAACAAACTTTCAACTTCAACCATAGCGTTCATCTAACATCAAACATGGCAAACATTTGCAACTAGGATTCATATCTTGGCAATCAATTCAAGCTCAAACAACATAAAAAAACATCAAAACATCGCCAAAGATAAAATCCAAGCAATAAAGTTGATTCTTTCAACATCAACCACCAGCATAATAAACAAGAAATACATCGCTAGCTCTATCGTTAAAGCCTTGATCCCATGGATACAGGGTATTTAGGCAATCTGAGATGCGAAGGAAGCACTCTGATTCAGGCAAAGATGATAGCCTCTCTTTTCATCATCTATCTTTCATATTTCTTCTAATCATCCTCTAATCTTTCATCTCACTTTCTTCTATCTTTCATCACTTACATCATCAATAAACCCAGAACTACATATTCATCATGTCTCATCATCATCGTAAATGTGCTTTGATCCCATGGATACAGGGTATGTAGGCATTCTGGAATATGAAGGAAGTTTCTAGTACGCAAGCATAGACGATCCACCCCATCTTCTTCATCTTCTTTCATCTTCCATCTTCTTTTCTTTGATTAGCTTAAGCACTTTAACCAATCAGGGATAAGCTAGAAGCTATTTGTCCACATGCCTTAAGACAACATTTGCTATAGCATTTTGTTAACATCTTTAGCCTTCAACAAGATGCACCTTTCCTCTCAATAAGGCCCCAACTTAAATCCATCTAAGAGCACCTAAATTTGGCAAGAGAACATGATGACAGTATCTTTTGTCCCTTTTCTATGCCTAATCAAGACTACCTTGATCTACCATATCTTGGTACATTGTGATGAAGTAAGGAATGGGCATGGTCATATTGCTTTCATATGTTGTGTTTGTGTGATGATCTTATTCTCTTCCTATATGTATTGGTATCTTGTACGTGCTGGGATTAGCATCTTACATATCAATATCTCTAGCATATGAGAAGCTAAACAATCTCTTATGCACATGAGACTATTCTATGTCAACACTGGCTCCATACATATAACCAACAAGGTATCACTATGTGTAGTGGAGGTAATCTCAAACCATTTCTTGTAGCATCAAAGTCCATCTCAGAACATAGCTGCTATTCATATCTTGTGTATGTTGGCTCAATATCTTAACCTCATGCATTTAGACAAGATTGTAGCATGCTAGTTTTGCATTGGATATCTCGACACCTTGGTCTTCTATACCTTGGTGCATAACATCCACATGCCATATCAAACATAAGGATTCCATTTCTTTTCATTCTTGAGCAATTACTTTTAAAGCTACCCATCACACCATCTATTCATCTCATTATTCGCCTATATAGTCCTCAACCAAGATCAATCATCTCCCTCCATCTTTTTTCCACATCTCTTATCCTGCAAAACAAGTGTGTTAGGTATACATAGGTCCATCACATAACATATCATTACCATCCATCTATATACATAGGTCCATCACATTTGATATCAGTATCATCTATCTATATGCATGAGTCCATATCATATCATTACCATTTACATATTTGCATTATCATTAACATAAATACATTTCCATTCATATCATTTACATAAACATCCATACATAATCTATGAAAATATGAATACAACATGCATAACCATCATAATACCATAAATGCATCCATCCTCATGACAACATCATGTAGATAACCAACATGCCATCATATATATACATGTGTCACTATACAAGTATCTACATATACAAGTTGAGCCATCAAGAATGTATGTACAATCGGCTCTAGGCCTCATCATGATACACCCTAATATACACAAACAATGTAGCCCTAGTGACTACTGGCAGCTCCCTCACCCTAACTGCCACCACTGGGTCCTGTACCTGTCCCCCTATCTCTCTGTGGCCCCATCATTGAAGCTACAAATTGAGATCCACCTGTCCTCTGTGAACCTAAAGAACCTGATCAGCTCCTGAAGTGAGGTTGCCTCTGCTCTGCTAGCACAACCCCATAGTATAAGCCTCTATAATACTCTACCTCACCTTGTACTCTCCGTAGCTCTCCCTATATGTGTGTCAACTGTGTGGCCAAATACATCATAGCCCCATCTGTACCCAATGCAGTCACTACTTTATCCCACTTACCAGTCATCCCCTGTAGCTGTTGCACAAATGTATCTCTCTCTGTTTGTAGACCATCTCTCTCAGTCCTCATTGCTTGCATTTGTTGTATATAAATATCTCGCTCTAATCTCATCCTCTGCTCACTCTACCTATCTACATCTCTCTCTCCTGTCACCCTAGCAAGTGCACTATCATCCTGCCCATCCCCAACCTGTACTCTAGCCTATAACTAAGCATGGTATGTCTAATCTTAAGCTCTAGCATGCCATAAGCCAATCACTGCCTGGTGTCTATCCAACTCCACTCTCCTCAACCTCATCTGAGCCCGCTGCCTCCATCTCCTCTCCTCTCTAATCCTCCTCTGCAGCTGCTGAATCCCACATCATCACCTCCTAATATCTATCTCTAAGGATGTGCAAGTATCTAAAGCTATCCCTGCACCTGTCCCTATACCTGTATCCCCGAAGCTACTGGCACAATAGCCTATGCTGGTGGAGCCTGTCGTCGCCTCATCTTGACTAGTCTCTCCATCCTGATAGTTCTCCAACTCTCATCGCACAACAACTCTAAGGAGCTCTGGATGTCTCTAGATTTCTAAACATAAATGAGCACAAATGAGCCTCTTTTCACTTGAAGGACCTACTTATAGCCCCTATTAAAACCCTAATTTTTCTATACCAAATCCTATTTTCTTCTAACCCATCCCATTCATCCTGCCCAACCCCCATTTTCTTCATGTCAACCTTGTTTCCTAGCTTTTCCTCTTATCGCGAGACAACCCAACCCTTCCTGGTTAGTCTGGCTTCCCTCTCAAGGGGGCATCACTTGCCAGTTGCACTGGGACATCACTTTGTTTCTCAAGCCTATTATCATATCTTATTTGATACAATGCTCTAATGAACACTATATCAAAGAGGGGAGAAATGTAGACACCCAAAATTGACCTAATTATCATTAGCATTCAAATATTGCATTATTTACCATCTGCATCTGTCTAACACACTTCAGCAATATCCCTATCACCTATTTCTTCTATTAATTAAATAAATTTTATATTTATTTAATTAATTCATTAGCTATTTCCTCTAAGCTATAATTAAACAATCTTTAATTATTTAATTATCTTCTTTCTATCTATTTTAATTAAATAAATCTTATTTATTTAATTAAAATTCCATTCAAAAACCCACTTTCCAATTAATTAAATAAATTTTATTTATTTAATTAATTCCTCTTATCATTTATCTCATAAGCCAACATGTGTGCCTCTTTCATTTAAAAAGATAAGTGGTACTACATCTTTTATTTATTATCTTTCACATGTAGTACTTTTTATGTACACGATCACACATAAGCCTTATCTTCCCTCCACTTGTCATCTTCACATTCACCTATGACTATCAATCAATCTTAGCCATTCACATAGCCACCAAATCTCCACCATTGATTGATTTTGGTTGAGTTCTATATAAACACCCTCTCATTCCATACTACATCGATCCAACATTCATATAGTGTCTACATTATCATCTTGAGCATATTGAGCATTTTAGCATTCATCTAGCATATTAGATTTATCATCCATCCACCATGGCAGCTTTTATCTTCATATTTGTTCATTGTTGAAGAAGCAATCCACATCATAAACAAGGAATCATACAATCTAGGTGATATTGTTCTTGAATTGCATGCTTTTGATTTCATTTGGATTAGATTCTTTGATGATGGTAGGGTTAGGTTTTCATGGCTATGCTCGATCTTATTAACCTAATTTTTTACCTATCACACAAATATTTATTTGATTAATTTAATCACTTCCCTAAACATGATTAAGTAAGTAAATTTTACTTAATTAAATAAGCTCCCCTACTAATTAGCCTAAACCTAACCTAGTTAATTAAATAGCAATTATTTAATTAGCTACCCTAGCTTACATAACCCCTAGACCTAGATTAATCAAATAAATCATCATTTAATTAATCCTAAACCCCGATTAACCCATTCACTATGTTTTTCTAGCCACATTAACTAAGTTAATCATCCTGAATAACTTGGTCAAAGCATCATTAACTCATTCTCCCACAACCCACAAATTAAAAATTCCTAAATAATCCCATGGGTCACATGACCCTTCCACCTCACCTTACTATTTCCATGCTAAGATCTTCTCTATTTCATGAGCTAACACATGTGAGTTCTAAAATTGCCCATGTTTCACATGACCTTCACATTCCCACATAAAATGAAAATTTTAATTCCACATCTTCCCAAAAAATCAATTTTTAATTCATCACTTGTCTTAATCCTCATTAAATGCAAAGCCTTCCTTAAAAATAAATAAAAGATTCATTTTTATTCTCCACCCTTCAATTTTCACAATCGAATCTCATCCCTCCATTTTTTATTTTATCCTCCACCATTGATCTCAACTCTCAATCTCCACCATTAGATCAAAATCCCTCCAAAAGGCCTATAAATATGAGCTCCCACAAGACATTTTATATCTCATTTTCAAGTAGTGTGATCATGCCAAAATAGCCTCCAATCCTCTTCATTGAGCTTATTTTATGTTGTGTTGTGAGCATTCCATATTCAATTCTATATCACTTGGGTAAATCTAGGAGTTTAAGGGTGCAAGCTCCTCAACCTTATCAAGGAGTAAGGGAGATCTTCAAGGTATATCATTTTTTTTCTTACATTCGATAGTGTTATGTTCCTTTGATCATTTCCTTCAGCTTCACTTACCTAAACCATTCTTTAACTTTCTTACAAATTTTGTCTCTTATTTCTCATATCCACTTCTTGGATTAGATGCTTCTTCTTTCTTTGTAGCTTTGAATGCAGCTTCCTTTTTTTATGTGCCTTCCTTTCATTTCTCAACTCATAGTGAGAGAACCAAATAGTTCATTCATGGTGAGTTTATCCAAATCTCTAGCTTCTTCTATAACTGAGACCTTTGAGTCATATCTTTAAGGGAGTGATCTCAATACCTTTTAAACAATTACTGAATCCTTTACTTCTATACCAAGACCTCTGATTGCATTCACAACTTCATCTATTCAGAGTAGATAGTCATCTATGTTCTCTTCTTTTATCTTTAGATTTTCAAATTTACCCTTGAAGGTCTATAATTTGGCTTGTTTTGCCTTATCATCTCCTTCATAGAGGTTATGGAGATTTTTCCATATGTCTTTAGTTGTCTTGCACTGCATTACTTTGACAAACTCTGTGTTGGTCAATCCACATAAGATGACATTCTTTTCCTTAGCATTGTTCTCACAATCCTTTTTGTTAGCCTGATCTATTTGAGGAGTTGTAGGTTCAATGTAACCATCAATCACAGATCTCCAAACATCATACCCTAGAGAGTTCAAGTAGGCTTCCATCCTTATATTCTAGAAAGAATAGTTAGATCGACCAAAAAGTGGTGCTCTGTTAGAAGAGGATCCTTCTTGTCCAACCATTGTGTTCAATCTAAGATCAATCTTTAGATGTTTAGCTGTAATGAGGAACTAGAAGCTCTAATGCCAATTGTTGAGTACAATGCAGTACTAAGAGGGGGGTTGAATCAATATTGTTTAAACCTTTTGTACTTTAGATTATTTCAAACAAATGAAACATTTAAACCAAGAAAAGCATGAGAGCACACATACACAACACATGATATACGTGGAAACCCGATATGGTAAAACCACAGTGAGTCAACTGCTTGGATCTACTGTCCAAATCCAGCCTCACAAAATAAAATGAAGTTTACAGCAATCTTTAAGGGCACCTACCCAAAGGAGACACCAATCCCCTGATTTATGAGAACCAACTCAAAAGTAGCACCAACTCCTTGTTACACTATTTTAAGGGCATCAACCCAATGGAGACACCAATCCCCTAATTTATGAGCATCAACTCAAAGGAAGCACCAACCCCCTATTACACTATCTTAAGGGCACTAACCCAGTGGAGACACTAATCCCCTAATGTGCTACAACACATATAACATTCATCAGATGAGGCACCAACCTCTACACTATTCACTTACTGTCTTAGTCTTCCGTAGATGGACATTTTAGGCTAATTCTGATGGCTCTTATTAATCTCATACTCTTACTTTATGTTTATTATATTATTGTCATCACTTCAACTACATCATGCTAATCTCCAACTCCTTTACAGGTGGCACATTATCCTCCACATTCTCCCTCTGTTCTTTTCTCTCAAAAGAAACCCTAACCCTGTAGTATAGGAATTACAATTATTTCAGGTAGTATCTTCCTGTTTGATTTTTCATTTCTTGCTCGCATACATACTACTTCACTTAATGTATATTGTGAATTATATTTATATACAAGGCTTGTCCTTATTATTTATCAAAATCATCTTGCAAAGCTTTAATTTAAACAAACCTATATCTTCTAGTTAGCCAAAAACTCAAATTTTATGAATGATCTTAGTCAGATCAAATTCTAACTTCATGAATGATCTAATTTTTTTCACCTTTTTATCTAACTTGGACTCCAAAGTGTCTTACTCCACATGACTAAATAAAATTTTGCATCACAATTGTTGTTTCCATCTCAGACTATGTCACCTTCATCTGATTGAGTAAACTCTTGCATTATAGCTATTGTTTCCTTTCATAGACTATGTCACCTTCTTGCATTATACTTGTTGTTTAACTCATATTTTGTGTCTCTTAGATTGGCTTCGAACACTTGATAATAGGTATTGAGAAGAGTTTCTTCTCTACTATAGTAACTTCTTTATTTGCATCTTTGGTACATGTCACCATCACTTGCTCTTCTCCTATCACCAAGAAGCTTAGCTTTGATGATTCATCAAAAAGTAATGAAGGCAATTTCTTCTCTACTATAGTAGGATATCTATTTGTATATATTGTTCCTGTCACCATGAGTCACTTAGTTCCTATCGCTATGACTGGAGGAAAGACAAATACACTATTTGTGTCTCAGTGATTGTTGATCTTGAAGTGCATTCAAAGAAAGCATATTTAGAATTAAAGAGACATGTATTTCCAAGATTCATTAGACCTTTTATGACATTGCCACACAAACTAAACTATCTGCATTATCTTCTACAAGAAGAGTCTTACTTTCCTTCAGCCTGATCCTCTCATTAGTAGCACTACCAATACCACTAAAAGTGCTTAATTGGTAACAACTTTCTCTTGAAATGCCTTTTAGGCTTGTAGTACTTAACATGCTCCAATTACCCTGATGATCAATAACTATGTTTACTCCATTTATATCCTTAGAAAAGTGATATTGCAAGGTAGGCTTGCAAAGAAAATATTTGCACACTATACTATCACCAAAACTGCATTATACATAGATGATTAAGCCACAGAAACATTGCAAGCATGTCCCCTATCCATTTTAAGACCAAAACCTATAAGACCACACAATAGACAAACCCAAGAGCTTTTTGGTCAATCACCTTTAGGATATCAAAGGTCATTTACAACTCTTTTGACATCAATGACAATATGTACAACATAAAGACCATGACAATATAGACAACTATTTGAATTAAATGTAAGTGTGTGGCATCCCCCACACTTGGGTTATCATCATGTTAAAGGAAGATAGAAGGGGTTTAAATATAATGATTTGTAGACACATCACAAATGGTCTAATCATAAATCATGAGTTGGATGTGTGGAGATATGGTGGGAGCATCTTGATTTATCTATGTATAAAAGAGGTTTTCGTTAATTCTTGTCCGTGGGTTATTTTCTAGCTACTCCTTAGTATTGAAATTGTCACTTTGAGAATCAAAGGTGACAAAGTGCATATCAAACCCTCATCATCTCAAGAGCTAAAAAATAACAAGAGCTACAAAATAACAAGGACTAAGCATCTTGTCAAGTGTTGTTCAACAAGGAAGAGGGCAATCCTTATGAGCTAGGCGATTTTGAAGAGTAGATTTTTTAGTATGAGGATAGTGATTTTACCATGGAATAAATTGAGGAAAACTCTAGGGATCTACCTCCAATGGATTCTTATAAAGTTTCTAAGGGGATGAAGAAGAACCAAACTAATAGAGATAAGTAGTCAATGTGTAGTATGTAAAACAAACAAAAGAATGTGGATAATAAGAAGGTACATAGGGGTGAAAAGTTTAATACTAGAAATGTTGAGATCCCCAAGTTTAACTCCCAAGTGGATAATAATAAGGTGGAGAGGGTTGTGAACAAGAAGTATGGAGATCCCTACACCATATGTTATATTAATGAAGAAAAGATTGTTGTTCTTAAGGAAAGGTTGATTGCAATGAAAAAGATGTATAGAGAGCTATAGGATTCTATGAGTAGCATGATCAATTTGAGAAAGGATGGTCTTAAGTGAATTACAACCAATTTAAAGCTCCTGGGAAAATAGAAGGACAAAGGAAAATAAAGGAAGTGGAATAATATTATTGAAGATTCTAATGTTGATAGTGATTCTTTATATGCTAAGTTTTAGATAATTTCTGAAGAGAGGGATGCGGTGTCAAGTCTTTGTGGCCTACCCTACTCTCCTAAGACATAGTTGGGATCTTTCTATTGGTTCCTTGTGTTCTACCAAGTTTTTTTTCTCTACTAGTGTTGATGTTTGTTTTACTATTTATTTTATGCTATTAGTGTTGATTCCTATCTTGGAATTTGTTCTACTTTTTCCTTTTGGATTTTTTAAGGGTAGGGACCCTTGTTATCCATTTTAATATTATAAAAAACAACCTCAACTCAATATAATAAATCCAATCTATCAACAACATCACATCTATTAAAATAATCAATCCAATCTAAGATATAAATTACATCAACCAAGCTTCTTGGTACCAATTTCATCTCTCAACACCCTGTTGGACCAATAATTGTAAATCATGAAAGACACAATAAAAGACCTACAAGAAAGAAACCAAATTCAAACAAAATGATATAATTTTGAAGAGTTATGTCCTTACTCCTTTTATAGGACAATGTCACAAATATGTTCACCCCTTATTTCCTTCATTTTTTGCTAAGCCCTTCTCCAAAAATTTTGGATTGTCATATATGTATTAATGATTCTATCATCCATATTTTTTATGTGATAAAACCTAAAAATTATTCCAAATTTTCCAAAAAAATTCTATCTTTTCTCCTTTGTGAGTCATTTTTTTTCTCAAGCTTTGCTAGCAAGTTTACAAGTTCACAAACTCCCCAAAACCCTAACAAGGATTTTTTCTAAGATTTTCTCAATTTTGTCCCTAGTTGGTGAACTCTGTAATCCCCTAACATAAAGTTTCATGTGAACTTTCCACTTTTTCTCTAATTTTTAAAACTTTTAAAAATTGTAACAAATAAAGGTGTTAGTGATTTTCAAGGTTTGCAAACCTTTGAAATCCCTAAAAAGGTTATCATAAAGCTCAAAACTCCACTTTAAAAGTTACAAATTTTCAAATAAAGTAAATTTTAGTGAGTTTGGTGGTTCTCTAAATCACTAAAACACTAACAGTTTTTTTAAGAAATAGAAAGAAAGAAGTAAAGTCAAGAAGTCTATTGGTGAGTTCATAATTTTGTGTAATCTTTGAAATGATAATACATTCTCAAGAAACAAAAGAAAAAGGAAAATTGAAAAGTTTTTAGTGAGTTTGAGTGTTTACAAAATTGCCAAAATATGAATAAAGTTACAAAACTTTCATATTCTCTAACAAAGAAAGATTTAGAGATTTGATGTCAGTAAGTTCAATGTTTCTTGAAATTGCTAACAAAATTAGAAAATGTTTCAAAAGATGAATGGATTCTTCTTTTCATTATAAATCAAATGTGTTGGCATTTCTTTAAGTTATTATATTTCCCAAAGCATTGACAAGGATTTTAAAAAGGTAGAATTCTAAGAGAAATATAGAAGTTGTTGCACATTTTAAAGTTCACAAACCCTTCAATTCATTGATAGAGTTTAGTAGAGTCCAAACATGTCAAAAAAGGGAAATATAGGCTATAAAAGGGTTCTCACAACTCATTTGTAACTACCAAGCATTAAAACATTGAAGGAGCTCTATCACCTAACCAATGATGCCTTGATGTTGCCATTTGTTTGCAATTATCAACAAATTTCTCCCTCTTTCAAGCCTAATCTATGTTGTGAGGTAGGTTAATCACATTACATATAAAATTATTGAAGAAATTCCCACATACTTTTGCTCTATCAATTTAAAACCCTATCATCTACTTGCTATTGAAACAGAGGTCTCCCAAGATCAAACCTAAATCTTCATGAATTGTACCTATCACCACTATCTCATGTATAAAAATAATTTCCTCTATTTTGATCCACCAAAATCTACTACAAAGCTTAGATTTGACACATTTTGAAGTTCACAAACCCTTCAATTCATTGATAGAGTTCAATAGAGTCAAAAGATGTCAACAAAGGGAAATACAAGCTATAAAAGGTTTCTCATGACTCATTTGTGACTACCAAGCATTTAAACAAGGAAGGAGCTCTACCACCTGACCAAATATTCCTTGCTACTACCATTTCTTCGCAATTATCAACAAATTTCTCCATCCATAGAGACTAATCTATGTTATGAGCTAGGTTAATTACATTCTATATCAAATTATTGCAAACTTTCCCACATATTTTTTCTCTGTCAATTAAAAACCCTATCATCTACTTGCTATTGATTGTAAGGTCTCCCAAGCTCAAAACCGCATCTTCATGAACTACACCTATCACCACTATCTCATCTATCAAAACAATTTACTCGCTCTTATTATCCACCAAAATCTAGTGCAAAACCTATCTCACCTCATCTAGTTGCTTACAAAACATCACAAGATGACATTTATGTATCAAGGGTATGAGCATGCTATAATCCTAGATAATTCCCTATCTGAAGTAGGATAGAGAAATTTAGGGCATTCCAACTTAGAATATTTTTGGAATAGAATGAAAGAAAATGCATTTACAAGTGGACTAGCTCATGCTAGTGTTTTTCCTACTTTTGTCTAATGCAAAGACTTGGTTCTTTCTTGTGTTAATATTTATAAACTAGATACTAGGGAATTTAGAACCATTAATGATCAAATAGTAGCTAGATTAGATGGTCCCTCTATTAGCAGAACTCTCAAGTTACCCCAAATGGATGAGTTTATAGATATGAACCTATTTGAAGTAGGTAGATACTTAGAAGAGAGGAAAGATAGTTACCTCCTGAACACTGCTAAGTGTGGAGAATTGTCAATTCCTGTTGAACCTAATGCATCTAAGGCATGCATGTAACCGAATGGATGAACTCATCCTAAATCAAGTAACTCAATGAGTGAATACATGATGCATTTAATTTATCAACCTAGGGATGTGTTTCTTGGTATGATGTCGGTACTATATGTACAACTAAATAATTCTAGATGCTCAATTATGTATAGCTAGTAAAGGAAAATTACTAGAATGCTTGAAAAATGAATTCAATACTTCAAACAAGAGAGATATTTTATAAGTTCTAAAAGTAATCTATATAATTGTTTTTCAATTGCATCAAAATAATAACTAAAATAGAATCAACAAATCTAGTTCTAAGATCTAAACCTGATAACATGAATCTAATACAAATAGGTGGTAGACTACTGCAAGCGGGCCCTGACTTGGGTTGACTACTTCCTTCCTTTTATAAACTACTCAATTGAATTAATGCATTCACTTATTCACCATAGATCAACAAGAAGAATAATAGACAATTTGAAATAATACTTTGTTTATTGACTGAAATGAGAATCTACTACAATAATAAAAAAAATCTATCTATTCTAGATATAATGGGTGAGACAAATATATACACCCTTTTACAGTCTATGCATTAATGAGAAATAATAGCTAACTAATCCACTTCCCTTTACACAAGGAAAGGATTGATTATTCTTTAATATTCAAATTAAAACTAGGTTCAATAAAAATAGAACAATTAGAGAGCAGAATTTTGATTAGGACATTGGAACAAACAAAATCGTCCAAGAAACATGGAAGTGATTATTCTTTCTTAAACCAGTCTCAACACATTTCAATTGAGAGAATGTACTTTTCCACTTGTTACATATCCCTTCTTGATGTCTTCTAGATCTTATCTTCATCTGTAAGGAAGGAACGGGTTGTTGTTGGACACCTACCAGTGACTGCATGCTTTGCTACAAGAATTAGTCCTTTTGCTGCATGAACTCTTCCGACTTGGTTGTAGGAACTCTACAACCTTTGCCACATGTTAGTGTTCTTTTCTATAGGAAGGAGTTAGTCCCAGAGAAATCTCCAATCATAAAGATCATTGTAAACACACTTATTCGCACTAAATTATATATGAAAACAACTATTCAACCGTGCAACATCTATTAAAACATCATATAATAAATATAGTGCTTTATCCAACTATGTAAAGGTCTTAAAAGGGACATTTTTCTAGGGGCCATAAATTTTGCCTAGGATGTTATCTTTTTAACTTCATAGAGACGTTAAAAATCTCTTTTCAAGCACTACTTAGTGGTGCAAATGTTTTCCCCATTTTTCTATATTTTTCTAGGATTTGCCTCTAAACTCTTATCTTTCCATCAGTTTTTTTGACAAAGCATAATTTTTACCCTTGCTATCAAAATTTTGTAATTTTTTTCTTAGATTTATTAGAAAATTACAAGAAATCGGATGGTACATGTAATTTTTCACCTTGGAATGCTTATTTTCCCAAAAAATTGTAAAGTCATCATGTGTAAATAGTCAATTTGGGCTTCCAACTTGCATAATTATACTCAAAACATTGTAAGTTTTTTAGGGGGTATCTTTTATGGCATTATTTGTTTTGGGAGATTTTTTTTAGTCTTTGTCATATTTTTTTAAGTTTTAAGGCATGTCTTCACTATGTCTTCTTGTGCTCGCTTTCACACCTCATGACCTAAACTAAACCAATCGTCCTTTTTTTGACACTTGTACAAACTATATATTTGTACATTTCCTTGTAAACACACTAAAACAAAGTTCTACATTTGTATTTTATATTTTTGGGGATTCTTGCACTTCATATTGTGCCATTTTGTACTTGCACTACCTATAAAGTGCCATAGGGGTTCTTGTGTACTCCTTGTTTTACAAACACACTTCATAATCCTCTTGCGTGTGTGCCTTGTTTGTTGCACATCCTTGTTTGGTAGATGGTTTCTCGTACATCATATTGGGCCTAATGATGGATCTACATCTATTCCCACACTGATGTGCTATATTTTAGTAGATCTACTAATACCTCTCCCTTATCAATATTATGAGGGATATTATCACATGGTTATGCTAATACCCCTTAGTTTCAATGAAGGAATGGAAAAACCTCTCTCATTTTAGTTGATCATTATTCATGAGACTTTGGTACCTTATTAGAGAACCAATTGTACATATAGTAGTATCATTAGGGCCACTTGTGTAGTTTTCTATCTCTCTGATCATAGTACCATCTATATTTTTGACTACTAGATTGTTGGTTTGTTGTAGTATTTGGTGTGATCTACCATCTAAGTATGTATGGTTGAGAAGCATCATTGGGGTCACTCATTCAATGTTGTACTGCTCTCTTATCTTGATCTACATTCATTGGAGGGTTCTTTGATTCTAGCAAAAACTAGTTGTTCTTTGAAAGTGTTTACAACTTCTACATGCTTAAGGAGTTCTTCATGTTCTTCATCTTTTAAGGAAACATTTTGAGGAGGCTTATTTGTCCTTATCATTCTCTCTTTTTCAAAAAAGTTTCTTTTAATAAGGTTTTCTCCTTTTCTCCATTTTTAGAGACTTTTATTGTACATGGGTACTTCATTGGGCTTTGTTATTAGGACCTATTTTTCAATGTTTAGCTTTCTCCCTAAGTATCACTTGAGGTGGGTGTTAGTGTGAAAAGTGTTTTTACCTAACTAGTTCACACCTACCTAGTTGGTCCTATTCACAGTCGTTCTTAAGCTCACTTAGAGATTTTTATCTTTTGGCCTCACCTCGTGAGTGCACTATGCATGTTCTCACACTTGTCTCTAGTGTGCTCACATGTTTCACCACATTGGAGGGGTAGTCAATTTTTCATTCCTACCTTCTCTCCTCCTTCTTGTCCTACATATACAAGGAGCCTAATGAACTTTTCATGATTCACTTTGTTGATTTACTTGTATGATAGATTTGGCATTTCATTATGCATATTCATTTGTGGACATGTTTGATATTGTAAGTTTGATCTTGGTTGCTCTAACATATTTGACTTACAAATGTATGTGATAGCTATGTTGATCTAGATCCCATGCTTGAATCAAATTATTTAGTTAAGCAATGCAAGAAAAAAAATGCACATCACTACAAATGATCTCTCCTAGTGGATTGAATCTCAAAGGCCTAGTTTAATTATGTAGGTTTTAATCCTAGAGGTTTTAATCAATAACCTTATAGCTTATCTCAGAAACTAAGTCTCACTAGGTCAAATAATATCATTGTGCCAAGAAACAAGAGTTTCATCTCTATGATAAAGAAGGATGGCCATTATAGAGCTTATTGTCAAAAGCATTGTTGGTAGGGGATGAATATAAGTAGGGAACACAACAAATCCTACCACAACTCACTATAAAGGGGAATGCGGAAGACAAGATTGACATAGATATTGTCATTTTGTAAGGGACACATCCCTAATCTAACATATAAATACATTGTAATAGACAATATGCAAGATATAAGAGAGATGCAAGTATGAATGTATAATTTGAAGAAATATATACAGAGCAGAGACTCAGACTGCCTACTTGTACATGAGATTTTGATGAATATATAATAGAGATATAAGGATTGAACGTAATATGTAAGTGTGTATGAATATTTTTGATATGTATGAATGATATATTCTTACCACATTCTATAATTCCTTATTGTTCTTTATGACTGTTTTGTAGTATCATCTAGGTTATAAACTAACTATGGAGATTTGACTAAGGCTCAGATGTCTAGACTGAGTCCTCTCCATTTTCTTTCCAACATTTGGTTTCTTTGTTGTGACCCTAGATAAAATAGTAAAGAAGAATAGGATGAAATAGTAGGAGAGTGTGGAACAAAAAGGAGAAACAAAAGAATAAAAGGGAAGATTTTTTTTTTTAATGATCTGAGGTTAATCCTATTGAACACCTAGAATACTAAGAGGAGGGGTGAATCAATATTCTATTAAACCATTCATTCATTAAACCACTAACCTATTTTCCACATTTAATAACATTAAAGAAAATCAAGCATAGATAGTACAACCGTGAAGCATAGCACATGAACACCAAGATTTTTACATGGAAAACCCAAAAAGGGAAAAACTACGGAGAGTGTTAGCTCATAATATATTATAATATCAATAATTTACAATAAGGCTCACTACTAGAGGCTCACTGCCTTAGGGCTCACTACCCAAGGACTCACCATCTAAAGAAATTCTCATTACAACAGGCTCACTACC
Source organism: Cunninghamia lanceolata (assembly GCA_027924645.1). Taxonomy (NCBI): domain Eukaryota; kingdom Viridiplantae; phylum Streptophyta; class Pinopsida; order Cupressales; family Cupressaceae; genus Cunninghamia; species Cunninghamia lanceolata. The sequence continues at coordinate 2,272,283 of BSBN01001161.1, forward strand.
AAAAATGAAAGAAGATAGAATAGAGAGAATGGTTGGCTCACTGCCAAGAATGAACTATTACAATTGCATCTACAAATGCATGGAATATAGTTCCAATGAAACTCAAAATATTGTCTCAAAACTCTTCATCCTGAACTGCTTTGTCACACTACTCTATTCTACATAAAACTTAGATCTCTCTTCTCAAGCACTTGTCGCACTTACTGGATCAGAAAGTTCTTGCATCTCACACTCATCTACTTTTCAAACATAGAGTTGAATCTTATATATATCTGCAACACATACCATCTTCAAAGAAGGTCAGCTTGCAATGATGAAACATTTAGTTATTTAATGTGTAGCTTATCAGCCTCAATGTATTCACTAGAAGACTTGGAATACTTTATTTTATGTTAGCATGAACTATAGAAACACTCAGAATATGATTCTAATCAATAGATTCTCCACACAAGGATTATAATATCAGGTTGGCTTCACAAACTAACTAGCACAGGCTCAAATCAACTGTCAGAACACAACTTGCAGTGTGAACCACAATGCTTATTCAAAATCAAAACCAAGACTCCTTAGGCATCCCAAAATATTTCTTCAAAACTACAGAACATAATATTAGTATGCGGTGAAATGCAGAGTACCAGAATTTAGACTATGTCACTGTCAAACACTATCAATGCTTGTAACGATACTTAACTACTCTTAACTGCCTTACCAGAGGACTTTAGATTTTGAAACTTTAGAATTAGAGACTTCAATCATGTGTTTACAACACCTTAAAACCACAAGAAGAAATATTCATTACCAAAGAAATACAAACCAAAACAAATAGATGTTCTGTTCTATTTAAGATTGTACTCTACTGTGCCAAACTTATCCCACTTGAAATTATACTTTCAGACCTCATTTGAAGATAAAAATTTGGAATTAGGAACATCTAAGGATTACCAACATCTTACCAGAATTGCAAGATATGATCTTCAAATGTGGACCAATGTAGACCATAATACTATAGCTTTGTAGTCACCTCTGTAATCTACCAATACTTAGCCAAAATACTTAAGTCTCTTTAATAGACCAGAACTCTCTGTACATATGACTTCATGAGGATAAGAATATCCTATAAGGACATTACTATAACCTCACAACCTATTTTTCATCCTTAGAACTTTACTGCCATGTTATTGTCCATAGTTGTTTTTACTATGTTGCCATAGTCTTCATACCTTGTTCAATCCTTGTTGCATCCTTGTTGAATCCTTGTTGCTATCGATGACAACACAATTAAAACATCATTCTTATTCAATCTTAGTCATACCAATAGTGTCTCCATCAATGATGTTTGCCAATTTTCCAACAATCTCCCCCTTTGGCATTGATGGCAACACATGATGTGAAAAACCATCAAAGAATCAACATTATTTGTTTACAACACAAGTATTGTCTTACCCTTACTTTTTACAAACTTCTCCCCCTAACTACTTGTACTCTTTCACATTCTTCTCTCCCAAGTGATTAACTTTTTCATGTCAGTTATTCTCTCCCTTTATGTTTTTCACATGCTTCTCTCCCCCTTTGACATCAATGGCAAAGGTCTATGATATAGGAGTATGTATAGATTGAATCTACTTCCCTTAAGTAGTTGATTCCTATGTACACCAAGAAATAAAAAACTTACTAAGTTTTGGGGAAAGTGTCCTTATAGATGTTCTTTAGTTGTACAACATCCTAATCCCATCTTGCCTTAACATGGCTCAAAATTTGAATGTGCCCATTAATTTGGGATACCGACTCTTCTACTTTATCAATAGTAGCAGGGGCTTCAGTGATTTGTCTTATTTTATTTGCTTCTACTACAAGTGCTATTATAGATGCTGTCTTAAAGTTGACAATTTCTCTATGCTGACTCATTCTATTTTTGACAGCTTCATTTTGACTCTACAATTTATTTATTATAGAATGTATGGTTTCAATTTCTACCCTTTGATTTCCAATAGTATCCTTTAAAGGATCATAATTTTGGAAAATCTTGATCAACTAATGAGCTTCCAAACCATCTATCTTATCTTTCAAATCCTTAGTTGTTGCAGGCCAAGTTAGACAAAATTGATACAAGTCACTAGCATGTTTTATTGATGTCTCTACATATTTAATATTCTTATCCAGCAAAATTTTGTCTTTAGAGTACTTTTTATTAAGTTCTATTGACCTTTTGCTATCAATCACATCCCTTACCTTCCTGTCTACTACTTGTTCAAATGACTCAAAATGAGAACTCATAGACTCCATAAATTTCTTCATCTGCATTGGAGGAGTCAAAGAGGTGTCTCTCTTTACACCAAGCATGATCTTCTCAAAAGTTGTTATAACTTCACTAATAAGCTCATTATCTTCCATGTGAGATTTCAAAATCTCCTCTTGGGTCGTCACTTGGAAAATTGTTCCTAACTTCAACTTTTGCAGTAGGGACATGGTAGCTATTGGTGCCTGAATTGACTATCAGTTTCTGAGCAATTTTTCATGCAGGCACCTTCCCAAAAAATCCAAAAGGTTCTGAGTTTTGGCACCGCTTCAGTGTTTTGCAGCATCCGCATCATCTTTCCTGAGGAAGGGGTCATCATGTTTTGTCCATCAGCGAAAGTTTTTTTTTTTTGAGTGCTCCGATTGTGTCTTTGAACTTTCGATTTGAACCTCGCCGGCGAACCTCAGTGTTGAAGCTCGCCATTGAACCATCTGTTTGAACCGGTTCAATGGTTCAAAGCTTTATGTTTTTGGTTTCATCGGTGTGATGGCAGCTATCGGAATAGGTTTGTGGTCTTGCTCTGATGGTCTAAGTCACACCGATGGAGATGGGAAGCCAAGTTGCCATCGGCGTGACTTTTGTTGTTGACGAGCGTTGCTTTTCGGTTGGCCGATGGTTTTTATCTTTGCAACGGGTGTTGTTTGCTTGGCCATCGGTGAGACTTGTTTTATCGGCCTAGTCGATGGAAGTTGGCCCAATGGTCTATCTCTGGCCGATGATGGGAAATATGGAGATTGTGATGGCGTCGGCGAGACTATTGAGGTCGGTCAGAGGAGTTTCAGGTTGGCCGATGGGATTGGTCTGGCCGACAGGGGATTGCGATGGGCTTCATCGGTGTAACACATGAGGTTGGCCAGAGGATTTTTGGATGCTCCGATGGAGGGAGTCACGGCAACGGAAGTTGTGTTTTGTTTGCCATCGGAGAGACTTGATAGATCAGTGAGAGTTTTTTGGGGCAAGCCGATGGCTTAGCTTTGGGCGAGGGCTTGTGTGTCAAGCGCGGCAAAAGCACTCGACACTTAGTATGTTTGTGGCCATGTTTATAAAACGTTGAAGTGGTCTTCTCACTATGCATGTGGGATTAATCTCCCTACATTATTTTGAACCTGCGAGGAAGCGCTTCTTGGCGGGAAGCTCCATTTTGAACAATGTGATGGTTTCCAAGTAGGCCGCGGGTGGTTGAGCCATCAATGGCGATTATAGCAGGGGTGTGGGCGACAGTACAAGTGATTAAACTGCCTGATTTTTAGCATGAAGACTTCCAGATGGTGGCACAGAGCTCGAGGCCACCCCTGTCAACTCTTCTGCCTACTGCATTGATAACTTATGGGCGCCATCTCTCGTGGGTTGTATCTGGTGGTTTTTTGTAAAAATCATGTAATTAATTGCTGTGGGTACACTTTCTGGCCGATATAGGCAGACTGTGTTACCATTGTTTTGGTTGTTGAAAGCTGAACATTTGGCTCTGTAATACAATATAGCTGATTTGGTTGCTCCGTACAGCAAAACCTGTGAGTTTATGTATCTCTTGTTGTATGTTTTTGCATGAATCCACTGATTTCATGGTTAATTCTATATGAGAAATGCTATGTTAGCTTGTGTTTTGTTAATTCTGTCTCTAGTATTGCATGTATCTTTCTTCTGAGTCTGGATATTTAAGCAATGTTTGAGACTCTAGAACATAGAATTCCTATGTTGAATGTTTGATCTCTTAACTTCTGCTTAAGGGGTAGATTAAACTATTTTTAGATTGAATGTTGGGAAGGGTATACTACAGTAGGGATGCCATAAGTATAGATAGCTTAACACTCTGTATTGGGAGATATCTGTAAGGCAGGTATCATATGTATCCCCCTGAAATCCAATTTTAGTTGTTCATGCATATCATTCACAGGTGTATGTCTACTGACTCCTAGCCCTAGATAGGCACCAATCTTGCTCTGTGTTTGTGTTACAACCATGTCCAGCTTTGCATCCAAACTCTAAATCAAAATCAAAATCTAGAACAATCTTTAGGACATTAGAATTAGTTTTAGGATCCTCAGTCCTCTGTCTACAACTGCAAATAGGCCCAAAGCTAGCCCCTTTGCTCTTATCTTTCAGTTTTGGTCTACTTACAGGAGGACTTATCTGCTTTTTGTTAGCATCCTAGCCTTTGTATGTATATCCTCATGGATGTTGAGTAGGGAATACCCCCCTAGGTTTTGCAAAGCCTGAAGAAGAAGAGGAGATAAAATATAGAGTCTATCTCCTACACTGTTGGCCCCTGGCCCAGAGATCCTGTTGATCATTGATGGCTACCTTGTAGGGAAATCTGGGAATAAGCATCCAGTCTGGGAAAAAACCAACAGAAATTAGCGACTCTACTAGGAGAACCTATCAATGCTGCAACATATATCTAGGTATTCATCTTTGATTCAAAATGTTGAGTTTAGAATAGGAAGCTTGGTCATGCTCTCAGAGAAGACCATTCTTTATTGAAAGATATAAAGCCCTAAATTTCACAGGGATATATGGTTACCCAAATATTATTCCCAATAAAATTAGAATATGTTTGCCAAAATATAGTGGATCAGATTCTGAATCGGAAAACAAACATCTGAAAAGATTTTGTAATTTAATAGACGATTATGAGGTAGAGGATGAAGATGTAGTAATGAGACTCTTTGTTCAGTCATTGGAAGATGATGCTAGGATATGGTTTTTAGACCTACTTGTTTGTTCAGTTTCTTCATGGATAGATTTAGAAGTTGCATTCCTAGGGCAGTTTGGTGAAAGGTTTGATGTGGCCTCATTAATCATACATTTTATGAATATCCAAAGGGAAGATGAGGAGCTGGTTCCAGCCTTTAATCTTAGGTTTATTAAATTGCTCAAGTAGATCCCTGAATATATGAGACCTAATAATGCATTGTGCTTGATAATTTATTTGGCTGCATTTGATGAAGAAATGAGTTATTTGTTGAGAGATAAAGAACCAGTCACACTTCACCAGGCTTTCCAATTTGCTATGGACATAGAAAACAATGAGAAATATGGAATGCCAGTAGGTTTCATGGCTGTAAGTTGTCAAAGCAGTTATCAAAGTGAATATATTTCAGCTCTCCCAGTATGTGCATTGAGAAATGATTGTATAGAGGGAAATATATTTTAGAATAATGTCTGCAGCCATGATGTGATACATGAAGAAAATGTTCTAGAAAATGTAAGCACATCTTGTAATAATGAAAACAAAGATTGTTATCAGCCTTTAGAAGACAAGCCTACAGACACAAGGTGCCCTCCAATTGATCAAATGAGAGACATACATGAAGTTGTGTCTTGCAGCAGTGTGCATATCCCAGTTATGCCTGATTATTTATATGAAGTGGATATGCAGAGCTTCACTTTGAATATAGAAAACATTGATTCAAGGGATGGCAGTGAATATGCTAGTGATTGCCAGCATTTAGATGCATATGTGAGCCTTTCAGATAATGAAATATATTTGGATGCTGATTATGAATGTTTCCTTGAAGATTTTGGCCACCTTCATAGTGCAGAGGTTGAAAACTTTGCTTTTGATTATCAGGGCACTGGTGAAGATAAAAAACAAGGTCACTATTCAGAGGTGGATGGGAAAATTACAGATGTGTGTGCTCATATAGTTGGGGATAGTGTTGATTGCAGGGGTGACTATGAAGCTTTCAGTGTAGGGCTACATTCTGAGTTATTTCTGCCTTCTCTTAAGACATTTCAGGTGGACATTAATGACAAAACTACCGTGCATGATGATGATGGATATCTGTATGTTCATCAAGATAAATTTGATTATGAGATGTTGCTTGTGCCTAAATATTGCATGTTTGATACAGAGGAGCTCTTATTTTTTGAGGAAGGGCAAAATTCTGATGTGGATTCATTTGTTTCATGTGAGTCTATTATTTTTCCAAGCAACATCAGTGACTCATATGATGATGACATTCTACAACTGATAATTATATATGCTGATGAAGCTAGCTGTAGATTTGTTGAAGAAAAAGAAATGAGCAGCAGCACAAATAATTGCCAAGGGGCTTGCTGTAGACAGTTAAATGCTTTTAGGCTTCATTTGAAGAAATCAAAAGAAAATCAGGTGTTTGACAAAGGAAAAGTCTGGTTTTTCCTTTTTGGTGGCCCTGGGCCACCATGTTTATTTTAAAATAATGTGTTTGGTGATGCAGATTGGTGCAAGTTTGACTCTGTGCCCAGTGGATAGGGGACTGGTCTGCATCCCAGAGATCTGGGGTTCTCGCTGCAGTCTTGCACCTGCACGTCCCCAATCAGAGCCACTGTTGGTGCCTGAATTGACTGTCAGTTTCTAAGTAATTTTCCATGCAGGCACCTTCCCAAAAAATCCAAAAGGTTCTGAGTTTTGGCACCCCTTCAGTGTTTTGCAGCATTTGCATCATCTTTCCTGAGGAAGGGGTCATCATGTTTTGTCCATCAATGAAAGTTTTGTTTTTTTTTAGTGCTTTGATTGTGTCTTTGAACTTTCGGTTTGAACCTCGCTGGTGAACCTCAGTGTTGAACCTCGCCATTGAACCATCTGTTTGAGCCAGTTCAATGGTTCAAAGCTTTATGTTTTTGGTTTCATCGGCGTGATGGCAGCTATCGGCATAGGATTGTGGTCTTGCTCTGACGGTCTAAGTCACACCGACGGAGATGGGAAGCCAAGTTGCCATCGGCGTGACTTTTGTTGTCAGCGAGCGTTGCTTTTGGGTTGGCCGATGGTTTTTGTCTTGGCGATGGGTGTTTTTTGCTTGGCCATCGGTGAGACTTGTTTTATTGGCCTAGTCGATGGAAGTTGGCCCGATAGTCTATCTCTAGCCGATGATGGGAAATATGGAGTTTGCGATGGCGTCAGCGAGACTATTGAGGTCAGTCAGAGGAGTTTCAAGTTGGCCGATGGGATTGGTCTGGCCGATAGGGGATTGCGATGGGCTTCATCAGTGTAACACATGAGGTCGGCCAGAGGATTTTTGGATGCTCCAATGGAGGGAGTCACGGCGACGGAGGTTGTGTTTTGTTTGCCATCGGAGAGACTTGATAGATCGGTGAGAGTTTTTTGGGGCAAGCCGATGGCTTAGCTTTGGGCGAGGGCTTGTGTGTCAAGCACGGCAAAAGTGCTCGACACTTAGTATGTTTATGGCCATGTTTATAAAACGTTGAAGTGGTCTTCTCACTATGCATGTGGGATTAATCTCCCTACATTATTTTGAACCTACGAGGAAGCGCTTCTTGGTGGGAAGCTCCATTTTGAACAGTGCGACAGTTTCCAAGTAGGCCGCGAGTGGTTGAGCCATCAATGGCGATTGTAGCAGGGGTGTGGGTGACAGTACAAGTGATTAAACTACCTAATTTTTAGCATGAAGACTTCCAGATGGTGGCACAGGGCTCGAGGCCACCCCTGTCAACTCTCCTGCCTACTGCATTGATAACTTATGGGCGCCATCTCTCATGGGCTGTATCTGGCAGTTTTTTGTAAAAATCATGTAATTAATTGTTGTGGGTACACTTTCTGGCCAATATAGGTAGACTATGTTACCATTGTTTTGGTTGTTGAAAGTTGAACATTTGGCTCTGTAATACAATACAGCTGATTTGGTTGCTCTGTACAGCAAAACCTGTGAGTTTATGTATCTCTTGTTGTACGTTTTTGCATGAATCCACTGATTTCATGGTTAATTCTATATGAGAAATGCTATGTTAGCATGTGTTTTGTTAATTCTATCTCCAGTATTGCATGTATCTTTCTTCTAAGTCTGGATATTTAAGCAATGTTTGAGACTCTAGAACATAGAATTCCTATGTTGAATGTTTGATCTCTTAACTTCTGCTCAAGGGGTAGATTAAACTATTTTCAGATTGAATGTTGGGAAGGGTATACTGCAGTAGGGGTACCATAAGTATAGATAGCTTAACACTCTGTATTGGGAGATATCTGTAAGGCAGGTATCATATGTATCCCCCTGAAATCTAGTTTTAGTTGTTCATGCATATCATTCACAGGTGTATGTCTACTGACTCCAGGCCCTAGATAGGCACCAATCTTGCTTTGTGTTTGTGTTACAACCATGTCTAGCTTTGCATCCAAACTCTAAATCAAAATCAAAATCTAGAACAATCTTTAGGACATTAGAATTAGTTTTAGGATCCTCAGTCCTCTGTCTACAACTACAAATAGGCCCAAAGCTAGCCCCTTTGCTCTTATCTTTCAGTTTTGGTCTACTTACAGGAGGACTTATCTACTTTTTGTCAGCATCCCAGCCTTTGTATGTATATCCTCATGGATGTTGAGTATGGAATACCCCCCTAGGTTTTGTAGAGCCTGAAGAAGAAGAGGAGATAAAATATAGAGTCTATCTCCTACACTGTTGGCCCCTAGCCTAGAGATCCTGTTGATCATTGATGGCTACCTTGTAGGGAAATCTGGGAATAAGCATCCAGTCTGGGAAAAAACCAATAGTAGCCAAATTTAACTATCCTTGTAAAAACTCAGGTGATGACAAAATCTAAGTTTCTCTCTGTTTTTCCAAAAAAATTCTAAGAGAGTCTAATGAACTCTCACCATTAGTGTCTTTTCTAGTTTAATCTAGAGACACTTATACAACTGGAATTTCTAGAGCCTCTTCTTCATTAGGAGCATGTTGCTCTTCACTATTCTCTAGAATAGAGGTGTCAATCACTTGTTCTGAGATATCCTCTTTCTATTTTTCCTCTTCCTCTACATTCCTTTCCTCATCAAACACTCTCATTTCTTCATTGTTTCCTAATTTTACCAGAGGAGGGATCATACCTTGATCCACTGAGATTGTAGAATGTGGTGGAGATGGTACACTTTGTTTACCAACCACATCTGGGACTACATTTGAAGTGCCAACACCAAGATTTTGCTATTTTTCATTTGTGTCTACTACAATTGGAATATGAAGTTCATTGAGCACATTCAGAATTTTTTCTTCAGTTTCTTTCTCTAACTTTTCAATCTCATTTCTATCCCTAGCCATCAAAGTATTGATTCTCCTTTTGGTTCTAAATTATTCACTAAGCCTCTGAGTGGCTTTGACTTTATCTTGTCTAGTGAGATTTGGACAAAACTTCTTCAAAACTAATTCCTTCATTTCTACATCTTTAGCCATAGCCTCATCTTTTCTAGTAGTTAGAATGCTAGCTAGGCTATCATGCAAGTCAGTTAGAAATTCAATTAATGCTTTATTAAACATATTCAAGAACCTTACCATAGTGGCTTCAATTATAGCCTTGTCAGCATCAGAGCTCTCATCATAGAGGTCTACAATAGGCTTCAAATTTCGATGCATAGCCACTGCATTGATTGTGGCTTCTAGAGTCATAGTGGCTTCATCTTCTTTGGTATCATTTTTTGCTCTTTTTGCCTGTGCTTCTTCATCAGTAGGAAGAGATCCCTTTTTCTCCCAAACTTGTTTTTCTTCTTCTTCACTACCACCTCCATGGCTCACATAAATTCTACTAGTGGCCTTCCTTTTCACTCTTTTATTCTTCTTCTCCAAAACAAGCTTGGTTCTTTCAGAAATTTCCTTTTCAACATCAGTTGTAGGTAGTCCAAAGGTCTTAGGGGTAGCTACAATAGAAGAGGAGGTCCTTGTTGACCTTCTTGTCCAAGGAGTAGGCCTTGCTTGTTTAGTTTATTCTTCATGCCTCTCTACAGCCTTTTTTTCTTCAAAGGCTTGAGCCTTAACTCTAGCTTGCTCTATTTGTTCTTTTGTGATTCCTTTGCTTTGAGCATATTCATCCACCATTTTTCTTACTTTTCTCTATGTCTATGGAAATGTTTGTTCCTAATCAATTTTGATAGACTCTTCTTCATAAGTCCCAAACCTTTCCTCTGTAGTGTCCCTAGGTTTACTTAGCATCATATTTGCTAGACCTGTCAAAATGTCCTTAGTAACCTCATATCCCATTGTTGGGATCCACATTGTTCTCGATTCCACTGCCTCCATGAGCCACTCATCTTTAGTCACCATAAAGACAACATCATTTTTATACTTCTCTACTACTCTTCTAGGGATTCTAACCCTAGCTTGCATTTTATCTTGGAATACTTTAATATATCCCCACAGAGATGCACTTTAAGCACTAGCATCTCCAATCCTCTACAAGTGATCTATGACTTGTACTGCTATAGGGATATGATTTAACCAAACAACATTGTTCACACCTGGCATCTCCCTCAAGAAAAAGAATAGAAGATAGATGACAAGACTACCATACTTGAATGGGTATTTAGTGTCTTTGGTCCTCTTCAAGTTGTCCAACAATTGTTACCGGAGTAGCTCACACAAGTCATAGTCAATGTTTTTCTTCACCATCTCATATGTTGTATAGATGGTTGTAGCTGAGACAAAGTTCTCCCTATTGGAGAAGTACACCTTGTATCCAATGACCATCAAAGAAAATTTAACTATTGGATCTTCTATATCATTAATAGTTAAAGCTCTCTTATCAAAATTTGCACTAGTTAACTTCATCGTAGTATCATTCTTCACTGATTTTAGTGAAGGAACTGTTTCAAAGGAATGTAAACCTATAACTTCCTTAATGTCATATTTGGTTATCATGTAGGGCACATCCAACCACATAAATCTATCATGGATTCTACTTAATACATACCTCACCCAAGCATCTTCATAGCAGAGAATGGGAAAATTTGTCCATGTATCTAGTTTCTTTTCATTTAGGGCACTAAATTTTTCTTTCAATTCAAAGTTATCATTTATCAACTCATTCAAATATACTTTCCCTAAGTTTACATGGTTGTATTCTTCCATATTAGCATGAATGTAAGCCCTAATATCCTCATTATGTAGAACATAGTAGGGCACGCTAGAAAATGCACCTTCTAGGTCTATTTCCATGGACTTGAATGGATGCTTTTTGAATTTGGGTCTAGGCCTATCAGTCACCTCAATAACTTGTGGAGTAAATATTTTCATAGCTTAATAGAAAGATTTACAAGAGTGATGATGGTAAATACCTTGTTCTTCACTTCCAGTTAGGGTTTGATCATGCTATAAGCTTTGAGTTTGCCTTTGCTTTGCTACACAAATTTCCTTGGTTGCTTGAAAGTTTTGAATGCAATGTGAATTTCCTTCAAATGAATTTTCTTATAACCTCTTTTCACCAAGACCTAGGTCACCATAAATGCTTTATTTCCAAAAAGCTATTAATACTTCCTCTACAACTCATAGTTGATACAAATTGCTCTGCAATCTTCAGCATTAGACTATTTTTTGCTAGAATTTTCATCAAAAGATCAGACATATTGTTCTTCAACTCATATCTTCATGCTGAGTGTCAGCACCACTTCTCTATGTAGGGGAACAAGGTTTTTCATTGAAGCTCCCCCTAAGCCAAATCTCTTAATTCACTTCATGGAGGTATTTTCACCAAAGGCTAACACAGACCCTTCTTGATCCATATCTTGTTCATCTTCTTCTCAGTTTCTATGGGATCAACCTTTTGCACTAGGTTTTTCTTTTCTATTGAATTATCCTACTTCATGTTCTTGCTTCTGCAGAACCTTACAATATGTCCAAGCCTATTGCAATCGTAGTACACAACATTCCTATGACCGTTGTGTAGCAAGTATGTGACTAATCGATGTTGTCATTGATGTAAACATATCTTTGTTGTCATTGGTGTCAACTATGTTCTATTCTATTACTTGTTTAGAAGCTTTGTATATTAAGGATATTGAGAAAATTGGCCTCTCTAGAAGAATCAAGCAAGTTACAGTGAAGTGCAGTGTTGACAGAGAGTTGTATGCTGAAGAAGAGTATGGAAGATTGCTTCGCATTTCCTTCTGCTTACATATCTTGGTTTGCATATTGGAAGTTATTTAAAGGGATGTCTAAAGATGCTAAATCCTGAGTTTAAGCCTCCGGTGTCAAGTTGTGAGAAAGTTACATTCACCAGAGTAAAGCCTGCTCCTTTTGATTATTCTCTGGTGACAGGGAGAAAGCATTATGCTCCACATTCCTCCTCAATAAAGTATTTTACTCTACGGTTCTAGAGGGAAGTCTGGGATGATGATAAGTGCCTATAAATTTAGTGGTTCATGTTTTGGTGGTCCGCAAGCTATCTTTCTTTTATGACAGTTGAAGACAGTGAAGTTCATGTGTTCTGGCGAGAAGATTCCTATGGATAAAGTGGTTAAGGTTAGTATGGTTGCTCCTAATGATTATAACATGATTGTGGATGTCTCCTAATAATGTTCTTATCTTGACATTGGTCCACATTAAGGAATTGAGATAGTGTTTCAAGATTGTTCCCAGATAGTGTATTGTGTAACTGTAGACACCCAAAATTGTCCCAAAATTGTGTATGTCTTACAACACCTTGTTAAAACATTATCTAGACATCATAAGCCATTTTGTCCTAATTTCCATCTTAATTTCCCTAATTCCACATAAGCCAATTAATTAAATAAATTTTATTTATTTAATTAAAATCCCATTCAATCCCATCCTCATCCTACTTAGCTAATTAATTAAATAAATTTTATTTATTTAATTAATTCCACATCATATCCCAATCATATCCTATCCTCATCCCAATTAATTAAATAAATTTTATTTATTTAATTAATTTCCACATCATATCTTATCCCATCCTATTCATTTACCTAATTAATTAAATAAATTTTATTTATTTAATTAATATCCAACTCATATCCCAACTAATTCAAATATTTTATTTGAATTAACTACTCACCTTTCATCACATTCCAACACTTGTCCAGTCAATCATGTGTTACAACTTTTATCTTTCACATGCACAACTAATGGAACCTAATTTTAGTATTTATCTACACAAGCACACCTAAGCCTTATCTTCCCTTGCCACATGTCAATTGACTACAATTTCTTAATGTGCAAGGAAACCTAACTTAATCCTATCCATCCATTTCATCTAAAGCCCTAATTGATCCTAGCCATCCATTTGAACCAAACCAAGCCTATAAAGCAAGCCTCTTTTGAGCCATTTGAGAGATTAGAGAAGAGATTAGAGGGGGGAATTTAGGATTCTTCTTCATGCAACCTCACTCTGCTGACATTCCATCTCAAGCCATTATCCATCATCTTCAATCCATCTAGCTTGCATCCTTATCAACATTATGCTACAGAATCGAGCAACCAACACAACAAATTGATCAATCAATCAAGCTCATCTTGCATCTTTGAGGTATTGAATTATTTGGGTTTAGGTTATTGCATTTCATTGTTTGAATCATTTCCATTTGTAGATCCAAATTTTTTTATATACAGTAACTAGTCTTAGCCGGCTTGGTTAATTTCAGTTATTACGAAGATTCCTTCAAGATTATGGAAGGGTGTTGTGGTGTGGAAAATTATGTTTGAGTCCTAGCTAAGGCATGGCATGATCTGCATACATCTTTACTTCCTTTCCTTTGCATAGTATTGTAATAGGTGAGGACCTATTTTGTAAATGTTTGTAATGCTGAACTTGGTGATTGTTCCAATGGTTGATGATTGTAATGTCAACCTTGACGATCATTCTAAGGTTGATGAAGTGTATAAATACTTGTATTTGAGTCATGGAAAAGATGCCCTTGTGCAAAGATGTGAAGATAAGGAAGAAGTGGAAAGGAAGAGTAGGGAAGAGTAGAGGACCGATTGTATTTCAATGTATTATTCTTAGACATGAAAAATTTGATCATGGTAGTGTACCTGGTAGTGAGCCGCCAGTAGGGTTTAACCACTCTCAGGATTTAACAACCCTTATTGTAATATTTCTAGGTTTAGGGTTGTTGCAGTGAGCCTACTAGACATAGCTATACTTCATGGCAGTGAGTCAGTATGTTCTGGGCCCGTGGGGTGACCAAGCCTGAACATCAATTTTCAAAGAATACAATATATATTGAGAGCTAATCCTCTTCATGGTTTTTCCCCAAATTGGGCTTTTCCACATAAAAATCTAGTGTCTCTTGTGTATAATGTTGCATCTGTGTTTAAGTTTCTGATTTCATGCATTCATTGTTAAATCATAATATATGTGGATATGTGATTGATGTTTAAATGAAGAAGTCTTCAAGTTTTTGTGACAACTAATTCACCCCCCCTCTTAGTTGTCTGGCACATTTCAACAATTGGTATCAGAGCAAGGTTCCTCTGAAGAAAATCTAACAGCTTGAGGAAGATCCAAAATATCTTATAAGAAGGAAGCGTTGCATTTTGACGGAACAAACTATGCTCTTTGGAAGGTACGAATGAGAAGTCATCTTCTTTGTCTTGGTTACAAATTATGGAAAGCTGCAGAAACAAAATATACCTTGCCTCTGAATGTTTTGATGACTGAAGATGAAATCAAGGAATATGAAGTGGATGTCAAAGTAAAAGATGCTCTATTAAGTTCATTAAATGACATAGTACTGACAAAAGTTGTGGATGTTGAAACCACAAATGAGTTATGGGAAAAACTAAAAAATCTGTATGAAGGAGATGACTCTATGAAAGATGCCAAGCTACAAAGTCTAAAGGTGAAATATGAAAGTTTAAAGATGAATGAAGATGAAAACATACCATCCTTTATGCAAAGAGCTGATGAACTTGTCACCAGAATATAAGGTATGGGGGGAACTCTTGGTGATGAGGAAGTTGTAATGAAAATTCTCATATCACTGCCAAAGACCTATAGTCACAAGGTAGCTATAATTGAAGAATTCATGGAAGTAAAATATGTTGACAGAGATCAGTTGCTTGGTAAACTTATTGCCTTTGAGATGAGAGAGTTTGGTGATGCCCTGCCAAAAGTAGAGATTGATTTCAAAGCCAGTACTTCTGGGAAAACCTCCAGATCATTAAAGTACAAGGTAAAATCAGATGATGAGCTTGATGAAATTGAAACCAACTTTGTGGATAGAGTACAAAGAGGATCTGGTAATTTTAAAGGTAAATTACCTTTCAAATATTTTTCCTGCGGTAAAGTAGGCCACTTTGCTTCCAGATGTCCTGAAAGAATTGAAAGAAATAGGAAAAGATATGAGAAAAAGCCTAGGATCCAAAATAAATGTTATTATGTTGAAGATTTTGATGATGATGAAGGAGTATCAGATAATGCTAGTACCTTTGGTAATGAATGCTTGTTTATTGCTATTAAAGAAGAACTTGTGTCTACTAATCCTCCTAGCTGTATGAAGAAAGAAAAACTAGTGGAAAGTGCTTTGGCTACTCAGGTTGTTGAAGACAAAGATGAATGGGTTATTGATAGTGGCTATTGTCACCACATGATTGGTGACAAAATTAAGTTTGTAAGTTTGGACAGATATGATGGTGGACTGGTTAGGTTTGGAGATGATACAACTGGTAAGATTTGTGGAAAAGGATCTATTTGTTTTGATGGAAAGCATAATACTAAAGATGTCTTGTATGTGACAGGATTAAAGCACAATCTTTTGAGTGTGGGTCAAATGTGTGACAAAGAGTATGACCTAAGCTTCAAGGATAATGGATGCAAGATTAGGGAAATCTTTGGAACAATCATTGCAACTAGTAAGAAGACTAGAGGTAATATCTATCACTTGAAAGGAACTAATAATTACTATTTGTTGGCTCAGACTAATGAAAGTTGGCTATGGAATAAAAGGTTATGTCATATCAATTTTGACAACATTTTGAAGATAAGTACTGCATAGGCTATTAGAGATTTACCAAAGCTTGTGAAGCCTGCTAATTTGATTTGCAAGGAGTGTCAATTTGGGAAGCAAACAAGAACAAGTTTGAAAAGCAAGGACCAATCAGTTGATGGATTTGTGTAGGAGGAAAAATTGATTAAATCTAAACTAAATAAAACCAAAGAACCCAATAACATAAAGGAAACCAATCTAAGTAAAAGCCATTATCACAAATCAAAGACAAATGAAAGCTCTTACCAAAACCTGTATTGTTCCCTTTTGGAGATATGTGGATTGCTCAATAAAGTTGCGAAGCCATGGTTGCAACAAGCAAGTAGTGTGCTCAATGTGCTCAAAGATCAAAGTCAAAAGATCGTGATAGTGCTCAATCGACGCGTTTTGTATGCTCGAAGCTCTGTTAAGTATGCCTGAGAATACAATCGAAGAGAGAGGCCCAATGAAGGAGATGAGGGGGGTTTATATAGATTTCAAGGAAAATCGATCAACAGTCCAGATAATTCAGAAGAATCAATGGTGGAGATAAGTTGAGGAATGTGCAACGAATGAGGAGAAGACATGTGTCTTGCTTGCTTTTGCATGAGAGGAGTTATCAAGAATAGAAGAATGAGTTAACTGAAGAGATAAATCAATTAAAAGAATAAAGCAATCAGTTAAGTGATTTAAAACAAGAAGAAGAGATTTGCATGAGAATAGAAGATATTTTGCTTTATTAAATATAGAAATATTTAATTAATGAGCAAAAAAGCTTGAGTTATATTAGAGATAACTCAAATTAGAAGAAAAAGCAATTTAAATAAATAATTGATTTATTTAAATTTAGAGAAGATATTTTGGAAGAAATAATTAAATAATTGGAATTATTTAATTTAGAAGATTTTAAAAGCTAATTAAATAAATAAATTTATTTAATTGTTGTGCATGATTTTGGAAGAATAAATTTGATTTAATTAAATAATTTAAGAATTATTTAATTTTAGATAAGAGGGAATTTGTTGAATTAATTAAATAATTGGATATATTTAATTAATGTGGATTTGAATTTTGGAAGGTGACAATGATCTAAATAAATAATTAACATTATTTAATTGTGGAAGAATATAGAGGAATTTGATTTAATTAATTAAATAATGAGGATTTATTTAATTAATGTCACAATTTTGTGATTTAGAAGAATTTGGTGAAATTAATTAAATAATTAGATTATTTAATTAATGTGTGAAATGCAGGTGATTAGGAAGAAATGATGAAATGCCAGTGATTTGACGACACGGTCATTTTAGGGTTTCTACAGGATTACTAGAACAAGTGCATATAGACTTGTGTGGACCTACCAAAGTAAGAAGTTTGCAAGGAGATAGGTATTTCATGTTGCTTATTAATGATTATTCAAGAATGATTTGTGTTACCTTTTTGAAAGAAAAATCAGAAGCTCTAGATAAGTTCAAGGCATTTATGACAATGGTTGAAAATGAGATGGATTTGAAGATCAAATGTTTAAGGTTTGATAGAGGAGGAGAGTTCAAATCAAATGAATTCAATTTCTTTTGTGAAGAACATGGGATAAAGAGACAATTATCTACACCTAGAACTCCACAACAAAACAAAATAGTTCAAGAAGTTGCTAGAACCATGATGAAGGAAGTTGATCTTCTAGAAGTATATTGGAGAGAGGCAATTCACACTGTTGTATATATCCTAAGCAGAGTCCAAGTCAAAGGTAACAATTCTAAGACCCCTTATGAATTGTGGTATGGTAAAGTTCCTATTGTGAAATATCTCAAAGTTTTTGGTAGCAAATGTTATATCAAAAGAGAAGAAGATCTAGGCAAGTTTGATACTAGGTGTGATGAAGGAATCTTCCTCAGTTATTCCATCAAGAGCAAGGACTATCAATGCTATAATAAGAGACTAAATAAGATCATTGAGAATGCAAATGTCAAAGTTGATGAAAGTAAGGAAAGGTCTCTGTGTATGAGGAAAATCGACTAAATCAAACTAATAAAATCAAAAGCCCAATAACATAAAGAGAACCGATCTAAACAAAAGCCATTACTAAAATCAATGAAACATGAAATCTTTTACTGAGATTTGTATTGTTCCCTTTGGATGAATGTGGATTGCTCAATAGTGTTGCAACAAGCAAGTAGAGTGCTCAAAGTACTCAAAGATCAATGTCAAAAGATCATGAAGTTGCTCAATCGATGTGATGTATGCTCAAAGCACTGTTAAGTATGCCTGAGAATAAGTGATCGAAGAGGAGTTGTGAAGGAGATGAGGGGGGTTTATATAGGTTTCAACAGAGATTGATCAATGGTCTAGATAATTTAGAGGAATCAATGGAGGAGAACAATTGAGGAACGTGCAATGAATAAGAAGAAGACAAGTGTCACACAAAAGTTGTTTTATTTGAGTTAATCACTTTCTTTTCTAAAGATAAGACATGTTTTTCATAAATTAGAAAGTTTTTTTCTAATTTAAGAGAAATTGATAAAAACAAGGTTGAGTGAATAGATAACTCAACTTAAGATTTGCTTTCACATGATTTGAGGGAAATTAAATAATAAATGATTTAATTTTGTGTGCATGGAGAAGAAGACTTATTTTTAGAAGATTTGAAAGACATTTGAAGAATTTGAAGATAAGAAAGCAAATTAAATAAATAAATTTATTCAATTGTTGTGCATGATTTGGAAGAATAAATAAAATATTTGATTGTATTTTATTTTTGGAGATTGAGAGGATTTAAATAAATTTGATTTGATTTATTCAAATTTGGAAGAAAGAATTTGATTTAATTAAATAATTGGGAATTATTTAATTGTTTGGATAAGAGGGAATTTGTGATGAATTAATTAAATAATGGGATGTATTTAATTGTGGAAGAATAACAGATGAATTTAATTTAATTAATTAAATAAAGAGAATGTATTCAATTAATGTTGCAATTATGTGATTTAGAAGAATTTGATGAAATTAATTAAATAATTAGATTATTTAATTAATGTTGAAATGTAGGTGATTTGGAAGAATTGATGAAATGCAAGTGGTGCGACAACTTGGTCATTTTAGGGTGTCTACATTTTGCCCCTCTTTGATGCAATGCAGTTTACAATGTTGCATCAAAGAAAATGATTGTTGAAGACATGATACAATTTTGTTGCCCCAGTGTAGCTGGCGTAGGATGCCCCCTCAAGAGGAAAGATAGGGAAGGGACAGAAAGATTGGGTTGATGATTGACTAGAAGATAGTGTTGGAGATAGGTGAGGTTGGATAGATGATAGATAGAAAAAAGGAGATAGGAGAGAACATGAGAGAAAGACTGTTGATCGATCATTGCTGGAAAACTATATAAGGCCATGGGTAAATGGATGGTGTAAATGGATGAGCTTGTTGCAATGGTTTCACAAATGGTTATAAAGAGCAATCCTTATTTTTGATATAGCACGTGGATAGTTTGCGACCAGGGTATAAAAGACAAAGGTGCTATGATATCCGAGTGCGTGGACGTTGACTCTACAAGCAAGTGGATTTAGCTTAGATCCCCTTAGACATAATATAACCTTGTTGTACATGTGAATGAGGCATAGTCTTGAACATAAAATAAACTTCAATACATGTAAATGCAAGAAGAATATTAATATGTAAGATGCTAGGTCATAACACACACAAGATAAATATGATGTTAAGAAAGATACTAAAGATCACTCCTCAAACATGGCATACAAAAGCAATGACTATGCCCCCAATCTGTACTGCATTGCAACATACCAAGATTATAGATAAATCAAGGTAGCCTTGAATAGGTAATAGAAAAGGAACAACAAGATAAACCATAAAGCAAATTGACTGACTAACAAAGTAATCATATAGCCAACATATTCTCTTGCCAAAGAGGTTACTCAGGATTGATTGGATAGGAAAGATAACAGCTTTATCGTAGGAGCTGTGAGTCCGTTAAAGGGGGCTATCTACCTAAAAGACAGTGTCTTGCTGCAAGA
Source organism: Cunninghamia lanceolata (assembly GCA_027924645.1). Classification (NCBI taxonomy): domain Eukaryota; kingdom Viridiplantae; phylum Streptophyta; class Pinopsida; order Cupressales; family Cupressaceae; genus Cunninghamia; species Cunninghamia lanceolata. Next base: position 2,292,291 of record BSBN01001161.1, read on the forward strand.
AATGCCACATGTCGCAGGAGACGCATGTGTTGGTCTCGACAATGGAACACTTTGCAAGAGACAAGCTTGTTGATCTGGGGCTTTCGTGAAGCTGGAGTTAGCTGATGTTGGTAATCAAAATAACTGGTCAGTAGTTGACTCTAGAAGAAAGCTGCTTTGTTTCAGGTTTGCTAAGAACTTTTTCTTTGAAAGGATATGCTAGCTTATTGCTTGAGTTAGTCAAGTTGAGGCAAATGGACTTTGGTAAACAGAAGACTAGAAGGATGACATGGCCATAGATTGAGACGGTGAAGAATGATGGATCATGTGTGCCTAAGTACTGGATACATCCTTCGTATTCCAGACTGCCTACATACCATGTATCCACGGGATCAAGGCACACAAAGATGAAAATGAAAATGATAATATGTAGTTCTGGATAGAGTGATGAATGGGTCAAGGTACTTGAGTGTGGGTGGAGGAAATGATGAGATCTTATGTACCTGAGTACTGGATACATCCTTCATATTCCAGACTACTACATACCCATATCCATGGGATCAAGGTACCTTAAGATTGAGAAGAGATAATATGTAGTTTTGGTTGGTGGTGATGATGTAGGAAAAGAGTTGGGAAGATAACAACCTTATTGTAGGAGCGATGTGTCCATTAAAGGATGCTATCTGCGGAAGGAGAAAAGATTGGAGAGCGTGCGAACCAAGAACAAGGAACCACTCCTAAACTTAGGTTAAGGAAGGAATTTCCCCCATTTCGGTAGAGGAATTTGCATGGATGACTGACGAAGAAGACACAGAAAGCTTGACCTAGGACAAGACAGTGTTAACTATTGACACAGATCAAGACGTGGGATGACGATGGTGAACATTAACAAATTTCCAAGCTATACTAGAGAGGGGGATGGAAATGCAAGTGAGCTCAAGTGAGTTATTATGGATGGATGGATGGAGCTTGCTGGGAAATGGACATGGAATGAATAGGACTCGATAGATGATGGATGCTTACTCTACACATGGCACCTGTTTGCCAAGTTTTCACTATGGTACTTATCCAAGGCACCTGTTTACCAGGTTTTCACCATAGGATGGATTTTTTTTTTTTTTGGAATACTATGAGGATCAGTCATAGAACTTCTTGAGATGAACACTGTTAAGTGGCTCATCTAGAGGAATGCTGTCAGGTGTATCTAAAGTGTAAGCTCCTGATCCATATGCTGCTGTGACAATAAAGGGACCTAACTAGTTAGGCTCAAACTTGCCCTTCTTTTCTCGGTTTGCTTGATTTCTCTGATTTTCTTTGAGGACAAGATCACCAACTTGAATCCGTCTTTCTTTGATCTTTTTGTTGTAATTATGCTGAAGGCAGTTTTGATAGACATGGAGATGATTGACTGCAGCAAGGCGCCTCTCATCTAGTAGTTCTAGCTCAGCTAATCTAGAAGTGCGATACTCCTCTTCATTAATCAGATCCTACATAGATACTCTAAGGGATGGGATCTCGACCTCTATAGGTAGGATGGCTTCAGAGCCATAGACCAAGGCATATGGTGTGGCACCAGTTGGTGTTTTGATACTAGTATGGTAGGCCCATAGGGCGGGATTGAGTTGCAAGTGCCAATCACGACTAGCTTCATTGATTATTTTCTTAAGGATTTTGAGAATGGTTTTATTTGAAGCCTCCACTTGGCCATTACTCTGTGGATAGTAGGGAGTTGAAAAGTGATGCTAGATATTGTATTGTGTGCACAAGGCACGGACATGTTGATTCTTGAATGGTCTCCCATTATCAATGACAATGGCTTGGGGAATACCATACTGGCAAATGAGGTAATTTAGGATAAACTTGGCTATTTGCTTACCAACGATATAGGTCATGGGAATGGCTTCAACCCACTTCGTGAAATACACAGTGGCAGTAATGATGAACTTATGGCCATTGGATGAGGATGGGTGGATTTGTCCTACAAGGTTGAGACCCCATTAAGAAAAAGGCCATGGAGTTGTCACAGGTTGTAGTTCATGAGCTGGTGTGTGAATTAAATCTCCATGCTGTTGGCATTGTAGACACTTCTTAGCAAACTGTGCAGCATCTTGCTCTATTGTAGGCTAGTAATAACCTATTCTAAGTATCTTCATAGCGAGATTAGGACCAATAGAATGTGCGCCACAGACACCTTCGTGTATGTCTCATAAGGTAGCTTCAGCTTCTTCTGCGTTAAGACATCGTAAGAGGATACCATCGAGACTCCGACGATAAAGCGTATTACCCAGAATGGTGTAACGAGAGGATCGACAGATAAAGGTTTTGCATTGGGTGGATGATAGGTCAAGGGAAAAGGTATTGTGCTTAAGGTATTCATAGATATCTTCATACCATGGGGAATTGGGACCAACAAGTTCGCAGATGATTTCAGTAACAAGAACATCGATGGCTAGTATCAACAACTATAGAATCAAGAATTCACATTTTTGTGTATTAGCAGGCATGTTTATAAGTGACCCTATAGAAGCCATAGAATCTGCAGCCTTGTTATGCTCTCTTGGAATTTGCTCAAAGGTGATGCTAGAGAAGTGTGGTTTGTAGGCATCCACTAGTTGCTTGTAGGGAACCAACTTTTCATCTTTTGTTTGGTACTCATCTATGACTTGTCGAATGACTAGTTGTGAGTCTCCATATACTTGTAATTCTATGATGTCACATTGAACTATTGTATTGAGACCTATGAGGAGTGCTTCATACTCGGCAATGTTGTTGGTGCAAGGGAATGCAAGCCGATATGACTTTGGAATATAGTCATTTTGAGGTGTGATAAATAAGATGCCGGCCCCTGATCCATGTTGTGTGTGGGAACCATAAAAGTATAACTTCCACATTATTGAGTTGGAAAGAATGAATAGATTCTCATCTGGAAAGTCTACTACCATAGGGTGTGTATCTGTCATGGGTGCTTCTGCTAGTTGGTCTACTAGGGCTTGTCCTTTGATTGCTTTGTGATCCGTATACTCAATGTTGAACTCACTAAGGATCATGACCCATTTAGCTAGTCTACCTGTAAGAGCTACTTTTGCTAGTAGATACTTCAATGGATCAATTTTGGCTATAAGATTTGTGTGCTGGTCTAGCATGTAATGCCACAATTTTTGGGAAGCAAACACTACTGCTAAACAAGCTCTTTCCATTAGTGAATAATTGAGTTTGTATCCCACCAAGGTTCTACTGATGTAGTAAACTGCATGCTCTTTTCTTGTTTCATCATTTTGTGCTAGAAGGGCCCCTAGGGCTGAAGATGTAGTTGAGATGTATAATATCAAAGGTTTATCAGCAACTAGTGCAACCAATACAGGAGGTGTAGCCAAATACTCTTTGAGCTGATCAAATGCTGATTGACACTTATAATCCCATTGAAATGAGACATCCTGTCAGAGCAAGTGTTGAAATGGTTGACATTTATCTGCTAGCTATGAGATGAAATGCCTAATGGACTGTAACCTTCCCTGAAGGCTCCTTAATGCTTTGAGGTTCTTTGGTGGAGGCATCTCCACTATAGTCTTTACTTTTGCGAGATCTACTTCGATGCCTCTATGTGATACAATGTATCCCAACAGCTTCCATGATGTTACACCAAAGACACATTTCTTTGGATTGAGACACACTTGGTATTTTTTGAGCCTATCAAAGATCTATCCTAGAACTTGTATGTGATCTACCCTAGAAGATTTTGCTAGTATGTCATCCACATAATCCTCCATGATGTGATGAAAGAGCTCATGGAATATCACTGTCATTGCTCTCTGATAAGTTGCCCCTACATTCTTTAGACCAAACGGCATGACACACCAACAATAATTACCCCACGGACAAGTAAAAGTTGTTTTATGTTGATCTTCTTTTGCTATCCATATCTGATTGTAGCCTGAGAATCCATCCATGAGAGAAAGCATTTCATGACCCGCTGTCAAGTCTACTATAATATCAATGTTAGGTAGTGGAAAGTCATCTTTGGGACATGCTTTATTAAGATCTCTAAACTCATTACACATGCGGATGCACCCATTGGGTTTAAACACAGGTACAATGTTTGAGACCGAGTCTGAATAATCAATGGGTCGTATGAACTTTGCATCTAATAGCTTTTGTATTTCCACCTTTACCAAGAGAGCTATCTGTGGGTGTATTTTTCTTAACTTTTACTTTACTGGTTTCACTTTTGGATGAACTGTGAGATAATGAACAACTAGCTTAGGGTCTAATCCTGGCATATCCGCATAGGTCCATGCAAAGTTGATGGTTCGCTATAAGAAGAAAGTGTTAAGATTTATGTGCTCTGTTTCTAATAATGATGCTGTTAGGAATGTGGTCTTTGGATTTTTCTCTATGCCAAGGTTTATCTCTATAGAATCTTCCACGAGGAGAGCTGACTTCTCTTGATACTTAGATGGTAGGGGAAGGTCAAATCCTCCATCCTCAGGTGCCATAGTTAGGTTTTCACCATTGGATACATCCTTTGTTTTTACTATTTTGTGATCGAGAGGTGCCACAATGTGGTTTTCACCTAGAGATCTTTCCTTATTGTTACTTTTGCGACTGGAGGATTTGGCATTCTCACCAAAATAAGCTATTGGCTCTAGTTCCATTACAAAACCTAGTTTATGATCTCCAAGAGGGATACCTTCCTGAAGTCCCATGAACTCAGCTAAAGCTTCGTCATTCTGAAATACATCTATAATGGGGGACCCTTGTTGGTCCCAATTGATAAGTTTAGGGAAGACAAGTGTGACATTCTGGGAGTTTGTGGTGGAGGTTAAGGATAAGGAGGATAGCATGAAAATGGAGGATTCTACAAATAGGTTGGTCATATGGAGGGAAGAGTCATTAATGATATCCTCAGTAAATGTTGAATCAGCAAAAAAGGTTTTTGTCACCTCGTCGAGAATATACTCGATGTCCAAGGCTTGCGGTACCATTCTACCAAATCCTAATCCCTTCTTGTCTAATTTCTTTGTCACAATGATGGGCTCCATTGTTCCTTGATTCTGTTTCCCAAGGCCACATGTGCCTTTATAGCCCATGTTTTTGACTATCCTTAAGCCATTGCCATATTGCTTGACTGGTATAGTAACTGGTTCTTTCTCCTTATAGAGCCAAGAAGAAATGTCCTCAATAGTTTCCTCTTCCAATAATTTTCCTTGCTGGAATTGGGTTAGGAATGCTGGGGGAGGAATAGCTACTTTCTTAGTTACTTTGGCAATGGGCGGTTGGTTGTAAGATTTAGGAGATAGAGGCATCCACCCCACACAACAAGATTTTGAGATATCATATGTTCCAAAGCCTATATCACGGATGCAAGCTTTGATTTCAGGTAGAGGACTAGGGTTACTTGTAGAGGCTTGCATCAGAGTTTCAGGATCAACATATAGTGGGGATTCAAGGGCTTTGTCATTTTAAGGCACATGGTTGCAATTCTTATAACTACCTTGCAAGACATGGCAAAATTCAAAAGGATTGGGGTCTCCTGGGATAGTGATCTCCATACCATTGAATGGGAACTTAGAGACTGATGGTACATTGACGAAACAATGGCCTAGGATAATGTTGTAAGGCAGCTCAATGTCAAGGACTTGGCACCTAGTTTTAAGCATGATGGGGCCCAATTGTATAGGCAAGTGGATAACACCTTCTGAACGGAGTTTAGCATCATCATATCCCTTGATTGTAATACGTTGATCAATGTTGACATGATCCTCAGAGTATCCCAATTGCTTAAGTAACTTTAAAGAACAAATGTTGAGACCAGCACCACCATCTATGAGTATACGTTTGATTTTGTGCTTATGGATGAGAACTTCAATATGAAGGGCATCATTGTGACATGGATCATGGGATGGGAGGTCTTTTTCAGAGAAGACCACATTGTAGGGTGAGGCAATGTTACCCACTATAGCTTGGAAATCAGCGACCGCTATGTTGTTAGGAACCAAAGATTCTTGGAGGGCTTTTTCTAACACCACTCTATGTGCGGGTGATGACTATAGGAGGTCGAAGATAGAGATTTGTGTTGGGATTTTCCCTAGATGTTCGACAAGGTTATAATCAGAGTGAGCTAGGAGACTGGGTGTAGGACCATGAATGGTGACACGACCAAAATGAGTTGTAACAGCACAATCTATAGAGTTGCCTTTGATTGTGAGGGTAGACACTCGACTCTCTTCAAAATAACCTACAATGGAGTCAAAGGAAGTGGAAGCATGATTGACACCTTTCCCTTTATCTTGAGGAGGAGGTGGACCATGGTGAGGGAATGGTTCCTTGTACATGTTGAGATTCTTGATCGTGTGTTGAGCTGGTGGGTCATCTTCAATAGTGATTTGGTTGCCTTCGATGAGATTTTGGATTAGGTGCTTGAGTTTCATGCATGATGTAGTTCTATGGCCTTTACTCCTATGGAATTCACAATATTCATTGTCTTTGTAACTTGCAGTTTTGTAAACAGGTTCACCATATGGGGGAGTATTCGGTAAAGTGATGAGTCCTTTGTGTAAAAGTTGTTGTAAGACTGACTCTATGGGCACTCCCAATGGAGTGAATTGACGCTACGGAGGGTAATCTTGTTGAGGTCACTCTTGTTGTCACTATTGTTGGTTTTGATAAGGTTGTCTTTGTTGTTTTTTTTGTTGAGGTGGAGATTGATTTGGCTTGGAAAGTTGCAGCAGCATTTGCAGTGTTTGGACATGTTTAGAATTGACCACCCCATCGTTGACCACAATTTTATTCTTGTTCCAAAACTTTGGTTTATCATTTGTCTATTGATGAGGAGCATTGTCTTTTGTTTCTTTGAAGATTTTGACCACACCCTTAGCAATGAGGGCCTTTTCAATGTTGATTCCCTTGTATGTGATTTCGTCGAAGGTTGTAGTACTAAGAATTTGCAAATGGAAACCTAACTCTTGGTTGAGGTTCTGCACAAATATGCTAACAAGCTGTTTCTCAGGAATCTTGAAAGGGAATTTTCTATCCATTTGTCTCCATCTTTGAAGGAAAGAAATGAAATTTTCTCCATTTTTCTATTTGTTGTTGCATAGATCAGTCATGGAGATGTCATGCTCAGCATTGTAGGAGAAATGGGTGGAAAATTTCTCTGCTAGCTCGTTAAAAGACTTAATACCCATGGGTAAGTGTGAGAACCATTCTATAGCTTGACCTCCAAGACTGCGAGGAAAGAGATGCATAAGATACGTTTCATTATGTGAGACCTCAAAGCAAGCAAGATAGAATTCCCTGAGATGGTCTTTTGGATCACCTTTTCCTTTGTATTTATCAAACTTGGGAATAGTGAAATTTTGAGGAAAAGGGATCATGGGTAATGACCGATCAAAAGGATAAGGACACACTTCTCCTAAAGAGAAGGTCTTCTTGGTGTGGCCAAGCATAAGATCCGATAGTTGTTGTTGAACCTCTACAAGTTTTAGCTTCATAGTCGTGGGAGGGGTTGGAAACATCTCCTGTTGTCCTAGAAGTGGTTGTTATTGCCCATATGGAAGATTGTATTGTAAACCATGAGCATTGGTGTTGTAAGGGTCGTATGATTGATTAGGGTCATGTGTGTTGTATGTTGAATTTAGATTGGTTTGGAATTGGATGCTTTGATTTGGAGGAGGTGGCGTGGCGCTAGGTAAGAATGTAGGCTTTGTGAAGGTTGAAGATACGAGTTTGGTGGGGGAAAGCTAAAGTTCGTTGGGTTAGGTTACGATGGCAGAACATAGCTTTGGGAAACTTGATGTTGGGAATGTTGAGGGTGGTTAGGCAAGGTGTTGAAGAAGTTTAGTGCTGATGATCGTAGTGGTAGGGGAACATAGGTAGAAGTGATTTGCGATGGTTGAGGTCGATTGAGAACAAGCGTAGAAGAATGTTGTGGTTGGGATTGCATGACCCTAGATGGTTGAGAGACATGAGGATTTGATGATATAGGAGGTGGTGTTTGTTGAGACCCTTGTTGCATGGCTACATAGTTGTTCCCCGGATTGTAATTTGGTGGGAAACCTATTCGCAATGGGGTAACCAATATTCCACTTGCGATTGGTGTGGACACTTTAGGAGCTTGTTGTATATTTGATCGAGCTAAGGTGGCTTGCTTAGCTAGCTCCGCTTGATGTTGGAGAGTTTCTTGATGATTTTTGTAGATCTCCATAGGAGTCAGAAGTGGTGATATGGCCCTTTGTCCTGTTGGTTTTTGAAAAAGAGGATTCTCAATCATTCTCCCTTGTAAGCTTTATTCAGGTAAAGGCATGGTCACGATTGACATGGTTTGCACCGCTTGTATGGTGTCTTGGGTGTTGTTAGGCTCACTAAGCATGGATAGATCAAAACCTTTAGGTAATTTAGCTCCTTGCTCTACTAGCAAGCAAAAGAAATGATGTTGGTTCTCACTAAGGATTTTGTCAATGGCGGCTATGGCCCTAGGATCTTGCATGAACTCATCAAGAACTTCCCCATCTTCTTGAGAGGATTGACCTATTTCAAAGTATCGCTCTTCTTGAGATGGGGGTTGATCTGTGATATAACCTTGTGGAACAAAATCTTGAGGCATGTCGGTGGTATGGTGAGGTGTACTTATCAAAGGGATCCTACCTTCCTGAGATGGGACTTGATCAATAGTATATCCTTGTGGCACAAAATTTAGAGGCATGCCGATGGTATAATGAGGTGTACTTACTAAAGGGACCCTACTGTCTTGAGGAGTGTTAGGGTGGTCTAGTTGTGGCATGTTGGGAGAATTGGTAGATCTTTCCGTAGGTGTCCTAGGAGTAACCTTGGGAGTAATGTTGAGCCAACCCGATTGCGGTGTGTGAGGAGGTGATTTGCGCTTCCTAGGGACAACTTGCTTGGACTTCATAGTTTGTTGGAGCCTAGTGATTACCATGGAATACACTAGGAAACAAAGTAACACTGAGATTCTACTTGTGCTTTGAGAAAGACAAACTCTGATACATAATTTACTGGACCAAATGCGCTATACTGTTTGACCAAAGGCGCAGGACTATGCAACCAAAAGTGTACTACTGTAATACCAAAGGTGATGGACTGAGCTACTAAAGGCGAGGTACTGCTATAGCAAAGGTGAGCTACGGTGACCAAAAGCGAGCTACTATTATACCAAGGGTGCTGAAGTAGGATAGCCAGAGGTGAGGTACTATTTATACCAAAGGCAAGTTTCTATAAGACTAGGGGCACTAAAGTAGTGTCTGATGTTTTGAAAAGGCAAATTTTGATAGATTTGGTTCCATTTCTGATTGGATTTGTTTTGGCAAGAGAAAACACAGCAAACAAAGTTGGCAAAAAGGGACTGACACAACAGATAGTGTATGTTCAAGGCTCAAAAAAGCCCAATGTTTCCATAGGAATAAGACAATTGCAATCAATAACAAGCACTTTTTATCCCTAGAGACAAGGTTTCATTGTAGTAGATCAGCTCACAGCTTAATACTCCGTCAATAAAAATATCATTCCATAAAGGTGTCAGATATTTTGTATCTTTGCAAGAGACGATAGGTAGGGATATCTCACCCTCCCCTTGGAAAGCTCAAGTAGGTCACAAGAGCTTTATGGCCAAGGGAATACTATCTCTTCTCAAGGGAGCCAATGGTGAGTATCTTAAGGGCTTAAATCGATTCCCCTTGCACTGATGATTACCGTAATGTTCGGAGGTAGATCAGGTAGTCACTATCTAAAATGGTTCTTAGTAACTTTGAGGGACCAATACCTTACGAACAATGCGACAAGCTACTAAAAGCTTTAACTAATCCTACTAAGAGTATCAAACACTTCGCTCAATATGAAAATCATTTCCACAAAGAGCTAGTACACCTCTTTCCAGTTTGGCACCACAAGGTAAGGCTGACGTTGGTTAGGACTTGGCTTTTGCCTTATCCTTCTTATATAGCGGTTCAAAGGAAAACTCCACTTAGGGTCATCCCTTTTGGATGAAGCGTAATCCAAAAGTAGGCCCTTCTAAAGGAAGTACTAAAATGTAAGAGCAAGCACGTCAAACAAAGGTTCAATTATCTTGTTATAAGAAAAATAAGGTGCAACTAAATTAGGCACACACACGTTTGTAGTTGTTAATTGTCCCTTATGAAATTGAAGTGTTTGGCATTCATGTCCATTGTCCCTTAGAAAATTGAAGTGTTTTTGCATTCATGTCCTTTGTCCCTTAGAAAATTGAGGTGTTTTCCAATACATGTCCATTGTCCCTTAGGAAAATCAATATGTTCCTAAGACTTAGTTTGCCAAAACGATTTGTTCAATTATCCCTTAAGAAGGCAATATGTTTCTAAGACTTAGTGCAATAGTTTGAGATTTCTTCAACACTCATCCTGCATGAACATGTTAGAGAAACCCATTTACTCTATTTGAGTGATAAGAAGCTGCAACAAGTGATATTACGTCCACACAAACTCAAAGGTTAGCAAGTGTTTAAAGTCATAGATTGAAGATGGGCCAATGAGTGGACTTAAAAAAATAGAACTCAATAAATCCATGAAACAATATGACCACTATGTAGAGAACAGAAAAATATCAACTTAAAAAAAAAAACATCACCTGCATCCAAGTTCGTTTGTGAAAGCTATGAAGCTTGGAAGGTCTAAAAACTGTGATGAAACAGAAATAGTAGTGAGAAAATGATTTTTTGAAAAAACAAAAAATTTTGAGAAAAAACCAATTTCACCACGATGTAGATCATGAAATTCTAGCCTATTTAAAAAAAAACACTAAAATACGTGTCTGTATGACCAAGATAATGAGGTTTGAAAATCACCTATTAGTTTAAAAAGCTCATTGAAGAGGGGTCTGTCCTAGCCCTTGGTGTCTGCCTCTTAGTCATTGATGTGACCTGCTACTGGACTGAAGGTTCTTTATTTTAAAAATTTAAAAAAATATATATAACTTTTTTCTCTTTTTATTTTTCTAAAATAAAACATTTATTTTTAGATTTTCAATGTTTTCTCTTTTTTTAAAAAAGGAATACCCTAAAAAAGCCTATGTTTTGAAAAAAAAAGTCTAGGTACTTTGAAAAGAAAAGAAAAATAAGTACCTTGTCAGCAGGGCACCACTATAGCCTCTATGCACAGGTACGTACTTTTCTTGTATACTTTTTTTTTTACTTTGACTTTTGTCTTTCTTGGATTTTGCTTTTTTATTTTTGTGATTTGCTTTTTTGCTTTTTACTTTTTTTATTTATTTTATTTTATTTTTTCTATTTTTTGAAAAAAGAAAACCTTTAAACAAATAAATAAATAAATAAATAAATAAAAATAATATTTTTTTTTACTATACCTGTGAGGACCGCCCTTTTTACTACTGTTGTTATGACTATTTACAGTACTGTTATTGTTACTTTCATATTTGTGGGATAGCAGTTCTCGAAATTTGTCAGACTATTTAACTTTATTATGTTTTCAGAAAAACTAATTGGGTGATGTTTGGATAAGTTACTTTTCAGAAAAATGAATTAGGTGATGATGGAAAATTGCAATATGATTTTTAATTATGTTAAATTGTACTAGGGCATGAGAATGCATGTGTTATTTAAGTTGCTTCGGCTATGATGAATTTATGTGGTTACTGATCTTGTAATTGAGTGTGCAGGGACTACTAATCAAACCACAGATTTCGGAGATCATTCCACACCTTGTTATTTGTTATTCCCTGTTAAGCCGATCTGGTTCCACGAGGAACCAAGATCTCTTTGTGTTTGATGTCATGATGTAATGTGGTCTTTCGTATGGTCGAGTGGGTTAGGTTACCCTCATGTAACATTATTTTTTTTATAAGTAAGTGTTGTAAAGAGGTTGAATTTGAAATTTCTATTTTTTTTATTATATTTAAATTATGAGGCCCTTTTTCTTGTGCTTTACCTTGACCTGGGGTGTCTTGTATGGGTTAAAATTGACCCTGGGTTCTACCCCATGGGTCCAGGGGCCCATTTGACATGGGTAACCCTTGAGTAACCTCCATCTAGTCAACTTAACCTTCCCCTGAAGTTAAGTGGCGAAAATTGGAGGTAGGAGGGGACATGATGGGTTGTACCAACACTCAACCCATCCCCTCTACTTTTCCCTAGATAAGAGATGCCATCCATTAGTGAAAGTCACCTCTTCTTTAGTAAGATTCCCCCATGTACTATGGGGACACCCATGTGAAGAAAGGAGAAAGAGGCATGGGTCACCTGTCTTGTTCCCATTTAACTCTTTTTTTTATTTCTCCCATGAGAAAGTGGAGTCACATGAGAGGAATAAGGAGTACCCTTGGGAATGGAGAGTGACATAAGCCACCTGGACAGAATAGTGGTTTTTGGGAAGGGTGAGGAGGTGACAAGTGTCACTTCCCCATTTCTCAAAATTAGAAGGAAAGAGAATTTTGGGTTATTTATTTTAAAAATTTTGGGATGAGAGGGAGTTAGTTGAATTTTGGGGAAAAAAAAACTTTCATTTTGGCCTTACCAAAAATAGAGAAGTTAGTTTGGAAGATAGAGAAGGGAGAGGGAGTTGGTGGCTAAGGTTGGAAGTGAACTCTGTGGACTCTGCAACAACTTCATCCCAGGAGGGCTTTGCAAGGTTGGTCTGAATTTTACCTGTGTTTTGTTAGAACTGAAATGTGCATGAAATGTGTGTGAAATATGTGTTTAAATTTGTTTTCTGTGGGTTCTTGTCGGGTTGTTTGACAAAGCGTCTCCCACTTGGGAGAAATGCTCATCACGTTTGGGGTAGGGGAGGAGAGATCCTCCTCAGGTGCATACTTGTGTCCATCTTTTGGGATGTTGAAAGCCTTGAGGGCATGTATCTGTGACTGTATGTTTGACTTGAGAGTCATATACAGATTTCTTACAAATTGTGATCACACTTGGTTGAGACCAAGAGAAATTTATATTAGTTCATTTATCTGTCAGGGTGACACTCTGGAGTCGAGTGTGTCCACTCTCCTGCCCCTTATGAAACTCACTGTAGTTGAGTTTCCATATTGTGTAAAATACCCACGGGTGTATGTGTGCTTTGGGATTGTTGTTGTTTCTGTTGTGAAGTGGAGTGTTTGAGTACCCCGGTGTGAGTATGGTCTCCCTAGCTCGGGGGTGACCCTCTTGCGGGTCTACGGTAGGGAGGAGAGCTAGACGAGTGGTCTTTTCTTCTTGTTGTCTTTGATACGCAGGTTTTTCTCTTGGAGCTTCTGGTTGGCTATTTATGAAGAAACAGTTCATCTTCTTGTCATGAGAATTAGGCCTGGTTCATTTCATAGAGATGAAGAGTGAACACCTCTCTTGTTATTGTTGTAAATTAATGATATTCTGGGAGTGAAGAAAATCACCTCCCTGATCTTGTTATTATTGGACTTTTATTGGTTGTCATAAGTTTTCAGTGGTATACTGTTTGGGAGGAGAAAGTTCATATCTGGGAAGTTGGTATTCATGATTGAGAAGCTGTAATATGAATGTGCTTAAATTTTAAGTTGATGTTTGCAAACTTTGTTCAATAGCAATTTTTGTGTTTCAAGTATTACTGAAAGGAACAAGTTCGTTTTGCAATTTAATCTGAGTTGTTTACATTTGAAAGTTTGGAATTGCTTCACTGAAATGCTAATTTTCTTTATAGTTCAATGTTACAATGGAAAAGACAGTTTTAAATATTGGAGCTATTCTCATGGATTCTGATAATTTAGAGGAAATCTAGCATGTAAATATATAATCTGTTTGTAAATTTACGAAGTCTTAAATGTTTATGAAAATGGAAATTTATACTTATAATAAGGGGATAGTCAGTTACCATTTCTATCGATTAAGTGAAATTGGGATATATATAGATATATATAGATATATAGATATATATATATATATATATATATATATATATATATATATATATATATATATATATATATATATATATCTAATTATTATGACCATTTCTTTATAACAGGGTGATTTGGAGAAAATGCATAGAGTAGTGAATTTGAGAAATTGTAGAAATTGGAATTATACAAATACATAAAAATAATTTATAAATATATATATAGTGATATATATATATTTTTCATTTTGAGTAATTATCATTTTATAAAATAATAGAGAAATTGAAAGTAATTATAATTGTTATATATCATTATAAAAAAAAAGGGGATATATATATATATATATATATATGTGAAATATATATATATGAAATATATATATATATATATATAAATATATTATCGTTGATATATATACATATATATATATTTATATATGAATATATATAAATATATATATATATATATACTTGTTAATATATTATTATTGATAATAATCAACGATTGGTGAAAGACTGTCAAAGTTTAAGCCGCGGATTAAAAGACAGTCGCGGTTAGAATAGGCGGTGGGGAGAAATCCCCACCGCAGACCCTCATTCAAATATATGAAGGTGTGGAGTGGGGCGGAGCCCCACCCACACCCCACGTCGTGGGAATGTGGGTGGGGCTCCGCCCCACTCCACATCCCCCCCCAATCCCTTATGCCTCCCGCGGCCTGCACAGGCCGCCGCTCTGCGGCCACCGTTGCTCCTGTCCGCCGCTCTGCGGCCACCGTTGATCCTGTCCGCCGCTCTGCGGCCACCGTTGATCCTGTCCGCCGCTCTGTCACTGCGGCCACCGCCGCCCATGGCCGCCGTCGGCTGTGGAATTTAATGCAATAAAATGTTAGGGCTTGGGCCCTAACATATGATTGGTTTAGTTAAATATAAATACAGTTTTTTATATAACTCTATATATAGGCATATATATATTCTATATATGTCTATGTATATAGCTATATATATGTAATATAAATATAATATATATATATGTATATATATATATATATCGATATATATAAATCGTGGTAAACCAATTTCGTCCTATGCATAGACATTAAAATAAATATATTATATATATATGTATATATATATATAGATATATATATATATATATATATATATATATATCATATCGATAGGGGTAAATCTATGAACCATTTTGTTGGACCCTCGTTTAAAATCGTTATAAACTATGTCTCATGGATATAGAGAAAAAAAAATATATAACAATTATATTCTCACAGTAGATGTTATTAAATGTTAAATGTTGAACACAACAACCAAAGAAGATATATTATCATGAACAGAGTTTTATAAAGTGGTGAACCACCTACATCTATTGACAACGTCATACGAGTCACAATCAGTGTATGAATCGTAATTAAGAGTAACAGTAACAACAGTAATTCTAAACAAGAGAAAATAAAATTATAATGTAAAAGAGAGTTTAGGAATATTCAGTGATACTCTGGAAAGAGTTTCTCGGAAGTTTCAACTATTAATGTACTAATAATCACCCGAAAAATGAAGAGGAAAATTACACAACTCCTTGCTCAAAAGAACACTGGAAATAAACTTAAGAAGCCACCACTGACAATCCATGTGGCCATATTAATCTCAACTGTAGCAAATGATCTCATATGTAAACCTGTAAGAGGTTCTGAAGAAGAAAAAAAAACTAACATTGGAAAACACAGAGGAGAAAATGCGCGACATTTCTCACACGGGATAAGAGAACTAAGTTGACGGACCCTTCTGCCAAATTTGCTTAGGAACAAGTTGACTAAGTATATACGAAGAGAAGGAACCTAAATCGGGGAAGATTAGGAGACCGAGTCCAGCGAAATAGTAAACCAGCCTTTGTGACCTAGATCATCCTAAAATTAGGTTTAATATCAACAATAGCTGCAGTAATAACCCTGATTGACGTAAATCATGAAGAAAGGTCAGGATGCACATAAAGAAAGCATAGAAAATGAAAGAGAGAGAGAGACCGAAATATAAACACACTAAATGAACTAAGAAATAGTTAAGGTAAGGGTGATAAAGATATAATCAAAATTAAGAACTTGTGAAAAGGGAAGAGAGGGCAACCAAACCGCCTTGTTGAAAATGCTAAGTCATAGGAGAAGTATGTTTCAGGAAACAAGAGAGGAGACAGACAACCGTGCCTAGCTGAAAAATGACTAAATAGGGAGATCACTAGCCGGTTTAGTCGGAACAAGGCGTCGTGGGAAGTGGATCCTCTATCAGCGAACCACGTGCGTAAATGAGTGCAGCGTAATTCCCACTAACGCCGTAAGGCATTATGCTACCGAACATTGCCGAGGGTTCGATTTAAGAACGTTGGTAATCTCACTCTTGCAATGACGTTAGCAGCGTTGTATAGACCCTCTTGTGGATCTATATGCTTCTGGATGCACGCAATTGTACTTGTATTCCGCCGAAGAGTGTAGCGTTTCGCCATGAGAGAACACTGTTGAGCATGTGTACGCATGCGAAGGGTTTTTTTAGGACAGTGTGAGAAAAGTTTTTCATATCTCGTGTCATAACCACATGACAGATGTGGCTATGACACGTGCGATGTGTGTTGTGACCACATGGAAAATGTGGGCATGACAGTACCTCACAGTGATTGTATGGCCTCGGGTTGCATGCCTGAAGTAATTTTTTTTTACCTTCACTGAAATAGGTCAAATTATATATTTTTCGAATGTCCGTTTTTGCCCAACAAGCTTCTTTAAAAAAAAAAATTTCGGATCTCTCCTAAAAAAAGTGTTAAAAACCTGTGAAATCAAATTGAAAATTCCACAAATTTTATATTAGATCAAGACCAATGGGTCACACCGAGTGTGCTAGAATGTGTATGAAGAAAATCGACTAAATCAAACTAATAAAATCAAAAGCCCAATAACATAAAGAGAACCGATCTAAATAAAAGTCATTACTAAAATCAATGAAACATGAAAGCTTTTACCGAGATTTGTATTGTTCGCTTTGGATGAATTTGGATTGCTCAATAGTGTTGTGAAACCATAGTTGCAAGAAGCAAGTAGATTGCTTAAAGTACTCAAAGATCAATGTCAAAAGATCATAAAGTTGCTGAATTGATGCGATGTATGTTCAAAGCGCTGTTAAATATGCTTGAGAATAAGTGATCAAAGAAGAGTTGTGAAGGAGATGATGGGGGTTTATATAGGTTTCAACAGAGATCGATCAACGGTCCAGATAATTTAGAGGAATTAATGGAGGAGAACAGTTGAGGAACGTGCAATGAATAAGAAAAAGACAAGTGTCACACAAAAGTTGTTTTATTTGAGTTAATCACTTTCTTTTCTAAAGATAAGACATGCTTTTCATAAATTAGAAAGCTTTTTTCTAATTTAAGAGAAATTGATAAAAACAAAGTTGAGTGAATAGATAACTCAACTTCAGATTTGCTTTCGCATGATTTGAGGGAAATTAAGTAATAAATTATTTAATTTTGTGTGCATGGAGAAGAAGACTTATTTTTAGAAGATTTGAAAGATATTTGAAGAATTTGAAGATAAGAAAGCAAATTAAATAAATAAATTTATTCAATTGTTGTGCATGATTTGGAAGAATAAATAAAATATTTGATTGTATTTTATTTTTGGAGATTGAGAGGATTTAAATAAATTTGATTTGATTTATTCAAATTTGGAAGAATGAATTTGATTTAATTAAATAATTGAGAATTATTTAATTGTTTGGATAAGAGGGAATTTGTGATGAATTAATTAAATAATGGGATGTATTTAATTAATGGAGACTTGGGATTTGGAAAGAGGATAATGATCAAATTAAATAATTAAAATTATTTAATTGTGGAAGAATAACAGATGAATTTAATTTAATTAATTAAATAAAGAGAATGTATTCAATTAATGTCGCAATTATGTGATTTAGAAGAATTTGATGAAATTAATTAAATAATTAGATTATTTAATTAATGTTGAAATGTAGGTGATTTGGAAGAATTGACGAAATGCAAGTGGTGCGACTACTTGGTCATTTTAGGGTGTCTACAATCTCCATAATCAAGTGGATATGAATTAGAGAAACCAGATGTTTTAGAAGTGGTGCAGCATGAAGATAGCTCAGATGAAGAGGATTAAGCTCTGGAAAGTGCTACCAAGACATCAAGGTATGTAAAACTTAATCATTCTGAAGATTAAATCATAGGAGATAAGAGTAAAGGAATCCTGACTAGAAGAAGAGCTCCAGAAGAACAAGTAAATTTTTGTTTGATTTCCAAGATTGAACCTCAAACTGTGAATGAAGCTTCCAATGATGAGAATTGGGTGAAGGCTGGTTAGTAAACAAATTTGTCACCATGAAATAACCTTTGAAATTGACTAGTTGCCCTTAGAGCGGTGACTAAATTATCCCAATAGTTGGAGAAGCTGTTATTGAATTATTAGCTTTCCTCTACATTTGAGAGGGGCAACTCCCTCATATGATGGGATTTTTATGGATTTTGTGTACTTTTAACTTGAAAGTACATAAAGGAGAAAATGTAAAACTAGAGGAAAATAACTAATAGAAATCCCAACAATAGACATACGAATATCAATTGAGATTTCACAATAGATATGACAAATTTCAAAGGGGTTTTAACAGAAAATATGTTTTAATGTGTAATGACAATGAAAGAGAGATGATAAACCTCAACATATGAAACAATATGTCACCTCAACACATTCAAATCAAGATACCAAGATATGAATGTTATTCATTACATCAAACACATAAAATACCAATGGTTTGCACAATCATATAGAAGGGTTATTGATTTAACATACGAGAAATCAGCAATGACAACACATGAATACATTTAGAAAATATGAATCAAAAGCATTCTTCATTATCTCCTTGAAATTATACAATTCCAAAAACTCTTCTATACACAGTGTCAAGCCGAAAAGTCTTCATACAATGTCTCTAGGTAGTTCTCAAAATTTTTCCCTCTGAAAAAGTCCCCTTACATTTGAAAAGGCCTTGTATTTATAGGCTTTCTCCCATAACTACTTTGTAACTACCCAATAACTACTTAGAATAACTAACCCTTTAAGTGTACCAACTTGAAATAACTAACTTTCTTTTCATAAAGATAGTTGCTTTGAGTAACTACTCAACTTTGGCACTTAGAATAACTACCTTGTGAGAAAGAGTTAGGATAAACCTAACTTTACAATACAAAGGGTGACTTAAATCACTTTCACAAAAAGGTAAGTAGGACTTGCAAATTTCAAGTTGTGGATTTGGCTAAGTTACTCTTCATCTTCATCTGCTCCATTCAGGCAGCCAAACTTCGTTAGATCTTGACAAATCTTCTAAATACCTGAATTTTAGGCTCCTATGTTTGCACATATAAAATATGGACTATGGAAATAACATGTCTCTACTGGAAATGCCATCATGATAGAGATAGATTGAATAATGCTACACATTTTCCCTACTTCGATACAATCATAGAATGCCATTGCCATCCACTTAAAGTTTGGAGAACCACACTATTTCTGAATTTTCATTGTACTTGGGCTACAAACCGTATCTTCATGTGGATTTAAATGAAATTGCTTGGGGATTCAACCAAACCTTGATATCGGTAGTAACTATAGTTACAAGAAGGAGATCTCTTTTTCATTCCATTAATTGGAGTACACATATCTAATGCAATTAACTCGTACCCATGTTGTTATGGTCTCAACAAGGCATAGTTCCTAAAGAGTTCCTGCTCCTAGAAATAAAAATTCCATCCTGGTGTAAGATCAATCTCCAAATTTCAACAAGAAAGGATGATACAATTTGTTTCTTGTAAAATCTCATCAAAGCATTGTAAATGCTCTATATTTGTAATCTTGGGAAAAATTCTAGGCTTGGTGATGATCCTTATGCTTAAAAAGGTGAGCACGAGCTTTACTAACACCTTGTATTTATAACACCTTAATCCACATAAAAGTAATCACACTTCCAATGAAAAGATAGTCTCCAACAAATATTATTATCATCTTTCTTCACTTTTAAAATATTACTTACATAATCCATGTCAAAACTATCACTTTTAATGTCATCTCCATAATCATCTTGTAATGCCAATTTTGATGTCTCTCTCTGGTTTTTATCATTTTCAAGCTTCTCATTTGTGCACAAGCTATGAGGATGCTAGGTTTTAGTGTTGGCTTCATAGAAGGATGAATAGATTTGCTTGAAAGTTTTAAAGCCTTTTTCAAGAATTTTATCTTGTGTGTATCCTGTATGCATTGCATTCCATTTGATTGCATTTCATTGAAGCATTCTATCAAATCTTTTATGCGCCTTGTCCATTCTTCATTGTTTTGCATGTATGTCAACAACTATAATATGAGGCAAAATCCCACTTTACTACAGGCTGAGGGGATGCTAGTATAGGTCATTACAGCTTTACTCCTATCAATTGCATTTGATTCAAAGTCATTAATATCTTTTCAACAAAACCATTTTGCGCATTTTCTTTTCCATCAAAGGCCATGAGGTGACATTTCTCATTTGAGATGTGCTCTTTGAAAACTTTTCCTATGCTTAGTCTATGCTTCTAGAAATCATAACTTGCTTTCAATTATAATTTGATAGACATTGATACCTTGGCTTCTTTACATATTGAGGGATCTATGTGAGTATTGATTTCCTTTCGTTCT
Organism: Cunninghamia lanceolata; assembly: GCA_027924645.1. NCBI lineage: Eukaryota > Viridiplantae > Streptophyta > Pinopsida > Cupressales > Cupressaceae > Cunninghamia > Cunninghamia lanceolata. The sequence continues at coordinate 2,312,866 of BSBN01001161.1, forward strand.
ACTCGTGCAAGTCTAACTTTTGGAGCCTCTACTCTACATATTCATAATATACATATCTGGTAGTTGTTTCTTTTTAATAAGATGTTTCCAATAAGTCTATTTTGTGCAAATAACTCCATCTTTAGATTCCATGTGGTAACCACTTTTCTGCATGCAAATTTTTACCTAAATATAAGCATCGTTTTAGAAGATTATGGAGAGGGGGGTTGGCATCTTTGGCTTTGCAACTATGAATACATTTTCTTGAAAGTTCTTAAAAGATTCACAAGAAAATCTGCTTCAGGAAGTTTGTTCTTGGGTAGTTATAATAACTACCTATTTATAATGTTCTACTCATCGGCTATTTTAGAGCATTTCATAACTTTCAGTGTTTTAAACAACTCTAAGAACTTGCTATTTTTGCTGATGGAGACTAGTGGCAAATTTTAGTGTAAGTGCAATTTGTATTAGTTGTGAAGGCCTGTTACATTTCTTTGAATGTTTCCATGGTCTTTTATCTGACAAATTGATCTTGCGAATATCCTTGTCACCATTATAGTCTATGAAACCACATTGCTTTGAGGTAAATTGTCAAACTATTCATATGCATTACCTTAAGAGTTTATGCACCCTCCTCAAAAAAATCATTTTATGTATCTCCTATGATCATTACATTACATGAGATAACATCTTATTAAGGCATCCCATCAAATAGTTGCTACACGTTATCCATGCATTCATATCCACATTTTGCATTTGGTGGTTTTCAAAACTTTTATAACTATAACTAATGAAATCATTAGTTTTTCATGCTTTGATGGATCTCTATAGGCTATGGGGACACTATCAAAGATTGTGAAATTTAGTTTTACACCCAAAAATTGTCATATGCTGCACTCTTAGCATTTCATGAGATGACATCAATGGTTGTCAAACAGTTCATATCCATTGTCTATGCTTCCAAACTTTGCATGATTATCTACCAGGGCTCTTGTAACCACTATATCTAACAAGAATATACTTTCAACTATGTTTTTTATTGATGTCCATACCCTATTCGAAAGCTCCCATTTTAGCATGGGCTAGGAGGATGTTGGTGAAGGCCGTGGAGCTCAGGTCTGCACCTGCCAAATGTATTTGCTTGAAAGTTTTATGCCCATTTTATGAATTTTATACACCATTGGAGTCTACCAAACCACATATATCTAAGGCATGCTGTCAAATTATTCATGTGATGTGTCTATGCTTCTACAAGTAGTATATATGTCTTCTGTGACACTTGCAACTACAATGTCTATCACCCATAGGAAGAGAGGATTCTTGCAAAGGTTATAGAATTAGGTTGTAAACATACGGATTACATTGAAAACCTTGAGACTCCATACAATAAAACCAGTGACACTAGTAGTTATAATAACTACCTCCTCCTTCACTCTTCGTCAAAATTTTGAGTGGTTCATAAAATCTTATGCCTGGGCAAAGACACTTTTAGAAGTGCTTATAATCTATGATGATAGAAGTTGTCTTCATCGGTAGTTTGAAATTATTACACAACCTCTTTAGTAGTCAATGAAGGTTTTAGAACCAATCCTTACACCCAATGAATGAAGAGATTGCCTTTTGAAAGTCTTTGCTAGCCATTTAAATAACCTTCAAAACCTTTTAAAAACATCCAACACAATGTATTTCAAATTTTTGAATGTGTTTTGTAACCCCTTTAAAGTACCCATATAGTACATACTTTAAACATTCACAAAATGTAGAAACAAGAAGCAACCCGTAACTCTTTACTTGTGTTTTCACATTTAAGTAGAAAGCACATGCTTTCACAACTTTATCACTTTTGGATTCTACACCTTTATAATTGTTTTTATCTTTATTAGGATTTGGAATGCAATATCAAACTCACAACTACTTTGAATAAATACTTGTGCTTTTCACCATGATTTCTCAAGCTTGTACCAATGATGACCTCATTAGACCCACTGTAAATCCATTTCACTCCAATCTCCATAACACTCCTATTTTAATCATTTCCGCAGATTGTCGACGAAAAATTTAAATTTTAAAATCTCCCAAACCATGAGGCGCATTGATCTTGAAACTTGCCAAAGTAGTCAAAATTGAGTCACGAACACCACGATAAAAGGATTTTGCACCATCTATCACCAATTTCAAGATTTAATTTTTTTCATAAAATACTGCAAACTAGGTAAGTGCATCTAAGAAACTAAGTGAAATAATGAGTGTCTCTACTCTAAAATGATGTTGTTATGCAAAGTTCAATATAAAGAAACAATGTGAACAAAGCAGAGTGTGACATCTTGACAATAAGATATCTAAATGACTCACACAGGAAAAATATGACACTGACATTTTTCAATCAAAAGGTGACATGGAGAAAAGAATTTAATGCATGTTTATTCATGCCATTTTGACATAAAAGTTTAAATTTTGAATTACAAAATTAGGGTCAACAGCTGGCTCCAACTGGGGACAAGGACTATAAAGGATGTAGGATGAACCTAGAATCTTTGGAAATGAACAGTGCCTTAAATTCATTGGGCAAATAGAGTCAGGATATAACAGGATGTTTCAGGAGAACAAGGAGACTCCAATGAGATAAAAAGACAAATGATAAATCCACACAGAGATAAGCAAACGACAAAAACCAAAGAAACCAAAACAAGACAGGCATAACAAAAACTCCTAATTAACCTATGTACATGGTAGGTGACTCCTACCTCAAACTGCTTCAAGATGATCATGTAAAACCATTGACAGGTTGAGAAAAATAGGCACCTATATGAAAAAGAGATGCGCAAGGATGAGGCACCTGTTGACTCAGTAGAACTTTCAAGATGATGAGAAAAATGAAATGCATGAAATGTGAGGACTCCTTGAATTGTACACCAAACAACCATTTTTCATCATAAACTTCTAAGTCTTTTTGAATCACATTGGTATTGTCCTATGTAGTGCTGATCATATCTTTTGGCATCATGTTAAGCATACCAATTTTCTCTATCTAGAGATCTTTTTGATAGCTTGAATCAAATAAAATGGAATCACGAACCAAACATCTTTCATGTGAACCAATAAGAAGTAAAGAAAACTTGATAGTCTGTGGCTGATCCTTCTTATGAATAATGCCCTCCTTTTTCATTGAATCATCTCCAGAACTATTCAAATGAGGAGATTTAGGCACAAGCTTGTTTCTAACTTCTGTTTGTGTAGATTCACACCGATTATTCTTATGATCTTTTTGCGCATTTGGAGTGGGAGTATTCAATACTTCATCTTGAGTAGTACTTTTGGCTCTAGTAGTTGATGGTTCTTCTTCAATAGATGATAAAAGAGAAAGGACAACATCTTCTTCATGAATAAAATCATCAATAGGAGCATTGAGATGCCAATCTATGATAGAAACCTCATGAGAGAGTTCTTGCAATGCTATTTCATCATGATTCTCCTCTTTCTAGGATTGCATGCATGTCAGAAGAACACTTTACAACTCATCTTCATCCTCTTTGTTTACACTTTGGTCCAAAATTTCTTCTACATTCCCTTGAACATTAACCATGTCATGGAAACCTTGGAAGATATAGTCGTCGAACCAGAGCAAGTTGTCACAAGAGGAGTGACATTCTTCAAAGAAACTAAGGACATGATATCATTTCGAAAGATTTCTTCTTCATTATTGTATATTTCCATACAATCTTCTTCTTCTGTCTCCATCACTTCTTCTTGGTCTTCCTTAAGTGGACATGCATGTTCTGATGAGTCTCTTTCAGACACTTCCTTCAATACAGGTTCATTTGTAGGAAAAATCTTTGCCTCTTCATTGCTGTCCTCATCAAGAAAATGATATATCTCAGAATAGTTTCTTTTATCTTCTATTGCAAGAATCTCTTCTAATAGGGAGTTTTGATCATGAGCAAGAAAATGAGTCTCTTTCCCATCTTTTTCTTCAATCTTCTGCAATGTTTGAAGCAAAGAAGGATGAACCTGATTAGTAGAAAGTTGCATGCCACCATAGAAACTCTTCAAAAACTCCACTTACTTAGGGTCATCAAGAACTTGATTTTGTTGAGCAGAGGATGCAGAAAAAGGATAATCTTCACCATCACTGTCAATGTCTAATTCGGGAAACTACAAGTTATGCATCTAGGTTCTTCGATACCAAACCATCTTTCAGGATTCTTCTTTCAAATAGAGTCACCAACTCCTTTGCTAGGGAGATACTTGTATATTCTTGAAGAATCAAAAGGCACTAACACTTCATCTTGTTTCCTAGCAGAGTCACCAAAAATCTATTGGTAAACATATTTGTCACTATGAAATAACTATTGAAAATGACCCATTGCCCTTAGAGCGGTGACTAAATTGTCCCAACTGTTGGAGAAGCTATTATTAAATTATTAAGTTTCCTCTGCGTTTGAGAGGGGCATCTCCCTCATATGATGGGATTTTTATGGTTTGTGTACTTTTAACCTGAAAGTACATAAAGGAGAAAATGCAAAACTAAAGGAAAATAACTAATAGAAATCCCAACAATAGACATATGAATATTAGCTGAGATTTCACAATGGATACGATAAATTTCAAAGGGGTTTTAATAGAAAATGTGTTTTAATGGGTAATGACAATGAAAGAGAGATGATAAACCTCAACATATGAAAAGATATGTCACCTCAACACATTCAAATCAAGATACCAAGATATGAATGTTATTCATTACATCAAACACATAAAATACCAATGGTTTGCAAAATCACATAGAAGGATTACCGATTTAACATACGTGAAATCAGCAATGACAACACATGAATACATTTAGAACATACGAACCAAAAGTATTCTTCATTATCTCCTTGAAATTATATAATTCCAAAAACTCTTCTATACACAGTGTCAAGCCAGAAAGTCTTCATACAATGTCTCTGAGTAGTTCTCAAAGTTTTTCCCTTTAAAAAAGTCCCCTTACATTTGAAAAGGCTTTGTATTTATAGGCTTTCTCCCATAACTACCTTGTAACTACCCAGTAATTACTTAGAATAACTAACTCTTTAAGTGTACCAACTTGAAATAACTTTCTTTTCATAAAGATAGTTACTTATAGTAACTACTGAACTTTGGCACTTAGAATAACTACCTTGTGAGAAAGAGTTAGGATAAACCTAACTTTACAATACAAAGGGTGACTTAACTCACTTTCACAAAAAGGTAAGTAGGACTTGCAAATTTCAAGTTCTAGATTTGGCTAAGTTACTCTTCATCTTCATCTGCTCCATTCAGGAAGCTAAACTTTGCCAGATCTTGAAAAATCTTCTAAATACCTGAATCTTAGGCTCTTGTGTTTGCGCGTATAAAATATGGACTATGGAAATAGAATGTCTCTACTAGAAATTCCATCATGATAGATGTAGATTGAATAATCATGCACATTTTCCCAGCTTTGATACAATCATAAAATGTCATTGCCATCCAATTAAAGTTTGGAGAACCACTCTATTTCTGAATTTTCATTGTACTTGGGCTGAAAACTGTATCTTCATGTGGATATAAATGAAATTGCTTGCAACTTTCAACCAAACCTTGATATTAGTAGTAACTATAGTTACAACAAGGCGATCTCTTTTTCATTCCATCAATTGGAGTACACATATCTAATGCAATTAACTCGTATCCATGTTGTTGTGGTCTCAACAAGGCATAGTTCCTAAAGAATTCTTGCTCTTGGAAATAAAAATTCCATCCCAGTCTAAGATCAATCTCCAAGTTTCAATGAGAAAGGATGATACCATTTGTTTCATGTAAAATCTCATCAAAGTGTTGTAAATGCTTTAGATTTTTAATCTTGGGGAAAATTCTAGGACTGGTGATGATCCTCATGCTTAAAAAGGTGAGGACTGTCAAACTATGCATATGCATTCGCTTAAGAGTTTCTGCGGCCTCCTCAACAAAGTCATTTTATGTATCTCCTACGATCGTTGCATTACATGAGATAACATCTTATTAAGGCATCCTGTAAAATAGTTGCTACACGTTATCCATACATCCATATCCACATTTTGCATTTGGTGGTTTTCAAAACTTTTATAACTATAACTAATGAAATCATTAGTTTTTCATGCTTTGATGGATCTCCATAGGCTATGGGGACACTATCAAAGATTGTGAAATCTAGTTTTATGCCTAAAAATTGTCATATGTTGCACTCTTAGCTTTTCATGAGATGACATCAATGGCTGTCAAATAGGTCATATCCATTGTCTATGCTTCCAAACTTTGCACAATTATCTACCAGGGCTCTTGTAATCACTACATCTAACAAGAATCTACTTTCAACTATGTTTTTATTGATGTCCATGCCCTATACAAAAGCTCCCATTTTAGCATAGGCTGGGAGGATGTTGGTGAAGGTTGTGGAGCTCAGACCTACACCTGCCAAATGCATTCACTTGAAAGTTTTTATGCCCATTTTATGAATTTGATACACCATTGGATTCTACCAAACCACATATATCTAAGGCATGCTGTGAAACTATTCATGTGATGCGTCTGTGCTTCTACAAGTAGTATATATATCTTCTGCGACACTTGCAACTACAACATCCATCGCCCATAGGAAGAGAGGATTCTTGCAAAGGTTATATAATTAGGTTCTAAACATATGGATTGCATTGAAAACCTAGAGACTCCATGCAACAAAACTAGTGACACTGGTAGTTATAATAAGTACCTCCTCCTTCACTCTTCATCAAAATTTTGAGTGGTTCATAAAACCTTATGCCTGGCTAAAGACACTTTTGGAAGTGCTTATAATCTGTGATGATAGAAGTTATCTTCATTGATAGTTTGAAAGTTTTACACATCCTCTTCAGTAGCTGGTGAAGGTTTTTGAACCAATCCTTCCACCCGATGAATGAAGAGATTGCCTTTTGAAAGGCTTTTCTAGCCATTTAAATAACCTTCAAATCCTTTTAAAAAACATCCAACACAATGTATTTCAGATTTTTGAATGTGTTTTGTAACCTCTTTAAAGTACCCATACAGTACATACTTTAAACATTTGGCAAAGCATGGAAACAAGAAGCAGCCCACAACTTTTTACTTTTGTTTTGACATTTAAGTAGAAAACACATGCTTTCACAACTTTACCACTTTCGGATTCTACACCTTTATAATTGTTTTTATGTTTATCAGGATTTGGAATGCAATCTCAAACTCAACTACTCTGAATAAACACTCATGCTTTTCACCATCACTTCTCAAGGTTATACCAATGATGACCTCACGAGACCCACTATAAATCCATTTCGCTCCAATCTCCATAACATTCCTATTTTAATCATTTCCATATATTGTCGATAGAAAATTGAAAGTGTAAAATATCCCAAACCATGAGACACATTAATCTTGAAACTTGCCAAAGTAGGCGAAATTGAATCATGAACACCACCATAAAAGGTTTTTTTCACCATCTATCACCAATTTCAAGTTTTAATTGTTTTCATAAAATGCCGCAAACTGGGTAAGTGCATCTGAGGAACTAAGTGAAATAATGAGTGTCTCTACTCCAAAATGATGTTGTTATGCAATGTTCAATATAGGGAAACAATATGAACAAAGTAGAGTGTGACATCTCAACAATAAGCTATCTGCATGACTCACACGGGAAAAATACGACACTGACATTTTGCAATCAAAAGGTGACATGGAGAAAAGAATTTAATGCATGTTTAGGCATGCCATTTCGACACAAAAGTTTAAATTTTGAATTACAAATTTAGGGTCAACAAGGCTATGAAAGAAAAATTGATACAGATAGAGAAGAATTAGACCTGGGATCTTGTTCCCAGACCAGTAGATAAAAATGTAATTGGTACCAAGTGGGTTTTCATAAACAAGATGAATGAGAATGGTGAAGTAGTAAAAAACAAAGTAAGGTTGGTATGCAAAGGATACTCTCAAGTTGAAGGAATAGATTTTGAGGAAACATTTGCATCAGTGGCAAGGATTGAAGCTATAAGAATGTTTCTGGCATTTGCAACCTACAAAGATTTTTAAGTATATTAAATGGATGTAAAGTCTACATTTTTGAATGGAGAGTTGGAAGAAGAAGTATATATTGAGCAACCGAAAGGATTTTAGTCATGAGATTAGCATGACATGGTATGTAGATTGAAGAAAGCTTTGTATGGATTAAAACAAGCCCCCAGGGCATGGTATGCAAGGTTGGACAGGTGTCTGATATAGATTAGGTTCAGTAAATGTACTAAAGACAACAATCTCTACTTCAAGATTAGTGATGAACAAATCCTAATTGTAGAAGTCTTTATTGATGACATTATCTTTGAAAGAAATGAAGGTATGTAAACAATTTTTGCCAGAGAAATGCAAAGTAAATTTGAAATGTCCATGTTCGGTGAGATGAATATATTTTTGCGTCTACAAATAAATCAATTAGATAAATGTATCTTCATTTCTCAGTCTAAGTATGTAAAAGAGATGCTAAATAACTTTGGGATGGAAGATTCTAAACCGGTAAATACTCCCATGATAATTGGTTGTATGCTGAGAAAAAATGATGATTCAACTATGGCAGACTAGAAAATGTGTAGATCTATGATTGGAGGACTACTCTATTTGACTCAAACTAGACCTGACATAATGCATGCAGTTTGTCTTGTGGCAATATTTCAAGCAGAGCCCAAAGAGTCACATATGATGGCAATCAAGAGAATTCTGAGATATTTGAAAGGCACAATAGATTATGGTTTGTGGTATCCAAAGGACAATGATTTCACTCTCAATACATACACTGATACAGATTGGGCTAGAGATATGGATGATAGGAAAAGTACAAGTGGAGGTGCATTATTTTTGGGAAAAAGGTTGGTATCTTGTTTGAGCAAGAAACAAGATTCAATATCCCTATCTACTGCAGAAGCATAATACATTGCAGTAGCATGTAGTTGTACTAAAGTATTATGGATGAAGCAGACTTTAAAAGACATTAATGTTATGTATGAAGATCCAATTGCAATCTTTTGTGACAATACAAGTTCCATAAACATATCAAAGAATCTAGTAATGCATTCAAGGACAAATCACATATCCATAATATGCCACTTTCTAAGAGAAAAGGTGACAGAGAGTGAAGTCAAGTTGGAGTATGTATCTACAAAAGATTAGATTGCAGACATTTTTGGTGTAGGAGCACCTTCTCTATGGTGCAGAAGTCATGTTTTGTTTTATTTTTCAATAAGGCTTCTTAAGCCACATCATGTTTGTAATAAGTTTTTTTATGTCAATTTGGTCACTAGACCTATGTAGACCATGTTTGGTCAAGTTTGATGTAATCACACAAGGAAAACATGTAGTTTTCTTCTGAGAGGAGAAACCAACAGCTAACTAACTTTCAAATCAGTTTGTATGGTTGGGAGGAATGTGAACTGATGTCTCAAGCCTTTTTATAGGCGAGAATCAGGATGTAATGACAGAGGAGTGAAGCATGCATAAATGAAGATCTAGATTTTTGGGGGTGTTGAAACATTGTCTTTTTCTGAGTAATTTTCTGTAGCAGTCTTTCTGTATGGTCTATACGGTTAGTTGATCTGAAACTGATTGGAGATTTTCAAGCATTGAAGTAGTTTTCATTGGAAGTAGCCCGGTGTCTAGAAGTGTTGTAGTTTGTGACTTTTTGTTCTTTTTGTAGAGACTATTCCAAAAACCTAGAAACTAGGATTTGGTGAACAAATGGACTGTTATTCCTCTGTCCACTGAAAGAAAGATTCTCATGTTAAGTGTGATGGAGGAATACAATGTACATTTTGTGTTTTCTATTGTTTTGGGTCAACACCCAGGGATCCAAGGTGTTTGGGCTTGAGTTGACTAGACATCTCGATGTGACTAGTCACAGAAACAATAGGAAAAGTGTTGTTATGGAGTGGCCAAATTGATGGGTGATCAAGTGTTTATAGAGGGTTGTAGACCCTTCTATGTTGTTGAGTCTTTGTTTCTGTATATGTGTTTAAGTGTCTGTGAGTCGCAAAACTACAAAGGAGTCATCGGTGTAACATAGCCTTTAGAGAAACCTTTAGAAGATACACCGATCAACAGTGTTAGGCCAATCAAAAGTGCATCTATGGAGAATGAATGAAGTCTCACTGAAGGACATATATTGGCATATTAGGACCATAGGAAAGGGATTCGCTAATGAATGAAGTCTCATTGAAGTGTTGAGAGAAGCTGAGCGAAGTTGAAGGTATCGGCACATCGGCCTAAGGTCGCAAGGGCTTGCTGAAGGCAACTTAACGTATCAGCGTATTAGGTGAAGCACTTAAGCATTCTCTAATGTTTGAAGTTTGGAAGATGGAGTCACAACTAACCGCCATGGTTAAGGTGAGTGGGAATGTAACCACCATCAGGTATCAGCAGGAGGTTTGAAGATGCTGCCGATAGGAGAAGTCTCTCCGAAGACAAGGAAGTCAGGCTGTCGGGGAGAGTTGGGAGATTTGGCTGAGAAGTTACAAGGTGGCCGACGGGATATGTTTGGCCAACAAGAGTGGGTCACCAAGACATAGGTCACACTCATGCCGATCACAAGTTTGTTGATCAATTGTTACCTATTTCCACTGTGCTCTCTGTATCATATTGGTATCAGAGCCAATATTTGAATTGGAGTAGTATATGTCAGATAAGGAGAAAGAAATTAAACCTAGCACAATGCCTCCCAAGTCTATGAGCCAGGGAGCCATCAAGAAGATGGTAGAGGAGATGCTGGAAGCAAGGTTGATAGAAGAGAGGTCCAAGGGTAAGAGTAAAGAGGATGGAAGTGCTTCTGATACAAAAGAAGAAGAAGAGGCAGAGGAGAGCCCTCAAGAATAAGGTATGTCTGCAAACCAAAAGGCATTCTTGAATGCACTCAAAGGTGCTTAGGGAGATAGTGGTGACCCAAAGATGGATGTTCCTACATTCAATGGGAAACTAGATGGAGATGCCCTCATGGATTGGATTGAAGCCATGTGTAATTATTTTGACTTCAAGGAGTATAATGAAAGCAAGAAAGTCAAGTTTTCTAAGACAAGATTGAGAGGTTCTACCTTATTTTGGTGGAACTATATGTAATGTGAAAGAGAGAAAGTTGGAAAGAGCCCTATCACCAAATGGAGTAGAATTGTGGCCATGCTAAGAGACAAGTTCATGCCATCTGATTATGAGTTGTAGACCATCAAAAAGTGTAATCATTTTAGACAAAACGATATGGATGTGGCTACATATACTGAAGCATTTCATAGATTGAGCATGAGAGCCAATCACAAGGAGGAGAAAGAGATGGTGGGCAGATATCTTGATGGTTTGAGGTATAACATACAAGATGAATTTGGTATTGTGGTTCCTAAAACATTGGATGAGTGTTTTCAATTAGCCTCTAGGGTAGAGGAGAAATTGAAAAGAAAGAGTGATCAAAATACCAGAGGAAGAGGTGGCATAAATAATAGGGGAAGAGGCGGTTTTGGTAGAGGACAGTCATGTAGGAATGACAACCCAAGTCAACAAGAGCCTCATTCTAATGTAGATCATAGAGGTGGTGGTTTTAGAGGTTGGAGAAGATCAAATGGCAGAGGTAGAGGTGGTGGTGCAGGCAGAGGACCTAGAGTTTTTATTGGTAGATGCTATGGTTGCAATCAAGTAGGCCATACTGCAAGAAAATGCCCTGAGAAGGCAACTAGTTCCCATGATGGTGGAAGAAAGAATCCGTTGATGAGAGATGATGATTGCCAAAGTGTGAATTCACCCATTGGTAGTGATGCACTAGTTTTTGAAGGAGAGAACATGATGATCAAGAGAACCTTGATGAAGATGCCGTTGAAGTAAGAGCCCCCACAAAGGAAGACTCTCTTCATAACCCAAGGTAAAGCATATGGTAAGCTTTGTAAAATCATTGTTGATTTAGGTTCTACTAAGAATGTAGTGTCTACTAAAATGGTAGAGAAGTGTAAGTTGAAAATGCTGCCCCATGTTAATCCTCATAAGATCTCTTGGTTGAATAAGAATCAAAATTACATGGTAGAAGAACAAACTTGGGTTGAGTTTGAGATAGGTGATTATAAGGACAAGATACTATGTGAGATTATTCCTATGGATGCTTATCACCTTCTTCTTGGACATCCATGGCAGTATGATGTGAAGGCAGAACATGATGGTGAGAAGAACACATACCTCATCACCAAGAATGGAAGGAAGTTTAAGATGGATCCTATGCAAGAGTAGATTGGAGAGAAGAGTAATGACACCAATGTCATGATGGTTAGTGGCAAAGATTTCTTACACCTCATGAAGAAGAAGGATACCCAAGGGTATGCCTTGATAATGAAGCCTAAAGATGAATCAGGTTAGCAAGACAAAAAGCAGAAAGAGATTCCATTAGAAGTGCAACAATTGTTGGATAAGTACCAAGATCTTGTGGTAGAGGATACTCATAACTCCTTACCATCCATGAGAGATATAAGTCATCAAATTGACTTGATTCCAAGTGCCACATTGCCCAATAAGGCTACCTACAAATTGACACCACAACAAAATGAAGAGGTGAGTAGAAAAATTCAAGAACTCTTAGACAAATGATTGATTAGAAAGAGTCTTAGTCCATGTGTAGTCCCTAGTGTACTTGCTCCAAAAAAAGATGGGAAGTGGAGACTATGTACGGATTCAAGGGCCATAAATAAGATCACAATAAGGTATAGATTCCCTATGCCAAGGATTGATGATCTTTTGGACTATCTTGGAGGGTCATGTTACTATTTAAAGATTGATTTGAAATCTGGGTATCATCAGATTAGAATTAGGCAGGGAGATGAATGGAAGACTGCCTTCAAGACAAATGAAGGTCTCTATGAGTGGCTTGTCATGCCATTTAACCTTAGCAATGCCCCAAGCACATTCATGCATTTGATGAATGAGGTACTTGTTGAATTCATTGGCAAATTTGTAATTGTTTATCTTGATGACATACTTGTTTTCAGCAGGACAAAAGAAGAACATGTGAAGCATCTTGGACAGGTGATGAATAAGTTACATGAGAATAAGTTGATGATCAACTTGGATAAGTGTGAGTTCATGAAAACTGAACTTGTGTACCTAGGATTTGTGATTTCTAATGGTTGTTTGAAGAGGATTTAGTCACATAAGTGCTCCTATTCTTAACACCATCAAGGGTGGCATAAAGTGCAAATTCTAGTGGACAAAGCAAGTAGATGATAGCTTTGAATTGTTGAAAAAGAAAGTGGCTGAATTACCTACATTGGTGGTCCTGAATTTTGATAAAGTTTTTGTAGTGGAATGTGATGCAAGTTAGCAAGCAATAGGTTTTGTTCTCAGTCAAGATGGGCATCTAGTGGCCTTTTTCTCAGAGAAGTTTAATGAGGCTAAACAAAGGTATTCTACCTATGACCTAGAGCTTTATGCAATGGTGCAAGCTCTTAAAAAGTGGAGACACTATTTGCTGCCCAAAGAGTTCATTGTTTTTATGGATAACCATGCTCTTAGTTTTCTAAATAGTTAGGAAAAGTTGAATCATAGACATGTTAAGTGGATGGAACAATTGCAGCCCTATACCTTCACTATTCAGCATATAAAGGGTGTTGCCAACAAAGTGGCCGATGCTTTAAGTAGAAGGATGTTGGTCATAAAGGAAGTGCAGATGGAAAGAATGGGGATAGACTATTTAAAGGAGTTATACAAGGAGGATGCAGATTTCAAGGCTACTTATGAAGTTTGTGCTAGTTTGGCTAACACTTTTCATGGTGAATATTCATATTTTGTGTTGCAGGAAGGTCTCCTATTCAAAGGTAGTTTGCTATGTGTTCCTAAATGTTCAATGAGGGATAACATCATCAAAGAGAAGCACAATGGAACATTAGGAGGACATTTTGGGTTGGACAAGACTTTGGAACAAGTCACCAGATTCTACTATTGGCCAAAAGTACAATCGGATGTCAGGAGATATGTTGCAAGTTGTACCATATGTCAGAAGGCCAAAGGTATGTCTTCCAATGCTGGTTTGTACCAACCCCTTCCTATTCCCAACAGGTCATGGGAGAGCATTAGTATGGATTTTTTACTTGGTCTTCCTAAGATAGAAAGGGGTGTGGACAGTGTTTTTGTCATTGTGGACATATTTAGTAAGATGGCTCATTTTGTGCCATGCAAATGCACAAATGATACATCTCACATTGCTGGTCTCTTTTTCAAAGAAGTGGTTAGAATCCATGGTTTGCCCCTTTCAATTGTCACTGATAGAGACTCCAAGTTTGTTGGACATTTTTGGAGGACCTTATGGAGAAAATTGGGAACAAAATTGTCTTTCTCATTAGCCTACCATCCCCAAACTAATGGTCAGACTGAGGTTGTTAATAGGTCCCTAGGAAACCTTCTAAGATGCCTTACCAAACATCATGGGTTGGCATGGGACTTGGTGATTAGTCAAGCTGAGTATGCTTATAATGATTCAATGAATAGAAGTACTAGGAAGAGTCCATTTAAAATTGCTTATGGTTTCCATCCAAGAGGACCACTTGAACTCAAAGACCTACAAGGCTGGGATAAGAGGAGTGCTCTAGGAGAATATTTTGCTGCCACCATGAAGGCAGTTCATGATCAAGTCAAATTTCAATTGGAAAAGACAGTCTCCAAATACAAGGATAGGGCAGATCTCAAAAGGAGAGATGTACAATTCAAGGTGGGAGATTTGGTGATGGCCTATCTAAGGAAGGAAAGGCTGGCTAAAGGATAGCCAACCAAACTTTTGATAAAGAAAATAGGACCATGAAAGGTAGTGCATAAGTTTGGTCCAAATGCTCATGAAATTGAATTACCATCCGGTCTTGGTATTTCTCCCATATTAAATGTTTTAGACCTATTTCCATTCAGACTTCCATTGAATGTTGAAGATGGATCAAATGTTGTGATTGAAGATGAAGATTGGGTCAGAGATCTACCCCCAAGTAAGCCTTTATAGTCGGAATGTATCTTAGATTCCAAGATTATCAAAAAGACAAGGAAGGGCATGTACAAGGAGTACTTGGTCAAGTGGCAAGATCTTCCTGATTCAGAAGCTACCTGGATGAGTGAGGTAAACATTTTGAAGCATGGGAAGACACTCCAATAGTTGGCAACTCAAGGGACTTGAGTTTTTCCTACAAGGGGAGTATGGTGCAAGAGCACCTTCTCTATGGTGTAGGAGTCATGTTTTATTTTGTTTTTCAATAAGGCTTCTTAAGCCACATCATGTTTGTAATAAGGTTTTTGATGTCAATTTGGTCACTAGACCTATGTAGACCATGTTTGGTCAAGTTTGATGTAATCACACAAGGAAAACATGTAGTTTTCTTGTGAGAGGAGAAACCAATGGCTAACTGAATTTCAAATTAGTTTGTATGGTTGGGAGGAATGTGAACTGATGTCTCAAGCCTTTTTATAGGCGAGAATTAGGATGTAATGACAGAGGAGTGAAGCATGCATAAATGAAGATCTAGATTTTTGGCAGTGTTGAAACATTGTCTTTTTCTGAGTAATTTTTTGTAGCAGTCTTTTTGTATGGTCTATACTATTAGTTGATCATCTAAAATTGATTGGAGATGTTTAGGCATTGAAGTAGTTTTCATTGGAAGTAGGATTTGGTGAACAAATGGACTGTTATTCCTCTGTCCATTGAAAGAAAGATTATCATGTTTAGTGTGATGGAGGAATATAGTGTACATTTTGTGTTTTCTGTTGTTTTGGGTCAACACCCAGGGATCCAAGGTGTTTGGGCTTGAGTTAACTAGGCATCTCTATGTGACTAGTTGCAGAAACAATAGGAAAAGTGTTGTTGTGGAGTGGCCAAATTGATGGGTGATCAAGTGTTTATAGAGGGTTGTAGACCCTTCCGTGTTGTCAAGTCTTTGTTTCTGTATATGTTTTTAAGTGTCTGTGAGTTTTAGTACTATAGAGGAGTCATTAGCATAACATAGCCTTCGGAGAAACCTTTGGAAGATACACCAATCAATGGTGTTAGGTAGATCGAAAGTGCATCGGTGGAGAATGAATGAAGTCTCACCAAAGGACATATATCGGTGTATCAAGAACATAGGCAAGGGATTCATCGATGAATGAAGTCTCAGTGAAGTGTCGGTAGAAGTCAGGCAAAGTTGAAGGTATCGGCGCATTAGCCTAAGGTCGCAAAGGCTTGCCAATGAGAATGGTCTTGCCGAAGGCAACTTAACATATCGACATATTGGGTGAAGCACTTAATCATTCACAGATGATTGAAGTCTGGAAGATGGAGTCACAACTAACCACCACGATTAAGGCGAGTTGGAACATAACCACCATTAGGTATCGACAGGAGGTTTGAAGACGCCGTCGATAGGAGAAGTCTCTCTGAAGACAAGGAAGTCAAGCTGTCAGGGAGAGTTGGGAGATCAGGCTGAGAAGTTACAAGGTGACTAATGGGATATGTTTGGCTGACAAGAGTAGGTCACCAAGACATAGGTCACACTCACGCTAATAACAAGTTTGTTGATCAATTGTTACCCATTTCCACTATATGCTCTGCATCAATTTTCACCAAACCTCTACCTAAGGATACTTTTGAGTATCTCAGAGAAACATTAGGGGTTATTACCCCTCCTACTCTAAACTAAGATGCACAAGGGTGCATCAGTCCAATGTGTGCATTTAGATTTGCATTAATGCTTTTAGGGCTGCTTCTCAGAGGGAGTAGTCAGAGAGTTTAGAAGAGAAATGGAATCAGAGCAGAAGAATGCAAGTATGTGTCCTTTACCATTGATGTCAAAGGGGGAGAGAAGTCATGTGAAAAACTCAAAAGTAAAGAGTGAAAATAGATAGGGGGAGAATCAGAAGGGAAGAATGTAGATGTGTAAAGAGATAGAGGGAGAATCATGTCTTGATGGTTGTTGCAGTTTTTCACATCATATGTTGCCATCAATGACAAAGGGGGAGATTGTTGCAAGTATGTGCCTAATCAATGTTGTTATTGATGTCAACATATCTTTGTTGTCATTGGTGTCAACTATGTTCTATTCTATTACTTGTTTAGAAGCTTTGTATGTTGAGGATATTGAGAAAATTGGCCTCTTCAAAAGAATCAAGCAAGTTATAGTGAAGTGCAGTATTGACAGAGAGTTGTATGCTGAAGAACAATATGGTAGATTGCTCCACATTTCCTTCTTCTTATAGATCTTAGTTTTTGGATTGGAAGTTATTTAAAGGGATGTATGCAGATACTAAATCCTAAGTTTGAGCCTCCGGTGTGAAGTTGTGAGAAAGTTGCATTCACCAGAGTAAAGCCTGCTCCTTCTGATTATTCTCTTGTGATAGGGAGAAAGTATTATACTCCACATTCCTCCACAATAAAGTATTTTTCTCTATAGTTCTAGAGGGAAGTCTAGGATGATGATAAGTGCCTACAAATGCAATGGTTCATGTTTTGGTGGTTCACAAGCTATCTTTCTTTTATGACAGTTGAAGATAGTGAAGTTCATGTGTTTCGTTGAGAAGATTCCTATGGATAAAGTGGTTAAGGTTCATGTAGTTGCTCTTGATGATTATAACATGTTTGTGGATGTCTCCTAATCATGTTCCTATCTTGACATTGGTCCATGTTAAGGAATTGAGATAGTGTTTGAGGATTGTTCCCTGATAGTGTAACATGTAACCAGTCTTAGCTGACTTGGTTAATTCTAGTTATTGCAAAGATTCCTTGAAGATTGTGGAAGTGTGTTGTGGCATGGAAGATCATGTTTGAGTCCCGGCTAAGGTTTGGTGTGATCCACATACATCTTTACTTCATTTCCTTTGCATAATATTGTAATAGGTTAGGAGCTATTTTGTGACCTTGGAGATTGTTCCAATGGTTGATGATTGTAATGCTGACCTTGATGATCATTCCAAGGTTGATGAAGTGTATAAATACTTGTAGTTGGGTCATGGAAAAGATGTCCTTGTGTGAAGATGTGAAGCTAAGGAAAGAAGTGGAAAGGCAAAGCAACGCAAAGTAGAGGATCGATTGTACTTCAATGTATCATTCTCAGACATGAAGAAAATGTTGATCATGGTAGTGAACCTGGTAGTGACCTGCCAGTAGGGTTTAACTGCCCTCAGGGTTTAACAACCCTTATTGTAATCTTTCTAGGTTTTAGGTTGTGGTAGTAAGCATACTAAACCTAGGTATACTTCATGGTAATGAGTCAGTATGTTCTAGGCTCATGGGGTGACCAAGCCTGAACATCATTTTTTAAAGATTACAATATATCTTGAGAGCTAATCCTTTTCATGGTTTTTCCCCGGCTTGGGGTTTTCCATGTAAAAATCTGGTGTCTCTTGTGTATAATGTTGCATCTATGTTTAAGTTTCTGATTTCATGCATTCATTGTTAAATCATAATATATGTGGATAAGTTATTGATGTTTAAATGAAGAAGTGTTCAAGTTTTTGTGACAACTGATTCACCCCCTGTCTCAGTTGTCTAGTGCATTTCAACACATTATACCTTCCATTCATTCTAGATCTACATTGGTTATTCTTATGTCCAAATCTATTACATGTAAAGCAGTTGCCATTGAAAGATTGAGCATTCCTTCCATTGTTATAGCCATTCCTTATCTGACTTCTATATTCACTAGCTCTATGATCAACTCTCTTGCATGTAAAGCACTGACCAGAGAAAGATGGAACATTTTGATTCATTCTGCTCCTACATTGAGTAGCCTTATGACCGAACTTATTGCATGAATAACAATAACCATTGAAAGATGGCTACCTTTGAGCATTTGGTTGCCTGACTGGTGGTCTTCTATGTCCATTACATTGATTCCAAATCTGCTTGCCTTTGTCCTTCTTGTTCTTAGCATTCATAGCTTGACTTGATTTGGAACTTTCACCTTTCTCAAATCCCAAGCCTTCTTTGTCATCAGGGCTCTTCTGACTAGTAATCATCTCGTAAAATTTTGAAGAACTTATCTTGATCTTTTCTTCATAGCTCTTTACCTTCTCCAAATCTGACTTCAAGTTCACAACTTCTTTTTCAATCTTTGCACATTCTTCAAATTTACCTTTCACCATTAGATTTAGATATTCTTTAGCTTTTACCTTTTCTTCAACTTGTACTTTCAAACCATTCAAGGTTTCATTTTCTAATCTCAATTGTTCACTAATCTCCTTATACTTTTCTTTAAACTTCTTTACTTTCTCCCTTAGCTTCCTGATGCACTCATCTGCTTCCTTGACACTTTCCATTAGATCTTGATTTTCCTCTTTAGTCCTTTCAAGGTCTTCAAGAGCAAAATTGAGTTCTTCATTATTGATAAACATGCACTCTTCTTCTACAATTCCAATTTCTTGAATTTCTTCTGGAGGAGTAGGATACCTTCTAGTTATTATGTGTTCAATCTCCAAGATCTTCCTCAAGCTGTTAGACTTCTTCCAAGGAACCTTGCTTTGATACCAATTGTTGAACACCTGGAATAATGAGAGGGAGGGTGAATCAATATTCTATTAAACCATTAATGCATTTTCCACATTCAATAACAGTAAATCCAATCAAGCATAGAAAGTACAACCACAAATCATAGCACATGAACATTAGGATTTTTACGTGGAAAACCTAAAAAGGGAAAAACCATGATGAGTGTTAGCTCACAATATATTATAATATCAACAATTTACAACAAGCCTCACTAATGGAGGCTCACTACCTTAGGGCTCACTACCCAATGACTCACTGTCCAAAGAAATGATCACTGCAATAGGCTCACTACCAAAAGGGTTCACTGTCAGAAGGGGCTAACTGCCAAAAATGAAAGAAGATAGAATAAAGAGAAGGGGTGGCTCACTATGAAGAATGAACTATTACAATTGCATCTATAAATGAATAGAATATAGTTCCAATGAAACTCAAAATAATGTCTCAAAACTCTTCATCCTAAACCGCTCTATCACACTGCTTTGTTTTGCATAAAACTTAGATCTCTCTTCTCAAGCACTTGTCACACTTACAAGATAAAAAATTCTTGCATGTCACATATTCACACTCATCTACTTTTCAAACACCAAAATGAATCTCATATATATATCTGCAACACATACCATCTTCAAAATAAGTCAGCTTGCAAGGATGAAACATGTAGTTATGCAATGTGTAGCTTGTCAGCCTTAATGTATTCACCAAAAGACTTTGCAGATCAAACCAACACATGGGATACATTATTTTATGTCTGCACTAACCATAGAACCACTCAGGATATGATTCTAATCAATAGATTCTTCCATACAAGGATTACAGTATTAGGTCAGCTTCACAAAATGACTAGCACATGCTCAGACCAACTATCAGAGCACAACTTGTAGTGCAAACCACAAAGCTTGCTCAAAATCACAACCAAGAGTCCTTAAGTATCCCAAAACCTAACTTCATAACTATAGAACAAAATATTAGTATGTGGTAAGATGCGGAGTACTAGAATTTAGACTCTATCACTATCAAACACTGTCAATACCTATAGCGATACTTAAGTACTCTTAACTGCCTTACCAGAGGACTTTGAAAACTTTGGAATTAGAGACTTCAATCATGTGTTTACAACACCTTAAAATTGCAAGAAGAAATATTCATTACCAGAGAAATGAGGACCAAAACAAATAGGTGTTATGTTCTAATTAAGATTGTACTCTATTGTGTCAAACTTATCCCACTTGAAATTGTACTTCCAGAGATCATTAGAAGATAAAACTTTTGAATTAGGAACATCTAAGGATTACCTTGACATCTTACCAAAACCACAAGGTATGATCTTCAAATGTGGACCAATGCATACCATAATATTGTAGCTCTATAGTCATCTCTGTAATCTGCCAATACTTAGCCAAAATGCTTAAGTCTCTTTACCAGACCAAAACTCTTTATACATATGACTTCATGAGGATAAGAATATCTTGTAAGGATATTACTATAACCTCACAACCCATTTTCCATCCTTAGAACTTTGCTGCCATGTTACTGTCCACGGTTGTTTTTACTCTATTGCCATAGTCTTCATATCTTGTTCAATCCTTGTTGCATCCTTGTTGAATCCTTGTTGCCATCAATGATAACACAATTCAAACATCATGCTTAGTCAATCTTAGTCATACTAGTAGTGTCTCCATCAATGATGTTTTCCAAGTTGCCAACAAATCCTCTTAGGACCTACTCTTGTGAGAGGGGGGAAGGAACATAAGGGGATGACAAATGGAAAGGGGGAGGGTTTGCAAAGATCTTTGAAAATATGTACAACTCTTCAAGTTAAGCCAACCATGGGATACATAAGGATTAATGAAACACCATCTCTAAAATACCCATGGAAAAAGGGGACACTAAGAAATTAAGAGAAGTTAAGGAAATTATACAAATTGGAATGGAAATAAGAAAGGAATAGAGACAAAAACACACATAGGAATAACACGAAAGATACCATAGAAGGATGGAAAATGTGGTGAAATTATGAAGGGAAAGTACTAGGAAAGTCATGGAGGAAAAAGAGGAAACGAATGAGCATGCCATTAAGGGTGTTGTTGAGTGCGCCAATGTGGATGCTACTTGTCATGCCCACATTTCTCATGTAGCCATGACACACAACACATGTGTCATGTCCACATTTGACATGTGGTCATGACACGAATTTGGAAATTTTTTTTTACCTACCCCTAGTAACCCCCTCGCACGCATCTACATGCTCAGTGGCAATACGCATGAGGCGTAAACATGTCAAACATAATTCAGGAACATGCATTGTCCTACGCTATCCCCTATGTTATCAAAATTGTCTAGGGGGTATGTGACACATAGCATGCCATTTTTAGGGTTAGGACGGTTTAATCTGAACCCTATGTTTCCTAGGTGAGAAGGTGATTTCATCATATTCAAAACCAACTCCTAATTCTAATACAAAATAAAATTGAATAAGTAAATATGAAATAAATGACATAATTGGATGCATGATAAGATGGAGTGATAAAATGAAAGTCCAATAAAAATCATAAAAATTAAAACCCTAAAATCTAGGAAAATTTTGACACCATAATGTGTTTTCAATAATTGAAATAAAAATTTAAAAATAGAAACTCCAACAAGAGTTCAAAGCAAAAATTGAAAATAATAATAAAATTTAAGGATGAATTAAAATTAAATATGTTGCCAAGGCCAATTAAATTGACCCTACAATTAAATATTAAATTCAAAAATAATTAAATGACACAAATTTTTTTTCAAAATTAAGTCCAATAATAAATATAATTTTGACATTATATTTATTAATTAACTTGAAAATAATAGAGAATAGGGAAAGATTAAAATACCTCTCCCCGTAAAATAATCATAAAACCGACTGAAATAAAAGGATAAAACACGCTAGGGAAAATTAAATAAAAGTCCCGATTAAATAAAATTAAAAAAAAAGAACACACTTCCCATCTAAGACAAATTAAACATATTCCCCTATATATATATATATATACAAAGTACTAAAATTCAATACTGCCAATTAAATTAAAACACTCCAATGAAACACAAAAAAGCCAATAAAATTCAAAAAGGCCCAAGGATAAAATAGAGGGAATAAAATTTCCCGTGCACAAGGGAAAATTAAAAAAAAAAAATTTAAATAAAATAATAAAACAAAACCTCACATCCTCAACTCTCCCTCATCCAATAAAATACTAGTTTTCTCTAAGAAGCCCTAACAAATATTTTATTGTTTTCTTTTGCCAAAACCCTAACATGCTATTTTGTTTTCATCTCACATTGTTTTTCTTTTCTTATTTCTTATTTTCTTTTCCTTCTTGACTTGCAGGTTGGAGATTTCCTCTACAATGGCTTGGCAGCCATGAAAGTACCTCACGTAGGTATATTTTCTAAGTATCCACAGTAGGGTTATTTGTTATTTCTCTTATATATATATATATATATATATATATATATATATATATATATATATATATATATATATACATATATACATATATATATATATATACATATATATACATATATATACATATATATACATATATATACATAAATATATATATGTATGTATATATATGTATATATATATGTATATATATATATATGTATATATATATATATGTATAGATATATATATATATGTATATATATATATATAATTTTGCAGGGAATAAAATTTATACAGCAAAGAGAGTTAAAAGACTGCATTTGAAAGAGGGCATCGGCCATGTTAAACTTTTCTACCACTGAGAGTCAAAAGGGGGCTGCGGAGTGTGATGGCAGAGGGGGTTAGGAGAACAATGAAGGGGAGTGTCGTGGGGGAAAGATGTGGGAAGCTTACATGGGGAAGGGGTGTGGGGAGGAGGTTGTGCCTCCACCCACATCCACACTGGTAACAACGGCTGCAACGAGAGTAAGAACGGGGGGTTGGGATGGGTGCCATCGCCCATCTCAGTCCCTCCACTATCTCTTTGTTTTGTTGATCTCTGTAGCACCTAAATACCGTCCCTGCTAAGGTTCGGTCTATTTTTTTTAATATATATATATTTTTTGATATATTTCAAAAGTATAAAGGCCAATCAGTGTTATATATATATATATTAATACATATATATAGTGACATAAACAGATGAACAATAGGTTTGGGGTTGCAAAAAATAATAATATAAATGTGTGTGTGTGTGTATATATATATATATTTACATATATACATCACAAACTATCTTTCTCAATAACACTAAGTTTAAATACTATAGAATACTAATTTTCAATTCTGTATCATAAAAATAATCTAGTAGCATTTTTTCTTTGAAAAATAATTAAACAGAAATACTCTTTTTGACAAAAATCTTCTAGGGCAGGAAATATAATCTCATTTAAATTTCAACAACTTATTTTCACAAACAACATATTAGTGAACATAAAATTTCTATACAATCATAAGAGAAAATTATACATCTATTTTCCTTCATATTTTCTAACATACCCTAAAGTATATTCAGCTACATATATATTTTTTGTAAAGAACAAAAGACAACAAGTGTATTATCTCTTGCATTTCTCCTTTACTTATAAACTTCAACAACATAGAATAGTAATCAACCTTTTTTTTTATAAACCATAATAGTGCTCACAATACATTCTCACACAACAACCAACATAATGGGTAGAATAAACTTGTCAAAATTTACAATAAGGCCTCAATGGCCATGGCTCAAATAGCCAACAAAATAATATTACAACAACACTAAAATAGACTTCTCCAAAGCTCCATTTCTCCAATAAACACCTGCAATAAGCTACACAACAAAGAGGGGAACCAAGCCACAATGAAATGCCCTCCTCCCTACCATAGACCCGCAAGTGGGTCACCCCCAAGCTAGAGAGGTAGGAAGCACATGGTTGCACACACACACACACACCCCACAACAATCAACACAAAACAACTCAGCAATTACCCATGGATTAACACATAACAAAATTTATGAAAATGAGTTTGATGGGAGTAGGGAATGGACCCCTCTACTCAAAAGGCCACACCAAAATATCAAAACACCAAGTCTCATGGCCTCAAGCTAAAACCTCCAAAAACACATATCTCCAAATATCTCAAAAAACTGTCATGGCACTCTTGCCATCAAAATGATCTCAACACCAAAAAAAATCCCTCAAGGCTATAAGTAGCACAAATATGGGGGTGACCTCGAGGAGGTTCACTCTTCCCTACCCCAAACAAGTTAAGCCTTACCTCCGAATGGAGGTGCTCTCACTAAACTCCCAAACCAAATAAAAATAAAGTAACAAACAACAAAAAATTCCATAAACAAAACATAAATGAAAATGCAAGGGTAAATGGCCATAGCCATGGATCTTACCTTCAAAACCCCTAAAAATGGAAGCACATTTGGTGATGAGCTCCAAGCTTCTCCAAATCTTCCAATCTCTAAATTTTCTCTAACTCCCCAAAAGAAACTCCAAGAATAGAGAGAAAATCCCACAATGCAAGAACCCCACACTCCTCAACAAGAGAAGGTAATATAGGCCTTCTGATTTGGCCTAGATGAATGAGAAGGTGACACTTGTCACCTTCTCCTTCCTCTTCACATGACACGTGCAATGGAGAGGAAGTGTGAGGGTGACAAGTGTCACCCTCCAATTCCATCCCAATCCTCACCTTATCCACTTGTGCTCTCACACATGTGTGAGAGAACAAGTGGTGAGGTGGCAATCCCCTTCAAGCCTCTATGAGGATAAGGGATGCCATATGGCATCCTCTTATTCTCCACGAGAGTCATCTCCCTCCAAGATGTTCTCACACGTGTGTGAGAATCTTGGAGGAAGATCATGTTGGCAAGAAACACTATATGGATTCATGGTTGTTGTCATTGATGGCAACAAAGGTCATCCCACATATCCGCAAGTCATGGTGTCTCTACTGGAAGTCAGAATGAAGATTATTATGGTCCGGTGAACAAGAACAGAGCATGTGGCAAGGTCTGACAAACTGGTCCGGATCTATCAGAGGAAGTACTTGGCGCAGTATGGATTTGGGGAAGTCAAGAGGACTACCTTGAGTGGTATATTCCAAGGATTTAGCCTCCGGTGATAGATGAGGAAAAAGATATGAATAGTTAAGTACTGGATTCCTGAGTGACAGTGTGAACAGAGGAAGAACTGACTGACAGAACATCAGACTACCTTCTGGATGGGCTACTGATGGTGTTAAAGGCTATGAAGGCATGAATCATACTTGGCCAACATGATTAATGATTTCTACAAGTATATGCTTGATCCGCATTACTTGATGTGGTAGGATTCAGCTGACAAATCAGAATTAGTGAAAAGATTGACTATTCTGGGTGCCGACTAGAAAGGTGATGAAATTACTTGTGCGGATATATATGCACAATGGATCTAGTTGTGAGAGTTGTTGTGGTGTGATGATATATGCAAATAAGTGCAGAGCAGAGTAGAAGTAGTAAGAAAGATCTGGTATGTGAAAGGAAAACAGAATAAAGAGAAGAGGAAAGATGAAGTGTAGCAGATCAGTGTACTGAGCCTAACCGGAACTGAACTCCAGCATATGTGGATGCTTCCAATCAGTTCAAGTATTGTATAACATTCTTCTGTAGACAGTGTGTCTCCTTGTAGGTAGTGTGCCTCCTTTGTGAGCAGTGTGCTTGGGCAGTGAGCCCTAATTGGCAAGTGCCATTTTATAATTCCTTATTCTTCTAACAGAGAATAATCTTTGGGCTAATCAACCCATGGTTTTCTCCCTTAATAGGGTTTCCACGTCAAAAATACTGTGTCATGTGTTTTTGATTTCATGGTTATGTTTGCTTGTTTGAATTAATGCTGCATTGATTAATAAGAAAGTTCAAAAGAAGAAATAATTAGGATAATTTATTCACCCCCCCTCTTAGTTATCAACAGATCCCACACACTTGGGAATCTTGGAGACCTCCCAAGTTTTCTTGTTGAAGTGATCCCCAAACTTTGGGAAGGAGACGAGTCTTTCCCAAAGCATGACTCATCTCCCACCCTTATCCATTTCAAAATTGGTCACTTTGACTAAAGCTAAGTTTATAGTGACTAAAACTGAGTTATCCCAAGGTTGAGTTAGTCAAAATTGACCTTAGACCCATGGGTAACCACCTAGGGTAAGTTTTGAGACACTAAGGTTCACCTAGGGAGTCATAAATCCACTTTAAATGACCTCAAAAATAAAAACAATACCAAGTGGTATAAACAATAAAAATTATACAACACATGATATTAATTAATTAAACAAATGGGTACTAGCCCAAAATGATAGAATAAACAAGCACTTAAACAATATTCGAATCCAAACTTGATCCTCATCCCCCTTGGGAATGGATCGATTTCACAGGGAATAACATATGTGTGAATACTACCTCTAATTTTCTGTGGCCTAGGAATATAATCTTGCACATCTAGATCAAGTGTCAATCATATCATGAATAATCATAGCCGAAGAAACTAGAATTAAATTCATGCCATTGAATACAACATTAATCATCTACAACATAATTTATTATTAAACTACATTTTCTATCTAATGTTTCATAATCATCATGACATAAAGAACTAGAAATCACATCAATAAACATCATCTAATATATCTCGTATGTCTAGTCTCAATATAGCATCAAAATATGATCAAATCGAATCACCATATGTCTAATCAATGTGAAATCAAAATCAGGAGATAAAATCAAATCTGCATCATTGAACAATAGTCTCTAAAAGTATGATAATGTCATCAACTGAAATGTAAAATGATCAAAATAAGGAAGGAAAAATAATCGGCCTCACATCCTCCCCCCCATGACTAAACTTCCTCCTGGAAGTCGTAAAAAAGGTGAGGATAGAGTGCCCTCAAACTAGTTGCATCCTCCCATGTTATTGTGACCTCACCATAACGATCCCACTGGACCCTAACCTAGTCCAGCTTTCGACCTCAAAGGCCCAGTGTCTGACGAGCCAATATGTGAATTGGCTCCAAAGACAATTGCCCATCTGTTTCTACCTATAGAGCACTCTAGTCCAATACATGAGATAAATCAGATATATATCACCTCAATACAAAAATATGAAAGACATTGTGGATACGCGATAAGCTAGGTGGCAATGCTAGATGGTAGGCAACATGTCCTATCCATTCCAAGATCTCAAAAAGTCCAACAAACTATGGTGCAAGCTTAGAGCCCTTCCCATAATAGATTAGACTCTTGTGTGGCCGCACTCTAAGGAATACCCTGTCGCCCACTGAGAAGCTTTGATCAGTTCTCTTAGCATCGACATACTTCTTCTATCTATCATGTGCCTTATGAAGTCTTTGCCTAATCAAGATGATCTACTGCTCCATATCCTAAACTAACTTTGGACCAATGGCAACCCAGTCCTCTATCTGATCTCAACTCAATGGTGTCGTGCATGGTCTGTCATTTAAGGCCTAAAAAGGAGGTATACCCAACGAGCTGTGATGCCCATTATTGTAGGCAAACTCAACCAGATATAGATACTCCTCCCATATAGACTGATGGTCCATAACATGTATATGAAGCATGCCCTCCAACACCTGATTCACCTTCTCTATCTGTCCATCTATCTCAGGATGATAAGCGGAGCTAAAGTTGAGCTATGTGCCCAATGCCTGTTGCAAAGCTCTCCAAAAGGCTAAAGTGAACACTGAATCCCTGTCAGAAATGATGCGGCAAGGTACTCCATGCAATCTCATAATATCATCTAAGAATACTCTCGCCACTGCTGGTGCATTGTACATCGTGCGTACAGGTGAGAAATGTGCCACTTTGGTCAACTTGTCAACTCTCACCATGATGGCATCATGGCAATGTGAAGATATAGGAAGACCAATGATGAAATCCATGGAAATGGTGTCCCATTTCCACTCTGGTATCTCGTGGGGGTATAAAAGACCCGTTGGATATTGATGCTCGGCCTTGACCCTCTAGCACTCAAGGCATCGAGCAACAAACTCTACAATATCTCGTCTCATACCTGCCCAATGGTACAACTGTCGTAGGTTGACATTCATCTTCTTCATGCCCAGATGTGCTTCATATGGTGCTCTGTGAGCCTCTGATAACACTAGAGTATGTAGGTCACATGCGCGGGGTACATAGATGCATTGTTGATGACGAAGTAACCCATCTTCCTCAAGTGAATACCCTGCAAACTTGCTCACAAGGGCCCTCTGTGAACGGATCTCCTATTGTACCTCAAGAAACTACTCATCCTCAGGTAGATACTGAATAATGCATCCTCTCAAGTCCACACTCAAAGTCAAGGTCAAGATTTCATGGCGCCTCTGACTCAGTGCGTCAGCAACCATGTTCTCCTTCCCTTTGATGTAGTAGACATCAATGTCATACTCACAAAGAAACTCCATCCAATGTCGTTGATGGGTGTTTAGATTCAGCTGCATAAAGATATACTGAAGACTGTGGTGATCTAAATGAAGCTTAAAGCAACGACCCAATAAGAAATGTCTCTAACGAACTAGAGCATGAACCACTGCTACTAACTCCAAATCATGAGTGAGGTAGTTTAGCTCATGGGTTTTAAGATTTCACAACTCATACATTATTGCTCTACCACCTTGCATAAGTACAACTCCTAAACCCTCAAGTGATGCATCTGTGCAAACCATAAAATTTCCTATAGGATCAGGAACCGCTAAAATGGGAGCACTGGTAAGATGCTCCTTGAGGACCCCAAAGGCCCTCTCACACTTCTTAGTCCATAGAAAACTCTTCCCTTTCTGCTGAAGGGAAGTGATGGGGTACGCTATCTAAGAAAAACCCTCAACAAATCTACGGTAATAACCAGTTAACCCCATAAAACTCCTAAACTCTGTGACACTAGTGGGTGCTGGCCAATCTATGCTAGCCCTAATCTTCGATGGATCTACGAAGATTCCATCACTAGATAGGATATGCCCCAAATATTGTACCTCTGTCATGAAAAATGCACACTTTTCTAAGTTCCCATAAAGATTCTACTCCCTCAAACACTATAGAACCTGACATAGGTGCTCCTTATGCTCCTCCTTGGTCCACGAATAGATCAAAATGTCATCGAGGAAAATAATCACAAACCAATCCAAGTAGGTATGCAACACCCTGTCCATGAGACTCATGAACACTGTAGGGGCATTTGTCAAACTGAAGGGGACCACATTGAACTCATAGTGGCCATATCAAGTACGGAAGGTGGTATTATGGATGTCTGCCTCTGTAATATGCAACTGATGGTAACTGGACTTCAGGTCAATGTTAGAGAACACCCTAGCTGCATGCATCTGATCGAAGAGATCATCAATCCTAGGCAGAGGATAATGGTTCTTCATTGTCACCTTGTTCAACTGCCTATAATCCATGCATAATCAAAGAGACCCATCCTTCTTCTTCACGAAGATGACAGGAGCACCCCAAGGTGAAACACTCAGCTAGATGTGCCCCTTCTCGAGCAAGTCCTCAAGCTATAAATTGAGCTCTATGAGCTCATGAGTGGTCATCTTGTAGGGTGTACGAGACACTAGCCCAGCACCCAGCACTAAGTCAATATGAAAGTCTTCCTCATGATGGGGTGGCATCCTTGATAGCTCTACTAGAAACACATCGGCAAACTCTCTCAGGATGGGATGATCATCCAAAGATGCCTCAGGCTCATCATCTGATCTATCACTCACTGCGATAGCGAACATCTAGCATCCCTTCTACATGTAGCACTTAAGCTGCTGAGCAGATATCATATGCACTGCTATGGGCTTCTACATGCCCACTATCTCCACTGATGTACCATGATTGTCTAAGCATCTAATCACCTTTCGGTGACAATCTAGCTTGGCTCGATGAGTCACAAGCTAGTCCATACCCAAAACCACATCGTAGGATCCTAATGTCATAACTCTAAGGTCACAAACCATGGCAAAGGGTCCCAACAAAATCTCATAGTCATGGACTAAGGCATCTACTACCATCTTGGCCCCTAAGGCCAACTCAACTACCCACCTATCACCCTGCCTAGAGGCCACGAGCCTGCAACACTCCACTAACAATGGAGAAATGAAAGAGTCAGTAGCACCAGAGTCAAAGAGAATAGAAATGGGGACACCCCCTATCATACCTGATGTCTCAATCATTGATGCCTGAAAATTAGCCTGGTAATTGTCAACCACTACGAACATATGGTGGGACCTACCCACATCTCCAACCGTATGCTCTGATCCTCCTAAATGAGGCTACTCCCTATTGTAAATCCCTATCAACACTCTCTAGCTAGATGTCCTACTCCACCACACACATAACATGGGCCCCTAGCCTGTACCTGTCCATTCTGAGTCATACTCGATTGCTACTATTCAGATCTACCTATGGACCCATGTGAACCCCTGTATGACTGCTGTGACCTCATAGGTCCCGCAGGTGGTCCCTGTTGCCTCTGATCTCTACGTGGGCCCTACTACTGCCAACCTTGATTATGCCCCTCATGTGCCCTCTGCTATGTCATGGGTCTCTATTGCTGCTGCTATGGGGGCCTAGGAGGTAAGGATGTGGAACTAAATCCTCCTCTTTGAGGTGGCGATGGTGGTCTATGGTAACTCTGCTGATCCTTTTGATGCCCATGATCCTAAAACTGAGGGCGTGAACTCTGCCCTTGTCCCTATATCTCCTTAGATATGTATGCCTTCTCGATAGCATCATTTAATGTCTAGGGGCCTACCATGTGTATAGGACCTTCTATGCTATGGTTCAATCATCTGATAAACTTATGAACTAGGAGTTTCTCATCATAGAGATACTCTGCATATCGAGACAACTTCGTAAATCTACCCTCATACTAAGCAACAGTAAGTCCTCTCTGTTGAAGGTCATGAAAATCATCTATGTGACGCTGCCTATAGTGATCTGATAAATACTACACATTGAAGCACTCAATGAAGGTCTCCCATGTGAGTGTGTCCAATGATAGATGGCTCTTGCACTCCTTAGTGTGCCACCAAGTAGCTTCTGCATCTCACAATAGGTGGACTACCACATGAGCCTTCATGTTGCCCTCATAAGGATGCAATGCAAAGCATCTGTCTAAGTTGATGAGCTAGGCCTCTGCCTCAACTCCCTCTGTGGTCTCGATGAAAGTAGGAGGGTTTAGCCTCAACAAATCCCTGATGGGATCTCCTCTATCTCTACACCCTCTGATAGGCTCATCCACATAATAATCATAAGGCCTGTGAACAATATTCTCCACTTGCACTGCCTCCTCATGCCTAGCATGATGTGGAGGGCTCCTGCTATAGGCCCTATCGGCTGATCCAACCTCCTCTATCATTGTATCTAGTACCTCAACATATGGCTTCACACGTGGTGGCTCTCATGGCTCAACGTGGGGCCTCATACTTGGCTCAACATGTGACTCTGTTCATGGCTCCACGCGTGGCTCCTTTCATAGATAATCACAGGACTCAACACGTGGCTCTATGCGTGGCTCAACTATGGTCGTTGGAAGCCTATCTAACACTACCTATAGTTCCTATAATATCTCTGGCCCAATATTTGGTATAGGTAGGGCCAGTGGTACCTGTAGTACCTGACCCTCAGCTGAAGAATCACTATGCACCTTGGCGAACACAGTGTGGAGGGACTACACTCACTGAGCTCATTAGGGAGGCATCCCATAAAAACAACGTAACCATAAATTAATCAAAGTTGCAAAAAATGATAATGTGCCCTAAACAAGCCCAATGTTTAAACTTGGGCTCTAATACCAAATGTCATGCCCATATTTCCCATGCAGTCACGACACACAACACACATGTCATGTCCACATTTGACATGTGGTCATGACATGAATTATGAAAATGTTTTCTACCTACCCCTAGGAACCCCCTCGCATGCATCTATGTGCTCAGTGGCAATACGCATGAGGTGTAAACATGTCAAAAATAATTTGGGAATGTGCATTATCCTACACTGTCCCCTGCATGATGAAATCCGTCTAGGGGGTATGCGACGCATAGTGTGCCACTTTTAGGGTTAGGATAGTTTAATCTAAACCCTAAGTTTCCTAGGTGAGAAGGTGATTTCATCAGATTTGAAACCAACTCCTAATTCTAATACAAAATGAAATCGAATAAATAAATATGAAATAAATGACATAATTGGATGCATGATAAGATGGAGTGATAAAATAAAAGTCATAAAAATTAAAACCCTAAAATCTAGGAAAAATTTGACAGGTTAATGCGTTTTCAATAATCGAAATAAAAATTTAAAAAAAGAAACTCCAACAAGAGTTCAAAGTAAAAATTGAAAATAATAATAAAATTTAAGGAGGAATTAAAATTAAATACTTTTCCAAGGCCAATTAAATTAACCTTACAATTAAATATTAAAATTCAAAAATAATTAAATGACACCAAAAAAAATAAATTTCAAAATTAAGTCCGATAATAAGTATAATTTTGACATTATATTTATTAACTAACTTGAAAATAATAGAGAATAGGGAAAGATTAAAATACCTCTCCCCATAAAATAATCATAAAACCAACCGAAATAAAAGGTTAAAACGCGCTAGGGAATATTAAATAAAAGACCCGATTAAATAAAATTACAAAAAAATAACACACTTCCCATCTAAGACAAATTTAACCCATTCCCCTAAAAAAAATACATTTCTACAAAGCACTAAAATTCAAAACCCCTAATTAAATTAAAGCACTCCAATGAAACACAAAGAAGCCAATAAAATTCAAAAAGGCCCAAGGATGAAATAGAGGGAATAAAATTTCCCGTGCACAAGGGAAAATAAAAAAAAAAGAATTTAAATAAAATAATAAAACAAAACCTCACATCCTCAACTCTTCCTCATCCAATACAATACTAGTTTTCTCTAAGAAGCCCTAACAAATATTTTCTTGTTTTCTTTTTCCAAAACCCTAACATGCTATTTTGTTTTGATCTCACATTGTTTTTCTTTTCTCCTTTCTTATTTTATTTTCCTTCTTGACTTGCAGGTTGGAGATTTCCTCTATAATGGCATGGCAGCCATGAAAGTACCTCACGAAGGTATATTTTCTGAGTATACATAGTAGGGTTATTTGTTATTTCTCTTTATATATATATATATATATATATATATATATATATATATATATATATATATATATATATATATATATATATATATATATATATATATATATATATATATATATATATATACACATATAGTTAAATTTGAGAAAGTAAATATGGGTCTCTTTTTTTTTATAAAAAATATACATAGATATATATATATATATATATATATTATATATTTTTTATTTTGTAAGGAATAAAATTTATACAGCAAAGGGAGTTAAAAGACTACATTTGAAGGAGGGTCATTGGCCATGTTAAACTCTGCCACCGCTAAGAGTCAAAAGGGGGCTACAGAGTGTGATGGCGGAGGGGATTAGGGGGACAATGAAGGGGAGTGTCACAGGGGAAAGATGTGGGGAGCCTGTGCAGGGAAGAGGTGTGGGGAGGAGTCTGTGCCTCCACCCACACCCACACTGGTAACAACAGTCATGGCGGGAGTAAGAACGGGGGGCTAGGATGGGCATCATCGCCCATCTCAGTCCCTCCACTATCTCTTTTTTTTTTGTTGAGCTCTACAGCACCTAAACACCGTCCTTGCTAGGGTTTGGTCTACTTTTTTTTAATATAATTTTTTTGGATATATTTCAAAAGTATAAAGGCTAATTAGTGTAATATATATATATATATATATATATATATATATATATATATATATATTAATACATATATACAATGACATAAAGAGATGAACAATAGGTTTGGGGTTGCAAAAAAAAAATATAAATGTGTGTGTATATATATATATATATATATAGATACATCACAAACTATCTTTCTCAGTAACTAAGTTTAAATACTATAGAATAATAATTTTCAATTCTGTAACATAAAAATAATCCAGTAGCATTTTTGTTTTGAAAAATAATTAAGCAGAAATACTCTTTATGACAAAAATCTTGTAGGGTAGGAAATCTAATTTCATTTAAATTTCAACAACTTATTTTCACAAACAACATATTAGTGAACATATAATTTCTATACAATCATAACAGAAAATTATACATCTATTTTCTTTAATATTTTCTAGCATACACTAAAGTATATTCAGCTACATATATATTTTTTGTAAAGAACAAATGACAACAAGTGTATTTTCTCTTGCATTTCTCCTTTACTCATAAACTTCAACAACATAGAATAGTAATCAACCTTCCTTTTTTTTATAAATGTCATGCCCACATTTCCCATGCGGTCATGACACGCAACACATGTGTCATGTCCACATTTGTCATGTGGTCATGACACAAAATATCAAAATTTTCCCACACTTCCCTAGAAACCCCCTCGCATGCGTAAGCGTGCTCAGTGGTGTACGCTTAAGGCATAAACATTATAGTTGTCAGCAGGGCAATACGCACACATGCGCATATCAAATCACAGGAAGGCCAACCAGGGGGTCATCGCAGCGTGGTTAATGTCGCTACAAGGGTTAAACTTACTAACCTACTAAACCCTAAATTTTGGGAAAATCTGGTAGCATAACGCCTCACGGGTGTGAGTAGGGTATATTGTACTGACACTAATTTTGATCACAAGATTTCCTGATAGGGTTAATAAATTTCTTACAACTCACTAATTACATTGGTAATACAGTTGATTAAGTTAATTAAACATTTTTCAACAAAGTCGAATCATTTGTTCTCCTTCCCATTTTTTTGAAATTTAATTTTAATTTGTTCTCTTTCACGTTTTCTAAGATATGAAATATTTTTCAACAAAGTCTGATCATTTGTTCTCCTTCCCATTTTTCTAAAATTTAATTTTAATTTGTTGTCTTTCACATTTTCTATCAATTAGAGTTATCTTTGCATTGTTTACATTATTCCTAATTTATTGGTAGATCATATCACGTAACAAGATTTACTAACTTTGTTTGATGAAGTCCACTAGGTTTCCACTCTAGGTTTAAATCAACGTTTGAATTAACTTTGTTAATTATATTGCTCCAATCATGCTTAATGGATTATTAAATTTTAATTAGTACTCTTAGCCCTATTCTGGAAAAGTCGTGCATTTTCTCCTCTTTGTTTTCACTTTTATCTTTCTTTCTCTTTTTCTCTCATTTTTCTCTCATTTTCTCAATTTGTCGTTTTCTCAAATTACGGGTTGAGTTTAAATGGCCACATATGAAATGCATATGATGGATTCAAATAAATGTGAAGTTATAAATAGCATATATATATATATATATATTTATATTACGCGTGCGAGGGGGTTTCCAAGGAAGCATGGGAAATTTTTTGATATTTCGTGTCATGACCACATGACAAATGTGGACATGACATGTGTGTTGCATGTTGTGACTACATGGGAAATGTGGGCATGACAATAAACCATAATAGTGCTCACAAT
The DNA here is from genome assembly GCA_027924645.1 of Cunninghamia lanceolata. NCBI lineage: Eukaryota > Viridiplantae > Streptophyta > Pinopsida > Cupressales > Cupressaceae > Cunninghamia > Cunninghamia lanceolata. The sequence continues at coordinate 2,348,959 of BSBN01001161.1, forward strand.
ACATTCTCAAATAACAACCAACTTAATAGGTAGAATAAACTTGTCAAAATTTACAATAAGGCCTCAATGGCCATGGCTCAAACAACCAACATAATAATATTACAACACTAAAATAGATTTCTCCAAAGCTCCATTTCTCCAATAAACACCTGCAATAGCAACACAAAAAAGAGGGGAACCAAGCCACAATGAAATGCCCTCCTCTCTACTATAGACCCGCAAGTGGGTCACCCCCAAGCTAGGGAGGTAGGAAACACATGATTGCACACACACACACACACCACAATAATCAACACAAAATAACTTAGTAATTACCCATGTATTAACACATAACAAAACTCATGAAAATGAGTTTGATGGGGGTAGGGAATGGACCCCTCTACTCAAAAGGCCACACCAAAATATCAAAACACCAAGTCTCATGGCCTCAAGCCAAAACCTCTAAAAACACATATCTCCAAAAATCTCAAAAAACTGGCATGGCACTCTTGCCATCAAAATAATCTCAACACCAAGAAAAATCCCTCAAGGCTATAAGCAGCACAAATATGGGGGTGACCTCGAGGAGGTTCACTCTCCCCTACCCCAAACAAGTTGAGCCTTACCTCTAAATGGAGGTGCTCTCACCAAACTCCCAACCCACGTAAAAAGAAAGCAACAAACAACAAAAAAATCCACAAACACAACATAAATGAAAATGCAAGGGTAAATGGCCATAACCATGGAACTTACCTTTAAAAGCCCTAAAAATGGAAGTGTGTTTGGTGATGAGCTCCAAGTTTCTCCAAATCTTCCAATCTCCAAATTTTCTCTAACTCCTCAAAAGAAACTCCAAGAATAGAGAGAAAATCCCACAATGCAAGAACCCCACACTCCTTAACAAGAGGAGGTAATATAGGCCTTCTAATTTGGCCTAAAGGAATGAGAAGGTGACACTTGCCACCTTTTCCTTCCTCTTCCCATGCCACTTGCAATGGAGAGGAAGTGTGAGGGTGATGAGTTTCACCCTCTAATTCCATCCCAATCCTCACCTTATCCACTTGTGCTCTCACACATGTGTGAGAGAACAAGTGGTGAGGTGGCAATCACATTCAAGCCTCCATGAGGATAAGGGATGCCATATGGCATCCTCTTATTCTCCAAGAGAGCCATCTCCCTCCAAGATGCTCTCACATGTGTGTGAGAGTCTTGGAGGAAGATCCCACACACTTGGGAGTCTTGGAGACCTCCCAAGTCTTCTTGGTGAAGAGATCCCCAAACTTTGGGAAGGGAGATGAGTATTTCCCAAAACATGACTCATCTCCCACCCTTATCCATTTAAAAATTCGTCACTTTGACTAAAACTTAGTTTAAAGTGACCAAAAGTGAGTTATCTAAAGGTTTTGTTAGTCAAAATTGATGTTAGACCCATGGGTAACCACCTAGGGTAAGTTTTGGAACACTAAGCTTCACCTAGGGAGTCATAAATCCACTTTAAATGGTCTCAAAAATAAAAATAATACCGAGTGGTATAAACAATAAAAATTATACAAGACATGATATTAATTAATTAAACAAAGGGGTACTAGGCCAAAATGATAAAATAAACAAGCACTTAAACAACATTCGAATCCAAACGTGACAATCATCCCTCTTGGGAATGGATCTTTTTCATAGGGAATAACATATGTGTGAATACTACCTCTAATTTCCTGTGGCCTGGGAATATAATCCTGCATATCTAGATCAAGTGTCAATCATATCATAAATAATCATAGCTAAAGCAACTGGAATTAAATTCATGCCATTGAATACAACATTAATCATCTACAACATAATTTAAGATTAAACTACATTTTCTATCTAATGTCACATAATCATCATCACATAAAGAACTAGAAATCACACCAATAAACATCATCTAATATATCTCATATGTCTAGTGTCAATATAGCATCAAAATATGATCAAATTGAATAACCATATGTCTAATCAATATGAAATCAAAATCAAGAGATAAAATCAAATTTGCATCATGGAACAATAGTCTCTAAAAGTATGATAATGTCATCAACTGAAATGTAAAATGATCAAAATAAGGAAAGAAAAAATAATCGGCCTCACACTACTGAAGAGAAGAACATAAGAGGAGAAGAAAGAATAGATGAGTTTACCATAGGGACTACCACAAATTTGATACAGAAGGACATAGCCAATCCCAAACCACTAACAATACATATTGACAGGGCTACAAAACTTCTCAAAAGCATAGGAGGGAGTATTGATACTTATGACCAGTCAAGAAAGATATGGAGGGAAGAATATAACTAAACCCTAAACCTACCATAAATAAGCATAACCCAAAGATTTTAACCAATTTTACTAACATCCAAATTAGAGTTGATAAACAATGAGAAGAATTATTAAATCCTATAAAAAACCTCCAACCCTTGAACTTAGATGTAGACTATCTAGACCATCTGGTAAATTAGAGTGTCATGAACGTTAGAGAAAGAAGAGATGATGTGGTAAATGATAGAATTAGTTCTGAGAGTGTAAGATAATTAAATGAAACTATTAAGGTGGAAAAGAGATACATAATCAATTATGAAGTAACTCGGTCAAAACCCTCTTTTCACATCTAACATTATGACATGAGCCACCAACGTCTCAAGATAAGGCTATTGTTCCTTAGGAAGAGCCTTATTAGGGTTTGTGGGAGCTCTTTCCTTTTGTTTTAATTGAAAAGTTTGATGCTAGTGAGCTAGATCTAGGGTTTTAATTATGAAATATGCTAAAACAAAGGTCACAAATATGATGGAACAGAAAACCAAAAAACAAAGCTTGGAATGAGTAGAGCAGACTTGTTGGAGGTCCTTACAAGAAGTGGAGGCTAGATCTAGAGGACAAGGGCACTGAGGCACCTAGGTCCTAGGGTTTCAAGGTAGACATAATTTGTGTGTGAGGGTTTTTTTTGCTCCGGTCTCTCATTCGTCTGTTGGATGTATGAAACTCCAAATGTGACCTATACACATGAAAGAGGGAAAAATGTTTGTTCTGTATAGAGGCTTGCCTCAATCAAACCTCATGTAAGTGTTCCCACTTCAACAACAACAGATATAAGGGTATGTGCAGGATCATCGTGGGCCAAACAGTGGCAATAGGAAAAAAATCACGTTTTTACTTAGCCAAATTCGCGACTTGGTAAAGTTTGACTTTGAAACGGATATCTGTTTTGGTTTGGATACCAAACCAAAACAGATATCCGTTTTGAGAATGGATATCCGTTTTGAGAATGGATATCCGTTTTGAGAACGGATATCTGTTTTGAAAACAGATATCCATTTCCAAAACGGATATCCATTCTCAAAACGGATATCTATTTTCTAGAAAAATTTCAAAAAAAGGCTTTTTAGTCTTTTTGAAAATATACCTCTTAAATCTTGGATCTCTCATCAATATATGAACCTCCTTAAAGACTGTTTCTAGTGAAGGAGGAGGGAAAATTAACATTGGTAGCTTCTTTACACATTAATCCATAAGGATTTGTTAAACACTAAGAATCATCACTAATGAATTACTCAAATAATCAATAATAAAATATTTAGTTTTGTTCATCATGTGAAACAATCACTTTTAGACTATGTTCCAATATTTTAGGGATAGGAATAGTGGAGCAGTAGGGGATGTGTTTCGGGGCATTTTGGATTTCATGCCCTAAATTGCTTTACCCGATCCTTCATATGATTTGAGTCATGATACATGGTTTGAGAAGGATACACATGATATACCCTTACCCTCTAGTGATAAAATTATGAATGATACTTTATGTGGTGAAGCTACACCTTCGTTAATCCTTCATGACATTGTTATTCCTTGTGATGATGATGTCCTTCATGTGATATGTTAGGACATAATGCAAAGTTAACATGGCATGAACTCTCTTGGAAGGGTAAGCATGGACTATAAGAACATTGAACTAGTTGGATCTGTTAAGCTCGCCATTTATGAAAGAACCTTAAAGGTTAACCTTAATTAGGTAAGGTTATGTTTCAGTGTGGTTGTTTGTGCAACAATGTGTAAATTAATGTTACCGAAGGATAAATCTAACTATACTAACATTTTAATAACCATAAGAGCTGGGACTAACAATTAGACTAAAAACTTGACAAACAATACAACTTGGACACATGTAGGACTTGGAAAATGGAAAAGAATATAATTAAATGTGGAAAACATTGAAAAAGTGGTATTAGTTGCACCTATATAGAGAAGTGATTTAGAGGTTGGTTAGGGGAATTATTTAGGGTTTAGAGGTTTAGGGTTGCTCAGGTTTAGGGGTATAGGGTTTACAGTTTAAAGAGAGATAGAGAGAGGGGATTGAAAGAGTTTGGGAGAGATAGAGGAGACAGAGGGGAGAGATAGGGAGATAGAGAGTGAGAGACATGTCCAAAGACATAGAGAGAGAGAGAGGTAGAGGGATGATAGAGATAGGGAGATAGAGGTTTAGGGTTGCTTGGGTTTAGGGGCATTATTTAAGGTTTAGGGTTTAGGATCTTGGGGTTAGGGGTTAAGGTTTAGAGGTATAGGGTTTAGGGTTTAGAGAGAGATAAAGGACCAATAGGGAGATATAGAGGAGTCCGAGGGGAGAGATAGGGAGATAAAGAGTGAGGGACATGGCAAGAGACATAGTGAGAGAGATTGAGAGGTAGAGGGACAAAGGTGATAGGGAGATAGTGGTTTATGGTTAGTTGGGTTTAGGGTTTAGGGGTTTGGGGTTTAGGGTTTCTCAGGTTCAGGGGTTAGGGGTTAGGGTTTAGGGGCATTATAATTTAGGGTTTAGGATTTATTGTTTAGGGGTTAGGGGTTAGGTTTAGAGGTTTAGGGTTTTGGATTTAGGGTTTATAGAGAGAGAGGAATGATAGGGAGATATAGAGGAGTCTGAAGGGAGAGATAGGGAGAAAAATAGTGAGGGACATGGCCAGAGACATAGGGAGAGAGATTGAGAGGTAGAGGGACAAAGGTGGTAGGGAAATAAGGGAGAGATAGGGAGATAGTGGTTTAGGGTTACTTGGGTTTAGGGTTTAGGGGTTTAGGGGTTAGGGGTTAGGGGCATTATTTAGGGTTTAGGATTTAAATTGTTTAGGGGTTAGGGGTTAGGTTTAGAGGTTTAGGGCTTTGGATTTACGGTTTATAGAGAGAGAGGAATGATAGGGAGATAGAGAGAGGAGATCAAGGAGAGAGATAAGGAGATAGAGAGTGAGGCACATGGCCAAGGACATAGGGAGAGAGATCAAGAGAGGTAGAGGGATGATAGAGATAGGGAGATAGGGGAGAGATAGGGAGATATAGGTTTAGAGTTGATTGGATTTAGGGTGTACCTAGGTTTAGGGTTTCTCAGTTTTGTAGATAGCTAGATAGAAAGAGAGAGGAGACAGATAGGGAAAGATGGAGGTGACAAAGGGGAGAGATAAGGAGATAGAGAGTGAGCAAGATGTCCAGAGAAATAGGGAGAAGGATTGAGAGGTAGAGCTTGATGATAGAGATAGGGAGATAAGGGAGAGATAGGAGATAAGGTTTAGGGTTGCTCGCGTTTAGGGTTTAGGGTTTAGGGGTTCAGGGTTAAGGTTTAGGGGCATTATTTAGGGTTTAGGGTTTAGGGGTTAAGGTTTAGAGGTTTAGGGTTTAGTGTTTAGAGAGAGGACAATTAGGGAGATATAGAGTGAGGGACATGGCCAAAGCATAGGGAGAGAGATTGAGAGGTAGAGGAATGATAGTGATGGGGAGATAGTGAGATAGGGAGATAGAGAGATAGAGGTTTAGGGTTTATTGGGTTTACTATTTAGGATTTAGGGGTTTATGGTTTCTCAAGTTTAGGGTTTAGGGGTTAGGAAATAGGGGTTAGGGGTTAGGGTTTAGGGGTTAGGTTTAATCATGTGTTAATACAGGTTGTGGAGTGAGAAATGGGTGGTATGGGAGATCAGAAGACTAGTTTAAAGTTGGACTGATGGATATATGTCACAGCGAAAGGTTCAAAGGCTTGTCAAAAGTGGAGTGATCGGAGCATCGGTATAAGAATTTTTGAGTTGGCCAATAGTGTTTATCTTGTCGATAGGAAGAATGTATATGATTTGATGTTATTTGGGACTTTGAGAAGGTTTCTTAAAGCTGATTAAGCTTTAATCTATTTGAACTATGGGTTTTGATGGGTATTTCACTGTGTTTTGAGAGCTTCCACTGTGTGCTCTGCATTAGACCAATAGGGAGATATAGAGGAGTCCAAGGGGAGAGATAGGGAGATAAAGAGTGAGGGACGTGGGAAGAGACATAGCGAGAGAGATTGAGAGGTAGAGGGACAAAGGTGATAGGGAGATAGGGGAGAGATAGGGAGATAGTGGTTTATGGTTACTTGGGTTTAGAGGTTAAGGTTTAGGGGCATTATAATTTAGGGTTTAGGATTTATTGTTTAGGGGTTAGGGGTTAGGTTTAGAGGTTTAGGGTTTATAGAGAGAGGAATGATAGGGAGATATAGAGGAGTTTGAGGGGAGAGACAGGGAGATAAAGAGTAAGGGACATGGCTAGAGACATAGGGAGAGAGATTGAGAGGTAGAGGGACAAAGGTGGTAGGGAAATAGAGGAGAGATAAGGAGATAGTGGTTCAGGGTTACTTGGGTTTGGGGTTTAGGGTTTAGGGTTTCTTAGGATTAGGGGTTAAGGGTTAGGGGTTAGGGTTTAGGGGCATTATTTAGGGTTTAGGATTTAAATTGTTTAGGGGTTAGGGGTTAGGTTTAGAGGTTTACGGTTTTGGATTTAGGGTTTATAGAGAGAGAGAGGAATGATAGGGAGATAGAGAGAGGAGACCAAGGAGAGAGATAAGGAGATAGAGAGTGAGGCACATGGCCAGGGACATAGGGAGAGAGATCAAGAGAGGTAGAGGGATGATAGAGATATGGAGATAGGGGAGAGATAGGGAGATATAGGTTTAGAGTTGATTGGATTTAGGGTGTACTTGGGTTTAGGGTTTCTTAGTTTTGGAGATAGCTAGATAGAAAGAGAGAGGAGACAGATAGGGAGAGATAGAGGTGACAAGGGGGAGAGATAAGGAGATAGAGAGTGAGTGAGATGTCCAGAGAAATAGGGAGAAGGATTGAGAGGTAGAGTTTGATGATAGAGATAGGGAGATAAGGGAGAGATAGGAGATAGGGTTTAGGGTTGCTCATGTTTAGGGTTTAGGGTTTAGGGGTTAGGGGTTAAGGTTTAGGGGCATTATTTAGGGTTTAGGGTTTATGGTTTAGGGGTTAAGGTTTAGAGGTTTAGGGTTTAGTGTTTAGAGAGAGAGGACCAATAAACATTTCGAAGATGAATTGAAGACAAGTTTGAATGAAATTAATGTCAAGAAACTCTATTTTTGCAGATTTTACTATTTTCCTACGATTTCTTTATTTAGAATAGCCCTGTATGGATGTGTTAGGGCCTAAGAGAAATTATAATTGAAAGCTAGTGGAATCTACTTTCTTGTGTTTTAGGTGCCAATAAGGCCAATAAGGACACTGGGGGCACATTATAAACATAAAAAACTTACATCTTGGGGGGAGGTGCCAATAAGGCCAATAAGGATACTATTTTAGTTGGGTGTGTGTGTATGCAAATACCATTTATGGCCGAGAAGCTCTCTATTTACTATTATTCAACTCTCGTTGATAGGAGGTTGGCTCTACAACTATTGCAATTTGTGTATGAAACTTAGATGCCTACGAGATCATATATATATATGTATGTATGTATGTATGTATGTAAATCCTATTTATGGTCAAGTAGCTCTCTATTTACTATCATTAAACTCTCATTGATAGGAGGTTGGCTCTCTGACTATTGCAATTAATCCATTTGTAATGATGCCTCTATCATGTTGAGTTAGAGCCTATCTCTGCATCAAGTTAAAATCATGAATATGACAACACCATACAATCCTCATTGGCTTGTTAAAATGCACAAAACAATCATACAAGATAGTCATTCATGAAATTACTATACAAAGAGGGTTTATAAGTTGCATTAGGGTTTGTATAAATGATATAATGGATTTATAAGGTTGTCAAACACCAAAATGGATGATTTATATGAGTTTTGGGACTCTCACAGTCCTTGTACAACTTGCCCTTTATGATTGTTAAAAAGATACATATGGCTATCCAAAAACTACACTTTATGACTATCCTAAAACAGCATCATGTATATGCTCATAAAAGCCATCAAACTCTACGAATAGACTCGTCATTGGATAAGGAGTGGGAGGATAAAGTCACATTCCCAAAACCTCTTAAAATCACATGTCTCCCCTTATGAAAACTAGGGTCTTTGCCGATACATTGTTCTGTAAGAGAAAAAACCTTGCTAGGTGCCATATTTTCTTTTTTGCTCATCGTGGGGTCGAACGGACTATACCAACGCGTCGGGGTGGGCGGGTAAATGCCAGTGGAGGTCTCATTTCATGCGCCAAGCATCCCAATCATTCCGGGCAAGAGGCTACCGGCAAAGTCCCTTAAGATCCCTGAGACCAAAAATGCGCCAAACTTTGACGGAGCAGTTCTTAGAATTTGTGATATCTGGGAATGTTGTATTTGGACCTACAAGTGCACGTCGGGTCTGTCGACAATAACCTCTCTCATTTTTGGTCAACTCCATTCTGTTTGACCGTGCCGAAATCAAACGCATTGTTGCAAAATGCTTCAATTTGATGCAGTGGAAAGGTGCTAGGTGTAACATTTTTCAATCTATAGCTTGTGGGGTCAAACGGACTATACCAACACATTGGGGTGGGTGGGTAAATGCTATTGGAGGTCTCATTTCATGCGCCAAGCATCCCAGTCCTTCCGAGCAAGAGGCTACCAGCAAAGTCCCTTAAGATCCCTGAGACCAAAAATGCGCCAAACTTTGACAAAATAGTTCTCAGAATTTGTGATAGCTGGGAATGTTGTGTTTGACCTATAGGTGCATGTGGGGTCTATCAATAATAACCTCTCTCATTTTTGGTCAACTCCATTCCATTTGACCGTGTCGAAATCAAACGCATTGTTGCAAAATGCTTGAATTTGATGCAGTGGAAAGGTGCTAGGTGTGACATTTTTCATTCCATAGCTCGTGGGGTCGAATGGACTGCACCAACGCATCAGGTTGGGTGGGTAAATGCCAATGGAGGTCTCGTTTTGTGTGCCAAGAGTCCCAGTCATTCCGGGCAAGAGGCTACCGGCAAAGTCCCTTAAGATCCCTGAGACCAAAAATGTGCCAAACTTTGACGGAGCAGAGTTCAGAATTTGTGATAGCTGGGAATGTTGTGTTTGGACCTACAAGTGTACGTGGGCTCTGTCGACAATAACCTCTCTCATTTTTGGTCAACTCCATTCCGTTTGACCGTGCCGAAATCAAACGCATTGTTGCAAAATGCTTCAATTTGATGCAGTGGAAAGGTGCTAGGTGTGACATTTTTCATTCTATAGCTCACTGGGTTGAACGGACTATACCAACACATTAGGGTGGGCGGGTAAATGCTATTGGAGGTCTCATTTTGTGCGCCAAGCGTCCCAGTCCTTCCGAGCAAGAGGCTACCGGCAAAGTCCCTTAAGATCCCTGAGACCAAAAATGTGCCAAACTTTGACGGAACGGTTCTCAGAATTTGTGATAGCTGCGAATGTTGTGTTGGGACCTATAGGTGTATGTAGGGTCCATCGATAATAACCTCTCTCATTTTTGGTCAACTCCATTCCGTTTGACCGTGTCGAAATCAAACGCATTGTTGCAAAATGCTTGAATTTGATGCAGTGGAAAGGTGCTAGGTGTGACATTTTTCATTCCATAGCTCGTGGGGTCGAATGGACTACACCAACGTGTCAAGGTGGGCGGGTAAATGCCAATGGAGGTCTCATTTTGTGTGCCAAGAGTCCCAGTCGTTCCGGGCAAGAGGCTACCTGCAAAGTCCCTTAAGATCCCTAAGACCAAAAATGCGCCAAACTTTGACGGAGCAGTTCTCAGAATTCATGATAGCTAGGAATGTTGTGTTTGGACCTACAAGTGCACATGGGGTCCGTCGATAATAACCGGTCTCATTTTTGGTTAACTCCATTCCGTTTGACCATGCCAAAATCAAACACATTGTTGCAAAATGCTTCAATTTGATGCAGTGGAAAGGTGCTAGGTGTGACATTTTTCATTCCATAGCTCGTGGGGTCGAACAGACTATGTCAACGCGTCGGGGTGGGTGGGTAAATGCCAATGGAGTCTCGTTTCATGCGCCAACCGTCCCAGTCATTCCGGGCAAGAGGCTACCAGCAAAGTCCCTTAAGATCCCTAAGACCAAAAATGTGCCAAACTTTGACAGAGTAGTTCTTGGAATTCGTGATAGCTGGAATGTTGTGTTCAGACCTACAGGTGTACATGGGGTCTGTCGACAATAACCTCTCTCATTTTTGGTCAACTCCATTTTGTTTGACCATGCCGAAATCAAACGCATTGTTGCAAAATGCTTTAATTTGATGCAGTGGAAAGGTGCTAGGTGTGACATTTTTCATTCCATAGCTCATGGGGTCGAACGGACTACACCAACGTGTCGGGGTGGGTGGGTAAATGCTATTGGAGGTCTCATTCCATGCACCAAGCGTCCCAGTCCTTCCGGGCAAGAGGCTACCGGTAATGTCCCTTAAGATCCCTGAGCCCAAAAATGTGCCAAACTTTGACGGAGCAGTTCTTAGAATTTGTGATAGTTGGGAATGTTGTGTTTAGACCTACAGGTGCACGTGCGGTCCGTCGACAATAACCTCTCTTATTTTTGGTCAACTCCATTCTATTTGACTGTGTCGAAATCAAATGCATTGTTGCAAAATGCTTCAATTTGATGCAGTGGATAGGTGCAATGTGTGACATTTTTCATTCCATAGCTCATGGGGTCAAACGAACTATGCCAATGCGTCAGGGTGAGCAGGTAAATGCTAGTGAAGGTCTCATTTCGTGCGCCAAGCTTCCCAGTCATTTCGAGCAAGAGGCTACTGACAAAGTCAAAAGTTGCTAGGATTGAAATTTTGCATTCCATAGGTCCTGGGGTTGAACGGATTATGCCAACACATCAGGGTAGGCGGGTAAATACTAGGGGAGGTCTCATTTTGTGTGCAAAGCATCGCAGTCATTCCAAGCTATAAGCTAGTGATAAAGTCACTTTGCTGGTAGCTTATAGCTCAGAAGGACTAGGAGCCTTGGCACATAAAATGAGACCTCCCCTAGCATTTACTCGCCCACCCCAACGTGTTGGCACAATCTGTTTAGACCCAGGACCTATAGAATACAAAATTTCAATCCTAGCAACTTTTGACTTTGTCGGTAGCTTACAGCTCAGAACGACCGGGACACTTAGCGCACAAAACGAGACCTCCACTGGCATTTACCTGCCCACCCCGACTCGTTGGCGCAGTCCGTTCGACCCCACGAGCTATGGAATGAAAAATGTCACACCTAGCACCTTTCTACTGCATCAAATTGAAGCATTTTGCAACAACGAATTTGATTTCAGCACGGTCAAACGGAATGGAGTTGACCAAAAATGAGAGAGGTTATTGTTGACGGACCTCACATGCACCTGTAGGTCCAAACACAACATTCCCAGCTATCACAAATTTTGAGAACTGCTCCGTCAAAGTTTGGCACATTTTTGGTCTCAGGGATCTTAAGGGATTTTGCTAGTAGCCTCTTGCCCAAAACGACTGGGACGCTTGGTGCATGAAATGAGACCTCCACTAGCATTTACCCGCCCACCCCGATGAGTTGGTGTAGTCCGTTCGACTCCACGAGCTATGGAATGAAAAATGTCGCACCTAGCACCTTTCCACTGCATCAAATTGAAGTATTTTGCAACAATGCGTTTGATTTCGGCACAGTCAAAGAGAATGGAGTTGACTAAAAATGAGAGAGGTTATTATTGACAGACCCCACTTTCACCTGTAGGTCCAAACACAACATTCCCAGCTGTCACGAATTCTGAGAACTGCTCCGTCAAAGTTTGGCGCATTTTTGGTCTCAGGGATCTTAAGGGACTTTGCCGGTAGCCTCTTGCCTAGAATGATTGGAACACTTGGCGCATGAAACGATACCTCCACTGGCATTTACCCACCCACCCCGATGTGTTGGCATAGTCTGTTCAACCCCATGAGCTATGGAATGAACAATGTCACACCTACCACCTTTCCAGTGCATCAAATTGAAGCATTTTGCAACAATGCGTTTGATTTTGGCACGGTCAAACGGAATGGAGTTGACCAAAAATGAGAGAGGTTATTGTCGATGGACCCCATGTGCACCTATAGGTCCAAACACAACATTCCCAGTTGTCACAAATTTTGAGAACTCCTCTGTCAAAGTTTGGTGCATTTTTGGTCTTAGAGATCTTAAGGGACTTTGCCGGTAGCCTCTTGCCTGGAATGACTGGGATGCTTGGCGGATGAAACAAGACCTCCACTGGCATTTACCCGCCCACCCTGACGTATTGGCGCAATCCGTTCGACCCCACAAGCTATGGAATGAAAAATGTCACACCTAGCACCTTTCCACTGCATCAAATTAAAGCATTTTGCAACAATGCGTTTGATTTCGGCATGGTCAAACGGAATGGAGTTGACCAAAAATGAGAGAGGTTATTGTCGACAGACCCCATGTACACCTGTAGGTCCAAACACAACATTCCCAGCTATCACGAATTCTAAGAACTACTCTGTCAAAGTTTGGCGCATTTTTGGTCTCAGGGATCTTAAGGGACTTTGCGGGTAGCCTCTTGCCCGAAATGACTGGGATGCTTGGCACACAAAACGAGACATCTACTGGCATTTACCCACCCACCCCAATGTGTTGGTGCAGTCCATTTGACCCCATGATGAGAAAAACAAAAATATTGTTCTAGTTGACACATTCTCAATCATTGACATGGATGTTATCTTAGTACCATTCCTTTAGGCACAATATGAGCTTCCAAGGGAAGGCGCAATTGTGAGGTTGGAGATAATGAAAAGTGCACCTCATTCACAATCATGTTTTACTTGTCTTCAATGATGATTCCTTGATTCAACGTAATCGTTTGATAATACATTTTAACCTCCTTGTCAAAGCGCACTTTCAAGGTTGCTTGAGCAAGAGCTAGTGCCTCAACATCTAGGCACACTTTTGGTGTTCTAGAAGCATGAACTAGCAACTCAAATAGTAAGGCACTCATTCTAGGTTGTTTGTTCAATAATTGGTGCCTTGTATTCTTTGGACATTCTTTCAACTTGTGGAGACAACCTCAACTTGCAAGATCAATTCATTATCAAGATGCATATCCAAAGTCATAGAGATATGAAGTGGTGCCTCACTAATCTAGGTGCACATTTGATGGTGTACAGAGGTAGATGTGCGCCCAAGTCATCATTTGATGCCTTCAATACTTCAAGACTCTACTAGGCACACAACTTTCATCTAGGCGCTCCAAGTGACCATTGCCAATCACCAATCTTGATCAAGGTGCACATTGTCTTTGGGCGCTCAATATGTGAAGCTTCAATCTTCACCTAGATGCTCAAGGGCATTCAAGGAGTCTTTCTCTCTTAGGGTGCTAAAACACTCTGAGGGTGCCAAAATGAATTCCCAAAGGCAAGGCACAAAGTCAACTTCAAAGCCTCCTAGGCGCTGAACCATAACTTGTTTCTACTAGGCACTAGAAACAACTCCAACCATACTACTCCAAGGCGCAAACCTAGTAGGCTTTCAATCCATTCTTTCTTATGATGATTCATAGGACATCTTCTAATGTTTAGGTGATCAAGACATGTCTAGAATACTCAAAACTTAAGGTGCAATTTGATGAGATTTCCAACACTAACCAACTTCAATCCCTGAAGGTGCTCCAAGCACTCTAGGCGCAAGAGATGACCTTGAGCGCACATATATGTTTCTTCTAGGTGCACATTGGTGAGATTACTCAATATGCCTTCTCAATAAAGGTGCTCTCTACTGATGTTTCTGGACTAATTCCTCTTAGGCGCTGACTTCAACATCTAGTATACACTTCTTCAACTTCTTGAAATCATTTGAAGTACTCTATATTCTTGAGGCACATATCTTTAAGACTCACCTCACTCCAAGGCACTCTATCTTCTTCAAGGTGCCCAAAGCAACTGAGGGCGCCAAAATCATGAGAACAACCCGGCACTCAAACTTCTTTATCACACTAAGGCGCTCTCTTGGTAATAACCTATATGAAGGCGCCAAAGCAAGCGCCATCTCCCATTCTTGAATCAAGGCACATATTTTACCTCTTAGGCTCAAGGCGCCCAAGTATATGCTTCAACCATTAAGGTGCTAATACTAGATGAAGGCACCAATCTTGACAAAGCACTCAAATTGTTCTCCTCTACAAGGCGCTAGTCTTTATCATCTAGCCTTACAGTGCACTTTCTCATTATGATATACTCCTCAACTTTGTATTCAACCTTGTCCAAGGCGCACATTCATCATTCAATCTCTCTGGACTCAAACTCTTCAAGTCAAACTCTCCTAGTTGCTCAAACCAAACTTACATGAAAGGTGCTTACTTCTGCTTTAAGGGGCCAGAACCTCCTTATTTCAAAATACTTCAAGGCGCACATTCACTCTCCAAGACAAGGTGCAAAAAACATTATCCTAAGGTGCAAAAAGAGGTCTCCATCATCAAGGGCAATTCACATCTTCTTTAAACAACATCAAATTCTCTTAGGCGCATTTCACTTCTGACCTCACCATCAAGGTTCACTCAAGCGCTCATAGTCTCACTAAGGCATCATCTTCATCATGAGCGCTCATATGGTTCCTCTTGGACCAAGGCGCACATATTGACCTAGGTGCATATCATCCTTTGAAGCTCAAGGCGTAAACATCCACTCCTAAAGGCGCAATTTTGACTTTCCAAAACTCTAAGGCACCAATCTACACTTGAAGACCATCTATTGAAGGCCTAGTTATTACTCGCCAATATCCCTTAGGCACTCAACATCCTGATCATAGGCGCAAAAAAACCTTCTTCCTATCTCCAATCTTCATCACTCTGAACATAAGATGGAGGCACTAAAGTCATTTATCCTCACTAGGCGCCAAATTCTACTAAGGCGCATTCTGGAGTTGGGTATCTTGTCTTCTAAGCGCCTATACTCTTTCAAACTTCTATGAACAAAAACTCCACTTTGGGCACAAACGGATGATGATTTTCCAACTCATCTTACATTTCTTCAAGGTGCCAAAATCAAGACTCCAACCAAGGCACTCTCTTCTTTAGAATCATTCACTTCCCTTGAGACCTTACTACACTAAGGCACCAATCTCTTCATGATGATCTTTAAACTCAAGGAGTCTTTTCTACAAGACATTCCATCTCATTGTTCCTCTCCATTACAGGTGCTCACTTACCTCTAACTTGGGCGCATACCAACATCCCAACATCCAAAGGCAATAAAACACTTGTCCTTACTCTCTAATCTCTAGGCGCATTTTGAGGTTTGAAGTTTGATTCTAATTGACACAAGGCATTCAAGGTGCAAAAGCGCATTTTGAATGGGTTCTTCTCCTAGGGGCTTATTGAATCAAAGCACCAAACTTCTCTTTGAGGCGCAATAGGTGCAATTCCACTAAAGATATGTCGCTCATCATCTCACTAAGGCATTCAAGGTGCAAAAGTCATTTACCTTCACTAGGTGCTCATCATCCTTTGAGGTGGCAGAACATTCACTCCAAGGCACTCTAACCCTTCTTCCATTTAAGGCATAGATCCACTCCTGACCTCACCATCAAGGTTAGGGTGCTACCACATGTCCTTCTCCTAGGCGCCAGAATTCCTAGGTGCTCACCAGGTGACTGTCTTATACAAGGCGCAAATCTTCCTATACTATGATTGCCTTTGAAACGCCAATTGACTTGATGTGAAGGTGCAAAGGCTATTCCAACTCACAGTGAGCGCCTAATTTGAACAAGGAGGGATTGAACAAGGATGGATAAAGCACTCAAAACTATCCAAACAATCAACTCCTTCCTAACATCCTCAATGCTCTAAATTACCTTGGCCAAAATGACACATAACAACTCCTGTGCAAAACATCTGAGCTCCAAGAGGGGGTCCCCAGTCCGATGGGGTGATGTGTGATTTGGTCACAACATTACCCTCAACTCAAGGCACCATTTAAGATAGACTTAGACCCCATCTCATCTCAAGGTGCTACTTTGGAGATCACTTAGGAGTTTGAAAATTGTGCCTTGATCTTACATAGGTGTTCACTTCTTTTTTACATCCATGCTTCTTTAAAAGATTGATGAATTACTTCTTCAATGTTAAGCGCCCACCTTTTTTTTTGACATGCATTGAGGGGTTTTCTTCAAGGTGCCTACTTGAGTGTATCCATAGTTGAATGGGCGCCTAACACATTTTGAGTTATTTTAAGCATTATGATGATTTCAATCCAAGGTATGATGATCATACTACATCATTATCATGTCCCTTTTGTAAGGCACTCATTAGAGAGCTTCAGGTATGTTATAGCGCCTTAATGCACTTAGCTCGTTTCTTATTCCTCAAATGATTTTCTTTTCATGTCAAACCTTCATTCTCTCCTCCAAGATGTATTAAGATAACAATCCTCCAAACAAGGGAATGTCATGCTCATTGTATTAAGGGCACCCAAACTCATTATATTCATCAATACCTTCCTTGGGTGGTATCAAGGTCACTCTTGGCATACTTGAGCGAAGCGAAGTGTTCATTCCAAATTGTATAGGAAGAATCCCAACATGTTCTCTTTAAGGTGCAAAAACTCATCTCTGGCCTTAAATTTGGTCATTTTATTGGTTTAAATCAATTGGAAGTCTTCTATCATCCAAGTGCCTATGTTATGATGTCAATTGTCCCTTGGGCACTAAAATTGAATTCCTACCTCACCATGTACTTCAAGGTGCAAAGTGGAGGTCACTCCGGAAGAATATTAATCTTGTTCCTCCTTACTCAGTGAATGAGTGTATAGAGGACTTCTTGATCAATAGCCCTTTAATATTAGGCGCCCACCTTAGATTTGTTTACAACGAAATTACCATAGGCGCCAAATTAGGTGAAGGCTTATACATTGGGCACTAAGGATGGTAGGCACTAAGGATGGAGCTTCAAGTACCAATAGGCGCTATATCTTCAACTTATAACAAATACCATCTCACCTAAGGTGCACTTCCCTCATTTTTGGATTGATGTCTCCAGGGCGCTTATGAAGTTCCCTTCAAATACTTTTCATCCATTATCACTCAGAGGATCCTTCACAGTGCTTGGTCAAGGTGCCAACTTGGAGTGCTCTGAATAGGACATGCCACTCAAGAAAAATAGGTGTGAAATGGTGCCTTGACTTGCATAGTTTCTTACTCCACAATTTTGTCCCTAACATTATTGACCAACTTGTTTCATGCCTACTTGATGTTGGGCGCTTTACTTGGGACATGCTAGATTTCCACATTTTGTATTCTCATCACCTAGGCGCTAGCATTAGATGGAAGGGTCAAGAAAATGCACCTTACATGTTTGAATGAAGGGTGCCTAACACATTTTGTTCTTTTCCTTATTCAATTTTCATTTCTTGAGGTCCTTAATCAGCTTTCCAATCAAGGCGCAATTTGACACTCAAAGTGATTAACATTCTTTCTACAACATAGATCATCCTTCTTATGGCACCATCAAAACTATATGGATGAGACTTAACTCTAACTCGAGCACCCCCTAAAGACTTGTGAGTCTAGGTGCCAATTTGAGTTTGATTTGATGACTAAGGGCGCCAAATTCACTGATCAAGGTACACCACTTCCTAGGCGCTCATTCTATGCTAAGAATACCATCCTCCACTCCATACACCTCTTAGGTGCTACTTTGGATGATTTCAATCCCTTCCACAAGGCAATCTTCTTTCACAGGGCACTATATTCTAGGGTTTAAAACATCCATTCTATGTTTAAGGTGCAAATTTGGGATTCAACAGATGATAGAATATGCCTTGATTCCTTTTGATGCTTTTCAAACATTTCCAAGCTTATTGTTAGGCGCAAAAGGGGACCTCTGAATATTTGTTATGTCCTCCGTTAAGCCAGGTGCCCTTTGGTGATTCTACGAGTGCAAAACAATGCCTAACACTACTGAGCCATTTGCTCGCAAAACTTTCCCGATTCAAGTCATTCAAAGGTCAAAGCATTCATTCCTAGCAAAGGGCCATTTGAAAAAACATCATCCAGATCCCAATGCAAAGCATTGGAATTCAAAAAAAGGGGGGTCCCTATTCCTAATGGGGTGATGTGTGATTTGGTCACAACACGTACTTGATAAGAGCCCATACTTTTCACAAGGAGCCACCAATTTTTAACTAAATATTCCATTAGAAATGGATAAAAAAATGTTCCCCCAAATGAGGAAACTAGATTGTTAATTAGAATTCTATGTGTAATGTGATATGAAACAATAGATACACCTATAAATGACCAACTAACTTTAACTTCTTGTATTATTGCCTCGATGTTTCAAAATGTTGCTTCTCTTCATCTAAAACTAATGGTACAAAATTTTTCATAGATCAAGGAAACGGATATCTGTTTTGAGAACGGATATCCGTTTTGGAAACGGATATCCGTTTTGAGAACGGATATCCATTTTGAGTTTCTTTTACCAAAGCAAAATGGATATCCGTCTTGCTTTGGTACAAAGCAAGACGGATATCCATTTTGGTTGTTGACTTTTTATGGATTCTAACGTGTTTTCATGTTTCAGTCTCTTCTTCGAACTTCACCCTTCGTGCCGATGACTTTTTTTTTATGCAAAATTGATAAAACAAAAAGGGTTTATAGAAAAAAATGTTAGCTTTCTAAAAATATAAGATTTGTTTGGTTATCATTTTATTAAATAATTATTAATAATTTTCTATATACCATGTGTCTGAAATCCTGATGGACACACTGATTGAAAAACATGCATAACTTTCAAACCATTTCACCTTTTTGAGATCCGAAACCTACGTCACACTCTATGCTTTTCTGGCTATAGGTTAAAAAAAAAAAAATTTTGAATTTCAATTTTTTTTAATCGAGTTAGGTTGGCTGGAAAATTACTTTTTATTTTTTTTAAAAAGTCACAGTAAAAAAATCATAACCAATTATTTTATTGGAAAAAAATTTCAAATAAATATGCGTCACATCCGGACATGAGTCCTCTACTTATTTTGAAAGTTTCAAAAAAAAAAAAAAAATTTACTCATAGTTAGGTTGGCTGGACAAACACCCACTTTTTATTTTTTTCTGAAAAATTTAATAGCTGTTCTTTGAAATATTCAATTTTCACTAAGTAAATTTAGTTTTTTTTTTTTTTTTAAATAGTAGCCTATAAACTAGATTCAATTCTCTACAAATTTCGTTCTTACATCTTTTTCAAATTGTGTAGATAATCCATTCAAATTTTCACATGAACTTGATAAATTCTGATTTTCTGTATTTTCATTGCCACTTAAAGGTATAGTTTGGCCCATCATGATCCTGCACATACCCATAAGTGTGATTGAGAGTGTGTGTTGTACGTAGGAAGAGGCAAAACATATAATAAAGTTCTGTAATCAAATAAAATTGCAAGAGTTACCATGAGCATGAAACCATAGGTAGATGTATGTCACAACATGGATCATCCACAAGGTTTTTGATAGAGGAAGAATACTTCCTTGAATACCTCCAACAAGGGTTAATGCCTGCAATAGTAACTTGCAGAAATAGATATCTTGTAGATGGATATTTTTATGGAGCATCAATAAGGAATCCTTAGCATTAGTCTCTTTGAGAGCCTTTTTTCCTAAGAGCATTTTGAGTATTCAAGAACTTTTTATATATGATTTTTGATTACTTTATGAGGGCCCAATAGAATAGAGGCCGACAAGGTGCATCACATAAGTCATAAGGCTGATAATAAGATATAAGTTGTCAGGGCCAAATTATTAGGACTTTAGCACTAGGGTACCCTTGTCCTAGTGATTTGGGCCATGCAAAATCTAGATGCCAGAGGACTTAGACTTGATTCTCATAGAAGTGTTAGAAACTACATACCAAAATAGGAGTGAACCTTTATGTTAAAAAGGGTGGCAAATGTAGTGTGAAATTGTAAGGGGTAGATAATTTCTAATAGTACAAAAATGAAACCAATAAATCATGATATGTCATTAACAAAAAAACTCACCCCCTAAAATGAAGAGGAACCTTGAAGAGATACAACCCCTAGACTAGGTGTCACCCCATGTTCCATTTAAGATAAGGAGAATTTTAGCAAAAGAGGACACAAATCAAATAGACAAATAGAAAGAGATTGAAGAATGGATTAGAAAGGATTGCAAAGAAGTATTTGGGAAATATTATATTGACATTAAGTTACAAAGGGACAAGGGAAGAGAAAACAAAACCCAAATACAGAGAACAAAACCTAAGTAGAAAGATAATAAAGTAACACACCACAAGAAAGTAGTTCTAGAAAAAATCAAAGAAATCAATAATGGAATCATGTATATTTGGAAAGGACACAACAAAAGCCATAGAGCATATCTTTGTTTTGGAATCAATATGGAATGGGAAAAATATAACAAGAGATTAGATTAAACTTTTTGATTTTGTGGGAACATTAAGAAATGATGCATTAAAAAGGTATAGAAAGACATGCCCCAACCATAGTAAAGCATGGGATGAGGTAAAGAAATAATTTCTAGATATATTTGAGTCCCCAGAATTCCCTACAAAAGGAGTGAGTAAAATGAGAGATATGGTCATGAGAGAAGGAGAATTCATTAAGGAATTTGACAAAAGGTTTACAGAAACTACTAGTAGGTTAGAGGAACCACTAACAGAGAAACAAAGAATTGAATGGTTCGTATCAAGCTAAAGCCATGGCATTAGAACATCTCTAGATGGAAAGGTTTTTGAGGCATACTAATAAGCAATGACTATGGCCAGTGGGTGAGTGCAGGATCATGATGGGCCAAACACTACCCCTAAGTGGCAATATAAATGTGAAAAATAGACTTAAGTAACTTCATTTCAAAAATTGAATGAGTTATCTACACAATCTAGAAATAAGGTATTAATAAAAGTAGTAATAAATTAAATGTATTTTATGGGCTACTACTTTTTTTCTAAAAATTTTAAAAATAGTTTGGTGAAAATTGGATATTTTAATGAAGCACTACTAAAATTTTAAGAAAAACATAAAACGTAGGTGTCATTCTGGCCAACCTAAGTATGGGAAAAAGATAATATTTTTCCTCCATGATTTAGATTTGAGTAAAGGACACATGAGTGGATGTGACACATATTTTTTTGAATTTTTTAAATAAATAAATAATTATTTATGAATTTTTTACTGTGACTTTTTTAAAATATTAAAAATTAATTTTCCAACCAACCTAACTTGGTCAAAAATATACGAAACTTAAAAAAATTAAATCTTAATGTATACCCAATAAATCCTAGAATGTGACGCATCTTTTGGATTTAAGAAAGGATTAATATGTTGAAAGTTATGGATGTTTTTCAATATGTATATTATTAGAAATTAGACATAGTGTATGTAGAATTTTTTTTTTTAATGCACGTGGTAAACTTTTTAACGTGACCGGCGATGCTGGTGTGACACACCCTCTAGCTCCATGCAAATGCTTTTTCCTGGAGTAATGAATCGGTGAGGCCACAACATGGGGGACCTCATCACCTAGAAAGAACACTTCAAACCCACAAGCACATTAGTCCAACGAAGGCATAAAGCCTTGCGAGCTCATTGGCCTAGTGGGGGTTTGAACTCTGGTGGCCGCCACTACAACTGAGCGACTTAACCACTAAACCACGCCGTCATTGGTAGCATATGTAGAAAATTAATAATAATTACTTATTAAAATTAGTATGAGGCATATATTATATTTTTAGAATCTTAATAGCTTCCTGTATAAACCATTTTCATTTGATTAAATTTAATTACAAAAAAGTCTGTCAGCTTCAAGGATGAAATAGTGGAAAATTTTAGGATAACACTAAATGGGTGGTTTTTCAAGTTTCTTTGGCAAGTTTTGGGACTCCCACTTTCCTAAATATGAGGTAATTTGAAGCCATTTTTGGAGGAAATGCATATTTGAGCTAGAAATATTAACATCTTTTCCAAATCTAAATATTAGTCTAAATGTTAGCACTTTTCATCCAGCAAGTTTTTTCTCCATTCCCACTATTTGGCCCATCATGATCTCACACTCACTCACCTACCACATAGAATCACAAACTTGATGCAAATAGGACAAGACCAAGGAAAACCTAGAGATGGAGAAACTAAAGCTTGAACAAGAACAACTGAAACTAAAACAAGAAATTCTAGCAAGAAAAGAGGAGAGTCCACATAAACAAGGACTTAATATATGGTGCTCATACTATACAAAAGAAGGGCACTTGCAGAATGAATGTCCAATGATGAAAGGAGAAAGAAAGGCTACATTAATGAAAGTAGACATCAAAACAATACCAAAAACAAATAATACAATCTATTGTAGATTATGTGGCGAGTGGGATGACCATGAAATAGAAGATTATCCATTGCAATTCTTTAGGTTAAGAGAAGAAGTAGATCATGAACCTTGGTGTAATGCACATCACAAAATATAATAGATAATAAAAACATGGCCTATGTGAAAGGAGTATTAGAAAGACCTTTATACATGTAAGATCATGGTTATAAACATCCCAATTGGGCCAATCAAATAAATATCAATACTTTATAGAATACAAATCCTAATTCTACACCTTACATGAATAACTATAACAATGAGGTAAGAGGTCAATATAATGGTTATAGAGGAGGAAGAGGATATGGTAGAGGAAGAAGGAGAGATGAGCCAACCTACTTCAAATGCGGTAAATTAGGTCATTTTGCTAATGAGTGCTAGGGAGAAAAGAAAAAAACAATGTAGGTTCTACAATAGCATAGACCATGACATATTTAACTTTGATAAGGCTCAAACATATTACAAAAACACCTCATTGCAGTCTAAGAGTGGTGATTTTTAGGGTTTCAAAAGAGCAAGACTCATGAGAAGAGTGCCTAAAAACCCACCACAAATAGCACGGATATGCCAAAAAGCAGAAATCTATGAAATATAGATCATTGCCGACAATTCATCAAAAGATGACTACTAAGTGCAAACATATAAACAAAATCCCAAATAAAAAAGAGAAATAAAGTAGCAGTAGTCACAAGACAAGGGATTGATACCACAACAAAACACATTACCACAAGTGAGGAAGAAAGTAAGGAATAGGAAGAACACTTCTTCCCTAACAAAGCAGAACATTATCAAATTGTAGAACAAACTCAGAAAACACTCAAACAAGAGAAAAAAAAAGAGAAAGAGAGATAATTTCTTTACTAAACAAGAAGTAAGAATACTAAAACAAATCACACAAATGGCTAAACAAAATGACCTCTTAGAAAAACTTAAGCAATTCAACAAATATTGGAACAAACAAAAGATCCAACAACCACAAATTAGAAAGATAGGGAGAACTGAGAGATTATGGAAGAGAAACCCTACAATGACTACAATTAACATCAATCACAAAAGATTGAAAAATATAATGATTGATTTAGGTGCACAAATCAACATGATCCTGAAAAGGGTGTGAGAACAGTTGGGAAGGACCAAACTACAAGAAACACCATACAATATCAGTCTTGTAGATTGATTCAGAATGAAAACACTAGGAACATGAAATATTGTAGAAGTAAGTGTCATGGGAGTAAAACAAATTATAGGCATTGAGATAGTAGTAATTAAAGAAATCTTTGAATATTTCAATGCACTACTAGGGCTAAGATTGTTTGTAGATGCAAATGGGTTTGTGGACTCTAGGAAGGAAGAAATATCCTTTGTAGATGATGAGAAGATTGTTCATATACCTCTAGGAGGAAACTATGATGAGTCATATATAGAAGAAATTAATCTAGAGGAATACAATGATGATGATAACGAAAACCTCTATTCAGTCTCTAAATTCACTAGAAACAACAACATAGAAGAACCTAACTTTGAAGGAGAGATATAAATTGAAACTAATCATCACAGCATGGACAATGAGAATGTCCTAAGTACCTAGTTACAAGAAGAACCAGAAACATACACCCGCAGAATCAGGGGACCCAAAAAAATATTTATGGTTAGGCTGACAGAACTAGATTCACCACATTTTATGATAAATGATAAAATTACACCACAAGAAACAAGTTGAGAACAATAAATATACACATAAGGTGTACACCAAAAATCATGTCAAATAAACCACATTTCAAGGGGAATATCACATATCAAGCTAACTAAATACTCAGGAATTAGGGACCTAACTACACACCTAGCACAAATGGAATAAACTTTTGAGAAAGAAGAAGTAAGACTTGAAGCATTAACTCATACACTAATATGCAATGCTACCATTTGGTGGAACACCCATAAGCATAACATCTAGCACTGGTCAGCCTTCAAGATCTTAATTCAAAAAAGATATATAGTAGAAGAAGGTGAGTATGTTGACATCCCTTAATATGATGGAAGTACCCATCTAAAAGAATAATAAAAACTTGCATTTAGGTTTGGAAGGCGTGAAATGAATATAATGAAGCACTATATATATATATATGTATGTATGTATGTATGTATGTATAATAATAATAATAATAATAATAATAATTCTACTAGACACTAACATTGGTAGTATAGACCTAGTACATCAACCAGGAAAAAAGGGCTAAAACTAGACACTGACATGTATTAAAAGAAAACTTCTATCATACATTATTTTTTTGGATGAAGATGACCATGTTCATAACACATTACTTAAAATCAATGAAATAATATTCAAACCTAATGAAGAAAGAGAAGAACAAGTACTACAAACAAGTTCCCCTCCACTGTGGAGTGAGAGGATATGGAAATTTATTGAGTATATGAACAAGGAAACAAACCCCACTACACATACATGTTACAAAACTACTCAGGGAGACAATGAAGATATAGAGAACCTATAAATAGAAGTACAAGAATGGGAAAGAGAACTAGAAATCCCTACAAAACACAAATAAAACTATTATAACTAGCTTATAAAACTAAGAGGAAAATGTAGCAAAAGAAGGAGAACCAAAATTAGCAAAAATAGAGATTATTGGGATGAAAGGGTAGTGGTGCAAGTCATGGAGATCCTATCTAAATTTGAAGATCTATTTCCTAAAGCATTCATAGATATGAAAGGAACTTAGGAGGAAGAAGGAATAATGAAAATCCAATTAAAGTAAGGAATCAAACCCATAAAGAAAAGATCATATAGGTTGAATCCTAATATGAAGAAGGTAAAATTGGAATTAGACAAAATGTTGGTAGCAGGTATAATCAAGCTTGTGGAGAATGCCTAATGGATAAGCTTCATGGTTGTGAAAAATAAGAAAACGGGAGAAATAAGAATATGCATAGACTATAGAGAACTAAACAAGGCATGCATACACGACCCCTTTCCGACTCCATTTACCAAAGAAATATTGGATTTAGTATCTAGCAGAGAGATATATTCCTTCACTAATGGATTCTCTGGATACTATCAAGTCAAAATAAGAGAAGAAGACTAGCCAAAGGCAACATTTGCATTAGAATTTGGGTCTTACATGTACACAGTGATGCCTTTTGGTTTAAAGAATGTACTAGCAGTATTTAAGAGGATAATGGTGAATGCTTTTGAGGACATTATTCATGATTTGCTAGAAGTATACCTTGATGATTGATAGTATATCGCCTAGTGAAAGATCATGTCCAAGTATTACTTGAACAATGTTAAATAGGTGGAGAAGAATACAAATATCACTGAACTTAAAGAAATATATCTTTGTGGTACCATTTGGTACCCTACTAGGTTTTATCATCTGCAAGGAAGGTCTAATGACCCATTGAAAGTAACATTGATAATGACCTTACCACCACCAAAGTCTACACGAGAGGTGAAAACATTTTTGGGTTGTATAGGGTATCACCGCAAGTTTATAAGAAAATATGTGACAATTGCAGTGCCTCTGGAGGAACTATTGAAAAAGTGTGATGCCTACTTTTTACACTACTGTTCATGAGACTATTTGCAGTGATATTGCTATTATTTATATGTTGAGAGATTATTGATCTTGAATCTTGTTATTAAACCTAATTGATTTTTAAGGAAATAATTGTGTGATGATATTTAGATATTGCTTTTAAGAAAATGATGAATGGATATGGAACTTCAATGTAATTATATGGTAGAATGTTTAGGATGCATGTATTTAACTTGCTTCGACTATGGTATCTCTATGTGATATTGACTTCAAGTTTGAGTGTGCAGGTATTGCTAACAAAACCACAAATATAGGAGATCATCCCATACCTATGTTGTATCCCTTGTGAGCTGATCTAGTTCAATGAGGAACTAAGAACCTTGTGTTTAGAGGAATGTTTGTAATGTTGTAATGTGTTAATGTTGCATGAGGTCAAGGGAATAAGGGTTATCTTCTTATTTACTTTTATTATGATAAGTGTTGTAAGAAATGTTGTTTTTAATCTTGTTTAAACTTTATTTCTTTTAGACCCTTTTTCTTGTGTTTTATTTGACTCTGGGAGTTCTAACTAGGCAAAAAATTAACCCTGGGTTATACCCCATGGGTCTAGGGACCTTTTTGGCTAGGATAACCTTGGGTTAACCTCCATATGGTCACTTAAACTTCATAGTGAAGTTAAGTGACGAATTTGGAAGCATGGGGATAATGGATGAGTGAAATCCACACTCAGGCCCACTTCCAAGTCATGGAACAACTCCATGATTCCCTAATAATGGAGTGTTTGTCTCCATGTGCCTCTCTTTTGGTGGGGTTTCCCTTATTTAGGGTAGTGTGTCATCCACTCCCTTTGTATTTTTATTTTACTTAATGTATTTTAAATTCTCCATGTATTGTAGAAAGGGCTATAGTGGGGAACCTATTGAGTGGGGGTCAATTGTTTTATGACCACTAGGATAATGGATGAGTTGTGGATTAGCTGTTTAATGCCACTTGGGAAATTAAGAAAATAGAGGGAATTAGTTTTTAAAAGAGAGAGGAGGAGAGTAAGGGGGTCAGATTATTGTGGAAAGAAGGA
Organism: Cunninghamia lanceolata; assembly: GCA_027924645.1. Taxonomy (NCBI): domain Eukaryota; kingdom Viridiplantae; phylum Streptophyta; class Pinopsida; order Cupressales; family Cupressaceae; genus Cunninghamia; species Cunninghamia lanceolata. The sequence continues at coordinate 2,376,192 of BSBN01001161.1, forward strand.
GATTTTGGAGAAGGAGGCTAGAGAGGAGCTCTTCATCAAATTTCATCCATAATTGGGCTTTGAAAGGTTGGTGAACAAGACTACTCTCTTGTGTGAACTGTTGCTTAATATCTATGTTTGTTTCTTATTTGATGGATGAATGTGCAAATGTTTTCTAGGAGTTTTCCATTATTTTTGGGATATGTGTTGGGTGTAGAAAGAACTCCATCCAGTTGGAAGGCAATGCTTATCTTGTATAGGGAAGGGGAGGTGTGACCCTCCTCGGGTGTCATCTTGCGTTCTTGTTATAAGAAATGCCTTGAGGGCATGTTGATACTTTTAGCCTAGAGGGCTTTAAGGCTTTGAGAGCCTATTGGGATATCCCTGGTAACTTGATTTAACTGGAAAGCTTGAGGCCTTGAGGAAGAGTAATATGTTGGCTTGAGGCCTTGTGGTAAAATGTGATAAAATGTGAAAGGATGACACCTAGAGGTAGAGATGTCTACTTCCCTACCCTCCCTGAACTCACCTAAGCTGAGTCTTAGTATTGTGAGTCAACCATGGGTGTGTGTGTGTGTGTGTGTAATTGCTTGTTTGTTGTTGTCCAATGCTGTGAAGTGTTTGGTCTATTCTACCCTGGGTATGACGATGGTCTCCCTGGCTCGGGGGTGACCCTCTTGCGGGTCAAAGGTAGGGAGGAGAGTTAGATGGTTGTTTGTTTTCTCCCTTGTTGTTATGCAGGTCACTGTTGGAGCATGTCAAAGGGATTGAAGAAATTTTACCTTGTTAAAGAGAATGTTCTATCTCCTATTTGCAATGAGAGCTTGGTCTTTATAAGTTTCATTATGTAAGAGTTTTTGAGGAGAGAACTTCGTTCATGACTTTGTTGTAAAAGTGTTACCTTAGGAGTGGAGAGATAATCCTCCCTTATTATGTTCAAAGTGGTGATTTTAATTGTTTTTTACATTACCCCACTTGTGTGAGCTGGGGAAAGAAAGTAAATTACTCCCTTAGAGTGTGTGCGAGTTGTGGAATTCTTACAGTGTTTGTTTTCTTATGGTTTTTATCAAAAATGTAAAGTTGAGTGATTGTTTGTTGATTGGGATCAGTTGCTTAAACTATATCCTTGTATTATCTAGTGAGAAAGTTACTTTTATAGTTTTATGAATGATCTATTTTGCTCTTGAATACAAAACTAAACTTGAGTTAAGTTTGTAATAGGAAATAAACTAATTAAAATTTTTATTTGACTGTGGTATGTTATTGATATGGGAAGATTCAATAGTTTCCTAAACATACTTTTGATCCTTAATTCCATTTGAATTGGAAAATTTACTTGATAGATAAAAGAAAAGGCAAATACAGCTTTAAATGATTAAATGTTCTTTTTCATTGATTTATTGTTATATTAAAATTATTATGTTGAAAATAGTGTGAAAAGAATTTTACCATGAATTATTGTTTTATAAATATAAATATATATTTATATACATCATTTTACTTTTAAATTTAGTTGTGAAAATTTGATATATTTGTATTTACATTTGTATTTGTGAAACTGAAATATATATATATTCACAAGTGTAACAATAATTTTATTTTCACAATTTCATTTAAAATGAACATATATATATATATATATATTTGAATAGTTTTAAAACTAAATGTAATTGAGAAAATGATATATACACATACATATACATATATATATCATTATTTTATATTAAATTAAAAAAAAATTGAAATTGAAATGAATTCAGTAGAGGAGGTTCACTGGAAAAACACAGTCGCCAATATACAAGAGAGGAGTGGTGGGGGGTTAAACCCCCACTGTAGCATATATATAAGGGGGTGTGGGGAGGGGTGGAACCCCACCCACACCCATGAAGTGGGGTGTGGGTGGGGCTCCACCCCTCCCCACACCCCCACGACCCCAAAACCCCCACGGCTGTCATTTTCCCCATCGCACCTCCTCCCACGCGTTGCCTCCCCCTCTACTGTGCTGCATGGCCTTCACCACCGCTATCCTCCCCATCTGCAGTCTGCACCACTCCCTACCACCTCTTTACTACCATTCCCACCTCCACCCATAGCTCCCTCACAAATTTACCGCCGCCATAGCTCCCATGCCCTGCAACAATACAATTCAAACACTCATCTCACAATTAAAATTACGGTTATTTAACCCTCTTCTCAATGAGATGGTATTCTATTTTAAAATGATATTAAAATGTAAGTGGAATTTCCACTATCATTACATAATAACATTTATATATATAAATATATATATATATACATCTCTGTATATATATGTATATTTATATATATAATTTGTAAGTGCATGAGCTTGCACTAAAAGGATATTTAATGGATATATATATATATATATATATATATATATATATATATATATATATATATATATATATATATATCACCCTTACCCTTATAAACATGGGAATAATATGAGTTGGTTTTATGCAAAATACTCTATAAAAGTTTAAGTGGGATTTCCACTAGTATGGGGTATAAAGATTTAAGGAAAGGAGAATGTGGTCGCTAATGCGTGGAGTCAAAGGTGCCATGAGATCTTGACTCTGACTTTGAAAGTGGATTTAAGAGAATGTATTTTACAACATCTACCTGAGGACGAGTGGTTTCTCGAGGTGCAGCAGGAGATTCAGAATCAGAGGGTCCTGAAGGGTAAATTCATAGGATATTCCTTGGAGTCAGATGGATTACTTAGGCATAAGCAGCGCATCTATGTACCCCGTGCAGGTGATCTACGTGTAGTGATACTCTTTGAGGCTCATAGAGCACCCTATGCAGCTCATCCAGGAGTGAAGAAGATGCATGCGGACTTGTGGTAGTTATACCATTGGGCTGGGATGAGGTGTGATATTGCAGAGTTTGTTGCTTGATGCCTTAAGTGTTAGAGGGTCAAGGCCGAGCATCAGCATCCAGTAGGACTCTTATACCCACATGAGATACCTGAGTGGAAATGGGACACCATTTCTATGGACTTCATTGTTGGTCTACCTATGTCATCACGACGCCATGATGCCATCATGGTGACAATTGACAAGTTGACCAAGGTGGTGCATTTCTCACCTATACACACAATGTACAATGCACCATCAGTGGCGAGGGTGTTTTTAGATCAGATTGTTAGACTGCATGGAGTACCTCGCCGTATCATATCTGATAGAGACTCTGTTTTCACATCTTCATTTTGGAGAGCTTTACATCAGGCGTTGGGTACACAGCTCAACTTCAGTTCTGCTTACCATCCTAAGACCGATGGCCAGACAGAAAGAGTTAATCAGGTGTTAGAGGATATGCTGCGTATGTATGTTATGGATCATTAGTCTAAATGGGAGGAGTATCTATATCTGGTTGAGTTCACCTACAATAATAGGCATCACAGCTCGTTGGGTATGCCTCCTTACTAGGCTCTATATGACAGACCTTGCAGAATTCCTTTGAGTTGGGATTAGTTAGAGGATCGAGTTCCCATTGGTCCTGAAATAATCCAGGATATGGAACAGCAGGTTACTCTGATCAGGCAAAGATTGCAGGAAGCTCAGGATAGATAGAAGAAGTATACAGATGCGAAGAGGATAGATCGAAGCTTCTCAGTAGGTGACAGAGTATTCTTGAGAGTGTGACCGCATAAGAGTCCAATCTGTTATGGAAAAGGCTCTAAGCTTGCACCCTGATTTGGAGGACCTTTTGAGATCCTAGAGAGGATAGGACCCGTAGCCTACCATTTAGCCTTGCCACCTAGCCTGTCTCATATCCTTGATGTCTTTCAAGTTTCAATTTTACGTCGTTATATATCTGACTTGTCTCACGTATTAGATTGGAGTGCTCTTTAGGTAGAGGCAGACGGACAGCTGGCTTTGGAGCCAATACACATATTGGCTTGTCGAACGCTGGGCCTTCGATGTCGAGAGTTGGACCAGGTTAGGGTCTAGTGGGATATGTACGATGAGGTCACTGCAATATGGGAAGATGCTACAAGACTAAAAATGCTTTACCCTCACCTCTTTGATGACTTCCAGGAGGAAGTACAATCTTAGGGGGAGAGGATGTGAGGCCTACTTTTTACACTATTGTTCATAAGACTATTTGCAGTGATATTGCTATTATTTATATGTTGAGAGACTATTGATCTTGAATCTTGTTATTAAACCTAATTGATTTTTAAGGAAATAATTGTGCGATGATATTTAGATATTGCTTTTAAGAAAATGATGAATGGATATGGAACTTCAATGTAATTATATGGTAGAATGTTTAGGATGCATGTATTTAAATTGCTTCTGCTATGGTATCTCTATGTGATATTGACTTCGAGTTTGAGTGTGCAGGTATTGCTAACAAAACCACAAATACAGGAGATCATCACATACCTATGTTGTATCCCTTGTGAGCCGATCTAGCTCAATGAGGAACTAAGATCAACCTCATGTTTGGAGGAATGTTTGTAATGTTGTAATGTGTTAATGTTGCATGAGGTCAAGAGAATAAGGGTTATCTTCTTATTTACTTTTATTATGATAAGTGTTGTAAGAAATGTTGTTTTTAATCTTGTTTAAACTTTATTTCTTTTAGACCCTTTTTCTTGTGTTTTATTTGACTCTAGGAGTTCTAACTAAGCAAAAAATAATCCTAAGTTATACCCCATGGGTCTAGGGACCTTTTTGGCTTGGATAACCTTGGGTTAACCTCCATATGGTCACTTAAATATTCATAGTGAAGTTAAGTGGCGAATTTGGAAGCATGAGGACAATGGGATGAGTGGAATCCACACTCAGGCCCACTTCCAAGTCATGGAACAACTCCATGATGCCCTAATAATGGAGTGTTTGTCTCCATGTGCCTCTCTTTTGGTGGGGTTCCCCTTATTTAGGGTAGTGTGTCATCCACTCCCTTTGTATTTTTATTTTACTTAATGTATTTTAAATTCTCCATGTGTTGTAGAAAGGGCTATAGTGGGGAACTTATTGAGTGGGGGTCAATTGTTTTATGACCACTAGGATAATGGATGAGTTGTGGATTAGTTGTTTAATGTCACTTGGGAAATTAGGAAAATAGAGGGAATAAGTTTTTAAAAGAGAGAGGAGGAGAGTAAGGGGGTTGGATTATTGTGGAAAGAAGGAGATTTTGGAGGAGGCTAGAGAGGAGCTCTTCATCAAATTTCATCCATCATTGGGCTTTGAAAGGTTGGTGAACAAGACTACTCTCTTGTGTGAACTGTTGCTTAATATGTATGTTTATTTCTTGCTTGATGGATGAATGTGCAAATGTTTTCTACGAGTTTTCTGTTATTTTTGGGATATGTGTTGGGTGTAGAAAGAGCTCCTTCCAGTCGGATGGCAATGCTCATCTTGTATAGGGAAGGGGAGGTGTGACCCTCCTCGGTTGTTATCTTGTGTTCTTGTTATAAGAAATGCCTTGAGGGCATGTTGATACTTTTAGCCTAGAGGGCTTTAAGGCTTTGAGAGCCTATTGGGATATCCCTGGTAACTTGATTTAACTAGAAGGATTGAGGCCTTGAGGAAGAGTAATATGTTGGCTTGAGGCCTTGTGGTAAAATGTGATAAAATGTGAAAGGATGACACCTAGAGGTAGAGATGTCTACTTCCCTACCCTCCTTGAACTCACCTAAGCTGAGTCTTAGTATTGTGAGTCAACCATGGTTGTGTGTGTGTAATTACTTGTTTGTTGTTGTCCAATGCTGTGAAGTGTTTGGTCTATTCTACCCTAGGTATGAGGATGGTCTCCCTAGCTCGGGGGTGACCCTCTTGCGGGTCAAAAGTAGGGAGGAGAGCTAGATGGTTGTTGGTTTTCTCCCTTGTTGTTATGCAGGTCACTGTTGGAGCATGTCAAAGGGATTGAAGAAATTTTACCTTGTTAAAGAGAATGTTCTATCTCCTATTTGTAATGAGAGCTTAGTCTTTATAAGTTTCATTATGTAATAGTTTTTGAGGAGAGAACTTCTCTCTTGATTTTGTTGTAAAAGTGTTACCTTGGGAGTGGAGAGATAATCCTCCCTTATTATGTTCAAAGTGGTGATTTTAATTGTTTTTTACATTACCCCACTTGTGTGAGCTGGGGAAAGAAAGTAAATTACTCCCTTAGAGTGTGTGTGAGTTGTGAAATTCTTACAGTGTTTGTTTTCTTATTGTTTTTATCAAAAATGTAAAGTTGAGTGATTATTTGTTGATTGGGATCAGTTGCTTAAACTATATCCTTGTATTATCTAGTAAGAAAATTACTTTTATAGTTTTATGAATGATGCATTTTTCTCTTGAATACAAAACTAAACTTGAGTTAAGTTTGCAATAGGAAATAAACTAATTCGAATTTTTATTTGACTATGGTATGTTATTGATATGGGAAGATTCAATAGTTTCCTGAACATACTTTTGATCCTTAATTCCATTTGAATTGGAAAATTTACTTGATAGATAAAAGAAAAGGCAAATACAGATTTAAATGATTAAATGTTCTTTTTCATTGATTTATTGTTATATTAAAATTATTATGTCAAAAATAGTGTGAAAAGAATTTTACCATGAATTATCGTTTTATAAATATAAATATATATATTTATATACATCATTTTACTTTTAAATTTAGTTGTGAAAATTTAATATATCTGTATTTACATTTGTATTTGTGAAACTGAAATATATATATATATATATTAATAGTTCATTTTAAATGAAATTGTGAAAATAAAATTATTGTTACACTTGTGTGTGTATATATATATATATTTTGAATAGTTTTAAAACTAAAAGTAATCAAGAAAATGATATATACACATACATACATATATATATCATTATTTTATATTAAATTAAAAAAAATTTGAAATTGAAATGAATTCGGTAGAGGAGGTTCGCTGGAAAAACACAGTTGCCAATATACAAGAAAGGAGCGGTGGGGGGTTAAATCCCCACCATAGCATATATATATAAGGGGGTGTTGGGAGCGGTGGAACCCCACCCACACCCATGAAGTGGGGTGTGGGTGGGGCATTGCCCCTCCCCACACCCTTGCGAACCCAAAACCCCCATGGCTGTCATTTTCCCCATCGCGCCTCCTCCCACGCGTTGCCTCCCCCTCCACTGTGCTACGTAGCCTTCACTGCCACTGTCCTCCCCATCTACCATCCGTGCCACTCCCTACCACCTCTCCACCGCCATTCCCAGCTCCACCCACAGCTCCCTCACAGATTTGCCACCGCCATAGCTCCCATGCCCTACAATAATACAATTCAAACACTCATCTCACAATTAAAATTAGGATTATTTAACCCTCTTCTCAATGAGATGGTATTTTATTTTAAAATGATATTAAAATGTAAGTGGAATTTCCACTATCATTACATAATAATAATATATATATATATATATATATATATATATATATATATATATATATATATATATATATATATATATATATATATATATATATATATATATATATATATATATATATATATATCTGTATATATATGTATATTTATATATATAATTTGTAAGTGCATAAGCTTGAACTAAAAGGATATTTAATGGATATATATATTTTACCCTTACCCTTATAAACATGGGAATAATATGAGTTGGTTTTATGCAAAATACTCTATAAAATTTTAAGTGGGAGTTCCACTAGTATGGGGTATAAAGATTTAAAATTAAAATAAATGTATGTATATATATATATATATATATATATATATATATATATATATATATATATATATATATATATATATATATATATATATATATATGTTAAATGTGGAGTTTTCAATTTACAAGAATAGAAATTAAGTCATTGGAGAGATTTGTATGAATGATGAATTATTATTATATAAATTCATATATAAATATATATATAAATTTATATAAATATATAATTGTATTGTAAGTTTAAATGTAGATGTGTTTTTAAGAAAAGCTATATGTTTATGATTAATTATTTAATCTTTGTGAAAGGGGTTCTTTGAAAAAAAACGTTTTTTTCAAAAAAGAAAGAAAATATTTAAATAAGTAATTATATTTAAATATTTAAGTAAAGAATAAATGAGACAAATTATTGATTATTAACTAATTGGAAATTCATCAGTTAGAAACCGTGATCTTGATTTAAGATATTAAACGTAATGGTAGACTAGGGAATGATAAAAATTTGTTGAGATAAATAGATTAAATATATAATGGTGAAGAATATATACCGTAGCAACAATCACTTTGTCAACTTAAACAAACACAACCGAGCACGCTTACGTGTGTGAGGGGAGATTTCAAGTAGCAAAGGAAAATTTTTGTTAGTTCGTATCATGTCTACATGTCATATGTGGACATCACATGCGTGTGTTGTGTGTTGTGAATGCATGTGAAATGTGGGCATGACAAAAAGAAAATTGGAAAGAAAATTGAATGGAATTGATGCAGATTTTGATGATAATATTTCCTACAATAACCTTGAATAATATTTCACTTACCCTTCAATGGGATTCCAACAATACCCTGTTTTACTAGCCTATCCACCTAGGCTTAAACCCTCTTTATTTGACATTCTTGAGTACTTAGCATAACTAACCACTTCTTGGTGACCTTGGGAGCTTTTCCAACCTTTAACCAACCCTATAAGGGCTGATCAAACCTTCAATATTCAATGATAACCTCAGAAACCTCAAATTTTCATTAAACCCTAACTACATTAGGGTTATTAACAATTTTTGACAGGGTTTTCCAGCAAACAGTCATGTATATTTCCCACAAACCAATGGATATGAAGATGAAACTTTGTGTACAGTTGAAACATACCCTAATAGAGGTTCACACCAAATTTCATGATTTTTCACTAAACAAAACAAAAGTTATGGGCAAATCATTACCGTTGGAAACCTTAGTTTCAGAACAGAGCAGTGGGCACTATTTTTATCATAACTTGAGAATAAATCAATGAAATCACCTAAAAAAAAATTGTATTTGAACCTTAAGACATGCCATTATCATCCCACACAAACACAAACCTACAACTATGTTGTACAAGTCCGTACCAATCTATTCTTTCTTGTTTTTTTCAGGAAAATTGTCACAAATTTGTTAAAAAAAATAGGGTTTATCAAGAAAATATTGCTCCTCCACTTATTGGAGCATATATTATCATTCATTAAACATCTAAGAACTTAAAAAAATGTTTTTACACTCAAGCATGTCTTTTTTTCATCAATAGCCCTAATGTCCATGTCATTAAACTTGACATTTATGCCTTTTTGTTCAACTTTAAAAAATGACTTGTAACCAAAACAACCAAAAAAGACCTTACATGATTCCCATGGTCCTTTAAGACCTTTTTAGAATTAGGAAAGCCAAAAATAGGATTTGAGAACAAACCCCAACCTTGTAGCAAGCCAAAACCCTCTAGAAATTTAAATTTACATTTTTGGCGGGAAACACAATAATTTGAATTCTAGGCATATTCAACCTATCTAAACCATTTGATTATAATCCCAATGGACCTCCTAAACATAAACCAACTCAATCTAGAATCTTATCATCAAAACAAAACATCATAAACATATGTTTGAGTGATGTTCCTGCATCATACTCCCTAGGTGGGAGAATTTGAGCTCCAGCTCAAATATGAATCTTCTTTCTTGTCTTCTAGTTCTTTTGCATGCTTGCATTGTTTTCTTTTTGTTGGATTACATTTGTTTCAACTAGTTCATTTTTTCTTTTTGGTCCAACAACATGCTTCTTGAGCCAAGGCCAACTTGGTATTATATATCCATGGGTGTTTTTCTTGTCTCCTCATTCCAGCTTTAGCTTTGATTGCAATTGTAAATTTATTCTCTTTCATCCACTTTGTCATCTTTACTTGCATCTAGGAAATAGACTTATTAAAGAAATCATATTCTTCTTCTTCATACTTCACTTCTTCATCCACCTCATGTTATTTATCATACATTCTTTTCTCTTCATTATTCTACAAAATTGTTGGCTTCACCTCAACCATACTCAGCCATTCATTTTTATTTTTGAATTGCTCATCCATTATTTTATTCTCCTTTACACCAACATTCTCATCTCTTGGTTCTTCTCTTGAGAACCATGCTATCTCCTTATCGTACATGACTATCTTCTCTCTTTGGACTATCCTTGAGTCCTCTACAACTTCTTTTGTTGTTTCTTCTACTTCTTCCTGAACATCACCCACTTCAACATCAATGTCACTATTACTTTCATTAGTTTAAGCAAATTTAAAAGACATTTCTTCCATTTCTTTTTCAACTAGTTTTTCAAGAAACATGTTGTTTTCAAAATTAATTACCTCAACCACTACCTCATTTATCTCTTCTTCATACTATTGTACATCTATCTTCTCACTTAACAACAAGCTTTCAATTCCTATGCACTCATCCTTCAAGGCTGCTAATACATATTTCTTCCCATCATTTTCCATCTCATATGTCTTGTCTTTGTTGTTATACTTTGTTGTCCTACTATAATGCCACAACCTACCAAACACAATGTGACATACATCCAAATGCATAATATCACAAACTATTTCATCCTTATAATTGCCTATTTAAAACTCAACTTTGCATTACACACTTATGGTTACCTGCTTACCTATTTGAAGCCAACTCACTGAATAGGGCATGGGGTGTTGTATTATTTTCAAACCCAATTTATCTACCATATATTCAGAAACAATATTATCCATGCAGTTTTCTAAAATCACAACTTGACACCATTTACCTTTGGACTTGCATGTAGTCTAGAATAACCTTTTCTTTGCCATCTTGCTTTCTTTCTTGGCTTCCATTTCTTCCTCCTATAGCTTCTTTTCCAATTTGAACAATGTATTTAATAATGTTGATGCCCCTTGTCCATATTTCTTCTTATTAAGAGCCATCTTTAAACATCAAATCTCACTAAACCACATTTGCCAAAATAATAAAACATTTCCCAAAGGGCTTCTGGCTCTAATACTAAAAATGATGCAAAGAATGATAATAATATTGCCTACAACAACAACCTTGAATATGATTTCACTTACCCTTCAATGGAATTCCAATAATACCTTGTTTTACTAGCCTATCCACCTAGGCTTAAACCCTCTTTATTTGACCTTCTTGAGTATTTAGCATAACAAACCACTTCTTGGTGACCTTGGGGACTTTTCCAACCTTTAACCAACCCTATAAGGTCTGATCAAACCTTCACTCTTTAATGATAACCTTAGAAACTTCAAATTTTCATTAAACCCTAACTACACTAGGGTTGTTAACAATTTTTGACAGGGTTTTCCAGCAAATAGTCATGTCTATATCCCACAAACCAACAGATATGAAGATCAAACTTTGTGTACAATTGATACACACCCTAACTGAGGTTCACACCAATTTTCATGATTTTTCACTGTACAGAACAAAAGTTATGGGCAAATCTTTACCACTAGAAACCCTAGTTTAAAAATAGAGCAACATGCACTATTTTGATTATAACTTGACAAAAACTCAATGAAATCACCTCAAACAAATTGTATTTGAACCTTAAGACATTCCATTGTCATCCCACACAAACACAGACTTGAAACTATTCCTTAGAAGTCCCTACCAATCTGTTCTTTATTGTTTTTTCAGGAAATTTGTCACAAATTTGTCAAAAAAATAGGGTTTATCATGAAAATCTCATTCTTGCACTTCTTGGAGCATATATTATCATTCATTCAACTTCCAAGAACTTACAAAAAGTAATTAAACTCAATCATATTTCTTTTTTTCATCAATAGCCCTAATGTCCATGTCATTAAACTTGACATTTATGCCTTTTTGTGCAACTTTCAAACATGACTTGTTACCAAATCAACCAAAAAAGATCTTACATGATTCCCATGGTCCTTTAAGACCTTATTAGACTTAGGAAGGCCAAAAACATGAGTTGAGAACAAACCACAACCTTATAGAAAGCCAAAAACCTCTAGAAATTCAAATTTACACTTTTGGCAGGAAACCTAATAATTTGAATTCTAGGCCCATTCAACCTATCTAAACCATTGAATTGTGATTCCAATGGACCTCCTAAAACTGAACCAACTCAATCTAGACTCTTATCATCAAAACAAAACATCATAAACACATGTTTGAGTGATGCTCCTGCATCAAGAATGATGAATAGCACAATGGTTTTGAAGAACTAAAACAAAAGATATTAGAAGCACCAATATTAATATTTTCTGATCGGAATATACCATTTCACATACATGTGGACATATCAGGGATAGAAATTGGAGTAGTACTAGCACAACCAAAGGGAAATAAGGACCATCCTATATCTTTTTCCAGTGGAAAGTTATCCAAATCAGAAAAGAAGTACACAACAATAGATCAAGAAGCCTTGGCCATGGTCTATGCCTTGCAAAAATTAAGACATTATTTACTATCCATTCCATTCACATTCTTCATAGACCTTGAACCTTTAAAATACTTATTGCACCAATTGGTTATTCAAGGCCGGATATGCAAATGGTTAATATTGTTTCAAGAATATGATTTCAAGACAATGGTTAAACTAGGAAAACAAAACCATGGCCCTAATTACCCGTCTAGAATAGAAATAGGGGAAAAACCTAATGACCAATAGGAAGAGTTACCTGGTGCACACTTGTTTAGACTAAATGCGATACTAGAGGAGTTGTGAGAGATAGCAATATTGATTTCCATAGGGGAATTTCCAAAAGATATCTCACCACATGACAAACAAACATTAGTTTAGAAGGCACTGCCTTATACACTTATTGAAGGAGTACTACACATCTTGGGAAAAGATGATATCTTAAGAAGGGTGGTTTATGAACATGAAAGACAATAAATATTAAGGGAAGGACGTGAAGGAATTTTTAGAGGACATAACTGTGGAGACACTATAATAAAGAGGGTAAAACTAGCAGGTTTGTGATGACCTACTTTACAAAAGGATGCAAAACAATATGTTAAGAATTGTGACATATGACAAAGAGTAGGAAAACCTATCGCTAGAGATGAGATGCCCCTAATATCAATTTTGGCACAAATACCATTCAAGAAATGGGAAATAGATTTCATTGGACTCATAAATCCTCCCGCAAAACATTTAAAAATAAGATTAATAATAACATGAGTGGAATATTTGACTAAGTGGGTAGAAGCAGAACCAACCAAAGATTTGTTGGCAAGAGACACTATATGGATTCATGGTTGTTGTCATTAGTGGCAACAAAGCTCATCCCACATATCCGCAAGTCATGATGTGTCTCTACAGGAAGTCAAAACGAAGATTATTATGGTCCGGCGAACAAGAACAGAGCATGTGGTAAGGTCCGACAGATTGGTCTGGATCTCTCAGAGGAAGTATCTTGGTGTAGTGCAGATTTGGGGAAGTCAAGAGGACTACCTTGAGTGGTATATTCCAAGGTTTTTGCCTCCAGTGATAAATGAAGAAAAAGATATGAATAGTTGAATACCGGATTCCGGAGTGACAGTGTGAACAGAGGAAGAATCGACTGACAGAACATCAGACTACCTTCCGGATGTGTTACTGATGGTGTTAAAGGCTATGAAGGCATTGAATCATACTTGGCCGACATGATTAATGATTTCTATAAGTATATGCTTGATCCACATTCCTTGATGTGGTAGGATTCAGCCGACAGATCAGAATTAGTGAAAAGATTGACTATTCCGGGTGCCGATTAGAAAGGTGATGAAATTACTTGTGTGGATATATATGCACGATGGATTTAGTTGTGAGAGTTGTTGTGGTGTCATGAGATATGTGAATAAGTGTAGAGCAGAGTCGAAGCAGTTAGAAAGATCCGGTATGTGAAAGGAAAGCAGAATAAAGAGAAGAGAAAAGATGAAGTGCAGCAGATCAGTGTACTGAGCCTAACCAGAACTGAACTCCAGCATATGTGGATGCTTCCAATCAGTTCAAGTATTGTATAACATTCTTTTGTAGATAGTGTGTCTCTTTGTAGGCAGTGTGCCTCCCTTGTGAGTAGTGTGCTCGGGCAGTGAGCCCTAATTGGCAAGTGCCATTTTGTAATTCCTTATTCTTCTAACAGAGAATAATCTTTGGGTTAATCACCCTGTGGTTTTCTCCCTTAACAGGGTTTCCATGTCAAAAATACGGTGTCATGTGTTTTTCATTTCATGGTAATGTTTGCTTGTTTGAATTAATGCTGCATTGATTAATAAGAAAGTTCTGAAGAAGAAATAATTAGGATAACTGATTCACCCCCCTCTCAGTAATCAACAATTGGTATCAAAGCTAAGTGCCTTCTAATAAGAGCCTAACAGCTTGAGGAAGATTTGGGAGCTAAAATGGATGCATATGGTCTAAGGGAGCAACTCAAGACTGCCCTTGAGGATCTTGAATAGTCAAACTCTGAAGTCAATGAATTAAAGGAAAGACTCAAACAGGCTGATGAATTCATGAGAGAACTAAAAGACAAATTAAGTCTCTCTATGAAAAAGAGAAAGGAGCTACTCCAGCAATTGGCAAGACAAAGTGAAGAAAGTAATGCAAATGAAGAGTTAACTGAGATAACTAAGTTATGTGAAAAGTTGTCAAAAGAAGTCATTATGGTAAGACATGAAATGGAATCAGGAGTTATAAAGCTTACTCAAGAGATTGAAGAGAAAAGAAAAACTGAAGACAATCTAAGACAATCTCTCAAAGAGAAATTAGAAGATTGCCACCAGATGGATAGGATTATCAGACATCTTGAATCTAATCTTGAAGATGCTAAAGATAATGAAGAAAAACTTGAGGATCAAATTATCTCTCTCAAAAGGGATCTTCAAACAGCAAATGAATATAAAGAAAAATTCAAGATAAGTTTTTCTCAACTTGAAGTTCTTCTTGGAAGTCAAAAGAAGGCAGATGACAAGTGTGGTTTGGGATATGAGAAAGGAGAAAGCTCAGGATCCGGTCAGAACAATTTTGGATCAGAAAATCCAAGGAACAAGCCTAGAAGACCTCTGGTAAGACAGCCCAATGCTCAAAGATATCCATCTTTCAATGGATACTGCCACAGCTGCAATCACTTTGATCACAAAGCTAATCAGTGTAGAAAGAGAATGAATCAGACTAATTCAACCTTCTCCAGACAGTGCTTCAACTGCAAAAGGTATGGACACAAGTCTCATGAATGTAGAAATATGCAAATGGACAAATCATTCAATGGTAGATGCTTTGCATGCAATAGAATAGGTCATATGGCTAATCAATGCAGATCAAGAGTTTATCAATCAAATATGCAAAGAAATGTTGTTTGCCAAATCTGTAATAGGTCCGGTCATAATGCAAAAGTCTGCAGAAGTAAGAATTAGGAAAAAAGAGGTCCGGTATATTATCAGAATCAAGACAAAGGTAAACAAAAGATGAATGTGGATGAAGTTAGGAATGAAATGAACAAGATTTGGGTGAAGAAAAGTTTAGAGAATGTAGAAGTTGGATCTGCACCAGACTCTGGTGCCGATATTCCTTCTGGAAATTAAAAAGATGAGCTCTAGCTCAGGGGGAGACACAAAGAAAACCCTGTTCCCCCAGCCAATCAAGTGGTGCTGGATTTGGCACAAGATGCGGAGTAAAGGGTTTGTAGATATGAGTCTTAAAATGATCCAACTAAGATGTCAGAGGTCTGCATAAAGATATGAAGAAGTTGTGATCGATCAAGTAGAACCTGTTCTGGGAGATGCTCTGAAATGATAGAGGATTACAAAAAGGTCCGAAGAGATCCGGAAGTGAATTGTCTTATTCTGCGGATTGGACAGAGTGTTTGGGATGTCCTTGTGATGTGTCATCTTGATTTATTCATAATTGAAAGATCCGCATGATGTTCATAGATCAGGACTAATCCGGTTCTTCAAGTCATTCGAATAAGGCAAACCGGAACAATGTAGGTCAAGAATTTATTGCAAATAGATATTAGGGTTTGCAAAGCAATATAAGGGATTTCTCATAAATCACTTGTTCATTCTACACTCAAGAAGAAGTGAAAGGTGGAGCTCTGCAACAAAATTCATCAAGTTCACTGAAGATCACTTGCAGAAGTTATTACACACAGAAATCAATCCAACCACTCCATATAACCAAAGGCACACAAGGTATTTTCCGTTTTCAATATCTCACTACAAATCTTTGAAAAATGGCTACTCCAAATATAGTTAAGATCTCTGATAGACCTCGCCCCACATTCAAAAAACATCCATACAAATCTTTGGAGGTAGATCCCCTAGGAGCCTTCTCTAGTGTTCTACATGGTGTATTGCATACGGATGACATTAGGGTTTACATACATGCAAATTTTGAAGACTTTGGAGAATCAAAATTGATGGATATCTATCACAAACAGTTGATAGATGATTCCTTTGAGATTAAACCTCAGTACAAAGCCATCTGGGATAAGCACTTTGCACAGTGCATTCATTTCCCCTGTTTTGAAGAAGATGAATGGGTCCGGTATGTACTAAGTAGAGTGCATGACAATTTCCTATGGTTGAACAAGCCTTTCAAGATCACCAAAGATGCAATTAGGGCTGTAACCGATCTGCACTCATCCGGTGTACTACCTATTCTCAAGTCTGTCAAAAATTAGACAGTTAGTGATGCAACCAGATCTAAATTTGACAAGAGAGCTATGACAATTGAAGACATCACTGAACCGGATGTCAAATTTGCATCTATGATAATTGGTTACAAGATCTATCACTCCAGTAGAGAAAATTCAGTACCGGGAACTGCAATTTACACAGCTTATCAAATGCTAAAGGAGAATACAGACTATGATTTGTGTGAGCTTCTTCTAAATCAACTTTTGGAAAATCTGCAGAAGATCAAGAAGGACAAGAAAAACTCCTTCAAGTACGGTAGTTTGATCCTTTGTTTATTCTTTTATTACATGAATGAGCTTCCCGGATCTAGTGGATGGATATGGTAGAATGACAGACCAGTTGCCATCCAAATCAGAGATTATTTGCATGGACTTGGGGATGCTAAAGCAAGAAAAATAGCTGTGTGGGGATATTTCAAGAACTTTCAGAGCATGATGCATGCAAGAGAAAGAATTCCCCAGTCTCTTGTTGAAAAGTACAAAGACACAGTATGCTTTATGGTAGAAATAGATCAGTGCCTAATGGAGGCAGTAGAACCAAGAACTATGTGGATCATGCCCATGGGGTATGAAGTGGATGAACAAATTGTAGAGCTGCATGTTCAACACATGCTAAGTCAGCCTAAAGATCCAAAGGTAGAAAGGTTCAGAACATTTGAGGAACTGAGTATAAAAATCCATGTTGAACTCAGAGAACCAGAGATCAAGAGGAAGGTTAGAAAAGAAGTAGAACGTATAGCACAAGGCCTTGGGATCTCAATGGAGGCACTTGATGCTCACAGGAAGAAGAAGGAAGGGGATGAGAAAGAGAAAAAGAGGGCAGAAAAGAAAAGTGAAGAAAGTGTTCTGGTAGAAACCTCTACTCAGACCAGATCATCAAAAAGATCTGCACCTACCATAGCCAAAAGCTCAAAACTAGAAGTCCAGGCATTTGGCAAAAGATCCAAGACAAAAGCCACAAGGGCTTATGAAAGTCAAAGAGATGAAGAGGAAACTGAATCAGATGAGGAAGTAAAGGAAATAAAGAAGCAGAAGAAGAAAGGATCCAGTAAACCCTCCATAGGCCAAGACAAGGAAGAAATGGCAGAGAAATTTGTTGAAAAGCCCACCCTGTCTCTAGACAGTGTAATCAAATCAGTCACTGTGGATGGAAACCTTCAACCAATGGCCGAATTCTATGATGACTATAATGAGGCTGACCAAAAGATTCTGCAGGAAGCTACAATCAGGTATCTGAACATCTACAACAAAGCTTTCATTGAAATTATCTCTCTTATTCCTAAGAGTCTAGAGAAGGAGTTGGAAATGAGAAAGACCAATGCCATGGCAAAAGACCTTGAGATCAGGGAATAGATAACTATTCAGCTATATCCTTCAATTGATCACAAAACAATGAACATGGTATTTAAAGACTGCAAGGATGAATTCAGGAGCAAAGCAAGGATGAATCAGCTTATGCTTGGTGAGACCGACAAGGTAGCCAAGGACACTGAAGAGATCCTCTGGAATACATTCAAAAGGTTCAACATTCCTATTATAGAGGACTTGGGTGCAGAAACAGCTATGGACTTGGAATCCTCTGCTCTGGAAGAAGTGGCCCTTGAACAGACTAACATCTCTCCTCCGGTTTCCCCTATAGTCTCTGGATCCAAAGAAGAAGAGAAATTACAAGAGAAAGAAGCAGCAGTGAAGGAGAAAGAAGGTGACAGTGCAAAGACTGCAGAAGGATAGAAGACTTCACTAGAGAAAACCACAACTGTCAGTGGTGGGAATGTAGAGGGAGAGAAAATTCTAAAGGACAGCTCCAAGACTGCAGAAGAGAAGAAACATCTGTCTCTGGCAAGAGACACTGCACAAACTATCCAAAAATTTCTAAGCAAAGAAGCAATAGAGATTGATGAACTGGAGCTTCTACAAGGTCCATTCAACTTTGATTCCCTCTCTCCGGTACAGACAATGAAGATAGATTCATTTGCAAATGCTAAGGCAACTGAAAAACTCCTAAAGTCTCATATGGAAGACTGTGAGTTGATAGAGGCTGTTTCTGGACTACATGAAAAGATTATGCCATCAGTCCAGAAAGATCCGACAGCCTCCTCTTTCGGTAATCTCAAAACCTTAGTTAGCAGTGTTGGTACACATTTTGATTCTCTAGAAAAATTAGCTGAAGAAAAGGTCCGGAAGGAGTTTTTGGATAAGAGATTCTCAGATGTACTAGGATTAATCTCTCATGATAGGAGAAATATGAGTATTGGGATAAAGAGCCTAGAAAATGCTCTTAAGGATGGCAGTGACATTTACAAATTTTGTATCTCCTGGTCAAAAGCAACAGTAGAAATTGAGAAGAAAATAAAAGAGGAACAGGACAAACTACTAAGTTTGTCTCAAAGTTTTGATCCTCTCTCTTCCTCCATAGTAAATCAAGAATGTCAAACTATTGCAATCACAAATGCAATAAAGAACCTTGAAAAGGAAAGGAAGAACATAATTAACCGGATGGGAGAACTTAGAAGGATTATTATCCCTAAGTTAGAAACCATGCATGAGGCCATAAGTGATGCTCAGACTACCGCCCAAACCAATGATCCGACAGATTTCAAGAGGGCAGAAGCTTTTGCATTTTTGTTGAGTGGTCACATTTCATATTTGGATAGAATAAAAAAAATTTGGGCTACAGAACTAGTCCAATTGAAGACATCCTTTGCAGACATTTTTTAGTTTATGTAAGTATGTAATATGCAGCTAAGTATAGTAAAAAATTTTGAAAATTTTGGTGTGCGGACCCCACCCTTTGTCATTGATGTCAAAGGGGGAGTGAGGATCAGTGAAAAATGAGGAATCCAACTAAGGGGGAGCTCTGGAAAATGTATATAAAGATAGAGCATCAGCCAAGGGGGAGCATAGTGTAAACACTTAGACATTTTTCACTAAGTGTTGCCATCAATGCCAAAGGGGCAGATTGTTGGCAAGAGACACTATACGGATTCATGGTTGTTGTCATTAATGGCAACAAAGGTCATCCCACATATCCGCAAGTCATGATGTGTCTCTACCGGAAGTCAGAATGAAGATTATTATGGTTCGGTGAACAAGAACAGAGCATGTGGCAAGGTTCGACAGATTGGTCTGGATCTCTCAGAGGAAGTATCTTGGTGTAGTACGGATTTGGGGAAGTCAAGAGGACTACCTTGAGTGGTATATTCCAAGGATTTAGCCTCTGGTGATAAATGAAGAAAAAATATGAATAGTTGAATACCAGATTCCGGAGTGACAGTGTGAACAGAGGAAGAACCAACTGACAGAACATCAGACTACCTTCCGGATGTGTTACTGATGGTGTTAAAGGCTATGAAGGCATGAATCATACTTGGCTGACATGATTAATGATTTCTATAAGTATATGCTTGATCCGCATTCCTTGATGTGGTAGGATTCAGCCGACAGATCAGAATTAGTGAAAAGATTGACTATTCCGGGTGCCGACTAGAAAGGTGATGAAATTACTTGTGCGGATATATATGCACGATGGATTTAGTTGTGAGAGTTGTTGTGGTGTCATGAGATATGCGAATAAGTGTAGAGCAGAGCAGAAGCAGTTAGAAAGATTCGGTATGTGAAAGGAAAGCAGAATAAAGAGAAGAGAAAAGATGAAGTGCAGTAGATCAGTGTACTGAGCCTAACCGGAACTGAACTCTAGCATATGTGGATGCTTCCAATCAGTTCAAGTATTGTATAACATTCTTTTTTAGATAGTGTGTCTCTTTGTAGGTAGTGTGCCTCCTTTGTGAGCAGTGTGCTCGGGCAGTGAGCCCTAATTGGCAAGTGCCATTTTGTAATTCCTTATTCTTCTAGCAGAGAATAATCTTTGGGTTAATCACCCCATGGTTTTCTCCCTTAACAGGGTTTCCACGTCAAAAATACTATGTCATGTGTTTTTCATTTCATGGTAATGTTTGCTTGTTTGAATTAATGCTGCATTGATTAATAAGAAAGTTCTGAAGAAGAAATAATTAGGATAACTGATTCACCCCCCCTCTCAGTTATCAACAAGATTGCACAGCCAAGACTACCACAAAGTTTCTCTATGAAAATGTTATTACAAGATTTGGTTGTCTAGTAATTATAACAAGTGTTCAAGGTAAACACTGCATAAATAAGATGATTTTGAAACTCCTGAGTAACTTTATGATAACACACAATAAAAGTTCCCTATATCATCTTTAAACTAATGGAGCAAGTGAAGTTCTAAATAAGATAATTAGCACAATTCTGAAAAAGATGTGTGATGGTAATAGAGAAGATTGGGACCTAAAAGTACCTATGGTACTCAGGGAATACCACACAACATATAAATAGTCTACTAGGTTCAAACCATTTTAGCTAGTATATGGAATTGATGCAACAGTCCCTATGAACTTCATAATACAAACACTATGTACCGCACTCACCTTGTGGTTGGATGATGATGACTCGTTAGCTTAGAAGATTGAAGATTTAGAAAAATTGGATGAAAACTAACTCATAACCATATATAACCAACAGTTGGAATGGAAAAGACAAAAAGCCTAGCATAATAAGAATCTATGCCTAAAAACATTATGCAAAGGTGATTTAGTGTTACTATATGACAAAAAATTCAATAAGAAAGGTAAGCCTAAGGTAAGGTGGTTATGACCTTATTATATAGATGAAATTGTAGAATCTAGAGGGGTAAGATTAAGGAAAATGGATGGAATTATAATCATAGGATTTGTCAATGGAGCAAGGCTAAAGCATTACCACCAATCTCTAGAGTTAAAAAAAGATAATATGGTAGATTCACAACAATATATCATAACCAATGTATTATACTATAACATAGTGTACATAAATTAACCGTTAATAGTCTACAACCATTAAACACTTAATGGCTAGAAAAGACTGCAAAAAGTAAACAAATAAATGTAATAAATGCAATATGCCATTGTTAGGGCTATAAAAATTCTAACCCCTTAGTTACCTTGTCACATTTGCACTCAACACTTAGAAAAATTTGAGCTCTGATGATAAAGAGAAAAAACTAGCAAACCCTATTCATAGTTGTAGAAAAGAAAAAATTTCCACCCGTACAATCATTCATGTTACAGAGAAGCCAAGGCCCAAGTATAAGAAATTCCCTTACAAGGTGGTGGAAGTAGACAAAGATGTTACAGTCTTGAAAGTACCTGCAAATGTCATATGTACATAGAGGATGTGAGAAAATATAATCATGCGCCGATATCATAAATTGATCATATGAAGTTTGAGGAGCTCCGAGATACACTCCTCTTACTGGACAAAATAGAGTATTTGCCAAAGTATCAAAACATTGTAGAAAAGAGGCTAGACATCTAGGAGGACTACCCTAATTTGTGTGGGGAGTACGATTGGGTGTATATAATTTTAATTTAAATATATGATGAGTACATATACCTAGATACACCACACTGCATTAAAAAAGAAGCTATTCACATGGTTACAAGACTTTGTACGATAGGAGAGCTGCTGACAAAGAAGGAAATTAAAAACAAGAATGTGACGAAGCTATTCAGGGCCACACTGGATGGACGAAGCTCGAACATCAATGAAATCACAAACCTTGTGGTTCGGTATGCTACCATGGGAATCACGTATAAGATAAATTATGCCAACTATGAAGGGTCAGTCATCGGTACGACCATAAATACGGCCTATCAAATGGTTGTGGATGGGAAATATTTTGCTTGTGTGAGGTTCTAAGAGAGTAGCTGATGGACAACCTACAAAAGACAAATACCTCTAATTACAACTTTAGGTATGGAATCCTAATTCCATGCCTCACTTTCTATTTCATGAATTCCTTTCCAAATTATGGTGGTAAGATATGTCACAAGACACTATAGTAGCAGCACAAATCAAACAATATGACACAATTTTCAAAGACAAACCCTCATAGGCTATTGCATACTTGGGGGTTCTTCAAGGCCCTACAAGACAAAATGCAAGCTAGGAAAAGAATTATGTATCAGTCGGTAAAATAGTATGTAAACCATATAACCTTTATGGTAGAGAAGGATTATACATACATTGAGGTAGTAGAACCTAGGGCTTCTTGAATACCTAGGCTACCTTATGAAATAATCGCATAGGAAATTGATGCATATGCCAAAACCCTCTTAAGAAAACCAAAAGACCCAAACATGAAGAGGTTTGGGACATATAGAGAATTCATGGATAAGATGCACATGAAGGAGGTAGAGGAACATGTGGACAAAAATAAGGAAAAATTACACTCACAATGGGGTATCCCATTGTAGCCTAGTTCTTTGGCTCTGCTAGCTGCCCCAGCACTACTACAAGCCAGCACCACAAGTACACCATAGACAAGAAGGTCAGGGAGGTTGCATTCCAAAAATACCTAATTTGGGGGTGAGCCAACCACTTCATCACAAATAGTTTCAACACCAAAACAAATAGAAAAAGACCCTAATGTGGATAAAATATCAAATGTGTTGGTGCAATTGAGTGTGGGCAAGAAGATGAAAGAAACAAAGAAGAAACAAGGAGTAAAAACGAGCATTGTCCAAGCTGTCATGGAAGAGGATATAGAAGAAGAAGTAGTAGTAGTAGAAGGAAGTAATCTGTAGAAAAAAAAGAAATAAAAAACAATACAAATAGAATAATAGAAGCAAGAGGACCTATTAGATTTAAATGTAGTGATGTAAATGTTATTGAAAATTTTGGGTTTCATAAGAACATAGTAGATCTATACAAATGAGGTCTCACAAAAGAATAAGGAGATAATTCATAAAGCAATGATAAAGCATATGCAGAGACATGAAAATACATTAGAAGATCTGATGGAAGGATTTCTAGAGGAGTTAGTTGATTCCATAAGAAAGAAGAGGGAAAAAGTACAAGAATTAGATGAAGAAATAAGGCAAAAGAAAATTAATGAAGTTGGTCCAGCCATGTCTACAAAACATAAATAAAAGTTAGCTTAGTTACAAGCTACATAACTAAGAACAAAGTAGAGAGTGGATACATTAATGAGCATGAGTCAAGAAGACATAAGGAGAATATATAAAGAAATAGAGATAACTGAGAAAGTATATAGTACATTAAGGGAGGAAGACAAACA